>CATOUR010000041.1:17500000-18750000 GCA_951848785.1 Callosobruchus maculatus | reverse complement strand
CATCGCGGCGGATATACAGGGTGTCCCTGAATTTCCTTGACACGTGATATTTTCATAACAAAAAAAATTTCAAACATAAACTGATTGGACTGTTTAAAAATACAACCCTTAAAACTAATCCCCTAACTTTGTTTTTCAAATATCACCTAATAGTTTTTCCTACACAAATTAGGTCCTTATTTTATTTGAAATCCTGTAGTACCTTTGATTTTGTACAGAAACCTATTTTTTTCATAAAGTCATATGCATAAAATAAATAGAATAAATAAAATGTGGATCTGTTTGAGGCGTAATGTTTTTGTAAGAAAAAAAAAGATAAAAAAGCAAACTATGTGAGCTTTTCAAGGGTACCAAATGTCCTATTATACCATGCTTTCGAAACATTTTTTTACCTCAACCCCTAAAACTTACCCCCTAATTTTTTTCCAAATAGCACTCCTCAGTTTTTCCTACATTAATTAGGTCATTATTTCATTTAATATTTTGTAGTGCGTTTGACTTCATGCAGAAACCATTTTTATCCTAAAGTCATCAACTTGAGATAAATAAATGAGCATTTCTTTGATGTAAAATTTTTTTTGTAATAAAAAAGAATAAAAAAGACATTTGTTTTTGAAAGCATCTATTATAGGCCATTCAGTACCCTTAAAGGCTCAGTTAGTTTTATTTTCATCCATTTTTTGCGTCAAGCAAGTCCTTATTCTATTTATGTTATGCTTATGATTTTACAAAAAAATACGTCTGAGTATAAAATCAAAGGCAAGATTTTAAATAATATAAGAACTCAATTTGTGTAAAGAAAACATTAGGTGCTATTTGAAAAAACAGAGTTGGGGGAGTTTTAAGGGTTGAAGTACAAAAAAGATCTTTTAAAAGCATGGCATGATAGACGCGATAGTAGTTTCAAAAATTTCACTCAGTTTACGTTTGAACTTTTTTTGTTACGGAAATATCACGTATCAAGGAAATTCAGGGCACCCTGTATACCTACAGGGTGTTTCCAAAGCTGAGACTTTCCTCTTCAGAATCAACTTCTTTTTTTCATTTCGTTTCATTACTGTGTAATCCAAATATTGCAACCTCAAAGGCTACGGCTTGTGAGAGGTATTGGCATTGAAATATACACTAAAATTTTGCTAACCTAACTTCTCTGCTGTTCTCTTTGGACTGTTGTATTCGTTCGCCTTTCAATAATTTACTTCTTCTTCTTCTTGAGCTTCTACGGATTCATTGTCAGCAGCAGCTTGCACTTTTCTATTTTTTTTTTTGTGATTTCGTTAGTTGAACGTAAAATTTGGATGGGATGGCAGTTGACATTTACTTGACAGCAACAGGAGACTCAAAAGGATGGTAAGAAAATACTTACTATTCGTTCGTTGCGAAGTTTTAAGTTTGGTTCTGTCACATGATTTGTGTAGATGCGGTTCAAATTTCGCGACGGAGACTGAAAAGCGCAAGTATTCCTTCCTCATGTATTGTGTAAGACTTTCGCTGCCATGATCCTATGAACTGTTGGTTCTTGGGCTGTTCGACCGGCGTCGACACGCTCCGCTGTCTTGGCGTGGGCGCGCTTCACTGCTTGACGTTACACCAACACGAGTGATCCTCAGAAGCTGATGTTACCTGTTCGGCGTGTTCCGAGAGACTGAGACAGTGGGTGCATTCAGCAGACTCAACAGTTGCGGAGCAGCTACCAAATTGTCTGCTGAAGGCGTGCGCTACCTATAGCAGCTACCGCTCCAGCGGTCGCCATTTTTTGTAGCGATAGAAAAGTACGCTCACTTGGAGCGGAGCGGAATGAGCTACTTTTGACCTTGTGAGTGTCACATGTTATAACACTTGTTGTAGGTTATGTTGTCATATTTAAGAAAAAAAGTCCACCCTACCTTACACAGTCCAAAATTTTGATACAATCTGACATATGTTTTTATTTTTAATAACCTCAAATGTGGCCAATCATTTGGCATTTCACTGACAACTGACAGGCGTCACAGCTAAATCTCGCCCCTGATGTCTCCACTAATGTACTCTGTATGTGGTGGATAAATAGAGACGATATTATTATTATTATTATTACAAACTATTTGTCGTGATACCTCAGAGTGCACAAATAACGCTTTTCGGCAGAACGCCAACTGTTGAGATGTAGCGCGGCTACAGAAGTAGCGGCTCCCGATCTTTCTGCTGAATGCAATCATTGTCACAGGGTTGACACTTATATTCCCCGGATTAGAAGTGGGGACGGCTGTGCTGTGCACTGTAGATGCCTGTGGAACTCCTGCGCGTCCCAGAATCTTTGCGTCTCTTAATGCGGGTATCCATATTCTGTTGAGCTTATATGCTTCTTCTTTGTTATTGAAGTTGTTCTTACGTTTGTAAATCTCCATGGAGGATCTTGCGTAATAAGAGGAGGTCGTAGCTAGAATAATGAAGTGTCAATACTTATGGAATGGCCCCTTCCCATTTAAACAATGTACCACTTTTGCGGACGACATAAGAAAGAGAGGTCGGTGAGACAGATAGAGCTAGACAGGGAAAAAGCATGCATAAGAAAGAGAGGTCAGTGAGAGAGATAGAACTAGTCAGGGAAAAAGCACAGCCACCCACCTCCTAACCAGCTATGTGGCGCATCGGCAAATCTTCTGCCGTTTTGCCTGACTAGCGCTATCTTATTCTAGTCGCAAACGAGTGCACGCATGCCCCTTCCATAGGTATTGACACTTCATTGAGCTAGTCTCATTGAGTTTGTGTCTCGTCAAACTTTATCTTGTGGTTACTGCTTTCTTGGAGTGCATGTTTGGCTACTACAGATTTGTCTGTCTGACCTAATTGGCAAGTTGATTTGTGTTTCAAAATTCTACACCTTTTCCAGCTGTAGTTTCTAAAGCGTCAAGTGATAATTCAAAACGGTCAAGTAACAACAATTGGCGAGTTCGAAAATTAACTTGACCGTTTTAAATTATCACTTGACCCTTTAGAAACTACAACTGGAAAAGTTGTAGTTTGTACCGATCTCTTTGTTGTTCCGATGTATACACTTCCACAAGTACATGGCATCCGATAAATCCTTGATGCTGTCCAGGGATGCCTCTTGTCCTTTGCTAATCTCAAACGCTGTTATATTTTCGGGTTTGTATATCGTCCTAATGTTCTCCTTCTGCAGTAGTCCCCCAATTCTGTCTGTGACTCGGGGAACATACAGTAAGAAAGCTTTGGCTACTGGTGGTGGTTGTAGTTGCCTGTCTACTCTACCAGCTTACATAGATCTTGTTATTTGCCTTTCTGAGTAGTCGTTTGCCTTCAACGTATTCATCAGATGTTCGAGCTCGGTACTTAGTTCAGCTGGTTCACACGCTCTCCTTGTCCATTCTGATGTCAGTGTTTCGATGATTCCAAACTTTTGGCATTGGTGGTGGTTCGAGTTGTGCAAATAACGATCGGTGTGCGCTAGTTTCCTGTACACTGTGTGTCCCAAGGTTGATTCTATTGTGGTCACTAGCACATCGAGAACAGTCCGTTTTTTGTTTTCCTCCACTTCCATCGTGGATGTCCGGATGCACATAGTTTAGGTGTTGTAGTAATTCTATTGACCTGTCTTGTCCGTGGCTCCATACAATAAATGTGTCATACACGTACCTGAATCATATCTTGGGCTTGTACTGAGCGCTGTTCAAGGCCATCTACGCTATATTCTCCATCACAAAGCCACCACCAGACTTAGAGGGCTTCCCATCGCCACGCCTTCCATCTGTTCATATATTATGTTGTCCCATGCAAAGTATGTTGTAGTCAGTACATGCTTGAATAAGTTGGTAATATCTTCTCGGAATGTCTGTTTGATGTGTTGTATAGCATCATTCAGTGATACTTTCACTCTTCACAAAAGTACCACACCAATGTACAATTTTGTGCTGATAGACCACAGTTCTCTCAGAAAATTTAAATGTTAGGCGTAGTGGTTAAAGAAATTTCAATGAAAAGTATGTTAGATTACGCATCCTTTATGCTAACAAGTCATTGACAAAATTAGGAGATCTCTTTACCAGTACCTTCAAAACTGAGGACCTTTTGTGGTCTCGGGCTGTCTTTTGGGCTTCGACTGCATACTTTGAGACTTCAACTCAGGGTCGCAATGATAAAACCAACATTCTGCAAATTTAATGTAACCGCATTTTACAAATACTGTATATAACGTTGCAGTCGTCTTTTCTATCCATCTTGCCATCCACCCTTAACCCTTCCTATTGGATAAAACACTGCTGTATTTGAGGAGTACTGAATGTAAGATCTCATTAAGTCGAAGCGTGAGTATTTGATGGAACGATGGATTTTTCGGTGAGCACTAGGGCTGTGTTAAAGAGCGATTTTGCTGTCACAGTTCCGACCTGCGACTGTTCCATATGTGTCACTGTGAAACCTGTGACTTTGTCATACCAAAACTTAGTACATGTCACAGTCACCACAGGTAAACGGCAATCCAATCGAATCTACGTTTGCGTATCCTGTGATCTGTGACTCCTGTCACATCTGCGTCTCCGTAGTCACGACTATCTTAGGTGTGATTTGCATTTCGTGCTTGTTTGACTTAACGAAGTTTTATTTTGGTTTGTACAATTTTTTTTGTATTTTTATTTAAAATACCTTCTATTCGTTAATCGCTATGCAAAAATGTTTTTTCAGAATAAATATTTAAAACAACAAATTTTCTCTAAATTTTTTTAAGTAGGTAGGTATAGGTCCACGTATATTAGGCTGACTCTATACCTGGCACCTGGATGCAGAAATATGTAAATGAGGTCCGCGCGACGGAACGGAATCTGGACGGAGGAAACAGAAATAGTACCCTACTCCTGAGTCCCGAAGTGACAGCGACTTTTAACCGAATAGGGTTCCGTCGTAAGACGTCACTGTCACGACGTCATGACTTTTCTGGTCGAAGCTGAGCAGGTCGTGAATGTGATGATTCCGGATCTGTGACAAAATCACAGGTTGTGAAATCACACCACAGCGCTAGTGTGCACTACTCCCTCTAACAGCTAGCGTATCAGCTAAGGTCTAAGAATGAAGATGTGCGATATAGTAATAAGGCGCGCAAGACAATATACTGCATGTCTACATCCGTATGTATTCTGAGCCTCGTATACAATGGAAATGCAGATATGTCGAACGTGTATTTCGCTATATGTATGCAGCATTGTATGCACCTGGTGCCTGTATAGCAAAGGTCAGCCACTCTGAGGGTCAATCACATTGTACCAGGGTGCTGGGTTGATTTTTGATTTGTTTCAGTTCAGTGGCGCCGGTATAATTATAATAATGTCTTTATTAGTACAAAAAACTACATTGTTTTGGTCGCAGGTACTATATCACTTAAGGGATGATGTACAATAGAGCAGACCTCAGACCCGGATGATCACCAAAACAGAAAAACTATCTTCCATTGGTTAAGTCTACAGAGTGTTACCTAATGATAGCCGTAGTTCCAAGGACGCATTTCTGGAGCCAAATTTAAGTAGAAAAGGTTATACAAACATATGTCCTGACGAGTCTGGTTTTAAAAATACAGGGTATTGAAGTTGGAAACAAATTACTTACCGATTTTTTTTTGTGATTTGGCAGTGTTGTTCAAAGTGAGCACTAACTTAAAGATAATAATTATCAGTCTCAGTGGCGTCTCTAGGGGCAGTCGCACGATCAATATTTGCAAATGTATGCCACTGACAGATACAAACACAACTTTTTTGTCTCTTCGTAGCCTGGCGGAAAAAGGCGGTGACTGACTTGAGACGAGCTTTGTAACGCTATGTTCGTTGAGCACGTAATGAGCATTACATTACAGTGAATGCTCATTTCGAATGTTCTGTTCAATAGTGCTCCACTTTTTATTATTTAGTTCGGTATGGCAGACCTAGAAGTTGCGAGCGCTGCTTTCATTGCAATTTGATATGTTTTAGGATCTTGAGGATCTCATAACATCGATTATCAATAAAATAAAAAATCTTCTCTCGAGGCCACTTCATTTTTTTCTGAGCAATACGTTTCCTTCCCAATACTTACACTGAATGTGGATGCATCAGCTAGTAACGAGCGCGACGTAAACTGGCTCTGACTAAACTTGTAACAATCTAAGGGATTCACGAGAAAACCGACAACCAAGTGGAGCAGTTCCAGTCGAGCCGAGCCACTCGACTCGCGGCTCGTCACATTGCGCTCTGCACTGACTAGCGAATGCTCGCATTGTAACGTGTTACATTACGACGTTTTGTTACAAGTCATCAGTCGACACAAAAATACGAAACGTATCAAAGTTGTATTTTTGTGGTTTCAACAGATGTCACAAAAAATTGAGTGTCACAACGATTATAAAACGGTGTGACTTTGTCGTATGACTAATCGTAAAATGCGTTAGCTTATGTCAGATACTCAGATGTGAACCTTTAGTCTCTACATTACACTAGCCAGCAGGCTGTAAAAATTATCTATTTATGTCATACTAGCTTCTGTAGTTAGCTTCTCCCTGACCTGAGATATGCTACCTGCATTGTTTCTGGTTATAGTTGATTTCTTATAAGAAATTTCTATAATCTTGTCTCCTTACACAACACGTATTTCGTCTGTATCTTTCTGCTAATTTAGTTGCTTTTTCCCATTTAAACACGCGTTTGTTTATATTTCATGGCCCGCTATGTTGGAAAAATTGAAAAGCGCCTATTTAACCGAAAATTTAAAATTCAATAAAAACTACCATAGACATCAGATCAGTATCATCATTTTCATTTGGCCGTCTAACCTAAGCTGACACGTTTCATGCATATAAAGTCCAAGCTTGTAAGTTTTATAATCTCTGCAATAATAAATTTTTTTTCTGACACCTACTTATACCACACGGTGATAAAACTTAATACGTTTCTTGCTTTGGGAGTACCCTTATATCTCATAAAGATATTTCAAACATGTAGTCTTAATGGGCCCCTATTCATCTGAAATTACTATAATTTTTTTTCATCAGATATTTTAGCCATTATGCTGCGTGTCGAATATATAAATAACGCAAATAATCCGGCATAAACATCAATGAAACCAAGAATTTTCTGTCGCCCTTCAGAAACTCTCAAGCCACAAGAAAGTCTTCCTGTTGTGTGCCTCCAGACACATTAGTGAACCGGGTAACGAGAGAACGGACCGATTAGCTAGGATAGGGGCCGGCAGTTCCTGCATTGGCACAGAACCAACCCCAAAACCGATGCTTGAAGTCAGCAAGCGCTAGATCATTGTTGATGCCCTGCGATGCCCTGGACGACTGGGCCTTCAAGAATCTGGTGAAGGCCTGGCTAAGATAGACGACTGCAGGGAAGCTAAAAGATTTATAGCGGGCCTTGATAAGCGCCGAACGCTATGGCTACAGAATAAGGGCAGAGCAACATTCTGATAGAGGTTCTCACTGGTCATTGCCGGCCGAATAGGCATGTTTGCACTCATGAGAGTGGTAGGGGACCTCATCTGGTCTAGATGCTGAAGGAAGGTGGGCGAGACAGCGTTTCACTTCCTGGGCATAAATGTGCTGTAAATAAAATGCTTAGATGTGCAATCAGATTTCCAACAGTACCTGCATACTTGCAACTCTCTTGAGTTAAAGGTTGCCTGTTAATTTATTTTAGTGTAGGTTCAACTTAATAACACCGTCCTTTTTATGTTTTTCGTTTGTTTCTTTGACTATTACATACTTGCCTTTGGTGTTTGTAATGTGCATGATAAACGATAATAAATATTTGCAAATGCTATCGCGAGAATGCTGGAAACTGTTAATAAAACTTAAGTATAAATAAAATATACTGTGTAAAGGGGCTTCTAAACGGGCAACATTTTCACTGCAATATGTAGCTATAATGTTGGCAACTATAGCCCGGCCATCACGACAATGTTTAATTGCAGCATATGGCTCGGCAAGATATATCTCGGCAATATTTTCTGCAATATTATGGCCCACAAACTTGTTCATAGACGAGCTACACAATTGAGCTACAACGACTGATGAAATTATACACGTATCAGCGACTTATATTGTTTTAAAAGAAAAATTAAGCAAAAAAAGAGAAGACTGTGGATTCGACCTTTCCTCAATAGGCGTGAAACTTTAGATAACTTGAGCCTGGGAATGTCTTTATGATAAATTATTCAAAAACTTTTCAAGAATGTCTAAGAGTGACTTTGAAATTCTTTTAAGGACAATTGGACCGAAAATAAAAAGAAATGATACAATCATGCGAAAACAAATCCCTCTCAGGACAAGACTACGTTCTTAGCAACGGGAGATTCTTATGGCATCGAAGGCGAACAATTTCACTGGTTTGCCGCCAGCACTACCTACCACTTTTAATCTCTTTTTTTCTCCTCATTATTTGCGTATGTGTGCAGTCTTCTAAGTTTTTTGTATGCCTACTTAATTGATATGCCAAATTTTTCAGCAATTACACTCCATCCGTCTTTTTTTGGCATTTTTGTCCTTATATATTCCACAACTCAGGATGTAAATGTATTTCATTAATGAAGTCTATAATCCTCTCGTTGGTTCAAGTATAAGCCATTTTACCCTCTGAAATTTTCGTCAACAACAACAAAGAAAAACCAAAACAGCAATATTGCAGTATTTTCGTTCGCCAAGCGATCGTCCGGCCATGTGCTTGCAACACATTAAAATGTATCGGCAATAACGGATATATGTTGCTATATGGCCGAGCCATACAAGAAATATTCGACAGTGTGGCCGTTATTGGCGACAATGTTGCCGGCCATACTATTGCAGCCACACATTGCTGTAAAAGTGTTGCCCGTTTAGAAGCCCCTTAAGGCTTCTGCGGCCATGATCCTATAAACTGTTGGTTCTTGGGCTGTTCGGCCGGCTCGATACGCTCTACTGCATGACGGCGCACAGTGGGAGATTTCATCAATCTGGTGGCACTTAATATCACTTAATTTGCTAATCATTTTGATGATGTATTTCTTTAGGTATAAATCAGTTTAATGTTTCAAGCAGACGATTTTATGTTGAAAATATGATTTATTCACCTTATTTACAAAACAATACCTTTTGTAATGTACATATACCCGGTTGTTCACGTTATTCGACACGGAGCATTGAGGCTAAAGTAATTGATCAGAAAGAAAATAACAATTTCAAGTGAATAGGGACCCATTAAGGCTACATTTTAAAAACATTTTCATGTTATACAGTGCGTCCCCAAAAGACGAAACATATCAAAGTTATATTTTTTTAAATAGAATACCCTATATATTATTGCATATTCAGATTCCTTGGTAAATACTAGTGTAACTTTCGAATGGTATTTCAACATATACCTCCGTAACAGTTATATAGTCAGGATAACACAGTTCTTTAGCCATAATACGATGGATATATTTTACAATTTACTCCTTGTGCCTGACTACGTATGATGTATTGATTCTTTGACAGTTGCATCTACTAGTAAAGCTAAGGCCTGATTATCAGTTAACCTAACCTGGTTTTCCCAACGAAGCCCCTCGAGCCTTTTTTACATTAGTACCCCAAGTTGGAGAAGCAGAACATAATTCCTTTACAATAGATGCTGAGTCGCGCTTTCTGGCCTTGCGAAGAACAACCTCCGTAGCGTTGGACAGTTCTACGGGACTGGACGACTCAATAAGAGATTTTAGTTTGCGGGTTTGAGCTTTCGGATTACAGTCTTCAAAAATTTTCTTAGGTCTGCCGGGTGTGACATTATTTTCCCTGCTTGAAGAACCGGGCACACTTAACACAGTTGAAAAATCAATTTCGCGATTCAACCAGGAAGTACAGCTCTCTAAAACCTAAGGTCGATATCCCCTTGCTTTCTTCCATTTTCGTTGAAGTTCGAATGTTATTTCAATAACTTCTGCCTGCAACCTCAATACTACGTCTTCAGATAACTCTTTGTCATCAATTCCTTGCATTACAAGTGGTGTTATAGCATCTAATCGTTCAGTTGGTGGATATTGTATCCGAACGTCAAATATGGAGTGCCGTGAGTACACGGGTGCCATTCTTCAACCAAAGACTCTAGTGTCAAAAGGGGCAAAAAGGGGCAAGATTTCTACGAGGTTCCCACAAAGGTGATCTCTAAGCTTTGTAATCAAACAACATTTAACGCTGAATACGGCTGAATAACTAGTTAAAAGCTTTTATAAAGTTGCACAACAAAACGTTTTCAATACGAAACTAACATGGTTTGCTTCAAAATCAAAGAATTCTACTAAACGCAAACAAAATCATAAGTTTTCATGCACATTATCTTGAACAAGCCTTGGAGACATCAAAAACAAAATCCGCAGGTCAATGCTGTACCTCTGCTTGAAAAATTTGATATGCGAACTATTTGATGCTCCAAAGTGGAACAACACTGTCTGTCACGGTCCCAGCGCTTAGCATACATTCAGGACCGGACTGATTCAAGTTGCGTGAGCTCAACAAGAAAAGTGTCGCAATTTCTGACAAATTAGGTATTTGACGATCAGAGGTAGGTGTTTCCATTGACTTCCGGCGAATTTCGAAAATTGAATTTAGTTCCCGTAAATTGATGAAATCTCCCAGTGTGCGGCGGTGCGCTTCGCTACTTGACGTTTCGCCAACACGAGTGATCGGCATCCTCAGAAGCTGATATTGCCTGTTCGGCGTGTTCATAGCACTCTCCATATATTTATGTAGCTTGGAAATGTGTAGTTGGCACAATGGTTTCATAAAATCCTATGAAGAATATTATCCGTACACCTATGACTACCGTACAATAGTATAGCGGATATATTTCCATTAATGGCGACTCTGCTATTCGGACCGCTTTCAGCCATTTATTATGAATTTTTGAATAGCTGGGATATCGGTAACATCTAATGTGGTTTTGGTTTGGATGAAATTGTATCCGCAGATAGGGTTGATTCATACAATTGAGATAAGTTGGATATATTGGGACAGCCAGTTATTGTAGGAAAGTTTGTCGGATAGACAGATCTAGATTTAGGATCCATACCGTTAGCATTGAAAATTTGTAAATTGTAAGAGCAGGTTTTTGTGGCATATTGCGATGAAGTTTGCCCATACTCTTAGAAGATATGTATCCAATATAACTGATAGATTTCAACGTTGAAAATGTCTATAACCATACCTGACTCATACGGTTATTATATAAAGACTGACAAAGAGACTGGTCTAAGAGCAAGCATTGAGATAGAGTATACCTAAATACTTAAACTATAGTATCCCAGCTAACAATTGGGATACTACAGTATGTATAGCTTGTGGGAAAGTTTGTCGAACAGACAGATCTAGATTTAGGATACATACTGGGCACTGAAAATTCGTAAATTGTAAGAGTCTGTTTTTGTTGTAGATTGGGATGAAGTTTACCCATACCCATAGAAGATATGTATCCAATATAACTGATATATTTCAATGTTGAAAATGTCCCTAACCATACCTGACCCATACCTAAATACCTATACCACAGTATCCCAACTAACAATTCTCTGTGTTCTTTTAGAGTAAGAACGTTTACATAGCATTTCTTTCACAGTAGCGATTGGTGTGGAAGAACCTTTGCAAGATGTTCTCATATCAGTTACACAGCCAAAACGGACACAACTTTATAGAGCAAATCAGTCATTTAAGACGTTATATAAAGATTGCTTGCAACTGTTAAGCAACAGTTGCATAAATGTTCGCAGGTGTTAAAGAATCGTTACATCACTACTACATGACAGCTTCTTAGGACCTGTGTAATGCTTGTGTAAATGTTCTGTGTATATCAATAACGCGACAACGAAACCCCTTCTTTGCAACATTTATATGTCTGTTTTGCTTCATAAATCAAATAAATACTCCATGAATGAAGTAGAAATAATAAACAATTTTTCACGCGCTCGGAATTTGATGGATAATTCAACACTAATTGATATTGAATTTTAATTTTAACTATAAAATTTTGTCTTTTCTACATTGGAATCATCACAATCGCTACATTTCAGCACATTTATATAAACATACATAATTCGCTATTGTTGAAACAAAAATAAATGACTTTCAAAGCGTGGACTTATTAATTGACCAATAGGGCCGCTGGCTATGATAATCATGAGTGTCATCCATATTAATTGTCGTCTTATAGGGCAGAATGATGTTATCGGCGGTTGTTATACATCAATTTAGCATAGCTCTAAATTCTCATGTGGACAGAGCTGAAATCTCCGCTTGAAAAAGTGTTATACGGGTAGATCTTTTTTTCAGCCTCCCGCCAAGGCTAAAAGCCTATGGCGCTGTAGAAGCGCTGCGAGAGGATAAGTATCAGTGCACGTTAGATTTAAAATGCTGCAGGTTGTAGCCGGTGGGAAACAAATTCCGCGGCAGCTCGTTCCACAGCGTCGAAGTTCTCCAAAAGAAGAAATGCTGGAGGAGATTGGTTCGAGAAGTAGGGAATTCGACCTGGTAAGAATGAGCTCGCAGAGCCTGTCTAGTGTTCCTCGTTCGGATACCCTTTGGTGTTATTATCTGGGAGAGCTCACTCGAACATCTTCCTTGATAGAATCTGTAGAACAGGGACAGGTCAGCCACCCTTCTTTGATGTTCCAGGCTATGGAGGTCCTTTGTGAGGTTAGGCGTATCGAGTAGTCTAAATGCACTCTTCTGGATAGTGTCCAGAAGCTTTAGAGAGTGCTTCGGAGCGCATGGGAGCAATACTCCAGCGATGGTCGGATCTGTGCCTTGTAAGAGCAGCAGTAGTTGCTCTGGGGTGTACAGCTTCCTACAGCGGAACAAAACTCCAAGCTTCTGGGATGCCGTTTTAGCAATACTGACGACGTGGTCGGGCTAAGACATGTTGTTGTTGATGTTCATCCCCAAAAGCTTGATGGAAGGTGACTCGTCTGTGGGGTGACTCTCCATTTGTACTGTTGGTAAACCAACGTGAGACTTCTTTATAAGTGTTGTTGCCTGAGTTTTCTATACGTTGAACTGTACTTTATTTACTAATCTCCACTCGACAATTGTTTTGATATCTGCGTTGACCTGTGAGGCATGCTGCTGTCGCCGACATACCGTCTCCTGGGATGATAGTGGCTTGCCTGGTTCCATGCACGATATTAATGTACTGTCGTCTGCGAAGCTGTAGATTGGATTGGATGTTATTTCCAGCAGCTCGTTGATGTACAGCAGGAACAGTGTAGGGGATAGAACAGATCCCTGAGGAACACCGATGTTTATTGAAAATACGTCTGACGAACAGCCTCCGACTACAACAAACAGAGGTCGGTCGTTCAAAAAGCTATTCAGCCACTGGCGCAGGCCAGGTGGTAGTCCATAAGCAGCAAGCTTGACTAGAAGTCCCTCATGCCACACTCTATACAGGGTGTTCCTGAATATCATGTATAAACGAAGTGCGAAGATTCTTTGACGTTTTCAAGGATTAAAATTTCAAATGAACATAAGTCCGCAAACGTTGCGTCATCGATCTGCATGGTATTGAAATTTTAATATTTCTTCAGTTTTTTCTTAATAAGTGTCTCAATTTTTGAGGTGTTTATCTCAGATCTGGAATATAATATACGCAATGGCAGTTACGTAATTGTGCATGTCAAATGTTTGCTAGAATTTACAAGGTGTTATTTTTTAAGGGGGTCATGCCGCTTTTCTTACCTTGAACTTCTTTGCGATGTACCGCAGGTAAATTTAAAAAACAAAATAAAAATTGTGCACATGGAAGTTAAGTTTCATCTTGCTAATTACCGAGGAGCATCGTGTTTTTTTTTCTTGAAAAAGATCGGAGATACTAAAACATTACAACATAACAAAAACTTTTAAACAAAATGGAAAAATGATTTGATTTTTTAAATCTACCAGCGGCGTAACGAAAAGAAGTTCAGGTAAGAAGGTGAGGCACGAGCCCTGAAAAAATATCACTCTGTAGATTATGTTAACCCCTAGTTATGCGCGATTACGTAATTCGTATTGCGTTTGTTTAGATGACATAACTGGATCAGTGTTATATTCTTCTTATCCAGATAGTTCCGTCGTTTAGTGCTTGTCTGGGTGTCTGTTCGTTTCAATATTTTTTCATACTAATGGTGCTACGTGTTTGCTATTGACTAAACTGGCCAGGTGAATATTAAACAGGACGGACGTTATTTGTAGCTTTATTAAACCTTTCGCAATGTGTTTCTTAGAAAACGTAAAGTGTCTCAGGCAATCATCTTATGTTGAAAGCATGTTCAACCATTTTTTCGATTCATTGTCATTTTCGATGAACGATCTTTTCAGATGACTGAACTAAATAAAAAAGGTACCATTTTATCACAATTCTAGCTATACTTCGCCACCCCTCTTATCTTTTTTGTTTGAAAATTTTGTATGAAAGCTTTATAGTTTTTGCTTGACATTCAGAATTTGTCAAGAAAAAAAAAAACAAAAAAATAATAAAAAAATAGTTTTTTTTCGTATAAGGTTTTTTTAAATGGGACACCCTGTATATTATATCACGGTAAGAAATATATGTTTCTCTTGGTTTCAAGAATATAGGGCCCATTCATCTTATTTTGAAAGGTTCTTATAATAATTAGCTTCAAAGTTCCTAAAATGTGGAAGTAAACCTCAATCCACTAGCTCTGGCGGCCGAAAAACAATTGAATGCGGTAACGTTTTGTGTCATTTTGACATTAATGAAAGCGACGCGCGACGTTTGTTCTCACTGTTCAGTTTTAATGAATCATTTTAACTGACTCAGCATTCATGAAAACGTCGTTTCCATAACCGTGAAGTGCTAAAACTGATGACTCTCATGATGACGGAAAAGATTCAGTTTGACTGAAAGCACAAACACTCTGATCAGTTTTACTGAAAAGGTGTACTCACGTTCATTACATGTTCAGTTTCACTGAATCAGTCAAACTGGTTCAGTGAAACCGAACAGTCAGAACCTTAGATTATTATAATATGTGCCCTGCCAGGCCAATATATCTTTGCATTGGATTCCAACAAAACCATTCGAGGAACGAAACAAACTTTTTTCATTATCGTATCCAATAACATCCAATAACATCGTTCGAATAACATATGTTAAATTAATTTCATTAGAATAACATGATGATACGTTCAACGAGAGCGGAAATAATTGTAATGTATTTTAATTGGAATGCCTATTTGGGTTTTCCAAGAATGCATTTAATTGTAACTTGACGCTTCCTGAATAATACATATACATAATAGGTTTGCTAATAGTTACATTATGTGGTATATTTGCAAAATAGTAGTACACTAAACCAGCACTGATAAAAAAAACTAAACATTTTTAGTTAGAGTAGATTGTTACGCAATGAAGCAACACACATGGAAGTAGGACAGACTACCGGTATTCCAGCCGCCGACGTGTACGCATTCGTCAAACAAAACAAAACGTGATGGATAAGTGGAACAATCATTGGAAACGAAAATGTTCAAAACTTGAAATGGAGCAAGAAATAAGACCACGGTACACCGTGACCAACAAAAGAAGAAACCAAATTTAATGATCATCACATGCCTTCAGCTTGGACACACGAAAGCCTATGAAATCTGCAATGTCGCCCTAACAGTGAAGCCAGTGAAGCATAATTGTAGAATGCCCTATGCTAGAGACCTCCAGAATTAGTTATAATATTAAAAACACTAGATCAGATATCTTAGGTCCATTACGTAATGTTAGAGATTTCATTAACTTCCCTATAATAATTACTACGTTTCCACGGCCTTCCAAAACCGTTTTCAAAACGTTTTATGATTTTGGATTGCCGGTGTCTCCACAATAGGTTTCGAAACGACTTTTGAAACGCGTTCAAAACGTTTTCAACTGACACCATTGACAAAATGTCATTTGCTAGTTTTATAGCCTATTTTCTTGTTTATCATAAATCTTTAATTTCGAATTCAAATAAACTTCAAAACGTTTTGAAAGTGACAGCTGGTGTTTCCACGACATATGGATCTCGATACGATCTTAAAAATTAGCGAATCGACCTTGAACAGGAAACGTTTTGAAAATGCATCCAACTGACGTTTCCACGATATATTTCAAAACTCACAACGTTTTGAAAACGTTTTCAATGCCCGTGGAAACATAGTAGATATCTGGCTTTGTAAACAAATTCTAACCAGCCAACTATGCTGCTAATAACCAACCAGATTGATGCAGCTAGACTAAAAAAATATATGCTTTCAGACTTTGATCAAAAAGGTAATAATGAGGTATTTATTCCTTCTTTCTGATCTGACAGCTTGTTGAAAAGGGGGGTTTGTTCAGTTTGTTGAATGGCTTACATATCGTGTGTGTGTGTGTGTGTGTGCAGAGATTGGCTTGGATGCGAGTCCATCAGCCACAGATATTTGGAGGTTATAATTTATATTAAATTACGTATCCAACTGAATATAAGAAATTGCATTTCATAAATTTTTTTGTTGTTTAGTGAAAGTAAGTATGTGGTGTGAACGGGGAATTGTATATTTAATTCTGCTAATTTCCCATACAAGGCTTCAATTTCTGCTGAATGATTTTTACAATAAAAAAGTATGTGATTTATGTGACATAAAGAAGATCTATCGCAAGTACAAATTCCTGAGGGGATAATTTGTATCTTAGCCAAATGTGCTGGGAACCTCCCATGATTGCATTTTAGTCTAGTGATGGTAGCGGATGATTTTTTGGATATCGTATAATCAAAGATATAAGGGATTTCTAAAGGTAACTCGGGGTGTATCAAATAATACTGATTTTTAGAACATTTTACTAATTCTTTCCACTGGTTTTGCCATTTGATATATATTTTATTTCTTAACACTCTATTTAGGTCTTGAGTAGTTGTTATTTCCTTATAATCACCATCCCGTGTAGACTCTCCAGCAAGTTGGTCTACAATCTCGTTGCCTTTTATGCCCGACTGACCTTTTGCCCAGATGAATGTAACATCTTTGGTAGATGCTTTTTCAAGGATTGAGCACAATATGTTACTGGATTTGAGATTTAAAGGGGTGCTATTCAGTGCTGAAAGTACAGATTTGGAATCAGAAACAATTACTGCTTTATTAACGTTTTCTTTATGTATCCAATCCAAAGCTTGCTCAATTGCAAATGATTCTGCCGTAAATATAGAACAGTACTCAGGTAGTTTAAGTTTAAGTTTTTCATTTCTTGAGGGGACATAAACTGCACAACCGCACCTTCCATCTTCTTTTTTGGAGCCATCTGTATATATGACTATATTATCTGCAAAATTGTCCAGTATGGATTTCAAGAGGAGATTGCTGATTTGAGCCGATTCTGTGTAATTTGGTAAGAGAACTGCCGGTTTCTTAAACAATGTATTATATTCTAGGTTATACACAGGTAATTTATTACTGGTGTTGAGGAGGTGAGTTTTTAATTCGCCAATACTTGTTAGTGAGATTTTCCACGGATAGACCGAATAGTCCCATGATCAAGTCACTGTTCACAGACTTTAATTTTAAAACATGTTTAATTGCAAGCATCTCTCTCCGTCTTTGTAGTGGGAGTTCTTTACTTTCAGCGAGTAGGACGGGACATGGAGTGGATTTCATTGCAGCGAGACAGATTCTAAGACTTTTGTACTGGATCCGATCAATGGTGAGTAGATGGGTCTTGCATGCAGACCCATAGAGAGTACATCCGTAATCCAATATGGATCGCACGTAGGGACGGTAAAACATTAGTGCAACTTTAGTATCAGCGCCCCACTTTCGGTTGGTCACACATTTGAGGACATTAATGCCCCTTTCACACCTACCTCTTATATATTGGACATGTTTTGACCATGTTAGCTTATTGTCTAATACTATGCCAAGATATTTATAATCCAAAACAAAAGGTATAACATGTCCTGGGCTTACATATTTTACATTAGACTAGTTCTTTTCAGAATTTTATCACTATGTTTCTCTCTAATTCAGTATATAGCTCTCCATCCCTTTTGGAGGGATGCATCACGGTACTTCAAGCAGACATATATACGATTTTAGCTTGTGCCTCTCATATTATCGAAATTAAGGGGCTTATGAGGCGGATGCTTGCGATATGGGCTGAACATGAACGTAAATAAAACAAAATTTCTAGTTTTTACAAAGAAAAATGATATTCATCCTGACTTGAGGGTATCTAACCAAGTAATAGTGAGAATATATAAATACAAATATCTCGGAATAATTATAAACTGTAATAATGACTCATATGTAGAAATAAAAACAAGGATAGAAATCGCCCGGAATACCTTCATAAAAATGAAACAGCTTTTCTGTAACAAGTCTCTGAGCAAGGAACTCAAGATTCGTATGCTGAGATGCTATGTGTTCTCTATCATGTTATATGGTATAGAGGCAGCCACACTAACAGAAACCATGATGAAACGAATAGAAGCTTTTGAAATGTGGCTTTATAGGCGAATATTGAGAATATCGTACATAGATCATGTTACCAACGAGGAAGTTTTAAGACAGCTCTCCAAGACGACAGAACTGGTCACAGAAATTAAAATAAGAAAATTACAATACCTGGGCCATATAATGAGAGGTGAAAGATATCAAATTCTCCATGTCATTTTGCAAGGAAAAATCGATGGCAAACGCAATGTGGGAAGAAGACGCACCTCGTGGCTTCGTAACTTGAGGGAGTGGTATAACTGCTCCACAACACAATTATTCAGAGCCGCAGTTAATGAAGTGAAAATTGTCATGATGGTCGCCAACCTTCGTAAGAAGATGGCACCCTAAGAAGAAGATGAGGCGGATTACACTTTGCTCTGACAGCCAGACAACATTGAAAGTGCTTGCAGGCTTACGTGAAGGCTCGTTTCTGCACTGCAGAAAGTTCTTGGATGACATTTTGGCAAGACATTAGCTGTCACTTTTGTGGGTGCCGAGCCATGCTGGATTTTGCGGCAACGAAACGGCGGACGCGCTCGCCAGACAAGGGTTGAGGACTAATTTCCCGGTTACTGAGACACGCGTGGGACTGGCAGCAGGTACCATTAGGAGTAAAATGGGGGCTTGGTTGCAAAATCAACATCTTAGAGGATGGAGAGGAATATCTGGATATCTCCCTCAAGCTGGAGAACCTATTTTAGACCTGTGGTGAAGGTGGAGCGGTTCTCTCTCTCTCACTGAACAGAATCCGGCTAAGGTTATTATTTGTGGAGCTGTTATCTGGCCATAACACCTTCAAACATCAGTTGTATACGCTGGGGGTGGCAAGCGACTTGACGTGTGCATGCTGGTGCTGTGGCAAGGACATAGGGTACTCGGCACACATTCTGTGTTGTTGTGAAGCCCTTGGGCATCACAGGCAGACTATACTAGGTTCAAGAGTCCTTGAACCAGAGGATATAAAATGGGCAGGATCCAAAGCCCAAAGGAAAGGTGCATAAGGGCTCGTTTGTAGGCCTATGCACTGGTGGTTCTGGTCTCCAAAAAGCCTCTCCCCTTCTTTCGTTAATTTTTTCAATTCAGTATGTCCTATGTACATTTGTTTTCAGAGCTATTGCTACTGGTATTTATTCTTTGCTTCCATGCCATAAGTGAGGGGAGTATTACAAATATGCTCGATTTTGTGATAATGAGTCTTTTGAGTTGTTTGTGATGTCTACTTTATCGGAATATGTGCCAGTCTGTTTTTATGTTGCTATAATTGTCACCGCATAATCTCGCTGCATTTTTTGAGTTTTTGTTATTCGTGCTCGAGGCTAACACTTTGACCCTTTAATAAATTAAAACAGAAAACTTTTCAAAAAAAAGCTTTCATTTAAATATTCTAAAAAAAAGAAAATAAAATGTTCCTTTACAATGTTAACTATCAACTGATAGCCTTTTTATACACAATTTATATGATCATAAAAGCCTGTCGCGCGATTTATAAAACTAGTACCTATTCAATTGACTAACTTGGTCTGCTAAGTTTAATTGAGTTAAAATTTCAGTTTAATTGAATTCTTATAGGTACTTACGTAAACCTCGCGACAAGCTTTTATGATCATATAAATTGTGTATAATGAGGCTATAAGTTGGTAGTTAACACTTTAAAGGAACATTTTATTTTATTTTTTTAGAATATTTAAATGAAAGCTTTTTTATAAAAGAAAAATTATTCTCGGCAAGCCCTTTATACTGCAGAAGTGCATTAAAGATAACTATTGCGCCATCCTGGATGGTCCGCCATAGTTGATTTAGAATGACGTCACATTATTTTTCGAGTCACTCTCAACAAGCCCTTTCACTGTGCAAAGACGCTCTTCTTTCAGGTCGTAAACAAGGTTCATTCAGTGATAAAAGAGCTCACCGACTTTGAATAGTATATTTTCCCGAAACTCTTACAACAAAACACATCGTATTATATCTAAAGGTACATATTATTTGCCATCATTTAAACGACAGTTTCTAACTTAGAATTTGCGCTATCCTGATATCCCTCATTTTCGTAGATTTCCTTTTATCAGACATCATGAAAACCTTAAAGTAAACTAAAACATAGACCTACTCTAAACATAGCCTTGAAACTGTGTTGGTGATAAGAGTCCACTAACAACACGAGTTTATCCCTATTACGAGTACTTTCCCAAAGTCAGTCCAGCAACCCAAATGTTCCTTTACAACTTATCATTGGAAAATCCTTACCGCGGATCTTCTTTACCACTTACGTCGCGTCACAGTCATACACACCGGCTGTCCGGTCCACCCTTCATGGTTTCTCGGTGCACCAGCGGTTC
Source organism: Callosobruchus maculatus (assembly GCA_951848785.1). NCBI lineage: Eukaryota > Metazoa > Arthropoda > Insecta > Coleoptera > Chrysomelidae > Callosobruchus > Callosobruchus maculatus. The sequence continues at coordinate 18,729,204 of CATOUR010000041.1, read as the reverse complement.
GTTAGTTACCCCCTAACCTCATGTCGATGTCGTCACCGTCGTCTATACAGCCTGGTGCATAGGTCGTATAAAGGAACTCGTACAATTCGATCCAGAATCTCCTGTGACTGCTGTCAGATTCTTGCTCACACTGCAAACCTCTAGTTGAGCGCCGAATGCAAAAACTCTTCTCTCAGGTCGTCATGTTCATGCAGTGATAAAACAACTTGCCGGCTTTGAATAGTATATTTTCCCCGAACTCTTCTCAACAAAATTCATCCCTTGACTAAAAATGACATCACTGGATCTATTGTCAGTGATGACATTCCTCGCATTAGATTGTCATTCCCCTTACCATCTACTGGGCGTTCTCATATCAATAAGGATACCCATATTGTAGAAATGCATTAAGGAACTATTCCACTATTGGATTTAGAATGACGTCATACAGCTTATCGTGCATTGTCATCCAAACTAAACGTGCATACAAAATTTCAGCTCAATCGGTTGAAGATATCTGCTTCAAAATTGAGTTGCAATATTCCACCCGAACAAGCGTACACACATTGCAGGTTAAATAAAAGCTTTTAAAAAATACAAAGGGCCGAGAGTAGCACATCTGGCCTCCACCATGTGCTCTTAAGGCCCAGTCTTTCGAACGCAAAATGGTACCATCGTAGTGTGAGCACTAGAGAGTTAATCCACTCTGCTCCACCTTTTTCATTGGACAACCTTGTCCTCTCATTAGCCATTTATCAGGTGCATCGTGGAACGAAAGGCCGTGGCAATGACAAATCGCGAGGTACGAATTGCTCAGATAGACGCGGACGCCGCGTCGTTTCTCCAAAGTGATTAATCGCGCATTTCACAGTATAGATAAACACTTTGAGAATCTGTCCAAACGATGATATTTCTACATTATTTATTCGAATCGGCCGGGAGTACGGACACGACAACGTACACACGTTCGCCATTTAGGTATTACATGCCCGAGGATGAACGAAAGAAGAAATTGTAGTCTGTTGCACAGTGCTGGAACACTTCTTGAAATACGGGAAAGATCACCGATGATATACAGGTGTTTTCAGTGTTGGGACTTTCCTTTTCAGAGACAGCTGACTTTGAAATGACAAAACTAATCTAAGGTAAATCAGCAGCAGAAGAATAAAAAGACTGTAAAAAAATACTTACTATTTGTTCGCTGGGAAGTTTTAAGTGCGGTCCTGTCACATGAGTCTTATAGATATGGCTCGAAGTTCGTGCCGCGAGACAGAACAACCAAGTATTTCTTCCTCAATTTGGACCATTCGAGGTTATCTAAGTCGTCCAGCGTGTCAACTATGATATGTATACAAATATCATCTGTCTCTAGCTCTTTGCACGAGGTAAACAAATCGACGCGGGCACCCTGCAGGGTGAATACGATCAGGGAAACGCTCGCAAAGTCCAAGAGGCATTTCACACTACACTAAAAGCATATCCACCAGTTCATTATTATTTATGCCGGTTGCACCATTTTTGTTGTTGTTTAAAGTTCGATGTAGCCCGTCACCTATTCCAGAGACGCCAAACGCGCGCTACTACGTACGTCTATGCTCTGTAGTAAACTGAGTTTTTTCGTGTTTTGTCTCCGCTTTGGTATAATATCACACAGGGATGAAATTAGAAATGATGATTTCATTATCGGTATACATATATCTAAATATTTCGTCTTTATGTTCTTGGGAAAAATCACTCGTCTTGGCTAGTACTATAAGCGGTATGAATAAAAGTCTCAACTTAGAAGACACCCTATAAGATGCACTGTCGTCTATCCATAAAAATACATTCGCCTATCAGCCAACGTTGCTTGTGGGCTAGCGGCCAGAGATGGTTGTGGAGGGGAAGATATGGTGGACCGACATCTAATTATACTGACGAGCCAAAAATTGAGGTCACATTAGAAATTTCAAATAATTTTGAGTTGAGTTGATTACTGAGTCATTGGTCTAGTAGGTGGCGAATCATTAATTTTCCGATAAATGCAAGCGGATGTTATCTGTCGGTTGTTGTCAACGTGACTTTTGATGAAATAACGCGAATTTAACCTCAATTGAAAGTTCGCACGGTTGTTTTTTTTCCTTTTTTATTGCTGAATCTCCATAAAACTTACGTTTCTTGTTGAACTTTTGTTCTAGTCTGTACTTAACTAGTCATAATGCCTTCAGAAGTGTTGAATTGTAGTATTAGTGCATTACTGCAAGGTAGTCGAGGACCACGAGAAACCGCAAGAATTATTGGTAAGAGCTTATGTGCTGCAATAATGTATATCAACGCTAGCAAGAGGCTGGACTGATAACTAAAAGACCAGGATCGTGAGCTAAAGAAATGATCAACTTTTGGTGACAGCTGTTTTCGGGATCGGGCAGGTTCTGAGGTTTGGCTACGAAATAAACTTCAAGAGGTTAGAAATTAGAAATATTAGTGTTAGCGAATGAAGCGTTTGAAGACAGTTTCATGCCAATGGACTGTATTGTCGAAGAATGGCTACAGGGCTGCTTTTGTACTGACGCGACGGCATTGAATGGCAAGATTGGCTTTTACCGAAAATCACTCGGAATCGAATTATTATGAATGGAGCAAGGTACTGTTTTTGGATGATTCCGTTTTTACCGAACTGGGTCATATGGACGTTGAAGGATATAGAGCAAACCCGAAGAATGATATGCCTCAGTTCTTATTGCTGAAAGACTTCCACATGGTGGTGGGTCGATTATGTTTTGGGCGGAAATCAGTTCATAATCACGCACAGAGTCGGTCTTCATACATAATGGCTTTCTGATGGCTCTTTCATGATCACTATGGGCTAGGATGACATTTTTATGAACGATAATGCAGACCCAACACAGTCATACATCTGGTTGAGGTGGGAATTGGGCGGTTTGATTGGTCAGCACTCCGTCCAGACACAAATCCTATGTGGGAAAAGATGGAATGACTAATTAGGAGGCATACACCAGCTCCAGTGCCTAAGAACTGATAGTTACTAATGGAGAAATGGAACAACGTCGCCCAGAATGTAACACTGAATTTGATTCAAAACATGCCTAGTCGATTACAAGCAGTCATTAACGCAAAAGGAGGAAATACGCGCTATTATTGGACGTTTTCTCATTATTGCCTGGCCCATTGAGTTAAATAAATTGAATTTCCAAATTGACATTGTTTCACAAAAATCCAAAAAACACTCACTGATCGTTCATTGGTCTGGTAGGTGGTAAATAATTCATTTTCTGATAAATGCTAGTGCGCATATTTATTATCCATCAGTTGTTTTCAACGTGTTTTTGCAGTTTGATGAAATAACGTGAATTCAGCCTAATTAAAAGTTCACACGGTGGCAATTTCCAAGGTAGTTCAATATTGATTATTTCCATAAAACTTATTATACTATTTAACTGGTCATAATGTCGTTAGATCCTATTGTTGTGACTAGAAGCATTAGTGCAAGCCAGTTGAGGCAATACTAAAGAATAGTATGACAATCTATGATGATTTAGGATATTAGGCCTTAACGTCCCATAATCTAGGAAAGATAGTGTTCCTGGAAACTAGATTTTTAATTTGGACATGTCGGGTTTTGCATGTTAGGAACGTGTCGTGTTTTGAGTACCATTTTTGTGGAATTGGAGCAAAGTAAATCAAATACCTGTCACTTTGGGCTTTCTACTGAATCCAAAGGAAAACTAGACAAACACTGAGCTCAACGACTGAAACTATAAACATAATATCAGATATATAGAGGATATATTTTAAGGTTTAAATATCAATATCTGATTTTTTTTGACAAACAAAATTCTTCAGAACCAGCAACAGTGTTTTCACGAATAGGTTGAACGGGGTCTTAGTTTTCATTCGAACTATATTAACTTGTGACAGAACAATAATTTGGTCACCTATCAATCAATCGCAACTACAGAAAACATAAATTCTCCGCACGGTATTAATTCTCAACGGAAGGATAAAACATGCAATAGCCAGAATAACCTCCTGTGATCTACATGTTCGTATTGGCTACCTGTGGACATGTCGGTGTTTGGCATTAAACGCCGTTTGGACTGGTCGGCATCTGCATCTAGGCCTTCGAACATTAAAGGTGGATAGTATTAACATGCAGCCAAAGTATAGGGGCAATGAGGGGTATTATTTCTCCTCAGCACTAACAAAGTATTTCGGCTCACATCACGAGTTATGTTGTCAGATCACCCCTCAATAATTCCTATCACAATTGTAGGAACCCGCATATTTGTCACTTGAATACACAAATGTCAACGCATTCTGTACAATATGGCATCGCCGGCAGTGATGCTCATTCTGTTATGAATGGAGAACCACACGTGACAGAGACTCCAGCAGCCGATTGGCTTGGCTCCCGCTACTGATTGGTTAGCCGTCCCCTGACCCCTCTGGTTATTCGGAATATAGTAAAGCCCAGAGATATACCATTTGTTTACAAAGTGAGGATCTCCGCAAAAAGTGCCGACAGAGAAAGGAAACGGGGTCGGACTGGGCGTTCGAATTCGATGGAGTGGGCAACAACGAAAATGTTCGTTCCATCCAATAAAGTGCTCATACATCAGTTGGTTGAACAAGATGTTTGAAACTTTATTATCTGTTGATAAATATATGGTAGAGACATTTCAATATAACCGTATAAACCATATGGTAAATTATTCCTTTCTACACTCAATTTTAATGTTCGATTCGTTGTTTTAGTTGTCCCCAAATTAATTCTATAGGACTGAAAATGCAAAAATAGGGAGGCAACCTTAAGACATCATGACCATACTTTTTAGCTATGCTTTCTATGACATATTGTTTCTCAAACTGTTCAGTATGGAGGACTTTCAATAATTCAGTTTTTTTGTAAGTTTCTTCAAAGCACAAATCCTGTTTTATGAGAAAATCTTGTATTTCCGCCTTCGATAACGCTGAATTCGGAATTTTGTACCTTTGTCTGGAGTGATAGCTTGCGTTGTCCATTACGATGACGCCAAATGGCTTTAAATTGGGAATAAGTGTATACTCAAACCATTACTCAAATATTCCCGAGTCCATGTTTTTGTGGTAGTCTATATTGCAGTCTTCAATTTTCCTTCCGCATAATTTGAGTGCGTTTTCGACCTAGCCCTCAGATGATCCGCAGTGTAAGATAAGTATACGCGGTATCATGGGGTTCATACCAGGTCTCGTCAAGGTAGTACACTGACCTCCCCTGCTCGTTCCGGTATTGCTCTCAAGTAATCGTGCCGCCATTCCACAATCCTTGCACTTTCCATTATAGCCATTCGTTTGTTCACAGTTCTGTACCTAAACCCAATCTTCCTAATCCATCGCTGCAATGTACTCCTTGGATACTGTTACCCCATTCTAGCCAATTGTCTTTGAACGGATTCGATTGTGGGTAGTTCATTAATTTTGTACTTTTCGTACACAATATTCCTCAATAATTTTGTGATCGTGGGATCTAGTTCTTTTGAAACACCAGCATCAAACCTACGCTTCCTCTTTTGTGGCCCATTTCTCAAAATTTCACATACTGTTGTATATGGAACGTCTGTTAGAATTGACGTCTTTTTGATCATACTCTCCTTATTTTCATTCTCCGGATCCTTCGTTAGTTCATTATCATTTAGTACTATTTGTTTTGCATCTGCGCTAAGATGTGACCTTTTGTGAGGTTTTAATTGGTCTACCTCCACCTCCCTCTGTTCAAATTCATTATCAGTGTCCGTACTATAGTCACTACTTTCACCACCGTAATGACAAACCGCCGACGTAGCTTCACTGCTGCAGGGTAATTCACATCGCTGTGAAATCCCATTATCTTCCCAAGCCCGAAACATACTCTAGCTGTCACACTTCCAAAAAAAACGTCCGATTCAGGCAGAAAAGTAACGCACAAAAGTAAAAGCAGATTGGCGTTGCTATCAATAACGGTAGCAATACCTGCCTAAACAATTTGACTAAGTCCGGTCCTCTTCATCGATGGAGTCGCTAATAATCCTAAAATGTGTCGGTCTTATCATAGTTCAGTCAAAATATACATCGTGAACGTCATCCGACAGATTTACGTTCAAATACAACTTAGTGTTTCATTTTCACCATTCTAAAAGGTTACGTTATGTTAGAAAAATGGTTAGAAGCACATTCCAGGAATTGGTTACGAGTACGAAAGTAAAATAATGGTAACCATTGAATATTATCAAAACTGTATCTATTCCAAATGATGAACTGTACTAAGAGATGGAATGCAGTTTTTATATAGCGCAAAACGTACACAAATGGTATATCTCTGGGCTCTACTATAACATCAGATGTTTATTGTTAATTATATCCACCTTAATATTCGAAGATCTAGGCCTAATTTTCTCCTCCAAATATCTTATATCTAATGTTGAGTTTTGTAAGCGAATGATATATAAAATGGTAGCGCTTTAGATACTTTGAAAAATGTGTGACATTTCGAATTTTGCATTTAGGCGACTGATTTCCTATCGTCATGCTTACACAGTTGCGTACGCTACTGGTCACCCGTAACCCCTGATACACACCGCATCAGGCATAAGCCTTTTATATGCAATCACATTTCCTGCACATGAGGAGAGTAACGCTTAACGGTACAATAATGCACAATCACAATCAAGATTTCCCGAATGCAAATTCCCCTGTATCATCTTTTCAATTTTACCGTTATAAATTATGCTTTAATGGAGGCGGTCCAGCTCATCGCAAGTGAGACAGGGCTGTTATTACGGCCGATGGGCTGGTCTGCCAGAACGTGGGCAGCTGGTTTTTAATGCATGCAAGAAGATGAGTTGCCTAAAGTGAATATTCGGAAGGATATTCCTCTACATGGGTTTCGGACATAATTATGTTGATATTTGCAGCTTTTCCACAGAGTTAATCGGTTCTCTGGACGTTCAATAACAAGTGCATTATTAAGCAGCATGTCGCATAATACATTATTAATACACAGGGTGGGCCAATAGTGCGTGGACAGAAGATTGTGGGCTTACTAAAATATATTTTAGAAATCTGTCACTTGATCACGATAGGAAACCTTGAGGACTATAACATAAAAATAATTTCAACTAAATTTTGACGTTTATACAGGGTGATTCATATCAAACTTACATTTTTTAGAATGGAACCCTTTATATATTGGGATGAAAAGTACTTGCTTGATCTGCAAGATGGAAATGATTCCAGTCATTTGGTTCACAGAAAAATACAGCCGGTACCTTTCATTTTTCCGATTTTTCTGCGAACCAAATGATTGGAATCATCCCATATATATTATTGCATATTTGGATTCTTTGGTCAATTCTAGTGTGATTTTATGTATAACACATGGAACTTTAAACGAACCGTTCAGGCGCAAATCACTATTTCTGGTATAAGTCGGTATCAGAAAAGAATTGAATAACGCAGCGATTATAAAACTTAGAAGGCCGTGACTTTGCGGTACGACTAAGCATGAAAGACGTCACCTTAGGTCAGACGGCTAAATTAGAATTCTTTTTGTACTTGGAGAAATCAGTAAATTAATTAAGGAAACTTCAATCACAGATTACTTGATTTTTTCAAATGGGAATGCCTATTTTCATTTTATTTCTAATTTTCAGTCAAATCGGTGTTTTCCAATTTTCCTGCGAGCAAGCAAAACCCGTTAATATGAAAGAGAAAGAAAGAAACCAACTAATTTAGTAGAAAGATGCAAACTAACTAGAGTAACGAGGCAAGATTATGAAAATTCCTTACAGCATATTAGCTCTAACCGGATACAACAGCGGCAAGATATCCAATGTCAATGGAAAATGGGGTATGACAGAAGTGTTTGGAAAAAGGAAAACTACCAGCGATTTTTGCTTACAGTCTAACATATTTAGAATAAAATTTCACATTTAATGTTATAAAAAAATTAGTCAATTCCGTTTAGTTCAGTCAAAAGTGAAAATATCTCTAACTGGAGCATTCTGAACATCTATTGAAGTAATTGCTAGAATTTTTTAATTGCGCTATGTTGTAATTGTGTTTATTTCATGTAGTTTTCTAGAAACTAAATTATGTTTTACAATTCAAACAGACTGCAATTCTAGTTTCATTTTCCGCGATTTTGCTAATAAGTAGATGTACCTACTGAAGAATTTGAAGGGTTCCAGTCAGAGGTATCTTTACTTTTGACTTACGGAAATGGCTACTTTTTATACCATTAAGTGTGAAAATTTATTCAGAGGCCATAGATATACTACTGCCAGCAACAATCACTAATAGTTTTCCTCTGATTAAATATTTTTTTACTGACTTTGGAAATTGGCTAATAGCTAGTAGGCTGTGAAAAATGAGCGTTCCTGTTACCGCTGTTGTTTCTGTTTAGAGCTAATATGTTGTAAGGAATTTTCATAATCTTGCCTCGTTACTCTAGTTAGTTTTTATCTTTCTACTAATTTAGTTGGTTTCTTCCATATTAACGGGCTTTTGTTTATTTTTGATGGCCTGCTAGGTTGCTTGCACGCAGGAAAATTGAAAAACACCGATTTGACTGAAAATTTGAAATAATATGAAAACCAAAAAAGATTGATATCGAGAATGGGACATCGTTAGAAAGGTAATCAAATTATACATTTGATACTTTAAACCAAAATAGGCATTCCTATTTGAAAAAATCAGGTTATCTGTGATTGAAGTTTCCTTAATTAATCTACTGGCTTCTCCTCCAAGTACAAAAAGAATTCGAATTTAGCCGTATGGCCTAAGGTGGCGCATTTCATGCTTAGTCGTACCGCAAGGTCACGGTTATCTAAGTTTTATAATCGCTGCGATATTAAATTTTTTTCTGATACCTACTTATACCAAAAATGGTGATTTGCACCTAAACGGTTCGTTCAAAGTTCCATGTGTGATACACAAAGTCACACTAGAATTGATCAAGAAACCCAAATATGCAATAATATATAGGGGGTTCCATTCAAAAAAATGTAGGTTTGATATGGATCACCCTATATAAACGTCAAAATTTAAGTGAAAATATTTTTGCGTTATAGCCCTCAAGGGTCACTACCATGATCAAGTAAGTGACAGATTTTTGAAATATTTTTTAGTAAGCCCACAATCTTCCGTCCACGCACTATTGGCCCATAATAATAATATATATTTATTTACTCTCAAGTTACATATAAAAACAAATCATTGAGAAAAAAAAAATGAGTAAATAAATGTTTACATCCATAGAAGGTCTAGGCCTGTACATGGACGAATTAGTGTACATAAATGATATAAACATATACTTACATATATGTACAAGATAAATATGTTTATGAATAACTTAAATGATTTTTTTTTAATAAAATTATTAGATTACATGCGGATTTAGTTATAATACGATTTATTTATTAATTTATGTATTTCTTTCCTCTCTACTGCACTTAACCATTCTTTGAGACATTTTTTGAAGCGTTTATTAGACTGTAATTCCTTTATATCGTTAGGTAATTTTTGATAAAGTTTTGGCGCCAAATAGATGTATGATTTCTGCATAACTGATTTTCTCGTTTTGGGTATGTCTTTTGCGTGTAATTTATATCTTGTATTATGACTGTGTTTGATGTTATCTTCTTTATTTAAATTTTTGTGGTAACGAGTGATGGCATGTAAGAAATAGAGTTGCCTTACATCGTGTATCAGAGTTTCCCTAAACAAATCGTCACTAGGATACAGTTTTGGTTTTCTAAATATAGATTTTAAAATAGATTTTTGGAGGATATCTAAATCATTCATATATACTGTGCATATATATATATATTGGCCACCCTGTATACTCGTATATACAGGGTGGCCAATCGGGTGACGATAATAATTTTTTTTAGATAGCCCGTACCGAGACCTATCCAAAACAACCCCATATATGTATACCGATTATTGATAGTTTTCGAGTTATGATTTTTTTTGAAAACTTAGAGATTTTCCAGTTTTTCCAAGAAATCGTCAAAAACAAAAACAAGAATGCTTTTTGGCTTTTATTTTTTTCTGCAATTATACTCAGTATTAAGCCTGTTTTAATATTCAATAAAGAGAACCTGTACATCCGAACAATAATTAAGTAATGAATTTGTGGTTCTTGGGTTTTTAGGCCGGCGTCGTTTAGCGTTAAAGCTTGACGTTTCGCCACCACGAGTGGATGGCATCTTCAGAAGCTATTTCACTTCGGCGACTTTCAAAATACTGGCGGCTGGTGAATCTTTACCTGTATTTATACCTGCTAATGGTGACGTGGCCCAACCAGGTAGCGTTGGTAGCCCCGCCCCTTCGCGATATGGTAGTGTCTTCAGGTCCTTTAGGATGGGTATCCATGTCCGGTTGACTTTCTGTGTTTCTTCTTTCCTGTTGAAATTATTATGATGTTTCTGTATTTCGATGGCTTCTCTTTGAAGTCTGGCATGGTATGAAGACGTTGCGGCAAGAACCTGTGTTTCTTTAAACTTGATCCTGTGACTTCCCTCCTTAATCGCATGTTCGGCTACCGCTGATTTGTCCGTATGGCCTAGTCGACAGCTAGCCTTATGTTCTGCAATTCTTGTGTTTATAGATCGCTTCGTTGTTCCTATGTATACACTCCCACATGTGCATGGTATGCGATATACCCCCGGTGTTGTGAGTGGGTCTCTTTTATCTTTCACCGTTCTCAAATATTCCTGTATCTTTCTTGTGGGCTTGTAGATCGTCTTGACGTTTTCCTTTCGTAACATTTTTCCTATTCTGTCTGTTATTCCAGGCACATAGGGTAGAAAAGCCTTTGCTATCGGTTTAGGTTCTGATTTTGCCCTATTTCTTCTCATTGTCCTTGTTATTTCTTTTTCTGTGTAACCATTTGCCTTGAGAGCATTCTTTAGATGTTCCAGTTCGGTGTCGAGTTCTTCTGGTTCGCACACTTTTCTAGCCCGTTCTGTCAAAGTTCTAATAATTCCGTACTTCTGAGATGGGTGGTGGTTTGATTCTTTATGCAAATACCGGTCAGTATGAGTTGGCTTTCTATATACCTTGTGCCCTAATCTAGCTGCTTTTCTTGTAAGAAGAACATCAAGGAAGGCGAGATTTTTGTTTTCTTCTACCTCCATGGTGAACTTGATGTTTTCATGCACGCTGTTCAGGTGTTCTAGAAATTCTTCGAGCTTTTCTCTTCCGTGATTCCATATGACAAACGTATCGTCCACGTATCTGAGCCATATCTTGGGCTTGTATTGAGCGCTCTTCAAAGCTGCCTGTTCGACCTTCTCCATTACAAAGTTCGCTACCACCGGGCTTAAAGGGCTCCCCGTGGCTACACCTTCAATTTGTTCGTACATGTTGGCATCCCAGACGAAGTAGGTTGTCGTTAACACGTGCTAACTGGAAAATCTCTAAGTTTTCAAAAAAAAAATCATAACTCAAAAACTATCAATAATCGGTACACATACATGGGGGTGTTTTGGATAGGTCTCGGTACGGGCTATCTAAAAAAAAAATTATTATCGTCACCCGATTGGCCACCCTGTACATCGGGCTATAACGTTTGACGTCTTCCGATTGCTAATCTCCACTTCTCCCTATCTCCCCATAAGTCTTCCTCCAGGCCTCTTTCCCGCACTTCTTTATCGATTCCCTCTCTCCAACTTTTGCGTGGTCTTCCTCGTTTTCTTCTTCCTTGTGGGTTCCAATTTAAGATTTTCTTTGGTATCCGATGTTGTGGCATTCTCTGGACATGTCCATACCACACTAATTGTTGGGTTCTAATGCCATCGATAACGTCGTGTTTTATATCCATGCTCTGTCTTATAGTATCGTTCAGTATCCTATCTAGTCTGGATTTTCCGGCCGCTCTTCTCCAGAAGTCCATCTCCGTGGCTTTTAGTGTTCTTTGTGTTCTTTCTTTTAGAGGCCATACTTCAGCACTGTAAGTTATTCTTTTTACGATTGAGTTATAAATTCTCTTTTTGCTGCTTATATGTATGTCGTTATCCCATAAGATACTGCTTAGCACGGAAATTGCCCTTCTTCCTTAAATGTTACTCTCAGATATCGCTTCGTCCAGGGTTCCATTTCGAGAGACTTTTAATCCTAGATATTTGTATACCCTGCAATGCTTAATGGTCTGCCCCGTTGCCAGTCGTAGGTTCTATTGTTGCCCTCCAATGCACATATACTCAGTCTTGTCGATGTTGACTTCTAGACCCCATTTGTGATACTCCTCAATTAACTTGCGGGTCATGTATTCGATGTCATCCATGTCGTGTGCCACAACAACTTGATCATCTGCGAACCATAGGGCTGTGTAACCATCATCTACTGGTATTCCCATATTACTGCACTTTCGCTTCTAGGTCTTAAGTGTAATCTCTAAATAAATTTTAAACGGCGTCGGAGATATGCAGCAACCTTGCTTAAGGCCTAATAACTTAATACATTATTAATTCTTAAGCAATGACGTGTGAGTCTACCAGACGGCTGATAATATTTAAATAATAAATCTATCACTATTAATGACTTGTGATCCTAGGTTCGTGTACTCTCATTAAGAAATACCCCAAATGTTTCTAGTGTCTAATGGCAGAGACACGATTGGAAACAAAATTAACCGAAAATTATAATTTCATGGCTCGTCTGACGCATGACATGTCAGTGTGAGGATACAAGGGTAGCTGTAGTGGGTCACCGTGTCCTATAGTGTTCAGGTCACAATTGACGCCAGATAGTTTAATACAATTTGCCGATTAAAAAAATGATATAGGCTTGATAAAAAAATCGAAATGAAGTATAACATAACTGTTTTTGTGCGATGAATGACACCACACTTAGTCGATTTGCCACAGATTGTTAAACTAGAATAACTAGATATATAATTTACTGCTTTATAAGTATTCAAATATACTTTCCTGTGATAACAACGTACTAGTATTTACGGCAATTTGTAGTATAAAATAATAAAAATGCCTTATATTTATTATAAAATTGCAAGACAAAATATACAATCTGCACGCTAAATTGGGTTTGGTGTATTAATAATTATGTGCATTAAATACTCGTATATACAAATGCTCAACAGTTTACGTTTACTGTTAAAAAGAAATTAATGTTTCAATAGAAAAGGTTTCTGCGGATGTTGGGATAAATTAATTCAAGAGATTTTTGAGTCAAAGAGCTGACGATTCGGCGTGTATTTTATGCCTTCTTCAGGGCTATCGAGCACCGCCTTCTTGATGGCTGGATAGCCCTGAAGAAGGCGTAAAATAAACTCTGAAACATCGGCTCTTTAAGTTAAAACCTCCTGCATTAATTTATCCCAAAATCCGAAGAAACCTTTCCTACTAAAAAAAACTGGGATAAGACTTACTTTCAACTGGGCTATTAATGTTTCATATGCCACCAGAAATCCAGAAAAGATGTTATTATTTTTGAGTTACAGGAGGTCGCCTTGTATTAAATATACTGAATAAACGTTTATTTTGTGCTCACTGTTCTTGTTTCTTTCGATGAGTTTTAAACTTGTTGTTGTTGAACTGTAGCTCTTGAATTATTCATTTTAGACCCCAAGTGTGCTAGTTAGTTGGAATTGTTTTATCGGGAGAAATACAAAAAGTCACAAATATACCCATTAAAATTTTTGAATCGGACGTCACGTGACCAAAAACAAATACCTCATTGGGTGACACAATAATAAGAAAAGATACAACCTTTGCTCTAATTTACACCCCCAAAATTATAATTCGCTACTACTGCTCAGTTCCGATGTATTGCTTGTCTCAATCGTCGTGGGACACTCTGTATAATACCGTTCCACCCCTACTGAAAAGTTCACTATAAAAGACGGAAGCGTTGCAGCGAATGGTATAGTTTTATCACAGCTCGCCATCCCCAAAAAGTAATCTAATCCCCATCACAATTTAATTGCAATCAGTTTTGACCGGTAGCGGCAGGTCTATGTATAAACAGTAAATTAAATGTTTCGTTCGGCGTGAAACAGGGATCAAAAGCTAATTTACTGATCCCACAATATTTGTCGCTTGCAGACTGGCTTCCCGCAAAGCCAAGCGAAAACTATATGGTACTTGCGACACTGCACGACAGTTCATAAAATACAGTCGGAAAATGTCATTCGAATGTACTGCATGAGGGCCGGTTTCTCAATATCCAGTTAAATATTTATCTGAAAGTTAAAGGTTATCTGTCAAATAAATTGTTTAGACGAGTGAAGGATAAACTTACGAAGTCGCGTAAACCTTATCTGACAGTTGTATCAATAGAAACGCTAACTGGTAGCTACCCATCTGACACTTTTAACTGGACATTGAGAAACCGGCCCTAAGTCACTTCACTGCTGGTGTGTATTTTCATTTATTTATTTTGTTTTGCTTCATTTCACCCCAGCCCCAACCCCAAACCCAACTCCAGCCTCAACCCCAAACCCAACCCCAAAATTTTCAATACTTGCATCTGTATATCGTTTTGCTGAGATAGCTGTTTTCTTTCATCTGAATAGGTTTTTGTTTATATTTCAGTGACTGCTAGGTTAGATAAATAGAAAAATTGAACAGCACCGATTTGATTGGAAATTTAAAATTAAATGAAGACTATCAGAGATTGATATTCGCGGCACAAGATTAGAAAAGCTATTTCTGATGGAAGTTTTCTTAAATAATCTACCGATTTATCCGATTACAACACAGGTCAAATGTGTCCGTCTAACTTTAACTGTCGCATTTCATGCATAGTCATATGGCGAAATCACAGCCTCCTAAGTTTTATAGTCGCTGCGATATTCAATTTTTATGATATCTAAATTTATAGCAAAAATGGTGTTTTGCACCTACATGATTCATCTTAAGGGGCCTGGTCATACATATGTATTTGCATGTTAAAACACGGATTCCCATTTTGAACAGAACTCACTTGTTTTTCAAACCACATACACAGTATTTCAGAAGGTGATAGTTAAGACCTTAGCGAATGACAAGTATTCGCGATTTTCTCAAAAAACTTTTTTAGTGTGCAAAATAACTCGCAATACGAAATCATACATTCTTCAAATGACTGTAATTTAACAACCAAACCGAAGAAGGCCAAATAGGTGACAAAGCGCAATCTTTCTTCTTCAATTTGCTTTTTGAATCATTACTGTAAGTTTAAAGGTACTGTCAGAAGCTTGGAAATGCGAAATTAATTTTTATAGTGACCTTTGGGCCTTACCTATGGACCTTTTGATCTTACCTTTGGATTTTTGGACTTATCTCCCCTCATCTTAAACAGACACGCTGGAGAAAGGGAACAGGCGACCACGCCTCCTCGCTAATACGGGAATACGTCTTTTCTTGGATTCTCAATTTCGCGCGCTATACCCTAGACCCTTAAAGCCCATATGTAATATATAAAATCATACTAGAATTTTACAAAATCTGTAATGTACAGGGTAATAGACACCCTAGTTTAACTGGAACTGTATAGACTTGCATAGTTATTTTTCTGAAAAGAGATACCGTTTGGTCATAAGAGTCCGAGGCGTTGAGCTTGATTTACCCTGTATATTCATGCTCATCCATTTCACAGTTCACCCAAGCGACTTATATACCTACCTAATTGGGGAGTACAGCCTCTACCTCTAAACTTCATTTCCATCAAACTAAACCTTCCCGAACTCCTAAAATCGATGGAGCCTCCCATCTCGGTAACATGCTCCATAGTTCTGCCTCTTACGCCGACAACAACGTACTACAATCCCTCAGCTTAAAATGTCTCCAATTCGGCCGAAGCGAAGCAAGCAGAAGTTGGACTTAACTACCTGGTAGCGGGCACAATACCGCCATTGTTACATTGTTTAACAAACTTACAAGTATTAAGTGTACCGACCGTTACACGTACGCGTGTCTTTATGTGGAATACATCAGCGCCTTAATGGCCTTCCTTGCCGTTCACCAGGCGATCTGTGCGCCGCCTAACGTGCAGTGGCGTAGCCTGCAATAACATTTAGATAAGGGTCTTCCTAAATGATGAATGTATTTACTGTAACAGAGTGGTCGCTAGCATTACCACCACACAGAAAAAAATACTGTTGCGTTTCCAATTAATTGTTAGTATTTGGATGACTATAAGATTATATTTTACAGTTGTAAGTTTCAAATCCATGTCATTGAAAGAATTCAATCCTTATATTCGAAGTAATCACAGGTACGCCAGTAAATTCAAAATAATTTTATATTCGTTCTAATGATATGCATAATCCTTCTAATACCAGTATTGACATATAATGCAATCAAAACATCCTTTTGTTTTCGAAATTTACTCTATGTTTTATTCAAGCAAAGCATACAATCTATTCAGTGTACAAAAATTATTACTGCAACAGCAGTTCGTGATAATTCATCTGATAAAAATTAGTTTTGTACCAATGGCTCTTGTCGTTCGCTGAACTGTAATCAGTATTCGGCGGGACTGATGTCCCATAAGAATAAAGAACAGGGGGATCATCTCAGTATTACTATCGCCGCGAACCCGCCAACATGAACGAGGTTGTTCCGTTATGTTGTTTAGGTGGTAGCCGTGCTGTGTAATCTCGTGGTTTTGCGTATTGCATCAGCAATTGTGTGATTTAAATGTGTCCAGTTATATATTAAATGGAGGACCTACTCAAACAGTTATATTTCCGGTAATAATGCAACAACTGGTGCAGGCTTGTGTCTAATTCTTATATCATGCTTCTTATAACTTCATACAAAATCACACAATTAAACATCCAAACGAATCAATCAGCTGTGCTCGCAATAAAATCTGTTGGTCCAAGGAAAAGAAAGTAGTTTAGAATCAATTACCAAACACAGATTCGATTCAACGACAGTCTGCGATTGAATTATTCATTGGACTCCAATGACATCTTGTAGTTGAATCGATAATACTATATAATTCGTTACCAACTATACACTTCCCATTGGATAAAACATCGCTGTATTTGAGGAATGCTGAGTGTAACGTCCTATTGAATCCAAGCGTAAGTCTTTGGCAGAACGACAGATTTTTCTGTGCGCAATATCAGACATAGTATGCAGTGTGAATATTTTTCAATAGGCATCCTGGAATCTGCCCTTTGCACCAACCATAACCAAATCCCGGAAGGAAACGATACTTTCTCTGGTTGCAATGCAAACAAACCACATTCTGATGATCTGTTGATCACATCTGATAAACAAGAAACTGCCGTTCAAATTAATGCTTTGCTAACAATCATAATGATATATACGATTTGTTGATAGCCTTTCTAAATAAAACTAAAATCTTGATATAAAGTGACAATAACAACACCCTGTGGCAAAAAGGCTACTGACCTAATGCCAATGCCCGAGAAAAAAATACTCCCATTAAGTTAAAAAACTATTACCAAACTACTTCTGGATAGGTTATAATACTACCTATAAACAAGCAGCCATGAGTTATGAATAACTACAATTGCAAATGTCGCTATGAAACGTTAACACAGCATAGTAAAGAACCTTAGATTGGCGGCAATTACACGCGCATCCCCCCCTTTTGGATGATTATTTGTAGGGATGCTAACGATACTTCGATACTTGTACTTCTGCACTAATATCGAGTATGTTTATCGTAGATACTTTTTGAGCGATTCCAAGCTGGTATCGCTACTTTTGTAGCGGTATCGGTATCAAAAATAATTATATAATTATTGAGGGGTGTAATCAGTTGCAGAAAACTCTCTGTACGAACCAAACGCGCCTACTTGACTAAAAAATATCGAATTGGTACCGGTATCGATATTTGCATTTTCGCATCTCTGCCCAGCCTTCAGAACCGTAAAATCATCCCAAGGTCAAATTCTGTGGAAACCATTTTTCAGGTGGTTTCATAAAACTTTTCCTTTGCCGTAACTTAGCCGTAAATTTAGCGTTAATATTAACTTTATCATTAACTTTAGCCGTAAGAGAATTGACGTTCATGAAACTTGAATTTGGCGTTAATGATGACAAATGTGACGTTTCACAACGTTTTTCAACGGTCTGTTTTGATTTTAAGGTTGTATTTTTAAGATTTGACGCATTGGCGGTTATAGTGTTTGCGAAAGGTGAAATTTGTTTTTAAAACTACGACTAAAAATGAAGATTAATAAAAAGAGTAAGATGATCTCAGGCTCATATCCATCGACATTCTAACCTAATAGTTATATCTATGCTCATGCCAGATCATAATGTTATGATCTGTGCGTTTCGCGCAGGCTCAGACACTCCTAAGATTTAGATTTATCTTTTGCGGTAAGGTAAAGTTGGAAGTTAGTTATCTTTTCAAGGTCAATCCTTATGCCTAGTTCTTAAGTTAAATTCAAAACTGTTTCATGAACAATTTCATTACTGATGGTAGGTTCAACTTTAGAATGGGGTATTTTCCAACTTGCTAATATTGCCTGTTTAATGGCTGAAATGGACTGCTTGTATCTAATTTCTAATGATAGCACTGTTTGCTCAATTTTTTTCTGCCCACGTGGAGTAAAGATAGAGCGAAAATCATTCTTTGAAAAGCGCTCATTTAAATCTCTTAAACCTCCCGCCTAAGAAATCAACCAATCAAAAGTCATTTTTATGCCGGATGTAGATAGGATGTGACTATAATAATTTGAATTATGCGTAGATTCAAGGTTGTCACGTTGTTAACATTTTATATAAACAATCCTCAGAGACGTTAATTCGAAGGGTGACAGAATGACAGAGACCTGAGGTTAAGTTGTCAATAGTTTCTAATTATTATGTATTTAAATCAGGTCAGCTTCGGTCATAGATAAAGCATAGTTTTCAACTTGAGGTAATGGCAATAATTCACTTGTTGATTTGCAGTGCTTGTCTGCGGCTCGTGTTGCAAACTTCAACTGCTTAAGTTATTACTGCCATTACCGCAACTTTGAATAGTTATACTATTATCTAAGGATGTCCCTAATGACGAATACGTCTATTGCAATGTGTGGTTCCAACAGAGCGGTTCGTAGCATCCACAGTGTGTCCAGTGTAGGCCTCAGTATACGATAATAGTTTCTTGTCTAGTCGCACTAAGTTATACAGCGATTACCAAAGTAGTATTGAACAAGTAATACTACCTATAAACAACCAGCGTGATTTGTTTATCATACCTCACGTATGCATATGAAAAGCTTACCATAGAGAGATGAAAATACTCAGAAATATTCTTCAAAGCAAACAAACAAACTTAAATCCTGTTGCGGGACTCTGGTAATTGGCAGTAAGGGGAGAGGCGTTTGGCCATGTAAAGATAGACAAGATTGCGGAGGAAGCATTGTATATCTCTGCCTACAGGGTTGTCGAGGCAAGCCGTCTTATGAAGGTTGGATAAATCTTTCACTCTGTCTATTCCCAATATCAAGAAAAAGTGGGGAGATGCAGTTTATGGATGAGGCATTTGTATGCTACACGGACGGCTCTCGTCTAGCTAGTGGACAAGCCTCAGGAGCAGGGTTGTATGTAGAAAAACGAGGAGTACGGGAGAGTTAATCTTTAGGCATGATCATCGCGATTTTCGAAGCAGAGGTATATGCAATACTCTCTGCTGCCAGCAATAAAGAGGTGAGAAAGGGTACGTAGCAGAGGGTTTACATCTGCTCTGACAGTGAGGCAGTCAGGTTTAGGAGTCCGGAATACTGGTGAGGTTGAAGGAAGTTACGTTGATGTGGGTCCCGGGTCATAAGGGGGTTCTTGGTAATGAGGAAACCGATAGGCTGACCAAACTTGGTACCGAGGGACCGTTTGTAGGTCCGGAGCCTGTAATAATATTAGGTAGACAGCAGGTAACGTTAGCCCTCAGAAAGTGAGTAAACGGTACCACAGATGCACAGTGGAAGCAAAGTGAGGGATACAAACAAGCCAAGGATTTTATATCCGGGCTGTATACATCTAGATCGCGGAACTAAGGCCGATAAGCAATCAGAAACTTCTTGGGTGTTCTGACGAGGCACTGCAGAGCCAGGCAGCATCTATCACTCTTAAGGACTCCCTATGTATGGGCTGTAGAGAGGCGTATGAAACTACCTACCACTTTCTTGCAGAATGTGAGCTGCTAGGCGGGCTGGGATACGAGATCTTTGGATCCGATAGACTCTAGATAGAGGAATTGCTCTTAATAATCTAAACCGACACTTTGTTTTTGTTTGTTAAAAGGTCGGTAAGGTTTGGCAAGGAGAGGGAGGAAGGCAGTGATGGCTAAGGGATTATATTTGGGGATGGCAAAAAGACCTACTGGAGCCTACTTGCCAGGCGCGGCCACATCACAGCTACTACCACTACCACCGTCTCCTGTCTACGCCACATAGCAGACGTGCACAATTACACACAATTCCAAGAAGAAAAAAACACCGCGGAAAGCACTACACGACAAACATATAATCTGTGTTGCATAAGGCCACAGTGATGAGAACCACTTATAAATTGTGGCTGCAGGATGGCCTGCTCTTCCCAAAAACCTAGAATTGTATGCTTGCTATCTAGAACCAAGCGATTTCGTCACAAAAATACAAGAAATACATAAATAAATAAAGATCCATCCTAATAGAAGAGAAGATCACCAACAGAAGGAAGCAATAGAGGCGCATGGAAAACTGTCGCTGAAACCGAGTACAAAGCCAGACATAACTCTGCAGCCAAAGCCATACACCGAGCACTACCCACAACAAAAAAACCAATAGAAAACGCAAATTCATATTTATGCAGTAATCCAAAACAATGGACACAAACTATGCTAGGGCATTAGAATACATACAGGGAAGACTATTCCAGCTAATACTTCAGATATAGTTTTTCAGTCAAAGGGCAGACAATGTTACATATTTAATACGTATTGATAGTCTCCTTGATAAGAGTAATCAAAACTCGTATACGCTGGGAAAAGTTTTAACGACAGTGACCTTGCCATAGAAATTCGTTTGCTCTGGACACAAAACAAAGTTATTATTGTTCCCCTCATTATGTTGATCTCGGGCATGACGCCAAACACATTTACACCACACAGACCTGGAAGAAAAGTTGCATAAAATATACGAACGTCTCTAGTCCTGAAGAAGGTATTGGCGGTTCTTCCTAAATTAAGAACAACATTAGTTCAATGCTTACTTGTTGCTACCGCAACCATGCGACTTACATTCGTAAAAGGAGTACAATAATATTAGTTTTCCACATTGCCCTTCTATAACAAGTATTAAACCACCCATTTCGACTATTTTTATGTTGTTGTATTTATTATCGACATAATAGAAAGATATACAATACGCTATTTTTACTAAGCCAAAATTCATCGTGGAATTAGTTTTACTTCTTTCCATTTAACCATGCTTCTTCGTTTCTTCGTATCCTTCCAGATCCTATCTACGCTACTGCTAACAGGAATTCTCTTTTAACGTCGTATCTATACTCTTTTACAAGAAAACACTTGCATTGTTTGATTTTAATGTATTCTGTAATCAAAGTAAGCAGATAGAAAGAGTCCTATGAAATTATGATTCAGGGGGAATGTCATCAATTCTCGTCAGTACCATCAGTACTTTACATATCATTTTCATGCATTAGCGGTCCTATGCGCTGGCAGACAACACGGTAGGCTTCACTGACAGCTAGCAAGAGTAAGAGACACTTTTTATGTAAAAGCTCACTTCAAAGTTGCCAAAATGCCCCTTCCGTACATACCAATCTTAAAACCATAATTAAACTTAAGCTCTCAAATACAGCTATACTAATTAGGAAATTACATGCAATCACAGAAGCTTCACAGTACATCATTAATAGAGCAGGCAACAGAAAAGATCTGCCGGTACACCATCTGGTACCCGAAGGTAACGGCAAACCAAAGAAAATGGATGCTAAACAGCAGCTTTGTTGGGCTTGGATTACCTTCGATTAATCTTAGGCAAATCCCAAGTTGACTCCGTGTTTGTCGAAGGACCACTCTTGTTTTTATGTTTGCTCAGGTCAGCGTTATGATTATTATTGTGTTTAATGTGTTTAAAAAGCTTCTGGTGATTGATTGATTAAATAAAAATATCTGCCTGAACTAACTGTGATCGCCCGAATGTTTCTTCATTACAGGGTAACACCCTGTACGTGACATTTAACGTGACGTGACATTTAATAGCAGCTTCTTTTCTTGGTGGAACGCCACGGCGCGTTCGCTTGGCCAACCAGAAGAGCGCGGGTCCTATATGCTGCTGCATATGAGAGTCGATATACGGAGGTGGCTCTATATCTCCGTCAATCCACGCAGACAGCTATCTCACGCTTATTAGCGATCATCAGTGCGCCATAGGTCTGGTTAACCAAGCGAACGCGCCGTGGCGTTCCAGCAAGAAAAGAGGCTGCTGTTTAGCAGCGATTTTCTTTGGTTTGCTGTTACCTTTGGGTACCAGATGGCGCACCGGCAGGTCTCTTCTGTCGCCTGCTCTCACATGCTTCACATGTCTGGTAGACATGAAAATTCTGATGCTCTCTATCTCCGCCAATCGACCTTTGGCGCACTGATGATCGCTGGTAAGCGTGAAACAGCTGTCTGCGTACTGGTGGATTGACGGAGATATAGAGCAACCCTCGTACATCAGTAGTAGTTCCTGCCAGAGGTAGGATATTATTATGGGCTACTTAACTTCGGTCACGTCAAGGCGTACCTATGATAAAAATAGTACGTTGATCAAGTTACTTAAAGAAGAACTGAGAAGAAGCAAATAATAATACCAACAATCGTATGGGTTCCACAAAAGGCACTAAGGATAACGAAGAGCCACACGATAGCGCAAAAATGGTTGCACAACATAGACACGGAAGCAGATAAAAGTACTTGCGTCGGATGCTAAAATATTCTGCTATAATATCTTAGCCCATAGTACACTACTACATACAACAGAAGACAGATACAGAACAGATACTACCGTCGTGACTTTGCAGTTCCTCTTTGTATAATTTGTGATGTCATAACAAATATGACTTTGAATTGGCAACTCAGATCGCTAATCTTTAGGTTACTAAGGACTAGGTCACTGAGCTCCCAATCAATATATTGTTCATAGCAAACAACAGCTCAGAACGATTGCATGAAACCAGAGCATGTAGGTGCGCCTTCCCAGTAATTTAGCTCTCCTGAAATTAAAACACAGGACAATTTTCATTTATTAACCTTAATTTTATATAAAAAAGAAATAGAGGACTTTATTTTACCCCACCTTGTAAGAAACAGTAGGATCGAGCAAGTATGGAAACGTTATTAGCGTAATGAAGAAATTGTTGCTGAAAATAGAACTTATAATCTATTTTATTCAGGGTGTATTACGACGACTAAGACAAGCAATATATCAGAACTGGGCAGTAGTAGCGAATTATAATTTTGGGGGTGTAAATTAGAGCAAATATAGTATATTTTCGTATCACTGCGTCACCCAATGAGGTATTTGTTTTTGATCACGTGACGTCCGATTCAAAATTTTTAATGGAACACCCTATATATTTGTGACTTTTTGAATTCCTCCCGATGAAACAATTCCAACAAACTAGCACACTTGGGGTCTAAAGTGATTAATTCAAGAGCTACAGGTACTTAAAGTACTGTACCACTACCATTATGAAACACTACCAAAGTAATTTAACTGTAGGGGTAAATGTTATAATCAATGGTAGTGGTACCATCCTTGAAGTACCTGTAGCTCTTGAACTAATCACTTTAGACGCCAAGTATGCCAGTTTGTTGGAATTGTTTTATCGGGAGGAACACAAAAGGTCACAAATATACAGGGTGTCCCATTAAAAATTTTGAATCGGACGTCACGTGATCAAAACGAATACCTCATTTTGTGACGCAGTAATAAGAAAATATACTATATTTGCTCTCATTTAAACCCCCAAAATTACAATTCGCTACTACTGCCCCGTTCCGATATATTGCTTGTCTTAATCGTCGTGGGTATATACTGAAATTCGATTTTTAAAGAGTTGGTATCAGACAGCATGATGGCCCTATGGTGTATCTATTCTGCTCTTAGTCACATATCCAATTCAGCTTTTTTATTTTGCAAATAAAAAAAATCTTCGACTTATTGCCACACTGTTCTTGGAGATAACTGCGTGAACTAAGAAGAAACGTCAGAGTACTTGTTTTATTTCCCCACCAAAGGAATGAACTGTCCATATTCCCTAGACAGTTGTACTGCTACGCCTATGTGCTCTCAGAAATTTGCATCCAACCTCTTGTTTACGGATCATATGTGTGAGAGAAGCCGAATTCAGAACGCTTATACATATGAAATTCTAGATACGCAGGGTATTTTGGTGCAAGTGTAATTTGAATTGGTAAACATCTGGAACTTCCTCGAATCAGAGGACTTGGTAGGCCTACCACGGCGAGAACTTTTTTGGCTTAGAGTCATGCAAGAGTGTTCAACTGTTCATACAGGGTGGCGAAACGAATTATTAATCTACAAAAACTGTCTGTTTTTAAGGTGCACTCAGATTTTTCGCGAAATGTTGAAGGGCGTATTAATTGGTCTTATGTCTATGAATGACCAAGTTGTTAAAGCTGCTTGAAAAAATTGGAGTTCGAGGGTTTATGATATCTGTAAGCTGAATGTCATGGAATCTTTTTATTATAGACAGTATTAAAAAAGCACCAAGCACTATCTCAGAAAATACTTATTAGGGAAAACAAATGACAGACAAAATTTGTAGAAATTCACACGGGCAGTCTAATGATGACCTTGACAGAGACCTCGACCGCTTCAAGGTCAAGTAGCTTCTTTGAAACTGACCTCATATTGTGACTCGTAAGGTGAAAAAAGTGTAATACTTGAAGTTCTGGTATGACCTTGAGAATGGCTCTGAGTTAAAGGTCACCGCAAAGTCGAATAGAAACATTCTGAGATATGTATATGGGAGTGGTCGGAAACTTTTTCGACACCTTGTATATAAGTTTATGTCAATTCCGGGAGTCCTACGGTCACCAGTTATGACATCTAGTTGCAAATAGATTGTTTATTGGTGAATATGTGAAATAAAAAAAAAGGTGAACGCAAGAGACCAAACCTGAACTGTCCTATTACAATCCGCATTCTTCTGTAGTGTCTGTTATAGAGTTTTCTGATGTTTTCTTGTATTCAATTTCTTATAGATCAAAGATTTGTTATCTTTTGTTTCCAACATTTATGTCAAATAGAACTGCTACAGAATTGTCATATTGATGTATTTTTCCTATACTCCTCAGAAATATTTGAATGGCAAATAGCAGCACGTCTCTATTAGAAATGCTATATCATCCATCAAATTAATCTGCTTTGGATTCCCTCAAGGCTCCGTCTTGGAGCCTCTGCTATTTTTAATTTTAACTTTCGATTTACCTATCGAGTTGTTTTATGGAAAGAAGTACAGACATACTAGTAAATTCAAGGTTACTGTTAAGGTTGGTGATAATGATAATAAACTTACGTCTTGCGAACAAAATCTTAAACTATACCTTGATGAATATTTCAGATTTCAGGAACATATTAGCAGTTTTAAGTATCGCCTGCTATGCTAGAATGCCACTTTTGTATGCTAACAAACATTTACTATCTTTTAATATTCATAAGTCGCTTTGTAAAAGTTTGATCGTCTCTAAATTAACTTATTTATCTTGATCAAATAAACGGGTACAAATGGCTTGAGAAGGAGTAACTTTTTAAACTGTACATGTCTTGCTTCATCTCCATAATGGTAAGAACCTCAAGCTCTAGTTAAAGCCGGCCCCAAGACCGGTTGAAAAAGGAGGAGAAGGCCTAAGTCAAAGTGTGATCCATGCCGGGGGATAATCACACCAGGGGTTGTTCGGTGTCGCGAACGGAGCCTTCTGGGAAACGGGAGGGCACCCAGTTGTAGTTTCCCCTTATCCTCCTAAGCGAGTCAGTAGGAGGATGGACTGTATCAACCCGGTATGAATGACAACCAGAGAGAGAAAAAGGATGCTGTCAGTATGGAATAGGCCAAGCTGCTGAAATGCTGCTGGAGAGGAGAGATAACACCTCGAAGGCTCCAGGAAGTTAGCTGTCATCGGGAACTCCCAATAAAAGGCTCTCGCCTGGGAACCTGCAGTGGCGTATATAAGGGGGGTCACCGGGCCCCTCCGAAACCAGCCACGCATTCAGTTTTAACGTCTGGAAGAGGCTGAAGTTAGGATTATAATACGCCAATATTATAACGTGTGAAAATTTTTCCGATGACACGGATCACTGGGCTATTGTAGGCGGTAGCACTATGCCAAGGGGCCAGCTGATCCATGTCAATGAAGACTCCATGCAGAAGTCGGAGAAGCTCGGAATAAACCAACGAATTCGAATAGGTTAGAAAAAGCAACGCCCATGCTCTAATAGGCATGCGAGTATTCCCAAGATACCGTTGTTACCGTTTATTGTGTTCACAAACACAATGTTATTTTTTGCAGAAATCCGCAGGATTTCAATCTTGTGGAATTATTCAAAATAGTCTTATGCACCCAATATTTACTCAAAACTATAACAATTAACCCGAAACGTTCAACCAAGACAAAGCTGCTATTTTTATGAGGAAATTGGAGATGTAAATGTAGCTGTTGAATTTTTTTATACAAAATTCTATAGTATTCTTGATAACCATGTACCTATCCGTAAAAACTTTTCACATAGGTATCCTGTTTGGTATACACGCGACACTATAGCAATTGTTAGGCACATGGCTAGAATGCATCACAAGTTTAAAATGACTGGTAATAGTGAGTTCAACGAAGAGTTCAAAAAACTTAGACGTATATTAAAGGGTAAGGTCAAAATTTCATATCAACAGTACATTAGAGAAATTCAGCTACAGCTGGAACGCGAGCCTAAGTCTTTTTGGTCATTTATACATCAAAAGAATCAAACATCTAGGATACCCTCGAAAATGTTCGATAGAACTCAAGCACTTGCAAATCCACAAATGATTGTGGATGCATTTGCTGACCATTTCAAAAGTGCTTATTCTTTGTCTGATGTAACTGAGGAAATGACAACCGCTTTTATAGACCGTAACAGTTTAGTAGACATTACTTTTGAGCCAATAACTGAAGAGGAAATAGTACTTGCTGGAAAAAACTAAAGGACTCATTTACGTCTGGTCCAGGTAAAATCCCTTCATTCTTGTTCAAAGATTGCATTAGAGTATTGATACGGCCATTACAAAAAATATTTAATCTGGTTTTGAAAACTTCTGTGTTTCCTAAAGAGTGGAAGTTGTCTAAAGTCGTTCCAATACACAAGTCCAATGAACTTTCTGTGATTGCTAACTATCGAGCTATATCCATATTGAGTAACCCTGCAAAACTCTTAGAAATTATATTATACAATTGTCTTAGTTGTAAAATCAATCAGGCCACGTCCATTCATCAACACAGGTTTATGAATGGTAGATCAACGACAAGCAGTTTAGCTCTGTTCAGTCAATATGTTTGTGAAACGTTAGATATGAAAGGACAAATAAATGTTGTATACACAGACTTTGCCAAGGCGTTTGACAGGGTTAGTCATGGGTTACTTCTTCAAAAACTTTCTAATTTAGAAGTAAGTCGTCACTATATTGTGCTGTTTGCATCCTATCTTAGTCAGCGAAGTCAATTTGTCTATTACAACGGTTTCTGTTCTACTATTTACTAGCAGTGGCGTACCCCAAGGGTCAAATTTGGGCCCTTTGTTATTTTCGTTATTTGTAAACGACTTATGTGATCTACTCCAGTGTAATAATTTGATGTTTGCTGATGACCTCAAATTATATGCTTCTATTTTTAAAGTCGATGTTTGTGTTGCCTTACAAGAACAAATGTTTGTCCTCCAGGATTGGTGTGATCTGAATTGTCTGCCTCTAAACGTAAATAAATGCAAAATTTTAACTTTCAGTCGTAAAACTAGTAGTGTGTTGTATTCATATTCCTTGAGTGATATTTATTTGGAAAGATGTGAGGTCGTTAGGGACTTAGGTGTATATTCTGACAGTCAGATTACATTCAACCACCATATTAGCGATATTGTGAATAAATCCTACCGTGCGTATGACTTTATTGTAAGAAATTGCAAAAGTTTTGATAGCATTCCAGCGCTGATTTCCTTGTACAACAGTTTAGTACGATCTAAAGTAGAATACGCATCTCTCATATGGAATCCCATATATGATGTTTACATATCTACAATCGAGAAAGTACAAAAAAGATTTTTAAAGTTTCTTGTCTATAAATCCGATGGGATTTACCCTGAGAGAGGTTGCAACTGTAGTGAACTGCTACGTAGATTTAATATCCCATCACTAGAAAAACGTAGAAATGAGTCAGCTGTACTGTTTTTGCATAAGTTGATACATGGTAAAGTAGATTGTCCTGAACTGTTAGCGAAAGTGGGTATACTTGCTTCCAGATTAACATCTAGCCGTAATGTCACATTCCAGTGCAAAAGAGCCCAAACAAATCTGTTACAAAAGGCACCCATAAATTTCATGTGCAACAATGCAAACAAACTATCAGAAGTGTGTGATATTTTTTGCTGTACCGATGGCGAAATACGAAATATAGCTCGCACATACGTTTAACGTATTACGTTTGCTATTGTTTTTTCTGTGATAGAAACCATAATTTTTTTCTACATAAATGTTAAAAATTTCTATTATTTTCTTCAAATTATATTACTCTTATTAATATTTGTCATTTAAATGGTTAATTACTTTTGTGATTGGTACACACATACTTTTGCTCTACATAAATTGTAGTATTTTTTTTTTAATTTTAATATTACCCTTTATATGTTTTTGTTATTAGTATTTGTCCTGTAAATGGTTATTTATACTGTTGGGCAAATAAATTATTATTATTAGGCCACTATAATAGTGCTGTTATTTTTGGGGTTTTTTCCCTGCTATCTCGTGGCGGGTATTCAAAGGGAATACGAGTTTATCAGCGATTCAGTGGTCAGTGTGCCAGCTGCCGCTTTAGAATTATCGTGGGGACAAACAACATACTTGTTTACTTCTTCTAACCTATTCGAATTCGCAATGAAACGCTTTCAAATCGCTGATATCAGAAAGTAACAGTATCAGATACCACACGTGAAGAAATATCGGTATCGCCCATCTCTATTCATATACACATATATAATATAATGTATAATGACAGCCGTATCGAACATAATATACACCTTGTTAATTGCGCTACATAGAAGATATACCATGTTCCACCTAATGTTGTGTAATGCATGTGTAAACCTATGTTCGTAAATAATGCAATAGGTGCATTAGTACAGAAACCAATAATTGCGGCTAGAAAAACAAATAATTCAGACGGCTCGGTATCGATGGCTGGGACGCAGCCATGACCGCTTCAATGCGGCATGATTCATACCTGACAGTATTCATATGAGGGTTACCAGATGTGTTTTGATTCGTCTATTATACATAAGTTGCAACTAGAATGCCAAATGCTTTAATATACCCATTAAATAGGAAACATTCGTCTGTATAGAGAACTGGAGATCTACCGGGCACTATCTCGTCTTATTCTTACTTCGCATGACCTCTTTATAGTAAAAATGTTCGAGATACACCTGGCAGTAATTTTATGGCATTAATTTCTCGAAAAGTAAAACTCCTCTAATGACCAGGAACATGCATTATACAACGAACAGTGTCGCGTGCCCGATGTTGAGGACAGAACTCGGGACACAACCAACCAGGGCTACACTAACATTAAAGAAGAAAACCAAACGTGGCTAGCCTATTAGATTTTCAATAGATAACAAGTAACATTTTGAAATGTACCGTGAATTCAATGGGCCCATACCACATTTTTTGCTTATTGGCTTAAACGAACCCTGACACCACGTAGATGCCATAAGTAATTTTGCAAAATTTTTCTATCATATTTATAACCGAAAAAAATTGCTCTAAATATTGAAGTTTTTGAATCCATACACTTCCCGCTCAGGTCGTGACGTCACCTGTAGGGAACCAATAAGAGCTCACTGGTACAAAGCAATAGCATCCGCTCGTAGTCATCGGACCACGAAAGGACGCTTCTCATTGGTTCCCTTCAAAAAGGACGCTTCTCATTGGTTCCCTACAGGTGACGTCATCATCGGCTATTTCAAATTACAGTACAATATTCTTTTTAATGTTATTCTCATTTGGATCAAGTTTTCTGCTAACTTTTTACAGTAAACGGTCCTATGTATCATCAAAAATAATAGCGCAGTGAATAAGTTGATCAATTTGGGATCACGGTATAGGCCCATTCAAATGGTCTAACAGTATTACTTAAGAATACAAATAACGCAAGCCAAAATCAGAGTTAGCCGCTATCATTAAGGTTGATAATAATTTCTTTTGGTCCTGTATTCAAAAATAATGACTACTTTTATTACATGTTTACTATTTGATATTTCTTTTTAAATCGCTCCATATTAATTAGATTGGATCAAAAATAGAAAAATAGGGTCGACGTCTTAAAACTTCACACCCACTGCTTTGTTCCATTTCATCAACGATATACTTCTTATCAAAGTTGTAACTTTCTACTAATTCCAATAACTGACTTTTTGTTTTGATTTCTGGTGAAATTGACATTACGGGGATTGCAACGTAGTCTGGCTCTTGGCCAAGTTACAGTCCAAAAAATATATCACCACTTATGCTTCTTCTTATTCAAAACTCGAAAAAATCATCATAATTACGTAAAAATGATGAATATCGCGTATTACACTGTATCGATGGTCTAAGAATTTATATCAAATCTCACGATTAACAAAGACTAGAAATTGAAAATACTGAAATGCACATGTTATAACGGCCCTAACCTAAAATAGACTGGGCTGGCTGAATGCTGTCATGAGACTCTCATGTTGAGGCTATGAAATACTCGCTAAAAATGACAGGTTTCTATCTCAATAAAAAATTTACGACGTGCGTCAAGTGTGACAATAGAAATGATTGTCTGAAAATTGATTACGATGCCTCACATCCCATCGCTATAGTATACCAGTATAGTTGGAATAAATCTCATGAGCAACCTAATTAAAGAGTAGCAATTTCATTCATTAATCCGAAACCAATCACACACGACGTCGTTTCGCTTTTATTAAAGCTCGTCAGTGTGATCTAAGTCTCAGACGAATAAAATAAATTGCAAGATGGTGCCTACATGGCAAAATTCGTACTAGTAGTAGCAACATATAGATATTGGGAATCAGTACTTTGAAAAAGTATTGGTTCGCCATCCATCTACCAAAGCCGGTACCTGAGCGTTTAGTTTGAGTATCCGAGCAATGTTTATGTGACCTGTTTAAAAGCATCAGGTATAGAAACCTGCGGGTAGGACAACAAATAGGCTCTCTTTTGTGGAACGCTCATTTAACACTCCCGACATTCGGTTCATGCTAAAAAATGAAGTCAAGTTGATTGACTCAGTACTTCCCACACATTACGCTGATACCAGTTTATTATTTTCTCATAGCATGAAGCTTTAGTCTAAGATCCCTTGCAAACAAATAATTGCCACCCCCCCCCCCCCCCCCCTAAAATTGTCTTATGCCGCTAGGTCTTTCCTTCACAGGTCAATGAACAGCCTATTATCGATACTACAAACTTCTCAGTTTTACAACCCCCACCCCCCCAACCACCTCACTTTCACCCCCACCCAAAAAACTGGTAGGAAATGATCAGGAACCCCTAAAACATCTAAAAACCGAATTTGAGTTGCTTTCATACTTGTCGCGTTCTTTGATTATTGCTACGCTGCCACTGACAAGATTTTTAACAAACATACGCGTTTTCCATTCTCACCACGGTAACAATATACTGTGTCAAAATTTCATTAGAATCAATTTAATAGTGTCCACGTTACAAAATACAAAACGATTTAGACCAATAAATTCTCGTATAGTATACAGAAAAATTCTAAGTCCCTTAGTTTCTGTAATAGGCTAGGCAATGTTCGGATGCACCTAAAAAGGTGATTTGTGTCGCTAGATCTTCCTTCACAGGTTAGTGGACAGCCTATTATGAGTACAAGAATTTTTTTAATTTTTCAACCCCCAACCCCCAACCACCCCAATTTCACCCTCACCCAAAAAAAACGCAGAAAATGATCAGGAACCTCTAAAACGCTTAAAAACGAAGTTTGAGCTGTTTTTATATTTTTAGTTTTTTTATTATTTCTGCGCCGCCACTGGCACGATTTATCAAAACCATAGCGTTTTCCATCTTCGCCATGCTAGTAATGCCGTTTCAAAATTTCATTAAAATCAATTCAACAGTTTCCTCGTTACAACGATCTGACGCAATACTCTCCTATGTTTGCATCAAAAGTCCTTTGCTTTCTGTAATAGGCAAAGGCAATGTTCGGATGGACCTAAAAAAGTTATTTATGTCGCCAGGTCTTCCTTCACAGGTCAGTGGACAGTCTATT
Organism: Callosobruchus maculatus; assembly: GCA_951848785.1. Classification (NCBI taxonomy): domain Eukaryota; kingdom Metazoa; phylum Arthropoda; class Insecta; order Coleoptera; family Chrysomelidae; genus Callosobruchus; species Callosobruchus maculatus. The sequence continues at coordinate 18,696,702 of CATOUR010000041.1, read as the reverse complement.
ATGAAAGCAACAAATTTTTCAATTTTACAACCAAGAAAAAGTAGAAAATGATCAGAGACCCCCAAAACGCCTAAAAACGAAGTTTCAGCAATATTTAATTTTTTTGTTTTTTGTTAATTACTCCGCCGCCTATGCACCGCTTTTCAAAATTATAGGAACATTACCTACTACGACCCCACAACATACCGCTGCCCAAATTTCATCACAATCCATGCAGCGGTTACAGAGATTACGAGGGTAGAAAAACGCGACAGACAGACAGACAGACAGACCGACCGACAGACAGACAGACAGACCGACAGACAGACCGACGGAAATGAGTGACGTGGATTTTCGTTATGTACACATCATAAAACGCCCAAAAAGCGTATTATCTCAAAATCGAAAATTTTCGCGATCACAATACTCCCCTCACCTATCGGTGTGGGAAGTAAAAGCAACTTAACTCAATTAAAGAGTAGCAATTTCATTCGTTCATCCGAAACCAATCACAGACGACGTCGTTTCGCTTTTGTTGGAGCATGTCAGTGTGATTTAGGTCTCAAATATATTAAATGTTTCAAAACAATTTTTCGTTTGGTGCAAGAAACATTCGATGCTTCAAAAAATTACCCATAAAAGAACAGTTGAGGCAAAGTGAGGGATTCATACAAGCCAAGTATTTTATAGCTGGGCTGAACACATCTAGACCAGCATGGCTACAGGACCACGGCCGATGGGCAATCAGATACCACGTGGGGGTTCTGACGAAACACTGCAGGCTCAGGCTGCATGTAACACTATTAGGAATTGAAGATGTGTGGGCTGAGGAAAAGCCGATAAAACGACCTACCACTTCCTTGCGGAATGTGGATTGCTAAGCAGGCTGAGATACGATATCTTTGGATCCGATAGCCTCCAGCCAGAGGAATTACCCTCCCTATAAGCTGGGTCCACATACTGACCTTTGCTAAAAGGTCGGGAAGGTTTGGCAGGGAGGGAAAGGCAGGCGGTGGTGGTTGAGGGGTGATATTGGGGATGGCAAAATGCGTCCACTGACGCCTACTTGACAGGCGTGGCCGCTCCACAGCTATTACTTCTACTACAACCCAGATACAATGGCGAACCCACTATCTATTTATTATCATTGTACGTTATTAAATATTTTATGCACATTAGCGTAGTGCACATATCGTTTTGTTCAACTATCCAGGTACTTCTGTCACGACGCATAACGCCAACAATAACGAAAAATGAAAATGGTGAACCGCACCGTACGAAACGTGATCTAGAAATTTATCGGTACAAGCGAAGCGGTTAACCCTTTGTTCCACACCCAGATAATAAAATAACTCGTGCCCCCATATAGCGGGTGTTATCTGCTGATTTACTTCATCGTACGGTCCCATTAATTGTCGATTTCCAATCGTGGAGGTTGTTTCGTGGCGTGATTGCGGTCGGCTTCACAGCGCTGCGCCACCACCAAAAGTCCACATTCGATATCGGCCGCCCGTTTAACGCTATCTGCATCGTTTCATATCTAAATTAGGCTTTTTAGACGTCTTTACCTTATCGGCCAGATGTGTTTTTGGGTGTGTTTGGATATGTCTCAGATATCAGGGGCGGAGGTCTTAAGGGACCTGGGTATACATAGTTATACATATGTATTTGCCATGTTAAAACACGGATTGCAATTTCCAACAGAACTCACTTGTTTTTCAAACTACATACACAGTATTTCAGAAGGTGATAGTTAAGACCTTACTGAATTACAACTATTTGCGATTTTCTCAAAAAAGTTTTTCAGTGTGCAAAAAAACTCGCAAGACAAAATCATACATTCTTTAAATGTCTGTAATTTGATAACCAAACACGATATCACAAAAAGGCCAAATAGGTGACAAAGCGTAAGCTTTCTTCTTCAATTCGCTTTTTGAACCATTACTGTATGTTTAAGGTAAAGTCAGGAGCCTGGAAATGCGAAATTAATTTTTATAGTGACCTTTGGAGCTTACCTTTGGACCTTTTGACCTTACCTTTGAATTTTTGGACTTATCTCCCCTGATCTTAGACGTATACACTGTATAAAGGGAACAGGAGGCCACGCCTCCTCGCTAACACGGGAATACGTTTCTTATTGGATTCTCAATTTCTCGCGCTATACCCTAGACCCTTAAGGAACATAATAGGGGGTTTTTGGACCAGCATAAATAACGAATTATGTGACAATTGTTGTTTTGAGCATGCGCAGTAATAAGGAATAGGCGGAGTGGTCCTAATAACTATGATAAGGGTCTGTTACACGGCGAATACGGATAACAGTAGGACTTTACGGAAACAGAGGTCTTATCGGGTTCGATCAGTATCAGCTGTTCAAGGATTGGTAAACTATCGTGTCAGTTGCGCACCGACAAGTGACAGCGCACTCAACACATATAACCCATAGTACCCATTTTTTAGTATACCGGTATTTAATACTCACGGAGAATCAATCATAAATAGTGGGACTTATCAATCCATTGGTTAAACAACTAAAAAGTTGGTTTAAGAGTACAAAACGGATGGTTGAAAAAACAGCGAATAACCCATCGCAATGACTTTCCAAATGTCAAGACCGTTGTTTTTGTTTTTGACAGAATAGAAAATGTTACACAAGATATATAATTTAGCACAATTGAGGTTTTGAATAATTTTTTTTTGTCATAAATGGAAAGATCATATATGAGTTTTATATCAAAACTGTTTTTGTTTTCTTTTTTTCGCAATAATTCAAAAGTTATATCAAAATAAAAATGGGTTTTTGAATCGAGTAACGAAAACACGCCGACGGCTCCCGAACCCGTGTGACGTCACCATGGCGGTAAGGATGCTCCTTTGACCAAGGACGTCCTACTCCGATACTAGATTCTGGATTCCCAGCCAATCGCGAAAATATGTACTGCTAAACTGGTAACTAGTGTATATTTGTTGCAACACAGTCGATGAATGAAGTTTGCGGCTCAAGACGAAGTCTACGATCACAATAAATATGTTTTTGAATGTTTGAAGTTGAAGTCAGATTACAGATTCTAGTAAGTACCTAATCAAATATGTTTCGTTGAAAGGATCTCCTCAATCGAAGGATGGCCCAGTGGTTAGAGAGTCCGATACTGGATCTCAGGGTCTTTGGGGTCTTTGGGTCGAAACCGAGGCGCTCCAACTTTTTTTTTTATTTTTTTTTATCAAAAATTTTATTGATATGCTTTTTGGGCTTGTTACGCACATTTTTTCTAAGATCAACACAAACATGTGTTTGAATCAAATTTTGTTAGACATATTACTTGCACTACACAGTGCAAAAACTAAGTACAGGAGGCGGTGGACAATTCAAAAAAATCAGTGGAACTGAGGTTTGTCCGTCAATATCAATCGTCATTGATTTTTTTTAAATGTAATAGTTGGTTAATAAAACAAAATCCCTTCATCCATTAAATTCATTCATTTTTAAGTTTTTTAATGTAAAAAAAAGTAACTCAAACTCGGAATCACACTCTGTTTATCACTTGGTATTATTATTTATTTAACTTTGGGCAATGAAGCTTAACAATATTAAATTTTCACAAAAATTTAACAAGCACTCTACAGTGCAAGTAATATGTCTAACAAAATTTGATTCAAACACATATTTATGTTGATCGTAGAAAAAGTGTGCTTAACAAGTGCAAAAAGCACATCAATAAATTTTTTGTTAAAAAAAATAAAAAAAAAAGTTGGAAGGCCTGGGTTTCGATCCAACGACCGCAAAGACCCTGAGATCCACTATCGGACTCTCGAACCACTGGGCCATCCTTCGATTGAGGAGATCTTTTCAACGAAACATATTTGATTGGGTACCTACTTACTTACTTACTGGAATCTGTAATCTGACTCCAACTTCAAACATTCAAAAACATATTTATTTCGATCGTAGACTTCGTCTCGAGCTGCAAAGTCCAAATTTCAGTCATTGATTGTGTTGCAACAAATATACACTAGTTACCAGTTTAGCACTACGTATTTTCGCGATTGGCTGGGAATCTAGAATCTAGTATCGGAGTAGGACGTCGTTGGTTAAAGGAGCGTCCTTACCGCCATGATGACGTCACATGGGTTCGGGAGCTGTCGGCGTGTTTTCGGTACTCAATTCAAAAACCCATTTTTATTTTGATATAACTCTTGAATTATTGCGAAAAAAAAAGAAAACAAAAACAGTTTTGTTATAAAACTTATGTATGATCTTTCCATTTATGACAAACAAATTTTTATTCAAAACATCAATTGTTGCTTTCTTTTGAGCATGCGCTGTAATAAAAAATAGGCGGAGGGGTCCTAATAACGACGATAAAGGTCTGTTGCACTTACGGCGGATACTGATAGCAATAGGACTTTACGGAAACCGTGATCTGATCTGGTTCGATCAGTATCAGCTGTTCAAGGATTGGTAAACTATCGTGTCAGTTGCGCACCGACAAGTGACAGCGCGCCCAACACATATAGCCCATAATACCCATTTTTTAGTATACCGGTATTTAATACTCACGGAGAATCAATCATAAATAGTGGAACTTATGAATCCATTGGTTAAACAACTAAAAAGTTGGTTTAAGAGTACAAAATGGATGGTTGAAAAAACAGCGAATAACCCATCGCAATTACTTTCCAAACGTAAAGACCGTTGTTATTGACAGAATAGAAAATGTTTTACACAAGACATATAACTTTGTACAATTATTCTTTGCTTTGAAATTCCGTCCATATTTAACCTCAAATTCAAATAACAACAGTTACATTTTTGTGGAACATGGGTGAGCCCTGCCAGTATCCCTCTGATCTATCATTCAAATTAAACCTTCCTCCAGGCTTTGGTTCCAGTTCATGATCTTGTGGTAGCATCGAGTCAAAAATATTTCTCAAATAATAATACAATAACGTAATACAACAAAATAGGGATATATAATAAAATATATGCAGGTATGGTTGATACAATACTTGAGCTGTGCTAACGACAAGGATGATCGAATTCAGTATACGATACTTTTGGCCTAAATGCTAGCTACTAGTCTCTCAAATATCATAGACAATATGCTAAAAGAATGAGTTTTTTGTCTGTTATAGGTAATAGATAAAATGATTTTTCATTAAACCAGTTATCAAGAACTGCTATTGTAAGAAAATTTTTATCACATAAATTATACGGTTTGCTCAAACATAACTAAGGTGTGTATTAGAAACATAGGAATGCTTTGATTGCATCATACGCTGATGTTAGTATTAGATTGATACTACATATCATCAGTACGAATATGAGTTATTTTGAATCAGCTTACCTGCAGTTGCTTCGAACCTGAGGAGTAAATTGTTTGAGTAACATAGATTTCGCACAACTGTAAAATATGAATTTGTGATTCTTGAGTTTTTAGGCCTGCATCGTTTAGCGCTTTGGCGAAATAACGGTTGGGGCCACCACTGACCCTGAGATATCACCGTCCAGACTGTGTTGGCGGTCGAGATGACTATGTTATCGTATTTTACTGAAATCTCAGCCGATAAATCTACGATAAACCGATAACAGTATGCCGTATTGATATCCAGCGTTGGTTAATTAATTCTAGACAAATTCTGAGTATATTAAAGACGCATACTATTATGCAGTGAAAATAGAAAGCAAATAATACAAATAACAAGTAATAAAGCACCCACTGGAACTATATTGAACAAGCAGTATCCAGGATTACCTTATTTGGCCTTTCAATAGCAATAGCATCGGCCTTAAGCTATTCGCAGATGACGAAATTGTCTAGCAAACAAAATGGTAATATTTTACAAATAATGCGAACTTCACTTTTGCATTTTTGCTTGTCTCCTTCTAACATTTCTTTCTTATGGCTGTATGAAAAAATTTGTTTTGTCTTGCCAAAGTACGTTGACTCCATCGATTTTTACTAGTCTGTTGGCCGCAATTTTGGGCCACGTGAGTTAGTAATGAGTTATTCTATATACAATATTGATATTGATATTCGACTCTGCTAAACTAGGACATATTGAACTGGTATATGTATAAAGTTAGCGATAATTCTAACTGAACTAAATAGAGCCGAATTCAATCTCATTATAGTTTCCAAGCTGCTAGTCATTTCAAGACGCAGTCAGGGATGTTTTTGGATTATCAAGCTCAATAAATCGCTTTAGGGATTTTATTTGTTCATTGTATCGTTTGTTTTTTGAAACATATTTAAACCAAAGTCCTTGTTTTGCTATGGTAGTATTTTAACAATTGAATGTAGAACTGACAAAGAAGCCCTTTTGGATAAAATTATGCCGACAGTGCTTTTCGTATAAACAATGCACAAAAACAGCTTACTCTGAAATCTGAGACTAGACTAGAATAGTCATAAGAAAAAAATTTTTAAGAAATTTTGCGAGAACGAAAAACCTAGGAGGCGAATGCATTGCTTTACATGATATCTCTCATCGATAATGTAACTGAGACCTAAAGTATAATAAGTACAGTTAAGAAACCTAAGAACACGGTCTTCAGGAACATCTGAATGAAATATAATAATAATAATAGTAATAAACCTCTTTATTCACTACTACCACAGGAGGCGAGGTTTAGAACATGTCTACCCTTCCACCTAACCTCCAAGAATACAAAAAAAAGAAAATATAATCAAATATAAATTCCGTTAGCCGAACAGTCATTCGATCAGTACCATGGCAATAATATTATGATCTAGTGTTATATACCTATGTAATAGGTAGGGCTATCCAGACGAAAGTGAAAACAGTGATACTGTCATGAAACATACGTCATTATAATGTTATTTATGTAAACTGTATATAAAAAAAAGTTTATCTAGCACACCTATTTACCTAGGATCAGTACAGTGGCAATAATATTATAATTTAGTATTTTATACTTATGTAATATTAAACAAATAATTTATCCTAACCAGCAGAACAAGAGACAATGATATTATCATAAAAAATTATCATAAAAAAGTCACTACAATGTTATACTATATGAAGTGTATATAAAAGGAATTATTTATCTATAGCAGTCATATTTACCTAGGGACACAAAAAAAAACTAAATGATGAACGATTCAATCTGGGACAAAATCTGTTGCTAATGGAATACTATAACTGCTGCCGCTGCCTACAGATGAGGTGTTTTTTTAGTATCCTTTTAAGAGAAGCATATAAAAAATATTTTTTAAAACGAGCTTAAAACAACAATGAACGAAAAATACTTGTACAGTATGGCACAAAGCGTAATTATATTAAAAAGTCATAATATGATTTTTAGTGACTTCCCTTGAAGGAAGTTTTATAAGACTAAAATATGTTTAAAACACGAACAGATTTGTTTAAAAAGTTTTTTTAATTCATGTCTTCAGTATTTTAATTGTAACTTCAAAACAGCAGGTCAGAATTCAGCTATTGCCATTATTTTGAATAATTATGCACACATAAATCAATATTTTTTCAGAATACTGTAATAACAAATCTTGACACCTAGCGCCATCCTAGGAAGACGCTGTGTAGCTCGCAATACATGCTACTTGCTGTTTTAAACATGTTTTATGTATTTTGAACTAGTTTAAACATGTTTTTTGTAAAGCATTTCAAAGAGTTTTAAACAGGAAAAACACGTTGTTTGCTTTTAATTGATATAGTATAACATTTAAAATTTTAGTGAAAAGGCGTAATAATAGCGGTGGTGTCAAATACCACACTCTAGCTATGACGAAAGAGCAACTTGCATAATCCTTATACAACAAATTACTATGTAATAACAGATCTTTCAAACGAGACCTAGCTTGTTTAATTCTGTTAACTTATGCCAAAAATATTACAATTCAAATAAAAACTTCTTGGACGTTCCTTCACCACTACATATTACAAGATATAGCAAAAAACCAAAAAAGTCAACTATTGTCCACTCTACATAATGGTAATATTAATAATGTACCTTTATTTGCATATTTTTGAGAAAAATCCTTTTTTTCTATGTGATCGTAACAATTACGTCCCCTAGCGTCTACTTGCGGAACTTGAAAATGATTTTCAGCAATTTCTCTTTCCTTGGCCGAATTACCTGACAATATGCTTTGCTCAAAGTTATACGACCAACAGTTACCGAGATATTGCCGGAGTTAGGCCACCCGGTGCAGGTAATATTTAGATACCAGCTCCTAATTTTTTGCACACAGCAGTTATTTAAAAAGTTTTTTGCATTGGGAGCTTGAAACAGTGGGTGCTACTTCCCCTCCCCCTTCAAAAACATACTTTCTCCAGGCATATCTTTCTTGAGACAAGAAGCAAGGTTAGAAATCGTTAACCGTTTGAGAGAATAAAGCTTACCTTAATATGGTCCATCTTTAATTTTACAATTTGAAAAACGTCTAGTATAGCATTGACGTTGACAACTCTGTGAGTTAGGCATCATTTTCACCCGAGTATTTATCCTCTTGTTGCTTATTGATTACAAAGTTTTCGTCGACTGGTCACCCTTCATATCCAGTTACAAAGTGAAACAGAAGAGTTTATTTCGAGGCTCTTACCGGATATGTCCACTTGTCCACTTCGCTTCCGACATCGGACCTATTGCCAAACAAGCTGAGTAAACACTGCTGGTGCTCTAACATCACGGTCGTGCCACGATATTTTTGTTCAAGGGATATGTCAAAAATCTTCTGAAATTGTCTGCAAATTAAATGGAAAATGCTTAACAATATTTCAGCACTATCTGTGGCAGTGTCAAGTCTTTACCTATTTTACAGTTGAAACGAAAAATGAAGGGTTACTTAATCAACAAACATGTTATTCCTACCAGCAGTACTTGGCATCTGATTTTAGTAAACATAAACATCTATTTTTCTCCGTTTGCCATTTAACATAAAGGACTGGATATGTCATTATGTATATCAATATATAAGCTGAGAAAATATTGGTGCTGTGGCCAAAATTTTAAAAAGAGACTACACTGCATAAACGAGACTCTGGTTTAACTACCAAGCTTTTGACAATGCTTATTGCCATCTTCAGGGCTTCAATGTTGAGGTTTGCTAGTAAAAAATTGCACTTTGTATTGAGTTGGAGACTTAAACTGAAAGTTCTTAAACGAAAACATCAAAAAAATTTTGGCTTGTCCAGGGTGTCATCCACAACAACAGGTCAGCACATACAACACACAGAGGTGTAAAATACAACCTTAGTCATCAACGACCTTCACATTTTCGATTTAAAATTTTATAAAAAAGACCTGCTCTTCTGTTTATCAAGAAGGTATTTTTATAAAAGTTTAAATTGGAAAATGTGTGTTTTCTAATCACGAATTGTGTAATTTCCAACCACGGTTTCTGCAATTTTCGGGTGAAGAAAAATGTAAAGATCGTTGATGATTAAGTTTGTATTTTACACCTATGCGTGTTGTTTGTGCTGACCTTTTTTTGTGGAAGACACCATAGATAAACCAAGAATCTTTTGACCTTTTTGTTCAAGAAGTTACTCAATGCAAACTTTTGATTTCTTGTTGTTTTTTTACTAGCAAACCTCAACGTTAAAGTCCTGAAGATGGCAATGCGCCAATGCGTATTGTAAAAAGCAAAGCAGTTCACACCAGTGTCTCCTTAATGCAGTTACCCGTAGCCTCTTTACAAAATTTTTGCAACATTTTTTTCTTGGCCATAGCCCCCCTCTGTATAAATTTAAATAGATGAATCATCCTGAGCTCATAGAAGTCAGCAGTTACAGAAATATTGAGAAAGAAACATATGTCGACCAAAACTATTTACAACAAGTGCGTGATACTTAAAACATAATATAATAAAAACTTAAATAATTACAGATTGTCACAGGTAATAGTTATTTAGGTTATTTTGATTGGCAGTAGCTTTCAAATTGTTGAAGACCATGAAACGCGTTATCAAGTAATACTTGTTTCAAATTTCTTTTAAAAAATTGAGACTTGGGCATTCCTCAAGGTTACCTGCACACAGAAGTGTTCTTTTTTAATAGGTGTGATAAGACTTATTTATTTTCAGGGTGTCCTTACTTCTGGTGTTGTATGAGTGTACATCGCTATGCTTTATATTATCACTCACATGTTCAAAAGTATACAGGGGGTTTATTTGAAAACTTCTCACCCAGGATTTCTCGAAAACCGCTGATTAAAATGAAAACACCGAGAGAGAACTTTTAATCAAAAACTACTTCACCCTCTTGCACCCCATGCCCCCCGGATTATCTTCTTAAAAATTTTAAATTACAAGCTGTATCGAAAAATATTTTGTTCGCTTATCCCTGATGCGACTCATCTGGTATTAGGTGATTCGAAACAGTAAAGGAATTCGATGACTGGAATTAGTTGATTCAAATAATCGAGTCATCAGACTACTGTATTGTCACAAAAAAATAGAATGATCATTCAATTCCTCATTTCTTCTAAGAGTGGCCCCGTGAACCTTTGCTTAGCCGTGTCGGTCGGATCTTTATCGTTACCCAGATAACGGATGAAGTCAAGGAGAAGTAAGCGAAGAAGAAGGAAGGATAAGAGCCTCCTCCTTGGGAGAAAGTTCGACGGTTGGGGGCTACAACTTGACATAGACGATTTGAGTTCGGTAATTTTTGTATTTAACCGAAAGGGTTAATTTTGAGGTTCGATATCTCAAATGGCAAAACAGAGGGCAATAATGTCGTTGTGCCTGCTGTCTAATATATTCCCTCAAGTAAGGGAAGCCAATGTCCCTGTGAAGGATATAGTTACAAAAATACCATGAGGGTGTTAGTGGTTGTGTGCAATCTCCTACTCTGCAGTACCTGCATGTGCATTTTGTCGAGAAAACACGAAGCCTCGCATGCAAAATCATTTAAACAGAGATGACACCGCAATCGAATTTCTTAACGGAGCACCTTTCAGGCGTAATATACTATCTGAAAGGAGTAATATAGTTTTTTTATGTTCCAAATTAGTATCATAATAATGCTATATTACTAGATTACTTTGTGGTTTTCTAAATAATTATGAACATTTTCCTTTGTCCTTTCTGCTTATATCAGCAACATCCGAATTCACCCTTTGTACCCCAGTGAAAAATCAAAACTCGCCGCGCCTACTGGGGGAGAGGGTACAAAGGGATGAAGTGGTAGTTTTCGGTTAAAAAGTTGTCCCCCTTGATGAATATCATGACGTGTCTCGGCATTTTTTCTCTTAAACTACCAACTTCCATAAATAAATACATGTACAGGGTATCCCATTTTGGACACTTTTACGGGGTACGAGGGTGGTTCCAAAATCGATAGTTTTCGATTTCACCCTGTATCTTAAAAACCAAGAGGGCTATGATAATTTTGTTAGCGGCATCTTTATTTTCACAAAAAAAAAATAGCATACTGCCACGAAAACCGCAACTGTCTATCTTCAAAAATAACCGAGGTACTCCGTAAAAGTGCCCAAAATGGGACACCCTGTACATCATTTGCTTCGAAAGTAGATCAAAGATGGACCGGTCAGCTTAATACTTTACAAGGAGTCTTCATTACGTCGCGGATGCCCAAGCAACACATCATTTAATAGCGTATAACATTTAACTCAGAAAATTGCACTTAAGGCGCCTGCCTATACACAGTCATACATAATTATGTATTTGCCATCTTAAAACACGGATTCCCATTTCCACCAGAACTCTCTTGTTTTTTAAACTACATACGCAGTATTTCAGAAGGTGATCGTTAACACCTTAGTGAATGACAACTATTTGCGACTTTCTCAAAAAAGCTTTTTAGTATGCAAAAAAAACTCGCAATGCAAAAATCATACATTCTTCAAATATCTGTAATTTAACAACCAAACAAGATATCAAAGAAAGGCCAAATAGGTGACAAGGCACAAGCTTTTTTCTTTAGTTTGCTTTTTGAATCATTACTGTATGTTTAAACGTAACGTCAGGAGCTTGTAAATACCAAATTTATTGTTATAGTGACCTTTGGACCTTACCTTTGGACCTTTTGACGTTATCTTTGGATTTTTGGACTTATCTCCCCTCATCTTAGACGCACATACTGGAAAAAGGGAACAGGCGGCCACGCCTCCTCGCGGAAATACGCCTTTTCTTGGGTTCTCAATTTCGCGCTCTATACCCTAGACCCTTAATGCATTTGGAATCCATTACAAATGCTTTGGACTGAATACCTCTTGCCCTTTGGAGATAGATGGATTGAAGCCGCGTATAATACTTGGAATTAGTTGAAGAACAGGTTACTCGGTTAGTAGGGAAAAACTTATAGGGACAAAACGTCCCAAGGATATTTCAAATTCCACTACAATGCCTAAAACTTTATCGCCATCCGCTTCCTGCAGGAATAGCCTGGGTCCGTGGAGGGCCGCCACAATAGAATGAGCAAACCCGAAGCAGGCGGCGTTAGCGCGACGCCTTTGTTTCACTTTGGCATGTCCCCGTGTTGGCGTTTGTCATTTAGCTTACTGCTTACCTACTTTATGGGAAAGATAAACATAAAGGCTTGTTTTCCGAAATGGCGTATACGTATATGGTTTTATAAGAGAAATGCCGAGTACTGGAAGAGTAAGCTTTTGATGTGATTACGGAGGTTCCGAGAAAGACGATTGAGTGGTATTTATTTATCGGAGGCATTTAACGATTACTTAAGGGTGGTTTATACGCTACGGCTTATCGTACTTTTTATTGGTTAGGCAAAACGGAGTAGAAAAAGTACTTATACGTGAGAAGTGTTTTACTTCCCAGACCACCACACCGATAGGCGATGGCTAAAATTTTCGATTTTGAGATAACACGCATTTTGTGTATTTTATGACTATGTACATTGTACAGGGTGTCCCATTTTGGGCACTTTTACGGGGTACCTACCTTGGTTATTTTTGAAGATAGAGAGTTGCAGTTTTCGCGACAGTGTTCTACTTTTTTATGAAACTAAAGATGCCGTCAACAAAATTATCATGGCCCTCTTGGTTTTTGAGATACAGGGTGAAATCGAAAACTTTCGATTTTGGGACCACCCTCGTATCTCGGTTGTCTTATCTTATTGAAAAGTTTAAAAAAGGGTCTTATAAAATTTTTTCTGTAGAATCCAGTGGTGTAGTTTGATTTTTTCGTACTCAAACCATTTTTCAGTTATGAAGCAAACATGTATTTTTTTAAATGGAACACCCTATATATTATTTTTGAAGTAAATCGGAAATAATTCAAGCTTTTCAAAAATACATATAAGTATTAAGTTATTTTGAAAATTACGCTCAAAATTTGATTTTTCCAATTTTTACTTTATTTGTAGCACTAGGCCATGGTTAATCAACTATAAATAATAAGCATCTAAGCAGATATTACTCTACAAGAGACTTTTTACTCAAATTCGCAAAAATAGAATCAAAATACATTTTTTTAAATAATAATAATCTCTGACTAAAATGATGAATATTGTGATATTATAATATTGAGTAGATAATGGGGTATGACTCATCTATTAAAAACAAAAAAGCAAATCTGTAAAAAACTTGTGAGACTGTCAGCTTTTAATTACATTTTGACCAAATATAGCTTTGTTCTTTCTGTGTTTTCATTTTAGTTATTGTCAATTTTCTATAATAATGGCAGCTTAGATACCCAGAGAGACAGCAACCGTTTTCAGATATATTTGCTCGTCTAAAAATAAATATAGTTAGGTACGGATCCTTTATTCAACCACGTCCTTAAACTTTCAAGGAGAATAGGGAGCAAAGGGAAACAAATGTATTAGGTTACATAGAAGCAACGCATTCACCATCTTGTAAGTACAAATAAGTTATAGGGGTACAAAAATCAACTGCAGAAATAATTTTAAAAACATACAATTACCATCCACACAAGTTCAAGATTCTTCAACATTTGCACAGGATCCAAGTTTGGGAATTTTTAATCGCCACAGCACGAAGGAGACCAATAATTCTTTTAAATGCCATTAAAAGAATAAGAAACTGTGCCAGACTTGCATTCGAGAAAATAGTCTCCAATTTGAACCAACATCTCTCCTCAATGTTTTTAGTTTTTATTTTGATTCAAATTCAAATTTAATAGTGTGTTGATATTCTTCAGATATAATGTTTAAGTAATGTAATACAATAAATAATATTTACTGAACATTATCACAAATAGTAGTTAATAGCGTATATCATACAATTAAATAATTGAGTTTAAAAGTATTGAGTATCTTGTATCTTGACAATTGTTTACTTGCTTGTTGTTTTTAATAGATTAGTCATGGCCTACTGCTACAAATAAAGTAAAAATTGAAATTTTGAGCTTAGTTTTCAGAAAAAAATTCATACTAATATATATTTTTGAAAAGCTTGATATTATTTACGATTGACGTAAAAAATAACATACAGGGTGTTCCATTTAAAAAAAATACATATTTGCTTCATAACTGAAAAATCGTTGGAGTAAGAAAAAATCAAACTACACCACTGGATTCTACAGAAAAAATTCTATGGGATCCTTTTCTAAACTTTTCAATAAGATAAAAGGCAACCGAGATACGACGGTGGTCTCAAAAACGATAGTTTTCGATTTCACCCTGTATCTCAAAAACCAAGAGGGCCATGATGGTTTTGTTTCATCTTTAGTTTCACAAAAAAGTTGCACACTGTCGCAACTCTCTATCTTCAAAAATAACCGTAAAAGTGCCCAAAATGGGACACCCTGTACATAGCGAAAATTCACATCACTCATTTCCGTCGGTCTGTCTGTGTGTCGGTCAATTTGTCTATCGGTCTGTTGGCGTGTTTTTAGCCTCTGAATCTCAGTAACTGTTGCACGATTTGTGATGAAATTTGGGCAGCGATATGCTGTGGGACCGTAGTTGGTACTACTGCTATAATTTTGAAAATCGAGGTATGAGCGGCGGAGTAAAACACGAAAAAATTCAAATATTCGTCAAACTGCGTTTTGAGGCTTCCTTATAATTTTCTACTTATTCTGAGTGGGTTTGAAATTGGAGTGGTTGGGGCGTGAGGAGTTTTTGAAATTGAAAACTATTCATAATAGGCCATCGACATCTAAAAGAAAGACCTAGTGCCATAATACACTTTTTTAAGTTCAATCGAATATTGCCCTGCTTATTACAGAAACCAAGGGACTTGTATTATGTAACCTGCAAATTATTGAATTGATTTTAATGAAATCTCGAAAGTGTTACTACCGTGCCGAGAATGGAAAACGCGTGTGATTTTTATAAGCCGTGTCATTGTGTCATTGGCGGCGCAGCAATAATAAAAAATGCTAAAAAAATGGAAATAGCTTAAACTTGATTTTAGGCGATTTAGAGGTTCCTGATTGTCTTCCTAATTTTACTTTCCACACCGATAGGGCATAGTGGAATATGGTGATCTCGAAATTTTTTGACTACATACATAACGAAAATCCATGTCATTAATTTCCGTCGATGTGGTGATGTGATCACCATACCCCCTCACCTATCGGCGTGGGAGGTAGAATTTTTTTTTAGAAAATCCAGTTGTCGAAGATTTCGTAACATAACTTTATAAGCGTGTTTTTGCGTCTTTCAAAAAGGTGCTACAATTGTTAACAAAGTGCCTCACTACTCACCGATAACTACAAATTATACATGGTGTCCAGTTAGTGGGTAATTCTTCTCGTAATAAATCACAAGAAAATGTCGAATACAAAAGTTATTTGGTTACTTAAGACGCATATTTTAAAAATATTTTGACATATACAGGATGTACACTACCGTGCCGAGAATGGAAAACGCGTGTGATTTTTATAAGCCGTGTCATTGTGTCATTGGCGGCGCAGCAATAATAAAAAATGCTAAAAAAATGGAAATAGCTTAAACTTCATTTTAGGCGATTTAGAGGTTCCTGATTGTCTTCCTAATTTTACTTTCCACACCGATAGGGCATAGTGGAATATGGTGATCTCGAAATTTTTTGACTACATACATAACGAAAATCCATGTTATTAATTTCCGTCGATGTGGTGATGTGATCACCATACCCCCTCACCTATCGGCGTGGGAGGTAGAATTTTTTTTTAGAAAATCCAGTTGTCGAAGATTTCGTAACATAACTTTATAAGCGTGTTTTTGCGTCTTTCAAAAAGGTGCTACAATTGTTAACAAAGTGCCTCACTACTCACCGATAACTACAAATTATACATGGTGTCCAGTTAGTGGGTAATTCTCCTCGTAATAAATCACAAGAAAATGTCGAATACAAAAGTTATTTGGTTACTTAAGACGCATATTTTAAAAATATTTTGACATATACAGGATGTTCCGGGAAAGTAGGATAGTGACCAACTTATTTTTTTTATATGGAACTACAACTTTTTTTTAAATCCTTTTAGTTTCTATCACTGATCTCTATTTAACCCTGAAATATTTTTGGGATAGGTTGCGACGTTGCCAAGTTATGAATTATTTTTCCAAATTTTTAAACATATATCCCCGATTTTAATTTATTTTAAATAGAATCCTCTACTTGTCTTTATTGCAATGAATTGCGCATGTCAAATTTAGTAAGATCTCACAATTTCAAAATTTTGTTTCTATTAATTACTGAGATACCGCATCACCGCTTTTTCAGTAAACGGTATAGGAACGCTTAAAATTTCCAAAACGGCCACAGCTGGAGAGGTGAGATTCAATACTTGGGGGTTTTTGAACATACAGAATTCAAAAACGCTAACAACAGTGTTGTCAGATTTACCACTTTTACGTTAGACTTCATAAATAGGGCATTCCATTCAAAATTATGACGTAAAATTGGTAAATCTAACAACACTGCTGTTAGCGTTTCTGAATTCTGTATGTTCAAAAACCCCCAAGTATTGAATTACACCTCTCCAGCTGTGGCGATTTTAAAAATATTTCAGCGTTCCTGTGCCGTTTACTGAAAAAGCGGTGTTACCGTATCTCAGTAATTATTAGAAACAAAATTGTGAAATTTTAAGATCTTACTAAGTTCGACATGTGCACAATTCACTGCAATAAAAATAAGTAGACAATTCTATTTAAAATAAATTAAAATGGGGATATTTGTTTAAAAATTTGGAAAAATAATTTATAACTTCGCAACGTCGCAAACGCGAAAAACAAATATTACAACGCGAGATAGGGTATCAGTAGATATTTCGATTTAAAATAAAAAATATAGGGTGTTATATTTAAAAAAACAAAGTAAAATGACCTTCAAGTTGCTGTAATTTAAAATTCTGCCAAAACACCCTGTAGATACAGATTGCCAGTAGAATCCAAAGTAATATCCACTTACGGAAAGAAAGATGGCGCGCATGCTATAACGGCGATTACGAGCGCTCTCCCAAAAATTCCAATTCTCAGTCGGAAAATCGTTAGTGGCTAAGTTTTAAAGTGGTTTATATTGTGGAATAACCTGTCAGCAATATGTCCAGGCTCAGGAGGAAAGGTAGTTCCAGTGATATCAGCAGTAAAGTGGTTATGATAGAAGAACGACTCGAAGCGGGACTGGAAGAGATCAAGAGTCAACTCGGAACTGGGCAAAAAAACCCAGAACTAGTGAATGCGTTGATTGACAAGATTAATCAGCTGGAAAGCAGCATTAAGTCCAGCTTAAGTGAGGTGAAAACGGCGTTAGAAGATCACATAGACAAGCAGAAAAAACGTGAGCATGAAAATGGGGTTGTCCTTTTTGGTGTTCCAGAGGGCGACACACGTATTCTTCCAGACACCATTGCAAATTTTATTAGCGCCAAATTCAAATTAGAAGTAACGGCAGGTGACATTAACTTCTGCTACAGAATGGGTTCGAGTGCGCAGGCCGACAGAAAAGGCAAACGTCCACGGCCTGTTGCTGTTTATTTTGTGAATCGCTGGCTACGTGATAAGATCTTCTTCAGCAAAAGCAATCTCAAAGGAAGTGGTGTAGTGTTGAGTGAAATTCTTACCGAAAACGCCTTACAGCTATACAAGCAAACCAAAACAATACTGGGTGCAAAAAATGTTTGGACTTGGCGAGGTAACGTTTACGCTAGTAAAAATAACAATAAAATCCTCATATCTTCCCTATCAGATGTATCTGCATAAGTTTCTGTAGTTTTACTCAACATTGGAAATTATGATTATTTGATGTTTATTTTTATATGGTTCTATAACATTCTGTCAAACCATCTTTTTTTTCCTGTAGGTATCAATGTCGTTCTGAATTTGAGATTACTTTGGTTAATTGCATATTATTGTATATAGTTGTATATAGTTGTATATAGTTGTATACTCATTACATTTGCTTCTCGAAAATTAGTGAGTGTAATAATTAGCAAGTTAAATGCCGACTATGTTTATCATTTTGTGTCACCAAATTTCTGTCAGCCAAAGAATGTGTGGAATTTATAGACGCACGCTTCATAGTCTGGTAGACAAGTGTTATTTATTTATTTTCCAGGAATTAACTATACATGTTTTGCAAATTACAAATATATATTTTCTTTTTATAAGAATGTGTACCTATGTTGTACATATTTTGCACATTACACATGTATATTTTATTGTTTTAGTTAGAATAGGTGGTGCGTATTTTTTTTTCTTTTTTTGGTACATTCACTGTGCGCAGCCAAAAAAGTAACAGTATAATAAGTAGTATTATTAAATCCAAAACACAAATGCAGATGTTTTTTATCCCAGATTTGGTGCGGGAATGCGTTCGTTTGCTTGTTTTATTTCACTTTTTGATTTGTAATCAAATATTATTTTGTAGATATATATACATTTATATTTTTTTAATCATTACTTACTCTTTTCTGGTTTTGTACTATATCATATATTTCATTGTTGATCTACTTTGTAATGGAACCTCTCAAGTGTGCTCATTTGAATGTACGTTCTCTGCTGGCCCATTTAAATTGTGTGAAAAATTTAATCTTAGAAAATAACTTTCATATCTTCGGCATGACAGAAACATGGCTGGATGACAGCATCTCAGATGATGACGTGCATATAAATAATTATAATCTTGTTCGTCTAGATAGGGGTAGTCGTCGAGGAGGCGTGGGATTTTATATCAGAAATGACCTAAAGTATATTATTTTACAAAAAAATCACAATATTGAAACGATTTGGGTAAAAGTCAGCATTGGAAACACCTCTTTTGCACTTTCAGTCAGCTACCGTGCTCCCAGTAATGACTTCAAACAGTTTTTCAACGAATTTGAAACCTCTTTGTCTTATATCTTTCCAGTCACTGATTCAATTTTTTGTCTAGTGATTTTAACATTGACCTGCTTGATTTTGAATCCGCTAAAGCTAAGTATGTCTCTGATATTATTGAAAGTTTTGGAATGAAGCAGCTAATCAAACAGCCAACAAGAATTACTGCTAATACTGCAACATTGATTGATTATATAATTGTCAGCAATGAGGAAATTGTAAGGGATGTTGCTACCATACATGCCGCTGAGGTAAGTGATCATGAACTAGTATACTGTATTATTGATGTTAACGTTAAACAAAAACAAACCTTTGTCACAGTTAGAAACTTTAAAAAATTAAATTATGAACAATTCAAAAGTGATTTGCAATCCATACCTTGGAGAAACATATATGACATAAATGATGCTGACAGTAAAGCTCGCTTTATTGTTGACAATATAAATAAATTGCTGGATCTTCATGTACCATTTGAAACTTATAGAATCACAAAGCAGTATGCGCCTTGGCTGAACGCCGCATTAAAAGAAATGATGTTCCTTAGGGATCACGCACTCAAGGTATATAAAATTACACAGAGTGCTGCTCAATGGAAAACCTACAAAGATATTAGAAATCTTGTCAATATAGCAGTCAAGCGCGAAAAGAGGGCTTACTTCAGATCTAAGCTAGATAATAGGAACAATTCCAAATCAACCTGGTCAGCTGTAAAGGAGTTAGGTATAACTAAACAAAAAACATCAATTTTGCCTGAAAACTTATCAGATGTTGACGAAATTAACAAATATTTCATTAATGGTGCACCCGTTATTAATCCAGATGATGAGCTTATTAAATTTTATTCAAATAATAAATGTTATGAACAAAAAAACAGTTTTAAATTCCAAAAAGTTAATGAATATGAGGTTCTGAAAATTATTAGTTCTATAAAAAGTAAGGCCACTGGAAATGATGGAATTAATATCCTTACAATTCAGCTCTGCATGCCGTATATTTTGCCTTTTGTCACACATCTTATGAATTTTTGTCTTGAAAATGCAGTTTTTCCCGAATCCTGGCGTAAAGGCTTGGTTATCCCTCTGCCCAAAGTGAAAAAACCAAGTTCCTTTGAAAATTTAAGACCAATCACTATTTTACCAACTTTATCGAAGGTACTTGAGAAAATAATTGAAGTTCAGTTAAAAAGACACTTAGATGAAAATGAAGTAATACCTCCCAATCAGTCAGGCTTCAAGAAAAACCACAGTTGTACCACTGCTTTGCTAAAAGTAACCGACGACATTTTTCGAGCAAATGAAGAAGGTAAAGTAACAGTTCTTGTCCTGCTGGATTACTCTAAAGCATTCGACACATTGAATCATAAATTAATGTTAAGTATCTTGCATTATATAGGCCTCTCCGAGTCTGCCATCCAACTGTTTGCTAACTTTTTCAGTGACAGGATGCAAGCAGTTACTTTATCTAGCAATAAATCAACATTCTTACGTTCGCATACGGGAGTCCCGCAGGGCTCTATTCTGGGCCCTTTGCTATTCTCGATTTACACATCTCGATGAAATTATCCGTACTTTCATGTCAGCAACATTTCTATGCCGATGACATACAAATATAGTTATCTTTTTTTCCTGACGAAGCTGATCAAGCTACTTGCGCTTCAAATTTTGATCTAAATTCATTACATGTCAACTCGCTGAAACATTGCCTTAAGCTAAACCCTCTCAAATCATCTGTAAGTATCTTTGGTAAAAAATATATTCGGAATTCAATCAACTTACCCATCACTATTAATAATGATCTTATTGAGAGAAAGTTTGCTGTGAAAAACCTGGGACTAGTGCTAGATGAAGAATTAAGATTTAGCGAACACATTAAATATAAATTACAGATTGCATACTTTAACCTAAAATTAATCTATCAAAACAGACAGTTCCTTACTATTAATGCGAAAAAGATGCTCTGTGAGTCTCTCGTACTATCTCAGCTTGATTACTGTGATATGGTTTATGATACATCTTTAACAGTGGTTTGCACCAGTCATAGTTAAAGTTGTAATTAAAGTTAAGCCTTAATTAAAGTACGCATTGCTTTGCACCGGTTGTAGTTAGCGTCAAACTCATAATTAACTTTAAGCCAAAGGCAAAGTAGGGTTTAACTTTGACGTTTCTTGGCTTAACTTTTGACATTTGTGGGTTTAACATATTCTGACAGATCACCACAGAAATAAGTTTGGTTAGTTTGTGAAATATATTTTATAAAATTATTTCTATATCCTATAAGTAATTATGAATCAAAATAGATCACTTGGATTCAATAATAAGTCGTGGGGAACTGAGGATACGACCATAACCTCAATCTACAACTATATAAAGCTGATTCTGGAATTGGACAAATATCACTGTTGTAAGACACCGTGTTATGGTTTATGAGATTTTTCGTGTTCAACAGCTTTTTGGTCATTGTTGTGTTACTGCTGTCTTGTTCAAGGAGTCTATCTTAGCAGGTAAGCAATTCAGTTATTTAGAATGCTGTAATTTATGAGATAATGGGCGCTCAAAACTTGGATGGATTTTGAAAACAGTAAAGATAAAACGTTTATTTGTAAATTACAGTTATCACATTCACTAGGGACAGTTGTTTGATACTCCATCTTAGTTGCCCAATTTTTACCATATAAAGAAAATAAATTGATCTGCTTGAATTATTTTGCTGCTGCTGCAAAATGCAGTACTATTATGTGAATAGCTATCACAGTAGTAGTTATTACTGTAAAAATTAGAATGCAAGTGTCCTCCCGTTCTCACATGGATTTTATTTAATTCATCTTCACCACCCATTAGTTAATTTCCTTCTATTTTTAATAAAAATATTGTTTATTTCAGGATCACGGATGATAATGAATACTTTAAGGGACTAGTGAAAAACTGAAGCCTCTTTATTAACAAAAACTGAGTAATTTGAATAATATTGACCCATACTGTATTATTGAGCACTGCGGCAGCAAATCACTGTTGTGTGTTCCACCGATCACCCTATCCTAATTACTGAATTTTCTACTATTCAGGACAAGCCCTGATATATTGAAAGAAAATATATATAATAAAAATATAAGAGAATTCAACCAGTAGTTTTTGTTCAAGTAATAAAACTTACCTTCTGATGGGTGCAGCTTTACAGTCACCCAATGAGTGTTTTTTTAAATAATCACCTTGTTTGATAAGACAGAAATTAATCATTATCTGTGAGCATGTTATACAAACTATCATTTAAAATACATATTTTTAACAAGGCATTCTATATCTAGACACCATTTTATATCACATATTAGCTACTGATACTATGAAATATTTTAGATATTGTTATATGAGAAGTTATAAGAAAGTGATTTTTTTTCTCCACCTCTATTAACAGATATAATTACAATATATGGATAACATATGCATTTATTGGTTCTATTAATTTACACAGTATCTGGAACATATTAGTATTTACTTTCCTTAAAGCCATCACAATGAAGCTCTAAATGCATAACATTATGTGCTCTTCGCCTCATGGTATCGGACTGCCTCTTCTTTCTCAAATACTTGGCAACCTGAATAATTCTTTCTCCACACCTGCAATGACAAAAAGAAAGTATTTTGTAGTAGTGCATATATCACAAATCTGTTTTAATAGAGAAGTTGATAGTCATAATATGTATATTGTTCATTGCATATTATATCACTTGTTCCGGAAACTCATCTTAAGGTTATGCCAAAAGATTACTGTTTTAATTGTTTCATTCCTTGAAACCACCTATATATACATATAAAAATTGTAATGATTATCTATGAATGGACATTTTGCTAGTTTAGCACTATAAATGTATAATAAAGATGTCTTTAGTTGACCTCAGCACTTTGGACATTTCTCTATATTTTTACTTACCACAAACAGATCCGGCAAAAATGTTATTACTCTGATGTCTTCTGTAGCCACTCCTATACAAGAGAATCCAGAATTAAGACACCCAAAATCCACCAAATGTTGGGTCACTGCAATCAACTATTTCATAGACAAAATCTTGCCTAAAGAGGAGCATTTACTTCAAGGATTTACCTTTACCACTGTTGTTATATTCTGTGAGTTGGATATTTACGATAATGGGTTATCAATTAATGAAAATGAAACTAAAAATACTAAAATGAATCCGAAATTTCTTAATCAAAACAAATAGCCTCAGTTGAACTTGAAAGATAATGTTTGACAGCCATCAACGACAGTGACATGAACCTTCATTTCCATCACAGAACATCAAAAATACGACATGATTGCCAACGTAAAATCTGAAATTCGTTAAATTTCCCTGTAAGAAAAAGTTAACTCATAATTAAAGTTAATCATGACCGGTGCAAAGACACACAACTTTAAGCCTTAATTAAAGTTAAGCTTTAATTAGTTAAGCCAAAGGTTTAACTATGACTGGTGCAAACCACTGTAAGGGTTTCAGATATATACCGAATTCAAAAGCTTCAAAATAGTTGTCTCAGGTTAGTTTATGGTATAAGAAAGTACGATAATGTAAGTCACAGACTAAGAGACGCAAACTGGTTGAATATGGAAAATCGTCGCATTCTTCACAGTGCCTGTATGTATCTTTCACTTCTAAAGTCAAATGAACCCCAGTACCTTCTTGAAAAGATGAAGTTTCGTATTGAAACACGTAATGTAAACTTGCGATCAAAACATCTGCTTACCCAGCCTATACATAACACTGAGCAGTTTAAAAGATCTTTCTCCTACAATGTCGTCAAATTTTACAACAATCTGCCGAATGATCTAAGAGTTATATCTAGTAAGTCAGTGTTCAAAGCAAAATTCGCTCAAGCTTTGATGAGCCAGCAGAGTAACCAGACAGTACATAGTTAATGTCAAACAATATGCAGCTTCCGATAGAGTACAAAATTATTTAAGTTGGATATGTACTAAACCATAATGGTTATCTTGTGTTATCCTTTCTTTCTCTATGGGGTTAGGTGGTAGAGCAGCCTTTCCCGTTAAGGGCGTGTGCTGAGCCTCGCCCTAATTGAAACTCTTAATTAATTGTTTTATCACTTTACATTAATAAAGACATTTATTATTATTATTATTATTAATATTCAAGTAACCTGCTGTCTAATATTATTGCGAAAAGTTAAAGGAATATATCAATTTGGACGTATTACTTGTGACCTTGCAAATCCGGAAATTAGTAGAAAATAAATTATAACTTGGCAACGTCGCCAACGATACCAAAAATAGTTCAGAGTTGAATAGAGATCAATGATGAAAACTATAACAATTAAAGAAAAAGTTATAGTTTCATATAAAAAAATCAAGTTGATCACTATTCTACTTTCCCGCAGTACCCTGTATATTTTAAAATATTTTTGGAATATGCGTCTTAAGTAACCAAATAACTTTTGCATTTGACATTTCCTTCTATAAGGTATACCTTGCGAGATATCGAAGAACTACACACTAACTGGACACCCTGTAGAATATTGACTCTTGTATGATTTATTTGTTATATTTGTTAGACTTATATTGTTTGTCTTATAGTCCCCTGTTCTCTAAGACCACCTCGTATAAAAATTCCGAATATTTATTTATCGCTCAAATAACATTCCTTGTCTGTATCTTGAAACATTACTCTTGTGACGGCGTCTTACCCTCATCTGTTTCTCATTCATAAATAAGTGATGGATGGGAAGAAGGCCAAGGTCTTATTTAAACTTCCATTTATTATTCCAAAGGCTGTCTTATATAAGCTGGCGTTACACATTCTACAAAAGAAATCAATTACCGTCGAAAGGGTGCGAAGTTCAATATTCATGAGGCTGATCGAAGTCATCAGAAAATAAATTTGAACCTTTTGAATGGTTAATGGGGAAAGGACTAAAAGGCTGAAGGAAAGCTAAAGGAGCATCCGAGTCATTCCAGCTCAGACGTTTCCAAAGTATTAATTTATTATGAGCTACCTGTAGGATTTGGATATTGGTATGGGCCGCTAGGATAACATTTTTTTTGTCACCTAGGACAGCCTAGAAAACCGTGAGCACTGTGACACTCTTTGTAGAGATGAAGCAACTAATAAATTTGGGGCTTGAGTGAGCCAAAAAAATTAACCTAGATGAGAGGTATGGAAGTTAGTATGTTGACAACGTCAAGTAATGGTTCAAGAGTGTAGCAAATGTTAATACACAAAATATCAACAAAGGTCTATCCTTTTGATATCATGACTTAAGACCGCGCTTAAGACACTGGCATCTTGCTCTTGAAGATGCTGTATTTGTGATTCTTGCTCCGATTTAAATGACTAACAGTGGTTTGCACCAGTCATAGTTAAACCTTTGGCTTAACTAATTAAAGCTTAACTTTAATTAAGGCTTAAAGTTGTGTGTCTTTGCACCGGTCATGATTAACTTTAATTATGAGTTAACTTTTTCTTACAGGGAAATTTAACGAATTTCAGATTTTACGTTGGCAATCATGTCGTATTTTTGATGTTCTGTGATGGAAATGAAGGTTCATGTCACTGTCGTTGATGGCTGTAAGAGTGGTTTATCTATGATGGCTGTCAAACATTATCTTTCAAGTTCAACTGACGCTATTTGTTTTGATCAAGAAATTTCGGATTCATTTTAGTATTTTTAGTTTCATTTTCATTAATTGATAACCCATTATCGTAAATATCCAACTCACAGAATATAACAACAGTGGTAAAAGTAAATCCTTGAAGTAAATGCACTTCTTTAGGCAAGATTTTGTCTATGAAATAGTTGATTGCAGTGACCCAACATTTGGTGGATTTTGGGTGTCTTAATTCTGGATTCTCTTGTATAGGAGTGGCTACAGAAGACATCAGAGTAATAACATTTATGCCGGATCTGTTTGTGGCAAGTAAAAATATAGAGAAATGTCCAAAGTGCTGAGGTCAACTAAAGACATCTTTATTATACATTTATAGTGTTAAACTAGCAAAATGTCCATTCATAGATAATAATTACAATTTTTATATGTATATATAGGTGGTTTCAAGGAATGAAACAATTAAAACAGTAATCTTTTGGCATAACCTTAAGATGAGTTTCCGGAACAAGTGATATAATATGCAACGAACAATATACATATTATGACTATCAACTTCTCTATTAAAACAGATTTGTGATATATGCACTACTACAAAATACTTTCTTTTTGTCATTGCAGGTGTGGAGAAAGAATTATTCAGGTTGCCAAGTATTTGAGATAGAAGAGGCAGACCGATACCATGAGGCGAAGAGCACATAATGTTATGCATCTAGAGCTTCATTGTGATGGCTTTATAGAAAGTAAATGCTAATATGTTCCACATACTGTGTAAATTAATAGAACCAATAAATGCATATGTTATCCATATGTTGTAATTATATCTGTTAATAAAGGTGGAGAAAAGAAATCACTTTCTTATAACTTCTCATATAACAAAATCTATAATATTTCATAGTATCAGTAGCTAATATGTGATATAAAATGGTGTCTAGATATAGAATGCCTTGTTAAAAATATGTATTTTAAATGATAGTTTGTATAACATGCTCACAGATAGTGATTAATTTCTGTCTTGTCAAACAAGGTGATTATTTGAAAAAGCACTCATTGGGTGACTGTAAAGTTGCACCGATCAGAAGGTAAGTTTTATTACTACAAAAACTACTGGTTGAATTCTCTTATATTTTTATTATATATATTTTCTTTCAATATATCAGGGCTTGTCCTGAATAGTAGAAGATTCAGTAATTAGGATAGGGTGATTGGTGGAACACACAACAGTGATTTGCTGCCGCAGTGCTCAGTAATACAGTATGGGTCAATATTATTCAAATTACTCAGTTTTTGTTAATAAAGAGGCTTAAGTTTTTCATTAGTCCCTTAAAGTATTCATTATCATCTGTGATCCTGAAATAAACAATGTTTTTATTAAAAATAGAAGGAAATTAACTAATGGGTGGTGAAGATGAATTAAAATCCATGTGAGAACGGGAGGACACTTGCATTCTAATTTTTACAGTAATAACTACTACTGTGATAGCTATTCACATAATAATACTGCATTTTGCTGCAAACAAAATAATTCAAGCAGATCAATTTATTTTCTTTATATGGTAAAAATTGGGCGACTAAGATGCAGTATCAAACAACTGTCGCTAGTGAATGTGATAACTGTAATTTACAAATAAGCGTTTTATCTTTACTGTTTTCAAAATCCATCCAAGTTTTGAGCGCCCATTATCTCATAAATTACAGCATTCTAAATAACTGAATTGCTTACCTGCTAAGATAGACTCCTTGAACAAGACAGCAGTAACACAACAATGACCAAAAAGCTGTTGAACACGAAAAATCTCATAAACCATAACACGGTGTCTTACAACAGTGATATTTGTCCAATTCCAGAATCAGCTTTATATAGTTGTAGATTGAGGTTATGGTCGTATCCTCAGTTCCCCACGACTTGATATTGAATCCAAGTGATCTATTTTGATTCATAATTGCTTATAGGATATAGAAATAATTTTATAAAATATATTTCACAAACTAACCAAACTTATTTCTGTGGTGATCTGTCAGAATATGTTAAACCCACAAATGTCAAAAGTTAAGCCAAGAAACGTCAAAGTTAAACCCTACTTTGCCTTTGGCTTAAAGTTAATTATGAGTTTGATGCTAACTACAACCGGTGCAAAGCAATTCGTACTTTAATTAAGGCTTAACTTTAATTACAACTTTAACTATGACTGGTGCAAACCACTGTAATTGATACAACGAAAAAAAAATTGAATGAAAGCACGGCAACTACTCTGTATTTAAAATCGACATTTTTTTACAAAAGGTTGCATCTCTGGCACCGACACACCAAGCTGCTGTACTCCATTGCCCAATGACTACTTCTCACACCGTGAGGTAAAGAATCACTGGGTCCGCGAATCGTACGCCCTAAGTAGACGTAGGGACCCAAGGATGACTGCCCCATGCATTCTAGCGGCTAATATGTGCACTGCCGCACGGCATACCGGCATTGCGCGCTGTGCATAGAGCAGCGTGTTCCTCATTCCATCTAGGAATCCATTGTCCATAACCAGCAGACTTGCTCCTCCTTAGAGACGATGTTTGTCTGTGCAAGCTCAAGCGTGGAGCGTATGGCAGGACCGGTGTCACATCCATACCATATGAGTAAATGATGGTAGAGCACCCGTAGAGCCGCTTTCTTCAAACATTTTACTCCTTAGGTTCGGAGCAATAATAGCATATGAACAACCACTGCTTATTATTTTTGCAATCTTATATTATGGTTAATTTGAGTACATTCAAGTACATGTTAAGATCCAAACAACTCGATATCCTGTCCTAAGAAAAAAAAAACGTGCTTCATCATGGAAATGAAATTATTTTAGAATCAGTCATAAAACGTGAGTTTGATGAGAGGTTGTAATTGAAGTACTTATTGAAATTCATTTTTTTTATAACTGAGCAGACCGCGTAAGCAGAGCCTAAATCCTAGAGTAACGCGGCTGCTATGAAAGGGTTATGTTAGGGGAAGTCTGTTAACGCGGAATTTGAATGGGCCAATGCCCGCAGGCCCAATAAATACATATCCTGACAGTCCATTCTAAGCCTTGAACACCCTGGGTATAAATGTGCAGTTGTACCACTCGGTTATTGATGTATGAAGAACGATCGCCTTAGGATGAGATTCAGCGTTCGCGCGGGTGCATCTGATAGGAGCGGCGGAACGACATAGGATAGCTCAGAGGAGCAGATTCCGTTTGAATATCGACTGGAGTAGTCGACAGGGTAGTAGGGGCAGCTACTCCCCAGACATGAGAGCAAAACTCCAGGCCAGGTCTTATCTGGACTTTATATAGCGTGAGGAGGATTCTTGGCGAGAAGTACTCTCTGGGTCTTAATAGGTACCCAAGTTTTTACCAGCAGCTGTTGCAATCGTCGCAACGTGTTCGTGCCAGATCAGATTTTCTGTAATGTTATCTCCCAACAGCTTTAAGCCTTGACAGAGCCCGGTTGTCCATTAGAACCTGGTGTTGGTTTGGGCACTTCTTGTTTGACTGCGTCTTGGAAGTATTAAAGTTTACCATACTCTCCGTTCCATCTCGACCACAGGAATGGCGCATGAAGCATACTGTCATCCGCAAAATTGTGGGATGGGTTTGTAGTGCTCGAGAGAAGATCATTAATGTGAAGCAGAAACAATGTCGGACTCAATACCGATCCCTGCGGAGCCCCAGCATTGATGCTATGGAAAGAAGGGGAAAAGGCGTCCACAACGACTGAGACTTCCAGACCTGAGAGGAAATCTGCGAGCCAATCGCAAAGCTTAGCAGGGAGCTCGTAAGACGGGAGCTTGTTTAGGAGAGCTGCATTCAGTGGTATCTTGACATTTGACCAACAACAGGATATAGCTAGTTACCAAATAAAGCATTGCTGTATTTGAGGAATAATGAATGTATGATTTCGTTGAATTAAAGCCTAAGCAATTTTCAACTAAATATGATATTCCCGTCCACAACATACTTGAACATCTCAAGCAAGATACCCCTCCATGGTTGCGGCCAGAATTAAACATGAACCTCAATTTGTCGGATTAATGCAAAAATAAAACTCCACAACAAGTATACATATAAGTCAGCTTTTAGCCAACAGCTACAGCTTTATCAGGACTATCTTGCAATTTACACAGATGGATCGAAAACATCTGAAGTTGTGGGGGCTTCCATCGTAGTTGATGATGCTGCATATTCATAGACTTTAGACCAGAGAGCGAGTATAGGGTTGGGACAAAGTATGGAACCAAGCAAATAACTTTGGAACGGAAAGAGTGATATTGCTGAAAATTTGCAGGCAAGTGTGGCGAGATCTAGTGCATCCGAAGACATTATGTTAGCTATTAATGTACTTCCGGTTTAACCGGAAGTACCGTCAACTTTTTTAATTTAAAAGGGACACCCTGTATATTTTTGCAGATTTTAATTCATCTCTTTTTTCCGAATACGTCCATAGTGGGTTTAGCATTAGTTTCTGTAAAAACGGGAAAGATATAGCTTCTTTATCTTTTCAGGTGTTTAAAATGCCGGTCATTCAAATTCGGTTTTCGCGATCGCGTGAGAACTCACAAAGACGTGTGTCAACTTTTAATGATTTGCGTCTCAACAGGGGTCCTATAACACGTTTGACGGTGACTAAAAACAAAAATACAAAAAAAAAAATACCTTAAACGGGAAGACCGCAGACCGCCACGGACGAATTTGTGAGACAATTTTTTTAAGAAACAAATACTAAACCCACTATGGACGTAATCGGAAAAAAATGATGAATTAAAATCTGCAAAAATATACAGGGTGTCCCATTTAAATTAAAAAAGTTGACGGTACTTCCGGTTAAACCGGAAGTATATTAATAGCTAACATAATGTCTTCGGATGCATTAGACGTCACTACACTTGCCTGCAAATTTTCAGCAATATCACTCTTTCCGTTCCAAAGTTATTTGCTTGGTTCCATACTTTATCCCAACCCTGTATACACCGCCAAGGCCTTTGCAATCTGGCAAGCGCTTCTCCTTTTGTCTTTTTCTGACAGAATGAAATGTGTCATAGCCACAGAGTCGCTCAGCGTCCTTAAAGCTATGACTAACACTTTTACAAGAGATCCCTCCATCATTAGGATAGTAGAGCAAGTGATAAGTTTGGTTGCGCAAAATAAAGCTGTGTCCTTTCTATGGATACCAAGCCACTCGGGTATTCCTAGAAATGAGAAAGCTGACATAACTGCAAAGCAAGCATCCGAATCTGGTATAGTTGATGAAGGTATACCTATCCCCCTGAGTGAACAAACTAGATATATCAAAATTAGAAGCAGGGGAATCTGGCAAACAGAATGGGATACGAGGGTCACTTGAAGATGGTGAACAGAAATGTGGAAAAGGATAACTATCCAAAGGGTCTAACCCGACAACAACAGGTGTTATTGTGTAGATTACGCATTGGTCACACCAACATAACGCACTTATACCTGCTTAGTGGAGATGAAATCCCAATATGTCCACACTGACTCACATATTATGTTGATATCTTGCCCAAATTTTGCCCTCTACAGACAAAGCGCAAACCTGAGCACTGAGCTCAAAACTGTACTCTCAACTCGTCAGACAGAACTTAAAAAACTGCTAGCGCTTTTACGACAAGCAAACTTGTATTTCAGAATCTGAAAGTGGTCTAAACCCTTTTATATTGTTTTTTATGCCTCCTTTCTGTATGTAGGATAAGTTAAGCAGCCAATGACCTTAGCAGTTGACGCTGCCTAATCAACAAAAAAAAATTGACGAAACAACACATTTTTCTGCATGTAATGGTCCAAACGTCTATCAAATAGATGATGGCTGCATAGATAGTTCATTAACTGTGTGACGTCACGGCATGTTATCCCTGTCGGTGGACGGACGTTATGCGGCGCATCAAGCACGTGGCCCGTGGTGATATCAGCTGCTCTCCAAGCCTACTACAGACTCGCCCCCGGTAATCCCAATTATGTCGTAACTGTTAACACCATGTACAATTAGCATATTACATACTTGGACCCCGAGCATCAATTCACAGTATGTAAAACATTCCCATGTGTGGAATGCCGGCGTGGAATTCCTATGGCTGTGCACGCTGCTTGCTGTATGGCGGACTGTCGAGGGAAATGCTGTTTTTATGTTGTGCCTCTTTGTCATGTCATGGTTAGCCGAACAAATATTTATTTGTTCCAGAAATAAACAAAAGGTAAAACACAATTAGCTGGAAAATACAGAACTGAGGGCCTGTGCGTGGACTAATTAATTGAAATGTTTGTGCAGTACTATAACAATAAGCTAAAAAATTTAATTGAATGAACTGTACCTGGATATATGTTCGTATTTACATATAGTGACAATTAAAACAAAAAATGCTGTAAAAAGAAGAAAATAAAATATTCCTTAAAAATGTTACCTATCAACTTATAGCCTCATTATACACAATTTATAAGATTATAAAAGCTTGTCGCGAAGTTTACGTAAGTACCTATAAGTATATAATTAAACTGAAATTCTAACACAATTAAACCTAGCAGATTATTAGTCAATTAAATACGTACTGGTTGATTTACACGAGTAAATCGCGCGACTAGCCTTTATGATTAGGTATATAAATTGTGTATAATGAGGCTATAAGTTGTTAGTTAATATTTTTAAGGAAAATTATATTTTCTTCTCTTTAGAGCATTCAAACAAAAGTTTTTTTTAATTTTTTTCAACTTAGTTTTTACTTTTCAGTTATTAACTTACATTTATATCCTCCATACTACTACCAAAGCATAAAAAACTCCAAAACTCCACCATATTGAATTAAGAGCGGTGTCAAAATATTTTCTCAATTATTCTCGGCAAGCCCTTTTATTTGATACCCATATGGAATAACAATTCCTCCGTCTTGCATGGTCCGCCACGTGGGATTTAGAATGACGTCACCTTTTTTTCGACTCACTCTCAACAAGCCCTTACATTGGATACCCATATTGTGGAACTGCAGTAAAAATATCTATTCTGCCATTCTTTATCGTCCGCCATATTGGATTATTTTTCGAGTGACTCTCAACAATCCATTGCATTGGATAACGATATTGTAGAAAAGCATTAAAAATAACTACTTCGCCATCTTAGATGGTCCGCTATATTGTATTTAGAATAATGTTGCATTATTTTTTGAGTTACTTTCAACCAGCCCTTGCACCCATACTCTAGAAGTGCATAAAATAGCTATATTCCGCCATCTTGGATGGTCCGCATTATTGGACTTAGAATGACGTCAGATTTGTTTCCGCGATACTCTCAAAAATTCCTTTCATTTGATATCCATGAAGTGTATAAAAAATAACTATTCCGCCATCTTGGATTATCCGCTATATTGGATTTAGAACGACGCGACATAGCCTGTCGTGCATGCTCATCCAAACTAAACGTATGCATAAAATTTCAGCTCAATCTGTTGAAGATTTCTGATCCTAAATTGAGTAGCAAGATTCCACCCGAACAAACATAGTATATACAGGGTGGCTAGGTAGTGTGTAATTCTTCGATATCTCGCAAGGTATACCTGATAGAAGAAAATGTCAAACATAAAAGTTATTTGGTTACTTAAGACGCATATTCTAAAAATATTTTGAAATATACAGGGTGTCGGGGGAAAGTAGGATAGTCATCAACTTAATTTTTTTTAATGGAACTATACCTTTTTTTTAAACTATTCTAGTTTCCATCATTGATCTCTATTTAGCTCTCAAAATATTTTTGGGATTGGTTGCGACGTTGCTAGGTTATAATTAATTTTCATTTAATTTCCGGATTTGCAAGGTCGGAAGTAATACGTCCAAATTGATATATTTCTTTAACTTTTCTGAATACTGTTATACAGCGAGTTACCTGAATATTAAGTGGATATTATTTTGGATGTTACCAGCAATTTTGTATTTACAGAGTGTTTTTGGCAGATTTTAAATTACAGGCTCTTGAAGGTCATTTTACGTTGTTTTTTTTTGTTGTCAGATTTACCAATTTTACGTCATAATTTTGAATGGAATGCCCCATTTATGAAGTCTACCGTAAAAGTGGTAAATCTGACAACACTGATGTTACCATTTTTGAATCCTGTATGTTCCATAACCGCCAAGTATTGAATTTTGCCGTTCCAGCTGTGGCAGTTTTGGAAATATTTAAGCGTTCCGGTACCGTTTGCTGAAAAAGCGGTGTTGCCGTATCTCAATAATTAACAGAAACAAACTTTTGAAATTGTGAGATCTTACTAAGTTTGGCATGTGCAATTCATTGCTATAAAAATAAGTAGAGAATTCTATTTAAAATAAATTACAATCGGGGATACCTGTTTAAAAATTTGGAAAAATAATTTATAACTTGGCAACGTTGCAAACGCGGAAAAAAAATAGTAGAAGGCGAGATAGCGTATTAGTAGATATTTCGATTTAAAGTAAAACATATAGGATGTTACATTTAAAAAAACAAAGTAAAATGACCTTCAAGTTGCCGCAATTTAAAATTCTTCCAAAAACACCCTGTAGACACAAATTGCTGGTAACATCCAAAACAATATCCACTTAATATTCAAGTAACTCGCTGTTCCATATAAAAAAATCAAGTTGATCACTATCCTACTTTCTCGCAACACCCTGTATATTTCAAAATATTTTTAGAATGTGCGCCTTGAGAAGCCAAATAGCTCTTGTATTTGACATTTTTTTCTATCAGGTATACCTTGCGAGATATCGAAGTATTACACACTAACTGGACACCATATATAAATACATACAATGCACACATACATGCATACATACATTTCAAGTTAAATAAAAGCTTTTAAAAAACATTGTACATAATTTTGTTATGTGGGTAGGATACCGCCAGATTTCACTGTATATGACGAATCTATTGTGCAAACAACAGTAAACAATAACGAAATCTTCAACGTTTGTTGCAAAATAGAATCATAATTACAGCAACATGGATAGTCTGAAACCACTACGGATATATACTAACAGCTAAAAGCTAGTTGCTCACAGAAATTTTTATTTCGTCTCACTGTTGAATCCGTTCCATATTTAACAGATATTTCGAACTTAATTGGGCAACAAGAGACATCTTCTGCCATGGGTCGCCATCATGCACTTCTCTTATTCAATTTACAATTCTCTTTCAACGTTGCAGCAACGAACTGTCTTTCAACCAGTGGCGTAGTTTCAAATACGAAGGCTGGTATAGGTTTGGTCGAATCGAGACATGTCTAGCTAACTATACTAACATCTTCAGGAGAAGACTAAGCCCACGTTCACATCGGACGCGCCTCGCTTGGAGCATCGCGCTTTACTTTACCACCAAGCGAAGCGCCACGCTATCGAACCGTTCACATCGGACGCGTTTTGCTGCTCGATCATTCCGCGCGTGATCATGGCACCGTGACCACTTGTCCGCAAAATGTTAGTGGAAAATTCGATTTTGCTTACCAGAATTAAGAAAAGAATAAACGTATGCAGGAAAGATTTCGGAGAGTTTTACCATCTTTACCGAGATGCCCGAGCCCACCCGCAAAAGTTCTGCGAATATTTGAGAATTTCGAAAGAAGCATTTGACCTGCTGCTTCAGCAACTATAACCCTACTTAACTGTTCCTGGGACCAACTTTCTAAAGAGAATTTCAGCGAAGCAGCGGTTAGTTATAACATTGAGGTAAATAAAAGTATTACATGATTTTTAAGTCTATTATATTGGAACAGAAGAAAGTTTTATTCTATATTTAGCAACAATATTCGTCAATTAGGATGCAAGTCCTGATTTGCAAAATTTGCGAGTGTCGGATACAGTGTATTCTGTAGCTGACTCTGATACTGGCTGTCTGCAGAAGGGTGCATCCGAGGAGGTAGGTAGGTAGGAGGAAGGTATGATGACGGGTCCCTATAAGCAGTTTGTGCAGTGTGGCATTCATTTTGTTCGACTTCCTGAAGAACAAGCTGCTGGAATTTCAATCTCAAGCGCATTTTTCTGGAAGGAGCCATATTCTGCATGTAAGGAATGAGGCTCTTGAAAAACAAAGGGTCATCGTCAGGGTTTCCAATTTAAGGATATCGATTTTTCCACACGGCTTCCCTGTAAAAAACGCCTGAAATCACCTGTTCTTCCATGCACACGAACAACTCTGTCTGTGCCTGTTAGTAAGAATCCGATTATTCCCAACACGCCAAGCAGAATTGTCCAATGAAATCTCTCGAACAAGCGAAGGCAAGCGTCCAAGAACCGACACTACGCGTTACCTGGCGCTTCGCATGGCATAGCGCTACGCATACTGCTAAGCGCTATGCGCCCGATGTGAACGGCTGCATCTAAATGTATGGGTTTGTTTCTCTTCGCTTTATGCTAGGCGGAAAGCAAAGCGCGATGCTCCAAGCGAGGCGCGTCCGATGTGAACACGGGCTTAGGGGATCCTCGCGCATGCTGCGCCACCTGGATGTTATTAATATGATTTCTAGTGGCTTTATTTGAGTATTATCTGTAGAATTATTACTAAAACGTTGTGACGGAGGCTATATTCCCAAAAGGCACTAAATGTTTCTTAAACTCACAGCACGCTTGTCACAATACTTATATATATTTCCGGTTTAAAAACAGCTAGGAAGTCGAATCTTGTGCTGACTTTTTAAGAATTTCGTCCTCTATTTGTGTTAAAAGATGTAATATAACATATCATTCAAAATATTCGTAATAATGCGTAATAATTGTTATGATGATGATGTCAAATACCGCCCTATAGCTGCTAAGTCAAGATCAACTTTGATGATTTTTATGCAACAGATTATTAGATAAGAACAGGTCTTTCAAACGAAACCTAGCTTATTCAACTCCGTTAACTTATACCAAAGTTATTGCCATGTATATAAACACTTCTTTGCTGTTCTCCCACCACTACATCTTACAACATGGAGCAGAAACCAATTAACAAGAAAAATCAAAAATTGTCAACTCTACATCGTGGTTATATTTATAATATACCTTTATTTGAATATTTTTTGGGAAAAAGTCGTTTTTCCGAATGAACGTAACAGTTACGCCTCCCTAGGGGCCGCTTGCGGAACCTGAAAATAATTTCAAGTGATTTCCCTTGGCCCATTTTTTGTATGGTCAGCAAGCAAGCTGAAAGCCTATGGCACCGTAGAAACGCTGCGCAAGGATAATGACTCTGCACGTTAGATTTGAAACGCTGCAGGTTCTAGCAATCGGTAAACAAATTTCCCGACAGCTCATTCGACAGCCTCGAAGTTCTCCAAAATAAAGAATGCTGGAGGAGACTGGTTCGGGGAGTAGGGATCTCGACCTTGTAAAGATGAGCTTGTAGAGCTTCTCCAGTGTTCCTTGTTCGGACGGCCTTTGGTGTTATTATCTAGGAGAGCTCACTAGAACATGGATAGATAGAATCTGTAAAACAGGGACAGGTCAGTCAACCTTCTTCGATGTTCTTGGCTGTGGAGGTCCTTTCTGAGGTTAGGCGTATCGATAATGCTAACTGCTCTCTTCTGGATAGTGTCCTGAATTTTAGAGGGTGCTTCGGAGCACATCCCCACACATGGGAGTAATACTGCGACGATGGTCGGATCTGTGCCTTGTACAGCAGCAGTAGCTGCTCTGGTGTGTACAAGTTACTACAGCGGAACAGAACTGCAAGCTTCTGGGATGCCGTTTTAGCCATACTGACGACGGCGACGTGGTCGTGCCATGACATGTTAGTGTTGATACCCAAAAGCTTGACGAAAGGTGACTCGACTATTGGGTGACTCTCCATTTCCACAGTTGGTAGTAAGTCCTTTGTCAGTGTTGTTGCATGAGATTTCTGTGCGTTAAACTGTACTTTATTTACTAATCCCCACTATTGACAATATTGTTTTGATATCTACGTTGATCTGTGAGGCATGTTGCTGTTGCCGACGTACGGTCTCCTGGGATGATAGTGACTTGTCTGGTTCCAATGCACGATATTAATGTCGTCTGCGATGCTGTAGATTAGGCTGGATGTTATTTCCAGCAGCTCGTTGATGTACAGCAGAAACCGTGTAGGGGATAGGACAGATCCCTGAGGAACACCGGCGTCTGCTGAACAGCCTTCGATTACAGAGATCGGTCGTTCAAAAAGCTAGTGAGTCACTGACGCAGGCCAGGTGGTGTAGTCGATAAGCAGCAAGCCTGACCAGAAGTCCCTCATGCTCGCTCTGTCAAGGGCTTTCAATATGTCAGGAGCAACAACATGGGATTCGCCATGATTTTCAATTGCTCCATTCCACAAGTGAGTGACATAGGCCAGGAGGTCACTTGTGGACCTGTGCTTACGGAAGCCATACTGGCGATTATTTATGATGTTATTGTTGTCCATGTATTTCAGGAGCTATGTGTTCATAACCTTAGACACGATAGTGAGAAGAGCCGCAGGTCTAAAGTTGGTGGGATCAGCCAACCTCCCAATAGCGGCACAGCGCTTAAGGACAATGGCTGGAATTTGATCAGATCCAGTAGCTTCACTTTACTTTATTTTACCTAATAACATTTTTGCTCAAAGTTATATGATTAACGATTACCAAGGCATTTATGGCGTCCATCCTTAATAAACCACCCTGTACAAGCGCCGGGATCACACTGACGGTCGTATCACTTGGTTCTTGGATCTTAAAGGCTCGGTGAGGACAGCGTGAAGTCACCAAAAGTGTAGTAGCAGATATTTGAGCAATACTTTAGGTTTTGCAGCGTGATAAGTTGGGAAGGTGAGAAGTATGTACTATCTGTCCCTGGCTATTGGCATGCTACATGCTAAGAAAGTGAAATGGTTTGAGTCAAGGGATGGATAGTGAATTACTCAAACCAAAAACACTTGATTTTTATGTCCCACCCTGTACAATCTAAAGGTTGTAAATTGCGCTAAATATGATCTGTAACATATATTTAGTAAGGCCACGTAATGGTAATTTTAGTTTAATCTGTGCCTGTTATCCTTAAGTTATTTTTTAGATACGATGATAATTTAATGTGTATGCTGGAAATAGTCTTGTATTTGACTACCTAGTTCTGTGTAGACTGATTAATTCAGCGGTCGTACTGTATGTTTTTTCTCATTGTGTTTATTCTTCGGGCGAGGCCCTGCAGTGATTGAGTAGAGTAGCTAGAAGCTAGACTTCGCCACTGGACTCCCGAAACAAAAATGTATAATATAATTTAAAGTAATAAAGACGGTTTATTATTATCACATTGAAGGGATGAATTGCTCGATCTGTCCAGTTCGTCATCATCCCTTGTCTACGTCACTGCGGTCGACCTCCATCTAGGATACGTTCCCAGCGAATTACGATAGAGCTGTGTTCGAGAGACAAAGTTAATACGAAAGTGCTGCCTGCTGTATATTTTAAAACAGCCAAGACTCTTGCACTGTTGTCGGCGTCTAGGGATTATTAGGTGCAAACCGGCTACCTTCCAGACGGAAAAACCTCCCTGATTGCCAGATCTCAGAATGGAGATGCAGCGAATAAGGGCTTTTATGCGAATTAGGCACGTCTTGAAGGGCTTTTGCTTTTGTCTCTCTCATATAAATTCTGTCGCGAAGGTAACAGGGTTGGAGATTACTTCTCTGAAGTTCTGCCGTCTTGTGTTGAATTGCTTGTAAGGAATTGCTTCGGAGGACTATTATTAATTTAGGGAGGTTATTGAAGTTACGATATACTCTTGTAATGAGTATGTGCCAAGGTTAGATTTAAAATATGATACGAGATTCCGCAAGCGCTCCCATAACTTCACCACACCGATAGGTGAGGGGAGTATTGTGATCCCGAAAGCTTTCGATTTTGAGATAATAGTTTTTTTGGGTGTTTTATACGAAAATCCACGTCACTCAATTCCGTCCGTCTGTCGGTCTGTTGGCGTGTTTCTAGCCTAGTAATCTCAGGGTTGCGATGAAATTTGGGTAACGATATGATGTGGGGTCGTAGTAAGTAATGCTGCTATAATTTTGAAAGTTAGTGGATGGGTGAGCAGTAATTAGCAAAAAAATAAAAATTTCAAATATTGGTCAAACTTATTTTTTAGACACTTTATGGGATCCCAATCATTTTCTACGTTCTTTAATTGGGGGTAAAATTGGGGTGGTTTATGGGTTTGGGCGTGAAACTGAAAAATGTGATGTTTTCGTAATAGGCTACCCATTGACCTGTTAAAGAAAGACCTAGCGGCATAATACAGTTTTTTAGGTCCATCCCAACGTTGCCTTGCTTATTGCAAAAACCAAGGGTCTTAGAAATGTCTGATGTATATAAACGGGTATTGCTTTATATCGTTCTGTATTGTGTAACCTGGAAATACGTGATTTGATTTTAATGAAATTTTGACACAATATTGTTACTGTGGCAAGGATGGAAGCCGCTTATGGTACTAAAATATAAAAAGAGCTCAAACATCGTTTATAGGCGAGTTGGAGGTTTGGAGGTTCCTGATCCTTTTCCAAATTTTACTCACCACGCCGGAAATTTTCAGTTCTAAGATAGTGAGCTTTTTGGGCGTTTTATATGTCTACATAACGAAAGTCCATGTCAGTTTCGTCGGTCTGCCTGTCTGTCTATTGACGTTTTTCGAGCTGCGCAATCTCAGTAACCGCTGCTTAGATTGTCACGAATTTTGGGTAGCGATATGATGTAGGGTCTTAGTGCTGCTACAGTTTTGATAAAATTGGTGCATTGGCGGAGGAGAAAATGGTGGAAAAGGAATTAACCCTATGTGTTCCTAGGCATTTCAGGGGTTCCTGATCCTTTTTCATTTTTGTTTTATGAGGATGCTGTAGGAATAGAGGAACTCCAAAAAAATTTATTAGGTCGAATAATGTGCGGGAAGTACCTACTGAGTCGATACACTTGACACCACTGTTTTATTACAGTCTATAATCAAGTCGTGGATTACACTCTCCATATCTATTAGGATATAATTATTCTTGAAATGCTCTCTAACACTTCACCACAATAGTAAACCAATTTTCGGTAGCCATCACGAAACAGATTTATTTTCGAACCTACCATCGGCAATAAAACTCTTCAAACTCAATATTGGATGCGTTTAACGATGTTTACAACAACCTCATTATTTCTTATTGAAAACCTCTTGGCACGAGAAACCAAACATCAATTGTGGCGGCAGTTAAAAGGATTATTTATTATTTTGTTTTCTACTTAATAAATCACATGATGGGTTGAAATACGAAAATATTTATAGTAGGAATCGTTACCACATTCACTCGTCGGCTAGACGATGTTAACCGAAACGACAAGTTAGAACATCCGACCTGAAATATCACCAAAAAGTACTTGTCGACAAAGGTGGCATAGACTGCGTAATGATAATTTGAACTTATATTATCCAATATTGTTTATTAACAACACAAATTTACCAAGAAAAGTTCCTCAATAAAATACAGCTTCAGCAAACTGATTTTGAAAGAGTAATGGAACACTTTGGTATGGAATACAAAGGGACCAATCGAAGGACGCCTGCTTTGAGTGTCAAATTGTAGTTACCAAGCGACAACTGAAATGCAAGCAGACTAGGTCAAAAGTTCTACGTATCTTGCAGAAAAAGAAATTTTGCCCATACCTCACTCAAATCTTTTAGCAACTGAAAGACGACTATATTTCTGTTATTTGGCAAAAAGGTGAATCCAGGTTGTGCAACATTTTTCAGCTAAGCGCTATTTACTAGCGAAGCAGCATTCAAGAACGAAGAGTCAATAAAGAATTTTCATTATTGTCGAACTAGAAACTCTCATTATGTTCACAAGACTACTGAAAATAGATGCATCCTTAGTTTCAGGAGCGGAAAACCTATAGTTCTGCTTTCTGTGATCAGCAAAGTGATGACAGTATGAGACATGACATATGTAGTTGATCATTATGTTTAGCTCTAATAGAGAATATGACCTGCCTATCCCTCCGTATTCACTCCACTGGAATGCATCAATAAAGAACTTATGACGTTTCTTGAGTTTTACCACTCAACGCAAAACATAGAAAATCAACTACATATCTCTCGGCTTACGTCGTACATGTGTAGAGAAAGATTATCCATTCGTTTGGCAAGGCTTACTTCATTGCTCTCGATATCTTAAAGACATTTGGTCAAGTACAGCAAGCAGCTCTCCTATCCAAGCTTCCGTCCTACGGCCTCGCTGCAAAACGCTGCGGTTGGTTAGCAGACTTCCTCTCTGGTCGCAAAATATCCGTTGTGGTGGATAGCTTTTGCTCATACTTTCGTACCGATATTAGCACCGACTTTGCTTCTGCTTCACATCAAACATCTACTATCTTGCATTACAAACTCAATCCACAGTTTTGCGGATGATAGTACTTGGTACGCAGGCCTTATGAGCAGTAGACCGATCTCTGTGGTAAAGCTGGAACGCAAAAGGTTGGCAGCGGCTGGTTTACTGTCAAAGGATATGGATACCATTATCGCTTGGGGACTCAAAAATATCGTAGAATCTGTCTACACTTAATCTAGTAAAGGAAAGAGCAATTTAACTAGCCGATCCTGCCTTAACACACCATCTACAGTCACTTTTTCACCGGCCACGGCGCCGGCCACTCGGAGCATGACCCTGAACTACAAGTTTCTCCATATTGTCGTTTCTGTGAATATG
Organism: Callosobruchus maculatus; assembly: GCA_951848785.1. Classification (NCBI taxonomy): domain Eukaryota; kingdom Metazoa; phylum Arthropoda; class Insecta; order Coleoptera; family Chrysomelidae; genus Callosobruchus; species Callosobruchus maculatus. The sequence continues at coordinate 18,654,183 of CATOUR010000041.1, read as the reverse complement.
TCCGAAGAATGTAAGCATTCTCGTCGACACAATGGAGGATAGTCTCTTTGGATTACCGAGCTCATCCAGTATGGAAACGTTAGTTCGATGGGCGGTATAAGGAACTCTCAGCATTCTCCTCCACGTCCACATTTCAAAAACCTGTTGACAGCCTCTCACTTTTCTACTGGTATTCAAACGGAGAATCCTTTTCTGAGCGGTACAACTGCACGTATTTTCCCAGGATGTCCAGGGCCTAGAACTAATCGCCAGGAGTATTTGTTGAGCCTGCAAGTGTTGACGCACTCAAGTCCCATGTTAACAAACTTCCACTAACATAACCTTTCCATAGCAGCCGCTGTACTCCGGCATCTAGGCCGTCATAGTTTGATCAGTTTGCTACCTATCAATACCTCCTACTTTTGGGAAATCTCCAATCATTAAGTCATATCCTAATTGTCCTTTCTAATCGAATGTGGCTAATAAATGACGTCAATTAGTAAGGGTTCGTTTCAGCGAAACCCGAAACGAGCGTTGAGATTGGTGTCAATCTCCTGGATTAACGCCCTGAGTCGAACGATACCACTCCCGGACTGAGGAAACGCTCCGGTAAAAAACTACAGCACTTTGAAGATTCCAAACCTAACCTAACTTGTCCAAACTAGTTGAATTACTGAAGCTGAAATGGGTTCTAATCGACTCGGCTTGAAGTCCTGAGACGATCTAGACGATTACCAGCGCGAGAAAACATTTTGGTGAAAGTCTACGCTACTTTGAAATTCACAAATTCCAATAGCTTACCTAATAGCAAATCGGTTGAGGTAAAAGGTGTGTCTAGCGACTCAATTTGATATCTTGACTTAAATTGTACCAAATTTAGACTGTACAACCGTTTATTTTGATTCTCAATTGGAAATTAACCGAAATAAGTTCCTCTGGGCCCTACCCCCGCATGCTATGGAAAAAACCGAACAGGTGAGAATCCTACTTGGGAAACTTGTGTTGCTTAGACTATTCAAAATATGCAAAGACAGTGACGTTTGGGGAGGCCAGCCCCCCCAGGGCCTCTGTTATACGTTTACACAACCCTAATTCAACATAAACTAGCCTGGTTTTCTGTTATTCATATTTCCTCAATAGCTTTAACATTAAACATTTAAAGTATCATAACTTTTTTATTTTCCATTTTAGGATGTTGCGACTGGTGGCGTTCTGTTGTACTCATCTAGCGCTTTCGCACGATATATAGCTTGACCACATATTTTATGAAAAATCATCGAAATATCGAAATAATTTTGAGGTTAGGTTAGACATTTTACAGTGGCGCAGATTTTTATCGGAGCGTTTCCTCAGCCTTGGAGAAGCCTAATTCGACTCGGGACATTAGGCAGAATCGATTAACACGTACTTAACGACCAATTAAACCGAATTTGACCTCAATAAGTTGACTGGCATAAGTGAGGTTAGGTACTGTCATAGAATTTTACCGGAGCATTTCCTCAGTCTAGGAGTGATGTCGTTCGACTTAGGGCGTCAATCCGCGACGACTGACACCAATCTCAACGCCAGTTTCGAGTTTCGCTAAAACGAGCTCTAGCCGTATCACTAAACGGATCACTTGCACAATAAGCAATTTGGAGAATGCTGGATTAAAAGGGGACTTATCGACATAGGTGGCAGAGACTGCGTAATGATACCCTAAGCATCCCTCCAATAAACAAGGTTCTTAAACGGGCTGGTCCACTTTATAATGGCATAACATCAGAACATCATAGATAACGTTAAAATAATGGTCCATCGTGAGAAAAAACGCAAATATACTTTTATATTTTAAAAGGCGTAGATCATCGAATAATAATATTGTTATTTGCAAAAAAGTCAGTGGCAAAAGAGTTTAAAAAAAGTATAATTTTATATCCACATATTCACTACCCGTTTTTGTAATTTACCGTCATGTCTCCTAGGATCCGTAGCTTATCCTGTGTGCCAAATTTCAAATGTTTCTAAGCCAAGGTTTAGGAAATAATCAAAATCATATGGATTTCTTTTAAATTTGAGCACCCTGTATCTCGAAAGTGAGGTTGTCTTGGATATAAGTGAGGGGATAACTGTAAGAGATTGCCATTGTTTTCACATTATACATATATGATAACCCATAATGTCATCATAGCGTGGACCACCCTGTATTTGCCACTGACGCACGATGGATACGCGTATGTGTACTGGAAGGACGAGGTCATCAAACAAGCCAACCGGTATATATACGCTCCGATGCATCAAGGAAGATACATCTGCCCTAAATAAACAACTGCACGTAATTGATATATCAGATAACTTTATCGTAGGATCAACAGTCACTTGTCAACCAACCCTAATTGCGTTTCGAATTTATGCAAGCCTGGGGGGATAACTGTAGGAAATGATAATGATAACTCTCTAGACTGTACGAACTGCAGCACTCTCCTGCTGTGTGAGAGAGCTGGCTTTTCAAAAGGCAATAATAGGCCTAATCTCGCGGCTTCTGTTTACTGTAATTACTTATTACGTTTTGTCCCTCGCTCATATTTCATACGTGTAACAGCACTACAGCTGCAATTAACACTAACAAGGTAATTGTTGATCGGAATGTCAAACGGTTTGTGAGAGGCCTCTTCTAGTATTTGATCTGTTGGGTAGAAGACTCGATTTTGTGGTGAGATCATAAACGGGCTTTCCGGCACGTAAAAAATATCCAGTTCAAGTAGTACGCAACCAGCACTATATTCTGATATAACTCATAAACCAAACACCCAATGTAAATCATATAAATGTATTATTCAGGCCATAGTGGCGCGTGCCGGATGTTGAGGACAGAACCATCCAGGGCCACACTAACATTAAAGAAGAAAACAAAACGTGGTTGCCTATTAGATTTTTGATGAATATTAGCATTACGCGATGGCATCAGGAGTATCTCCATGGTCTTCATCAGAAAACAAAATCGTATACTCCAGGTGCTGAGCCTAAGATAGGTACTTCAGTGCTTGTGAAACAGGACAATGTTCCCCCAGTGAAATGGGTATTGGCGCGAATCGATAAGTTTTACTTCCCACACCGATAGGTGAGGGGAGTATTGTGATCGCGAAAATTTTCGATTTTGAGATAATACACTTTTGATGCCTACATCACGAAAATCCACGTCACTCATTTCCGTCGGTCTGTCTGTCGGTCTGTCTGTCTGTCGGTCTGTCTGTCTGTCGGTCTGTCTGTCTGTCGGTCTGTCTGTCTGTCGGTCTGTCTGTCTGTCTGTCTGTTGACGTTTTTCTAGCCTCCTAATCTCAGTAACCGCTGCATAGATTTTGATGAAATTCGGGTGATATGGTGTAGGGTCGCAGTAGGTAATGTTGCTACAATTTTGGAAATCGGTGCATGGGCGGCGGAGTAATTAGCAAAAAACGAAAAATTTCAAATATGCCTCAAACTTCGTTTTTAGGCGTTTTAGGGGTTCCTGATCATTTTCTACTTTTTTTTTGGGTGGGGGTGAAATTGGGGTGGTTGGGGGGTAGGGGGTTGTAAAGCTGAAAAATTTGTTGTACTCACAATAGGCTGTCTACTGACCTGAGAGAGAAAGACCTAGCGGTATAGTACACTGTTTTAGGTCCATCGGAACATTGCCTTTTGTATTACAGGAACCAAGGGACTTAGAATTTGTGGTGTATACATACGAGTGTTGTTTTAGATCGATATATTATTATATTGCGTATCGCAAAAATTATTGAATTGATTTTAATGAAATTCTGACACAGTATTACTACCGCGGCGATGATAGAAAACGCGTATGTTTTGGAAAAAATCATGTCAGTGGCGGCGCAGCAATAATAAAAAAACTAAAAATATAAAAACATCTCAAAATTTGTTTTGAGGCGTTTTAGGGGTTCCTGATCATTTTCTACTTTTTTGGGTGAGGGTAAAATTGGGGCGGTTGGGGGGTGGGGGGTTGTAAAACTGAAAAAATTTGTTGTATTCATAATAGTTTGTCCATTGACCTGTTGAAAAAATACGTAGCGGCATATAACACTTTTTTAGGTCCATCTGAATATTGGCTTGCCTATTACAGAAACCAATTTTGTGATGTATGCATACGAGTTTTGCTTTATTTCGTTCTATGTGTTTTGCGTAAGCGGAAATTATTGAATTGATTTTAATGAAATTTTGACACCGAATTTAGTATCGCGGCGAGAATGGAAAACGCGGCTGTCGTCAGTGGCGCCGCAGCAATAATAAAAAACTAAAAATATAAAAACAGCTCAAACTTTGTTTCTAGATGGTTTGGAGGCTCCTGATCATTTCGCATTGTTTAGATGAAGCATGCAGAAAAACAATGTGGCGTCCTAGCTTCTAAGGAGGGAGACGCAAGAAACTACTTACGAGAGGTTTTTGTGTTGGATGTTTTTTGCGGGCGGCTGGGCGATGATTTGGTTGCAAGGGATTTCAAAATATAGCTTCATGCAAAGGGAATATAATAAAATGATATCACTGTTATGTGTGGGAAGTACTGAGTCAATCAACTTGACTCCATTTTTGTCCTGGCAAGGACGGTGCGTCTAGAGTTGCACAAGTTCGTACAGTCAGGGTACCTATCGACGCCCCGTAAATAAACTTTGCCCCTTACGGGCGCAATAGTTATTTCATTCATTTTGTTTGTAAATAATGCATTTAATTTTGCATATAAGTATGCCTTTAGCTTGGGTTTTTCCAATAAAAGCTTTAATTTTTTTTCTTGCCAACTAGTACAGTTTGATTTTTGCTTATTTTCCATTAACCAAAAATGGTGGGTAGTATGTTAAGTGTATATGTGGTTTTCTATATTCATTTTTCTGATTGCGGAGTATGTTGTCGCTTGCTCATCCGCACCTGCGAAAAAACGCGTGTAAAAAGAACGAAAAACTGAGTAAGTTGCACGATAGCACTGAACTGAACACCCTCGTTTTCGCTGATTTTCTACTGTGCCCTCGTGCAACAGGAGCGCTTCTTCGCCGCTGGACCAAATAGGCTACAAGATCAAGATAAAGGTAGACGACAACACAGTTTTTCATAACTCCGCGATTAGTTTTACCTGCAAACCACATCGTACAAAAAAACTAGAGTCCACTAAAATATCTAACACAAAGTATACGATAAATGCAATTCAAACTTATATTCTACAATATTATTTGAGAACACAAGTGAAAAATGAGGAAATAAAAATAATTTAACACTATTAGAAAACAGATTCAGATGAGCCGCAGTCATTCAGATTGAATGGAACTTCATTCGGACGTGGATTTAAAAATGACGTCTCTACGTTTATCATATATTTGGCCATTTATATCGACTAAGGTTTATACCTAGTGAGGTAATGATAATAATGCTAATGAGATTGTGCTTTCTTATATTTCCTTTTAAATTGCTCCACATTAATTCAATTGGACTAAAAGTACAAAAATATGACACTGCACTGCACTGACGACAGGCCCGAAGGCCAGAGAAACTATTTCAGGGCCGACTTTACAAATATACGAGGACTTGCCTCCAACATAAACTCTGTCCATCAACACCTTCAGGCAGAGAAGCCACATATTCTGGCTCTTACGGAAACTCAAGTCGGCTCTTCAGCAATGGATAACTGCTTCAGATGTCCCGGATATGACTTATACACCCGATTTAGACGTAGGTTTGGCGTATGCGTGTACGTTAAATCTGGGCTTTCTTGTCATCGAGAAGAAGAGCTCGAACTGGAAGGATTTGACATCATATGGCTCAAGATATCCTTCCAAAATCATTCCAAGTTTATATGCTGCATTTATAGGCCACCAAGCAATAACAACTACAAAGAGCTCTTCGAGAAGCTTTCAGCCACTGTGGACGCGCTGCAATCAGATCACCCTCATTCAGAGATAGTCTTTTTGGGTGACTTCAACGTTCACAACTCCTACTGGCTCAAACACTCAAACAAAACGGACGACGAGGGACGTGAAGCTGAAGCCTTCGCTATTAGCTGCGGCTTGGAGCAGGTAGTCAAAGAACCAACAAGGATCCCCAGCCGCCACGGAGATTTTGCTAGTCTGTTGGACCTATATCTAACAACTACTCCAACAATCTACACAGTGAAAGTAACTGCTCCACTGGGATCGTCTGACCATAACACCGTCTCAACGATATGCAGAATGCATTCTCCAGATCTTCACCATGCAAAGCCTCGCCGGGTTTGGCATTACGGATCAGCAAAGTGGGACGACCTAAGAGAATACTACCAGTCCTTTCCCTGGAACGACGTCTGCTTCAAGTCACGAGACCCATCAGCTTGCGCCCAAGAAATAACAGAGGTATTAATATCTGGCATGGAAGCCTATATTCCTCATGTCGTCAAACATCCCTCCAAAAACAAGCCATGGTTCAATCAGCGCTGTAGAGATGCAGTTTCCTCTAAAAACCACCATTACAAAGAATGGAGGAAAAATCCAAATGCCGAGAACCGCCGCAGATTTATCGACGCCAGAAATCACTGCAAACGCGTGATTGACAGCAGCAAGGAGGAACACAACCAAAAAATTAGGAACAAGCTCCTCTCATGTCTTGGTTCGTCCAGAACATTCTGGTCTGTAGCTAAGGCTGTTAGTCAGAACTTTTCCTATTCGTCAATACCACCCTTGACCAGAGAGGACAAGTCCATCGCTTCTTCTCCTAAAGAAAAAGCAGACATCTTGGGGAAGCTCTTCGCAGCGAATTCTACTGTAGACTTTCAAGGAAGTACTCCGACCACCACCATAAGCGTGAACTCGAGAATGGCAGAGGTCAAATTTCAACATCGAGATGTAAAAAGCATCCTCCAAAAACTAAACACCAATAAAGCTACTGGTCCTGACCAAATTCCAGCCATTGTCCTTAAACGCTGTGCCGCTGAGCTTGCACCTATTCTTTGCAAGCTCTTCAAACTTTCGTATCAACGAGGCGTGTTTCCCGATTCGTGGAAGATTGGCTGCGTGCAACCTATCCCTAAGAAAGGCAAAAAAACTGATCCCACCAACTATAGACCTGTGGCTCTTCTCAGCATCACGTCTAAAGTTATGGAGACTGTCATTAATACACAGCTCCTGAAATACCTGGACAACAATGACATCATAAATGATCGCCAGTATGGCTTCCGCAAGCACAGGTCTACAGGTGACCTCCTTGCCTACGTCACTCACTTGTGGAACAGAGCAATAGACAATCATGGCGAATCCCGTGTTGTTGCACTTGACATATCGAAAGCCTTCGACAGAGTGTGGCACGACGGACTTCTGGTCAAGCTTGCTGCTTATGGACTGCCACCTGGCCTGCGCCAGTGGCTAAATAGCTTTTTGAACGATCGATCTCTGTTTGTTGTGTTCGAGGGCTGTTCATCAGACGTGTTTTCAATAAACGCCGGTGTTCCTCAGGGATCTGTCCTATCCCCTACACTGTTTCTGTTGTACATCAACGAGCTGCTGGAAATAACGTCCAATCCAATCTACAGCTTCGCAGATGACAGTACATTAGTGTCGTGGATGGAACCAGGCAAGCCACTATCATCCCAGGAGACGGTACGTCGGCGACAGCAGCATGCCTCACATATCAACGCAGATATCAAAACAATTGTCGAGTGGGGCTTAGCAAATAAAGTACAGTTCAACGTACAAAAAACTCAGGCAACAACACTGACAAAGAAGTCTCACGATGGCTTACCAACCGTGGAAATGGAGGGTCACCCCATAGTCGAATCACCTTCCGTCAAGCTCTTGGGAATCAACATCAACAATAACATGTCCTGGCACGACCACGTCGTCAGTATTGCTAAAACGGCATCCCAGAAGCCTGGAGTTTTGTTCCGCTGTATGAAGTTGTATACACCAGAGCAACTGCTACTGCTCTACAAGGCACAGATCCGACCATCGCTGGAGTATTGCTCCCATGTATGGGGATGTGCTCCGAAGCACTCTCTAAAGCTTCTGGACACTATCCAGAAGAGAGCAATTAGATTAATCGATACGCCTACCCTCACAAAGGACCTCCACAGCCTGGAACATCGAAGGAGGGTGGCTGACCTATGTCTGTTTTACAGATTCTATCACGGAAGATGTTCGAGTGAGCTCTCCCAGATAATAACACCAAAGGCCGCCCGAACCAGGAATACTAGAGAAGCTCTGCGAGCTCATCCTTACCAGATCGAGGTCCTTACTCCCCGAACCAGTCTCCTCCAGCATTCCTTCTTTTGGAGAACTTCGACGCTGTGGAATCAGCTGCCGGGGAATTTGTTTCCCGACGGCTACAACCTGCAGCGTTTCAAATCTAACGTGAACAGACATTTGTCCTCTCGCAGCGCTTCTACAGCGCCATAGGCTTTCAGCCTTTGCGGGAGGCCGATCATAAAAAAAAAAACAAAAAAAAAAAAATCCCACTTGAAATTTGACACCCACTACTTCGCCGCTGCTGATCGTCCTCAAGAACCTAAACGTTAGAGAAGTCAGCTGGTTTCCAGACTACATAGTGCGTTTCCAAAGTTGAAAGTGTCCTTTTCAGAAGTAATTGCCTCTGAAATGACAAAGCAAATATGCAATGAAATAGCAGCTGAAGAATAAAAAACAAATGTAAGAAAATGCTTACTATTCCGTCGCTGCAAAGTTTTAAGAGCGGTCCTTTCACATGAGTTTTAAAGATACAGATCGAAATTCGCGCCACAAAACTGAAAAGCGAAGGTATTTCTTCTTCAATTTGGAGCACTCGAAGCTGTATAGGTCTTCCAGTATGGCCGCAATAATGTGGATATAAATATTCTGGTGTCCCTAGCTCTTTGCACGAAATAGACAAATCGACAAGGTGCAGGGTAAATACGGTTAGGGAGGCATTTTCACCACATCCACCGTACACTAAAATTATTTCCACCAGTTCATTATAGTTATAACTGTTGCACCATTTTTGTTGTCTTTAAAGTCCGATGTAGTAACTCAAAAGACCCCAAACGCACACTGCTATGTATATTCCGTAACCACCTACGTTTTTTTTTTGACTTTTTTGAGCTAATTGAACAGAGACTGGATTAAAAAAGAGGATATCATTATCGGTGAATATCTTGATATCCCTGAACATTTGGTTTACATGTTATTGGGAAAAGTTACTCCTCTCCTTTTGGCGAGTACTGTGTACGCCCTATGAAGAAAAGTATAACAATAAGTATGATAACTTTCTGCCTGAATCGAAAATCAGGTAGTCCACCATTTCAAGAAAATGACATTTGGTACAGTCCGAAAACAGTACAAGTAAACATGTAACCATTCAGGTAATTCGACATTGTACGGAAATAATAGTCTCACTTATGAGTTTTAATACTGATATAACCCTCTACCGGGAGCAGTCTGCAATAAGGGTTGTATAGTAAAAAGCACGTACAACTGTGGTTTTGCCATAAAATTGCGTCACGGGTATACCTCAAATGAGTTACTATACTCTCATCTTATACAACGATTACAATCTACTTTTGAGGACAAGTAACGCTGCCTATAAGCAAACAGCGTCAATTATTTTCCATAACTCACGCTCAAGCCGTGAGTTATGAACAACGCCTACTAGATACCAATTCTGATCTCTCGTAAATGAATACGATTAAATTCAGCTTGACTATAAAGCTGGCTATGAAACGTCAAACTGTAATTCGAACGATATACAGTTACTACGTTTACATGTGGGATTCAATTTGGACTGAATTCCACTTTGCCATTGAATACTGATTGGACACTACAAAATTCAGATAGAAAGTGAATTGATTTCTAAGGTTTCAAGGCGTGAGTTATTTCTGACATTACCACTCGTTCAACGATATGCTATTATACTAGTTTTATGTATAGTACGCTGCTACTCCTATATCTGCAAACTTATTTCATAGAAACAAGAATTGATAAGCTAAACAGTATGATGCAAGGTTCACTGTATTTTTTCCTGCTAAACGTTTTTCCTTCAGTCCTCCTGAATGTTAGTTGCATTCCAGTTACCAAATTTATTTTTTTTTAATACATTGCAATATGAAATCTGCTTAATGTCACTGCCATTATTTGCTTTAAATGGGGCTTTGCGTATGGGCCACTGAAATATGGTGGACTATCAGAATCGTAGCATATTGTTAAGGATTCCCGAATGGTAGAAATCCAAGGGGCAGTAAATCTGTTCGGAAAACAAAATAGCGGACGAAAAGTTATCTGGCAGACTTACAAGCAGAATAGAATGCCAGAAGAGATCAGAGAGTGGAAGACACGTTCTCGGGTGTTTGTGCGCTACACGGCCGGGCTCGGCGTGAAGAACACGTTTCTCCAGACGACGAGAGGTGCATCTCACCTCTAGCGACAAAGAAAGATTGTTATCAAGCTGCAGTGTACGGGGGTGCATCAAACTATTCAGATTTTATTTAAGGAAGTTCATACATGTCATTCTACTATGTATCGCTAATTATTGACATGTTCATAATGGAGTATTTTCCAACTTGCCAATATTGCCTGTTTAATGGCTGAAATAAATTGCTTGTATCCAATTTGTAATTACGGCAGTGTTTGCTCAATTTTTTTCTGCCCACGTGGAGTAAAGATAGACTTTGAAAAACATCCCTTTGAAAAGAGCTCATTTTAAACCTCCCGCCTAGGAAATCAACCAATCAAAAGTGATTTTTATGCCAGATGTGACTATTTTAATTTGAATTGAGCGTAGATTCAAGGTTGTCACGTTGTTAATATTTTGCATAGTTTTTCTATAAAGGATGTAAACTTTATTTTATGTTTATTTAGTTTTCGTCTTTTTGTAAACTATAAATGTTACATTGTACAGCTATTGCATTTTTGCATTGTTATGTAATTAGCAGTTTACTCTGAGAATGTTCCATAGCTACTTTTCACAACTTTACTAGTCATTCGGCAACACTCGTCTTTAACAGCCTGTCACTAGTGGCATGCATACATAACCTCCCCTGGTGTCACGACTGCCACGCTATCTCATTTAACCAAAGGCCTTTACGGAAACTATAATCGGGTTAACCCGATCAGTTAGATCACTGCTCCTGACGTTCGGAAAGTGATCTGGGATCGGTCAGAAATAGGTTAGTTCACTCTTGTACATTAAGTGATTGCGATCGGATGATTCAGATCAGTAGCTGCTTTACTTTACCATCTGTTTTTTATTGTTAAACCAACGTTTTCGTTGTTCGATGTCCGTTAAATTCATGGAATCATAAATCCCACTTGACAGCTGTTTGACATATAACTGATCTTCCGGATCCAGATCAGTGTTTCCGTAAAGGCCTCAAGATATATCGTGAAATGATGTAAACAAAAAACATCTGTCAATATCAATACGAAGCGGAGGTTATGTCTGTAGATGGAGAAAAGGAGGTCATATGACAAAGTAGAGTCACATTCTAAGGATAGCTCCATGAAAGACTTATTACATCACGCTTAGATTTATTACGCCACGGCTTTGGCGCGAAATTTTATGTTTGAACTCCGCAGGTGCTTTTAAGCCACTTCGCGTTCACAGTAAAAAGTGAAAATGTCAGTTACATGGTTCTTGGGGACGTCATCGATATTCCGTCATAAAATTTTGTTAGGAAGATACCCCATTATGGTGCTACTAGCAAAGAATTAGTGGTCCATCGTGGGTGGCGTGGGTACACAAGAAAAGTGACATCTCACAATATAATATATTTCAGGAGAGTCATTGTTATAATTTCTGTTTCGTTGGATGCTCACCAGACGTCTTTATTAAAAAACGCATATAAGAAAGAGCTTACATGTGGATAGGGCATCAAATTTAGTATCACCTAAAAAAAAACAACATGATCGATTACCCAGATAGCTTTTGATAGAACTAACTGATATAGAATCAAAGCTGTAATATTTTTAATTGAAAATTAGTAAACTGAGATTACAAATTTTTTGATATGAGTCACGCTTATCAAAAATAGTAGACAGAAAAGGAGATAATGGTTTCCACGTAACCCAAAGTGAGTTCGAGAATATCAGAATGATTGTCCGAAGCTTGCCCAGGATCGCATCAGGCACGTTGTTCCCAATCCACCACAGAGCTGTTTTGACCCTTTGAGTCTCATCAAGTGGACCTGGATCAAGTCCGGTTAAGGGCTGATATGAATACAGTGAACCAAGAGAAAACAACAGCTTCGGGGACATATCCCTAATGACATTGAATTAAACTATTGGCTCAAGTACTTCCATGCGGGAAACGCGAAGAGAATAATTTCCACCTTACTCGAAATGAGCTCAAGGATATCACAATCCTTGTTTGGAACATGTCTCGAAACACATCAGGCAAGGTGACCCTGGTCCAGCGCTGTTTCGATTTCTAGGATCTCATCAGGTGGTTCCGATATCAGGCTGATATGATAGCGATGTCTACAGTAGTACAGTAGTACGCCTAAATGTTAGGAGCACTTCAACTGCTCTGAAACTGACGTACTTGAATGACATGCCTTCGAGACCCATAGATTCAGCTTTAAAATCTACATGAAAGTGCATCAATATTTTGTGGCAATCCCTGACATATGTGGTACTACTTGAGACTTGTTATTTCTTTCCGGCTTTTACGAGTTTTATCAGGAATTCAGCTGTTGGGCAGCTTCTTCTTTATGTGCCGTCTCCTGTAAGTAGGTTAGCTATCATCATGGCGATTCTTGCTTTAGACGCGGCTGCACGGAAAATTCCATTGATGTACCACCCTCGCAAATTTTTCAGCCACGAAGTGTGTCTTCTCCCCACATCTTTTTTCTTTCAGTTCTCTCTTGTATTATCAGTTGTAGAATATGGTATCTTTCTTCACGCATAACGTGACTCAGGTAAGAAAGTTTCCCAATTTTTACAGTTTCTACTGTCTCTGTTTCCTTATTCATACGCCTTAAGGGTCTCGCATATAGCGGGTGAAATTGAGAATCCATGAAAAGTGAAAAAAGACTTTGTTGGTATGATGGAAGGAAAGATTGAGCAAATTCAAAAAGACCAGAGTATAGAAAGCATGTGGGCGAAAATAAAAGCAATAAAATCAGCTGCAGAAGTATTCAAGATAGGAAAGCGAAGCTCCAGCAGGAAGGAATGGTTTGATGAAGAATGTGCTCGAGAATGTGAATACTGGATTGACCAAAGAAATGATGCCAAAAAAAGGATGTTAGATCTAAACACCACTGGGAACAGAAATAGATTAGGAAGTCTCAGGAAAAAAGTCAGTCTGCAGAAGGAAAAAATGGAAGTACTTTGAACAAAGCATGCGGAACATCGAAGAAAAATTTACTAATAAGGATATGAGAAACTTTTATCAGGAAGCCAAACGAGCAAGCAGCAACTACAGATAAAAAATGATATTTTGTACGGACACTCAACGGAATCTGATAGGAGGAGAATCAGAAATGGTAAATAGGTGGAAACAACAATTCAGTGATATACTCAATAGCTGTGATGATGAGACGCCTGACGACGACACGAATACAAGCTTCGATGATGACGAGTTGTCAACGAGAGAGGAGCTAAAACAGATAGTCAAAAACTTGAAGTACAACAAAAGCGCAGGGGATAACGGGATTATAAATGAATTCATTAAAGAAGGCGGGCCGAAACTGGAAGAAATTATTTATCAGCTGATGGTGAGGATATGGGAAGAAGAAGCAATGCCAAAAAAGTGGTCAGAAGCAATCCTAATCCCGATTCTGAAGAAAGGAGACATCACAGGCTGTAATAACTACAGAGGTATTGCCGTACTTGACGTTGTCTCTAAAACTGTTGCAGGCCTGATAAAACAAAGGATAGGTAAATATGAAGATAAAGTAATTGGAGACTACCAGGCTGGTTTTAGGAGAGGGAGATCCGTCACTGACCAGATCTTCACCTTAAAACAGATAATGCTACGAGTGCAACCTATCGATGCATATTTTATTTATAGACTTCAGACAAGCCTACGATAAAATACACAGACATGAAATCTACAAAGGAATGAATAACCTCGGAATCCCTCAAAAGTTAGTGCGGCTTACTAAAATGACGCTAGAATCTACAGAAAATAAGGTACGGGTAAATGGACTTAAGTCAGAGGGTTTTAAAACAAATAGAGGTGTAAGGCAAGGAGACCCATTGTCTACCACAGTTTTCAATATTGTATTAGAAAATGTACTAAGAGAGAACAACATCCATAGGCAAGGAACAATACTTAACTTAAAACACCAATGTCTAGCATACGCCAACGGCCTTGTCCTAATAACGAGATCAAAGAAAGAGTTACAGGATATAACAAGGAGATTATAAATTTCTGCAAAAAGGAAGGACTAGAAATTAACGAAAACAAAACAAAATACATGGTCATGAGGAGCGATAATGGGGAAAAAGACGTATAGCGGGCGAAATTGAGAATCCAAGAAAAGACGTATTTCCATGTTAGCTAGGAGGCGTGGCCGCCTGTTTCTTTTCTCCAGTGTGTGTGCCTAAAATGAGGGGAGATAAGTCCAAAAATCCAAAGGTATAAGGTCAAAAGGTCACTATAAAAATGAATTTCGCATTTCCAAGCTGCTGACGTTACCTTTAAACTTACAGTCATGATTCAAAAAGCAAATTGAAGAAGAAAACCTGCGCTTGTGCAACTATTTAGCCTTTTTTTGATATCGTGTTTGGTTGTTAAATTACAGACATTAATAGAATCTATGACTCTGCAGCGCGAGTTTTTTGCAAATTAAAAAACTTTTTTGAAAAAATCGAAAATAGCTGTCATTCATTAAGGTCTTAGCTATCGCCTTCTGAAATATTAAATATATAGTTTGAAAATAAAATGCGGGAAACTGTGAGTCCGTATTTTACATGGCAAATATATAGGTACGTATAACATAAATGTGTCTACCCAGGCCCCTTAAGATTCCAATCTCTGTGCTCCTTCCGTCCAAGAAACTGGGCAGCGAGCAAATCGCATTTTTGTAGATTTTCAAGTACAATGTATGGTACCCTCGTAGTGGTACCGCAAGATAATACTGCAAGGGCATGCGGGGCTGCGTCCCACACACGGAGTGCGCAGAATGGTCTGAGGTAGCCCACGCTTGCCGCGTCTAATGTCAGTAATCAGCGTCGAGATCTGCGGATTTGATGTAACCTCTGGCTGGCGTACCGTCGAATGTGTGTGTGCCTGAAAGTAGGTACTGCTCGACGATGGCACGACTTCCATGTACTAGTAGCTCGCAGACATCATTTCTCCTTTATACGGTAAAATATCTGTGGGAATCGCAGATTCCACAGTTTATAGCGCTCTTTAATTCCTTAACGTTTCTATCACCATTACTGTCCATTTTCTGCTACAAGTGGGCCTTATTCTCTCATGCCAACGAAGTCGTGGAAGCAATACCGCGATGAAATCCGAAAACATCTTTAGAAAGGGTCTTACTAGACATATTTCAGAAATTAGCCTCTTGGTCATGGTAAGGAGGCTTCATACAGACAACTTGTTGAAATGTTGATGTTCATACGGGGCGATTTTTTTAACAGGCTTTTATTAGCCTCACTTGTATGTTTGAGAGCTTGAAACTCTCCTTTGGCTTACTACCGTTATTCCGTACTTATTCACTGTTCCAGGAAAGACAGCTGTTGAATTTTGTCGGTCGTGTGACAGTAACTGCAATACATGCGCTATCTATTGACTTAAACTGTAACGTGTATATGGCTGTCGAACTGGCTTCGTGTCAAAGCCACCTATAATTGACTGTGCGGAGGTATGGTTTTGGAAATTGACAATCTCTAGTACATTGTAGTAGGCCGTAAAAGATATCCGTTTCTCTCTTACTCCAGCTTCTCTTTGACCTCAGATATGTTAAAGCCGTTGTTTCTGGTTAGAGTTTATTTGTTGTAGTAATTTTTATAATCTTGTCTCTTCAGTCTAGATCTATATTTTTCTGCTAAGTGAGTTGCTTTCGTCTATCTCAGCAAATTTTTGTTTATATCTCGCGGTCTGCTGGGGTGATTATGGGTAGGAAAATTTAAAAAGCGGCGATTTCATTGAAAATTTGAAATGAAGTGAAAACTACCAGAAATCGATATTCACAACCCTATATCATTAGAAAGGCTATCAAATCCTACATTTAAGCGTATAAAAAAAATTAAGGATTCCCATTCGAAATAATCAAGTTATCTCTGATTGAAGTTTCCTTAATTAATGAAACGATTTCTCCAAGCACAATATAATTATATATTGTGTTAAGCCCCTTCTACCATCAAATGGTGTAGGGGTCTCCAAGCATAAACGTAATTGAAATTTGACCGCCTAACCTAAGATGACACATTTCATGCTTAGTAATACGTCAAAGTCACAGCCTTTTAAGTTTTATAATTCATGTGTTATTCAATTTCTTTTCTGACATCTGCTTATACTGAAAATAGTGAGTTACACCCAAACAGTTCGCTTTAGGTCATCTAAAATTCACCAAGGAATCTGAATATGCAATAATAAACAGGATCTTCCATTTAAACAAAATTAATTTTGATACGTTTCATGTTTTGAAGACATCCTGTATATCAAGAAAATATTTTTAAACTGTAGCCCTGATGGATCCCTAACCATCTAAAATTATTATTTTCTTTTTTATCAGATACTTTAGCCATAAAGCTCCGTGTCGAATAGCCTGAATAACCCATTGTTCCAGTGCCACAAGTTAATTCAAATCCGGGATGCCTAACTCCTGAACAGCATAGTGTTCAGATAACGACTTTCTCTGCTACCTATTTTGACATATTGCCGCCTGTTGACTAGTTATGGTTCTAATAATTTGTATATCGTACCCTTAAACCCATGTCACTGAGTTTATGTACTTAATAAAATATTTAGACAAACAACATCAAACGCTTTACTAAGATGTACTAACAGCAAAATTGCATTTTTTTTTTTTGATTCGGTGCTGTGGCTATTTTGTCCATAGGTCCATAGATGTACACAAGGAGCTACTACCTTTTGCAAACCCATACTGAAATTTGTTCAAGCTAATGCATTTGTTTAAAAACCCTTACGTTCTGTTTTTTATTACTTTTTCCACTACTTTTTATAATGCACTTACAACTGACATTGGTTTATAATTATCCATTGACTCTTTATTGTCATTTTTGAATTCCTCTGAAAATATGCCACTCATGACATCATTGGTCAGTCGTACTGGTATGTCCAAAATAGTAGGTCTCGATCAGTGATTAGTTCACTGACGGTACTCAGTGGATCTCTAATAGTCGTAGTAGTTATTAACTAACTAACTATTAAAGTCAATGTTTCTACACATGTTCGCCTATGGTTGGCATTGAGTAAGCGTGCTGTGTTAGTGCTCCCACTTTGTGATCAAAAATCACGGTTACAGTGCAGATCAAATTTTGGAGACTTGCACGTAGCTGAATATTAGTAAGTTACCTTTAATAATTTGCCAACACTTTTTAAAAGAAGTGGTTCTAACACGTGAAACACGCGACGAATTAGAAACGGCAGTAAATCAAGCCATAACCAAAGTAATAAAAAACGAATCTTTTATCAGCCAGATTGTTGAGACGGTAACAATAGCAGTAACAAAAACTATTGAACATTCAATGGCAAAATTGAAGGCGACAGTGGCGGAGTTGGAAAATAAATGTGTACCAAAAATAACAGCCATGGAGGATAGGTTGCTGAAAATAACAAAAGATAAATACATACTAGAGGACAGGCTTGATTTGCTTGACCAAGCTAGCAGATCGTGTAACCTGCGACTGTTTAATTTGAAAGAAAAGCCACAAGAAAATACCAGAGCCGAAGTGTTAAAACTTTTGAATACTAAATTATCCCTTAACCTGTGTGATGTTGATGTACAGTTATGTCACAGGATCGGAAAGAAAACTGAAAACAAAAATAGAGGGATATTCATAAAACTAAGTGGACATAAAATTAAGCAGGAAGTGTATGGGAAGAAAAAACTACTCAAAGGCACCGGTATCATCATAAGAGAAGACCTTACTACCAGAAGGGTTGACTTAATGAACAGAGCCATTGAAAAACTCGGTCTGAAGAATGTATGGACTGAAAACGGAAAAATTCTTGCAATTAAGGATAGTGTACTTGTTGTAATAAAAAATAATGCAGATTTTCAAAAATACTTATGCTGAATTTCAATATTACTGCTTTGTATTCTTTTTTTTTAATTTTAGATGAAAGTCCTATCACTATGTTTACAGCTTTGGTTTCTTCTTGCCATTGTTTTCTTTTTATTAAAATACTTTTACTGACTATGAGTGATATATTCTCAGTATCTGTGTGATTAATTCCTTCTATTGGTTACTTACAAACGTTGTTACTTACTATGTTTTGCTAGCCTAATTTTCCTTAGATTTTACAGGGAGCACTGAACAGTTTATATAGTTTCATTATTTTAGATTTTCTGGACAGTTTAGACAGGGTTATTGAAGTTGATACAAAAGTATGTGATAGCTTTGATCACTGCATACGGGCGAATGCATACAAGGATAGAAGTGGACTGGGAATCATTCATTTCAACATTAGAAGCCTGCAAAAGCATTTTGATGAGTTACTTGTGTATATTGAAACAGCTCTTTCGATTGCGGATGTTACTGTTTTATCGGAAACAGGTAATATTTTGAATATTGATGATTACTCTATAGAGAACTATAATATATACTACAATGGGTCAATGAATAATAAATGTGATGGAGTTGTAATATACATAAAAACTACCATTTCCGCTACTGCTAACATAAAAGTAATAACAAACAATACATTTCTCAGACTTTTATTTTTTAGTAACTCTCTCAATAGCGTTACATTTGGTTTGACTGTATATTACAGGTCACCATCAACTGAGTTGGATGAATTTTTGCAAAACCTAAATATTTATTTAGATGGTATAGATTTTGAGGAATTAGAGATATTTATGGGAGACATCAATATTAATTTAGCTAACGTTGTTTGTAATCCAGTAAATGAGTATTTAAATATTTTAAATTCAAAAGGCTTTATATCTTATATCAATAAACCCACTAGGGAAACCGCACACTCTCATACAATAATTGATCATGTCTTTATCAGATCTCGAAATAACATACAAACAAAAATTCATATAGATCCATATATTGTTCTTACTGATATGACTGACCACTATAGCCCAGTTATTTTGTTTTCGTCTATTCCTGAGAAAAGACGAATAGCAGATAACGTTAAATATAATTCCATTACTACTGATAATAATAAATTAAAGGACTCTCTTAGCGCTGAAAGTTGGGAAGAGGTAATAAATTGCTTTGATCCACAGGTATCATATGATACGTTTATAAATAGACTAAATAATTACATAAAGAATGCCCAAATTATCAATGTTATGCATAGAAGAGATAAAAAAATTAAACCGTGGATTACGGCAGGTCTGGTCTCCTCTATCAATAGGAGAGACTATATGAAAAAAAGGCTAGTAAAAAATTATTCCCCAGACCTTGCCACAGAATACAAAAATTACAGGAATATGCTTAATATCTTGATCAGAAAAACGAAAAATGAGTACTATAGAGATAAAATAAAGAATGTCAGAGGGAATTACCGTAAAACGTGGAATATAATTAATGAAATTGTGGGAAACAAATATAAAAACAACGTAGAAAATACATCTATATTTGGTAAAAATAATACTACTGTAGCTGATAACGAACAAAAGGCAAATCTTTTCAACGATCATTTCACTAATATTGGGAAAATAATGGCAAACAAGATTGAGAAATATCATTTGAGTGCAAATATTGTAAAATCCACACGCGTTGACTCGTCTATATTTCTCTATCCGACTACACCAGCAGAAATAATAATAATAATATCTAAACTAAAAAACAATTGTTCACCTGGACTAGATTCATTATCCTCATCACTTATTAAGAGCATTCATAGCTACATAGTCATCCCTATATCGCATGTCATAAACCTAACATTTTCTACAGGTATAATTCCCAAGCAATGGAAAGAATCAGTTGTGACACCAATTTTCAAGTCTAATGATCCCAGAATATTGAATAATTATAGGCCGATATCAGTTATAAACAGTTTCGCAAAAATTTTTGAACACGCGCTAAAAAATCGTCTAACAGATTTTTTCCAATTACATAATATACTTAACGATAAACAGTATGGCTTCATAGCTAATTCTAACACTGAGGCTGCGGTGCATGACTTAATTGATCAAGTAGTTGAATCTATAGACAAATCCGATAGATGTCTAGCAGTTTTTTTAGATCTGGCTAAAGCCTTTGATACTGTCTCGCACACCATATTGATTAATAAACTGTATGGCTACGGTATTCGAGGCATAGCACTGAAATTAATTAGCAATTACCTAATAGATAGAATGCAGTGTGTAAAAATTGGTAGCACGTTGAGTTCCACAACTAGAGTTACAATTGGTATACCCCAAGGTACTGTTTTAGGGCCCTTACTGTTTATAAGCTACATAAATGATTTAGTAAACATAGAAGGATTGAGAGGACATATTATATCTTATGCTGATGATACTGCAATAGTATTCTAGGGTGACAACTGGACAAGCCTATATGAAACTGCTGAATTCGACTTACAGAAAGTTCAGTCGTGGTTAAAATATAATATGCTCACTTTGAATGTAGATAAAACACAGTTTATGACGTTCACTCCAACAGTATCCAGCCAACCAGAGACTATTAGTTTGAAATTACATTCTCAATTTTGTACTGAGAAGGTATGTAGCTGCCCCATAATATCAAAAGTATCATCAGTTAAGTACCTTGGCGTTTATCTTGATCAACATATACGTTGGACTAAACATATTAGTTTTGTAACCAAACGATTACGAGCGCTAATGCATAAATTTTATGTTCTAAGGGACATTCTATCCTATACTAATTTACGGACTCTTTATTTATCATTGGTGGAACCTCTGTTACGTTACTGTATCACAGGCTGGGGTGGTACATTTAAAACCACGTTAAATAGTCTACAAAGAACACAAAACATGCTGCTTAAAATCATATTTAAAAAAGAAAGACTATTTTCTACGACTCTTCTTTATCAGGAAACTAAGGTGTTTGACATTAGATTATTATTTACTCTCCAATGTTTAATTAAAATGTATCTTAATCAGCACAAATTATTCTGTTGCCGAAATCATCCAACGAGATCTGCTAAGAACATGAATATTGTGGCTCAAAAATTCAACAAAACTCTTTGTCAAAAGTCATTTAGGTTTCATGGTCCCAAATTTTTCAATTTGATTCCAGTTCATATAAAGCTAATCCAAACTTTACCTAGATTTAAATCCGAAATAAGAAAATTTGTTTCCGAAAATTCAGCTAATTTCCGCAATATGTAAATATATTAAATTCTTTTTACTTTACCACATTTTTTTGGATGATCTATACTCACTTATTTACCCATCACTTACTATCCGTTGTGAACATGCATTCGTTTGTTATGCAGTGCAAGTTGTCCACACCTGCTATACTATCTAATTACTGTATACTATAATCCTATTATATATTCGGAATTGCTCATTACCAATCTTATTGTAAAATTGTACGTTCCTTTATGGTTGGATCGCGGCATGAACATACAGCAGGACAGGCTTCAGCCTAGGCTGATGTTCATCTGTCGTGAGCTAACCACCTTTAATATAATTAGTTATTTTAGCATTGTATTTGTACTAATTTGAGAGCAATAAACAATAAACAATGTTTCCTTATTTGACCTTTTCAGCATGCTATTATCTAATTTCCATTATTTCCCTGTATCTCCATCAGTGTCATTCCATTGTTTACTGAATTGTTTGTTTTTGAGGACTTTTGTTTACCATTATTATTTCTGTTACGCCAAAAGTGTTGTGTCCTTCGTAGTACAAGATCAAGAGTTTACAATACAACGAATTTTATTGACCAACAACGCTTCAAGACGTCTCATTCTCCCTATGACTAGAAATACCGACATCACTTGCCAATACATCAAACCATACTGTCACATGTAACACCCCAACGATCTATTTTCGTAAAGCCTCACACCCACTTATTGATTCGTCCCAGCTAGGAACTTCCAGACATCAGTTATAGCAACTATGGGAGGACGTCCTTTTTCCGGTAATTTGCTTATGTACCGGCTCCTAATAAAAAATTAATCGACCGCAAACCACCGTCTGGATCCATCAATCATTGCTCTTGGCCAGACAAAAAGCACTTTATCAATTTCGCTTCGACAAAGAATGGCGGATCTGACTTGGTCGGTGGATATTATTATTAGGCCAGACGTCACCCTTCTTTTGAAGACAAACTAGCAGAATTGTTATGCATCTTTGCACCAAAAAATTGAAATATTGAAGTTTCTGATTTCCTAAGTTGTTTATGAGACTGATTACAAATATAAATTTAAACGAGTGAAAACGGCGGGAAATCAATCTCTGATATCACTAGGTATAGGGATGGGATGTGAGGTATCGTAATTACTTTATAATTTTTGTTGTCACACTTGACGCACGTCATGTTTTTATCACAGCATAGTAAAAAACCAGCATAATATCTCTGAAGATTTCCTATATAAAAATGGTTCCCACAGAATTTGACCTTGGGAGGGTTTTTTCGGATGTGAAGTTTGGGTAGAGATGCGAAAATGAAAATACCGATACTGGTACCAACTCGATACTTTTTAGCCAAATAGGCGCGTTTGGTTCGTACAGAGCATTTTGTGCAATTGATTACACCCCTCAATAATTATATAATTATTATTTTCGATACCGATACAAACGTATCGATACCGGCTTGGAATGCCTCAAAAAGTATCGATGACAAAATACTCGATATTAGTGCAGAAGTGTCGAAGTATCGTTAGCATCTCTACAAAAAATCATCCAAAAGTGGGGATGCGCGTGTAATTTCCGCCAACCTGAGTTATTGTGCTGGTTGTTTACTATGCCGTGTTTTTATTGAGGTTGGGTCAGTGTTGCCAGGTCTAATGAAATTTCACTACATCTAGTGATTTTCCTGTAACTTAGTGATTTAGTGAAAACTTTTATTACAATGTCATATTCTAGTGCTTTTCTCACACTAACAACATTTTGCGTCATACATTTTATTATTTTTCATATCTTGATCTTATGAGATGGCATGCATGACTGCTTGGTTATCTAGCGACTTTTTAAGACAAATCCATTCTAAATTAAAACTTGAGTTTTTGAGACCCGATACCGAAGTTTTGGTTAACCAATCACTTTTTGTGACTAATCATGATGTATCTATTCAGCAGACTATTCAAGTAGCCATAACAAAAATCAGAAATCCGATGCCAAATTTTTGACAAATGCTCTGTTGAATCTTTTTACTCTCTGAGATCCATTATGCCACTTTTCAACACGCTTTTGGTACCAATGGATAACTAGAAAGATGGGCATGTTTGCACTTTCCTTATT
This sequence comes from Callosobruchus maculatus, assembly GCA_951848785.1. Taxonomy (NCBI): domain Eukaryota; kingdom Metazoa; phylum Arthropoda; class Insecta; order Coleoptera; family Chrysomelidae; genus Callosobruchus; species Callosobruchus maculatus. The sequence continues at coordinate 18,630,728 of CATOUR010000041.1, read as the reverse complement.
CTGTATATTACGTAGTTTGAGTTGACTTTTACATACGTAATAAGATGTTACTAAATATGTATTTCGGTGATTCTTTAAGATAAATTCATTTTTTGCAACGTTCCTTGAATTGACTATTCAACACGTGACGATATTGACACTAACTAAATCGCGAAGTTTTTGATACATGATCACTTTCTTTTAGTCGATAATGACCTAATAATATTTTTTTTAGAACCAATACCAACAATTCCAAAATCTGACAATAAAGCTTTATTTTACTAGAGTTTCCGTTTGAAGGTCTGCATTTTAATAAAAATCTCTAAAATTCAATTTAAACTCGAAACTGTTAGGAATTGGACATGGCCAATAGTAGTATAGATATGCCGATTCTGATCCTCCCGAGGTCATTTGAAGGTCATTTAAATGGGGTGTGGATAACCTTGAGATGTGACGTGGGCTTTTCTTATAGGTGCCGATTCTGATCCTCCCTGAAGGTCATTTTGTAACGTTGTGTTTTCAAATGTGATCGTATCTGAAGGGCTTGTTTCAGTGGGGTGTTGGGTAACCTTGAGTTTTTTCGGTTTACAATGTGCCTATAGATAACGATTTTGAAATATTTGTTGTTAGTGTTTGAATTGGTTGTTTGTGTAACCTTGAGTTTTTTTTGTGTTAGTGTATAGCTGCTTATTTTGAACGTCCTTGAATGTGACTATTGACTGGATAACCTTGAGATTTGACGTGGTGGATAACCTCGAGATTTGACGTGGGGCCAATTGCAATCCTCCCTGAAGGTCACTCAGATAGGGTGTGGATAGCCTTGAGATCAGTTGTATGATTTTCTTACGAGGCTTGATGGTTTTGAGAAGAATGCACGGTGACGTATTTTGACCTTGAAGGTATCTGTATAAATAGTGTAATAACGGGCTAGTGATCAGTAAAAGTCGAGAGACGATCAGAGTATAGTCCCGAAGTATATTGTGTACAGATATAACTTGGTGAGCACCCTTTTTATATTATTTATCTAACAGTAACATTATTTGTTTTTTCTTTAAACAATGTCTGTCGCTACCTCTGAATTGCATGAAATTAACAATAAAATCAACTGTGAACTCGATAACAAAATACTTTTCAGAACTTTATCTTCACTAACTGTAAACAAAGCCCATACAATTAAGAATCTGTCACCCGTCAAATCAAAATTTGGTGAATGTCTAGTAGCAACACTATTAGAAGATGCTGCTAATGAGTTCAAAGTATGGTTACCTAAAAGAGTATCGGAGCATATGTCTGAAGCAGTGATTAAAGAGATAAATGAATCTCAAAATAAATATTCACTAACATATATTGGTCAAAGTTCACCTAAAACACCAGGCGCGCGCTCCAAATGTTTGATGAAATTTGATTATATTCAACAATAATATATTTGATGATGAGGTAGTACAGACTGTGTTGGGTATAAATAATATAATGGTTACTCCCATGTATTGGACCCGCGATATGTAGAAGGTAAATTCGAGATAAAAACATTTATTTGCACCTAGTTGGTATTAGACGTTCTGTTTGTTTCAGAAGCAGACTAACTTTTCATTCCCATTATACAATGTGGATGCAGTATTCAGCAATGGGGTGGCCTGAAGCAAAAGATCTACGTACAGCCATCCAGAGAATTGCATGTCAATTGGTAGATTTGATTTTCGATGAGGAACATTCCACGGTCTATGACTTGAGTATCTGCTGGGATGATGAAGAGGTCGAACGGAAGAGGATGCTAATCAGGAAATATGAAGAAGGGGAAAAGTTATGCAGACAATATTTACGTGAAGAATGTACCATCGATCAACTATGTGATGGGATGATTAGTAATGAACTCAAACCATTTTTGTATGCAATAGAGGAATATTTACCTCAACATATAATTACCAAATATAGTTTCGTAGATAAAGAATGACATTTGTACGCATCCGGCTCACTTCTGTATCATTTATGCATAAATAAAAAAACAAATGTATTAAAAGTGTTTTATTTTTGCCATGACAGCTATAATAAAAATCAAAATACATTTAATATGAATGAATAAGTCCATTCTGAATAGATCCATCAAAAGCGTTGTAACTAATACAAGAATCGTGAATGATTAATGCATACACTTTAGTGTTAGCTGGGAAAGAAGATTTTCTGGTTTCAAATTCCAACGATATATCCACAGTTGACAGCTGAAGGTTATCAGGTTGATGACTGCAGTCGATTACAAATAGTGGGTTATCATTGAACTCCTTAATATTGAATAATGGTTCTGCCATTCCCTTGTTGTAATACGCACTTTGGAAGCTCTCAAATGCATAGTAAGCCGCAGTGTTTAGCTTCTTCTCAAAATCCAGGTTCCACCTTTCATATGGGTATACCTGGTTATTCAGCTTCAATCGAATCGAGTTTATGTTGGCATGAATGAACTTAGTGATGTCCTTCTTAGGATCTTCTGCTAATTTTGAGTCTTGAAATCCAACGATAACAAACAAAGGCCTCTCTAGCTTGTTGGTTGTTCGAATTGCCCAGACGTCTGTTGATGTTGAGCGAAGTGATGGTAGTTCATACAAATCCCAAGAGCGAAATGCCACCTTAATCCTTGAACTCAAACTGCTTTTGTTCAGTCTCTGTAGAAGTTTGACCTTGTAGCGGTCTTCAGGAACAATCTGTTGGACTTTCCATTCAATCTTTGATATTGATAGCTCTGCGTCACATTCACCGACAAAGCAGTTCTTAAAGGATCTTGCAATGACTAATACAAGCTCTTGTTTTATGTTTAGAATTCCTTTTTTATAGTCCTCAGCAAATCCCATTATATGTTTTAGAGGTATTCTACCACTGAAGACCTTACTAGTTGAATCCCATATCGCTGAATTGTCTTCATTTAAGCCCCATCCTGTACATAATAGTGAATGGGCGGCACTTTTACCATGAGAGATCATTGTTTTCATTGTTGACGTTATTCCAGGATTTCGTACAATGACAACTTTTTCACCACCCATATGTAGAGAAATTTCATCAAACAGAAAAGACAGAGCATTGTTAGATAGATAGCAGGACTTCGTGGCATCACTTGGAGTAAACGTTCCTTCGATGAAAATGTAACTGTCAGCAATATTTAAAATGAGATCTTGGAAGTTGATTGGTATATGAACAATGTCAGAATTCTTGAAATATGGTGAACCATACGGCTTGTATGTGTATTCATGTAAACTTGCTAAGGAGTGATCCAAAATCGGTTCCTCAAAAACATCCAGCTTCTCACTTGATACGTGCAGAACCATATTTTTCAGTTAGCCTTAGTCCTATAGACTCCAGAAACTTACGATTTTGTAGTGATAGCTTCGACGTTGTGCCTTTGGCAGCTGACGAATGACGAATAAGGTTATTCCTATGTGTTCTTCGTATTTTATGGTTGTTTGTAAGGGCTTTATCGACTTTTTTCAATTGTTGTGCACCTATGTTATATAGAAAACCCATCCTATTCAATTGTGGAGTTTGCTCAAGCTAACCGACGCAATTCCAATTTAACGATAATTTTTTCACCACGGAAGTTAATCAGATTTCCCTCGTCATCCAAAATTTTCAGTGTGATGTTATCGATAAACTGACGACCACTAGGCATAACGCTCATATATATTACATTCTGTGGCTCCTTTGTTAATTTGAATCCAGGCTCAACGCCTATGTCGAATTCATACAGAGTGTGCATTTCACTTCCATTGTGGTAGGCGCCAGATATCAATCCGCAGTCGACCTTTATTAGTCTGACTGTCGTTATATTAACTGGTAAGGTTGATATATGTTTTTTGTTGCATTCGAAAACCTCCGGCTCAAATCCAATCAAAGATGCAATTGAGTTAGGGAAAGATAAATCAACATCATATATTGAATATAATTCACATTTCATTGTATTGTTGTTGGCCTTCAGACAAAACAGCTCGTCAGTTGTAACATTATGTTTGTATCGAACTATGGACTTTATTATCTTTTGTAGATATATGTTGAGTTCATCGATTTCGTAGGTGCCTGGTGGAATATATGTAATATTCATCTGAGAATCATCTGAAGGTTGTTTAAACACAATTAGATTATTACCCTCATGAACATTGAATATTGAGTTGTAGGAGTAAAAACCTATTAGCCCCAATCCGTACTGCGCATTGGTATCCAGCTCTATTGGCGGATAAAAACTAGCAGACAGCACACTGTCATAACCCGTCAAGGTAAATGTATAAGACATGACTGCGGTGATACAAAAAAATAACACTTTTATATATTCAAAATTTTATTGATTACAACACTTGTTTGACTCATTACTGCTTGTCATAGAGATATCTTGCAAATTACAGTAACAACAAAATATTTTTCTTGGTGGCGGCCCGTCTGCTTCATCTCCGTTCTGGTGTGTATTATAGTGCTCCCAACAGAACTGGAATCGTTGTATATCCACATCTTCCTTCAAATGCAATGGCAGTTTGTTCCATACAAGTGCTATTTCGTTAGGTGTACATACCATCAGTACTTCTTTGGGTATGTGGGCAAGTTCTTCTTGTGTCATGTTCAACAGGCTTCTTTCTCTTGAAAATGCTTTAAGGGAATTGCTCATCTTTTTAAGTGTTTCACGATCCATTTTTCACAGATTTTTGCTTCTCTTCAGAAAGAAATCGTAGACACAGGTGCCCGCACCAAAAGGTATTGAAGTTCTGCTGTCGTCTGTGATTATACAGGATCTGAATCTTCTTAGATTTTTTGAGGAAATATTTCACCAGTTCGCTGGTTGGCGGTAGGTTGCCGAAACTGTCATAATAATATACCACCACTCCGCGTTTTATATATGAAACCCAGTGTGACCCATCCCCACTCTTGCTGTCTAAATTAATGATGGCTGACTCATTCCTCAGTGGACCTTGCTTAGGCAGATCATCGCGCATAAAAATCCCTCTGAAATATGGTATTTCTAGCTTTTTAGCGTAATACACAAGGTCATTATCTGTAAGCGGTCGTTGGGGTAGGGTTTTTAAAAGTTTTTTGAAGTCCTAGGTTTAACAAACAAACCAAATCCTTTGCGGTATGGTTTCAAATATATACCGTTTCCAATTTTACTTATACCAGAAGTAGATGTTGAATCAGTTGTATTCCTTTGTCGTGCTGAATTAACTGCTTTAGAGGACCTAACAATATTTGCAATACCCCCAGCGAGATTACCTAATGCTGAGAGACCGGCAAAAATTGGAATCAAAGGAAGAATTCCACCTACTTTGGGGATAGGTATAACTCGCGGAAGACGAATATGCCGTTTGCCCCCAATGGACTTGATATACTTCCGGGTAGCTAATAATGCAGCAGATGTTGCTTTTCTTAGCACACTGTTATCTTGCTTGTGGTTCGAAAAATGTTTCATATTTTTGCGAACTCTGTTTAGTATTCCTGAACCAAAGTGCACCTTCTTTATAGCCTTCCTCATTTTCCTACGTATATTATTTTTATTCTGCCCTCGTCGTCGTGATGCATAACCCATTCCTGCACGATGTTTTACACCTACTAATTTCCTCGATTTTTCACGCATGCATTTCTTCTTATTCCGTCCACGTAGTGTTGCAAGACCCATTCCAGTGCGTCGTTTGACCTTCATAATATTTGTAATTAACCAAGCAGCTGCTTTTTCTCCAAGGTTCGCGTCAGCTGATTTGACTCGTTTCCAAGCTTCTTGCTCAAGTTGGTAGTCAGCTTTATGTCTTGTAGCTAAATCGGATTTGCGGTATGCAAGGTCGTGTTGTAAGCAGGCCGCGTCTAATCTATTTATTCCTTTTTGGCCTAGTGCGATCCTTTCTTCCAATCGAGTACCCGGGCCACAATACTGATAAAAAGGCAAATGTGCTTCGAATGGCAGCTTATTTATCAACTTATTAACAATTCCACCACCAGTTTTGGAGATGCTACTACACCTTCTCTCAAGAAGTAGCGGCATTTAAATAAAACACATATAAACAACTGCAGCTTATATATGGTCAAGTCGTTGAACGATGAAGGTGACAAAACAGGACCAGGAATTAGACATTAGCAATATAGATGTCAATGTTACTGATCCGGAAAATAATACTTCTCGTCGTCGACATGGGGTACTACTACCATCAACAATTCGATGTATTATAGTTGGACCATCAAACTGTGGAAAAACCAATGTACTAGTATCTCTCCTGTTACATCCGAATGGGCTGTTTTTTGAGAACTTATATATTTTTTCAAAGTCGCTCAACCAACCCAAGTACGCATTCATTGAAAAAGTAATGAGTTCGATAGATGGACTAGGATATTATGCATTTGCTAATAATTCCGAAGTTCCACCACCGTCAGAAGCCAAACCAAACTCAGTTTTTATATTTGATGATGTGATACGTGAGAATCAAAATGCTATACGAGAATACTTCAGTATGGGGCGACACAAAGGTGTGGATTGCTTTTACTGTGTGCAAAGTTACAGTTGGGTACCGAAAAGAGTGACTAGAGACAACGCAAACCTGATAGTTTTGTTTAAGGTCGATAATACAAATTTATCACATGTTTTCTCTGACCATGTGGCTCCCGATGTAACTTTTAAGCAATTTCAAGATATGTGTGCAATATGTTGGAGGGATAAATATGGATTCCTAGTTATCGACAAAGATAGAGAAATAAGAAACGGCAGGTACCGGAAGGGATTCGATAGCTTCATAAATCCACTGCAAGACTAATAATATCATCAATTGAATGTGAGACTGCAATCAGCATACATCACAGTGGCAACATTACATATACCAGAATGAAACAACAACAGAGCAATGATGAGGTAGCTCTAAAAAAAGAATTAGTTAATGCAACAGAGTCAGTGCGGAGAAAATTCAACTATGTAAGGAAAGCCCGCGAAATCGGTAACACTTCATTGGAACAGATATATGAGCCTATTACAAAACAGTTGAAGACAATAGCAAATGCATCCAATCCTACGCTACCGAAACAGCCAATTCAAAATGTTGGTCCTACGAGCACTCCTAAAAAACCACCATCTACATATCCAAATCAAACCCTTCCCTCTACTAGCACACCAAAAGGGCCGAGATTCGAAGATTTGACTTCCGCTGCTTTTTCCGGTATAACACCAATAAAGGAGTTACCTGATACACCATCATCAATTAATGAGAGGGAAAGAGATTCAGTCACTCAGTATGTATCTACAGCTAATTCAAGTGTGGATAGAGAGGCAGTTGCTGAGGTGTTGAAAAGTCATATAGATAATTTGAGAGCAGGACATCCGGCCTATGGAAGTATTTATAATGTAAGGATCGACCCACAATCACAGAAGCTGTTAATGGGTGTACATGAAGTGGAATTTGATGATAAGGCGGTTCATTTATCATCGGGTGATAAGACTAGTAAATTCAAAATATCCCCACACTTACTAGATATGATGTTTGTAGGAGATACACGAAACTCCGACTCGAAAACTCTACACACATTCAGGTCCATATTGAATCTAACTAATGTACTTCGCAAAGATTACACACCTCTTAATATTTACAATGTCGACGGATCTGAGTATTTCAATAAATTATTTAATATCCTATCTACATCATCCCCCATGCATTTGAGAGCCAGAGTTGGTAGGGGACATACACAAATGAAGATACCTAAGTATAAGATATTTAACACTAATAAACGCGACTTTGTGTATTGGAACGACATCAACGAGCTGATTGATCGACTGAAATTGCTATACAGCTCAAAATCCGCGGGTCACACAAACCACGATAACGAAATTTTATCTATAATAGAAGAATTGCGTGAAGAGGGCGTAATACGCTAATTTTGGGGTATATATTTGCAAGTTGAAAGATCCCACTAATAGTATAACGCTTTCGTAGCGATGCACAATACGATAGATAAGTTTGGTCGTCGCAGTTCTAAGCATACAACTGTACGTGGTATTCCAGGTATTGGTTTTAAACTTACACAAACTGGAAATTATGATATCAATGGAAAGCAGTTAAAGAATGTTGGTGATCCTACAGATGAAAATGACTCTGTTCATATAAAGTATGTTGAAAAAAAACTAAAAAGTACCACTGATATGCTTGAAAGTATGGTGAATAGCAAAACGCTAGAATTGAGTGATGGCCTTGAGAAAAAGATTGATGTATTAACAACCAATTTGATATCCATTTTAGAGCAACTAGAGGTTGTATATAATTTTTGCCAGAAATTAGCTAGTGAAGTCAAAAGGGAATTCGATGTTGAAGGTGGCCCTGTTTTACCAGCGTGGCTTGCAGGCTACACTTTAAATCAACTCAGACCATAGATCAGTAGATTTTTCATGATTAATGATCAGTTTCTGTTCTACAATCACCTGAGTCAGACCTCTACATGTAGATATGTCAATTAACAGCGCAACAAAACGTGGCATAGCAGAAGAGTTACACAGGGCAGTTCGGAAGAACTTTCGCCGTCGAAAAACTATCATAAAAGGTTTCGCTGACTTATGGCAAGCTGATTTAGCGGAAATGCAACCTTTCCATAAAGAAAATAATGGATATAGATACATATTGGTAGTCATTGACTGCTATTCTAAGTTCCTATGGTGTAGACCAATCAAGAAGAAAGATATGGTAACGGTAACGACAGCAATGGGCGATATCATAAGGGACGCAGGATATTATCCAATTAATCTACAAACAGATAATGGAACCGAATTTTACAACAGAAAATTTGCTTCTCTCATGAACAAGTATGGAATTAACCATTATTCCACATACAGTACAAAGAAGGCCGTAATTGCTGAAAGGGCTATCCGTTCGCTAAAGCACCTTCTGTTCAAAGAATTTTCCGCAAGAGGAAGTTACACATGGATCACTATTTTGGATGATATCACTAACGTATATAACAATAGAATACATCGAACAACTGGATTGGCCCCTATTGAAATTAATGTTCACACTCGATTGAGTGCGTATCGCAATCCAAAGGTTGCTGGCAAAAGCAAACTTAATCTTGGAGACGTTGTGAGAATAAGCAGATATAAAGGTGTATTTGAAAAAGGTTACACTCCGAATTATTCCACGGAGCTCTTCAAAATACGCAAAGTTAATATTACAGATCCGGTCACATATATGCTAGAAGATATGGATCGGCGACCAATAAGCGGTTGTTTCTATGAAGCTGAGCTAAGAAAAACACAGTTTCCAAATGAGTATTTGATTGAAAAAGTCTTAAAAAGGAGAGGAAACAAGCTCTTTGTAAAATGGTTAGGTTTCCAAAAGAACAAGAATTCCTGGATAGACGCTGCAGATGTACTGTGATGATTGATATGACGGAGCGCAGACTATGTTTAGCAGTAATAATTTCAATGTGTATATTTGTTTCGATACTTTTGGAAATAAAATAGCAGTTTTTTCAATTTACTTTTATTATTTAATTCTACCTTAATCTCTAATACATAAAATACACCTAACCTAAGATAAAAATTATTTAGTTATATTGTTGAAGCGCACCACCTCGCTTCTCCTCCACAGCTTTCTCTCCCTCTTGGAGAGGCAAGGGGGAGGATCCCGGATTACTTCTCTGTTCTGGAGATTCGGCCTATACGTGGGATAATCATCATCATCCCAGTTTTCTGAAACAATAGAAAATATGGTTTTGTAATTTATGTGAATGTGGGTAAGACTCAGAAGGTTGAAAATCTATGTGGATGTACTGAAGAATTTTTGTGTGGCTTGATTTATTTAAAATTTAGAGTTATACAATATGATTGTATCAGTGCAAAATTAATACAATGATGTTTAGTAGAGATCAATTTTCTGTGACTTCTAGGATAAAGATGTGCAAGATATATGAAAAAAGAAAAAAAGTTTTTGTCGCAGAAACGAATTATGTACCTTCAGGCTGAACCTCCACATCTCTCCGGCTTGCGAGGTGATGCTGTGGTGGCGTGGTAGGCACGTTCTTGGTAGGCAGCACGTTCTTGGCACACCGCAGGAGGTGCATTCCCATCGACGTAGGTTTGACCCAATGCGCTGCAACACGCGGACATTGCACTAGTCCGTACTTCGATGGGTCCTGCGGTGGCGTGGTGGGTTTGCTGGCCTCGGCTTCCTTATGGCTTCCTGTCTGGGTGGATGGCTCTGCAAATAAAGAGATATTTTGTAGAACAACTGTAAATTTTGGATTATTCTGTTATAAACTAGTTGTCATTTGATAGCTTGCTCGTGTAGGGATATATAGTGAAATGAGGAAACTTACCTTTACTTAGATAGGTAGCAATATATTGTGGCCAATTCACCGGACCACAACCCCGGAAAGGGCAAACCAGCAAATGGTCCCCAATTGTCCCACGCCGCACCTCATGTTCACCATTGTACGGGCAGGGGATCAACTTCCTCGAATACTCCATTTTCAAAATAGTAGTAGTAGCGGTAGTATAGTAGTAGTAGTAGTAGCGGTAGCAGAACTGCACTGAAGAACTCTCATTTCACCATCATATTTATACAGTTCCAGGTAGGTAAGCCTCCCTCCTCTACTGTCTTCCCCCATCAGTGTATATCGTTAAAGAAAGCAAAAAAAAAAGAAGATCCGCCTACTTGCCAGCTGGTGTACGTAAGATTATTAGTGGAAATAGAGAACATTTCGCTATACGCGCCGACAACGCATGCGCGCATTGATATCAGCCACTTCGAACGCGCATCGTGATTGACCGAACTGTGAGTGAATCCACCCGTAAACGCTTATTGGTTGTGATACATTTCAACCAGTCCTCTCATTGGTCTATTACAGTGTACATCGTTAAACAGCTGCACTTACACCACCCATATTGATATTTCAATGGTCCCCTCTCAGATTTTACTACTGCCATGTAGCATCGATATCGGTGGCTTCTAACGGACATCGTTATTGACCGAACTGTAAGTGAATCCGCCCATAAACGCTTATTGGTTGTGATACATTTCAACCAGTCCTCTCATTGGTCTATTATAGTGTACATCGTTAAACAGCTGCACGTACACCACCCATATCAGTATTTCAATGTTCCCCCTCTTAGATTTTACTACTGTCGTGTAGAGTGTTTTCTGTATAAATACAAGTCTACTTTCAATGGTTTATCAGTTCTACAGTCTTCAAAGAATCATACTGTTCCGTAGAAAACACTACATATTACGTACATCATCATGGCCAACCAACCAACAAAGAACGAAGACGCTATTAGTGGCGATTGCTTGCAAGCCATTCTGGAGGAACTGCAGAGTGACGGGGTGCAGTTTACACAGTTGGCAGTAGAAGTCCAGGATGAACTTCACGAGTTTATTCATGTGGAGCAGCCAGACCGGAGAATCGCGGAGGATGCTAATGCGGTGGTAGAAATAGATATGGATGTACCAAGAGCATCAACAGATGCAGCGATAGCATCAACAAGTGCAGCATCGATGCCGCCAGTAGTTGGAGATGGAGCGAGAACATCAACGGGTACAGCGTCAACAGTGCCAGCAGTGAGAAAGTCGAAACAGGCAGCATCCAAACCAGTTAGCAACATTTTAAGAGAAACACTACTTAAATCGAAGCAACCTCCGATGGACGACTTCGACGAGAAGAGGGATGCGTTGAGAAGTAGTATTCAGCGAATTAAAGCTGAAATAATAAGTGCAGAAAAGAAATTGGCAGAGGAGATGGCCCATTGTGACAAGCTTCAGGCAGCCCAGGCAGCGGATGATGAAAGAATAAAGCAGTTAGATGAAGAAAGAAAACGTGTCAAGGAGTGCAGAAATAAAAGGAAGCGACAGTTAGATGATTGTCAGAAGAGGATTGATACTCTTAGTATGAAATCTGAACAGAAAAGGACAAAATTGAATGAAGAAAAAGAAACTGTTTTATCTTTTTTCGTATAAAGTAATGTTCATCTTGAATAAAATAAATAATGAATGAAATAAAAAAGAAGCAATATTTTTTCCTTTCTATATCCATCCCCTCATATAATAATACAATTACTTGTTCTATCAATAAGCGCTCAGTAACTTAGTAATTGGTGATACTTGAAAATAGTATGAAGCATGAGTGCCAGTGTGCTAACAGAAACGGTAAATGCGCCTTGAGCGTTTGTGAGATTATTGTGTCTTGGTTTGGGGCACGCATATAAGTACCCACCCACCAATGCCATCGACGTTCCATCCAATAACACACTAAGTTTACTTCTAAAGATGTATAGATGAAGAGGGGAGGAGGTATGGAGGGGGCTTTAGTGTGGGGAACTAGAAACATAAAAACGAGAGTTCTTGTCAATGAAAATCATACTGTACAATCAAGTGACGAATTAACACATTTAGCAGCGAAATGACTACAGAGTCAAACGGACCTTGCGACTCAACGTCTTGGTTAGATGACGATAATGATAACTCCAGCATATGGAGTATCGAGACTGCGGTTCCTGATGGTGAGTTACCCGACCAATCACATTGGGCGGTGGCGAGGTCACCGATGGACGATGGACCGTGCGACTCCACAAGACAGCCACTGGGGTTCCTGCTGTTTACAATTGACAGCTCATCTGATAACAGCGACGATGATGATCCTGATCGTCCGGATGGTCCAGAAAACCAGAGAGTGGAATTACCTTTTCCTGTAGATAGCGAGGAGGAGATATGAGGCGCTATTTTTGTGAATTATAAAGAGATTTTTTGTTTGTATCAACCAATAAACTTGTTTTTTTTTAAATCGTACTTTATTCAAAAACCTTACCACCGTGACAGAAAAAAATTCATCGAGCGTGGGCGGCTTCACCAATGAAGGATCTTTCTAAAAATTTTATTTAGTGGTGTACTTTTTTATCAGTCTTACAATTTTGTCTATCTCGATTTTTTCATGCTTCTAACGTTTTTTTTTCAGTCTTTTTTCTGAAAAAACTACCGTTTTGAAGGACCCTTGAAGATCACATTTGCCCCTCAAAATGCGTCAAAATGGGCCTCCGCCGAGCCTTTGTATGCGCGGCGAGATAAGTGTCGATGTTAGTCGACGGCGCAGCAGTCGACCTAACCTCCACCTTTACCGAAACTTAGCACGACCCAGTAAGCACTATGTGTAATTGGAGACTACGCACTAACCTGTTGTCTTAGAAACCAACCTATAATTTTTTTCACAAATATTTTTCATAAACTAACCTATTTGTTTTTGTCAAATACTTACGAACTTTTTTTCACAAATATTTTTTTTTCATAAACAATTTTTTTTTGCATATTTTTTTCTCATTTATTAATCAGAAATAAACTAGATTTCAGAATCGATATATATCTATTTCAATTTCTTTATTTTTGGATTATAAGATACATAAAAGTTATTATGATCAAAAAATACATTTGTATATTACTACTATTCTAGAAAAATTTACAGAAATATCTAACAACTACATACAAATGAATACAAAATTTAAAGACACTTTTTTTCACAAATACTTTTTCATCAACTAAAACTTGTTTTATATATTTTCTCAATTATAAGATATACATAAAAATACATTTGTACATTACTACTATTATATAAAAATGTACACAAATCACTGACCCCTATATACAAATAAATACCTAAATTTCAACATTTTTTACAAATTTTTTTTAAAATCTAAATTTTTTTTTTGTTGTATTTTTCCACAAATATACATTTTAATTTATTAACTATGAAAAATATCAAACTAAATAAAAATAAATACATAATGCTAATTCTAAATGGAAAAATATATACATACATACAACTAACTCTAAATATCTACAAGTTAACAAAGGAAAAACAAAGGAAAAAATATATACATAAAAAAACTACTGGGATTGGGACAGACAGATAGGGTCATCTTCATAAGCTATGACCGTAGCCATCCGTCCCACCAGTTTTTCCTTTTTTCCTTTCAGATGCGCTACCCTTTCCCCAACGATCCGCTCCCGTTCCTTCATATTTTCACCAGCTTGCTCCGCACCATCCATCTCTGCCAAACGCTGGTCCAACTGCTGGAGACGCTCCTGCAGTCGCTGCCTTTCCTCGACGACGGTTCGTTTTAAGTCAACGAGCGTTTGCAGCGACTGCACTTCTTCGGACAACTGCATTTTTTCCGCCTCCGCCTTCTGCAGGTCCCTTTCGACCTTTTGCAGTTGGCCAGCATAGAAGGACACTAGTGGGCCAAGCATAGTGGTTTCATTCGTAGTAGCCACTTTCTCACTGCTACTGCTGCTACTACTACTACTACCACTACAACCACTACTGCTAGAGCTGCCGCTCTCCTTAGATGCCGAAGATGCTAGCGACTCCTGGGACGGTTCGGTCGCTAGTATCTTCGGTGTCCTCGGTGTAGCTGGCAGCTTACGGGATGGCGTCGGTGAGGGTGTACGATACCGCTCCGGGGTTGACGGTCTTTCATCGGGCTCTGAAGGTGCCTTCGTTGATAATTCTACTGGAGCGGTGACTAGCAAATTTTCATGAACCACAATTTTTGCTTGACACCGTTCCGGTGGAGTTATCGACGACGACACCACACCAGGCTCCTCAAGTCCAGCCAACACCCGGATAGGTGACTTGCGAAAACAACTTGGATCCGTCGTAATCGGGGCCTCGTTAAGAAACGAGAAATCCACTGTCGACTCCGGTGCAGCAACTGAAGTGAAAAGGAAGGGCTCATATTGCTGGTATTGAGCCGCGTAAGTCTTGTATGCTGACTTACACGACTTCATTCTAGCACCCTCTTTTCGCTTCTTTTGCGGCATCGAAGTCGACGGTCGGCTTTCCTTCGTCTTCCTCAAAGGCTTTGATTGCTTCGCAACCAATTTATTTTCGGAAGCGCTACCTTCCTTCTTCTGGCGTTTTGTGCCAGTCGTTACCTTCACCGGCGCCGTCCTTTTCCTAGTGGTCGGGCTTGGCCCCGCCACGGAGGCGGATGGTTGCGGTGCTGGTCGCTTAGCTGGTGAAGGTTGGAAGACGTCATCGTCGGAATGGTACAGGGCATCGGTGGTCATCTGTAACAATAAAAGAAAAAAATGCTTAGAAACGTATATCATTGCCAACAGTTGGCAGAGCAGTCCCTCAAATTATACCCAAATTATTTATACTTACATTCATCTTTGCAGACATCCTCGAATTAGTCGCTTGTTGCTGGAAGGTGGCTGTAGCTGCTTGTCTGTTATCGAAAGCTAAACAGAATGACCTCTCCTGGTTCCGACCAGCAGTTTTATGCCTTAAACTCCTACCCTAATCGCTTGCTGATCGCCCTCTCCCCATTTTTGATTGGTTAGAAGGAAGAGTGGGATAGAGGTATCCGCCCACTACTTTAATAGGTCGAATCGCTTGAGTGGAGGGAATGAGGGACAGCCCCCAAAACCCTGCCATATCTACTGCCATGTTGCCAGACGTTTTCGGTAATCCCTGTGTTTCTTACACGTCTGGCTGTAACCACATTTCTTGAATAAGGTTAATTTTTATACTTCGAGAAATGAATTCATTTTGCTAACAAAACTTCAATATGAGCCACCCTATACACTTTGGCATGTATCGTGGTATGTATTAAATGAAACAGTCTGATATTTTTCTGATGCATATATTGGAATACTAATACAACCTATTCAACAAAATAACATTAGTAATGTAACTTGGAATTCAAAAATATTGGTCGTCTTGTAGTAAATGAAGATTTCCTTTCTGCTCTTTGATGGTTGAACGGTATCTCCTTATCCACAAATCAATCATCGTGCAAACACTCAAGGCACACCTACCGTTTCTGTTTTGGGAGTGATAATTACACCTTATTACATCATCACATATTGATTCTCTGTTCAAGTTCACGTTAAGCTGGATATCATTGTCGGTCTCCAAATTCACTATCTCCACGTTTTCTAAGCTCAGCTCAGCAACAGATTTGAGTAGATAGATATATTTTTGATGGCCCTTCAGAAAGACTATATCACCGTTGTTAACGTGATGCTTGATTATTTTCATTATTTGGTTACCATCTGTATTTCCTGCTTTGTATCTAATACCATGATTATACTTTTCCACAAACTTAACAGTTCTCTGGTCTTTCACGTTCAGTCTACTGAAGTGAACCATAGGTTTAACAATGTAATGGTACAATATTCCATCTTTCTTAAATGCTATCTCTTTTGGAACAAATTTTGATTCGATATGATATCCTTGAATATCTACAACAACTGTAGTCATGTCGTTTGCCACTGAATATGATGTTGGTGATGAGTAGTGTCAGTTTAGGCGCAAAAGTTGAAATAAAATGGCCAACTTTATTCTTCAAGCATTTATTCAATACTATCCTACTTTACAAGCGTACAGTAACTTAAATCTAATATCTAGAAACTTCGGCTAACATTAATTGTATAAGTAGATCCAAATTACCATCTTCAGGAGCTTCGCGCGTTGTCATCTCATTAATAGCATCGATAGCATATTTTACATTCGTTGTGGGGTCTGTTTGGTAAAATTCAATGTCAGAGTGCCCCCAGGGTAAAGTTTTTGTTGTATTTGGAATTATAAACCTTTTATCATCGTTGTGTGCTAAAGCTACTTTATTTTTGACTTCTGTGTATACATCATGCAGCCTACTTTTGAATGTATTCATTTTTCTTAAAATCAGACCACCATTCTCTATTATATGCTTATAATCATTACCACATAACTGATTTTGTATTACTGCTTTTTTAACACCCTTTGCTTTTTTCATTTCTCCCTTAACTGACTTGATATAGTATGCTTTCGCACCTGTTCCGTAAAAACTTATTATAGGGTCTTCTGGAAATTCGTCTTTCATTTTACCCAGAATAGAGTCATTGACTGGAATTTTGAACTCATTGTTTTGTTTATAATTTGAAGTATCAAACTCGCTGATATTATTTCTCATAAATTCATAGAAGTCGTCTGTATGAGTTTTCAAAATTTGCGAATCTGTATCACAGTAAAGCATAGATACTTTATCGTTGAACTGCTTTTTAAGAAAACCATAAAAAAAATCATACATTACTATTTTAGATATGTCTAGTATACAGAATCCCACGTATATTGGCTTGAAATAATGTACCCTAACTTTTCCTAAATGGATAGCTGCAAGATTTTCGTTAAATATGGAACAACTCTTGAAATTTGGACGAGCTACTAGTGCTCCCACACCGATGCTATTACGATGATTTTCCCAATGTGTGACCAACTTTATATCTCTTCTATTATCTACATTTTCCATAGTTTTTCCAAAGATTGCATTGTTTAGAAGCTTATAGAAGTCCCTTTCAAATTTATTATTTGCTTTATTACGCATTGTCGTATTGAGATCGATATACTCCTTCAACCAGAACGATTGTTTGAACTTAAGGATCCTGTGAACCTTGGTTACTTGCAAACCATACCTTACAGCTTGTTGAAGGACGCGATAATGTACAATATATTTTTTCTTGTCGTACAGATTTGGGATTAGTTTCGGAATCTTTGTCTTGGCGTTTGGTGGGATAATACTTTCCACCAAAAACGGAAGGTCGCTATGTGAATCGTGTAACCCTTCAGGATATCGCACATCAACCTCCAAGACATAGCCATTCTCACCGTCTATTTTGGCATTTTCTAAATCGAATGTAGATATTTCCGAATCCCCCATCCATTCGAAACCCCCAGTTGGAAGAGGTGATGACATAGCATGCCCGTAAAGATTCGTGGCGTCGAGATATGATATAAATGTTGACTCTTTAGATGGATCATAATTTGGTAAATATTTATTATTTGCTTCGTGCATTCTATCGCTGCATTGACTTATCCCCCCGCGAATACCATTCTTAAAGAACCCAATCATATCTATGTCCGTAAGGAGCTCAAGGCTAATTTTGGTATACTTTAACATCGCATCCCAAGACAATCCAGGGGTTGTGTAGTAGTGTGCTGGATCCAATTTGTAAATATTCATACTATTCCTCCTGAACCTTTCAAAGACATCACACAAGAGAAGAACATCGGTCCGTAAATAAATATCAGAATATTCACCCAGATTCCTACAGTTAAACGTTCTCCATACAGTTATTGCCCTCGCGTATTCCTCCTCAGATATATCTTTCTCATTTAACTTATCATAAAACTCTGCCTTTGATGGTAAATATTCCTGGTCCAGTTTCTTTACATCATCCACATAATTGTAAGGAAATACACCTTTCTGTCTAATTAAATTAAAGACTCTAGGATCTGAAAAATACTTTTTACTCTCCAGAAAATCCCTATTAGTCAAACTGTCTGATAATGCTTGCAAAGATCCAGGTAGAAAACGACAACTATCGATAAATCTCATTTGTAAAAACTTCCTCCTTATTCTACCGGTTCGGTCCACATAGTCATGTATATACAGACTTTTTGTAAATGAAATGTATTTTTCCTTATTCTGGGCTACCACGTCTATCTTATCTCCATGAGAAGATAGTTGTTTGATAAATAGGTGACAATCGTACCCACTTAAATTGTGCGTTATAATTGGTATAAAATTTGGTAATTTGAAATTTAAATTACATTTCGAATGTGCAGCCCCAAATCTAACTTTACCAGTTATGTGGCAGTGATCGCGAACTTTAATATCGGATCCTGAAAATGGCTTCTCACAGATGTTACATTTCGTTGAAGTGTCAAACTCAATCTGCTCTTCCGGCGTTAAAGGGATCATGGGAGTTACATCTTTCAAATATTTGAAATATAGTTCTTTAAGATCAGCTTCTAGCCTTGTCACGAATTCTTTCGCCGCGTCCTTACCTCGATACAAGACGAATTTGGATAAGTCAGAATCAAATGAAGATTTAATAAAATATGAAAATGAATATGGTTCATGTGTGTGGGTTTCGTTTGTATACGAATATTCTGGGTTGGGTTCACAACTATCGATTGGTTTTAATAATGACTCAAAATCCGCATACACCACAAAGGGGACCGGCATTTGCTTTTCAAAATTCTCGAATTTAAGTATGTTTTCTGGAACCTGATTACCAAACTTATCAGTTCGTAGTTTCTCTGTGGGTGTTATTGTGAATATATGATTGCAATCGTTCCTTTGGTGAATATCTAGATATGCCTTAGTTGAAAAATATAACAAACAACCATCACAAAAGTACCGCTTATGTCCGTTTGAACTTAACTGATTTGCAACTAATCGCGAAAGATCTCTTATCCAACAATAGTGACCATTCCCTTTATCATCCGTTAAATAGAGCAGATTGACATGTAAAGCTAATTTCTTCTGAGCATATCTCAATGGACCAACTATTTCATATGTGACGTTACCATCTTTGATTATTTTTTCAATCCCATACACATTTATAGAGATATTATTATTTCTCTCGAACAATGAGATATCTTTAAGAGTAACGGGAAAGTTCATACCATGGACATTCAAAATGGTTGAAAAATGCGGGTAGGACGACACTTCCACTACTCGGGTGCTTGCTGGTAGTAGCGCTGATGTGACGGCCCAAGCGAAACAACACTGGTCTTGATTTCGCACATTTATCACTGCCTTCTTCTTCTCTATAAAGTATGGTAACTTTATATAAGATGATCCACCCAATGGTGAAAACTTGTTAATGTTCACTTCAGCATAAAGGATACATTCAATCGCCCACCCTGAAAAAAACAACAAAGGTTACTATCTTAATTTATGCACTTCTCTAAATATTTAACATACCAGAATCCTTCTCCTCAAACTCAGATGACTGGGATGTAATTTCATCAGCAAATTGTTGATAAACATCAGACAGCTCTGTGCTTTCGTCTATTACTTTATTAACCGTATTGAAGGATTTGATATCTGCTACATCACTCGTCTGTAATACGTACTTCCCGAATACTTCCATGTTCACTTTCAGAGCTCTGTGCACTCGAAGTTTCTCTTCTATTACATCTAGCGTATTTTGCTTAATATTTTCGAAAAACTCTTTAAAGTCGGTGTACAATTCTGATGTGCTAAATCTATAGCTGGCAATTCTACATTTGAATGCACTTTTAATAAGTCTCACACCATCACTGATCGGGATCGATGAATTTGTTCTATGTTGTAATGTCCTTGCGTGAGCAGCCATTCGATTGTTCGGAAGCGAGACATTGCAGCAAGGACATATCATATTCGGAGGTGTACTATCCAATTTAATTTTTTTAGCTGGTGGTCCATTTGTGGGATTCACACTGCAAATATTTCTCTTATGCCGACGCAAATTGTCCGAACGCGTAAAATGTTTACCACAATCACTACATGTATGCATTTTATTAGAGTATATGTTAGTCACTGTGAGTCAGGCAACTGTAGCATCGATGCTCGAACCTCCTCGATTTATAGCTAGATCCTCAAGGGCATCGTACCCCCACCTCCGGTTGCTTGCTTATGGTGGCAAGGTCTGACGTTAGCAGAACACGTTCTTCTGTGAGATCAAGCTCAAGGCTATTCCCACCCCAGTTGAATGACTTTAAGGGAGCATCACTATCAAGCCTCATAAGAAAATTATACAACTGATCTCAAGGCTATCCACACCCTATATCAGTGACCTTCAGGGAGGATTGCAATTGGCCTCACGTCAAATCTCTAGGTTATCCACCACGTCAAATCTCAAGGTTATCCAGTCAATAGTCACATTCAAGGACGTTCAAAATAAGCAGCTATACACTAACACAAAAAAAAACTCAAGGTTACCCAACACCCCACTGAAACAAGCCCTTCAGATACGATCACATTTGAAAACACAACGTTACAAAATGACCTTCAGGGAGGATCAGAATCGGCACCTATAAGAAAAGCCCACGTCACATCTCAAGGTTATCCACACCCCATTTAAATGACCTTCAAATGACCTCGGGAGGATCAGAATCGGCATATCTATACTACTGCCAATTTATTAGCTTACCACCTTTACTATCCTTATTCTGTATACTATATAGTTTGAGTTAATTTTTACATATGCACTAAGATGTTGCTAAGTATGTATCTCGGCATTTTCATTTGAACACCACCCTCCCACCAGCAGCAGAGGCAGCAAAGGAAATCTAATCTAGTGAAATTCTAGTCATTTTTTTAAACGTCAACTAGTACATTTTTTAATTTTGACCTGGCAACACTGGGTTGGGCATCGATCACTTTTAACGAGTATTTCAACTTGATTTAACGTCAATTATACCATTTCCAGCAATAGTTTGAAACTGTCAGGTGTAATTTATACCTGTCACTTTGAATTTACAATGGTCGAGTTGGAAAATTAACTTGACCGTTTTGAATTATCACTTGACGCTTTAGAAACTACAGCTGGAAAAGGTATAGATCTAATTTCCGCAAGTGGTTCACCGTCAATAGACCAACCAGAATGCGGAGATCGTTCCTGTTCCTATGGCCCTAGAGAGGGGGCTGACTAGAGGGTTATCGTATGAGCGCCTTCGAATGTAGTAGCCCTGGTGCGTCTCGCCAGCGCAGGCGTGTTTTCCTCTCTGCCCAGTCCGAAATGGTTTTCTTAGCGGTGGCTTTCGCATACGCCCGCGAGTGGTTCTAGTCCTACGAATAAAGAATCGGTTCGTTCTCTTGCAAGTGTGTCGGCCAATACATTTCCTTCCACTACGCTATGATCTGTAACCCAAACCAAAGTTTTTTTTTATGGTGGGCCTCTCGCAAAGGCTTAAAGCGTATGGCGCTGTAGAAGCGCTGCGAGAGGACAAATGTCTGTTCACGTTAGATTTAAAACGCTGCAGGTTGTAGCCGTCGGGAAACAAATTCCCCGGCAGCTGATTCCACAGCGTCTCAGCTCTCCAAAAGAAGGAATGCTGGAAGAGACTGGTTCGGGGAGTAAGGACCTCCACCTGGTAAGCATGAGCTCGCAGAGCTTCTCTAGTATTCCTGGTCCGGACCGCCTTTGGTGCTATTATCTGGGAGAGCTCACTCGAACATCTTCCGTGATAGAATCTGTAAAACAGACATAGGTCAGCCACCCTCCTTCGATGTTCCAGGCTGTGGAGGTTCTTTATGAGGTTAGGCGTATCGATTAATCTAATTGCTCTTTTCTGGATAGTGTCCAGAAGCTTTAGAGAGTGTTTCGGAGCACATCCCCATACATGGGAGCAATACTCCAGCGATGGTCGGACCTGTGCCTTGTAGAGCAGCAGCAGTTGCTCTGGTGTATACAACTTCCTACATCGGAACAAAACTCCAAGCTTCCGGGATGCCGTTTTAGCAATACTGACGACGTGGTTGCGCCAGGACATGTTATTGTTGATGTTGATTCCCAAGAGCTTGACGGAAGGTGATTCGACTATGGGGTGACCCTCCATTTCCACGGTTGGTAAGCCATCGTGAGACTTCTTTGTCAGTGTCGTTGCCTGAGTTTTTTGTACGTTGAACTGTACTTTATTTGCTAATCCCCACTCGACAATTGTTTTGATATCTGCGTTGATCTGTGAGGCATGCTGCTGTCGCCGACGTACCGTCTCCTGGGATGATCGTGGCTTGCCTGGTTCCATGCACGACACTAATGTACTGTCATCTGCGAAGCTGTAGATTGGATTGGATGTTATTTCCAGCAGCTCGTTGATGTACAGCAGAAACAGTGTAGGGGATAGGATAGATCCCTGAGGAGCACCGGCGTTTATTGAAAATACGTCTGATGAACAGCCCTCGACTACAACAAACAGGGATCGATCGTTCAAAAAGCTATTCAGCCACTGGCGCAGGCCAGGTGGTAGTCCATAAGCGGCAAGCTTGGCCAGAAGTCCGTCATGCCACACTCTGTCGAAGGCTTTCTATATGTCAAGTGCAACAACACGGGATTCGCCATGTTTGTCTATTGCTCTGTTCCACAAGTGAGTGACGTAGGCAAGGAGGTCACCTGTAGACCTGTGCTTGCGAAAGCCATACTTGCGATCATTTATGATGTCATTGTTGTCCAGGTATTCAGGAGCTGTGTGTTAATGACAGTCTCCATAACCTTAGACATGATGCTGAGAAGAACCACAGGTCTATAGTTGGTGGGATCAGTTTGTTTGCCTTTCTTAGGGATAGGTTGCGCGCAGCCAATCTTTCACGAATCGGGACACACGCCTCGTTGATACGAAAGTTTGAAGAGCTTGCAAAGAATAGGTGCAAGCTCAGCGGCACAGCGTTTAAGGACAATGGCTGGAATTTGGTCAGGACCAGTAGCTTTATTGGTGTTCAGTTTTTGGAGGATGCTTTTTACATCTCGATGTTGAAATTTGACCTCTGACATTCTCGAGTTCACGCTTATGGTGGTGGTCGGAGTATTTCCTTGAAAGTCTACAGTAGAATTGGCTGCGAAGAGCTTCCCCAAGATGTCTGCTTTTTCTTTAGGAGCAGAAGCGATGGACTTGTCCTCTCTGGTCAAGGGTGGTATTGACGAATAGGAAAAGTTCTGACTGACAGCCTTAGCTACAGACCAAAATGTTCTGGACGAACTAGGACACGAGAGAAGCTTGTTCTTAATTTTTTGGTTGTGTTACTCCTTGCTGTTGTCAACCACGCGTTTGCAGTGATTTCTGGCGTCGATAAAACTGCGGTGGTTTTCGGCATTTGGATTTTTCCTCCATTCTTTGTAATGGTGGTTTTTAGAGGAAACTGCATCTCTACAGCGCTGATTGAACCATGGCTTGTTTTTGGAGGGATGCTTGACGACATGAGGAATATAGGCTGCCATGCCAGATATTAATACCTCTGTTATTTCTTGGGCGCAAGCTGATGGGTCTCGTGACTTGAAGCAGACGTCGTTCCAGGGAAAGGACTGGTAGTATTCTCTTAGATCGTCCCACTTTGCTGATCCGTAATTCCAGACCCGGCGAGGCTTTGCATGTTGGAGATCTGGAGAGTGCATTCTGCATAGCGTTGAGACGTTGTTATGGTCAGACGATCCCAGTGGGGCAGTTACTTTCACTGTGTAGATTGTTGGAGTAGTTGTTAGATATAGGTCCAATAGAGTAGCAAAATCTCCGTGGCGGCTGGGGATCCTTGTTGGTTCTTTGACTATCTGCTCCAAGCCGCAGCTAATAGCGAAGGCTTCAGCTTCACGTCCCTCGTCGTCCGCTTTGTTTGAGTGTTTGAGCCAGTAGGAGTTGTGAATGTTGAAGTCACCCAGAAAGACTATCTCTGAATGAGGGTGATCTGATTGCAGCGCGTCCACAGTGTCTGAAAGCTTCTCGAAGAGCTCTTTGCAGTTGTTATTGCTTGGTGGCCTATAAAGGCAGCATATAAACTTGGAATGACTTTGGAAGGATATTTTGAGCCATGTGATGTCAAATCCTTCCAGTTTGAGCTCTTCTTCTCGATGACAAGACAGCCCAGATTTAACGTACACGCATACGCCAAACCTACGTCTAAATCGGGTGTATAAGTCATATCCGGGATATCTGAAGCAGCTATCCATTGTTGAAGAGCCGACTTGAGTTTCCGTAAGAGCCAGAATGTATGGCTTCTCTGCCTGAAGGTGTTGACGGACAGAGTTTATGTTGGAGGCAACACCTCGTATGTTTCTAAAGTCGGCCCTGAAAAAGTTTCTCTGGCCTTCCGGCCTGTCGTCAGTGCGAAGTTGCTGCGAAGGACGGCTTCTGTTGTTAGCCTGATGAGGAGTGGCAGCACAATTCTTTAAACAAACTTCGCTTAATGGAACCTTTTGATCCTGGAAGAGCCATTGAGCATTTTTTTACTTTCAATTAATCCAATTTGTCACTTATGAGAAACCGAGAACATCAGCCCAGCGACGGAACGTGAACCGTGAGGCCATTTGGTGCCGCCTATTTCCGGGAACCTATTTCTAGTTTCCCGGAAATATTCCGATGTGGGGGTGATTGCACCGCGGGCGAAGCTAAGTGACTCCACTTCTCCCCCCTGTGGCTGATTGCAGAGATAATAGTACATGATGCACCGTCGGCGGTGCAAGGTGTACCATCACCTCTGGGCGATGGGGTCGCCACATCCCTACGCCTAAGTTACTTTGTTCCTTGTTCCAAGTCTGTTGAGAAAATGTATGCAGTTCCATACGAGTCTAGAGTCATCCCGTTTGGAGCTCAGTGCTTTCAGGGCAGCGAGGCTATCTGGCGATCTATATATTTGTTTGTAAGGGGTCTTTTGATCAGCTCCTTGAATCCCAACTGTATGGCTATCAGTTCTGCTTGGAAGACCATGGTATACCCAAGGTTTACTGAGATTTCAATTCTTGGATTACTACCAGCTACTCCCGTCATGTCCCCAGTCCTGACTGACTAACCCAAAATCTGGGGGTGATATGAAACTGTCACTCCTCTTCCATTTAACTTTTCCTGGAAGATGGACGCTTAATGAGACATAGAGTTCGAGTATGTGGTGATTTGCAATTTCACTCATGATACCTGTTGTGCCTGGTCCTAGTTCCTTTTTGACCTATCTGCTAGTTGATAGCAGTCTGTAGGCGACCATTGTGGCACCTCTCTCTACCTCAGTCCGTATAGAGGGTTTAAGTTTAGGAGGGTCTTCATGCCCAGTGTTGGTGTAGTAGGCAGGCGAGTCGGGCCTTATTGATTCTATCTATCCAGATGAGAGTTGAAGGTGAGTCTTTTGTCCAATATAGAATCAAGGTACTTCACCTCCTCCGCGAACTGGATTGACTCTCCAGCTATTCTAGGTGAGCCGAGCTTGTGTCTAGTTTCCGTCTTTCAGTACACAAAACAAATGAATGTAAAGTTAGCAGAAGAGAAGTTGACTGTCTACGACTCAGAAAAACGGGTACGATTTTACAGACCGATAAAAAAGTGTCCTTTGGGATTATCGATATTCACTTTACCTGGATTCCAGCCGCAAGCCATAAATGAAAAGACTGATCAAAGACCACTCTTACCCCATGAAACGCAATAACAACCATCATCAAAAATCTACTAACGTGTGTTAGCTATAGCACAACATAGTAATTTACATGGAGCATAGTTCTCCGTGCCAATGGATATTCGAGGTGTTTTCTATAAAAACGCGAATCCAGATAACCATATACTTATCCTAGCCTTCCTCACGGTCCACGACGAATTCAAACAAGCTATGGTTATGTGCTTGGTGAGATGTGCGGAAACGTTAGATGGCTGAATAAAATATACAAAACAATTTCATCTAAAATAACAGCCCGGCGCGATCCAGCGCATAGAATTTTATTATACAAAATCATACACAGGATAAATATGCGGCTTGTAGCGCCGTAATGATGATGGTCAAAGTGAAGGTCGAAAGGTCCCATGTTTCGCTGTACCAGCGACGTACGCAAACACTTCTTCTTTGGGTAGTATGACTGTCAGCATCATAGTCAGAATGTCTTTACAGACATGTTGTGATCTCGCATTAAGTCGGAGCTGGAGCATTGCCGACACGAATATTATCAATAGTTTTGAGAAATGTGGCTCGCCATTGTTCGCGACTTACTATCAGTTCAGTGGCCCTCTCGATACTCATATCCAGCAACTCTGTTTTGTCGTATCCACCCAGCAGCGTGTAGGGGAACGGCCACGGCGCCGCCCACTCGGGGCATGACCCAGAACTACAAGTTTCTCCATATTATCGAGGCTGTGTACATGTCCGAAGAATGTTATCGTCGACACAATGGAGGATAGTCTCTTTGGATTACCGAGCTCATCCAGTATGGAAATGTTAGTACGATGGGCGGTATAAGGAACTCTCAGAACTCTCAACATTCCCCTCCACGTCCATATTTCAGAAGCATCGTGAGCTCGATCTGCCTTTTTAACTGTCCAAGCTTCCGAGGCATACAAAAATATGGAGAACACAAGAGACTGAACCATCGACATTTTGGTAGCTTCGGTGATGTTATCGTCACGCCATATAGTAAGCTTTGCCATGGCCACACGTGCCTGTTGAATGACTGCCTGTTGAATATGACGGTTTCGCTAAATGTTAGGTCTACAAAAACTGTAGAGTCGATAGGATAAAGGAGGTATGTTACAGAATCTACAAATGGAGAAAGACTGGGTTAAACTTTTTGAAAATTAGCTCCGTTTTACTATTTTACTTATGGGGCGATTTTGTATAAACTTTCCATGTTATTAGGCTAAAGATGAAGTCAGTTGATTGACACAGTACCTTCCACACATACAGTGATACCAGTTTATTATTTTTCCATAGCATGAAGCTATAGTCTGAGATCCTCTTGCAACCAAATCATCGCCCGCCCGCCCACAAAACAGGTTGTGCCGCTAGATCTTTCTTTGACCGGTTTATGGACAGCCGATTGTAGATGCAACAAATTTTTCAGTTTTAGAACCGCTTCCCCCCAAACACCGCAACTTCACCTCCACCAAAAAAAAAAACATGGAAAAGGATTAGAGCCCATAAAATGCCTGAAAGCGAAGTTTGAGCTGTTTTTACATTTTTATTTCATTTGTTGTTGCTGCGCCACCACTGATATTATTTCTAAAAGCTATACGCGTTTTCCATCTTCGCCAATGTAATAATACTGTGTCGGAATTCCAGTAAAATCAATTGAATAATTTCCAGATTGCATAATACAAGTCCCTTAGTTGCTGCAATAGGTAAGGCAATGTTCGGATGGATCTGAGCAAGTGTATGTCACTAGGTCTTTATTTTACCGGCTAATGAACAGTCTATTATGAATACAACAAATCTTTCAGTTTTACATCCCCATCCCAAGCTATCCCAATATCACCCCTACCAAAAAAATGTAGAACTTCTAAAACGCCCTACTTTTAATTTTTTATTATTGCTTCGCCACCACTATCATGATTTCTGAAAACCATACGCGTCTTCTATCCTCGCCGAGGTAATAATACTGTGTCAAATTTCATTGAAATCAAATTAGATTTCCACTATATAATGTCATAAAATGTCAGAAACATAATCGAAACTGTTAGTGAGAAGACATGTAAAGAAACTTGTTGGCAATGACCAAATTAGAAATGGGCCATAAGACATACGAATAAAATGGAGTCTGGGTAAATGAAGGCAACACCGAAACCGAAGGCAAATAGTACTAGAGGATATGGTATATGAAAGACCGCTGATTGATATGTCATGAAAATGAAGTTTCAAAATTGTATGTAATGTATAACCACAGCTATAGCCACGGCTCAACAAACAATTTGCTGTCTTACTCTCGTTCGATTCCTTTGTGACGACGTGTTGCAAATATCTGACGTCAGCGAGGCGCGACGCCTTTTTGGGATACGTTCGTCCACCCTCACAGGGCGGAGTAGCAAAAGGTGTACAACAGGGCACAATTAACAAATAATACTCAACCTATGCGGTGTAAAAGGAAGGTAGAAATTAAAGATAACATAAGGTTTATGTTGTCTTTAACGTTTTCCTCCCATAAAGTACTAGATTCGCGCTGAGATCTATATTATCTCTATACTCATATTATATGTAGATACTCACAACCCTGCCGTGGCGCAGCTGTTGAAATCTATCTCTCTCTAACCCAAAATATATCAGCGCAAAGCATCCCCAGACCTTGAGAAAGACAGCTGATTGTTTGTTGAGCCGTGATGGTATAACTCTGAGCCAATATCCTTATACAAGATATAACCTTGAAGGGTGACAACTATTTGTGTGTACGATAGTATGTGACAAATGAATAATAATAAATAGTAATAATAATAACAGTACAGAACGGTCTAAAGTAATACTTGTATGTATAAATCAGATACTTCTAAATTCTTGGTTTCTGCATTAGGCAAGGCAATGTTCGGATGGATCTAAACAAGTTTATTATGCCGCTAGGTCTTTTTTTTGCAGGTCAATGGACAGTCTATCATAATTACAACAGTTTTACAACCCCCCACCCGCCAACCACTCCAATTACAGCCCCACCCAAGAAAAAGTAGCCTTCGAGGTGGCCATATTTGTATTGTACGGTACAAATAAGTAAAAAAAAATGATCAGGCACCGCTAAAACATCTAAAAACGAAGTTTGATGAATATTTGATTTTTTTTTTATTTTTACCAATTACTCCGCGGACCATGCACCGGTATTCAAAATTATAGCGGTATTACTTATTACGACCCCACACCATATTGCTGCCCAAATTTCATCACAATCCATGCAGCGATTAAGCGGTTACTGAGATTACGAGGCTAAAAAACGCTTACAGACAGACAGACCGACGGAAATGAGTGACGTAAAAAAGCATATTATCTCAAAATCGAACACTTTTTGCGATCACAATACTTCTTTCGTGTGGGAAAAAGGCATTTTGGGTATATTGGATCCAAAGTTTTTCAAGCATAATATCAAGCATAAGCACTTGTTGACCTGGAAAGTAACAAGTATTTTGTTTTCTTTTCTTTTTTAATAAGATGCGTCGTGAGAAAAAAGGTAATACAAATGATGTTGTTGTTTGCCACACCGCAGCTTTGGATGATCAATTAATTTTTCTTGTACGCCACTGATCAGCACAGAGAAGGAATATAATAGAACGTCGACAGTACATGTACTTTAATTTATGATGGTGCTTCGTTAACGTTAAGGTTTGCTTTTTTATAATTATGTATGTATTGATGTGCATAGCTGTATAATGCATGTATGCACATATGCACTTGCGATATATCGATGTGCATATACGCGGTATTTTGCTGCATGCCAGAGGATTAGATTAGTAAGACCCGTGTATATTATTTACATATTTAAATTGGCAATAATTTATGATTAATAGGGTATTAACGCATGTGTTTTTGAATAAAGACCTTAGGTTATTATCCGATGAATAGATATATTATATTTTGTGGATAAAGCCATAATTTTGTAGTAATTTCATAATTATATACACTATTTATTTGAAGTCTTACAATCCTTTGTGCAGATAGCATAACTAAAAACAAATTTACTACAAATAGAACTGTTTCCTCAGGCCGGCAGATAATGTGTAATCTGACGAGTACAAACAAATAAAGTGAAATACTATGTCACATAAAATTAAGGAACTATGCTTAGAAAAAAGACAAGGATACAATAAGAAACGGAAAATTACACATCTGATACATAAGGATACAGAACTATGCTTAGTAAAAAATAAGTTCAACGAAAAATGGAAAACTACAGCTTGATATATCTTTAAATGGTGATGTGTCACTCAGTTCCAAAAGATGCTCCCTCAGAGCAGTTTTAAGTCGATGGCAACTAAGAGCATTCATAGTAGATGATATTTCATTTTATAGAATAGATGAGCTGTATGTAAAAGTAGCACAGTTTTGTGCAATGATATAGTGACAGGATCTTTATTTCTTAAATTTCTGTCATGTACGTCTCTTCCAAAATCAACTTTTTTCAAAAATATGGAGGACACTTATTAGTTATAATGATATAATGAAACTGTATGCAGCTGACAACCATCCCCCATAGATAGGTATCCAATTTGCATCTTTTACTTTTAGGAGACTCTTATAATATTTTTTTTTATAACTGAGCAGACCGCACAGGCAGAGCCTAAATACCAGAGTATCGCGGCTGCTGTGAAAGGGTTATGTTAGGGGAAGTTTGTTAACGCGATATTTGAATGGGCCAATACCCGCGGGCCCAATAAATACATCTTCTGGCAGTCCATTCCAAGCCTTGGACACCCTGGGAATAAATGTGCGGTTGTAACGCGTAAGCATGATTTCTGGACCTTTTCAATGCGCTTTTAGCAATCCCTTTTACGACACACACAGCATCACAGTAGTCAAGGAAATACCTAAATAAGCAGATTACATCTATTTCTTCCTCTAGTTCTTAACATTGATAATATATATTAGTGGGAAAATAAAATAACTAATTGGTATTTTTTGATACTTTAGTCTTCTTTTATAAATAATAACTATTTGACCGGGAGGTGTTGTGGCGTTTATCCAGGAGCTGGGATATTATTGGTCGAAACCGGGAGATCCCGATAAACCCAGGAGAGGTGGCAACCCTTTAGGGTGATCGGTGATCTTTAGATCAAGCACCGTCACGTGATTGGTTGCCCCAAAGATTACGACCCCTATTTTCAGTCAATCTTACGTCACTTTAGGGTCTGACAATGTAACTTTCTTTTTTATTTTGGTTTTTGTTTGGTTCTTCATACGGTTATTTCGCATACAGTAATTACAACAAACTACAAATAATAAGAAATATAATAATATCATCCTGCATCCCTAGTCCTGTGTCCCGCGAATATACTCCCGCGACACCTGGGAGGGCGTGGACTATTGAGTTTTGAGCGTCTGCACAACAGGGTAGTGTTGAGCAATGTCTGCTATGTGACGAACAGCACCGATCCTCTGATCCGCTTTGTGCGACAGCACGAGAATGCGGCCAAAGGAGCCCTTCTTTTTAGCGCAGCGAAACGAGCAGCCGAGGAACTCAGCCTCATACTCGACTTCAAGCGGAGGTACCAGCAGCTATTATGGAACTTTACTCCCACACAATTAAAATCCCACATTAAAACTGCCAAAGTCGACTTCCTTTTAAAACTTCGTAAAGATAGGCCAATGCATGGAATCTTCTACAAACATCTTGTCTGAGCAGTTGACCTTCTCTTTTCTAAAGCCTAATCGGTTGAGGTCGGAGACTGAGGGCTTTATAATGGCTTGCCAAGAGTGTCTTCAACATCTTGGTATACCCTAAAGGGATTGTGAGTGCAGATGTGCCCGAAGCGTTGTAAAGCTTGGCGACAGGCCAGAGGCCAGAGACGCTTATGCATCTCTTGTCGGCGTTTACGACGTACGCTGGGACAGCTTACTCGATGAGACACCGGTTCTGCCATACGCTCCAGGCGACATAGAGTCTGTTGTGGAGAACGGGAGATGCCGGGTTTACTGGAACTACTCGTTCCCCGCGCTCGATCTTGTACAGGCAAACAAGCCCGACATAGTCCTTCTCGACCACCAACAGTAGACGATGTTCGTTATACTTTTCGGCAACTGTCGAGATGAATGTCGTCTCTAAGAAGGAGGAAAAGCGGACTAAATATCAGGAGTTGTTCGGACAACCTCGTAGGTTCTGGCCAGACTACACCGCCACCGTAATGCTGCTGGTTAGAGTAATTGGATTCCTAGGTGGAATGAGGAAAACACTGCTCTCTGTACTGCGTAAAAACCGGTGTGCCGTTCGGCGGTGAACACCTCGCCAAAATGCAGAAGGCAGTCATCCTTGGGTTCCTTCGTCTACTTAGGGCGCACGATTCGTGGACCCAGTGATTGCTCACCTGACGGTGTAAGGAATAGCCACTGGGTAATGGAACAGCAGCTCGGTGTGTCGGAGCTTGGCCTGCACTTTTTTGTTTTTCTAATAATTATTATAATTAGCGTCTTTATTATTATTTATTTATATTATTTATTATTAACTTAAATATGAAATATAAATATGAGCACAGAGCACAGCATATAAACACCACTAGACCTAAATTTCATCTTGAGTATATTTGGCCATAGTCAATGCAGCCATAAACATAACTCATCAAATACCACCTTATCCTATTTAAAACTTTCATGAAGCTAGTAGGCTGCTGAAATGTTTCTTGGGTACTTAGGTATCTAACTTTTGCAGAAGCAGTCTCAAATGCATGTCTGAGATCAATAAGAACTGCAACAACAGTCTGAGCCTAGTCTAAAGAATAGCTGAAACCACCAATAACTTTTTCAAGCGTAATTCCACACGAAATTATCTTCTCGAAATCCGGATTTATTATCACTAATTAGTTTATATCTAATGACACGGTCAACAAGCTGCATGCGTATCACAAAGTTCTACAAGCTTTTGGTGTTCGAAGGTAAAGCCTCAATCTCCCATATTATAAGATACCAACAAAACTGGTTTCCACACAAATCGCGATAATCGGTATACACGCCCTATCATAGTAAGCTCACACTAGTCCACTTCCATCGTATATGTCACATATTGCATAGCCTGCCGTCATTCCTAAGCAATTCCAACTGTAAATCTCGCACTTATGGTCCGTTCCTTGCAGGCTCCCTGCGTCTTCAGGTATGGAATACGCATTTACATTAGCTACCGGCATATTAATAGCGACCACGACCATAAAATTATATCCCTTTATATGGTGCCATCTTTACGGAAGCATTCTTGACTGCCGGTAGCGGAGTTTCCTTTTTTGTCCTTCAGCAATCGAGATGCCACACTGTTGGTTCGTGGAAGAGACAGGGCCAGCATACAGGGCGATGTTTGCAACTGTAAGCTTTATTCGTTTAGTAGTAGCTGAGCTAAACATTATACATTATTTTCGGAAATGCAATGAAAACTTCTGATAAGTAGAGTGCAAAAATAACTTTTAGATAGATAGATGTTTGACTGCAATCTTAGATTTAATTTACATATTAATAGTATTATGAAATCTACGTAAATGAAAATGAAGCTTTTGTATTCAAACCGACATATTCTTAACTTTAAAACACGTAAAAAGCTGTGCGAAATCCTTATACTTTCAATTTTATCTTACTCCTTAGTTATTTACTATCTATGTCTGGACTCTATCCATAAATTAAAATTGCAGAAGATTCAAAACAATTGTTGTAGATTTATATTTGGCCTCAGAAAGTATAGCAGTGTTTCATCAAAGATCAAAGAATTAAAATGGCTCAGAGTTAATGACTTATACACTTATTCTCTGGTAACACTAGTGCACAGAGTTATCCCATCTAGTAAGCCAATTTATTTGCTAGAAAAGTTAATTCCTCGTCGGGACCAGATTTTTCGCACACTCAGACACAATAACTTATTTGCAACGCCTTCTCATAATTCTACTCTATATGAAAGAAGTTTTACTTATAATGCAGTTAAGCTTTATAATTCGCTACCAGCAAGTTATAAATGTTTAAGTCAGTTTAGCTTTGAAAAAACAGTCAAAAGTCATCTGTTAGGCACTTGGTTCGGCACGTTGAGTGGCAAATTAATTTTGTTGTCTCATGTTATTGGTTAAATTGTGTTTGTTTCTCTTATTTTGTTAGCTGGTATTTTTCTCTATCATGTCACTGTTTCTTTTTAACTCTGATACTATGATATGTTGTTTGCTGTTCTTATATCTGTTAGCTAGTATTTTTTTTCTCATTGTTTCTTTTTACTTCTACTATTATATTCTGTTTAGATCATCTACTTAATGTGTTTGTCATGACATGTTTCTTGCTAATTATTCTTTGTATTGTTTTCTTTATATAATTGTAATGTTAGGTCGCAGTGCGGTTAAGTGGTAGAGTAGCCACGGCTAAACTTCGCCATACTGTGATTTTTTTACTCAATAAAGGCATCTGTCTGCGGTTTGTCTGTCGGTCTGTGTGTCAGTCTATCTGTCGGTCTGTCTATCGGTCTGTCTGTCTGTTGGCGTTCTTCTAGCCTCTTAATCCCAGTAACCGCTGCATGGATTTTGATGAAATGTGGGCAGCGATATTCTGTGGGGTTGTGGAGTAGGCAATGCTGCTATAATTTTTGAAATCGGTGCATACGCGGTGGAGTAATTAGCAAAAAACAACTTCGTATTTAGGCGCTTCAGGGATTCATGGTCAATTTTTTTTGGTAGGGGTGAAATTGGGACACTTGGGAGATGGGGGGGTTACGGCTCACTGAACGAAAATTGCCTTGTCTATTATAGAAACCAAGGAATTTTGAATTTTCTGATGTATATAATATACATACGAGTATTGATTTAGATTATTCTGAATTATGTCTTTTGGAAATTATTGAATTGATTTTAATGAACCTTTGATACAGTATTACTACCGTGGCGAGGATGGAAGGCGCGTATCTTTTTTAATCGTGTTAGTGGCGGCGCAGCAATAATAAAAAGCTAAGAATATAAAAATAGTTCAAACGTCGTTTTTATGCATTTTTGCTGATCATTATCTACTTTTTTGGGTGGGGGTTAGATTGAGGTGACTCGGGAGTGGGGACTGTAGAATCGAAAAATTTGTTGTATTCATAATAGGCTGTCCGTTGACCCATAAGAGAAAGACCTAGGAGAATAGAACACTTTTTTGCAGACGGGCGATGCTTTGGTTGCAATGGTGTCTCAGACTATACAGCTTCATGGTGTAGGAAAATTGCAAACTGGCATCACCGTAATGTGTGAAAAGTGCACAGTAAATCAACTTGACTCCATTTTTTTTATTTAAACGTAGTTTGTTTCAAGTTTAATTGTAAAGCCTATACCATCAATTGTTTGTAGATGCCTGGAGATGACTACATGTTAGTCTAAACGTCACATAAGAGGTTTTTGTTCTAATTTATTTTAATTATGACCTAAGCCTAAGAAAATACAACAAGGTTAAATTGTTTTTATTTTCATGCCTAGATCATGCATGTGGATTTCTCAATTTAAATTTGTACCTGAAAACGTCGTAGAAAGTCGGCGGCCGACAGGACTCGAACCCACGACCTTCAGATTGGTACTTCGGTGCTATTCCGAGTTGAGCTACGCTCGCTCTGTCAACTCAAGTCCAAAGCGTCATCTAGAACTACGCGCCATCTCCTGGTACCACCAGCAGCCCGCACCTATGACATCGAGTGATCTGATGGGTCGGTATTGATCTCCGACCAGGTTCGATCCAGATGTCACTCTCTGCGGGCGAGCCCGTTCGCGCTTAGGTCTAGATGACGCTCTCGGAGTTGAATTGTCGGGGCGGGACGACTGGTGAGAGCGACGGAGTAGCTATCTGGGGCTTGTGAGTTCGAGTTCTGTCGGCCGCCAACTTTTATCGACATTGTCTGGCACGAATTTAGTTTATATGTTACGGTTAAAGTGTTTACTTTGATAGTTTATTTTAGCTGGATATTATACAAACTATCCAAATGTCTGGTTATTTTGATGGAAAATCATATCTCTACTAAAATAGCTATGGATATTGGTTGGTTTGTACACTATCCAGCTAGCTTACAAGCTACACAAGATATACCGCTAAAGTATATACCACAAAGATATCACACATACTAACCAGTGTTTCTGGTCAGTTTCAAACTATCCACATCATTTGGATAAATTATGCACCTTATATCTCTAGTACTACACAATAACCAACTGGTTGGTTAGTATGCAAACTAACCAATCCTTTTGGTTAATTTAGTTTGGAAAATTTTCAGTCAAAAGTAAAATTTGTTCATAGACAAAACATACAATTGGTATTTGATTCAATTCTATGTAAATCATAAGTATTCACTACATGATAATCATTCTGGTTATTAGTGTTGGGTCCTTGATCGCGTATTCTCTTGCAGAAGTACATTATAATCACTGTCATTCATTAGTTTTAAATTCTGGGACTTTTTCTAGTAACATTTTATCAGTAGCTTTTCAAATTGCTGTTGCTGATCCATTTTTGGTAACTAGATGCCTGTTCTTAAACAAATTTTACAAGGCACTACAGTAAACAATACCAATACGTCACACTTGCACTTGCCGTAAACATAATCTCACTTTTCTGTTAAATTGGCCAAAGAAAATTAGTTAGTTTGCATACTAACCAAGAAGTTGGTTAATTTACATACTAACCTACGAGTCGGCTATTATGTGTTACTAGAGATATTAGGTGCATACCTTATCCATATGATGTGGATAGTTTGTAAATTGACTAGAAACACTGGTTAATATGTGTGACACCTTTGTGGTCTATACTTTAGCGACATATCTTATACAGTTGGTAAGCTAGCTGGATAGTATACAAACCAACTAATATTCGTAGCTATTTTAGTTGAAATATGATTTTCCATCAAAATAACGAGACATTTGGATAGTTTGTATAATATCCAGATAGTGTATAAACAACCTATATCAGAGTTTTGAGAATAGATTTGTATAGTCTGTATACTTTGAACTTCTACGCTATCACCCACCACTCTGTATGCATCTAGCAACAGCTCCATGAAAGCACAACCTCGTACAGTTAGCTAGAATAATCGTTTCATAAAATACCTAAAGTGCGTGTGGTTGCGAAAACTAACGATATCTGTACTTGTTTTCACCGTCGCGAATGCACTTTGGATGGAGACAGTAGCCAGTTTCGTATCTCGGCAGCTACAATTTTATTTAACGCTCTATATGGCCGATTCAATGGTAATTTCGGGTATTGTCTCTGGTTTAAATTAAAAGCGTAAGTGCACTGTGTGGCATTGTGCTGGGTTTTTTGCCACGACTTTATTTACTGATACAGCGCCCGATTTACACGTATAATGGGGTAGGAAAAAGTGGGAGAATACAGTTGACGATGAAATGTGCAAAAATGTGCGGTAGGATGCCTTTTGGTTGTTTTGTATATTGTAGCGGTGAAAAAACTGGAATGGGTTGGGGACGAAACATCGCAAGTGGGATGCGATGAACCACAGCATGGCAATTTTTTCTTGCTGTTTGTTGTAGCTCAATAGAATGCATTATCTTGTACGGATAGCCACTTTTGTGTTTTTGTGTACTCTCCATTTACTGTACGAAATGGAAATACAGTACGTTTTATAATAAATGCTTGTTATTTTCGTCCCTTTGAAAAAATTATTCAACTGAAGCAGTAGGAGAAAATTGCTAAGAACTAAATGGGGGAATTGGGAGGCAAAGTTTGAGAGATACCACCTATTGTAAAGGCAATAACCGTAACTTAACCTTTTCAAAACGATTTTATTAGCTTCACCTGTATGTCTGTTTTTTTATTTGTCTATTTGTTTTTGAGCTTGCAATTCCTTTGTCGATTAAGCGGTCGGACCAAACACTGAACGCTACAACTTTGCCGCGAAAACTATTTTGACTGTTTCAAATCCGTCGCCTTAGCGGTCGTATCCCCTTACTAAGAGATGGCGCAGACACCTTGAAGTTATTAATATTAAACAGAGGCGTAGCCATGAGAGCTTAAAAAAGGTGTGACGTCCAACTGTTTGGGAGTTGGTATTTTTGTAAAATTTATTCAGGAAACGGCAGCTTTATTTATCGTTTACGCAGTAATGGTAACGATTATGCTATGAATATTGATAAAAAATAATTGTTTATCTTGATTATAAAGAGTATTAATAAATACAGTTTAAAATAACTAAAAAATAAGCTTTATGATAAATAAATATAGTTTAAAAAACTAATAAACATGATTTTAGATTTTTAAAATACATAAAGAATAATGAACCAAAAATTCTAGTATTGTCAAAACTGTCGAGACGCAGCGTCAAAATTTTATGTATCAGACATCATATTAATGCGTTTATTCAAGAAACGAAAACATGTGGAATGCTGCAGAAGGTTCGTTTCAGTCCAGGCGGAAGACACGATGAATTTAACTCCAAAACTGAATAGAATTCATAATTCAAAGGATAGGATAAATGCAATAGGTTAGCTAAATTATCGTATGTATATATGCCTATACCAACCTCATACAAGCATTGCTTTCGAGGTAGCAATATTTGTAATTTTTTAATAGGTACAAATAAAATTGAAAATTTATTCTGAAAAAGACGTCGGATGCTCAAATTACGACTAACACACAAAGCGCCATTTTATAACATTAATGAATTGTTGGCTCTTGGGCTGTTCGACCGGCGCTGGCACGCTCCGCCGCCTTGTCGTTTGCGCGCTTCGCTGCTTGACGTTTCCCCAACACAAGTGGTCGGCATCCTCAGAAGCTGATGTCACCTGTTCGGCGTATTCCGAGAGACTGAGATCGCGTCACAGTGTTGCCAGGTCAAAATTTAAGAATTCACTAGACGAAGCTTAAAAAAATCACTAGAATTTCACTAGGTTTACATTTGCTTTGCTGCCTCTGCTGGTTGTGGGGGGGGGGGTAAATGAAAATGACGAAATACATATATTTAGTACATATGTAAAAATCAACTTAAACTATGATTGGTAATTCGACACATTCATTTGGGGAGGTGGTAAGCTAACAAATTGCCCATGTCCAATTCCTAATAGTTTTCCAAGATAAATTGAATTTTAGAGGTTTGCATTAAAACGCAGACCTCCAAACGAGAACTAATGAAACAAACTGTTATTGTCGGATTTTGGAATTTTTGGTATAAGCCCTTAAAAAATGACTATTACGTCAATATGGATTGAAAGAAAGTGATCATGTATCAGACACTTCGCGAGATAGTATCAAAATCAGCAAATGTTGAACAGTGAGTTCAAGAAATATTACAAAAAAAAATTATCTTAAAAGGGCACTAAATAATTAACCGTGCATTTTACGTTAAAAACATGCCCATCTTTCTAGTTATTCATTGGTACCACAAATTTGTTGTAAATGTGGTAAGCACAGGCAGTAAGATTACTAAGATTGTATTTAATCTGTAATAGAATAATGAATTTCCGAGAGTAAAAAGCTTCGACAGACAAGCGGCTAGCCGTACCAAATGTACTTTGGCTCCCTGACTTCCGCATGCGCAGAGTACTGTCATGTTATGATTTGTAAATTGTCGCGCCTTATATTTTTAAGCTTGAAAATGAAAATGTAACGTAAATTGTATTCTATATTATACACTGTGGTCATTTTAGTGTGCGACATATATGGGAAACTTTTCTATTATCGATATCTCAAAACATTTTATTTCGTGATAAAAGATTATTCGTGATAAAATTCCTTTTATTTCGGATTTTTTGCATTTTCAATGACAATTTTCGCGGTAACCACAGCTGATACGCAAAAACTATATAGTGCTTTTCTGCTCACAATTTTGGGATCTATAATTTGGTTGTTTCAAAAATTCAATTTTTCAGGTTAGTTTCGTCAGATTTTCCGAATTTTTACATACCTTGTATATACACAATGGTTTGGCAGATTTGGTCAACTCACTGCTAGTTTTTCTCTATGCACTATCTTTTATCATGAATAGAATTTTCTGAGATATCGATAATAAAAAAGCTTCCCGTATGTTGGCCACACTATATATCAATCTTTTATTTCTTTATAGTTGTAAAATTAATTAGTTTAATATACTTCGGTATTCGAAAAGGAATTAAAATTATAAGTGATTAAAATAAAAAATAATAAACAATTTATTTATACTGAAATTCAATTAGTTTTATTCTGGTGGATATAAAAGGTTTAGCGCGATACTATTTTGCTTCTCCGGCAAAATATTTTAAATCTTTTGATGGCTTTTTTTTGTTTTGTACAGACGTCTCTGTTGTGAACTTACTAGGGTGAAGTTTGTTCACATGCAGCCTTAAATTGCAATGCTTTGAAAATAATATATTGCATATACTAACTACATCTTAAAGCTATTTTTTGAATTGATTAATAGTAAATAATAGACGTTAGTTCAATTCAAATATTATTAAAAACCTCAGACTCAGACGAAAAACATCAGCGACACATACACCGCGAAAGCGGCGAAAATCCCAAAATATTGCGGGCCTTTTAGTTTTAGGTTACGTTCCGTGTCAACGTTAACTGTCAAAGTCAGGGAGGCAAAGTACACTTGGTACGGCTAGCTGCTTGTCTTCAACGGGGCATTCGGCAAAAACTTGGTATCAGATTTCTAATTTTTTATGGATACTTGAATAGTCTGCTGAATACACCATAATCAGTCATAAAAAGCGATAAGTTAGGTTAACCAAAACTTGGGTGTAGGGTCTCAAAATTGTATAGTTTTAATAGAAAAATTCAAGTTTTCGTTTAAAATGGATTCGTCTGAAAAAGTCGCTAGGTAATCAAGCAAACATGCATGCTGTGTTATAAGATCAAGATACTAAAAGTAATAAAATGTGTGACGCAATATGCCAGTGTGAAAAAATCACTAGAATATGACATTTTTATAAAAGTTTTCACTAAATCACTAAATTACAGAAAAATCACTAAATCAAGTGAAATTTCACTAGACCTGGCAACTGTGCCGCGTCACGAGGCCGGCACCTGTTTTCCGCGAATCAGTAGTGGGGACGGCTGCGCTGTGCACCGTGCACAGGCCGATGCCTGTGGAACTCCTGCGCGTACCAGAAACTTGGCGTCTCTTAAGGCGGGTATCCATATTCTGTTGAGTTCATATGCTTGTTCTTTGTTGTTGAATTTGTTTTTATGTTTATAAATTTCAATGGACGCCCTGTACAATCTGGCGTAATAAGAGAAGGACGTAGCCAGAACCTGTGTCCCGTCAAATTTTATTTTCTGGTTATCGCTGTCTTGATGGAGTGCGTGCTTGGCTACTGCAGATTTTTCCATCTGACCTAATCGGCAATTTGATTTCTATTCCGAAATTCTAGGAATTGGGAATTGATTTTAATGAAATTACCACACAGTATTATTGCCATGGCGGGGACGGAAAACGCGAATGATTTTTTGAAATTGTGTCAGTGGCGGCGCAGCAATAATAAAAAAAATGAAAATATAAAAACATTTGAACCTTCGTCTTCAGGCGATTTGGGGATTCCTGATATTTTCGTTCCAGTTGATGCATGGAGAATACAAACTCTATGTCATTCTACTTCCTACGGAGAGATACGGAAGAAACTCTTTACGGGAGTTTTTGTGCTCTCTCAACAGTATCATTACAATTCTGGAGGGCAAGAGACAAAGAAATTCGGGCTCGAAGGTTTTGGTATCAGTAATGTTGCTTTGAAAAATTTCTTTGGCTGCTGTGGTTATGACGGTCATCTAGAACTGAGTTACGCTGGAAAGTTTGTCAATAGAATGTTTCTCACTCACCTTGTTAATGGGCTAATTTCCAACTTGCTAATATTGCCTGTTTAATGGCTGAAATGGATTGCTTGTATCTAATTTGTAAGGGTGGCAGTGTTTGCTCAAGTTTTTTCTGCCCACGTGGAGTAAAGATAGACTTTAGAAATCATCGCTTTGAAAAGAGCTCATTTAAATCTCTTAAACCTGCCGCCTAAGAAATCAACCAATCAAAAGTGATTTTTATGCCGGATGTAGATAGAACGTGACTATTTTAATTTGAATTGAGCGTGGATTCAAGGTTGTCACGTTGTTAATATTTTGCATGGTTTTTCTATAAAAGATGTAAACTTTACTTTATATTTATTCAGTTTCCCTCTTCTTGTAGACTATAAATGTTATATTGTACAGCTATTCCATTTTTTCCATTGTTATCTAATGAGCATTTTACTCTGAGAATGCTTCATAGTTACTTTTCACAATTTTACTCGTCATCCGACGACACTCATCTTTAACAGCCTGTCACCAGTGTCATGCATACATAACCTCCCCTGGTGTTACGACTGTCACGGTATCTCATTTAACCAAGATAGATCATGAAATGATATAAACAAACATCTGTCAATATCAATACGAAGCGGAGGTTATGTCTGCAGATGGAGAAAAGGAGGTCAGACGACAAGGTATAGTCACATTCTAAGGATAGCTCCACGAAAGAGTTATTACGTCACGCTCAGATTTATTACGTCACAGCTTTGGCGCGAAATTTTATGTTTGAACTTTGCAGGTGCTTTTAAGCCACTTCGCGTTCACAGTAAAAAGTAAAAATGTTAGTTACATGGTTTTTGGGGATGTAGGTAACATCAATATTCCGTCATAAAATTTTGTTCGGAAAATACCCCATTAAATGAATATATTTACCTTTTTGATATGTTGAATAAAAGGAAACTTTCTAGTGACTTTGAAAGCTGACTCTGAAATTTTCAGGGTCTTCAGCACTTTCTGACTACAGAATAATGATCAACCAAAAACCCAATTCTTTTTCTATCCCCTCAAATGGAATTTATTCGGCGAATGTCGGCAATGCATCCTCTCGACTGAGCGACATGCCGAAAGGACCTTCTCTATATATAACGTCCTCCGTTGCACCTTTGTCGACGTTGCCGATTGGATTAAACGTCAACCGTAACTAACGGCCGACTTCCGATTGGCCTCCCTTGGAAACGCGTCTTATTGAGTCGGAAGGTCAAAAGATGGATCGCGACAGGTGCGGAGGATGCACGTCGAACTGGATAGAAATGCTCTTACTATTCGATATCTTCTAGCAGAGCAGTCGGAGGTAAACAGCAAAAATAATGTGTGGGTTCGACTTTACAAATCTGTTACATAAACAACATACTGGAGTCTTGGAGACCCAGTTTCTTTGTGATGGGCTGGTGACAAGACAGTAAAGGTAAAATATCTACGGAAATAGTCAATACAGTATAATAGTCCAACCACTTCAACGATAACGTACCCTGACGTTTGATACTTCCGGCATTATGGAAGATACAAAAAAACCTTCAAATAGGTAAAGCAAAGGTCTACATTTTAAAACTATTGTATAACATATAAGGTTTGTTCCTAAAGTCACGGCATGTGAAAGTTGTTTTTTCAGAAGGAACACCCTATATATTATCCCGAATCAAGTCCCGAATTTGAATTGCGTACCTTTTCCGTATTCCAGAAATATAGGATTTTATCAGTTTGTACAGGGCATTTCCATAGGTATGGCCACTTTTATGTGAAAAACGTAATGAATTCATTCATGTAGAATAATTTCGTGATTGTCTAGTTTTGTTTGAAATTATTAAGTTTGTGCTGTCTTAGATTTTGTTTACAGGGTCAACCAAAACTCACAACTATAATTTTCTTTGTTATTTTAAATGGAGCACCTTGTATTTTATAGTATAGAAAGTTCTTACAAAATACTCCACTATTATTGACAATTCCCTATTCCTATATGTGACAGTTATGGGCTTATTGTAATATGAAGTAGTAAAACAACATTTTAGCCAAATTCTGGTGGTTGTTAAGTTGGCCATCGATGCTATACTTGACAGAATATAGTAAGGCCCGGTTTCACCACAATATTTTATCCAGGATTAAAACATTATCTGGGATTAAATCCTAGATAATTTTATAGACGAGTTTCACCACATTCTTATCCAGGATTAAGCACGTATATCCGAGATAAAACTTAATCTCCCGTATTTGGCGAATAATATGTTTAATCGGAGATTTAGAATGCAGATGACAGTTGAGGTGACGTGGCTGACGTGTCTGCGAACTTCAAGGGTGTACAAATGTTGCAATTTGGAGAAGTGAAGAAGGGGTAGTTTCAAGGCATTCTTAAGCTATGAGTTTTACAGAAGCCATAGTGTCAAGTGTCGTACTGGGGTACTTCTTAAAGAATCATGGCTCGTCTTTTGATGAACTACAACAAGCTTCTATCAAATTAATGTGGGTAAATCCCGACCGACCCAGCAGTACCGGCGCACCATGCATCCTTGTACGTCCCGTTGAAGTAGTACTTAAATCGTCGACCGGGCGGAGGTGACGTGGCTGACGTGTCTGCGGGCACGAAAAAACCACAACAGAATCTCAATAGAACAAAGGAAACGCAAAGTTGAAAATGAACACCGCTATCCGCTATGACCATACCCAGAATTATGTCAAATTCATGTCAAATTCTCAAAATTGTGAGGTTATAAATGCTCCCGTTACGCTGTTGCCACGTCTTAGTTTGAATATATCCGAGATTAGTTAATTCTAGATATATTTGCGCAGGTGAAACAGAAATTAATCTAATCGCGGATGAAATAC
The DNA here is from genome assembly GCA_951848785.1 of Callosobruchus maculatus. Lineage (NCBI taxonomy): Eukaryota > Metazoa > Arthropoda > Insecta > Coleoptera > Chrysomelidae > Callosobruchus > Callosobruchus maculatus. The sequence goes on along the minus strand of CATOUR010000041.1, from coordinate 18,586,270 downwards.
TTCGATTAATTTTATCCAAGATTACGTAATACGGGATTAGTATGGGTTTGGTGAAACCGGGCCTAAGTGTTGTTGTATTTGCTAAATAATTAAAATTAATATTCTAGCTTCAATTCGATTTCAATTATTTGCAGTTATTGCATTACTTGTTGTTAACTGCTAATAATACATTGTATTGATTTTCAGAAGTCGTAACGGTTTTTTTGTTTGCCTTCTTCTCATTATACTACATTATCTGTACGATTAAACCAATCCATGACTTTCTCTAAATTTCTTTTTTCGGTAATCGACGTTCTGGAAATCTTTCATGGTACAACCTACGGGCTAGCACGCTATTTTTATGGCATTTGCCTAGTATCCAGATCATATCGATTAATTCTTCACGGGGCCGTAGCTAGGCGTTGGCCATGGAGCGGATTCATGGTGACCTTAGGCGGGATTCTCTATAAAAGAATATGTAATGTCTTGATTTGCTTAAAATCTGTAAAGATTGTATCGCTGCTAATGTGTTATGAGCGCCGAGGGATTGGTTAGTAGTAGAATAAATCACTAAGCTTGGATAAAGCATTCTTGATTATTTTTATTTTGTATTGTTTTAGTAGCTATTTCATTAATGGGAATACTCATGGTGGGGTTTGAACCCCCAAGCCCCCCTCTCATATACGGCCCTGATTCTTCATTTGAAAAATTAATCATTCTTCAACTCCGACTTTATATAAACAAGTAACACAGACACAAACCAAACCAAATCTAATTTCAAATATCAATCGATAATTGTATAGTTGATAAACTCAGTAGTATTTATTTACTACGTTCTGTCAAACACGGTAGCCATGGCCAGCTCTAAGAAACTTTCAGTATTTGGCAAAAATGTAGTATTATTAGTCATCGTTTTACTTCTTCAAATAGAAATCGCTCCATAACTACGACATTTAGGTATAGGGAATGCCTAATAAAAGTGGAGGTATTTTGTAAGAACTTTCTGACAGTGCTATAAAATATAGGGGGTTCCATTTGAAGTAACAAAAGAAAATTATGGTCCTGAGTTTTGTTTCACACAGTATACAAAATTAAGGATAGCAGAAACCTGGAAACTTTAAACTAAACTAGATCATCACGAAATTATTCTAGCATTGAGAGTCAAGCCTCCAGTTATTGATTTATTAAGATACAGTGTGATGATTTTTTCACAAGAAGTGGCCATATCTCTGAAAATACCCTGTATAACCGAATAAGACCATATATTTCCGGAATAGGGAAGAGAAACGCAAAAGTATTCTACTAATTGTTGCATAACTTAGTGAGCGTAAATATATTTAATAATGCTGATAATTATAAGCGGCCTTTATTCACATGAAAATATAAAAGTATGTACAACAATTTGTAGACTAATGGCGAAGTCTAGCTGAAGCCACCCTACTTACCCATTAGGGGGCAGAGCCCAAAAGATAGATCAAATAATAACACAATTTACTAGAGAACATGAGTATTCATATCACTTAGTAACCAAAAGATATGTGCATATTAGAACTAACAGATTATATTTACAGAAGTTGTAATATTTAGCTAGCAGGAATTCACACGCTAATTTAAAAAGGAAAAACAAAAATTGAAAACAAACATCCAATCTCAGTCAATGTACAAGAGGAAGGAGGTCCTGTCCAGATGTCAAAAACTAATATGGATATATTCATGAACTGCTTACGTCTTGAGTCATGGGCTGAGGTTTATCAAGCATCTACTGCATGTGCCAAATCAAAACTTTTTTTCCAAACGTTCTACTTCCACTTCGAAAACTCCTTTCCTGTAACGAAATCATACAACCGATCATCCAAAAATAAAAAGTGTTTTTCCGCGGAAGTAGAAAGGCTTAAGCAGCTGGTAATATTCTATCATAGTGTTCTTAAAAATAATCCATCAGAAGAAAATAGAACTTTATATAAACAAATTATGACCCGATACAACAATACACTGATAGCAGAAAAAAAGAGTAGGAATAGACAATACATTGAATCATCCGAAAACAAAAATAAAGCCGTATGGCATGTGACTAATCGCGAATGCGGAAGGAAACCTAGGACAACCTCTGAAAACCCTAATATTGACGCTAATGTGCTAAACCACTTTTTTGTGAACCACGCGGAGAAAATAATCAAAGCCTGTAGCAAAACTGTCGACTACACTTTTCTTACTGCGCCAACTGAACAGGATGTAAATAAATATATAAAAAAATTAAAAAAACAAAAAACACCGGACATATATGGAATTAGCACCTCCCTGATTATAAAATGTGCTGAACTGATAATCGAGCCATTAACTCATATAATGAATGCTTCTTTCTCTGAAGGTCACTTTCCAGATTTTTGCAAAAAAACTAAAGTAATACCAATCCACAAAAAAGGTGACATGCATTTACCCGAGAATTATAGACAGATTCACATTACACCTTGCATATCAAAAATTTTTGAATACGCCCTACTTGACCAACTTTCTCAATATATGGAAAAAATCAGAATTATTAATGATGAACAGTTTGGCTTTAGAAATGGGAAAGGAACAGCTGATGCAATCATGCGTTTGGTTGAGAATATACAGCAGTCTTTTGAAGAGGGAGAATTACACATTGGCATTTTTACTGACCTATCAAAGGCATTTGATTGCATAAACCATAATATACTTCTAGAGAAACTACATCACTATGGTATTAGAGGCGTCGTAAACAACATCATTCGTTCTTACTTAAATAACAGAACCCAAAGTGTCCATATTCAGGAAGATATTAGTGAAGAACTAGTTATGAAAAGAGGTGTACCGCAGGGTTCAATTCTTGGTCCCTTTCTTTTTATAGTCTATATAAATGATATCAGTAGTCACATGCTGAGCTTAAACAAAAATATAAAGACGATCATGTATGCGGACGACACTACTTTTGGCCTTTCTCTTGGGAAAAATGAAGTTAATTGTATAGAGCAAATGACCCAGGAAGTCTTAAGTCACTCTAAGGAGTGGTCTGCATCTAACGAGCTGTATCTTAATAGTAATAAGACAGTCATCTGTAAGTTTTCATCAAATACTTGTGATGAGCTCACATCGTTGAAGTTTCTGGGAGTGCACTTTGAGTCACATCTATCCTGGATTAAGCAAATAGATTACTTATGTTCTAAGCTATCCAAAATCGTATTTGCTATACGAAAAGTCTCACTCCTCGTAGACATAGAGGCTGCCTTAACTACCTACTATGGCCTATTTAATTCTAATTTAAATTATGGGATCGTTAGTTGGGGCGGTGCCTCTTACACCCACCTCAATAAGGTGTTTTTAGTTCAAAAGGCTGCTGTACGCAGTATAGTTGGGGCAAAACATGACGCTCACTGCAAGGATATTTTCAAAAATCTGAGAACTATGACCATTTTTGCCATGGTAGGCTATCATAGTATCCTACATATCAGGAAAAATTCTAATAGCTTCCAAACTATGTCGGAACAACATGACTATGAGACACGTGGCAAATATAAACTTATACCACCTAGAAAGCGGATAAATAAATCAAAACTTATCGGCATTGAATACTACAACTTACTGCCTACAAATATTACCGATCTTGCAGCACCTGCCTTCGAGAGGAAGATTAAAATCTTACTGACGGACAAGGTTCCATATAGTTTGGAGGATGTCAGACTATGCTTAAAAAATCTGTGATTACTGTGTTATTATTTTTCTATCTACAAATTGACAAACACGCTATTTTGTAGTTAAGAAGTTTTTTTTGTTTTATATATTATAACATATGTGTTTGTGTGTATGTATGTGTATATATTGTAACATACTGTATATTATGGTATTCGTGTATTTGTATTACTTGTCATTGGTTGTCAAACATGATGTAAAGTCAAAGTGCTAGGTTAGATCTTTTGAAGTGTAAACGTCATCGAATCGTCTAGAGTTTTCGAGAATGACGGATGGATTCTAGAAATGTCATCGAATCCTCTAGATGGTTCGATGAAGTATATATAAGGCTACGGGTAGCGTAGTTCAGTCAGTTGAGTTGAGATCTAGTTGAGATAAGGTTAAGAGTTATTGTATTAAGTTCTGAAGTAAAACGGTGAAAGTTACGTCGAGTTTGATTCCCTGGGTGAAGAAAAAGAGGCCGTGGTGACAATTGGTGTCGGAAGTGTGGGATTATCCATCGAATCAAGCCAAGAAAAGGAAAGAAGGAGTGAGTACAGCATTAGTCCATGCCAATAACCAGAGCTATGTCGTCCGAAATGAGTGCAATGATGAATATGCTACAAGAAATGAAAGCCAGCTTCGAACAAAGTTTAGAAAAAACTGCAGCCAATCTTCAGAGTAGTCAAGAACAAGCTGTATCAAGTCTTCGAAGTAGCCAAGATAACCAGGCAGCTGTTATGCAAGCAACAGTCGTGAACCTAGAAGAGAAGCTAAAGCAACATCAAGAGAACTTCGAACAGAAGTTGAAGCAACATCAAGACGAGGCAGTCGTGAACCTAGAAGAGAAGCTGAAGTACCACCAAGATGAGGTAGTCGCAGGTTTGAAGAGTGACTTGAAAAGTGGACAGGAGCTGGTGATGACCAGATTGGAGGAGCAGAGGCAAGCCGTAAGTCAGGCGTTAGAAAATCAAGATCAGCGTATTAGTGCTATAGAGACATCGCAAAAGATCGTTGAGGAACAGCTGCAGCAAGTGAAGGATCAAGTGAAGGAAATCGTGAGAGACGAAGTGCGAGAACTTAGTGGAGGTGAGCGTGAACAACTACAGCAGGTGAAAGATCAGGTCAAGGAAATGATCAGAGAGGAGCTGCGAGAACTAAGTGCAGGTGAGCGTAGTTTAACAGCTGCAGCACCCGCTTTTCCTGATAGACACAGTGGCGTAGTAGCAAAGCCCTATCCGTACAACGGCAAAACGTCCTGGGACATTTACTATATGCAATTTGAAAATATCGCTCGTATGAATAACTGGTCAAATGAAGAAAAAGCTTGTGTGCTTACATCCATGCTAAGAGACTCTGCCGCAGCTATTTTGGAAAATCTCTGCGCATCAGACCTACGTGATTATGATAAGATAACATCTGCACTAAAGTTACGCTTTGGAGATGCACACTTAACAGAGCTGTTGCATGGCCAGTTGCATAACCGGACACAACAAGCGAAGGAAGATTTAACCACATTTGCATACGAAGTCCAAAGCTTAGCTAAACGAGCATTCGTCGGCAGTCCCATCGAGACACAGGAATACGTCGCTGCTCGCCAGTTTGTCGAAGGCATTGCAGACGCGGAAGTTCAACGAATGGTAAAACTATCCAGTCCCATAAATTTACAAGATGCTGTGATCAAGGCTTTGCAAATTGAAGCTGACATAAAAGCCATGCGAATGACAAGGAGGGTGCGCGCTGTCGAGCAGGATACAGAAGCAGAAGTCAGGGCCACACCGTTTATTTCAGGAAGAAGAGGTGCTAGCTTCCAAAGAAACCCAGTTCGCACAAGCCTAGAAGGAGCTGAAAAGTTTACATGCTGGAAATGTGGACAGAAGGGGCATCTTAGGGTAGGCTGCCGCACCCAGGCTGATAAGATACAAGCGGATGTAGAAAAAGCGGATGAATATGCGAACAAAATGAAATCTATGCAAGAGACGATAAACTCAATGAAGGAGCAGTTTGACAGAGACATAAAGAATTTAGTAAAGAAGAATGAAGAAAGTATTGCCAAACTTCAACAACAACACGGAGTAGCCATGAGGGACCTTAGAGCAGACAGGGATAGGATGAAGCAGTTGCTTGCCTCTCAGGAAAGGAGAAGTATGCATATTAAAAGCAAGTTTGAAACGAATAGAAAGAATCTGCTGAAAAAGGACGAACAACACGAAATAGCCTTGAGGAAGCTCAATAAAGAAGTCTCTGCTTTGAAGGGCGAAATCAAGAGATTGAAAGCTTTGAATCAGTTGAAGAAATCAGAGAGGGAATACGACCAAATTAAAGATGAAAATGCAATGCTCAAACAGAAGATAAATCAGATGGAGGCTGAGTATGCATTCTGTAAAAAGAACTTGAACAACGCGATTGATAAAGCCAAAAGGGTCGGTATTAAGAAGAATGAGTTGAGAGAAAGGTTGGCGCAGCTTGAAGCAGAAAACAAGAAGCTGAGAACAGATTTGAGCGCCGAGGTCGATGATGCGAAAAAGCGAAAGGAAGATTTGTCTAAAGGAAGAGAAGTTGATAGTAAAACTAAACAGCGACTGATGAATTTGGAAAATGAGAATGCTCGACTAAAAAAAGAGCTGGAAAACGCATTGACTGAAGTAGAGTATGGTAGCTCCAAGATGAAGCATATGAAGGATGAAAACAGTAACGTGGAGCAGAAGACTACACAGCTGGAAATTGAGATCGATAAGAAGAAGAGAGAACTGAGTAAGGTTACTGGGGATACAAAGAAGGGTGTGTCCGCAATATTAGCGAAGCCATTTTACGATGTAAAGTTAGAACAGGGATTGGCACAACTGAGGAAAGAAAACCCGAGGATAGGAGCAGAGTTTGGCGCTGCACTCAAGGACGCATCATGGGGTTTGGACCAGACCACGCAACTCAAAAGCGAGAATGTTAAGCAAAAGAACAGGATTGTGCAGGTGGAAGACGAACTCAGCAGGCTCATAGAGGAAGTGGAGAATAGCCTGAGTGATGGGAAGAAGGAAGTGTCGAGAGGTGGCAGTCGTCAAGGCGAAAAGGTGCAACTGAAGAAAATGATAACAGAGCTAGGAAAAGAGAATCCTGCTGGAGCTGAAAATGAGAATCGCAAGTTGGGCAAAGAATATCGCAGTTACGAGATGATCTGGTATGGTCTTGCAACAGACGACGGAAGGAAGGGTAGATGTCCGAAGCTACAACGCCATGAGGTGGAACCCTACGTGGTGATGAAGCGCCTCAACGACGTAGTCTACAGGTTATGTACGGAAAGTGGAAAACCGAAGGTCGACTATGCTGATGTCTGTGGTGATACAAGAATCGAAGTTGTTCGTCGAGGACGCCGAACGCTAAGGGGGGAAGAATGTAACATACTGTATATTATGGTATTCGTGTATTTGTATTACTTGTCATTGGTTGTCAAACATGATGTAAAGTCAAAGTGCTAGGTTAGATCTTTTGAAGTGTAAACGTCATCGAATCGTCTAGAGTTTTCGAGAATGACGGATGGATTCTAGAAATGTCATCGAATCCTCTAGATGGTTCGATGAAGTATATATAAGGCTACGGGTAGCGTAGTTCAGTCAGTTGAGTTGAGATCTAGTTGAGATAAGGTTAAGAGTTATTGTATTAAGTTCTGAAGTAAAACGGTGAAAGTTACGTCGAGTTTGATTCCCTGGGTGAAGAAAAAGAGGCCGTCGTGACAATATACATGTATGTCTATGAATGTATATACTTATGTGTGTTATTATAATATATGTGATTGTCTCATGTATTCGTCATATACTCATGCTTGTTCTTCTGTAAACTAAGTAATTGTAAATTTACAGTGACGTGCCAATGATGTCTGTACATCCGATGGTTAATAAATTTATTTATATTCATTATTTATTTATTATAGATGTGTATTTACTGACGAAAGAAAAAATAAGATCTCAATTTGTATTTAAACTTGATGTTGAGTATTTTGAATAACTCTGGCAATGCGTTGTGTAACTGTACAGCATTATAGACAAAACTTGTGATACATGGCTGTTTTTTGTCGAGGCATGGTGAGAAGCGATTTAGACCTTATATCCCGAAAATGTACTTGTTGCCGGGGAACTTATTTATTTACTATGGAGGGCGGTATAGGGAACAGTAATAATTTTTTAGTAAAGGTAGGTAAATGTAAATATCTGCGACTTTCCGTGTTCAACCAGCCGCATTACTTAATTGTATGCGATATATGTTCTAATTTTCTTGATTCCGTATAAGCCTACAACAGCTGTTCTGTACCTTTTGTGTACGTGATTTATTAAGCTGCGTAAGACAAGGCTCTTAGATAAAATCACAGTATGTGAGGTGACTTAAGGCTAAAGTTTCATAAAAGAGCTTCTCCATATTGTAGTTTAAAGAATGCCTATCACTATAAATTAGCTTCAATGCAGCAAATGCTTTGCCGATTGAGCTCTGAATATGTTTGAAGAAGCGCAAGTCACTGTCCAAATTTAAACCAAGATTTTCAACAGACTCACTGAACTCTAAAAGTATATCATCAATTTTGAGGGAAATCTTATTTTTTAAGAAACTTCCTGATATGCTGTTACCAAATAAACTAGCCTCAGATTTATCAGAATTTAACTTGAGATTACGCTCATTTGAAAGTGTTTTAATAGTCGTCAACTGGGAATTTATTATAGCTTCAGCTGTTTTAAAATCGTTCATACGGAAATTGAAGTGTAATTGCGTATCCTCGGCATAAGCCTGTATCCTACATTGACTAATGCCTTTCAGAATATCAGCTGTATAAATTGTGAACAACAAAGGTCCTAAAATTGAACCCTGTCCGAAACCATAGAACATTACTTCAATCACAATGCTTCCTTTGGTGCGGAAGGAACATAGAATTTCCGACCATTACATTATTATTACTGTCGCCACTACGTTGGAATCGATAGGACCTCCGACAAAAGTAGAACATTTTGGTTACTTGAAGCGTGCGGCCACTTCTTTGGTAAAACTATAAAAGGCAAATTTTCCGAAGCATATCCCAGTCAATTTATGTCTTCTAACTGCGGAAGGCTATTCGGTCGCCCGAGGCCATATTACGTTCCTACTTTGAGTGGCTGCAATTGAATTTTGATCGAACAGTTGAGGCAGGAATAAAACTGCGCCCAATAACGGTAACAGTTTTCCGGAATGTACTTATAAATTACCGAAATAGAGTTCCTTGCTATTCGTTACGACCTGCAATGGCATATGGCCAGATGGAGCATTTCTTTTCTCAGGATGCTAAGTGGGGTGAAATCGTGATATTGGTGGATTTTGTTAGTACGTTACAGTCAGAGGAAGCACTGAAAAGTTAGTATTTTCGATAATTGTATCGGCCATATGCCTTTTATCCTATAATGGAAGTTAGCGACCACTCTAGCCAAATACTCTTACATTCCTGAGCCAAGACAATTCCTAGCAATTGTCCCCTTTCCTGAATATGTCCTTTAGTTATGAACTTCATAATACAATTCTAAATAGATTTATTTGCAGTCAGGTGTTATACAACTTGTAGTTCAGGGTCATGCTCAGAGTGGGCGGCGCCGTGGCGATTCACACACGCTGGGTGGATACGACGAAACAGTTGCTGGATATGAGTATCAAGTGCGCCACTGAACTAACAGTAAATCGCGAATAATGGTGAGCTACAGTTTTCAGAACTATTGATAGTATTCGTGTCGGCAATACTCTAGCTCCGACTTGATGCATTTGACGAGTTCACAACATGCCTGTTAAGACATTGTGACTATAAAAATGATGATGATGATGATGATGACGATGACGATTATACAGCGTAAATATGTCTTAAATCATGAAAGATTTCAAAAAGGATAGGAAACAGAAAAAACGGATCATAATGCTAGTCCTTAACTTACACTAAAACTGATCCAAAATAGGGCAGTCCAAAAATATATTTTTTTTTAGCACAGTAGACCCAGACACTGAAAACAATTACCTAATTAAAGTGAATAGCTTCCTAAAATTCTTAACTTCAATATCTAGTTGCATCTATCACAATAAATTGTAGGAATCCGCCATATAAATGAATGGAAAATGAGAACTACAAATCAAAATGGATAACAGTGTGGGCCAATAGTGAGTGGACGGAAGATTTTCTGCGTTTCCATGGGCTTTCAAAACTGTTTTCATAACGTCTTACAATTTGGGTTGTCTTGTTTCCACTACAGGTTTCGGAATGATTTTCGAAACGCGTTTAAAACGTTTTCAACTCCCACGACTGACACTCTTGAAAAATGTCATTTTCTAGTTTTATAACTTATTTTGAATTCAGAATCGAATTTCGAATAAACTTCAACAAACTGGCAATAGTGACATTAGACAGCAACACAGTGTGCATCTTTCACCGAACATTAAAGGTTTTGAAGGCATGTTCCAATTTATAACATTTTGAAAGTGACAGCTGGTGTTTTCACGACGTTTCGATCTCAATACGATCCCAAAAATTTGTCAACCAACCTTGAACAGGAGACGTAGTAATTGTGGGCATACTAAAATATGTTTCAATTATTTATCACCTGGTCATGTTAGGGAGCCTTTTGCCCTCAAAAGGCTCCCTAACATGACATTAAAATATTTTCACTTAAATTTTGACATTATACAGGGTGATTCATGTCAAACTTACATTTTTTTAATAGAACTCCCTATATTATTGCATACTTGGATTCCATGATTAATTCTAGTGTGACTTTATGTATCACATATGGAACTTTAAATTAATCGTTTAATGCGCAAATAAACATTTTTGATATAAGGAGGTATCAGAAAAAAAATCGAATTTCGCAGCGATTATAAAGCTTAGAAGGCCGTGACCTCAGGGTGCGACTAAGCATGAAATGCGTCACCTTATATCAGACGGTCAAATTTGAATTCTTTTTGTACTTGGAGGAATCAGAATTGGAAAGGAAAATTCAGTCACAGGTTCAGCTTCTTGATTGTTTCAAATGGGAATGCCTATTTTTGTTTATAGGATTAAATGTAAGATTTGATTATCTCTCTAGCAATACAAGATTCTCAATATCAACCTTTTTTAGTTTTCACTTCCACATAAAGTGAAATCGACCAGAAGTAAGACTTCATCAGTCGTAGACATAGGTCAGTATCAGGTTTTTGATCTCATAAAATGTTCCAAAGCTTTTGGAAGCAACGATATGCTTGTTCTATCCTATTTTTGGTGATTGTGTACTTTCCCCATATTGCGATAAATGTCTGGACTTTGACAACCCCTGGCCAGAGGAAATGGATCACTGCTCGTTCTTCCTCTTTGGGGTAACTTTCTAATGTAGCAGCCATGATCTACCTGCAACATAAGGCAGACAAATGGATGAACTAGAATCAAATGTTCACAGTATGACCACAGTAGTATAACAATAAAACAAGCGTGGACAGAAGTCAGTCTGCAAGATAAAGGGCCTTGGCTCACACATGTATACATAATGTCTATAATTTTATGTATTTGCCATGTAAAACGCGGATGCGCAAGTACACGCACAACTCACTTGTTTTTCAAACTACATACATAAATTTCAGAAAGTGACAGCTAAGACCTTGATAAAGGACAATTCAGAGCAATTTTTTCAAAAAAGTTCATTAGTGTGCAAAAAGACTCGCAATGCAAAATCATACGTTCTCGAAAATGTCTCTAATTTAACAACCAAACACAATATCAGAACAAGGCCACCGAATTGACCTAGTGCAAGCTTTCTTTTTCAATTTGCTTTTCGAATCATTACTGTAAGTTTAAAGGTAACGTCAAACTGTCAGCAGGCCACCGGTCGGTCGCTCTCGGCTCTCCTCGATACGAAATCGTATCGCAAGGCGACCTTCGGACTTACCTCCCTCATTTTATTTTAGACGCACATACTTGAGAAAGCGCTAACACGAGAGTACGTATTATTATGGATTTTCATGTTCGCGCGCTATACCCTAGCCCCTTAAGGCAGACTTACGTCAAAAGTGCAGATAATTTTTGACTTGCCCTCGTATAAACACTTCACTAATATTTATGAAGAAAATGAAGAGAGTGGTCACCGCAACCTTAATTTGGAGATATCAGGAAGCTGCTGGGATTCGTCTTGTACCAATAACTAAAGAGGGAGCTCAAAGTACCTTATGCCAGAGGGGTGAAGATTAACAAACTTCAATATCCATTGCAAATGATGTATGCATATATTGCCAATGTTGTTGGTTACAACAATTTGTGTTTTGTTTGAGGCAAAAGCTATGAGTACTGATGGAATTCATTCCACATAAAAGCCCGTATTTTGAAGCTGTTTCGTGTGAAGTGCGCGCAATCCCAAAATACTCAATTAATTGTGACAACAATGCGAGTTTAATTAAATTTTTGAAATGTGTATTAAACGGATGGTGTTATCACAATATGCGGGAAAATTGTCGGATTTTTATTCCATATTTCAATTAACATTCCTTTGTAGTGTAGGAAACGAGTTTTTCATTTACAGGCAGTGGCATGCCTAGTTGGTAGTTGATCTTTCAATCTAGTATTTTTAACGGATTGTTTATTGTCAAACTTCTTTTTAGCTTGGTACATTACTAAGACAGATCCATATTATGTTACTAGACACCTCATTTCCGGATGGAACCTGCCTCATCTTTAGGGACGACTGAAACTACGTATACCTAGCTAACACAAGTTAGGTAGGTGTATGTACATTATATACCTGAACTCATGATAGGTAAATGGAGTCACTAGCTGGGTACCGATGTAGATGACGTAGGTTGTTACCAGTATACAAGGATTTCCAGCTATTGCACAAATAGGCACCACATTCCCGATCTAGATTGCTTCAGAATTTCACTGGCTTCTAGAACTATCCTAGGGGCGGCTTTTGCAATAATGCAAACAGAAAAATCTGTCGTTTTGTCAAAGATTCACGTTTTGATTCAACGGGAGGTTAAACTCAGCATTCCTCTAATACAGCGATGTTTTATCCAATGGGAAGTGTATAGTTGCTAACGAATTATATCGTATTGTTGATTCACTACAAGATGTCATTGGATTCCAATGAATGATTCAATCGCAGCCTGTCGTTGAATCGAATCTATGTTTGGTAATTGATTCTAAACTACTTTCTGTTCCTTGGACCAACAGATTTTATTCCGAGGACAGCTGATCGATTCATTTGGATGTTCAATGGTTTGAGTTAGGATCAAGTTATAAGAAGAGTGATATAAGAATTAGATATACGCCTGCACCAGTTGTTGCATTTTACCCTGAAATATAACTGTCTGACTAATCTAAATACCTACATTCAAATGTGGGTGTTAGCTCTTCTAAGCCCCAATTTCTCAGTAGGTCCTCCATTTAGTATATAACTAGACACATTTAAATCACACATTTGTTGATGAAAAAAACAAAAACACGAGATGACACAACATGGCTAACACCGAAACAACACAACGAAACACAACGAAACAACCTCGTCCATGTTGGCGGGTTGGCGCCGATAATAACACTAAGATGATCTCCCTGTTCTTTTTTTTTACGTTCATTGAATCGGGACATCAGTCCCGCCGAATACTGATTATAGTTCAGCGAACAACAAGAGCTTTGAATTCGATATATGATATTGTTGTTACGAATACTAGTTACCAATTTCTTTAACAGCATAGACAATGTTTTGAAAGCATGGGTTATTGTTCGCCTAATAGTTACCTTTTGAAACAAAGTTAATTTTTATCAAATGAATTATCACGAACTGCTGTTGCAGTAATAATTTTTGTACATCAAATAGATTGTATGCTTTGTTTAAATGAAACATAGAGTAAATTTCGAAAACAAAAGGATGTTTTGATTACATTATATGTCAATACTGGTAGTAGAAAGATTATACATATCGTTAGAATGAATATAGAACTATTTTGAATTTATTGGCGTACCTGTGATTACTTCGAATATAAGGATTGAATTCTTTCAATGACATGAATTTGAAAAAACTGTAAATATATTTAAAGCGACGGAGAAACATCCAAATACTAACAAGTAATTGGAAACGCAACAGTATTTTTTCTGTGTGTTTGTAGCTATACGAGTACTTCACAATGGAACGTTCTAGAAGCCAATGGGCGGATTTCCTCCTTTACCATAGCATACGAACCCCAAATAATGCATCTTCAATCATAATAATAGCATATGTTCCTTCCACTTCTGCCAGCCAGCTAATGGGTGTACAAGCTCTATTCTCAAAACAGTATGACATACCCATGTCACGATCACAGGCTGCTCCATTGGCTGGCAGCAACATGGTTTCTTCGCCATCTTGAGCTGCGCACAATAAACTTGCCAAGGGCGAGTTACTCCTGATGTATTGAACGATGTGGCGAGATGGGGCACCGTTAACTACTTCTTTATTAGCCTTGGTATAAACGTTGTTCGTCCAATAGCTGTTGATGCTGGGATACGCATTGTATTCAAAACCGAGGATGATTATCGGAAGGTAAACCGTCTTTCGAAAGCGGAAATTATTCCTCCATTTCTTCTGCCCTCTAAACCAAACATCCATTACGTCATCAGAGGCATCCCAGCATTACCTGTCGAGCAAGAAGTCAAAGAGGAGCTCGAACAGAAGGATTATGCTTCCCGCCACATGGAGTGCAATGGCGATGTACCCATGCCTTTGATAGTGGTGACTCTGCCAAAAAAATGATGAATCCAACATGTGTTTTATGAACATAAGCTTCTGGGACTATCTGTCACAGTCGAAGTTCATAAGAGCTCTCCATTGATATACAGTGCCACTGTTATCAGAGGTATGGATCCGCTCAGTCACCAAAGTAGCTGAAATGTGCTCAAGACCAAATGATACATCCTTACTCTCAAACAACAGGTGCTGTGATGGCGATTATCCAGCAAATATTCCCGTGTGGGGGTCAGAACATCTCCGATCGTATATCCTGCGTGTCGTAAAAGGCGACTGAAAGGACATGAACTACTGTCGGTATAAACAGTAACCTCTTCTCAACCAACAGCTTCGGGTGGACAAGTTGACAAGAGTCAGGACATCTTCTTGTCCTAGGGGTGAGAAGTTGCCCCTAAAGGCGGATGAACCAGTAGATACCATCTGCTAACTGCAACTACTGCATTAAAGATCTTACAGATATCCTAAGAGAAACTCGTAAAATGAGTAAATGTATTTTACTAGTTCACAAAATGGCTGTTAAGACATTGTGACTATGATGATGATTCCCGCCTGTAGATTCATGCCTAAGAGGAATCTGTAGATCACCGCACAAAGGCGAGCCAACTTATCAAGTGACCAGCCAAGGATGCTACCTTAACTTCACCTGCTGCTTCTAGCTCACCTCCACCTGCACAAAGCGTGAACTTGGAAACAACGTTTAAGTCCTTCCAGCAGAAGATTAGTCCCCATTTAGCGCCACACAGGCCTTGCGGTCGATTTTTCCGGTAAATGTCTAGGTTTTAGTCAAGTGTAATTGTCCAGCAGACCTCTGTTACGCGTGTTAGTGGACTGCACAGTCGAGCAAGTTCGTAAGCACACTAGGTCGCGGCTCCCACTGTGATCAAAATCAAATCGTGCAATTTTGAAAACTACTAATCTTTTGGCCTTTTTTTAGACAGCGAACCTCAAAGATAACTCTCTTGGTTAAACCCAAATATTACCGAACTCAAAACGTTTATGTCAAGCTATACCCACCAACCGATGAACTTCCTTCTTTTTGCTCTTCGCCTTCCTTTATTTCCTTCTCTTACTTCTCCAAGACATTGTGTGGCCCTAATAAGGTCTGGCCTTTGGGTAACCAGGCCTGATAGACCGATCGACCGACACGACCATGACTGAGAGCAAAGGTCCACCGAACCGCTCTGACACGAATTTACGAATTGCGTAAAGCTAGCGTAATTCCCTTGAATGCGCTACTGACTGCAGGCACTCCACTCCACTTATTACTGACAACGCGTTAAAGTAGTTGATTATTGAAAATGCTGATGTTTTCATATTTCGAATCTATATAACCGTAATTGACATGACTTTTAATTATCAGTTAATAGGGAGGAAACATTCCAGGCACTGAAGTGCAGACATCCATAACACATGTTTGCTTGTCATGTATGCATAATTGTATAGGTGATTATCTATATCAAAACAGAGACTATATTTAGTTGGTTTATGCTTGACAGTCAATAATTTGTGGATTTGATTGAAATGAACTTGATATAGGAGAGGATGTTCCATCAGGACACTATATGTTTGGAAAATAACACGTCAGGCACGAAACTAGTAAAGAACGGTGCGCCATAGAGTTCAGTTTTGGGACCTGCGCTGCTCATGGTATACATCAACGATCTATTCAGTTATCTACTGCCAGTGAAAGCTGTATGTGATGCTGATGATACCACATTGATTAGCCATGCCTAGATGTCCTTCTAGTTTCGAGAATTTGATAACTATGTCGGAAGGTAAATCCAAAGCTGTTTGTTAGTTTAGTCAAAATATTCTTAAGTTAAATATTACTCGTAACAAGACACAAAAGTTGAAATGTTTTAAACATAACATTCAAAACATTTTCCTTGGCATACTTGCCGGCCCTCTCATTACCACCCACACCAATATGACTAGGCACCCAATATAATGTTACCCTGTTGATCTTCGCCAGTATCTTTAGGATATTATGGCAGTCCCACACTATTTTTGAAGTACAGTATATAGTATGAATGCGTTTGTTATCTGGAACACTTAATTCATAAGATTACAGGATTCTACCAAGGCTCTAGCAAGAAAATGACGGTGAAAGTTTTAAGTAAAACGGCAGTTGTCTCGGTGTAGCTGCTTACAGCCTGTTTTGTAAAAAGCACATAAGGTGAGTTTTTGGTAGCGGATCGGTCGATAACTCTACTACTGCAGAAGATAGGGAAAGAAGTAGTGTACAAAATTTTTAGCCAAAGATATGCTTCTGGCAGAGAAAATGTTTTGATTCATACTTTTATAACTACTTGTGGTGCTAACATATATTTTTTTACTAATAATCCTTGTTCTTGTAATATGAGGTATTGGAAAATTAAACAGGGTATTTCAACGGTCATGATCATTTTTGTATCCAAATTGCCGTCAAATGAACGTAGGTACTGTATATTGAAAATTAATTAATCAAACATTTGTTTACATGGCAAGATAAAAAGTATCCTCTAGTTTTAACGCTGGCTGTAAAATAGTCGACGACGCATATTCATGTACAGGGTGAGATAGAATGCAAAATCTAGATTTTTCCCTTTGTTTTAAATCTAGCCCCCATATTTTATTCTATCAAAAACTGCATTTAATATGATCTTTCGTATTTGTATAACATTTAATACACACACAATCATTAGTGTTCGATATGTTTCGATTTTTCTGCAAATTTCAAGTATACCTTCAATTTGTGTACGAAAATTTATTTATTTTGAGAAAGGACTATGTAATTTTATTTTTATTTAACGAACAACTAAAATATAAGCCTATAACAGTATTTGATGTAGTCAAAATCCAGAACAGTCGAGATAACATAAGCTGAGTATGCTGAGGAAATAATTTTATAGACGTGATGCATATCTGTGAAGCAGATTTGTCAGGTAGGTTTTGAAATATTGACAGTTTTCATAACCTTCTCAGTAATTTCGTGCTGTGTGAAAACCGAGTTCTTAATAATTATTTATCTATGGAAAAACAAATAGGGGGTATTTAGGAGAATCTTCTAGAAGTTGCCTACTTGCCTCTAGAATAGGCACCCTAAAGCGGATGCATCTGAAATATTGAGGAATCGCTTTATTCGTACAGGGTCGGTTAATATTCCAAAGCCTACCTGAAAGATCTGCTTGATAATTATAAATCACGTCTATAAAATTATTTCCTCAGCATACTTGACTTATGTTATCTCGATAATTCAAGGTTTTGACTTCATCAAATACTATTATGGGCTTGCATTTTAGTTGTTCGTCAGACAAAAATAAAGTTCCGTAGTGTTTTCTCATAAATAAATAAATTTCAGTAGATACACAAAAAGAAGGTATATCTAAATTTGCAGAAAAATCGAAATACCTCAGATGAACGTAGGCATAAGAAATGTCGTAAAAAGATAAAAGAACATATCAAAAACAATTTTTTTGGTATAATAAAATATGGAGGGTTACATTTAAAAAAAAATAATTCTAGATTTTGCATTACACATCACCATGTGTATGGGTATGCGACTTTTTTTAGAGCCGGCTTTAAAACTAGAGGCCATTGTACGTTTTCTCTTGCCGTGTGAAAAAGATAATCTTTTATTAATTACTTTTTGGTAGATACATTACCCCATTTGACAGCAATTTGGATATAAAAATGGTCATAACTTTTGAAATACCCTGAATATTACAATACCTTATATTACAGAAATGGAGATCATTAGTGGCATTTAAATATGAAATAATGTATAGGGTGTCTCATTTAAACATGAATGTATCATCACGTAGTTATGAATCACCCTCTAAACTCAAAATAGTTTCTGAGCAAGGAGCATATACTTACCTACAACCTTTATTCACTACTATTTTCGCTACCTTTTACAGTAGTGGAGTCTGCCGATCCGTTACTAAAAACTCACCCTGTAAATCCCGTATAAAGGACCGAGCTCGTGATTTATTGGTGAAGCAGAGCCACTTCGATTGAGCCGCCGCCTTCATCTTCAATTTAAAACTATCGTGCTGCAAAGGGACATAGGTGTTCATCCCTAGCGGCCGGAATCGTCGAAAGGTCTCGGAAATTTGAGACCGTCGACGTCGTAGTTGGCATTGGCATCGTCAGCGGTGGTTCCCCTGCGTCGACTGGCGGTCTCTGGTGGCTGCCGCAGCTGGACTGTCAAGGATTAGCGGGGCCACGACGAAGACGTGCTTAGACATACTGTCGGAAGATCGATAGGCCCCCCCGCACCACCCACTCGCATCCGAAGGGAACGCTGAGGAATGTTAAGCCAGTCAAATTGTACTCTTTTCAGAACGCAAAATCGAGTAAGCTGAAATAATTTTTGGTGTAGGGTGCTACCAAAGAATTCGAATAGGATACAAGAGGTAAACAACTATCTTGTTTGTCCCCACAACCCTAAGGTGGCTTGGTAATGCTGCCACACGAACCGCTGATAAGCCAGTCTACCCGTTGTATACCCGCGACGAGGTAGCAGGTAAAGAACCCTAAAAATAAACGCACTATTACAGTGGCCTAATACAAATAGCAACTTTGTTTTGATTGACCGTTTGGGATTAATTGATATAGTTTTGAGTGAATTTTGGGTTTTAACAGTGAATAAGGGTTAAATGACTATTTTAAACAATCCCACGAGATTTAAGTCCCACGGATTTCTGTAGAAAATAACAACGTGGTGTCAACAGTAAATAATAACAACGGGATCTTGGGAACACTCACATGTCTGTCAAAGTATGGGTGTTGCTTCTCTTAACCTATACGAATACGTTGGGTGCTATCAGGACTAGCTCAAAGGTGCACTGATAGTTGCAATGAATTCAGCCAGTGAGCATAGGCATAACAAGAAAGGTCAATCTAAGCTTCGCCCCTATGCTGTATCTCTCTTTCGCTCTCTGATAGTACTCTTCTTCCTCTAATCTTGGCACATTTCAGTTGCGAATATGCAGGCATGGCGGGTTTTGATCTTCCAATGGGGTGCAAATGGCGAGTACGAATGTTGCTGACAAGCAGAAAGGGCAAAAAAAACGTCCTTAATTATTGAGAAAAGCACAAGTAAGCTACTAACATCAGCATCATAGTCACAATGTCTTAACAGACATGTTGTGAACTCGTAAAATGCATTTACCCATTTTACGAGTTTCTCTTGGGATATGTTTAAGATCTTTAATGCAGTAGTTTCCCATTTGATTTCTGCATCCTCATGCCGTTGACCAGATGGTATCTACTGGTTCATCCGCCTTTAGGGGCAATTTCTCACCCCAAGGACAAAAAGGTGTCCTGGTCTTCTCAACTCGTCCACCCGAAGCTGTTGATTGAGAAAAGGTTACTGCTTATACCGACAGTAGTTCGGTGTATATTCTAACCCGCCCCCACACGGGCAAAGCTATTAACATAGCATGATATTAATACGGAACATAAAAAAACTATTTATAGAGTAATTACTTTTTTTTTCAGTAAATATTAATACGTCAGCGGTGTTATTCCTATTTAAAATATCATTCATTTTGGCAGTTACCTAGGCATTTGCGGATTGGTGTTTCATTGACAAGATGCACATGCGCAGCCTGCAGGCTCTGCAGAGCTGGACCTTGTACACAATCACCAATACCCCATGGTATCTTTCGAACGATTCCCTTCACAGGGACCTTGACATCCCTTACGTGAGGAACTACATTAAACACGAGGCACAATGGAGCTGTGTTATGGGCTATCAAATCCTTTGCACCATTTAAGGTGCCTGGGGCTCAAGGAATTTTTCCGGCCATGCTCCAGCATAGCACCGATATAATCACCCGAAAGCTTGCGAGGCGATCTCAGATTACCTTAATGATGATGAGACGAGCGATCGGTTGTACCTGGGGTTTAACCCCCCTCAGTGGCAATATGGCTGTATACTATGGTAATCAGACCCACGATGGTGTACTACTATTACCAGCATTGCATGGTGGCCACAGGTTCATTAAAATAAAGCATCTAAGCGCTCACAAAAGTGTAGCGAGCTGCGAGTATAAGCATAGCGTAGGGTACACCAATAGTAGCATTGGAAGTATTGCTGAGTATCCCAACTCATACAAAATGCAGTACAATGGTAACAGGTTTCACCACACTGCCATGATACACACCACGATACTTGACAACCTGCGCAACAGAATGTCAAAAGTCGTGAACACCGAGATCCCAACTAACGTCAACCTAAGTGACAGATCCGGATGGCTCCAAAAATTCATCAGATACACGAGAAGGCATATACTGTAGTAAGCGTGGGCAGAACGTGAATATCCGCCTAGGTAAGCCGCCGGCTTATCACGTATCTTGCAGACTACAAGCAACGGGCCAAAATTGCGCAACATCTGCTGTCAAACGTAAATTTCGTTTTATGCAACGACGTCATTGGGACGGACAACAACATATGTTGATAAAGGTAATATCACATGTTTGATTCTGCTAGATTACAGCAAAGCCTTTGATACATTAGAGCATAGTATTTTGATTACGAAATTGAAGTACTTTGGGTTTGACGACAGTGCTGTCAAATTAATTAAAAACTATTTAACTAACAGGTATCAGTATGTGTCCATAAACAATACTGTTTCCGACAAGAAAGAGATCAATATGGGAGTACCACAAGGGTCTATCTTAGGCCCTTTGTTGTTTTCTATATATATTTCAGATTTCTCTAGTTATATAAGGAATTGTAAAATACACCATTATGCCGACGACACTCAACTGTATTACAGTTTTCAAATTGACAGCACGTTGGATTCCTTCAAATTAATCAACGAAGAATTAAATATACTCTATAACGTATCCACCGCCCATAATTTAAGCCTAAATGCAAGCAAATCAAAAGCAATACTTTTTGGTTCCAAACAAAAAAGAGCTGAAGCTGAAAGGGCTTGTAATATAACCATTAATGGCGTGCCACTGCCGATAGTTAGGGAAGTCAAAAATTTAGGGTTGTGGATTGACTGTGAGCTCCGCTTCAGCACGCATGTAAACAAACTTTGTGCCTTGGCTTACAGCATGCTCAAGCAGATGTATCCACAGCGTAAGGTTTTGAGCAGTAGTTTAAAGGATCAGTTATGCGATGCGCTGATTATATCACGTTTATCCTATTGTGACAGCATATACGGATTAGCGCTCCTAAAGAGTGATGTCGTAAAACTGCAGAGAGTACAGAACTCATGTCTCCGCTTTTCTTATGGAATTAGGAAGTTTGATCACATAAGCCATATTTATAAACAAAAACACAAACTTAGGTTGGATAAACTGAGAAGGATGCACTTCTTATCAGTAGTCCATAAGGTACTCATAAACGAGAAGCCTAAATACCTCTTGAATAAACTGACCAAGTATGAAAATACAAATTCATTACCTACTAGGAACAGACGACTGCTTGTCATACCTCGTCATAAAACATCTGCATATAAGAGAAGCTTCTCGTTTAATGCTGCTAAGCTTTACAACACGCTCCTTAATGAATATTACGATTGTTCCATAATAAATTTCAAAAAGAAGTTAAAGGACAAGCTACTATCAGAAATGTGATGTTCCATTGATGCCGACTGTGTCTGCCCTCCCTCTGTGTCACGCTAATTCGTTTTTCATTACTTCAGTACTTTGTATTGTATGTTCTGCTATGATTTGTTATTGTTATTATTATTTTGGAATTGTCAAACTGGTTCTACATAATGAAATAGTTAAAAATGAAATTCATTTTTATGATGTCATTGTATAAATGTTAATTTTTTTTTATTCTTATATGTGTACTGAGTTCTTGTAATGATTATTTACTTCAAACATCAGGCTCGTAACCGTTAGTAATGTTTATATGATTTATTAATTATCTGGTATTGTTGGTTGGAATAACATTGTAGTTAGATTATATTTCTGATAGCATGTGGTAAATATACTTTTGGTTTCTCTGGGTTGAGTTGAAAAATACCCTTAGGGTAACACTCCACCTTTTCGATTTCGCCTATTTGTTTGAATATGTATTGTAATATTGAGTGCTGATTTTGTTACTTATTACTTACCTACTGATGTTTTGTTTATGGCCAGAATCGAATAAAGACCCGTTATTATTATTATTATCTGACTTTCTAAGTTCCTCTCGCATAGTTGCGGTAGCAACAAGTGTTGACGGGCTGTGCCAAGTCAACACCCGGACCATTATTGATCTGAATTTAGGAAGGATCGTACAATATTACAGGTCTTTAGGATTACAGACTTTTGGAACACTTTGTGTAACTTTTCGTCCAGGCCCAACTGTTGAAGGTGTTGTGTAAACGTGCTTGGTGTAAGGCCTGAGACAGACATAATGAGGGGGACAATTGTGACTTTGTTTTGTTTCCAAAGTCGTTTTATTTCCATGGCAAGGTCCGTGTATTTAGATATCTTCCCAGCGTAGGTGTTTTGGATATTCACATCATTGGGAATGGCAATATCTATCAAATAGGTAATTTTGTCGGCCTTTGACTGGAAAACTATATCTGGTCTATTGGCTGGGATAGTCTTGTCTGTATGTATTTCAACGTCCCAGTATAGTTTGTATTGATCGTTTTCGAGTACTGATGTCGGAGTGTAATTGTAATACGGATCTGTGTTTTCTATTAGCTTGTTTGTTGTGGCTAATGCTTGATGTATGACCTTGGCCGCAGAGTTATGTCTGGCTGTGTATTCGGTACCGGCAAGAGTTTTGCACCCGCTTGTTATGTGATCTATTGTTTCTTTTTGTTGTTGACATTTTCTGCAATTATCGTCTGTTATGGATGGATCTTTAATTATATATTTTTTGTAGTTTCGTGTTGCAATCACTTGGTCCTGGATAGCAAGCATGAAACCCTCCGTTTCTGGGAACAGCTGGCCATCCTGCAACCAGGCGTATGACTGTTTTTGGTTAATGTGGTTTTGAGTGACACGGTATCTATGTTTGCCGTGCAGTGCTTTCTGCGACCAGGTGTTTATTTTTTCTTGTTGTGATTGGATATGATTGTATGTGTCTGCTACGTGATCTGGACTAGAGAGGTTAAGTGGTGTATAGTTTTTGTCTGCTTTTACTATTGCTTTATGTAAGTTAGTTTGTTTGGTGTGGAAGAAATGTCTGAGTGTTTGTATCTGTGTTGTGCGAAGTGACTGTATATCTATAATTCCTCTGCCACCTAGTTTTCTGTCTATGGCGAGCCTCTCCTTGCAAGCGTTCGGATGTGACATCCTGTGTTTTGTGAGTTCTGTTCGTATAAGTATATGGATGTTTTCTATGTCCGTGTGTGACCACTTGATGATGCCAAAGGAGTATGTGAGTACCGGTATTGCAAATGTATTAATGGCTTTTGTGAGATTTTTAGAATTCAATTTTGTTTTTAACAGTTTAATGAGGCGGTCTTTAAACTCTTGTGTTAGTTGTGCCTTAACTTGTGTATGGTCTATCTTAACGTTCTGATTGAAGCCCAGGTACTTGTACGTTTCGTCTTTATCCATGTTGTCCAGTGGTTGGCCAGTTACTACTTCCTTTTCCGGTTGGTTTTTCCATTGGCCTTTATTGATGTGGAGCACCTTGCATTTACTCATTCCGAATTCCATCCTGATGTCTGATGTATAAACTTCTGTTACTTTGAGTAATTCTCTCAGTTGTACTTCTGTGGCGGCATATAGTTTTATATCATCCATGTACAGGAGATGATTGATTTTGTGTTGATCTGCTTTATGGTGTCTGATGTTGAAACCATGGTTTGTGCTGTTAAGTGTGTTGGAGAGCGGATTTAGGCAGAGGCAGAACCATAGTGAACTAAGAGAGTCACCTTGGAAGATGCCGCGTCGTATATGTAGCTCATCCGTTTGAATATGGCCATCGTGAGTTTGAAGGTGTATGTTTGTTCGCCATGTTTCCATGGTGCTCTTAAGAAACTGACGAAGTCCTGGGTTGATTTTATATATTTGAAGTGTTTTCATTAGCCAGCTATGGGGTACAGAGTCGAATGCTTTTTTGTAATCTATGAAACAGGTATGGAGATTCCTATGCTCTTTTCTAGTTTGCTCCATGATCACACTATCAATTATAAGTTGTTCCTTACAACCCTGGCTGTGTTTTCTACATCCTTTTTGTTCTTCAGTCAGGATGTTGTTTTGCATTAGGTGTTGTTCAATCCTTCTGCATATTGTTGCAGTGATAATTTTGTACAAGGTGGGGAGACAAGTGATTGGGCGGTAGTTGGCAGGGTTCTTGGTATCTGCATTTTTGGGTTTTATATACGTTATTCCTTGTGTGAGGAAATTGGGAAGCCTATTAGGTTGGAGTATGGCTTTATTGATTTGGTCTGTGAGCATTTCGTATGTTGAACTGAATTGTTTGTACCAAAAGTTTTGCACATTATCAACGCCTGGACACTTCCAATTGTGAGTATGTTTTATCGTTTCAGCTATTTCCTCAGTTGTAAGAATAACGTTTCCCTGCTCCGTTATGTGTTGATGTTTTGTCTCTTCTTGTCTGATCCATGGGGCATGTTCATTATGGGTTTTGGGTTCTGACCATAGGCTTCCCCAAAATGCAGTTAATTCTTGTCTGCTTGGAGGTTGTATTGTTGTTATCTGGTTGTTTGATGTTATTTTTTGGTAGAACTGCTTTTCACTTTTCTGAAATAGATTGTTAGCATCCTTTCTGTCGTTGGATTCTTTGTATCTGCGGAGTCTAGCGGCATAAACTGCAAGTTTTTGTTTAAGTGTATCAGCTATTTCTGGTATTGATTTTTGTGGTGACTTTGATTTCATTATATTTATTGTTCTTTGTATGTGTTTTGAAGGATGGTTGTTATTGTTGGAGTATTGCGCGAGGTGTGCCAGATCCTTTCTGATCGTGCGCTGATTTTGTTTTCTATTCTTATTTGCCATTTAGGTTTAGCTCTATTGCTTCGCTGGTCTTTAGAACGTTTTTGAAGTTTTTGGCCGTTAACTATGAGTGTTGTTGCTGCGGCAGCATATATAACGGTATGGATGTCCTCTAGGTTACTGTTGTTTGTTATGAATTGTGGTATTAGGTTAGTATTTATTGTGTGTAGTATTTGCTGAGTGTTGTTTTTGAAAATTAGTCTGGGCAGGGGATCTCGCAGTGCGGGATTGGTGCCGCACCATTTGTTAAATTGTGTGTTCATCACCTGTTCCGCAGTTTGTGTGATGGAAGGTGATCGAGCAATGTTTTGGTTTTGGTTCTGTGTAGTTGTGTTGCACCGTTTGTTAAATTGAGTTGTTCGTGAGTTCGTCATTTGTTGAAATTCATTTTTATGATGTCATTGTATAAATGTTAATTTTTTTTATTCTTATATGTGTACTGAGTTCTTGTAATGATTATTTACTTCAAACATCAGGCTCGTAACCGTTAGTAATGTTTATATGATTTATTAATTATCTGGTATTGTTGGTTGGAATAACATTGTAGTTAGATTATATTTCTGATAGCATGTGGTAAATATACTTTTGGTTTCTCTGGGTTGAGTTGAAAAATACCCTTAGGGTAACACTCCACCTTTTCGATTTCGCCTATTTGTTTGAATATGTATTGTAATATTGAGTGCTGATTTTGTTACTTATTACTTACCTACTGATGTTTTGTTTATGGCCAGAATCGAATAAAGACCCGTTATTATTATTATTATTATCTGACTTTCTAAGTTCCTCTCGCATAGTTGCGGTAGCAACAAGTGTTGACGGGCTGTGCCAAGTCAACACCCGGACTATTATTGATCGGAATTTAGGAAGGATCGTACAATATTACAGGTCTTTAGGATTACAGACTTTTGGAATACTTTGTGTAACTTTTCGTCCAGGCCCAACTGTTGAAGGTGTTGTGTAAACGTGCTTGGTGTAAGGCCTGAGACAGACATAATGAGGGGGACAATTGTGACTTTGTTTTGTTTCCAAAGTCGTTTTATTTCCATGGCAAGGTCCGTGTATTTAGATATCTTCCCAGCGTAGGTGTTTTGGATATTCACATCATTGGGAATGGCAATATCTATCAAATAGGTAATTTTGTCGGCCTTTGACTGGAAAACTATATCTGGTCTATTGGCTGGGATAGTCTTGTCTGTATGTATTTCAACGTCCCAGTATAGTTTGTATTGATCGTTTTCGAGTACTGATGTCGGAGTGTAATTGTAATACGGATCTGTGTTTTCTATTAGCTTGTTTGTTGTGGCTAATGCTTGATGTATGACCTTGGCCGCAGAGTTATGTCTGGCTGTGTATTCGGTACCGGCAAGAGTTTTGCACCCGCTTGTTATGTGATCTATTGTTTCTTTTTGTTGTTGACATTTTCTGCAATTATCGTCTGTTATGGATGGATCTTTAATTATATATTTTTTGTAGTTTCGTGTTGCAATCACTTGGTCCTGGATAGCAAGCATGAAACCTTCCGTTTCTGGGAACAGCTGGCCATCCTGCAACCAGGCGTATGACTGTTTTTGGTTAATGTGGTCTTGGGTGACACGGTATCTATGTTTGCCGTGCAGTGCTTTCTGCGACCAGGTGTTTATTTTTTCTTGTTGTGATTGGATGTGATTGTATGTGTCTGCTACGTGATCTGGACTAGAGAGGTTAAGTGGTGTATAGTTTTTGTCTGCTTTTACTATTGCTTTATGTAAGTTAGTTTGTTTGGTATGGAAGAAATGTCTCAGTGTTTGTATCTGTGTTGTGCGAAGTGACTGTATATCTATAATTCCTCTGCCACCTAGTTTTCTGTCTATGGCGAGCCTCTCCTTGCAAGCCTTCGGGTGTGACATCCTGTGTTTTGTGAGTTCTGTTCGTATAAGTATATGGATGTTTTCTATGTCCGTGTGTGACCACTTGATGATGCCAAAGGAGTATGTGAGTACCGGTATCGCAAATGTATTAATGGCTTTTGTGAGATTTTTAGAATTCAATTTTGTTTTTAATAGTTTAATGAGGCGGTCTTTAAACTCTTGTGTTAGTTGTGCCTTAACTTGTGTATGATTTATCTTAACGTTCTGATTGAAGCCCAGGTACTTGTACGTTTCGTCTTTATCCATGTTGTCCAGTGGTTGGCCAGTTACTACTTCCTTTTCGGGTTGGTTTTTCCATTGGCCTTTATTGATGTGGAGCACCTTGCATTTACTCATTCCGAATTCCATCCTGATGTCTGATGTATAAACTTCTGTTATTTTGAGTAACTCTCTCAGTTGTACTTCTGTGGCGGCATATAGTTTTATATCATCCATGTACAGGAGATGATTGATTTTGTGTTGATCTGCTTTATGGTGTCTGATGTTGAAACCATGGTTTGTGCTGTTAAGTGTGTTGGAGAGCGGATTTAGGCAGAGGCAGAACCATAGTGAACTAAGAGAGTCACCCTGGAAGATGCCGCGTCGTATATGTAGCTCATCCGTTTGAATGTGGCCATCGTGAGTTTGGAGGTGTATGTTTGTTCGCCATGTTTCCATGGTGCTCTTAAGAAACTGACGAAGTCCTGGATTGATTTTATATATTTGAAGTGTTTTCATTAGCCAGCTATGGGGTATTATTATTATTATTATTATTATTATTATATAACCTACAATTTTTACGATCTTATTGCTGTGCTGTACTGTGGCACAGCATCTGCTTAGCGACCACTGTCGCGAATTTTTATATAATAAGGCTGCCGGCTACTGTTTTTCAGGCAAAAATATACGCAATTTTGGAATGCGGCAGAAAATATGCACAAATAAACGATACAGCAAAAATACTACCGATGTAAACACAGACAGCCGGGCGGCTCTGATGGCCTTGGCGAGTAACCACTATATTTTAAAAATAATATGGGGCTGCCACAATACCCTAAATACACTGGCGAAGACCAACAAGGTAACATTATCTTGGGTGCCTAGTCACATAGAAGTGGGTGGTGATGAGAGGGCCGACAGGTATGCCAAAAAAGGCGCAGAACCTTTTCTGATCGAACCATAACCAGCATGTGGTACTAATGTAACATGCTACTTACAGCTGTCACCAGTCGGGCGTCAAATGAGCACCAGAAGCGTTGGGACAGGGTAGTGGGATTGTTCAGTCTAAGGCCCAGTTTCACAATCAGTGGTCACTCTTGGCGGTTTACTAACCTCGACCTAGGAATTAACTCGAACAATGGAACGCCTTTTGTTTAACAATCATAAAATGACGTAGGGTTAACTGGTCGCGAGTTGTATTTTATTTTTAGCGGCTGGTGGTACTGTGTCCTCAATATTTAAAATTCTTCTTCTTCTTATTTCCTTCGTTAGGTGTTTCGTGCTGGTGTCTTGCGTTTTCTGACAAGACTGTCAAAGAACGAGTTCGTAGAGTTGTTAGTTCCATGCGATTTCCAACCTCATTTTGGTTTTTTCCACTGACGTTTTTTCATTTCATCATTCACAGTTATTTGGTGTTTGGCATAGATAAAAGATTTTTAGATTGGGTTGGTGTTTGGACTTCTTGGCGTTGTAGTTGCTTCTGGGGCCCTTTTCAAAGAATAGCCGTGCATGTATCCGTGTGTAAGCATGGAAGATCCAAAAAGAGCGAACAACTGCTCAAAAGTTGAAGAATATCTGTTCATTTCGTTAGTAGAAAAGTACAGGCATGTAATAGAATGCAAAACAAAAGGTGCAACACATAGCGCAAAAAAGAAAACGCCTGGGCAAAGATAGGAGAAGAATTTAATTGCAAATGTGCACCTAATAGCCGCAGATCTGTAAAGGTGCTAAAAGAAGAATACAAAAGTTTAAAAAAGACCAAGAAGTCATGGTCATCATATTCCTCAAAATAATTGACCCTAGGTCGAAATATTCTTGATCTCATTGCTTCTTCATCACTGCTATACGCATTTACATCATAACCATCCATTTCAAATAAAAAGAACGATGGAAAGCGTTAAGGTAAATGATAAATATGAAACTTCAAACGCCTAGCAAGTAGCAAAACCAAAGTGACATAACCTAATGCACATCCGTCGTCGCAAACCTGGGGTTAACTCAAGAATTTCTTAGGGTCAAGTTAACTCATAGTTAACCTGAAGTAAAATCTAAAACCACCATTTGCGAAACATGACATCTAGGTTAACCTCCGGTCAACACACAACCTTGAGTTAACCCATCATTGTGAAAAAAGGTGGAACACAAGACTATGAGAAAGCGTATGCCCAACTGATGTTCATGGTGGAGCATGAATGGCATGTCTGAACGCTGAGAGCTTAAGACATATGGGATCCTATTGCTTAAATTCCCCATCTCGAGGATCACTGCCCTATTGTTTACAGCTGCTGCTTTGGACCTTAACTACACCTTACGCTTACACTGTGTATGTGAATACGGCAGTCGTTAAGCGCTTTAGGGGATTACGAAAATGTGAATTTCATATGGCCGAGAAGATAGTTCCGTTAAGATTTATACTTCCTGGGGTGAGAGTTTCGAGAGAATAAATCGCTTCAGGCTGGTTGCATACTCTCGGAATTCTAGAGTTTTTGTTCGACGTGCATGCTACGAGGGAAGAGAGTTTTATGACCATAACTTTAATCCTGATTTATACATGGAATACGACGATGATGTTATTTCTCTATACCCTAGATCACAATAAAAGCAAGATAAAGCTTGAGCTTGAATGTGCGCTGTAGTAACGTACAAATTGCGGGCACAAGTTTAGTGGACAATGTAGCATATTCTATGATAGAATTAATTAGTTAGAGTAGTAGCAATACTTTCATAAAAGTCTCAACTAGTACCATTATGCGTATACATCAATGAATGAATAAGGACCAGAGGCTATCCAGCACGGAATGTGGCTGGTGCATAGGCCACACGATGGGCCCTTTTGCGCCTCTATCCGCGCATTTCCTAAGACCTGCCCTTTTGGCAAAGGCAAGTACATTCCTAGGTCCTATCCATTTTATCTCTATTGGTTCCAGGGTTCTTGAGCCCAGCATAGTCTGCCTGTGATAACCCAGGGTTTCACAGCGACACAAGATGTGCGCCGAGGATTCTTCCTCTTCACCACACCACGAGCACGTTGGGTCGTTGACCACCGTCAAGTGACGCCTGAAGGTGTTGTGAGCCGTAAATAGGCCTACTAGCAATCTCAAGTTACTCCTATCCAGAGAGAGACAAAATCATCCTATTCTCTCTGCAGGCCCTGCTAATAGTTCCCGAGCCTGACGGAGATGATCAGAGATGTTGTTCCATCTCAGATAGTGTTGATTCTGGATCCACTCTCCAGTTGTTTTCCTAATCAAGTTTGTAGATAGTCCTAAGGCTGGTTCCGTGTTGCCGGATCCCATCCTAGCCAGATGATCCGCCATTTCGTTACCCTTTACCCCAGCGTGCCCAGGTACCCACATCAGTGATACCTTGTGTTCAGCAGAGATGTCGTCAAGAGCCCTCTTGCAGTCCCGACGTTATTTTCCAAGCACTCAGTGCTTTGATGGCTGCTTCACTGTCAGAGCAGATAGTAATCCGCCTTCTAGACCCGTTAATTTCCCGAATACGATTTACACAAGCAAGTATCGCATAGACCTCAGCCTGGAATACTGTGGTGCGCCCCCCAAGAGGGAGTAAAAGTCTTGTATGACCGGACCTGTCCTCCTTCTTCGATGAGCTGTCTCTCCCTAGACTCCCACTCTTCCCTTGACGGAAACACCACCGTAAATTTGCGATTGAAGCGATGCGTAGGAGAAACTATATCGCTTTTCGCCAACAAAATAGGACTATCCTCATGCAACTCTGCTAGAATCGTCGAATGTCCTTTGCCTGGATTCATAAAAATCCAGCTACCCTGACTCCAGAGACGGAACCCAGTTTTTCTATCTTCCCCTTGAATTACCAGAACCAAAGGAGGAAGATTCAATAGTGTTTCAATGGCACTCAAAGGTGTTGTGCGCACTGCACTGGTTATACTAAGACATGCCAAACGTTGAACCTTGTTAAGTTTGGCTCTTACTGCCTCTTTATACAGGTCCACCACACTATGGAGCCATATATTAATGACGGTCTGACTATTGGAGTATAGAGCCAGTGCACCACTTTTGGGCTCAGGACCCAACTACTACCGACAACTCTTCTGCAGGCCCATAATGAGTTTCGAACCTTGCTTACCTTATAATCCACGTGCTGCCTCGATGTCAGCTTGTGATCCAGTATGACTCCTAGATACTCTACTGACTGAGACAATTCAAGTGTCGTTCTGAAAAAGGTAGGCCTCACGAGGCCTTCCATCTTCCTTCTCCTAGTGAACATAACGAGCTCCGTCATTTCAGCGTTAACTGACAGATCTACCTCATTACTCCACGTTTCCACAACGCGCAGCGCGCCTTGCATTACCTCGGAGACTGTACTAATGAATCTACCCCTGACCACTCTGCTCAAATCACCGGCATAGAGCTGCACGTAGACCCCTGTGTTACTTAGTCTCAAGAGTAGGTCATTCACCACTAAGCACCATAGTAGAGGTGAAAGTACACCGCCTTGTGGGCAGCCTCGCGCCACCGCAACGTTATAGTTTATGTCATTAAGCATTGCAGAAGCCACCCGGCACTCTAGAGTGGTAAGAATCCACTCCACTAGGATTTGAGCAATTCCATGTCTCTCTAGGGCGCGTCTTATCTGCCAGTGCCAGTTCAGCTGATTTTCCCGCCTGGTATGCGAACTGATAGGCATGGATTTCAACCCTTTGTAAGGGCCCATCCCTGATATACCTGTCAACCAACCTCTCCAGTGTTTTTAGTAAAAACGACGAAAGGGTAATCGGTCTAAAGTCCTTCGGACGAGTATAGCTACCTCTGCCCGACTTAGGAATAAAAACGACCCTTGAAGAATGCAACCTCTTTGGTGTGAAGCCAGTAGCCACACAGGCGCTAAATATCTTAACTAGGTATCGTAGTACCAGATCCTGTCCATGTTGTAGCATGGCTGGAATGACGCCATCCTTGCCTGGACTTTTGTGTGGGGCAAAAGTATTTATTGACCATCTTGTGCGGTCATAAGTGACGACTTCTCCTGCCATCTGCCATTCCTCTCTATGAGGACGGCAGAGTGGCCTATGTGCACCTGTCTGTTGAGCAGCAACTGATCCCGGAAAGTGCACACTCATCAGCAATTTAAGCGTTTCCTCCTTGTTATTTGTTCTATGACCATTGGAGTCCGTCAAGGTCCCCAACTTGGACTTGGTGTCCTTCCTAAGGATCCTATGCATCCTTGCCGTCGCAGAAATATCATTGATGGACCTACAGAAGTTCCTCCAAGATTCCCAGGAGGCCCTCCTGACTTCCCTCTTATATTCCTGTAGCTTTATCCTATACTCCTCCCATTCAGGAGTACCTTTCCTGTACCTAACTCTTGTGAGTAGTTTGTGCAGGGACTTTTTCCTGGTTTCTAATTTCTTAGACCAGAAGGTGGAATTGTCCGCCACGCCCACTTTGCATAGGGGACAGTTATCCTCAAAGGAGGCTCGGAGCTCCCTACACAGGGAATCAACTGCCGATGCGTGTACATAGTTACCGTTAGCTGTTAAGGCGATCAGGAGGTGTCGGTCTGGTCTTCCAGAAAGATTTCGTTTTCTGGTTTCTGGGTGACAGACTGACCGATGAATTATGACATAAAGGCAAAGGTCCTCCGAACCCATTGAAAATCAACTACGTGAAGTAGTAGTGACGATTACATTGTGCTAGCGAGAAATTTCAGGTAAGGGAAGGTGGGGCAAGGCGAGATCCCCAACGTTTCAAGTATAACAGACCGGACATTTTTATTTATTTCGAATAGTCATTTATTTAAAGGTACTCTTAAATAAACAGTCCTCAGAAGTAAGCAACTTGGGTGACTTTAGACTTATTGAAAACAGCTGGCAATGTCAAAAATTGAAATTCATTGCATTCTGGTTACTGAAGTCTTTTTATTGCTCCCACATCATTTTCGGCCTCTTTTGTGAAGAGACCCACTGTCCGTAGCATTTCTAGCGATACTCCCATATTGCGATACCACTCCGAAAATATAGTAGCTGAATTGCAGGCAGCTTAATCAGCTGATCAATTCATTTCAGATCTAGTTACGATTTAATTAACAGATGATTTGTAGCTGACCATATATCAGCTTCTACACCATTTGCTCTACTTATCTGACGTTTCTCTTTACATAGGGGTGCACTGTCTATTTATGCGATCTCTATAAATCAGTTGGTTTATACGCAGCAAAATTCGTAGCTTGTGTTTAATGTGTTTCAAAGTTCTTCTGGTTTAGTTTACATGGTAACTGTATTTCGAATAAATGATTATTGCTGTTATATGGGTAACATAGTGGTGTGCAATTTCATTATACGACGTTTTTTTATGCTATACTATGTGTGGGAGGCATATCATCATCATAGTCACAATGTCTTAACAGAAATGTTGTGAACTCGTAAAATGCATTAAGTCGGAGCTATAGAGTATTGCCGACACGAATATTATCAGTAGTTTTGAGAACTATAGCTCGCCATCGTTCGCGATTTACTATCAGTTCAGTGGCGCTCTTGATACTCTCATCTAGCAAATGTTTCGTCGTATCCAACCAGCGGGTAGGGGAACGGCCACGGCGCCGCCCACTCGGGGCGTGACCCTGAACTACAAGTTTCTCCATATTACCGCTTCTGTGAATATGTCCGAAGAATGTAAGCATTCTCATCGACACAATGGAGGATAGTCTCTTTGGATTACCGAGCTCATCCAGTATGGAAACGTTAGTTCGATGGGCGGTATAAGGAATTCTCAGCATTCTCCTCCACGTCCACATTTCAAAAGTATCTATGCGAGCTCGATCTGCCTTTTTAACAGTCCAAGTTTCCGAGGCATACAAAAATATGGAGAACACAAGAGACTGAACCAGTGACATTTTGGTAGCTTTAGTGATGTTATGGTCGAGCCATATTTTAGTAAACTTTGTCGTGGCCACCCGTGCCTGTTGAATGCGCCGCCGAATCTCATTCTCACAGCTACCTGAATTGTCGATCAAAGAACCGAGGTACACAAAACTTTGAACTACCTCACAACGGCCTATTGACTTTATTTCTCGATGATTATCATGCTCTCTATCTACGATAATAACCTTGGTCTTATTGTAGTTAATACCAAGACCATATGCTGCACTGTGTTGTTCTAAAACGTTCAGTAGTGCTACTAGTTCTTCCCGAGAAGCAGCAATAAGGGTTGTATGGTCAGCAAATCTTAAGTTAGTTATTTTGCTTCCGCCATTAGTTATACCGCCATTCCAGTTCTTCAATACCTGTCTCATCACAAATTCAGAGTAAATGTTAAAGTAAATGCTAGAGTAAATGTTAGTGCATATAGTGCGATACAAAAATTAGAAGCTTCAAGATAGATTCTTAATTTATCGACGAATTGCAGATCGCATTTTTTAACAAGATCAGAAAATATGCATCTAACTGATTTTGTCATAATCCAAAGTATCTTATAAATCCAAAACCTTCTATCCAAGCCATATATAATAATAATGCCGTTATTTTTGTCCATATAGTCTTAGTCTTATTGCTTATTGTGTTTCTTTTAGTATAAATTTTTGAAATTAGTTTAAATTAAAATTTAAGTAAATTTAGTAATCAGTAGTGCTCTGACTGCAAATGTACTTTACTGTATATAGCTGGTCAATAAACGTTAAGTAAGTAAGTAAGTAAGTAATATAGAAAAACCTTCAACGAAGAGTTAACAGCGAGGTGCTCTTCCACCAGTGCCGTAACTTCAAATTTGGGGCCCCCGCAAGATACTTCCCAGGCTCCCCCCGCAACAAGCTTTCCAGGGTTTCTTTTTTTCATAATATATTGTTCATAAGATCTAAAAATAAAACTGACCTTCGCATCACATTATTTCCAGGTTTGGAAACTCTAGTTAATTTTTTTATTTCTAGTCTTGTAGTCATGTGATGATGTGCTATGACTATATTTTTTCTTATATTGAGTTATTATTATGTAATGGAAGAACAATTACCTGACATCAAAGAATGTTGTTTCTTTAAATAATTCTTCAGTTGGGTATCTGTAAGGTTTATTGTAAATAATTTGTAAGATTAATTTTTGTGCTATTTCCATGTGTTTTTTATTTGCTACTCCCCAAACACTGATTGCGTACACCATGTGACTGCACTAAGGCCTGATATATAATCTCCAAGTATTGTTTACTTAGCAGCGCCCTAGGACGTCTGAATTTATATGATACGGTTCTTCTTATTTTTTTACTATATAGGTGATGTGCATATCCCATATCTGGAGTGTTTGTCCAAGTATACAGTCAGGTATTTAACTGTGTCCGTTATCAATATACGTGTTTTGTTGCTGTTTGTATTTTGGTAACGAGCTGCTGTTGGCTGAAAATGATATAAAAAATGTTTTGTTAAAATTTATTGTTCGAAGTCTATGATCAAACCCTGCTTTTATTAGTTTAAAATCGTTCTTAGCTATTGTTTTCAGATTTTCCCAAGTATTTGATTTATAATAAGAAAACTAGAAAAAGTATGTAGGCCATATTACACGCGGCGAAAAAAATAAATTGCTACAATTGATTATGCAGGGCAAAATGAGGGTAAACGGAGCATTGAAAGAAAAATGGTGTTCTGGTTACATAATCTTAGGGAACGGCTTAGATGCGACTTCAAGTGGTTGTTTCGTACTGCGGCTACAAAGACACGAGATGCATTGATGATTGCCACCCTTCGTAGTGGAGACGGCACGTAAAGACGAAGAAGAAGAACATATTGAGCAAGGCTTTAGTGGAAGGCTCGAAGGCATCTTGAGCCCTGTCTTGTTCAATAGACGAACTAATAAGCTTTTGCGTTACATATTATGGACACGATAACTGGGACACTCGTATTTATTGTAATCCTTTGTTCTTTCCAGATCCAAGGAAGATAAAAACTACATGGATATTATGGTTAAGGTCAAATCCAGGCTACCACCAGACAAGTGCAGTGCTGTTCTTTGCGGTGAGTCATTTTGTTCTCCTTTTTCCTACTCATATCTCACTTTTCAGACATGTTCTGGCGTTGAGAAGCTGTTTGAGAAAATCAGGCTCACACTGGCCAACTTATATAGTATGCATACTTGCATGATGGTTACAGTCTGGAAGACAATCAATATAAACATTTCTGCGATGAGCAAATTCAGAGGCTTTGCCCTTAGAAAACATTTTCAGACGGCTTTTATGTGACCTTTTTACTATCTTGAGTCGTAAAGCCAAATCCTGGAATTTGGTTGCATCGTTTCCGGGTACCCTGTATAGTAAGGTCAACCAAAGATGCTTCTTCCTGCAAATGCCTTCGACCTTATGTTGAAGAATATATACCCTCCTTTCACACTTTTTGAACCTCACACTGAAGAAATATCTTGAAACGGATGCCTTGATTGAGAAATTTTTCAATACTTTTCTAATCATTACGCTGGTGCCACTAACTCAATAACGATACACTTTCTATATACTTACTGCGGCAGTAGCATTACACCAAAAATTACCCAGTTACGATATAAGTATCGCAAGCAATACACCAGGTACTGAAAATTACTCTATATTCTCTCACTATTTGGATGCATGTCACATGTCTGGATAATTTTGCATAGTTCTAAAAACCTCTAGGGTATGGCAAGTACTTATGACCCTTCTTCGGAGTAACCCGAGCCTCTCACTCCTCACTCTAATTATATCCCTCTAGAAGTTATGGAAAATGTTCAGTGATGACTGAAACGCTAAAAAAACGAAGTTTTATTCTTTGGAGTTTTTCGGGCAGCTTCATACATTTGGTTTTAGTATCTCTGTAATATTCGTATTTTCATTGTTTCTTTGCTGCGACTTGATCAGTTCTGAAGACAGTAAAGGTTTTTAGTCTTTGATATACTGACAACCTGCTGTGAAAATTAAATTAACATCAGTACAGTCCTTTCAAGTTATACAAGAGTCAAGAGGTAAACGTCTTCGAAAACTATACTATACTTACTCTCTGTGAAAATTTTACTAATACTTCCTTTTTTTTACTTCCCACACCGATAGATGACGAGAGTATTGTAACCGCGTAAATTTAGACTTTGAGATAATAGGATTGTTCGGCGCTTTATAATGTCTACATAATAAAAATCCACGACAACCATTTCTGTCAGTCGGTCGGTCTGTCTGTCTGTTGGCGTTTTTCTAGCCTGGGTAGCGATATGCTATGGGGTCGGATAGTAGGCAATGCTGCTATAAATTTTAAATTTGCTAGAAAAAGCAAAACATTTCAAATATTTCTCGTACCTCGTTTATTGGCGTTTTGATGAATAGTTTTCCATTATAAAACGTCCAAAAGAAATATTACTTCAAATTCAAAATATTTTGTGATTTCAATTCTTCTTCCGTGAGAGGTAAAAAGGAAACCATGTGTTCACGTCACTGTACGTTTCGCTTAAAGGTGTGACTATTTTTTCGGCTGCAATAAAACACTCAGTATGGAAATTAATAACTTACGGTAATCCCAGCAGTATCCATAACAGCATAGCGCCCCTCTCTTTGCTGTTAATAACTACAATCGTGCTATCCGCTATCAGCAGCCAGGTGATTCATTCTAATTAATGAAGACTGAAAAGAACTCGAATCATTAACGATGTCGAATTGGAAAACGCAGCTGCGCGTCTTTCTTAACAATTACAAATTTCCCGCAAATGGAATGCAAATTGCTGACATTTCCTGACACAGCACGCTTTTCGTGAGGAAGCATTATAAGCCATAAGTAATCATACATATATACATACGGCTGTCTAGTAAGTAAAGTCAGCTTGATTTGTGGATCTCTCCAGAACACGAAAATTGTAAACCTAGCTGTATGAGAACACTTATTTTCGTACAATTGGCGGTATTGGCTCTTTTTTCTGACCCCATGAAATAAACATTAAAAGCCTTCATGGCATTTTGCATAACCTTTTTTTGCCAAAGCTACCAAAGCTCTTGGTGCTTTTTACCATGAATGATAAGTGCAGATGCATCGTATTTTTCCTTATTTTATCTAGAGATCCATTGCCTATAACTAACAGAGCGGTATGATTTCGAAATTTGCCACAAAAAGATACATTGTTATAATATTGATAAAAATAATAATATCTTTATTGCTCAACAACAAGTCATTTACAGGACATTATTTATCATATCCGCTGAGAAAAACAAAGTAATTATTTAACCTAAATGAAAAGTTAGACAAAGTTAAAATTACTAGTATTTAATACCTCATTCAGAGCCGTATTCATAGTCTTCTCTTGTCTAATACTTAAGGTTCCCTTGAGTAAGATTCAACGGACACTTGAGGGACCCTCAAATATGTCCTTCCTAGTGTATTTGTTCCCTAGACAACATCTAAGAGACGGCAGGTGAACATTTGCCCACGTTGTTATATTTCAAATATAAGTCAATTTGTTATTCCTGTGACTACGCATTTTGATGTTTTCTGCTATCTCTTTTTTCTTTGTGTTAGTATTTCGTGTTTTGTGCCGGACATTTTTCCGGATGTGACAGAAATTGACAACACTTTACTCCAAAATTAGCCTACAAAGTCGCCTTGACTGCAACGAGATGTCATGCTGAGATTTTATGTTGACATTTCGTTACTTGATTACTACTCATGGGGCCTTACCCAAGGAACCCTCAAGTAGCTATCGAAACACAAAACTTTATTTAAGGGACCCTCAAGTATTAAGGGACCCTTAAGTATCGACTATGAATACGGCCCTAAGACATAGTACCTGCATATTTTGTTATAATGATTGCACATGACATAAATTGGCAACCTTGTAAGCATGTTGGTTCGAGCTCCTGATGCTACACCTGAACAACAAGTAGCTCCTAAGTAGTTTGAGGTACATTGTAATCGAGTTGAGCCATGATATCAATACAGTCAACAGAACTATGCTAGAGCTTTACTGATACAGTATCTCTTCTAGATTTCATGATAGAAAAACCAAACCCACTACATAAAATATCATAGTATATGCCTTGTTCAGGATAGATACCATCTAATTAAGGATGACACATAAATCATTATTAGAACGCAGGAACAAGAGGGGGTCCCAGATTGGAGCCTTGTGGAACACCGATCGCAACAGAGCTAGATTGTGATGGTTGTGTTGGTTGTTATATTTCATAGACAACGGTATCTTATGAAAAAATGCA
The DNA here is from genome assembly GCA_951848785.1 of Callosobruchus maculatus. NCBI lineage: Eukaryota > Metazoa > Arthropoda > Insecta > Coleoptera > Chrysomelidae > Callosobruchus > Callosobruchus maculatus. Next base: position 18,546,673 of record CATOUR010000041.1, on the reverse strand, counting down.
CGTTAACGGGGGTTATTTGACCAGCCTTTGGAGTTGTTCAAAGAGCTTATTATATTTGTTGCGATTCCCTCCTTCAAGACGATACATGTGAACTCCGTTACCAATATAGCGTTTGCTTCACTAGCATGCACAGGCTTGAGCAGGCGGTCCTGCCATATGGCGTAGAGTTCTGCTGAGTATACACTCGATCGCTCCGGTAATGTCCAGGTGTATTGTATAGTGTTGAAGACAAAAGCACAATCTGTGCAGCTTTCAGTTTTGGAACCGTCCTTGTAAATGGCTTCGTATACTGGGTGACCGTCTAGGTATTCCCTGAACGCGGTTCTTGCAACTAATGGGTTCGTTTCTATCCTATCATCCTGAGGAGAGTCTCACAATGTCCCACAGCGTCGTATATTGGAGGCAGTGTGATTTCCAAACCTTCCGTTGTCTGGTTGCATCTGACATGGATAAATCTGGTTGGTCTGGCTGTCAAGCATGAAATTTGCTTCAACATATAGTTCTTCATATCGGCTAGTACGATATGCCTCTAAGGCCAACCTTAGGGCGATGCATTGTACCGAGTTTTGAGAATATAGAACTGCGATAGTCCATCTTTGAGAGCTATTTATGGTTGTTACCATTATTGTAAATTCTTCTCGCCATAATGTGGTGTACACAAGCATCAAGCCGATACTTGCGTTATTATGGATCACAATTGAGGAACAACCTCACGTTCTGTCATATAGTAAAAATCGGGTAAAATATATATCACATATTGCACTACTTGGAGAACAATCAACTATGACCAAACCAGCATTTTCCTGTCTTAAGAGTCGCAGACTTTTTGAATTTTTTGTGTAATTTCTGATTATTATCAATAGTTAACAAACTTAGTAGTAGGTTTGATCCAGAAGAATGTTGGGAATACCAAACGCATGCGCAAAGGCAATCTGCTGAGGTTTTGAATACATTTTTTTTTTGTCATAAATGGAAAGATCACATGTTAAGTTTTATAACAAAACTGTTTTTGTTTTCTTTTTTTTCGCAATAATTCAAAAGTTATATCAAAATAAAAATGGGTTTTTGAATCGAGTACCCAAAACACGCCGACGACACCCGAGCCATGTGACGTCACCATGGCGGTCAGGATGCTCGTTTGACCAACGACGTCCTACTCCGATACTAGATTCTAGTATAAATAAAAAAAAAGTTGGAAGGCCTGGGTTTCGATCCAAAGACCCTGAGATCCACTATCGGACTCTCTAACCACTGGGCCATCCTTCGATTGAGAAGATCTTTTCAACGAAACATATTTGATTAGGTACTTACTTACTTACTGGAATATGTAATCTGGCTTCAACTTCAAATATTCAAAAACATATTTATTTCGATCTTAGACTTCGTCTCGAGCTGCAAGCTTCATTTATCGACTGTACTGACACAAATATCTACTAGTTACCAGTTTACCAGTACGTATTTTCGCGATTGGTTGGGAATGTAGAATCTAGTATGGGAGGAGGACGTCGTTGGTCAAAGGAGCATCCTGACCGCCATGGTGACGTCACACGGGTTCGGGAGCCGTCGGCGTGTTTTCGGTACCTATTTGATTCAAAAACCCATTTCTATTTTGACATAACTTTTGGATTATTGCGAAAAGAAAACAGAAACAGTTTTGTTATAAAACTTATATATGATCTTTCCATTTATCACAAAAAAATATATCTCTTCTTAATTCAAAACCTCAATTCCAGCAAAGCAATGATTGGGCTGTTTTACAAGTGTTGGCCGTACCATTGAGCTTTTATGGATGATCACAGACATGTTGCCGTTCACTTATCCTGCCTGATGACTCATATCAAGCATTTCTGCTATTAACACTATTAATCTACAGAATCTGTGATACTCCAAAAACTTATTTCATTGTCTGATAATCGAGTGACCTTGAACTTGTAGTAATCAGCTAATATTGAGCTTTTAGGAAACAATAGGTCTTTAGAGACTGACTTTAATTTAGAGAGCTGGATCAAAAACAACGATTTTGAACCACAACAATTGGAACACCGATAACGTCCGTAGAATCAACACTATACAGATACAGTAGAGCATATCATTTATTCAATTTCATTTATTCAATTGCCAGTTGCTACTCATTGTCATTTTATCGTTACATCTGTAATATTTGCGAAACTCTTACTAACAACCAGTGATATTTGGAATGCTGCAGTCTTACCGGTAAAATGTTGTCCGAACAAAGCTATAGTTGGAAATCAAAAATTTTCCTTTCGAAATTCATAGCTACTACCCCATTCCCGAAATAACTTCACCATCGTTGTCATTTTATTAAAATACGCAAAAACAGAGGTTGTTTTCTTTGGGGATTTGTGCGAGACGTGAGAAGCCCTGGAATTTGCCTACTTCCTGTATTTTTGGCGGAATCTCTCCATATCCGGACGCTGGTCGCTGACATATTTCTGCCAAGAGCTGGTATATAAATCACTTTTTTGGGAAGCAGAGCAGCCGAGGCACAGACAGAGATGGACTATCCAGAGGAATATTCAGCTGAAATATTCCTGCATAGATGCCGTGAATATGTGACTCCTAACAAACGGTGGCTATTTCAACGTAATATTTCAATCCACTTAGATTCTAGCTGAGGCAATAATTGGTACATGAATAAATGCGATGTTCACGATGTTTCCCTCTCCCTGGGCAACTCACAGTTATTGTAAGATTAAATGCTACTTTATTAGCTCTAAATTAGTTGCATGGCAGTATTTATATATTAAATTTATTTTTACATCATTCGATAGTCCAATCCCAGTAAACACATATACTTTGGTTAAACTTAATTATCTAAAGGTGTGAAGAACGATTGATAAAACGTTTACGGAATATTCAGCCGAAATATTGCTGCACAGATGTCGTGAATATATGACTCCTAACAAACGGTGGTCATTTCAACGTAATATTTCAATCCACTTAGATTATACCTGAGGCAAAACCTATTTGGTACAGCAATAAATGCACTCACGATGTTTCTCTAGGTAACTTACAGTTATTGTAGAATTAAATGCTGCCTTAGATGCTCTAAATCCGCTGCATGAGAGTACCTATATATTCTATTCATTTTTACATCATTTAAATACCAATGTAGGTATTATAATCTGTTTATTAGATAGCAGTGTTTTATAGCGCTACGTAACAATAGCGTTTTCAACAACTCATTTAAATATGGGGTTATTCTTGATTTTGAAGTTACGTGGGCAATTTTCTTACACATTTTGTTAGCAGTTATTAGAAAAAATATATCTTGGTATTTACCGACTTTTCTTAAATAGATATTAGTTCAGTTTAATTTGTTTTCTTGAAACTATTACCCCGACTTTATCAAGATCTGAGGGCAGGTTCAATTTAAGGGACCACGAATTCAGTTTAGTTGTCTAAAATGGTCCATTTGCATCATCTTAATTCTGCTTTTCCTCTTGCTGTTAACAAATATAAAAATAATTTATGCTACTCAAAATATTCCTTAAGATTGAGATATTTATTTCGTATTATCAATTTATTTTAACTTTTTAATGGCACACATGCACGGACAATTTTTCAGAATTTGGTTCAATATGGGCTAGCTCACCCTACATGTACAGCTCTACGGGATAAGACAAGTATTATTTCAGATATAAAAATAATTGTGCAATGTGGAAAAATGTACATATGGGATAAAGTAAATAACTAGGAACGTTTTAAAAGCAACTTTTTCAAGAGTATCAAATTATAGCGACTAGAAATCGGTATTATTCAAAGCTTTCTTTGATTTCCTTACTGTCTTGTTATTAAAGTTCTCAAACTCAACCATTAGTTCCGTTTATAAATAAATAAATAATATATAATTGTAGTAAATATATTTTTAGATTGAAAGGAAGAGGGTGGCCTCATACCTGGCCGCCCTCAAAAATATCAAGAGCAAACAAACTTTTCCTATATTTGCTGAACGTGATGGAGACAGGAAAGCAACTGTTTGTCTTTATAGGTTTGGAGTACAATCTACACATTTCTGGAAATAAAGCGATAGTTGCACAATCATGTCCCTTCTTTTTTATCTCTTTCAACATGTTTGATGTCATAGACGTAGGAAGTTTCAGTATATCCGACCTTAGTCTATATTTTTGTGGCAAAATTGAAAAAGTTATGTCAAAGAAGTGGAGGTCATTTGTACCGATTCGCTCAAATCTAACTCTTAACGAAGTGATGCTCACATTCAAGGTTTACTTCAGCATTAGATTCAACTGTTAACAGTGTAGATATACAGGGTGAGTTGGGAGGAACGCACCAATCTCTAGGAATATCATACATGTGAAAATAATGTATAAACTCATATGTTTTTATCCGATTATCAGTTGTTTTCAAGTTACAGTTAATAGCAGATAAACAAATTTCACACATTAGCCTCTTATTAATCATAACTTTCTTTTAATAAGTGTTCGAAAATGCCGCCACTGACCTCTAAACATTTTTTGCTTCTTTCTGCTTTATATAGGTTACAGTATTGTTAATTCGAGAAATTGGTGCATCCCGCGTATCTGGCTTATTGCGACACATAGGCCCGATTTGATCAACATGCACATTTTAACAAAGACTTTGACCAATCAGAGCAGCCCTTTCAAGAACATGCATCTGTCAAAGTGCTCTGAAAATTATTGATTTCTCTTGAAGTTTACCTCCAAAAAGGTCAAAATGACATAATTTATATACAATCGACCATTGTGAACCATCTGGTATCTTTACAAGTCTGATTTTCCATCCTAAATGGGTGAAAATTGCATTTTCTTGTCTAACAAAAAGTTTAACAATTGTTAATCTCAACCAATCACTAGTTTCTTGGTGTATCAAATGATATGATGACAAGAAATTCACTCACTTATTTGGATAAAACAATAATTTATTATCGATCCATTTTATATCTAAGTATAACCCTATTTTATGTACAATGTGTACGCTGCACCTGTGAATATTTCTATAAGAAAGTCTATAACGAACATGCATCCAGTAAATGAAAGATTCATTCTTCATAAAAGTATGTATTTTCATACAATCCATCTGACTGACGGACGTGGGATTTGTAATTATTTAATAAGGTAGGTAATTGCTGTGATTTTCATAGGTACCTACTACTTTTATCACAAATTATCGCAGTTTGCAATTAGTAATTATTCAATAATTATAATGTAAACATGGAAAATGTGGCAATAATTTGCAAACCAATCGCTTTGTAGTGATATCCTGCTATGATTTTGATCCATGAATTTCTAAAATATCTTCATCCAGCTTTGACGTGTTGTTTTCCATATTGATAAAATACTATTGGATGATACTTATTAACATAGCCCCCTATACCCAATAGAAAGCTTTTTCCAAATAACATCCAATAGAAGGTCTTTGTTAAACATGCATGTTGATAGAATCGGGCCATAGTGTCACAAACAGTCAATTATTGTCACTCTACACTGACACGCTGACACTTCATCAAAATATCAAAGTTCACAAATATTTTGAACCTTGAACATACCATACTTATATTATATACTTATAAAATTTAGATAAAAGTGGAAAGATAGATAAACTTTTTAGTCACGCTATAACTTGAGGACAAATGAGAATCGGTTAAAAACATATGAGTATTTTTACATTATTTTCATGCGTATAACACACTCCCAGAGTTTGGTGCATTCCTTCCGAATCACCCTGTATATCAAATTTATAAATTTTTGTAAGAAGATATAGCTGACATAACTGACTGCAAATTCTACATCTTGTCAATCTTCTGTGGACGATACATATTACTAAAAAATTGTTTATATCGTCAGGGGGATTCAAATCTTTGGTTTGAGACAAATTCTGATTAACTACATATTCCACATGCTTTTTCAACAATTGCTTAATGTCGCCTCATAGTAACACCAATTTTTACTTCCCACACCGATAGGTGAGGGGAGTATTGTGATCGCGAAAATTTTCGATTTTGAGATAATACGTTTTTTGGGCGTTTTATGATGTGTACATAACGAAAATCCACGTCACTCATTTCCGTCGGTCTGTCTGTCGGTCTGTCGGTCTGTCGGTCTGTCGGTCTGTCGGTCTGTCGGTCTGTCGGTCTGTCGGTCTGTCGGTCTGTCGGTCTGTCGGTCTGTCGGTCTGTCGGTCTGTCGGTCTGTCGGTCTGTCGGTCTGTCGGTCTGTCGGTCTGTCGGTCTGTCGGTCTGTCGGTCTGTCGGTCTGTCGGTCTGTCGGTCTGTCGGTCTGTCGGTCTGTCGGTCTGTCGGTCTGTCGGTCTGTCGGTCTGTCGGTCTGTCGGTCTGTCGGTCTGTCGGTCTGTCGGTCTGTCGGTCTGTCGGTCTGTCGGTCTGTCGGTCTGTCGGTCTGTCGGTCTGTCGGTCTGTCGGTCTGTCGGTCTGTCGGTCTGTCGGTCTGTCGGTCTGTCGGTCTGTCGGTCTGTCGGTCTGTCGGTCTGTCGGTCTGTCGGTCTGTCGGTCTGTCGGTCTGTCGGTCTGTCGGTCTGTCGGTCTGTCGGTCTGTCGGTCTGTCGGTCTGTCGGTCTGTCGGTCTGTCGGTCTGTCGGTCTGTCGGTCTGTCGGTCTGTCGGTCTGTCGGTCTGTCGGTCTGTCGGTCTGTCGGTCTGTCGGTCTGTCGGTCTGTCGGTCTGTCGGTCTGTCGGTCTGTCGGTCTGTCGGTCTGTCGGTCTGTCGGTCTGTCGGTCTGTCGGTCTGTCGGTCTGTCGGTCTGTCGGTCTGTCGGTCTGTCGGTCTGTCGGTCTGTCGGTCTGTCGGTCTGTCGGTCTGTCGGTCTGTCGGTCTGTCGGTCTGTCGGTCTGTCGGTCTGTCGGTCTGTCGGTCTGTCGGTCTGTCGGTCTGTCGGTCTGTCGGTCTGTCGGTCTGTCGGTCTGTCGGTCTGTCGGTCTGTCGGTCTGTCGGTCTGTCGGTCTGTCGGTCTGTCGGTCTGTCGGTCTGTCGGTCTGTCGGTCTGTCGGTCTGTCGGTCTGTCGGTCTGTCGGTCTGTCGGTCTGTCGGTCTGTCGGTCTGTCGGTCTGTCGGTCTGTCGGTCTGTCGGTCTGTCGGTCTGTCGGTCTGTCGGTCTGTCGGTCTGTCGGTCTGTCGGTCTGTCGGTCTGTCGGTCTGTCGGTCTGTCGGTCTGTCGGTCTGTCGGTCTGTCGGTCTGTCGGTCTGTCGGTCTGTCGGTCTGTCGGTCTGTCGGTCTGTCGGTCTGTCGGTCTGTCGGTCTGTCGGTCTGTCGGTCTGTCGGTCTGTCGGTCTGTCGGTCTGTCGGTCTGTCGGTCTGTCGGTCTGTCGGTCTGTCGGTCTGTCGGTCTGTCGGTCTGTCGGTCTGTCGGTCTGTCGGTCTGTCGGTCTGTCGGTCTGTCGGTCTGTCGGTCTGTCGGTCTGTCGGTCTGTCGGTCTGTCGGTCTGTCGGTCTGTCGGTCTGTCGGTCTGTCGGTCTGTCGGTCTGTCGGTCTGTCGGTCTGTCGGTCTGTCGGTCTGTCGGTCTGTCGGTCTGTCGGTCTGTCGGTCTGTCGGTCTGTCGGTCTGTCGGTCTGTCGGTCTGTCGGTCTGTCGGTCTGTCGGTCTGTCGGTCTGTCGGTCTGTCGGTCTGTCGGTCTGTCGGTCTGTCGGTCTGTCGGTCTGTCGGTCTGTCGGTCTGTCGGTCTGTCGGTCTGTCGGTCTGTCGGTCTGTCGGTCTGTCGGTCTGTCGGTCTGTCGGTCTGTCGGTCTGTCGGTCTGTCGGTCTGTCGGTCTGTCGGTCTGTCGGTCTGTCGGTCTGTCGGTCTGTCGGTCTGTCGGTCTGTCGGTCTGTCGGTCTGTCGGTCTGTCGGTCTGTCGGTCTGTCGGTCTGTCGGTCTGTCGGTCTGTCGGTCTGTCGGTCTGTCGGTCTGTCGGTCTGTCGGTCTGTCGGTCTGTCGGTCTGTCGGTCTGTCGGTCTGTCGGTCTGTCGGTCTGTCGGTCTGTCGGTCTGTCGGTCTGTCGGTCTGTCGGTCTGTCGGTCTGTCGGTCTGTCGGTCTGTCGGTCTGTCGGTCTGTCGGTCTGTCGGTCTGTCGGTCTGTCGGTCTGTCGGTCTGTCGGTCTGTCGGTCTGTCGGTCTGTCGGTCTGTCGGTCTGTCGGTCTGTCGGTCTGTCGGTCTGTCGGTCTGTCGGTCTGTCGGTCTGTCGGTCTGTCGGTCTGTCGGTCTGTCGGTCTGTCGGTCTGTCGGTCTGTCGGTCTGTCGGTCTGTCGGTCTGTCGGTCTGTCGGTCTGTCGGTCTGTCTGTCTGTCTGTCTGTCTGTCTGTCTGTCTGTCTGTCTGTCTGTCTGTCGGGTTTTTCTACCCTCGTAATCTCAGTAACCGCTGCATGGAATGTGATGAAATTTGGGCAGCGGTATGCTATGGGGTCATAGTAGGTAATGTTCCTATAATTTTGAAAATCGGTGCATAGGCGGCGGAGTAATTAGCAAAAAACAAAAAAAATTAAATATTGCTGAAACTTCGTTTTTAGGCGTTTTAGGGGTCCCTGATCATTTTCTACTTTTTTTTGGGTGGGGGTGAAATTGGGGTGGTTGGGGGGTGGGGGGTTGTAAAATTGAAAAATTTGTTGCCTTCATAATAGACTGTCCACTGACCTCTGAAAGAAGACCTGGCGACATAAATAACTTTTTTAGGTCCATCCGAACATTGCCTTTGCCTATTACAGAAAGCAAAGGACTTAGAATTTTTTTTTGATGTAAACATACGAGAGTATTGCGTCAGATCGTTGTAACGAGGAAACTGTTGAATTGATTTTAATGCAATTTTGAAACGGCATTACTACCATGGCGAAGATGGAAAGCGCGTATGGTTTTGATAAATCGTGCCAGTGGCGGCGCAGAAATAATAAAAAAACTAAAAATATAAAAACAGCTCAAACTTCGTTTTTAAGCGTTTTGGAGGTTCCTGATCATTTTCTGCGTTTTTTTTTTGGATGGGGGTGAAATTGGGGTGGTTGGGGGGTTGGGGGTTGAAAAATTAAAAAAATTCTTGTACTCATAATAGGCTGTCCACTAACCTGTGAAGGAAGATCTAGCGACACAAATCACCTTTTTAGGTGCATCCGAACATGGCCTAGCCTATTACAGAAACTAAGGGACTTAGAATTTTCTGTATACTATACGAGAATTTATTGGTCTAAATCGTTTTGTATTTTGTAACGTGGACACTATTAAATTGATTCTAATGAAATTTTGACACAGTATATTGTTACGGTGGTGAGAATGGAAAACGCGTATGTTTGTTAAAAATCTTGTCAGTGGCAGCGTAGCAATGATCAAAGAACGCGACAAGTATGAAAGCAACTCAAATTCGGTTTTTAAATGTTTTAAGGGTTCCTGATCATTTCCTACCAGTTTTTTGGGTGGGGGTGAAGGTGAGGTGGCGGGGGGGGGGGCGGGGGTTGTAAAACTGAGAAGTTTGTAGTATCGATAATAGGCTGTCCATTGATCTGTGAAGGAAAGACCTAGCGGCATAAGACAATTTTAGGGGGGAGGGGGTGGCAATTATTTGGTTGCAAGGGATCTTAGACTAAAGCTTCATGCTATGGGAAAATAATAAACTGGTATCAGCGTAATGTGTGGGAAGTACTGAGTCAATCAACTTGACTACATTTTTTATTTTGTTTTATCTTGAATTTATTGGAAGCCATGTCCTTCAGTTTAACTATCTTCTTGACAATATGTAATGTTAGCCAAGGCAGGTTTTTATGTTTCACAATAACTTACTTCTGAGGTGCCAGTACATCGAACAATGTAACTTTTGATATGAGAAGCAAATTTGAGCTACTGATGTATCAGAAATGTTCAGATGATGGAGCTATAACAGATACGATAAAACGTATTGTCCCGCCCATGTTTGCAGCTTTTGTTATTTTAGGATTACGGGGTCCATGGCAGTGTGTTGGTCGATACAGATAGAAAAATATTTACTTAAGATTCTTGAAGTATCGATCGTCCTGGTTGGCATATTATACGCGGTATCCCGCTGAATGGTTTGTTTATTTAGAAATAAAAATTATTTTCTTGGTAGTAGTTATTATGTGTGTTAGCTCTTAAGAACACATCATGTGGTAACCGAGGTCAAAAAAGAACACATCATGTGGTAACCGAGGTCAAAAATAACATGATCGCGGCCAAATGTTACTTCACTACCGCGTTTTAGGGGCAATGTCTTATCAAGTGTTACGTTGAGAGCGGTCAGTGGATTGAACTTGATATGTCTTTGAACTGCTCTTGAACAAATGCATCCTTCTTACACCCTGAGAGTTTAATTTTTGTTAACTGGGTCATTTCATCGATTTACTTATTTATTTAGCGTATAGTTGTAGTAGACATGAAAACAGCCATAAAAAAGTAGAACAGTTTGTTTGTTTTTTTTTTTGTTTTTATTTCCCACACCGATAGGTGAGGGGAGTATTGTGATCGCGAAATTTTTTGATTTTTAGATAATACGCTTTTTGGGGGTTTTGTGATGTCTACATAATGAAAATCCACGTCAGTCATTTCCATCGGTCTGTCTGTCTGTCGCTTTTTTCTAACCATCTGCATCTGCTGCATGGAGGCCATGACATTTGGGCAGCGATATGCTGTGGGGTCGTGGTAGGCATGGTTGCTACAATTTTGGAAATCGGTGCATGGACGGCGGAGTAATTAGCAAAAAGCAAAGAAAATTAAATATTGCTCAAACTTCGTTTTTAGGCGTTTTGGGGGCCATCAGGATACCATTTGACATATGTCAAGGTTCTTCTAGAGTCCATCCGATCTGTCGCTGAATTTGACCTTGTATGGGATCTCAGTGTCCACGACTCATGCCATTCTGTCGGGTGGCATCTCAAGTATGTGGCACCGCAGGTTGTCATGTACCGGGGTGTGTTTCATGGCAGGTGGTAAAACCACCTCTACATTCTGTATGCAGCCATGTTCGCTTCTCACTCACCCCCTACGTTCCAGTTGGAGTACCCTTCATAGCGCCCACTATGCTCACAAGCAGCCCACTGCACTTTTGTGAGGGCTCTAGATACTGTGATTCGATGAACCTTTGGCCACGATACAATAGTACTGTACACCGTCATCGGTCTTATTACCTTGGCGTACAGCCAGTTCACTATCGATGGGGTTAAACCTCAGAGTAACAACTGAACATAGAGGTAGTAAACAACTAATTCTAATAGGCCGACATCTTTTCTTACGTTGCATATTGACCCCCAGATACGGCAATCATAATTGTTTACTATAGTCTTGATTGTATAGTATTCAGAAATATTCCATTATACGTTAAAAAAGACGGTATTTTGGTGGTTCAGGAATGATTACAGGAAAATCAATAGATATGTTGACCTCTACTGCGTTACTGCATATTTCATCTTGAACGGAAATTCTTAAAGCTTGCATAATTTTGAGGAGCGGGCAACGCTGCATGCGACTTGTTGACGGTAGATGCTCGACTGTCAAACGTTTGTTTTGTTTGTGCCTGTTTTATGCTTGGTCAGTAAAATCGAATTCGCTATTTGTTGGTAACTGTAGTGAAGCTTTACGGACTTCCTGTGCTATATTTGAGTGTAGTTTAACAGTTTTTCGAGATGGAACTCAAAAAGTGCAGTGTTTGTAACATGGGTTGCATTGGAAGAATTTTCAGATTAGTTGGCGTTACACAGCATTGTCTACAATTCGAGCTGTCACTGCGAGGTCACAGCTGATCAATGTTTGGAAGTGTCAAAGATGATGGCTTTGAGCACGCCATGCTGAAGTGGTTTGTTTACTACCTCTATGTTCAGTTGTTACTCTGAGGGTTAAATCCATTCCTGTAATTTGATGATCGTTGAATATTTAGAGGTCAAGGCTTAAAAATACGCAGTTCCATTTTCAGTGAATCCCTTTGTTTTGCCGCGTGTGTAGGAGGAACAAAGTATCCAACTGTGTGTAAAACCGGTATAAATCGTCACTGTTGATAAAAAACAAGGCAAAAACAACAACAGCAACAGACATACGTGTCCGGCATTAAACTCGAAATAAAATCAACAAACGTAAAAAAACAACGTTATCTTGAATAAATAGTTTGAAAAGCGATTCTGTTATATTTCCACATGACTAATGTCCCCGGTAAGAAAATATTTGAACACATTCGCCTGAATGCTGAATGATATGCGTTTGGGTGGCGTTGCGTTTGTTGGCTTTAGTCGGGCCTTTGTTATAAAATGCCAGCTGACGATAATGATGACGGTTTCAAATAAACATCGTTATTTCTCACTTTCATGTGATATAAATGTATCTAGTTATGTTCATTAGATACTCTTCTCGGAACTACAAGCATATGCAGTCCTATACACTGCGTTTCCCCCAGAGAGGAAAATGTGCGCAGCAAGGATTTGTAGCGGAGCTGTGAAATGATGTGGATGTTTCCACCAGAGACATGCTAGGAAGACGAGCGGCGCGAATATGTGTGGCGGAGCTGTGAAACGGTGTGCAGGTGAGCGTTACGGGGATGCGTAGCGGGCTATTTTCAGAGTTTACTTTTTGCTCGCCTACATCAACGGCACAGGTGTCTCGCCCACATCCCTAGCACACATGCCTAGATATTCACGATTTGACTTGGTTTTCAAGCTACTTGACTTGACTTGATATCAAGTCAAGATAAAGTCAAGTATTTCTTTTCGAAATTCAAGTCAAGTCAAGTAGTTACACATCAAGCCACTTGGAAATAAAGTTTTTCAAGCTAACTACTTGATTTTTCATGAAAAATAATTCTTTTTTGATATCAATTTGATTAACTGTCAAAACGCAATAACAATACAAATCTATTATATAAAGATGTAACTTAGTTAAATAATTAATATAATAATATGAAATAAAAATCCGAGATATTCTGAATTCTGACAATAGTACATAGAAAAACAACAAACTCAAATGGGGGTGGGTTGGTTCAGTGGTTAGGCTCGTGACCGGAAGGCCCCGGGTTCGATTCTCCTTAGAGGCGGAAATTTATTTCTGGTTTTTGCAATCAAAATAGATAAATATCCATAAAAAACCTGAGCGAAGAATCCCCACCTGAGCCTTCACTGTTTACTTCTAATTAACAGTGCTGTTCCTAGAGTGGCGCCGAAACAGTAACATAGCTTACACATAACACGAAGCTAATGACCAGAGCAAACGATGCCGATGACACAGAAGTAAAAAAAAATAATAACTTCATTTTCCATCCATGATTTGAGACACATAAGACTTCTAACGGAGTTATCACCTAATCGATTTCTTGTTTTGGTAAGAGTTGAGGCAGCTCTAGAAAACTGCCTTTCATTTGGAGCTGAAGAAGCTGGCGTTGCCAAAAAGTCTTTGGCCATTGCGGCCAAACTTTGGAAAAATACATTCGTGTCTTTTCCACCATTCTGAAATATCTCCAGTATCGTCCCTTACCGCTGGAATGCTATTTATAATCTGTTCATCGGGTTCACCTCAATCAGGTTTACTGTCAAGTTCCATAGCCCACGAATCTAGTCTGTTGAGCAGCATATTAATGCAAAAATGATAGAAATACTCTTAAAAAACATTAGGGTACTGGCAAATTTGTTCAATTAATGACCATTCTGTGTCGGTTGGCTTTAAAGTTTTAAAGTCATCGGGTGCCTGCTTGCTGTCGTAACCTCAGTGATTCCACTATTTTAACGCTTCGATTTACATTTTACAGATCGGTATCAAGTAATATCAAGTAGTTTGATTTTACTTGATATCAAGTCAAGTAGTTCAGATCGAAAATCAAGTCAAGTCAAATATCAAATTTTCAAAGCTTGAGCTTTCAAGTCAAGTCAAGTGCTCAAGGAAAAACTCAAGCTACTTGGCTTGATGAATCTCTACACATGCCTCACAACACACTTCTAGCGCACATCTCTCTATACACATTAATAGCACACATTCCTCGCCAACATGCCTTGTTTTATACGTACAGAAACTTCGTTCCACTAAGCCGTTTCCATCAGAGCTGTACTGTGTGAGGCGAGGTAATTGAAGCGATTCTATTTGTTCGTTAAAAACACATTCCTCTTAACACATCCTCGCACATGTCTGGTGGAAACGTAACCTTAGGAAAATCTAGCAATATGGCACAACAAAGAATCACAAGAAGCTATTCATTCATTAGCAGTGAGGGTATAAGGTACTTGCGATGGCATCGTGGTCACGAAGGCTTAAGGACAGTTTTGCGTTATAATTTCATCCGTGGATTAATGGAGTGGCACAATAGTCCGCATTCATAAAAATGAAGTATTTTGTTCAATGGTAAAGGTAGGACAAAAAGGTAGAGCTCACAAGGAAAAGGTAGAAGAAATAGGTTTTGCTACATTTCTTATTTATAATCTTTCCATTGTCTTTGGAAGCAGAAAAAAGGAAAAGGTAGACGCAGACCATTATGGGTATATTTCCGCCGAAAGCTTTTAACTTGCACTACTTGCAGTTACAGAAGCAAATACGCAAAGCATTATTAATGTTAGGTACAGAGTGTTTGCTGGTACTGCTGAGTTTTACTCAGACCGTTGAGATTGTATTTGATAGCTGTGATAAGGATGGGAAGTAACGATAACATGTCAGACTACCAGGTAAAGGTACAAGACACAGCCTAAGAGCAATCTGTAAGTTCGTTGCCAAAATACCCTGAAATATTGGAAACACTCCCAGCGAACAAAGCAAGGAAGCAATTTTTCTTGCTGAGCATTTCACGTTGGCTTCATTTTCTGTCGGTGGGAGCTTAGTCCAGTCAGACGCCTTGTCCACAATGAGACGGAGAGTGGTTCTGACATTCCTGGAAACTGTAGGTTAGTACATCCCAGTTCCTCACCTATACTGCTCTGATGAGAACCCGTAGCCATGTATCGTACCTTGGTTTCCAGGTTTTCGCCAATGAAGTAGGCGGTTAGTGACATCACGTTTATTTCCTCAAACCGAAAGAGGGTTCCAAAATCGCACTTACGTGGATTTCGTCCCTTTTGCACAGTTTTCGTGCGCGTACGTGTACTGCATCCGCCATTGTAAATTTAAATTAAAAAAATTACGTTGTCACTCTCTAATTAAAACACCTTAACCATTTAAGTGCTTACGCATGAGTGAAGTAAATAGTTAAAAGCTTGTCTGGACTCTGGACATATTTTCTGAAGCAAATCCTTCAATTTTGAACAAATGCTCATGTTTATACATACCGAAACAGTGAAGCATATCCTTAAGAGCAATACCTTTTCAATCCAAGTCCGAATCTTTTCCTTTCCCTTCTGCTTATGAATAGAATGTGAAGTAGATGCTTCGAACTATGAAAACATCAGGATGAACTCTTCATTGACCAGTGATTTCTCAATGCTATCGACTACAACATATCTATCATATCTCTTTCATCCGGATGGAGTTAGGGAATTGGGTTCTTAATAAAACCTCATTGCTTTTTTAGAGGTTGAGCGTTTTGGTTCCCTCCACCTGGTTGAGCAAAAGTCAAAATCTAATTGATATCGTATACATAATTTCTTTTGTCCTAATAGCAAGGAGCCTATGGCAAAAAAATCTAATATAGAGAGAAAATGTTGGGGTTGTGGCCAAGATTTTGAAAAAAGACTGTGTCACTGCATAAACGAGACTCTGGTTTTAACTGCCAAGCTTTCGACAATGCTCATTGCCATCTTCAGGGCTTTAACGTTGAGGTTTTCTAATGGAAAACAGCCCTGCATTGAGTACAAAGACTTAAAGGGCTCTGATAAAATCGTCAACAATTTTAAAGTTTTCTATGCTGTTATGGTGTCTCCAACAACAAGCATGTTAGGAACAAGCAACATATAAGTGTAAAATAAAAAAAAAAACACAACGACTTTTACGTGTTTAATCAACATGTCGAGCACCATATTGCTGGAAATATATTTCAGCCTCATTAAATATAGGGGTTCCATCCTCTACGAGTTTGGTTTTCAATGGTTTCAATGATAAGCACATATCTCCATTTAAATTTTCATTAAAAAGAATGGCCCAATCACTGTGTTTCTTAAAATACTACCCTGTTGTGCAGACGCTCCAAACCCAATAGCCCAATCCCTCTTGGGTGTTGGGGACACTAGATTTGCTGGACAGAGTACTTAGGATGTAGACTTCTCTCCATACTCAACCTATTGTGAGTCTTCGTGTCGATTTGTTGCAGCTCCTGTACTGTCCAGTGGATTATAATTTTTTTTAAAAAAAAGTTACAGTCCTGTCAACCACTGGGTCCGCAAGTCGTGCGCCCTAAGTAGACGATGGAACCCAAAGATGACTTATTCAGTTTGGCTTCTAAGATGTGCACCGCCACACGGCACACCAGCATTGCGCGCAATGCAGAGAGCAGCGTATTCTTCATTTCACCTAGGGATCAAATGACCATAACCAGCAGACTTCCAGTGTATTCTGGTCAGAGACTGCTAAACAACTCCTGATATTTGGTCTACCAATTAATATACATAAAGTTTTCTCTAATTTTCTCAAAAACGAAATAACGACTTCGACGTACCTTTGAAAAAAAGGGGGTGATGAAGTTTTTGATTAATAGCCCCTTAAAAATATTTTGATATGTCTAGGCGTTCTCTTTTTTAATAAGCGGTTTTCAATAGATCCTTGGCAGGATTTTTTTGAATGAAAGCTCTGTAGATGGCTCGAAACTGGACGAAATAATCCTAAGCAATATGACTGGACACTGACCGAAATAATTCTAAGCAAGCCCATGTAGCTACCTTGTTCCTTTAGTGCTATGAACTTCCTGGGCAATTATTAAAAATTAGCCAGCTGGAGCTCCAGAGTACTAGGAGATCGAGGCATGCGGTAGAGAACTTTCACAGAACTCATGCATTTTTAAAGCCGTCCGACTTTCCAGCTGCTATTTGCATGTGTTTCTATTATTAACCTACAGTCAGCAAAACGTGAGCTTTAATAATGCACATCTCTATTTACCTTCACTTGGAGAACACCGGAACAGTTTTAAATATTATGGGATTCCTAAGTTTTGCAGCGGAATTAGAAACTGTGTTGTCTGTTATGGGATATATTTACCGACAGCAAGGGCGTGGTCACAGTAGACCTACAGGGAATTTGTTATTGCTTCTATTATTTATTCACGATGACACCGTAGATTGAAATAGGTCTGCATCGAGGGGAGCAGGTTATGTTATTTAGGCATCCAGGTTATTTTTAGCCTATCTACGCAATATAAACGTTATTTGACAATGAAGTTAAATGCATGATATAGATATAGATAATTGAAATGTTATATACAGGATCAGTTAATCTCAATGCCTCGGACTCTAGTGACCAAACGATATCACTTTTCAGAAAATAACTTTACTGCTGTATCTAGGTCGAGTTGGACTAAATTTTAAAATTAATGACTTCTTTAAAAAGGTTTCGTATAAATAAATGTCATGTTTTTTTTTAAATGGAATACCCTATTCAGATGTCCTGGTCAATTCTAAGGTGACTTTATAAATTATGTATCACATATGGGACTTAAAACAAACCGTTTAAGTGCAAAACACTATTTTTGGTATAAACAAATATCAGAAAAAAATTGATATCGCAACGGTTATAAAACCTTGGAAGGCGCTGATTAAGCGAAATGCGTCAGCTTATGTTAGGCGATTAAGTTTAAATTGTTTTTGTACTTGCAGAAATCGGTAAATTAATTAGGGAAACTTGTCAGAGATAACAAGATTTTTTCAAATGGGAATGCCTAATTATTTTTATACGATCAAATGCAAAATTTGAAGCCGTTGTATTTATATAAGGTTATGCGTATCAATCTCTGGTAGTATTTTGAACCTATAGTAGTCCATGAAGTTGTATTTATATAAGGTTATGCGTATCAATCTCTAGTAGTATTTTGAACCCAGTGGGCCATGAAGTAGAATCAAAAATGTGTTCGGATGGAGGAAAACGACTAACTTATCAGAAGAATACAGACGACTTAAAGTAAAGGGACAAGATTATAAAAATTCCATTCAGCAGACTAACTTTAATCAGAAACAACGGTGGTAACGTACTTAAGGTCACCGAAAAGCTGGAGTACGATAGAAATTGATACTTTTCACAGCCTAGTAGCCACTGCAGTATACTAAAGAAACATTTCCAAAACCATTAAAAACTTTAAAATGAAAGGAAAATTATCAGCGATTGTTGCTGGCAGCTTAATATCTTCAGCACGCCATATCACATTTAATGGTATAAAAAAGTAGTTATTTCCGTCGAGTTAAAATAACAGTACCTCTGACTGGAACCATTCAAATTTTTTAATACGTTTGCAAGATAGGAATACTGGCAAATCAGATTTTAATTTTCTGCAAGGTAGATTAGGTTTCATAATAATATAATTTTAATTCGTTATTCATTTTCTGCGATCTTGCTAATAGCTGCTCAAGGATTTGCAGAACTCTCGTCTAAGGTATCGTTACTTTTGACTTTGCAAAACTGAATACTTCTTCAGCTTGTTTAATTTGTCTCCCTCTTGCGGAGTAAGCAAGCACCTTCATTTCACTGAATACTTCTTATATCATTAAATGTAAAATTTATTCTGGAGGTATTAAACTGCCAGCAATATTTGCTGGTACTTCTGCTTTCATTTCAGTTTTTTTAGGTTTTGTAAATTATCAATCTCTATTACATTGCAGTAGCTGGTAGGCTATGGAAAATATCCATTTATTTTTCCATTTCATTTTCCAGCCACTCTTTGACCTTAGATATGGGACCGCTGTTCTTTCTGGTTAGAGTTGATTTCTAGTAAGTACTTTTTATAATCTTGTCTCTTGACTGTAGTTCTCGTCTGTATGTCTTTGCTAAGTTAGTGGTTTTCTTCCATCTGAAGAAGTATTTGTTTATATTTCATGGCTTTCTAGGTTGGATATAGGTATAAAAATTGAATGTCACCGATATGATTGAAGGTTTGAAATTAAATGAAAACTACTGCAGACTGATATCGACAACTTTATATCGTTAGAAAGGCCATAAAGTTTTACATTTGACCGTATGAAAAAATTAGGCATTCTCATTTGAAAAATCAAGAAATCTCTGATGGAAGTTTGGTTAATTAATCTACCGATTTCTCCAAGCACAAAAATTATTCATATTTGACCGCCTAAGCCAGGCTGGCACATTTCATGCTTAGTGATACGGTGAAGTCATAGCCTTCTAAGTTTTATAATTGCTGCGATTTTCATTTTTCTTCTGATATGTACTAAAACCAATAACGGTCATATTGTTTCTAAATATATCTCAACTCGACCTTGATACTTTCGAAGTCAATTTCTTCATCTTCATGTATGTAATTTCCAATTTTTATTTTTCATAAATAATAGTTTTGTTTTTATAATATCGATGGCATCAACGTCTAACGTTATCAGCCGCTTACACTTTTACATCACATGGGTAGAACAAATTCTCCATTATTGAAAGATGTACCACCAAGTCAACGGAATTGAATACATCTATATCATTTGACATCTAAGAACAAACCATAAGCGTACCTTCAAAAACTTTATTATCAAGATAATATCATCAGTTTCTTCCATCAGGTGATACTCCTAAACAGATAAGGAACTAGAAATAAAATCGTAATTCTAGTGTGTACAAATATATTTTTTCAATTTCTCCTTGCCCTTGTTCTTACTATGTATCCGCTCATGCCAGCTAAAATATTGCATGTACAAAGAAGACTGTGTTGCTTGTTTCTCTAAGCATTTTCTGAACTTTGTGGAACTGTTTATCCTGATATGATAAACAGGTACGTGTGGTCATGACAAAGCTTACTAAAATATGGCGTGACCATAACATCACTAAAGCTACAAAAATGTTGCTGCTTCAATCTCTTGTATTTTCAATATTTTTGTATGCCTAGGAAACTTGGACTGTTAAAAAGGCAGATCGAGCTAACATAGATGCTTTTAACGTAGAGGAGAATGCTGAGTGTTCCTTATACCACCCATTGAACTAGTCTTTCTATACTGGATGAGCTCGGTAATCCAAAGAGACGGTCGTCCATTGTGTCGACGAAAATGCCTACATTCTTCGGACATATTCACAGAAGCGATAAAATGGAGAAACTTGTAGTTCAGGGTCACGCCCCGAGTGGGCGGCGCCGTGGCCGTTCCCCTACACGCTGGGTGGATACGACGAAACAGTTGTTAGATATGAGTATCAAGAGCGCCACTGAACTGACAGTAAATTGCGAATGAGGACGAGCTACAGTTCCTAAAACTATTGATAATGTTTATGTCGGCAATACTCCAGCTCCGTCTTAATGCATTTTACGAGTTCACAACATGTCTGTCAAGATATTGTGACTATGATGATGATGATAAACATCCGTTTATTATGCAGGCTGAAATTGTCGACTAGAAAAGTATAGAGACCAAAGATAACGATGCTGCATAATAGCAAGTGAAGTAGGTCTTTCCAAGTAGAGAAACTGAGCGGTTTTCATACTCAATGCGCGCTTCGCTAGCTATGCTAGCATCATAAGACTTGAAACTAACTCCTAGTTATTGCTATTTATTATAAGCATAAGCATAGATGTTGCAGAATCCACCTATCACGCAAAATTTTACCTAATACGTGTACGTGATGATTTCATAGATTCGGCGAAACATATTCAAAAACGTAAGGTAGCAATATCAGCGTGGTATTTCCAAAGCTCTGTAGGAAATACGTGCTTGTAGAATTGCCCAGCAAAATCGTTCCGAAGCTACCCAAAACTATTTCTTTTCCCGTTTACCTGTTTTCCGTTTGTATTAGTTTTATGTAAATCAATGGCTTGGCCGAGTTTCCAACTACAATATCCTAACGGTAACTTTCCTTTCTTTTTTACCTCCTTTTATATCCGAATTGCATATTTTGTTTCGGCTATTGGAATTCTATTGCTTTTGCATACTTTCCGGAAAGTGCCCGGATTTTGTTTGGTTTTACTTTACATAAATATTTTGTTTCTTGCCAGATACCCTGTACTCCTATATTTCACGGAATCGGTCGACTTTTTCTCTGCATGCCACGAATTTCTCTTATTGAATTGTCCTCTGGGACGTTTTCTGGATGTGCTTTACTGGCAATGTTTCCTTGTGCTTTTATTAAGAATCTCGGTGGACACTCAGGAAACAGAATAGTGGAATTATTGACTTAGTATTTCCTATGCACCAATGTTGAAAATTTCGTTTTGACTCCAGTAACTTTGAGCCCGGAGAGGTTTTCTCAGAGACATAGAGTCATTAGATATAGAGGAAGCATCTGAGGAAGATAATGTGTTGATAAAAGTGCTAATGGACACCGAAAAAGTCGAGGAGGAACGCAAATAAACGTGAGACGCGTAGTGCCATCAGGTGCAAAAAATGACATCGAAGACGTGGTTTAGGCCTGCCTTAAAAGTAGTACGAAGAAGAATATATTTTTGCTATTAGTTATCTGTTTACATCATAACTTCGAAGTTACAGCTAAATTTACATTGCATCCTGCTCCCAAGTAAAAATAAGACATAAGCTTAATAACATGAAGGCGGCTACAGCAGATGCTCATAATGTTGTCCGTTTACTTCAACACAAAACGTAATGTGATTTGTCAAACTTCTCAGTACATTTTGCCACATGCCTGACTGCTCAACAGTAATCATAGCCATCTTATTTAGTTATTTTAGCTTGGGCGAATGCAATGTACATTTAGTTGTAACACCGAAATGATAAGTTTTAAATATGGAAAACGGCATTCAATAAATAATCAGTATCATTCAAGGATTTCAAAAAGATACAATTATATAGGGGCGTACATTTGAAGTAACAAATTTTATTATATTTCCGAAAAAATAATAGATACGACAACACTGAAGATGCCATCGTAAGATCGGCCGTATGGCAAAACTCTCATACTCCAAATTTCAGAAAAATGTCCAAACCCTTTCCAAGATAGCTAAGGCGTTCCATACTTACTTCCATAATTATATTATATTATACTATAACTCCGCAGTATAAGATAGTATTACCTATCGCAGCCGATTCTACTGTAGACTTTCAAGGAAGTACTCCGACCACCACCATAAGCGTGAACTCGAGAATGGTAGGGGTCAAATTTCACCATCGGGATGTAAAAAGCATCCTCCAAAAACTGAACACGAATAAAGCTACTGGTCCTGACCAAATTCCAGCCATTGTCCTTAAACGCTGTGCCGCTAAGTTTGCACCTATTCTGTGCAAGCTTCTCAAACTTTCGTATCAACGAGACGTGTTTCCCGCTTCGTGGAAGATTGGCTGCGTACAACCCATCCCTAAGAAAGGCAAAACAACTGATCCCATCAATTATAGACTCGTGGCTCTTCTCTGCATCATGTCTAAGGTTATGCAGACTGTCATTAACACACAGCTCCTAAAATACTTGGACAACAATAACATCATAAATGATCACTAGTATGGCTTCCGTAAGCACAGGTCTACAGGTGACCTCCTTGCCTACATCACTCACTTGTGGAACAGAGCAATAGACAATCATGGCGAATCCCATGTTGTTGCACTTGACATATCGAAAGCTTTCGACAGAGTGTGGCATGATGGACTTCTGGTCAAGCTTGCTGCTTATGGACTACCACCTGGGCTGCGCCAGTGGCTGAATAGCTTTTTGAATCACCGATCCCTATTTGTTGTAGTCGAGGGCTGTTCATAGGACGTATTTTGAATAAACGCCGGTGTTTCACAGGGATCTGTCCTAACCCCTACACCGTTTCTAATGTAGGTACCTCAACGAGCTGCTGGAAATAACATCAAATCCAATCTACAGCTTCGCAGATGACAGCACATTAGTGTCGTGCATGGAACCAGGCAAGCCACTATCATCCCAGGAGACGGTACGTCGGCGACAGCAGCGTGCCTCACAAATCAACCCAGATATCAAAACAATTGTCGAGTGGGGATTAGCAAATAAAGTACAGTTCAACGTACAAAAAACTCAGGCAACAAAGAAGTCTCACGATGGCTTATCAACCGTGGAAATGGAGGGTCACCCCATAGTCGAATCACCTTCCGTCAAGCTCTTGGGCATCAACATCAATAACAGCATGTCCTGGCATGACCACGTCGTCAGTATTGCTAAAACGGCATCCCAGAAGCTTGGAGCTTTGTTCCGCTGTAGGAAGTTGTATACACCAGAGCAACTGCTGCTGCTCTACAAGGCACAGATCGGACCATCGCTGGAGTATTGCTTCCATGTGTGGGGATGCGCTCCGAAGCACTCTCTAAAGCTTCTGGACACTATCCAGAAAAGGGCAGTTAGATTAATCGATACGCCCAATCTCACAAAGGACCTCCACAGCCTGGAACATCGAAGGAGGGTGGCTGACCTGTCCCTGTTTTACAGAATCTATCACGGAAGATGTTCGATTGAGCTCTCCTAGAAAATAACACCAAAGGCCGTCCGAACCAGGAACACTAGAGAAGCTCTGCAAGCTCATCCTTACCAGGTCGAGGTCCTTACTCCCCGAACCAGTCTCCTCCAGCATTCCTTCGTTTGGAGAACTTCGACGCTGTGGAATCAGCTGCCGGGGAATTTGTTTCTCGACAGCTACAACGTGCAGCGTTTCAAATCTAACGTGAACCGACACTTATCGTCTCGCAGCGCTTCTACAGCGTCATAGGCTTTCAGCCTTTGCGGGCTGACCTTAAAAAAAAAATCAAGAATACTCGGTCGCTTTATCGTACTCTATAACTCGAAAACGGTTGATCGTATGAAAAAAAAAATAAAAAAAAATTTGTAGAGAATTCTGTTTCACCTAAGTTTTGTCACAGAATCTTGTGACGTCAGATGGGTTCAATCAAGGTTTTTATATGAAAAACCGATTTCATGACATTTGACCTCCGATATCTCAAGACGCATAAGGTTAGGCATATTACAAGATTTTTTGTGTTTCATTTGAACATACATTCGACTTGTTTGGCCTCATTTCGTCGTAGTCCTATTTCTCTGGAGTATTACTGTACGTTGTATCATTCTGATTTCTAATGGTAGATAAAATGGACAAATTTCACTATTATAATCCAAGGCTGTGCTTCCACCAGAGATATGCGAGGATGTGTTACGAGGAATGTGTTTTTAACGAACCAATAGAATTGCTTGAATAACCTCGCTTTGTGCGCTCGCTAGAAACGCGTTGTGAAGGATGTGTGCTGTAGAAGTAGGCGAGCAAAAAGAAAATTCTGGAAAGAGCCCGCTATATATCCTCGCAACGCACATCTGCACATCGTTTCACAGCTCAGTCACACATCATCGCACTGCTCATTTTCCTAGCACATCTGTAGTGGAAACGCAGCCTAAAGCTACACAACTTTATCTCGATAAGCCTATATTTAAACAAATCATTCTCACAACGGTCAACCTGATAATCTATTGTAAAGCAGTTTCTATTTCCATGCCTATTAAACATTGCACCCTGCGCAAAAATTATATCCTTTTACATAAAACTGCTTTAAAAAGAAAATTACACAGCTAGTAAACTTCCGTACACTGAGATGAAAGCCGAACATTAATCTCATTACGCTGTTATCAAGTACTGTAGATCTGTCTCTGTCCAGTTGGCCCTACTCTTTCTAATACTTTTTATTACCAACTCGATGAACTGCACACGGAGGATTATAAAACTTTCCAGCTTTCCCAGTTACATAAGCGTCGTATAAGAAACTTTACTAAGAGGGTTAGCATACTTCGTGTAACATTTTTTGTCTGATGAACCCTTATTAGGTAATATAGTTTATGTCTACCTACCTAACGTGCTTTAAGCCTCTGATTTAAACTTAACACTTAACCTCCTAGATCCTTCCCCATGTATTTCCATTAATTTTATTGGACAACGTAGCCGTTTGAGGAAGAAGTACCGAAGGGAATCCTTAACATAAAAGAGAGAGCAGTTCGGACCATAGGACCATCCTTCTTTCAGTTTTTATACACGATGTCCCCTGCCCCTGCAACTGTGAAATCTATCTCTACGTTGACGACACTACGATTGTAGCTCAGTCGCAGACTGAAGATCTGGTCCGCGATGGTCTGCAGCTTGCTGGTGGCTTATAAAAATCAATCATTCGAAAACGCAGGCTATATACAGGGTGTCCCAGAAGTCAACGTCAAGCCGCAACGGGGTGACAGGATTGGTTGTAACTATCATGAAAAAAAAATATCCCATGCAGTTTGATAATTATGGGCATTTAAAGGAAACCTAGAAATTTGGTCAAATTATAACAATTTTTCGGTTATTGTGGTCAACTTTTATTATTTCTGGTCATTTAAACTTTGGAGCCGTAACCCTAAATAGCATTTCTAGAAGCACAGTCAAAAATAATGACACGATTGCCCCAAGTTTTCTAGAATGAAAACTATTTATTAAACTATGAATTTAAAATTTTCAAAGTTTGCCGACTTTGAAAGGCCATCCTTTAAAAAAAATGTGCTAAAGTGCCTTGGCAGGTGCCATTGAAAGTTGGCGCATTTAACCAGGATTGTAAAATGGTATAATACTTGTTAGTTTCATACCAAAAAAAACGAGTAAAAAAAGGAAAACCTCAAGTAACCCGATTTTTGCTAACCCATTTCACTCAGGTCAGATGTTCTTTATTCGCACAAGCTTCTTTTAGGTTCTTAATTTTACGGCAAAATGATGAGAGAGATGGATAATAAACATATATGCTATGAGTGAGCGTGACAGATAGTGACGTCGCTTTTAGTCAACAAAAATAAGTAGAATTAATAAAATAATAAAAAATGGTGACCTAGTTTAGTTTAGGTTTATTGGAATAAACGTCAGGCAATAAATATTCAAATTGTTTACTATCAGCCTCAATACACGCCCTACATCTTCTTAAAAAAGATCTACTCATTAGCCAGGCATATCCTCGAGAGTTGATGTCCTCAGCAGCTTGAGAAATTCGTTGACGCAGCTCGGCTACGCTCTCACTGGGCTTTGAATATACTTTTTCTTTGAGAACATCCCGATAACAAAATTCCAGGGGATTTAAATCTGGGAAACGGGCTGGCCACGAGATAGTGCCTGATGATCCACCTCCACCTCCCGAATATTTTTGGTCAAGGAAACCTCTTACTTGCACTGCGTAAAACAATTTGAACTTTATTGTAATAAAAAATGTTATTTTCCTATATCTGACATCTAATCCAATAAACTTGAACTAAGCTAGGTCAACATTTTTCATTATTTTATTAATTTTACTTATTTTTGTTGACTTTGCTTAAAGTGACGTCACTATCTGTCTTGCTCACACATGGCAAACATGTCCACTATCCACCTCTCTCATCATTTTGCCGTAAAATTAAGAACCTACCAGAAGCTTGTGCGAATAAAGAATATTTGACCTGAGTGAAATGGGTTAGCAAAAATCGGGTTACTTGAGGTTTTGCTTTTTTTACTCGTTTTTTTTAGTATGAAACTAACAACTATTGTACCATTTTACAATCCTCGTTAAATGTGCCAACTTTTAGTGGCACTTGCCAAGGTACTTTAGTACTTTGAAAATTTTAAATTCATAGTCTAATAAATAGCGTTCATTCTAGAAAACTTGGAGCAATTGTGTCATTATTTTTGACTGTGCTTCTAGAAATGTTATTCAGGGTTACGGCTCCAGAGTTTAAATGAACAAAAATAGTAAAAGTTAACCACAATAACCGAAAAATTGTTATAATTTGACTGAATTTCTAGGTTTTTTTAAATGCTCATAATTTTCAAACTGGATGGGATAGATTTTTTTTCTGATTTTTCTCATGATAGTTACAACCAATCCTGTCACCCCATTGCGGCTTGACGTTGACTTCTGGGACACCCTGTATATTGTACCAAAAAACGTCGTGGTGTTTTGTTGGAAGTCCCAGTTAACGGTGCTCGGATTCCATGGGAATCTAGGAATGACTCTCGAAAAGGGCATGACTTGGCAGAACCACATTGAAGCGTTAGAAACAAAATTCAAAATTAGTTTTAGTCAACTCTACCTTATGTTATGCTTTAGAATGTCAAAATACGAGTAGGCTTTGGTGAATAAAATTTGACTATATAAGATAATCATTAGACCAGCAATTACCTACGCATCTAAAGTATGAAATCTGTAGATCCTGCAGAACAGAACATTGTTCCCAATGGCGCACAATCACTACCGCCCCATGGTATATTTGATACCCTACACAGAGACTTTGGCATCCCTTACTTGGGGGATTACATTAAACAACAGGCGCAACAATCAGTGGACTACAGAGTCAGAGGTATGGTTCTTCAAAAACATACGGGTAAATTTATTTCAGCCAAAGTTGAGTCACGGCAAGTGATTTGATTTGAGTTGGGCTTAAGTATAGGCGCAAATAAGGCTGCTATGAATTAGCTTACCTGTTTTTTTACATTCATTGAAGCGACCTCCAAAACTGTAATTCTTTATTTTCATTTCGTTTCCATAAAAGTTTAGTATCGACTAGTGAATTCAAGATGCATGTCGCTTATCAGCAAATGCTACAAGTAAATAAAATGATCTCCACCTCACCGAAAGTGAACTCAACAATATTAGAATTCTTGTTTGAAACACGTCCTGGATCGAATCAGGCACAATGTTCCTAGTCCACGACAACGCTGTTTCGATTTTTAGCAGCACTCTAGGGATGAGACATCGAAAGAAAACATCGATGTTGGACATCGATATCAACATCGACGGTCTGCCATCGATAACTACGATATATCCTATTCAAAACACCGATGTTTGAGCATCGCGAAAACATCGATATATTCGGGTATTGGTGTTCTTCAATTTAAATTTTAGAAACAAATAATGATATGTATTTTACTACTGAGTATTTCAAATTTCACAGCATAGTAAACAGGAAATAATAAAGACCAGAAACTAGCTAAACTAACAAATTTTATTAAATTTTAATAAAAAAATAAAAATAAGTTTTGATTGTCTATTTCCTTTTTTAAACTGCTTTGCAACTTTGGCAAATTTGAGAAGATGAAATCAACCAGTGTCAAATGTCATCTCAAATCAATTTGAAATAGGACAGATAAAAAACAATTCACATAGAAAACTCCATTGTGAGGATGTGAGCCGAGGTCTTTATCAACCTGCCAAATCTGGTAGCTTGTGATTATACCCCCCTCCCATAAATTCGTAATGACGTCAATCAGTCACCATCGCGTCGGTGTTGTTTTGGTACAGAACAGTAGTAACTAGTTCACTGAAAGGAAGTAGAATGCACACCTCTACAAAGGAACCCAAAGCGCCTTTCATTGGTATTTTAAATCATGGGGCAAAACCGAAGACCAGAAAACTGCAGACTCGCTAAATTTACTTTTTGTATATTTTCAATTTGTAATTGAAACTTTTAAGAAAACATCGATGCAAATTTTTCAAAACATCGATGTTTTCATCGATGCTTCAGGTAAACAACATCGATGGTAAAAACGTCGATCATCGGACGTGAAACATCGATGTTTTCCAAAAATGGATAATTATCGCCCACCCCTAAGCAGCAGTGAACCAACAGAAATAGCTAGTTACCCTACCCTACCTACCCTTTTTACTAGTTGCCAGCACCAGCTGATTAGAAGTGGCTCGAAATAGCGCCTATCTCAGACTGGGGACATTGCTCGGGACATTGTGTCTGACGCGATTCAGGACATGTGCCAAATAAGGATTGCTGATGCTCTTGACCTCACTTAGGGTACTGTGGAAATCATTTTCTTCATGTTCCCCCAAAAGAAGCATCCGAACCGATAGCGTAATTTGATGCTGGTAGGGGTATGCACCCTCTGGGTAGTTGTTTCTGTTGGTTAAGTGAGTTGTAACTTTATCTTTTATAATCCTGAAATCATGTATCGTTTTAGTATTAGTAGGTGTAGAGGGTAATAGTACAGGGTGGGGCATAAAAACCAAGTGTTCTTGGTTTGAGTAGTACTCATGCATTCGAAAAGGGAGGAGCGCGCGGTTTATTACAATCCATTCCTTGACTCAAACCATTTTACTTTCGTACTTGCCACTTGCCATCATGGAGCGGTAGACGCTAAAACAACGCGTGGCATATGACGTGGCATCATTGGGCCATATTTTTTGGAGAAAATGAGGTCACCGCTACAGTAACATCTGAACGTTACATTCATATGGTGAATACCTTTTTCATACCTGAATTGCAAAGAAGAGGTGTGGATATCAAAAATTTGTGGTTCCAGTAAGATGGGGCCACGGCACACACCGCCAGAGCATCCATGGCTGTTCTTCGCCATCTGTTTCCAATTCGTTCAATTTCGAGGTTTGGTGGCATTTCATGACCTCCTCGGTCTCCCGACTTATCAATTTGTGATTTTTTCTATGGGGATAACTCAAGTCACGTGTTTAAAGGGCCACGCCCCGTACGTTAGATGCAGAGAAGGAAGCGATTCGATATGGAATCTCTCAAAAATCAACAGAGACATGCTGGAAACAGTGGAGTGCAATTTTCGTGAACGGCTGCATCATATGCCAGATGTAATTTTTGCACTTAGATATTTCAAAATGGTTTATTATCAGCTATGTTCTACTACCAATAATTTTTTTTAGAGTAAAAACTAATAGTTCTATGATTATTATTTCAAAAACACTTGATTAATATGCCCCACCCTGTATATAAAAAATAAAACTTTCTTAATCTTCATCTTCCTTTCAATACTTACTAAGCCAGTAGCAATGCTTCATAGCGAACAGACCAGTAAAGGCTTGTCACGATGGTGTAGTACCTTTTCACATATTATGCATAACCTGGAAAGAAAAGTTTGAACTCTTCAATTTGGACAGCGCATTAAATGATATGCTTTTTTCTCTTCTATTAAAATTTTCTGAATAACTTGTACAAGAAAAAAGATAATAAGGGTTTGTAATGGAAGTCGCCCTAGTGTTCATTCTAGTAGGTACTTTAAAGGACTCGTCCTCATCGTGGATGGTCAAAACAGGTCCGTATTCATAATAGCATTATTGAGAACAGTCCATGTTCGCGACCTGACTTTTTAGTATACAGATTGAAACCACTCTGCCTATTCCAAGCGCTTTTTAAGTTTCTCCAGTTCAATGGAGGTGTTTAGTATGAAATAGGTGTTTGAATCTGTGATCAGGTATGGTCTGTAGCACCTAGCACCTGAGTTCCTAAATAGCTAAGAATTTTTTTCTATACCTCGTATTAGTACGTCTATGGGTAAAACTTCTCATTGTGCTGAAGGGTACGAATGTGAAAATCTTTTAGTTCTGCTCCTTCAATTTGTTCTGCTTTTCATACGGCAGCAGCGGAGCTACAACATGGACTTATTAAGGAAAACTAATGAGCTGATTTTGTTTCTGACTTGCTGTAGTTCTGTGAGAAGTTTTCGTGAGCTGCCATGCATGAGAGCTGTAAATTGAGAAAGATCTGATTTATTTTGTTATTATGTGGGATCATTTAATGGAAAACACGGTAGTTTTCCATTTCCGTGGTTTTGGGCTTGTCACAAAAATAGATTTTTTGAAGCCTAGTGAACTGAAACCGGGAAAAAACCAAGGAGGTACTTATTTCCATAGTAGCTGATATCCTTGACAGTTGAAGACAGATGTATTTTGAGCATAAGTTAGCTGTAGTAATCCAAGCATATAAGGTGAAAATGTGGTGCTAGCGTCTTGAGAGATTGAATGTCAGCTGTCATAAAAATAACTTTTTGCGAATATCTTGTTTACTTTGCACTCTATGACAAACTCGTTTTGGCATGTGCTTAGTCGTACTGCTCCTGGATTTTCTTCCATCGATAAATGATAGTTGCGGTGCTTGACGATGCTAGCTCTTGTAAATTTGGCTTTGTCAGTCTACATTATTTTTTTAGAAATCCTGGTTGTTGTCACACACTTCTAAATAACCATGAGTAAAATATAGTGCGCACACATGGTCTGGTTCTGGGATGTCTTGAACACAACGGAACTGGTAGGGGTGCAGCCATTCGCGCTTCAAAATGATTCATACTGCCAAAAATGTAGTGCTCACTATATGGCCTGGTTCTGTCTTGAACATGACGAAAGTGATAGGGGTGCAGCCATGCGCGTTTCAAAATTCTCCATACTTAGGTGTACGTAAAAAAAGGTCGTATTCAATCAACAACAACTTTTATGACTTTATGAAGCCTAAGTAATGAATGTGGTACCACTTTTTTAGCAAATTGAGAGGGCTTTTGAAAACAGGAATAATGTTGATATGTTATAAGGAGCCAGTTTTCGCGACAAATTGCAAAATGTAAAAAATAGACAGATTTTTTAATAAAATTCACATTTAACATTTTTTCAATTTCGGGTCTAAAATCGTATGCTTTGTTTCATTATTAGAGGATAAGCAATACTATTGCCCATTGATTACATTTTTTTATATCTCTACGCCCACTGGATACAAAAACACAATTTTTTCTTTCAAACATGGCATTTTTACTTCCCACATCGATAGGTGAAGGGAGTATTGTGATCGCGAAAATTTTCGATTTCGAGGTAATACGTTTTTTAGGCGTTTTATGATGTCCACATAACGAAAATCCAGGTCACTCATTTCCGTCGGTCGGTCTGTCTGTCGATCCGTCGGCCTGTCTGTTTGTCGCTTTTTTTCTAGCCTCGCAATCTCAGCAACCGCTGCATGGATTGTGAGAAAATTTGGGCAGCGATATGCTGTGGGGTCGTTCCCATTTTCAAAATCGGTGCATGGGCGGCGGAGTAATTAGCAAAAAACAAAAAAAATAAATATTGCTCAAACTTCGTTTTTGCGGCGTTTTAAGGGTTCCTGATCATTTCAAATTTTTTTGGGTGGGGGTGAAATTGGGGTGGTTGGGGGGGAGGGCGGTTGTAAAATTGAAAAATTTGTTGCTTTCATAATAGACTGTCCACTGACCTGTGAAGGAAGACCTAGCGATATAAGTAACTGTTTTAAATCCATACGAACATTGCCTTGTCTATTACAGAAAACAAACGACTCAGAATTTTTTCAGGTGTAAACATACGAGAGTATTGCTTTAGACCGTTCTATATTTCTATATTGAGTAAAGAGGAAACTGTTGACTTGATTTTAATGAAATTTTGACACAGTATTACTACCGTGGCGAGGATGGAAAACGCGTATGGTTTTTATGAATCGTGCAAGTGGCGGCGCAGAAATAATAAAAAAAATGGAGTCAAGTTGATTGACTCAGTACTTCCCACACATTACGCTGATAACAGTTTATTATTTTCCCATAGCATGCAGCTTTAGCCTGAGATCCCCTTGCAACCAAATCATCGGCGGCCTCCCCCCTCCTAAAATTGTCTTATGCCGCTAGGTATTTCCTTCAGAGGTCAATGGACCGCCTAAAACATCTAAAAACGAAGTTTGAGCTGTCTTTACATTTTTATTTTTTTTTTATTTCTGCGCCGCCACTGGCACGATTTATAAAAACCATACGCGTTTTCCATCCTCGCCACGGCAGTAATACTGTGTCAAAATTTCATTAGAATAATTTAACAGTGTCCACGTTACAAAATACAAAATGATCTAAAGCAATACTCGTATGTGTATAGAAAATTCTACGTCCCTTAGTTTCCGTAATAGACTAGGACAATGTTGAGATGTACCTAAAAAGTTGATTTATGTCGCTAGGTCTTCCTTCACAGGCTAGTGGACAGCCTATTATAAATACAAGTAACTTTTCAGTTTTTCAACCCCCCACCCCCTAACCACCCCAATTTCACCCCACCCAAAAAAAACGCAGAATATGATCAGGAACCTCTAAAACGCTTAAAAACGAGGTTTGAGCTGTTTTTATATTTTTACTTTTTTTATTATTTCTGCGCCGCCACTGGCACGATTTATAAAAACCATACGCGTTTTCCATCCTCGCCACGGTAGTAATGTAGGCTGTGGTAGTAATACTGTGTCAAAATTTCATTAAAATCAATTCAACAGTTTCCTTGTAACACAATACAGAAGGATCTAAAGCAATTCTCTCGTATGTTTACACCAGAAAAAATTGTAAGTCCTTTGGTTTCTGTAATAGGCAAGGCAATGTTCGGATGGACCTAAAAAAGTTATTTATGTTGCTAGGTCTTCCTTCATGGGTCAGTGGAGTCTATTATGAAAGCAACACATTTTTCAATTTTACAACCCCCCCACCCCCCAACCACCCCAATTTCACCCCCACCCAAAAAAAGTAAAAAATGATCAGGAACCCCTAAAACCCCTAAAAACGAAGTTTAAGAAATATTTAATTTTTTTGTTTTTTGCTAATTACTCCGCCGCCCATGCACCGATTTTCAAAATTATAGGAACATTACCTACTCCGACCCCACAGCATATCGCTGCCCAAATTTCATCACAATCCATGCAGCGGTTGCTGAGATTACGAGGCTAGAAAAAAGCGACAGACAGACAGACAGACAGACCGACAGACAGACAGACAGACAGACAGACAGACAGACAGACCGACGGAAATGAGTGACGTGGATTTTCGTTATGTAGACATAATAAAACGCCCAAAAAGAGTATTATCTCAAAATCGAAAATTTTCGCGACCACAATACTCCCCACAGTAAAATTAAAAATATAAAAACAGCTCATACTTTGTTTTTATGCATTTTAGAGGTTCCTGATCATTTTCTGATCATTTCCAAGAATAAATGGGTAGGACCTCTCTTATGGTGGTAAATTGTGAGTGTAATCAACTATTCTACATGCCTTTTAAATATCGCGGGTTGGTAACTAAGCACACTGTGCACCAGAAAGGCTAAAGCAATTTATTGGCAGTTGTCGTTAACTGAAATCCTCCAAACTGGCAGATTCATCTGTCCAGTTAGTGGGTAATTCTTCGATGTCTCGCAAAGTATATCTGATAGAAGTAAATATCGAACACAAAAAGTTATTTGGTTACTTAAGACGCATATTCTAAAAATATTTTGAAATATACAGGGCGCTGCGAGAAAGTAGGATAGTGACCAACTTAATTTTTTTATATGGAACTATAACTTTTTTCTAAATTCTTTTAGTTTCCATCATTGATCTCCATTTAACCCTAAAATATTTTTGGGATAGATTGCGACGTTGCTAAGTTATAATTTATTTTCTATTAATTTCCGGATTTGCAAGGTCGCGAGTAATACGTCAAAATCGATATATCCCTTTTAACTTTTCTCAATAATATTAACAGCGAGTTACTTGAATATTAAATGGATATTATTTTGTATGTTACTAGCAATTTGTATCTACAGGGTGTTTTTGGCAGAATTTTAAATTACGGCAATTTGAAGGTCATTTTACTTTGTTTTTTCAAATGTAACACCCTGTATTTTTTATTTTAAATCGAAATATCTACTAATACCCTATGGCCTTGTAATATTTTTTTTCGTGTTTGCGACGTTGCCAAGTTAAAAATTACTTTTCCAAATTTTTAAACAAATATCCCCGATTTTAATTTATTTTAAATAGAATCCTTCACTTATTTTTATTGCAATGAATTGCGCATGTGGAATTTAGTAAGATCTCACAATTTAAAAATTTTGTTTGTATTAATTACTGAGATTCGGCAACACAGCTTTTTCAGTAAACTGAACCGGAACGCTTAAATATTTCCAAAACTGCCACAGCTGGAGAGGTGAAATTCAATACTAGGGGGTTTTTGAATATACAGAATTCAAAAACGCTAACATCAGTGCTGTCAGACACTTTCTTCTATCAGGTATACCTTGCGAGATATCGAAGAATTACACACTAACTGGACACCCTGTAGAGCAATGAGAAACCATTCCTTAATAAACGACATAAGCAAAAAAATCTTATTTTATTTTAATTATAAACAACAGATAAATAGAATAACCGTTATTATTTACACAAACAAAAAAGTAAAGTATAATAAATTTGTTTGAAGGACGCATACGGTAATTGATTCAAATCTCTGCACAGTTGACATTCATGACCGCTTGTACAGGTCCAATCGCCTCCTTAAAAATTCAAAACAGCCACTGTTAATAAGGGAAAAGCTCCTGGAACGTAATCAAAGCTCTCGGATCCGTAAAACTTTTACAATTCTACGTATGCGCCTGCTTGGAGCGAACGGGGGGTAATAAAGGCATTAGGGGGGCCCCGTTATCTGTCTGTACCGATCGGACGACTCGTTTGGGAAATTAAGGAGATAGACGTGGAGAGAACGCCAGCCAGACCTTGCATTAAGAAGTGCGCGCGACCTGGAAAATTTGTTTCGCAAAATAGCGCAGTAAGAGTATTCGTACAGAATGATAAAAATCAACCTATTTTTCTTTAGCTAAGCCGACGTAAGGATTTGAAATCTTTCGAGTACCGCTAAGGCTAGAATTTGGGTTAGGAAGTCGTTTAATAAAAATATCTCCTGCCAAGCTGTTCTAAGCCCTGGATACCCTGGCAACAAACATAAGCAAAATAGTGAAATGCACCGGGTGCATCTGGCAGACTCAGGGGGTCGTGGAATGGGTCTATACCCCATTTTTCCTTTTCTTGGGCTTAGACGAAATATTACAGTATATAGATGCTATAATAGTTATTTATGTGATAAGGATCATAAAGACGATCATTATGATACAAGGCGTGAATGCAGGAAGAATTCCCAGTCGAACATCGACGTCACGTTTGCTTCACAAGATCTAAGAAGTACATCCAACTGGCAGGAGTTAGAAGCCGAAACCCTGAAGGGTCAACACTTGAAGGATATCGAGGCCAACAAAGGGTCGGGACAAGCTCTATGTGAACATAGATAAGTTCAAGGAAAGCCGATCTTCCCATCTAGAATCCATAGATACGACAGAGACAATCAAAAATAGTCAGTATACCCCCATCATAGCGCAAACTTTGAGGAACTGTGCAGAAACAAGAGGAACTAGGCCAGTGAGGGTCCCCTTGTGGTGAAACTCTAAAATCGATGAGGAAGGGGCCAACTGCATTGGAACACGATGGAAACTAGTGCCTTTGAAGCGAAAGAATCCAAGGCCAGAACTAATCATAGCAGAGCTTTACGATGCCTATAAAGGGACCCAGAAAAGACTGGCAAAACTCAATTACTTTGGAGGAGATCACTGGAGGAAGCTATGTGCTAGCCCAGAAAATGACATTTGGGGCGAGGGCTACCGAATAGTCACCAAGTCGCGGCTAGGGACCTCATCTGCATATGCATTGTACGATGACAGAAAAGTGGAGATCGTGTGCGAGCTGTTTCCAACCTTACGGGACACGTGGGAGAAAGAGAGCTCAGACGAGGACGTCATCTTGTTCAGCTTGGAGGAACTGAAAGATGCAGCGGGTAGACTGAAAGTCAGAAAGTCATTAGGTCTGAATAATATACCGCCTGAGATCATAAAAGGAACGGTCTTCTCCTCCAACGTTTTCTTGCTAAAGCAATTGAGTGGGAAACTCAAACCTTTCCAGAGGTCTAAAAGGGAACCTATTACTTAATAAAGGCGGTAAACCTTACATCATCTCACAGACCCTAATATCTCTTAGACATTATAGGGAAGCTATTTGAGATAATGATCCGTCAGGGGCTTCAGAAAGAAACAGACTACGCAGAATGGTTGGAAAAAAAGAAACCCTTGACGTCAGGAATGCTTTTAACACTGGGGCATTTTAATGAGTACACCGCGAAGACGCGGCATCTCAAAATGTCTTCACAGTATAATAAGAAGTTATATCGAGGACAGGACTATACCTATGTCCAAAGTAGATCCACTAATGTCTACCGGCTGAGACACTTGCAGAGGAACAGCAGGCGCCAGCAGATAGCAGCGGCCAAGGAGGTCTCGGACATGTAGAAACCCCTCGATTATGATTAAGGTCTTTCAAATCAACTTGAATAGATCCCGCGCGGCGCATGACATGGCTCATGCGGTAGCCTTACAAAAGGATATCGGCATCATTATAACATCTGAGCCGAATAGAAAGGCGTCCATGCATCCCAAATGGCATACTGACCTTTGTCGACATGGTCAAGTTTCGAGAAGTTTTGAAATCTCGCTTGGAAGATATCCCAGATTCGGTCGAGGATATGGTAGAACAGTATACAGCACTAATTAAAGAAATGACCGAAAGCTCTACGATTAAAAGAGGAACAAGGACTGCCATGGTTCCCCATTGGTGGAATTCGGAAATTGAATCGGCACGAGTAGTCTGCAATGCAGCAAGACGCGACCTAATACGCGTTCGGCCCAGAACAGGCGTCGCAGAGCCGAACGTCAATTTCCTCCACGACCTGTATAAGGAAAGAAGGAAGAGGTTGGAGAACCTCATCCTTGCAGCCAAGAGGGAAAAATGGAAGGAGCTATGTTCTTCTCTTGAAGAGGACATTTGGCGTGAGGGCTACCGAATCGCAACAAAGAAAATAACAGGCATGGCGCCCACGTGCAACCTAAGCGTCGAAAGGAAGGTCGAGGTAGTGCGGCAACTCTTCCCAGTCCGGCAAGATGTCTGGCAACATGACAGCTTGAACGAGGATGTGGAACCGTTTACAATGGACGAACTATGGGTAGCGGGAGAAAAAATTAAGACCAGAAAAGCACCGGGTCCAGATAGAGTTCCCCCGGAGGTTATCAAAGAATTGATTGCCACTGCACCGAGCCTACTGCTAGGACTACTGAACCGTCTGTTGAAAATACAAACTTTCCCGACCATCTGGAAAAAGGCTAGAGTAGTGTTGATTGCTAAGGAGGGTAAACCCCCAGAGCTTGCTTCGTCATACCTACCCATTTGTATTCTGAACACAGTGAGAAAGCTGTACAAAGTACTAATCCGGCAGAGGTTAATAGCGGCACTCGAAAAAGCGGGAGGCTTGTCGCCAAACGAGTTTGGCTTCCGCAGTGGCAAGTCAACGAACAATGCAATGGAGGCCGTTCCATGCTTCGTAGAAGGAACCTCCAATAAATGGGGAGCACTTGTGACACTTGACGTACAAAATGTCTTTAATACGGCGTCGTGGGGCATTATAATGGAGGAGTTGAATAACCGTGGCATACCGAGGTATGTCACCACCTTCAGCTGGCACCAAGCAAAACTGAGGCGGTCATTCTTCGGGGTTCTAGGATCACTAGGAACCAAGTGAGTTTCCATCTTAGAGGTGTGCAAATAGTACCCAGCAAGTGTACTTGGGGATCACCGTAGACAACGAGCGATGCTTCAACGAACACATAAAGAGAACTGCGGTGAAAGCAGAAAGAAAGGTGGCATTACTGTCGCGTATAATGCCAAACGTAGCCGGCCCAAGTATGCGGAAAAGACAGATCTTGAACGGAATTATCCACTCAGTTATGCTATGCTGGAAGATAGTACACAAGATGGTTCAAGGCATCTTAAAATTGAAAGAGACAGAGGAACGTCGATATATGTAACAAGAAGATACAGGAGGAGAAGAAAAAACATATTTAACTCATCTTGCACTGTGAAGAACATCGTTCACGATGATGCCCGGTGCAGATGGAGATCGAGCAGAGGTAAGGAAAGAGGGAATGGGTTTTAGCCGGTCGGGCCGTGGTGACATGTCGGATGGACGCGTTTGCGTCCGTTGGACATGACATCAGAGGACTCAAGTTGGTTCAACGTCAGGCGGTCAGACTCTCTCTCACACCTCCAGGTGTGTCAGTGTTTCTGTCCTTGCGATCAAGCCGATTTCCTAAACCCTCTATAATAAAAAAAACTAATGTCTACCGGGGTTTCACAAGGGTCGGCAGTATTACCAACCCTCTGACACATTAAAACGATAGGCTTTGCAGAGTAATAATGTGAGCCCTAGCCAAACGAATCGAACGAATCAAATTTTAGTGCCTTTTTTGAAACGACCCTGGTATCTATAGGATTATTTTTGAGGATATTCATATCTATTTGTTTGAAGTTGAGCTATACAAATTAAAAATATCACTAGACTATAGCACGTGCTAGGTGGGATTTGTTCAAGGAAAGGGATCCGAACAGATATGCTAGCTCAGGGAAAAGGTGATTTATCAAAGGGTGATCGAATAATTAATGTAATGAGAAAAGTTTTCGGCGTTTTGGGGATTTTTTTATACTCAGTCTGACTGGATCTCGTGTGATTACCAGAACGTTAACCTAAATTAACCATTTCACCTATCCTGTGGCCGTTGCTGGGCAAAAGTTTTATGTGGTGTAGAAGACGATTGATCCTTCACTAATTATTTATTGTTGAAACAAATGTGGTTGAAGAGCTAAAAGACGCGCTTTTAAAAAACAACTAAATAAAAAGTCAAACATCATGTTTTATAAAAGCTTAAGGGTTCTGGGTAGACACCTTTATACGTATGTATTTGCCGCGTAAAACAGGGACTCACAATTTCTCGCACAACTCGCTTTATTTTCAAACTAGGTATTTAATATTTCAGAAGGCGATAGTTAAGACCTTAGTGAATGCCAACTATTTTCGATTTTCTCAAAAAAGTTTTTTAGTGTGAAAAAAACTCGCAGTGCAAAATCATACATTCTATAAATGCCTGCAATTTAACAACCAAACACGATATCAAAAAAAGGCTAACTAGTTGCACAAGCGCAAGCTTCCCCCTTCAATTTGCTTTTTGAATCATTACTGTAAGTTTAATGGTAACGTCAGGAGCTTGGAAATGCGAAGCTCATTTTTATAGTGACCTTTAGACCTTACCTTTGGACCTTTTGACCTTACCTTTGGATTTTTGGACTTATCTCCTCTCATTTTAGACACACACACTAGAGAAAGGGAACAGGCGGCCACGCCTCCTCGCTAACACGGAAATACGTCTTATCTTGGATTCTCAATTTCGCGCGCTATACCCTAGAGCCTTAAAACGTTAACTCTGAATTTGTGATGAGACAGGTGTTAGACAACTGGAATGGCGGTGTAACTATTGGCGGAAGCAAAATATCCAACTTAAGATTTGCTGCCGATACAACCCTTATTGCAGCTTCTCAGGAAGAACTAACTATTAAACATCTTAGAACAACATAGTGCAGCGTATCGTCTTGGTATTAACTCCAATAAGACAAGGTTATGACCATAGATAGAGAGCATGATAATCATCGAGAAATAAGGTCAATAGACCGTTGTGAAGCAGTTCAAGGTTTTGTGTACCTCGGTTCTTTCATCGACAATTCGGGTAGCTGTGAAAATGAGATTCGACGGCGTATTCAACAGGTACGTGTAGCCATGACAAAGCTTACTAAAATATGGCGTGACCATAACATCACTAAAGCTACAAAAATGTAGCTGGTTCAGTCTCTTGTGTTCTCCATATTTTTGTATGCGTCGGAAACTTGGACTGTTAAAAAGGCAGATCGAGCTCGCATAGATGCTTTCGAAATGTGGACATGGAGGATGCTGAGGGTTCCTTATACCGCCTATAGAACTAACGTTTCCGTAATGGATTAGGTAGGTAATCCAAAGAGATATCCTCCATTGTGTCGACGAGAATGCATACATTCTTCGGACATATATACAGAAGCGATAATATGGAGAAACTTGTAGTTCAAGGTCATGCCCCGAGTGGGCGGTGCCGTGGCCGTCCCCCTACACGCTGGGTGGATACGGCGAAACAGTCGCTGGATATGAGTATCAAGAGCGCCACTAAACTGACAGTAAATCGCGAACGATAGCGAGCTACAGTGCTCAAAACTATTGATAGTATTCATGTCGGCAATACTCTAGCTCCGACTTAATGCATTTTACGAGTTCACAACATGTCTGTTAAGACATTGTGACTATGATGATGATGATTAAAACAATAAATACAATAAAACAACCATGAACGAACAATACTAGTGTTACTCTGGAAAAAGCGTTGGGCGCTGGATTTACAAACAATATGGCACAAAGTGGCCACAATTTTCTCACAATATTACTAGTATTTTTGGTTCATCATCATTTCAAACTTATTTAAAAAATTATTTTACCTTTTTAGTTCGATGTTCTGTAATAACGTGTTTCATACTATTTTACTCTGTGTAATGAAGAACAGCAATATTTTTAATAAATATTGTAACTTACTGCATATTATGGTATTCGTGAGTTGTGTATTAGCTGTCACGCATGATGTAAGATAAAAGTGTTAGGTTAGATCTTTGACGTGTAAATGTCATCGAATCGTCTAGAGCTTTTGGGAATGACGGATGGGCATTCTAGAATGTCATCTGAATGTCTCGAATTTTCTAGATGGTTCGATGAAGGCGCCACGGGTAGCGTGGCGGTAGTAGTTGAGCAGTTCAGTTGAGCTGAGTTGTAGCTGAGATAAGGTTAAGGAGATACTGTATTGAGTTGTGAAGTAAAACGGTAGTTTGATTCCTTGGAGTACTGAAAAAAAAGTCGTGCCAGTATTTATAGCGTAATATTGACCACTACTGCATCAACGATAATTAAAACTGTCGACGTCCTTGAATAAATTTCACAGAACTACCAACTCCTAAACAGTTGGATGTCACGCCTTTTAAGTTCTCGTCGCTACGCCTCTGCAATATTAACAGACTACTAAACAAACAAACATAGAGGCGAAGTTGATTGGCTCGGTGCTTCACGCGGAAATTAAACTCATGCACACTATGGAAAGCTTTTTAGCCAAAACTTCACCATGGTAGCTGTTAGTTGAGTAGATTATTCAGATATTATGAAATTACAAAAGGAACTTCTTAAAACAAGGCGCCCCAGCATACTGCGCACAAGCCAAGCTGTGTGAAGACCAAAAATTATTTGAAAAAAATCTCAAAAAATGTGTTTGTCTTACATTGACAGTTTAAGGCTTTTGTCCGTTTTATTTGAAATGCTCATGACTTGTGAATCATTACGTGTATCTCCTTGAAATAGAAACATTAACAATGCCTAACGTATGTTACGGCTTACCGACCTAAATACTGTCTCCAAACAAAGTGAGCTTCAAAAAAAATATTTCTCAGAAATGTTAGAGCTACTGTCATAACGATGCTTTTTCCTACCCCTTCCTGTTCATCCCCATTCAATGCGTAATAGAAACAATATTCAATTTTTTGCACAACATAGGTGTGAAAGTGGCCCTTTGAGAAGCAATGTCCAACTGTGAGAGCACTTAGTATAGGTTTAAGAAAATTATTTCTCAGAAATGTTAGACGTAGGCCCGATTTTATCAACACACATATTTAACAGAGACAAAGACAAAGACTTTGACAAAGCTTTTCTATTGGATGTTATTTAGCAAAAGCTTCCTATTGAGTATTGAGGCCTATGTTAATAATTATCATCCAATAGTATTTTATCAATATTAAAAACAAAACGTCAAAGCTGGATGATACTTTTGTCAAAAATATTTTAGAATTCATGGATCAAAATCATAGCAGGATATCAGAACAAAGCGATTGATTTGCAAATGCCACATTTTTCATATTTACATTATAATTATTGTATAATTACTAATCAGATATCAGAACAAAGCGATTGATTTGCAAGTGCCACATTTTTCATATTTACATTATAATTATTGTATAATTACTAATTGCAAACTGCGATAATTTGTGACAGAATCATAAAAGTACCTTTTTATAGTGTCAATCAAATCCCACCTCCGTCAGTCAGATGGACTGTAGAAAAAAATACATACTTTTATGAAGAATCAATCTTTCATCTACTGGATGCATGATTGTTATAGACCTTCTCATAGAAATATTTACAGAGGATCTAAAGGTGCAGCGTACATAAAATAAGGAGGTTATCGCAGTTAAATAGTGAGCTTTGCCGTTCTGAATAGGCAACCAGTAATGCACATGCACGCTTGAAAAATAGCTTGCTTAACAGTTAAATCCTTTGTTTAACTTTTCGAATGTAACAAAATGCCATTTTTACCCCTTTTTACTATGAAACAAGGATATATTGCATGTATTTATAATTATTATCGATAGTGAATTATTCTTTTATCCAAATAATGCAGTGAGTGGATTTTTTTCTTCATCAAATCGTTTGATACAGCATGAGACCAGTGATCAAATGTACCGCTTCTCTGGAATATGATTGGTTGAGGTTAGCAATTGCTAAACTTTTTGTTAAACAAGAGAATGCAATTTTTCACCCATTTAGGATGGAAAATCAGACTGGAAAAGATACTAGATTGTTCACAATGGTCGACTGTATATAAAGTATGTAATTTTTGAGCTTTTTGAGCTAAACTTCAAGAGAAATCAATAATTCTCAGAGTACTTTGACAGATGCATGTTCTTGAAAGGGCTGCTCTGATTGGTCGAAGTCTTTGTTAAAATGGACATGTTGATAAAATCGGGCCCTACTGTCATAACAATACTTTTTTCTCCTCTAGAACGGCTCAATATGCTGCCTAATAGAAATAAAATTCTATTTGTATCACAACATAGGTGAAATGACCCTCAGAGAGGCAATGTCCTAACTGCAAGAGCACTTAGTATATTATTCTGTAATTTCCATAAATACTACCCCTTTACACTCTCATCTCTACGCCGCCGCCGTTTGACTTCAGCTGAGAGAAAATTGAATCACAATCTCTCTGGCGGTGGACGTCTTCTTTACTTGCGGAATTAACCCCTATTTGTTAAGTTGATGGGTTGTCGTCGCCCAACGGCCGATTGATGGTCCCGAATCTGGCTAACCCAACTCCGAAGAGCAGGGATGCGACTTTCTGGATTATACACAGGGGAGCACTGAGGAGATACAGACTGATATGTGTGGATATACACTGCTTGCCCTAGAAAGTAGTGTTCACTAAACATCGATGTGCAATCGTTAGTCCAATAGGCTATCGAACCACCGA
Organism: Callosobruchus maculatus; assembly: GCA_951848785.1. NCBI lineage: Eukaryota > Metazoa > Arthropoda > Insecta > Coleoptera > Chrysomelidae > Callosobruchus > Callosobruchus maculatus. The sequence goes on along the minus strand of CATOUR010000041.1, from coordinate 18,502,872 downwards.
TAGTCCGATGGTCCTATCGATGCTTTCTGCGGCGTAAGATTGCACAGGGTTCCCTCGGATTCATGAATGAATCCAGCCGATACCGTTATTTGTTTACGTTTTTGCTCTCAAACTGTGTATTTGTTGATCGAGAGCATGTACACGAAAACAACTAAGAGGTAATTTCGTTGCTCATGTGACACTGCGGAAAAGGAAACAGAAAGGTGTTGGACATATTTTGGCAATGCAACTTTTCCTTCATTAAAATATGTAAATTCAATGAAAATTTGCGAACAAGATTTCTTTCACATTCCAATTCAAACGTTCGTTAAAATAATTTCTATAAGTATTATGTACAACTGCTGTATCAAAACAATTATTTCAATAAATGTACGTTCTGTGTGTTACTATAAAGCTTTTTATCTCAAACTTTACCCCAAAACAAATTCATTATAAAGATATATTAATAACTCGCCGAAGCAATTGCTAAACAAACGAAATTATTTTATAACCGATCAAAGCAAACACAATCTGCGCAACTGCAACCTATCCGGAAACATCGATGTTTGCACATCGGCTCAGCCGATGTTTTCGATTACTATCGACAGACTATCGATAGCCGATAGTCGATGTTTAGTAAACACTACTAGATAGGAAGCTGTTTTGAGCATATTGCCGTCAATGGGAACAAAGGCGTATTGTCGCTCAGTATTTCGATATTTCCCACAAGTTAATTAAGTAATTTCCGAAGCCTTCCCTGTGGTTGTCTCTATGTTGCATCATACTGCACTGGCCCTTTAATTGAAGAGGCCAATGCAAGAACCAGTTAAGTCCAATTTTCAACTATTTTGCGTTCTCCACATGTTCTTGCATAGTTTGAAATTCTGCATCGTTCAGTACAAAAACGAGGCTTCTATCTTATACTAAACGCGATACAGAACAGCATTGTTGGTTGTCTGACTCTCTATACTGTGTAAAAGCCTGCCAAATCAACCAAATCCGTTTAATTTTTAATTTAACGATATCAACAAAGGGCTGTTCCAAATTATGGTTCTATCACCGTCCCAGAACTGATTTCATCATGCCCCGCCCATTTTACAGTTCTAAAAACGCTCCGCCAGCGTACCAACCAATCATCAATCTAGAATCACAAAATGGGCGGGGCATGATGAAATGAGTTCTGGGACGGTGATAGAACCGTAATTTGGAACAGCCCTAGTGTATGTTTTTGGGCACTCATGACACTAATGAAGTTTATTTGCCGGAAAATGCCAACTCTAACCTCAATTATGGCCGAATGCCAGAGTACAGCAAAATTGATTAGAGAAAATACAAGATATCATGACATACAGTTTGTTTGAGGGACTACCTATTATCATATTTCATGAAACGAAAGATTCTCTTTCAAATCTACATTTCACTTTGCTTCCTTAATATTGAAAGATCCAGTAACTACAATAACAGGTTAAGTCCATACGGTTGTCTTTTATTATGCAGTAATTTAATACGTGACATTAACCAATTTTCTACTGTGAACTTTGTATAGCTGTGTCCACAGTATGCTACAGTCCAAACCTTCTCTACTCTTTCAAAGGTCCTTCAGATAGTTTTTATTTCTGAAAAATATACCCTAATGGACACAGCCGGTTCTTACATTGGACCGATCAATTAAAATCACACGAATATACTTGATACCAAGGACCTCGATGAGAGGGAGGCAGTGAGAGTTATCCTTGCTCGTAATAATTATTCATTAATAGTAATCCACTATTTTTGGACTAAACGTAAAATCTAACATACTCGAGTCCAATAGGTCCAACAGAAAGCAGTTTTTGTAACGTTTGGCAATGAATAGACTAATCCAAAAACCTTCTCAGTTTCTCAACTATTATCTGAAGGTGATATTTTAGGAATGAAAAGTACATGGGTTAATGGTGCTAAAGCTGCAAAGTGGTAGTTCCTAAACATAACCCACTTATCACTTTGAAGGCTAAACAAGAAACTTCGAGTTAAGCTGTTGCAAGTGCTGTTCAAATTCTTCGCCAAAACAAGCTGTTTCAGCAATTCAGATAATCAGTAGGTATAATAGAAAGTTTTTCGAATACCCCATTTTTCCGCAAAAAAGAAGCATTTTACCATGCTTGTAGTATGCATGCAATTATAGGTACGAAAGCCTGAGTCGGTGTTCTGCATGTTCAGATTAGATTATATTTGGTTGTTTGGGATGGAGTCTGGTCCTACTACGTCAACTGCAGCTTATTTTATGCCCTGTACCTATATTAGTCGGGTAAGCCAACTCCTGTTCCCATGTCCAGCAGCTTTTTCCAATATTATAGTCAGTTTGGTGATTTTTCTGCGCCGCACCAAACCTTCTCATAGCTCCGACTGCCTCGAAATACAAAATTATATGTCCAGCAGTCTCTCGATCCTGGTGGTGAAGTCTACACACTTGTTCCCTGTTGATTATTCCAAGAGTGCATAGATCTTGTCTGAATTGACCATGTCCAGTAATAAGAGCAGTAACCTGCCAAACGTCAATCCTCATGAGATTCACTAGCCAGTTAGTAAGGCGCTCATTTAGGCCCGTAAGTACCTTTTTCCCTAGCGCTTCTCCAAAGCAAGCACGCCATCGATGTTCCTCGTTGGACCATTGGTTGATAACCTTGTGGACGTTAGCTTTTCTTAAGCCACAGCTTGGTTCTGCGCCGAAAAATGGCATGATCAGGCTTGTTCCTGCAAGCTCGTTTGCACACTTATTACTACCAATACCTGTGTAGCTTGGTACACAACCGAGATGTACATAGTTGTGTAAAGCTAGCTAAATGAAAAAAGTCCTGAATAGTCGGGATCTAGGCCTGGAATTGAAGATGCGACTTGTGAGATGCTATGTATTTTCTGTATTATACTATGGAAACGTGGACAATGAAAGAAATAGATACCCAACGCCTCGAAAGTTTTGAAATGTGGATATATCGTCGAATTCTTAGAATATCACGGGTAGACAAAGTTACAAACGAAACAGTATTAATGAGAATGAAAAAACAAAGGGAGGTTTTGCTAAACATAAAGAAAATAAAATTACAGTACCTGGGACACATCATGAGGGGGGAGAAATATAATCTACTCCAAGTCATAATTGAAGGAAAAATCTCAGGGAAAAGAACAGTAGGAAGGAGAAGACATTCGCGGCTGAAGAATCTGAGGGATTGGTATAATTGTTCCAATAACCAGCTATTTAGAGCGGTGGTTTCCAAAGTTCGAATTGCCTTGATGATTGCCAACCTCCAGAATGGGGATGACACCTAAAGAAGAAGAAGTAGGTAAACAGAAAACAGTCTCGTATCAGTTTTGTTGTAATTTTTTCGAAATCCAAGGCTTCTAAAGCTGATTGGGTGTCCAAGAAGGTTACAATAGTTTTGTTACGGTATTGTCTGTAAAGGCCCAGATTTGTAATATTCAAGGAATATCCCCTACAACTCAGATAGCCCCATTTTTCCAGAAGGCGGCACTATGACAGAATGGCAGTATACACACTGATAACCAGCTACAATACCTACCCCAGGTGTTTTCCTTGAACAGTAAACGTTACTATTCAAAGGAAGCGTCTTATTATTTTGTATTACACCCACTCTAGAACCTAATTCTATAAAGCCTGTAAAACTAACCTTTTTAGTTATGTTTACTGTCCACACAAAGCGCAGTTTGGACAAGGTATGCATTTCGAAACATTTATAACAGTTTGCTGACGCGCCACTTCCATTCGTTTCCCAACCGTGAGGCTGTTGCTGACCTGGCACCTTTCTGTCAACATCAGAGCGCGTCCTAGAAGCATCTGCGGGACTGCTACTCACTAACCTCCATATATCGAGATCTGAGCGTTACTATACTCCACTTTTGTTTCACCAAGTAATGCTGTTTGCGAACGTTAATATATTCAAAGCTTGCGTAAACCTATTGATTCTAATTTGACTTTTTTGTCATTAGGTTCGGCATTCAAAAACTATCGTCATTTAGAATGGTAAAGTAATTGAGTTTCTATGTGAAGCAGTATAGCAGAAGGACTAGCAGGAAAACCGACACCATTTCCCTTGACGTTCCATTATCCTGTCACCTTGGAATTAATAGAGGTTACAGAGGGCAGATAAGCATCAACCATAATTTCAAATGGATTTTCCGATGACCTGCCAAGGCATTTTTTCTTGATAGGGACATAAAAATATATATTGCGCTCAAAGTCCCTGTTACTAGCCATTGATTCAGAAAAGTGTAGGTTATGCACTGAACTAGATATTCTTGGTATATCAAATGTACAATTGTTTTTTGGAATTCTGAACAGGAAAGTTCCTCATATCCAATTTATCCAATTCACAAGCATAATCCGCCTGTATCCGGGCATTCAATAATGCCATTTAACATAAAGAAAAACTTCTATTCTATGGTGTCCAAGGTGTTTAGGCTCAAACGGTTCAAAATATCGGAATATGCATAGAAATCATACCCAAGCCCTAATTTATATACAGAAACCTTAAACATTTATTCTGAACCCTTTCCAGCAGCAATATTTCTTGATGATATGTATAACACTAAATAATACTGTTGAACTATAATAGTGATCTCACTAGAATAGAGAAAATTGACTGCCATCTTACTGTAAGATCGCAAGCTGACCTTTACATAAATCTTAATATTTTATCAGCCTTGGCTATATCACTCATATGCCGTCTAAAATTCAACCTTTCATGAAAGGTGGTCTCCAAATCCTTGAGAGAGTTGAAAGTACGACTTCATTCCCAAGTAGCATTTTGTTAAAATAGTCCACCTCCCAAGAGAAATTAACCTGTATAAGTCAAATGTTAGTAACTGTATACTTAAATAATGTTCATAAACTCAGAATGTCTTGGAGCGTTCAAATCATTGACGAAAATTAGTTGAAATGTACCTAATTAGTGTTCTAATAGTCAGATGACGAAAAGGTCGAAATAATTGGTTAAGAATTACAAGAAATATACCTAATTATATTGACCAAAAAATCTTTGTCTGCAAACATCAATGTAGAGGTAATAAATTACCTAGTACTAACCTAGAATATGTCCTCAAAGTTAGAGATTCTTTTGGGCATTTTAATAGGGAAAAATCACCTTATTTATTACCTAGGAAAACTTCTTGGAAGTTAACGACATAAAAAGGTAAAAAAGAGGTCGAACTGTTCACTAAATAGCCTTCTTAAGTGCCATGAGGTTACAAGGATATTCTTAGTAGGTGTTTATCCTAATTTTAACTTTGGCACTAACTTTGGGGGCAAAATCTCTATTTCTATAGACCTATAACAACAAATGTCTCGATGGAAGTTAAAATTACCTGGAAATACTCGCTCAAAGTTGAAGTGCCCAAAATTGCCCTTCATGAAACCTACTGTATCCTACACAACAGCATTGTTCCGATATTTTGCGCAGTTCAAGTTATAAAATTATTCTGAAGATGCCTAAAGCTAAAGATTTAAATCTGAAACGGCCTAAGGTTTATAGGCATACATCATAGTATTATAGAGTAATAAAAAATATAGGAAAAATAGGCACTGTTACGGAAAGCGCAAGTTATTCAACCAGCAATGAGTCATTAACCTCAAGAAGTGATCCTGATCATATTCATTCACAGAACATGACTTAGATAGGTACTGATGAAGTCCGAAGTGATTGGGTACAACTCTTGATCAACTGAGGATATTGGCTTTAAAATATAAAATAACTATAACTGCAGTTCGAGAGCTGTTAACAATTCATGGATGGAAGGACCTGGGATTGGTTTAAATAATTTAATTTTGTTGAATGCACGAATGAAAAATAAACAAAATGTGACGCACCCCATACTGAATTATCCAACAGGAACCTAGTTTCGCCTTAAAATAGACTTTGACCTTAAAGTAATCTTTTAGTCTAAAATAGGAAAACTTTGCCCACGAGGTTGAAAATGTACCTCTGCTTCGACATCATTATGGAAAACATGTGCTATTGGTTAAAAATGGTAGCAATAAATCCCTATAGGTCAAAATTCTAAAAGCAGACATCTTTAATTTATATTTAATCATATATAAATTCCTATTTCTTCAAATATGCTAGATCAGTCCTTCTAATAACAAACAAAACACATGAAAACAAAATATGCTGTTCTATATAGCTAACAACCGCGCCAGAAAATACGTGTATATAATTTGAGGTTATATGGGTTTCAGAAGACCTCATTAAAAAATATTTACTAAATTTGTTAAAAAAGCTCATTTTTAAGGCGCCTTAATTTTGTGTAACTATTATGTCCACATTTTACGAAAAAGTTCATTCCGCATAGAATCTTTATTTTCAAGTAACCAAAGAACAAAGTTGAAAATCAATCCATTATAGGTATCACCATTATCACCATTTAACTGTTTATGAAGACAGCACCATATCTATACAGGCAGATGGCCATATTATAATCCATAGTTCACGTATATTTATAAAAGAAAAGATCAGAAGTATCATGTTTTCTTTGTTGTTGTTAAAAGTGTTAAATTTACGTCAGATTTAGGTTATGCTATAGGGATAATGTCGACGATTTTACCTCATTATGACCTAAATCGCTGTAGAATGTCTACATGTTATTCTCAACCTATTGGTTACAAATTCCTCTTCGACCTCATATTGACCTCTAAATTACTTTAGTTTTATTCCCCACTTAGGGAAAATGTTGAACAGTTAGAAGTAAATAATCCTTGTTGAAATTAGTCATGTAACCTGTACGGTGGTCGATGTGAGGTAATTTTAACTTAGAATGCTTGTTGGGTTTACTAATCAACCATAAGATATATTATATAAATCTAAAGCTACTCATCTTTTTTTATCTCTAACTATTCCAAAAAACTTTAGGTTATCTGCAAACATTGAAAAATTCTGTCTCAAGATATTCTAGAAGCCACCTTAAAACTCAAGTTCTGCATATGGATAATATGGTCTTGACACTAGCCTATTTTTTTTAAAATAGCTAACCTCAAAATATATTTCTTGTTCCGTAATATTTCGTAAATTGGTTGGTGGTTTCGTGCATGTGTGCTGTGCTTGGAGTGGAGCCTTTGAAATGATTTGAAGTGACGTTGATATCACCATCTAGTTTTCTTTGAATTTGCTTTTGAAATGCCAATCTTTATTTATTTGCCATCACCTATTAAGTTTGGATACATAGTGAAGTTTCAATTTTATCAAAGCCTATCTAACAAAAAAATATTTTATGAATGCCTTATCGGTAACGTCAACTTACTAAATTAAAACCTTTCTATCTTATAATAAGTATTTTTAAAGCCAACAAGTATGAAGGAATATTTTAGTTGTGCTTATTTGACTTGGTCATATGTAGTTTTAAGGCGGTATTTTCCTGCAACTGTTTAAAACTATTAGGCTTTCATGAAAGCTTTCTTAAAGTCAGTAAGTCTTGAGACAGCTGTAGGGACAAAATAGCTTTAACAGAATTTATGTGACACCACCATAAAGCTTCTTTAAAACTTTACAGTTTAAGTTGACTATTGACCGTAAGAACTAGATTTTATTGGTACTCCTTATGACCTGTTTATAGGATAATTTGATCCTAAGTGTATTTCGCCGTAGTCAATGCAGTCATAAAACACAACTCTTGACAAATGTCACCTTAAAACCTATTTAAAACCTCCATGAAGCTAATAGGCTGCTGAAATGTTTCTTGGGTAGTTCCCTCTATCCCTTGACTTGACGTCGAAGTTTGCTCCCTACAAATAACCTTTTTCTTGAAAATACGTCTATAAAACATCTGGAGTAACTGAGAAGCAGCTTGCAGCTAAATTTCTGTCATAGTCCATCACCAACCGACCTTGCAATTAATCGCCCTAATGGTCAAAAATTCCTCAGCTTTCGTCTCTATTGCCGACAATGGAAAAAGCTTGGCTGCATATGACATCCACGATCTCCGCCGCTGAGAAGAATGAACAACAAATCTATTACGCTTTCTTTTGGTTCAGAAAGAAAGCCGGAATCTTGGGTAATTTTTCTTCCATACGAGTCACACGGTGCGCTATGTCTCTGTCATACGCAATGTCTCTTTGTTAGTCTTGCAAGGAACCGAAGGATTTTTTGCTCTCGAGGAACTTCACGTTTGTGACGATCGATGAGTCTGCAGTAGCTAATGGTTTCCGCTTTAGCAGAAATGATTTTACAGTTGTAATGAATTCTCTTCTGACCATTGCAGTTATGGTACGGGAAGCACTGTGATCGTGGACATTTTTGATTTCGAGAATATACGTTTTCGGTAGAGATGATTATATAGTTGTAAAGACTTATCCTTCTGACTATTGCAGTTTTGATAGAAAAAGCCTTGTGAATACAAACATTTTTGATTCCGTGACTTTACGTCTTCAGTACTGATATGGTCAATTTGGAAGCAGAGTAAGTAAGTCAAGAAATGAGTTGACTAACTCAGTACTTCCCACATATTACTGTGGTACCAGTGTATGATTTGGCCATAGCATGAAACTATAGTCTAAGTACGCAAGCACAGTGGGGCTTTTTAGTGAGCGTGCAAGGGCGTGCGAAGGCGTGCAGGTACCGCATGCAGGCTATCCTGCTCAACTGAGTTTTCGACCGCTTACCAGCGTCGGAAGCCCGCTTGAGCGCCTTTATAGTAACAGAAATTTAGTTTGCTACCTGGTTTTGTCTGTGCCGGTCGAAGACGAGTAGCGATAAAGAGTTACTTATAGCTTCAGTGTTTGCGAAAACCCCTATTTGGGATAAAAGACACGAGCTGCACTATAACCGCACTGCGATAAAAAAATGTTGGAAGGAAATAAGTGCGGTTATGAAAGTAGACGGTAAGTTTATATACAATAGTTATTTGTATATATTATTCATAAGCTTGGAACTGAGGTAATAGATCAAGAAATTTGTTATAACTGTGGCAGTGATAGATAAGATAACAGGTGCTCTGCAAGATATTTAACAAAGATATCTCGAATTGTTTTGGCCTCATTTGGAGGCATTTACTGGTAATTACGCCTAATCGAATTTCTAGCCCGAGATAATGGGGTATGAGGCATTCCTGTTCAAACTGTATATCTTTTCCCCCAAAAAGCTTCAAAAGAAGTGGCAAGAGTGGATATGCCTCGTCACTTGTTAGCACAAAAGGTCTCTTTGTTCGTGTTTGAGGAAGGTGAGATGGTTTCGGAATCTGAAATTTGCCATAACCGCTAACGTCTATAGTAATGTAGCTAGTTAAACGGCTGTTAATATGATTCTTCGTCCATTAAAACCCATCAATAAATTTTCGTGTAAATTGGAAAAACCTGCCTAATTGAATGATTGTTAATAACGTGAAAAATATTTATTATGTGTATGTCTCGGCCATTTCTTCTACTTTACAAGATCAGAAAATTCCTGTAAAAATGTATCATGTAAACTTTGGATAATAGAAATCTTGTTATACGTTAAGTATGTCTGATGTTCGATACGTTGGTTAGTTTCAAAATTTGATATTAAAAAGTGATGGGCTATTTAACGATGACAAGTTTGAATAAGAAACGTGCATCAAAATATAGTATAAATATGGTAAAGAAATGGTTGAATATAAAACATAAAATATATGAGGTAACAAAATGAGCATTTAATGATGTTATAATTATCTTATAACTGGCGGGCCAGCCCAAAGGATCTATCCGACACGGGAATTCCCACTGAACCCAGGTCGTTCATCATGCGTTGCCAAGTGCAGGAGCCTCCTTATGTGGCGCGTCCAATGTCAATGTTGTTCCCAATGCCCACAAAGCATATTATCTCAAAATCGATTATTTTCACGATCCCCATACTCCCCTCACCTATCGGTGTGTATCGGAAGTAGAAACTATTCTAATATTAATGTTTAACAAAATAACAATGTACCTGACCAATGATATTACGAGACCCAAATGTGTAACGTTAGGCAATCGTATTTACTACGTACTATCACTTAGTATCATAGATATATTCAAATGAGCATAACACATTTATACACAACACTAGATATAGGCTAGGTGCCAAAATAATTCCCAAACCAAACAAATCAGGCATGCGGCGGTCATATCTTCATTTAGCGCCAAAATGATACAACATTTCTACCTTTTGATACCAAAAACTTGTTTACAAAGCGATTCAAACAGTCTCTACCAGAGTGGATAGCTTCCTTAATAAGACGGGCACAAGAATTCGTTGAACATGTACAGTATCAGTCACATATTCACCTGATTGACAAATTTCAGGGGAATCATTTCCAGTGTTTTTGCAACTGTCCCTCATTGTTTTGCCAATAATGGGCAACATTTTGAACCCTTATTGCATGTTTCCTATACCGTGTCTAGAAGCGACTGGCCAATCTTTGTACTCTTTTTCTTGTCTGTTTTCATTGTACTGGTACTGGTGTGCTTGACTACGTGCGAAACCGGCGCCGGCCTGCTTCGACCTGCCGAGGGGACTCGGCGCACTCCAACGCTCTCCAACGCTCCTAACTGCCGCTACTGTGCATGCCTACTAAGATCACCTTGCAACTAAATCATCACCCGCCCGCAAAAAGTGTGTTATGCCACTGGGTCTCTCTTTCACAGGCTAATGTACATTATAGACAGTATTATGAATACCATAAATTTTTCAGTTTTACAACTCCCACCACCCAACCACCATAATTTCACTCCCACACAAAACTAAGTAGAAAATGATCAGGAATTCCTGCAACGCTTTGAGCGAAGTTTGAGCTGTCTTTATATTTTTAGTTTTTTATTTCTGCGCCGCCACTGACATGATTACTAAAAACTATACGCGTTTTCCATCCTTGTCACGGCAATAATACTGAGTCAAATCATTGAAATCAATTCGATAATTTCCAGGTTTCGCCATACACAGCTATCTAAAGCAATAGTCTTATGTATACATAGAATGACTCACTTGTTGTCTATAATAGGCAAGGCAACATTCCAATGGACCTAAAAAAATAAATTATGCCACTAGGTATTTCTTTTAAAGAGCAATGGATAGCTTTACAGCTCTCCACCCAACAATAAAATTCATAAAATTATCAGCAAGCCCTTAAATGCCTTAATACGATGGTTGAGGAACATTTGAACTGTTTTGTTCTCTGCTAATAATTACTCCGCCGTAGATATACCGATTTTCAAATCGAGCATTACCTACTTCGACCTCACAGCATATTTTTACCAAAATTTCATCACAATCCATGCAGCGGTTACTGATATTATGAGCCTATCAAAACACTAATAGACGGATAAAAAGACAGACCGACGGAAATCTGTGATATGGATTTTTGTTACTTAGGAATTGAATTAGCCCCACCGCTTTTAATAGATGTGTCAAAAGGTCTTCAACTCGGTCTTCAACAAGACATGCCCCAGTAAATCCCATCTTTAAAAATCATATATTTTTTGGTAACATTTGCTAGATAGATTTTAGTGAAAAATCAATTTAAATATTTAAGATGGCGGTTTAGCCCTCTGGCGACCATTTAAGAAATCTACAAATATCTTTCCGGTCTTCCTATAGCTATTTTAGTATCATATTTGTTACTGCTTGTCTTCATCGCGAATAGCTTACAGCTACAGATACAGCACTTTGTATTCTTATCTAGCTACCAGATATAGTAGTACATATATACATACCTAAATATTACATTCAAACAGGTTTGTGGCATTTTCACGTCTTGCCAAACTCCGACATGTATAGTAATATTAAACTAAATGGCTTAAAATCTACAACTGACGCACTAAAATCTATAATTGACTATTTGAAGCTACAGTAGATGCTTTAGAAAAAAATATTTGACTATTTGATACTGCAATTATTGATACTTTGGAAATTTCAACTGACACCTTAGAAATGTAATCTGATCCTTTGGAATCCACTTTTGGAAAAGCTGTAGCTTCTAAATGATCCAATTACATTTCTAAAGCATCAATTGTAGTTTCTAATAGTTAATTGTAGTTTTCAATGTGTCAGTTGCAGTTTCCAATACACAGATGCGTTCTCAAAAGCGTCAAATGTAGTTTCAATAGCCAATTTCAAATTCTATTGCGTCAATCGTAGTTTCGAATAATGAGTTAAATATTCAAAGGCATCATATTAATTTTGAAAAGTAGACAGATCCGAGGTTAAATCGGATTGTTTTGAGATTGAAACCACTTTAAAAAAGAAATTCCAATTGACGCTTTGGAATTTACAATTGACAACTGGAAATTGAATTTGATGCTTTCAAGTATTGAGCTGACCATTACAAACTACAATTAACGTATTGGAATTTAAAATTCATTATTTGAAATTGAATCTAGCGCTTTGGAATATTCAAGTTGCCATTTGAAGCTACAAGTGACGAATTGTAAAATAAACTAGATGGTTTTGAATTATCACTTAACCCTTTGGAAACTATGGTTGGAAAAGGTGTAGTATCAAGGCAAACCCGTCTGCCTACGTCACAAAGTCTTATGAAGGTGCAAGAACGTTAGCCAAATCTAAATTCAAATAAGCATTATATACTCGTCACTCCATTAACTTCAGTACTTGTTGTGATAGTGCTAATACATAAATAAAGAGGGAATGCTGACACCTGGGCCCATAAAGGCAGCTATTAAAATCTCATTTCACAAGTATCATTGCTCGAGACACGCACACTATTAAGGGCAGTTAAATGTGGAATTAGAGACCACACGAAAAGTATACCAAAATTGCTCTTTAATTAGCGGCGTCGTAAAACTTCTCTCGTTGATTAAAATGAGCCCACACGTGCCAATCAGTGTGATCGTAAACCTTAATCAGTAACATGATACAGTAGCCCTTTAATGTCTATCTGCCATATTTAATATAATCCAAATTGTCTTCAAATCCATCTAAATACTACTTTAGACATGTGTAAAAGGGGTGATACACGTACGGGCAAGTACGAGTACTTATGGCTCGACGACCTTTTTCGCCTGTGTGTCACCGTAAGTACGCGTACTCTAAAACCGTCGCGCAAACCGCTGGCGAGCCAACTGGTTTGAAATGTTGCTCGTAGCTAGTCTCAGCTCGTACTGCGAGCCGCGAGCCACCACTTTGTTTTGGCAGGCCATCGATGCGCAACGCTTGTTGTGTTTGGCGTTTGTTAAAAGTTTTGTTTATTTAGGAAAATTATCAAAATGAGTGATTTCAGCTTCACGTGTGTCACCGCGTCGAGCCGAGTAAGTTCGCGAACTTAAAAACCGCGTACTTAAAGTTCGTACGTGTATCACCCCTTTAACGTTTTGACTTGCTGTGACGAACTGGGTTGTTATTTTTTTGAAATTAGGTCAGCACTAAAACAAAAACTTCTTAATATTCTTTGTGCATGCGAGGTTTCGACTATTATATAGTATTCATCAGGCATCAGAGTGTCGAAGTTTTCAATGTGTTAGACAACCTGGCAAGAGTATCGCTAGATATAGGTAAAACACTGCCCACAGTAATAAAATTCAACAAAAATTTGCAGCACAGAGTCATATAGTTAAAAATTGATTTGAAAAACTTCAATATTGTTTAAGTTTTAATGCCGACCTAATCCTAAAAAATAGCAATCAACTACTTTAGACTGCTGTTCCTTGAACAAGATTTGGTTGGATTTCTTTAATAATATAAGTTGGCTAGTATCATACAGAAAATTGTTTCAGAAGGGTAAATTGAACCAAACAACGAGTAGAAAGGAGAACATATTCTATTTGCACTAAATTTTTAGGCTGGACGCATGCGCATTTGAAATATAGCACCGAAGAGTGCTACAACCATGATGCAAAATACTTTAGCATTAAACATGGAATAGGTAAACACAGAAGGGAAAAACGTAATATTTACGAATAGGTCAGTTACCATTCATATGAACCAATATTTCAGTTAAACTAAAATTTGAGCCTATATAGCGGTAGATATCATAGAGAGTAATTAAAATTGACCACAAAAGATAATATACAGCTACAGTACTTCGTACAGCCAGTCATTCACCCGATCAACTGTATGATGTCACTGGATGTTTCTTAAATTAAATAGGTTGTACGGACGTATGTACATTAAGATGTACATGCTAATGCAAAATTTTACTCCATAGTACCAGTCTGTGGATTAACAATGGTGGAATAATAACAGATATTACAAATAAAGTCTACAACATGCAAACTCAAAAACAGCTGTTTTGGTTGTTGACATTTTATTTTACGTCATATTTTGTGCATCACAGGACATTAGCCTATACGTCGCTATTGTCGAAATTGAGAAATCTGACATCTGAAACCTGACAGTTGACAAGCACGACATTTGTGCGCAGAATCCTGAATTATATCTTGCGCTATAAACAGTGTAACAGCTAGTTGGATGAGTAACACTTAAGGTCAACTTATTACTTAGGTGGACCTAGGATAACAGTGTTGCTTTGAACTGCTGTTTAAAGGGCAGCTAAGAGTAAGCAAGATAATAAGCGTTGGTTTTTTTCTAGCTTAAGGGGCCTGGATACACACATTTATACATACGTATTTGCCATGTAAAACACGGACTCACAATTTCTCGCATAACACACTCTATTTTCAGACTACATATACTCGTATAAAATTTCAGAAGGCGATAGTTAAGACCTTGATGAATGACAACTATTTTCGATTTTCTCAAAAAAGTTTTTTAATGTGCAAAAAAACTCGCAATGCAAAATGATCTATTCTATAAATGCCTGTAATTTAACAACCAAACACGATATCAAAAAGAGGCTCAATCGTTGCACAAGCGCAAGCTTTCTTCTTCAATTTGCACTTTGAGTCATTACTGTAAGTTTAAAGGAGCTTGGAAGTGCGAAATTCATTTTTATAGTGACCTTTGGACCTTACCTTTGGACCTTCTGACCTTACCTTTGGATTTTTGGACTTATCTGCCCCTATCTTAGACACACATACTAGAGAAAGGCAACAGGTGGCCACGCCTCCTCGCTAACACGGGAATACGTCTTTTCTTGGAGACTAGACCATGAAGGTACACTTAGGGTCGGTTTCACCGGTCTCTGATAAGTGTCAGCAGGCACGTACTTAGGGGGGGCGGTCCAGGGGGTCCGGACCCCCCCCCCCCCCGGGAAGAGAGCAAATTTAAGGTGGAAACTCTAATCTGGACCCCCCGAAAGGTCAACCAGGTGACACCCATAATCTGGACCCCCCTCCCAAACCAAATCCTGGATACGTGCCTGAGTGTCAGATAGCCTATCCATCAGATAACGCCATATACATAACATAAGCCTATCTGACAGATAAGTTATCTGACACTTATCAGGAACCGGTGAAACCGGCCCTTAGCCTTCTTCTTGTTGTCAATCCATTTAGCCTCCTTGTAGTCGATAAAATGAGTACCTAGTCGAGATAATATATGAAAAAATCTCAGCAAAATAAAAATGGGCAATAGAATTGAAAATCGCTTGCTTGACGATGATGACGAAGTGGACGAATTAAATTAAGTTTTATATGGGATGCCTAGACAAGTATTTGAGAGGGTGGACAGTTATAATTTATTGTTCTCTTTGTTGCATATTGCTGCAGCTTACCCATAAAGAGCGTGTACACCTGAGAATTGAGAATTTATATTTATTTTATTTTTTTTAGCTTTTCGCTCGTACACACCAGAATATTCAAGTTATAGAAACGAGTCCCACTGTATTTATTAAAACTACATGTTGTTTTTCTACCGATAGATTTTATAAATTTATCCATGCCACTTTTAAGCATTCAATATGGGAATAAGCGTGTCTAGTTGGAAGCTCTACATTAAGTAAATTTTGAAAAAATCGGCACTTTATAACAAAATTAAGAATTTAACAGCTGCAGTTTTCATGAAAAAACTACCAGTCTCATTCAAAAAATTTAATACTACAATGTGTTTTTCTAATTTTGTGTTGAAATATTAAAAATAGTCTATAATGGACTCGACCTCAAGTTATATAGCATTTGATTAGTTTTGTATCTACGACGCTAAAAATTATAAAAATTACCTGTATGAATCATAAAATGTCCTTTTTATATGTATTACTCAAATACCTCGATATGTACTAGAAAGAACAGACAAAAATATTATTTCATATCCTGCACCTCAGAATCGGCATATATACATTGTACGAACTTTTATCATGTCTTATAGTATACTCACAGTGTATGTATGTCTATATAGTTTATTTCTATGTTTATTTGACAACTGGATTCGTAAAATGCTACTTATAGGCATCTTGTGTATAAAGCAAATAAACATTTTCATGAACAACGCTATGAGAGTACAATACTAGCAGTGTATAAAGCTCAGACTGTCTATGGTACGCGGCACAGAATACGAAAATGTTGTAAATGCACCCACACCTCTAGGTCCTTCACCGAAGACAACACTCATAATTTCAAAAATTAGCAGCCAGAAAGAGAACTGACATGACAAATCTTATCTTTAGTATACCCTGCCTCCAATATAACAGGTGAATAATTGGTATCGATATGAATATGTAAATTTCTGTAATGTGATACAGACGTCTTTATAATATCAAACAATATACTATTAGTTCAGTGATTTTAGTATCTGGGGTACCTACTAAAAACCCTCGAAGGTAAAAGCTGGTGGATAGAGTTAGGGTGCGATACTTTTATTACACTATTGGGCTATAATGTCGATAGCCATAGCCCGGCCATCACGACGATATTTAATTGCAGAATATGGTTCGGCAATATACAGGGTGTCCCACGACGACTAAGACAAGCAATATATCGGAACTGGGCAGCAGTAGAGGATTATAATTTTGGGGGTTTAAATTAGAGCAAATACAGTATCTTCTCTTATTATTGGGTTACCCAATGGGGTTTTTTTTTTGATCACGTGACGTCCGATTCAAAAATTTTAATGGAACACCCTGTATGTTTGTGACTTTTTGCGTTCCTTCCGATAAAACAATTCCAAAAAACTAGCACACTTGGTGATTAGTTCAAGAGCTACAGATACTTAAAGGATGGTAACCTACTACCATTGATTATAACATGTACCCCTACAGCTAAATTAGTATGGTAGTGTTTCATAATGGTAGTGGTGCAGTCCTTCAAGTACCTATAGCTCTTGAACTAATCACCTTAGACCACAAGTGTGCTAGTTTTTTGTATTGCTTTATCGGGGGGAATACAAAAAATCACCCCATAAAAAATTTTGAATCGGACCTCACGTGACCAAAAACAAATAGCTCATTGGATGACACAGTAATAAGAAAAGATGCTATATTTGCTCTAATTTACACCCCCAAAATTATAGTTCGCTACTACTGTCCAGTTCCGATATATTGCTTGTCTTAATCGTCGTGGGATACCCTGTATATCTCAATATTTTCTGCAATAGTATGGCTCACAAATTTGTTCATAAATGAGCTATAATTAATCGGCAATAAAGGCTGCTGAAATTGTACGTGTCAGACTTATACTGTTTTGGGTATATTTAAATAGAAGAATTGAGAATAACCAGAATACTGAGAATTCGGCTTTACCTCATCATACGTGAAACCTTAGATAAATTGAAATTGGTATCTCTGATGTGTTGTCTTCTGGTTTCCACAAGGCAACACTCAGGATGTGAGTTTATCTCATCAATGAAGTCTGTAAATACTCTCGTTGTTTCGCGAGTCAGTTTTACCCCAAAACTTGTCGACAGAAACAACAGATACCAAAATACAGCAATATTGCCGATGTTTTCGCTCGCAAGTGATCGTCCGGCCATGTGCTTGCAACACATAAAAATATATCTGCTGTGCCGAATATATGGTTGGGCCGTACGAGAAATATTGCACAGTTTGGCCGTTATGGTTTACAATGTTGCCGGCTACACTATTGCAGTCATACATTGCAGTAAAAGTGCAACCCGTTTAGAAGCCCCTTTAGCCAAGGTAAAGTCGCATTAAGTAAGTACAGATACATATTCCTTAGCAATATCAAGATGGCAGTGTTTACATTATCGATCTCCTCACTGATTTTCCAATCACTACCCGACTAAGGGCTAGGTTTTGGGCACTAGGCCACGAAGGTACTGGTGGCACTAAGCGTGCAGACGATCTTGCAAGAAGAAGTGCCATTATTCCGTTTTTCGGTGAAGAACCAGCATCGGTACTCTACTGTAACTTAGAAACGTGTTTCTATGCGCTATGTGCTATGGGATCGGATGGCTTCGTAAATATGTCAGCATAGTAGGCACGTTGTGGTAGGCACCCGAAGCTACCCGATCGTCATGGTCATCATGGTGATAGAAACAAGTTTCTATCTCTAAGTTACAGAGTACCGGCGCAGCTACTGAACAGAAGCTCAACGAAGAACATCGCCAACGATGGCGAGCCACCCGCTGCTTGGAGCGTGATGAAATTTGGGTAGCGATATGCTGTGGGGTCGTAGTAGGCAATCCAAAAGTACCCGAACACATCTGAACTTTGTTTTTTTCAGGTGGTTCCTGATCCTTTTCCGTTTTTGTTTTTTTTTGGGGGGGGGGGGTGAAATCGGGAGTCGGGGCGGGCGGGAGGTTTTAAAACTCCAGCATTTGTTGTATTCATAATACTGATTGAGCTGAAAAAATGGAGTTTGATGATATCTTGTGTTTTTTAGACCTATTCGATTGTTGCCTTTGAATTTTTGATCTGTGGAATAATTTGATATAACTATAACAAATTATACATTCCTGACCGCAGATTGAACTGCAATTATTTTGTTTGTAATTTTCGGTCACTTCTCGAAAAATAAAATTACTTTTTACCTATGCGTTTCTATATTTATTAGAACATATCCATCCATCCATCCTCAGTGAAGTCAAAAAAGCCTGCCTATTCCTTTCCTTTGCAATCGTGGCTTGAATCCCTTTGCGTTTGTTGAAAAACTCATAGTTTTCCATGCTGGCACGTTTCACTAGGCTGCACTATATCAGTGTATATGTTCCTGATCGTAGATTGAATTCTAATTATTTCGTTTGTAGTTTTTGGTCAATATAACGTGAAACTTGAAAACTACTTGCGTAATTGTGATGAAGTTGTGATACGGTATTTCTACCGAGGATGAAATGGTAACAGTGTATTTTTTGTGGAACTCTTGCTAGTGGCGGAGAAGAACTCAACAAAAAACTAAAAATTTCAAAATCGCTCAAGCTTCATTTTTAGATGTCTCAAAAGAACCAAAGAAAATCGCTGCTAAACAGCAGCAGAGTTCTTGGTGGAACGCCACGGCGCGTCCGCTTTAGCCACCAGAGAGCGCGGTTCTATATGCTACTGCATATACGAGGGTTGCTCTATATCTCCGTCAATCCACCGGTTCGCAGGCAGCTGTTTCACGCTTATTAGCGATCATCAGTGCGCCATAGGTCGATTGACAGAAATAGAGAGAATCGGATTTTTCATGTTTACTGAACATGTTTAGTAAACATGATGATAAACATGTTTAGTAAACATGAAAAATCTGATGCTCTCTATTTCCGTCAATCGACCTATGGTGCACTGATGAACGCTAATAAGCGTGAAACAGCTCTCTGCGTACTGGTGGATTGACGGAGATATAGAGCAGCCCTCGTATTCCTGTTGATTGTCTACTTTTTTGACGAGGATGGTGTAGGGATAGCGGCAGAACACATTTCTAATTATCGCCGATAATATGTGAGAAGTACCGAGTCACTTGACTGAATTTTTCGACATTTGAGCATATTTTATATGCCTTGGAAACTTAGCCTGTTAAAAAAGCAGATCGAGCTCGCATAGATGCTTTTGAAATGTGGACGTGGAGGAGAATACTGAGAGACCCTTACACCGCTCATCGAACTAACGTTTCCATACTGGATAAGCTCGGCAATCCAAAGAGACTATCCTCCATTGTGTCGACGAGAATGCTTACATTCTTCAGACGTATTCACAGAAGCGACAGTATCAAGAAACTTGTCGCTCAGGGTTCAGGGTCATGCATTGAGTGGGCGGCGGCGCGGCCTTTCCCCTATACGCTGTGTGGATACGACGAAACAGTTGCTGGATATGACCATCAAGAGCGCCACTGTACTGACAGTAAATCGCGACCGACGGCGAGCTATAGTTTTCAAAATTATTGCTAATATTCATGTCGGCAATACTCTAGCTCCGACTTAATTCATTTTGCGAGTTAACGACATGCCTATTAAGACATTGTGACTATGATGATGAGCATGTTTCAGAATACATTTCAGAAATTAAAAGTAATCAACTTTTGTTTGGTTATACAGGGTGTCCCACAACGATTAAGACAAGCAATATATCGGAACTGGACAGTAGTAGCGAATTATAATTTTGGGGGTGTAAATTAGAACAAATATAGTATCTTTTCTTATTATTGTGTCATCCAATGAGGTATTTGTTTTTGATCACGTAACGTCCAATTCAAAATTTTTAATGGGACACCCTGTATATTTGTGACTTTTTGTGTTCCTCCCAATAAAACAATTCCAACAAACTCGCACACTTGGGGTCTAAAGTGATTGATTCAAGAGCTACAGGTACTTAAAGGATGGTGCCAATACCATTGACTATAACATGTACCTACACCTACAGTTAAATTATTTTGGTAGTGTTTCATAATGGTAGTGGTACAGTCCTTTAACTACCTGTAGCTCTTCAATTAATCACTATAGACCCCAAGTGTGCTAGTTCGTTGGACTCGTTTTATCAGGAGGAACACAAAAAGTCACAAATATATAAGGTGTCCCATTAAAATTTTTGAATCGGACATCACGTGACCAAATACAAATACCTCATTAGGTGACACAATAATAAGAAAAGATACTACATTTGCTCTAATTTATACCCCCAAAATTGTAATTTGCTACTGCTATCCAGTTCCGATATATTGCTTGAGACAGAAATATTGTATTTCATTCTTCCATAAAAATCCATAGAATGACGTGCCTATCAACTAGAATATAGCAGCTTGTGTAAGGCTTCGAATATGGTTAGAGGTGATAACGAAATCTGATACAGTCTCTTTCGAAAATTATTATTCATGTTTGTGAACAACATCTTTCACGGCTTACGTCGTCTGTATTATTAATGAAGACCAATTAGGAGAGTCTGAGCCGGTTTTGAAAAATTGTTTCAGCCGTTGGTATGTGATTTGGATCGATAAGAAGCAACATGATATATTTGATGGAAGAAGGTTTCTTTGGATAGGTTGTTCTCGAAAAACCATAGCTTGTTACAGGATGCATTTTAGATATATACACTGTGCATGGTGTTACTGTCAGATATGCAAAAAATGTAGTCGTTCTTAACAATGTGCAGTTTCTGAGATCGAAAGCGCTAAAAATCTTGTTTCCTTTTTTTTGCCAGAACTCAACAACATATTTGAGTTATAACAATGAGATACAGGGCTTTTATGTGGTAGTTCCCAACTTCTATGCGATTCGCAACAGATAAACTTTCGTTGCATCTTTTGATTTTTTCGAACCAATAAATTCAAATATTTCATCATAAATCAGGAACGAAATTGCAACAATAAACTTAATATTTTTTATGAAAACTGATGCAACCACTACTTATTGTAGAGCTTTAAACCAGCTTTGAATATAAAAAGAGGCAATTTCGCACTGAAGAAGTCAATTTCATTTGAATAATATAACATTGAAAAAAATTCAAATGATTTTTTCTGAGAAAAAGCCTTGAAAAATCTCCTATACTGCTTAGTTCCATTTGACTGATGCGGGTTAAAAAAATTACTAGTAACAATTTCATCTTTAAAGAATAATTTTGAGTAAATTCCTTACCTCAGCTAATTTCAGTTAAACAATACAGTATCAATCAAAATTCCAATTAAGGTGTCTTTTAGCTCCTTCATATATTCAATACAATTTGAACAATTTTGAAGCAAGAGACGCAGTAGGTTTACCGTTAAAGAGAAATTGTAAATAATTTATTTTTATTCGAGTAATATAGGTTTCAAGCAAGTCGATAAATTAATCTCGTTAAATATTTAGTTTTCACTGTGCTGGACTTTTTATTCACTAGCTCTATAGGATTTTTTTTATATTTTTATAAATGCCATAAAGGTGGACAAAACGTCAGTGGATCATTTCTTGCCAGTGGCGTGAAATAGTTTTTTTTTAATTATGTTATTGGCTCTGATCTGAGATCAACTGGCCAGTTAGTTCTATTTTGGATGGACATGCGTGAAATAGTTAAATGAGTAAATACCCAATATCAGTTTTGAATCTACGCTCTCAAAATTATGAAGTGTTATCCATAGGAAGCAAAGTACATACGTTCCCTTTAATGCACTGCATATCAATACATTCTTTAACACTCGATTGATTTCCAACGGTAGATTTTTTCATGTTTAATAGAATTCTCTCACCTACCTTGGATTTATTTCTATGTTTATGGGAGACCCTACCCTGTATACTTATATATGATGCAGTGACACAAAATTCTGATATATACTAAGTGTGGTGGCGTAATTTGGGCAATTGCTTTCTTGTCGAAATATAGAGTATGGCACTTATTTCTTACAGCTTACAGACCATTAGAAAAACAGACCATTAAGGGGCCTGGATACACACATTTATACATACGTATTTGCCATGTAAAACACGGACTCACAATTTGTCACATAACTCACTTTATTTTCAAACTACATATATGATATTTCAGAAGGCGATAGCTAAGACCTTAATGAATGACAACTATTGTCGATTTTCTCAAAAAAGTTTTTTAATGTGCAAAAAAACTCGCAATGCAAAATCATACATTCTATAAATGCCTGTAATTTAACAACCAAACACGATATCAAAAAAGGCTAAATAGTTGCACAAGCGCAAGCTTTCTTCTTCAATTTGCTCCTTGAGTCATATCTGTAGGTCTAAAGGTAGCGTCAGGAGCTTGGAAATGCGAAATTCATGTTTATGGTGACCCTTGGATCTTACCTTTAGACCTTTTGACCATACCTTTGGATTTTTGGACTTATCTTCCCTCACCTTAGATACACACACTGGAGAAAGGGAATACGTCTTTTCTTGGATTCTCAATTTCGCGCGCTGTACCCTAGATTCTTAATGAACGTTCTTCGCTTATACGGTTCAGAAAACCTTTCTTGTGTGATGGAACTATTGCTACTTCTACTATCTTCTACCGTAATAATTTTGTCCACCTCAATCACAAACGACGATACGGTAAAGCAACTCAAAATGAAATGTAAAATATTGGGTGTGTACGGCAAACCATCCTGTAAAAGTATAATGTATCTCTTCAGCCTCCACTTAGTAAATTATCTTAAAGATGAAGTTCTCTTGTCCCAGATGAGTAAAGGAGTAAAGTAAAGTCACTAGACAAAAAGAAGCATCTGCTAAATTTCGGAAAGCCGTTCTAACTGAAGTGCCAGATTAGTATGACCTAGTGAACCAAACCACCAGCAAATATTCTCTCTGCAGCTTAAACTAGATCAAAGACACAAAAGGCGCATGCCAATGTGCAATTGTGGAGAAGATAAAGCCTCTGTATGGTGCCATGGAACAAATTAAAACCCATAAACCTGCCAATCTTTTACGACCATTTCATCACAGTAAGGCACAAAGCTCACCTCTTATCAACCCCTCTCGTTCTGTCTATTCAAGGAATTACACAGTGGCGTCTTCACTCTAACTAATATACGCGTGTATGAACAAAAAAATCACTATCGCAATGGGACCGTTACAGTTAACACATAGCTTTGAGCATTCACACTTTAAAAAACTCCAAACAACAGAAGAGTTCAAGTCATCATCTCACGACTGAGAATTAGTCACACCACCTCCACATGCATGGTCTCATCTTCACAGGAGAACTCGAACCCCAGTGCGCTACGTGTAACACAAGTGTATACTGAAAGGGTAGTGTATTTTTTTAATCTCATTATATTGATAAACTGTTTTTTTACATCTGATACTGTTTCTCCAGTTGAAAATATTGAATATCATCTTATTACTATACTATGCTCATCTATTCTGCGGTTCTACTCTGTTAAATCTTTTTTTTTGTATTCATGTTCAAGCTAAATGTGTTCTTTTTATACTATATTCCGTAAGCCAAAGGTTGAGTGGAAGACCAGCTTGATGCTGAACTTCGCATTTTCGATGGAACAAAAATATGTTCAACTGTAATTAAAAATTAATAAAGCCTTTTATTATTATTATCTGACTTTTTAAGTTCCTCTCGCTTAATTGCGGTAGCAACACGTGCTGACGGGCTGTGTCAGGTCAACATCCGGACTATTACTGATCGGAATATTACAGGTCTTCAGGATTACAAACATTTGGAACACTTTGTCTAACTTTTCGTCCAGGCCCAACTATTGAAGGTGTTGTGTTAACGTGTTTGGTTTAAGGGTTGACACCGACATAATGAGGGGAGCAATAGTGACTTTGTTTTATTTCCAAAGTCGTTTTATTTCCATCGCTAGGTTTATTTAGATACCTTCCCAGCGTAGGGGTTTTGGATATTCACACCGTTGGGAATGGCAATATCTACCAAATAGATAATTTTGTCGGTATTTGATTGGGAAACTATAGCTGGTCTGTTGGCTGAGATAGTCTTGTCTCTATGTATTTCAACCTCCCAGTATAGTTTGTATCGATCGTTTTCGAGTACTGATATTAGAGTGTAATTGTAGTATGGATCTGTGTTTTCTATCAGCTTGTTTACTGCGCTAGTGCTTGGTGATGTACGACCTGACTGTGTATTCAGTACTAGCAAGAGTTTTGCGCCCGCTGGTTATATCATTTATTATTACTTTTTGTTGGTGACATTTTCTGCAATTATCGTCTGTTATGGATGGATCTTTAATCACGTACTTCATGTAATTTCTCGTCGCAATAACTTGGATAGCAAGCATAAATCCCTCAGTTTCTGGAAAAAGCAGGCCATCCTGCAGTCATGCGTATGATTGTTATTCATTTATGTGGTCTAGCGTAATATGGCATCTAATTTTGCCATGGAGTGGTTTCTGCGACCACGTGTTTATTTTTGTTGTTGTTTGTATCTGCGGCGTGGTCTGAGTGTTTTTATCTATCTCGTGTGGAGCGACTGTATACATTTACATTTTAAGTACTACATTTTTAGTTTTTACATTTTAAAAACTACATTTTTCCATTTTGTGCAACTGTTTTATTTAAGAGTGATAAATGGGGGAGGGGTAGAAGCCTCGAGAAAAATATATAGAAAAACTAGCATTGTGAGGTAGTAATGTTACACAAAAACCAGAAGGAGCAGTACTGACTATAAATAAAAATTTTAAAAAAAATCCAAAAATAAATACGCTTTTATAGCATATATAACTAAAAAGTAAAAAACAAACCTTAATACAAGCTGAAAATATGAAAATAATGAACGAGAAAAAAAACAGTATTGTTATTAAAAAACCCGGATACAAAAAATATGACACATATAATGAACGAATAATTATTGACATACATGGACACTACGCCACTGTGCAGATGCAGTGACCGTCCGGGACCTATTGTGCACTTTTAAACGGTAGTAAATCAGGCAGTGGCCTGCTGGCATTATCAGTGTCCCACTGCACTTGTTTTTGTTTAGAAATGGGTCAGCGACGTGTTTTCTCAGAATGTCACGGGCCGGAATATAAGGATAGAGACGTTGTAACTTGTTCTTGAAAGAAACCGTGAAGCTTTGAATTATCTGGGTTGCTTCTTGGCTGTAAATGTTGCGGGATGTTAAGGGGTATTGTGAGGTTTTAGGAAGTGAAAGTTTGCAGGTACCGCAAAAGGGTTTGATTTATTGGAATCCAGATTACAGAACTTTTCCATTTTCGACAATTATTACTAGGTGGTGAATCTTGAGATTATAATGGCTTAGCTTTTGACTACAGTTGAAGTGCTTGATTATTTTACGATAATATAAGGGGTTAGGTTATTCGGAGTGGAGGAGCTAGAAGGCATGAATTCATCACCTTGTACGCTTGCTTATCACAGAAAGCAGCGCTATTATAGGTCTGTAGTTTGTTGAATATCAGCATAAATTAGTAAAGTTAAGATCAGTTTATAGGAATTTTCGTCTTCTTCAAATGTCAATGATAGTATATCATTCAACGAGTGCTAACGCAGTTGAAGTTTACAGCAAGAGCGGTAGGGGAAACAATTGTAGTACTATTTAGACATATAAAAATGGAGTCAAGCTGATTGACTCAGTATACTTCCCAAACATAACGGTGACATTATTTTATCATTTTCCCATTGCATGAAGCTACAGTCTGAGATCCCCTTACAACCAAATCATCGCCCGCATGCCCCCAAAGAGCATCCAGCACAAAAGCACTAATAAATAGTTTATTGCATCTTTACTCTCTCTCTCCGTAGGAACTAGAACGACACATTTTTTATTCTGCGAGCTTCAACTGGATGAAACGAAACGATCAAGAACCCTCAAATTGCCTAAAAACGATGGTTGAGCTATTTTTTTAATTTTTAGATTCTTTACTAATGCTGCACCGCCACTGACACATGTTTGAGCTGTTTTTTGTATTTTTAGTTTTTATTATTATTACTGCTCCACCACTGACACGATTTCAAAAAACCATACGCGTTTGCCACTGTTGGCACGGTAATAATACTGTGGCATAGTTTCATTAGAATGAATCCATAATTTCCATGTTACTCAATACAGGATGGAGCTAAAAAAGGGTATTATGCTGCTAGGACCCTCTTTCATAGGTGAATTCCCCCACCGCCCAACCACCCCAATTTCACCCCCACCCAAAAAAAATAGAAAATGATCAGAAAATCCTAAGACGCCTAAAAACGAAGTTTGAGGGATCTTTTTTTTTGTTTTTTGCTACTTACTCCGCCGCTAATGCACCGATTTTCAAAACAATAGCAGCATAACCTACTAGGACCACATAGCATACCGGCATCCCCGAAACTCATCTAAATCCATGCAGCGGTTACTGAGATTATGAGACTAGAAGGACGCGAAGACAGACTGACGGAAATGTGTGACGTGGATTTTCGTTATGTCGACATCATAAAATTCCCAAAAAGCGTATAGAACATATATAGCACAAAAATCCAGTTCCTCTAATTTTAATTTAAAAAAAAATTTAATTACTTCTAATAAATAATTTAATATGCAGGAATTCTTATGTTTTTCCAACCATTTTGATTTTGTGTTAGCAATATCTTCAGAGATACCTAGAAACTATTTTATATTTTCTCGTAGTTTCCGAGATAGACGCGTATTTTATGCTATTCTTTATGTGTTACTTTTTATCGCAAAATTTGGATATCGTCCTTTTCTCCATCCTGCCAACTTCTTCGCACCATTTGAAAAACTGCTCTTCAAAACTACTGTCTCCAAAATGAATCCCCTGTAAGGTACTGGGACGAATATCCCATACATTTTTCTCAGACGTCGAAATTAGACGGGAACAGCTATAGTTGTGCTGTCAATCTCTAAGCGTCTCACAGACAGCATGTTGGAACAAAACAAAACAAACAACTCCTGAAGTTAAGCGAGTAGTATGGTGACCCTCTTTGTACTCGACTTGATTATATAAATTAATAATAAATAAATGGACTTTATTTGTAACACTTTAACCCAAGGAGAAGAAGATAGATTTTGAGCCGTCTTCCCTGCACCCCTGCACCCAAGTTGACACTTCAGGCGATAGACGAATACCATATTGTATTATCAGTAGATACATAATATCTACTGATAATATCTGTACAGACATTCTTAACAGATTTGCTCAATTTCTAGTAAAACCCTTAGTACATCTGATAAATTTGGTATTAGAGCAGGGGGTATATCAATTGATTCTTAAAACACCTATTCATAAGAAAGGCCCAGCAGATTGTGTTTATAATTATAGGCCAATTGCTTTACTCCTCGTGTTATCTAAAATAATATAAATAGTCCTATTCAATAAAATTATATCATTTTTGCAACAACATAACCTTTTACATAGCGCTTAACATGGATTTCTCAAAGGTAGATCGACAGCGACTGCTATATATAATTTCATAAATGTAGTATATGAAAATGTTAACAGAAACATGAAAACCCTCGGAATTTTCATGGATCCTAGCAAGGCATTTGATCTTGTGAACCATAAAATTTTATTAGACATACTAAATGCCTATGGTTTGAAAGGTAAACTAAACGACCTATTAAAAAGTTATCTTTCTGGTAGATCACAACTAGATGAAATAAATGGAGTTAGGTCGTAAACTTTGCTAATAAACTGTGGAGTACCTCAAGGCTCTGTCCTGGGACCTCTGCTTTTCCTGTTATTCGTAAATGATTTACCTAAGATAGTCGTAAATAATAATTTAATTATGTCCGCGGACGATAATAGCTATACATGTAGTAAAGAAACTAAGTTGGAACTAATAGAGCATGTTCAAAATATTATAAATGAATTTACCAGATGGTTTACTAAAAACAGATTGTTTTTGAATCCTCAAAAAACTGTCTATGAATTTCACTCCTAGATGTAAAACCATATCTGAATCTTATTTGGTCAAAGTTAATGGCAAAAGTATATCTGAAGTAAAGTTCTTGGCGTAGTAAT
Organism: Callosobruchus maculatus; assembly: GCA_951848785.1. Lineage (NCBI taxonomy): Eukaryota > Metazoa > Arthropoda > Insecta > Coleoptera > Chrysomelidae > Callosobruchus > Callosobruchus maculatus. The sequence continues at coordinate 18,474,275 of CATOUR010000041.1, read as the reverse complement.
AGAGAATAATTTGGAATAGAAGGCCCATGTTGACATGCTATGTAAACAGTTATCTTCAGTTAGTTATGCTCTGCATGGATTATCCCAGTTGGCAAACAGAGAAGTTGCACTTTCTTACTACTTTTCTCATCTCTACTCCAGAGCTAGTTACGGAATTCTATTCTGGGGATGTTCTGCATACGCTAATAGGATTTTTCGCCTTCAAAAACGCTGTATGAGGAGCATAGCTGGTGTACCTAGGCTTGCCCCATGCAAGCAGATCTTTCAACATATGCGCATCTTAACATTACCTTCGATTTATATCTTGAGTGGACTAACATTTGTTAAATCAAACCCAAAACGTTTCACCCCAAACAATCACTTTCATAGCTATGATACTAGGCATGGTTCGGATTACAGTATTCCACATCATAATTTAGCAATCTTCGAAAATAATCCTTCTTTCATTGGCATTCACTTGTACAATAAGCTACCTCTACTTTTAAGATTGTCTAATCTCACAACCTTTCAAAAATGTGTCAAAGATATTTTATCGATAAAGTGTTGAGGAACTCATGACAGACAATTTTAGTAATTTTTTCTAGTCTATTTCGGCTTACATTGATATCTCAGATTAATTTTTTAAAGTTTGATTCTGATAATTGTTCCTTTCTTGATGATATCACTATGTACTTTTATACTTATTTATATTGTAATCTTAAGCACTGCTGTCAGATTTACTTATCCTATACTATTCTTGTAGTCCAAGGGATCAATAAATTACTTAACTTTTACTTTACATCGAGAGATACATGGACCCAAACCACCTGATGGGAGCAAGGAGGCAAAAGCCAAAGAATGGTACAACAACATATTAAGCATAATATAGATATAAAGCTATTGATATTGAAAATTTCGACAATGTATATAGACAAAACAAAATGGGGACGAGGAACTTCACGACAAGACTAGTTGAGGCTGTAAGATAGCGAAAATTCAGAAAATATCAGCAATTGACATTCGTATAGATATAAATAGTTATAGTCACAATTAATAGAAATTATCAACATTCTACCCGGTGACCCGCAACCGATCTGAATTGTTTCCGATTGTGGGACAACTCGATCCAATGCATTAAAACATCGTCGCAATTAGTGTCAGATACTGCATGTAAATTATCCACGCCTGTTTTAGCTCCAAGTGCGGTAATTTTAACTGAAAGCGGTAATTGTCGAGGAATTAATTACCGCTAGGGCGGCGGCGTCTCAATAAGCGATAAATCGTCGGCACCGGGGGGTGCGGACTGGCTAGCCGGAACGGTCGGGGGTTCTTTTTACCATGTAGGTCATTAGGGGTCTATGAAAAACCTTAAATAAGGATGGTGTTCTTTATGTTTGTAATGGTCAAAAGGGTGGCCCAAAAAATGACATATCGCGTGAACCTCGTATATTTATGATAACTAAAGCTTTACGATAAATAAAAAGCTTCAGGGCGGTTCTATAATTTAGCTTTATGGTGTAGTAGATGAGCTTTGAAAAAATACAATTTTTGTCATTTAGACGCCACTTAGAAAAGGTAAAACTGCCCCTTTGTGCAACAACAAATAACAGCTTTTATAGGCACACGCCGATTGGGTGCAAACCCTGATAATTCTATGTGCCAATTGATTGCAAGGATTTGAAATATTTGAAATATATTTGAAATTTTACTGGAATTTGTTCCGACAAAAGCACATAAATAATTTTAATATAATATTCTCATGAAGAACCTATATTCTAAGCGTTTCTTATAATTAGTATCTCTAGTTTAATTTTATACAAGTTTTTGTTTGATCACTATTTGATAAATTTAAAAATACAAGCATATTTGGCTGCGTTGTAGTGAGTAAGAAACGACTCACATGCGTTGGTACCTCCAATCTAATCAACAGGCATAGAGTAGCTATGAGGTCTTTTGCAAAACAGCCAGGAGCTTGGGTGTCCTCCAGAGAGATTAGGCAAAATGCCCAATGTAATAAGGTCCAAACTTTTGTTTTTTTAATCCATTATAGGCAGTGTATGACTCAGAGAATATATTTGGGTCATTATGGGCAGATGATTGTTGCATTTACCCCATCTTCTACAGACACTAGCGGAACTTCAACAGAGGTAATAGACCATCGTATTAGAAGTATGCCCTGACGTGTTTCTGAGTGCATAAGATAGTGGTAGAGGTCCAAGTCATTATTAATTTTTCAAGTTTCTGCAATGGTTGGATTTTTCTCAAATTTTCATCGATTACTTACCTAACCCTGAGGCAACATGTATGCAAAATATTGTTTTAATGAAAGGAGGAAGAGGAAGGGAGTAACAGACATCATTTGCTCCAGACACAGAGAAGAAGACAAAACTTCATTCCACTTCGTGGGCAGATCGGCTGACTATTGCAACGTTAGGCCTTAGATTGTTGATATTTGAAAAACAATTATTATATTCAGTACACTAATGACACAGACTAAGCTCTACCAGGAGGTCTCGTAGGCTCAACAAAAACTAATGACACAGACTAAGCTCTACCAGGAGGTCTCGTAGGCTCAACAAAAAGTTATCCAGGGGGCTGAGTAGGTTTTTATTATTGGGGGCGGGTTAGAATATCTCCCATCGTATAACCTGCGTGTCGTAAAAGGCGACTAAAAAGAACCGAACTTCTGTCGGTATAAACAGTAACCTCTTCTCAACCAACAGCTTTGGGTGGACGAGTTGAGAAGAGTCAGGACACCTTCTTGTCCTTGGGGTGAGAAATTGCCCCTAAAGACGGATGAACCAGTAGATACCACCTGGTCAACGGCATGCAGAAAGCAAATGGGAAACTACTGCATTAAAGATCTTAAAGATATCCCAAGAGAAACTCGTAAAATGAGTAAACGCATTTTACGAGTTCACAACATGTCTGTTAAGACTATAATGATGATTGGCAAAAGCACATTTCCTTATGCTTTTAAGATAGTCAGGGTGATCCCACTATTCAAGAAAGGAATTTGGAGACTGTAGACTACCGTCCCATATCCAATATTCCATTTTTTGGTAAAGCATTTGAAATTATTATTAAGAGCATTTTAAATTCCTGTTTCCATAAATAAAATATTTTGCAGTGACCCTACATTGATTTCCGAGAGGGCCATTTCAGAATCCAATTGGTTGCCAGGCTTGTGGAGTACCTAGTCGAGGCCTTGAAGAGGGGGATCATGTCGATCTTACCTTATGTGACCTCAGTAAGGCATTCGACTGTGTTTCTTATAAGCTGTTGGCTCCCTCTGTCTTACCTTAGTTCTCACCTAACTTCCAGTACTCATTGTGTTGGTTGGAATGATGGTACCTCTGAAGTAGTGCTCTGGAGAGTGGAGCGCTTCGGGGCTCCATTTCCTCTTACAATATAATAATTATGTTAATGACTTGCTACTTGTTGTCTAGTAATACTTATGTGTTTTGCTGATGACGCTACACTGTGCTTCAGAGCCAAGCTACTTGATGATTTAAAAAGTGAGATGGGTCGAGCTGTGAATAGCACAGAGAGATGGCTTAACCAAATTTATTTGTAACTTAACAAAGGTAAGACACAATAAATAATATTTCCTTCTTCTACGGGGGTTGTTCATGGCCATCGTGCATCCTGGGCATAAAAGTGGATGATGGCTTGAACTGGAATGCTCATATCGTCTCTCTGGGAAGTAAACTCTCATATGCAGTATTTTTTATTAGAAAACTAAAAACCTTGGCCACTTTGGCCGTATGCTACCCTCGCTTCTATGCTCACTTGTGTTATCCAATTATTTTTTGAGAAATCTGTCCCACACAACGAATTCTAATAGGTTAGAAGAAGTAAACAAGGTTTTTGTTGGTGCCCACAATACTAAAGCGGTAGTTTGATGTTTGTGGCACACTGACCGCTGAATCGCTGATAAACTCGTATACCCTTTGCATATCCGCAACGAGATAGTAGATAAATAACCCTAAAAATAACAGCCCTATTTTAGTGGTATAATATAAATAACAACTTTGTTTTGGTTGATCGTTTCGGGTCAATTGTTATAGTTTTCAGAGAATTTTGTGTTAAAAAAGACTATTTTCAACAATTCCACAAGACTTAAGTCCTACGGATTTTTGTAAAAATTGACATCGTGTTTGTGAACACAGTAAATAATGACAACGGGATCTTGGGAACACTCACATGTCACTAGAGCATGGGCGTTGCCTTTTTTAACCTATTCGAATTCGTTGGTCCCACATAGATTGGTGATGTTGGATTAGGGGAACATTGTACAGCAAACTTTATGTTTTTCAAAAACGTGACGTTACCATCTCTGTAGATGTTTCGTCATGCGTTAGACATTCGTAAGTTCAAAGATAAGACTTCAATTTGAATTCAATTTTTCACTCTTATGAGACTCGCTTAGCTGGTCTGATTAGACTGCACAAGTTTAGACTAGACTAGTCCAGAAAAAACTCTCTTCAACTTGGTTTATAGTTTATATAACCTCATTCCAGAAGCTGTCAAGGCTCTCTCGCTCAGTCTATTTAAAAGCATAATATAAAAAATGTTCTCCTAAGAAACGCGTTTTATTTAGGAGAAGAATGCTATTTAGCTTGTCATGACCCTGAAATAACTGTGCGGTAGCTCTTTTTAGGTAGTTTTGTGAGAAATGTGCTTATATTCCAATGTAGGTATGTCTTATTACTTGTTTAGTTATTCTTTGTTCTTATATGTTGCGATATAATGACTTGCCACAATTGAAATGCTTGTTCCTAATGTGATGAATTAAACTATCTCTCCATCTACCAATTGAGGGCCTTCAGTACATTGAGTATTTCCCTGAAGTTATTTACAAGATTACAAGACTAACATAAAACTAAAGCCATCCGTCAAAATAAAGCACTTAGGAAAAAACCAAAAGCGCATCCGTAGTTTTTACGCTTCTTGAACTGTTATGACTCCAAGCTATCAATTTTCTTATTAAACATGACAGTTATTATCGGCAAATCATCCTTGCCGCAGTAAAATTGTTAAAAGCAATGATGGATGGCCGTTTTGACCGCATGTAGCAGGTAGAAATTCGCGCACAGATACCAGAACGGCGGATGGCTGACTTTGGCAATTAAAAGTTAAATCAAGTGTCACGGAACTTCTGTAATTTATTACTGTAATATAAATTATTATATTCGTCGAGCAAGCGTATATACGTGGGTGGAAAGATGCCATTAAGGTTCGTCAGAGAAGCAACGAAAGTACATTCATTAACTTGAATACTAATTACTTTTTTAGCTATATTAATAGATAGTTTATTGACCGTTCCTATACACAGTTTGCAATAACAGTCACAATTTAAAAGATCAGTTAGATGCGGTAGTCAGAAACGTAGTAAAATATATCGTAAGAATTGATGGTAACCTGTCTGGTCAAACTGCAACCAGAAAAGGTGTTCGTCAGGGACGTATATTATCTCCGATGTTATTTAACATTTACTCTGAATTTGTGATGAGACAGGTATTGGACAACTGGAATGGCGGTATAACTATTGGCGGAAGCAAAATATCCAACTTAAGATTTGCTGACGATACAACCCTTATTGCCGCTTCTCAGGAAGAACTAGTAGATCTATTAAATATCTTAGAACAACACAGCGTAGCGTACGGTCTTGGGATTAACTACAACAAGACCAATGTTATGATCGTAGACAGAGAGCACGATAATAATCGAGCAATAAAGTCAGTAGGCCGTTGTGAAGTAGTTCAAAGTTTTGTGTACCTCGGTTCTTTGATCAACAATTCAGGTAGCTGTGAAAGTGAGGTTCGGCGGCGCATTCAACAGGCACGCGTGGCCATGGCAAAGCGTACTAAAATATGGCGTGACCATAACATCACTAACGCTACCAAAATGTCGCTGGTTCAGTCCCTTGTGTTCTCTATATGTTTGTATGCCTCAGAAACTTGAACTGTTAAAAAGGGTGATCGAGCTCGCATAGATGTGGAGGAGAATGCTGAGGACTCCTTATGCGGCCCATCGAACTAGCGTTTCCATAGTGGATGAGCTCGGTAATCCAAAGAGACTATCCTCCATTGTGTCGACGAGAATGCTTAAATTCTTCGGACACATGCACAGAAGCCATAATATGGAGAAACTTGTAGTTCAGGATCATGCCCTGAGTGGGCGGCGCCGTAGCCTTCCCACTACACGCTGGGTGGATACGACGGAACGGTTGCTGGATATGAGTATCAAGCGCGCCACTGAACTGACAGCGAATCGCGAACGATGGCGAGCTACAGTTCTCAAAACTATTAATAGTATTCGTGTCGGCAACACTCTAGCTCCGACTTAATGCATTTTACACGTTCACAACATGTCTGTTAAGACATTGTGACTATGATGATGACTTTACATCTGTTTTAAATAAGTGAATAGCCATAGTAGACCAGAGCAAGCAACAAAAATGACCAAAAATAATAGTGGAATGAAATCCATTGTAAACGAAGAAGCATACTAAAAATGGAAGGAAAAATCATTCACGGCCGATCTGACGTCGGGATGGTAAGGGGGTGATTGTTTAATGGTAAGAAACGGTGTATCCCCCGAGTTCCGAAAAAACTACACACCCTTTGAAAAAAGTCAATGGCAATGTTGTAGGTAATAAAAAGATCTGCAACTTTTTTATTTACACTTTTTTCAAATAACTACAAAATGTATATGAAAAATTCAATAAATCAAGTTTTTGGTTTTTGATTTTTTCTTTAACCAACATTTTTTGCCTTTTCACGAAATTTGGGAACACTTACCTTTTTATGTCCTACGAACACTGCAATTTATTTGACTTCAATATCCAAAAAAGCACCCTGATTTTCAATCGGAAATTCGACCGCCAAAATATCTGCTTTTTTGAAAGACTTGGCGTGCTTTTTCTTCGCCGAAATCTTTAATTTCTTAAATTTATTAAAATTTGTAGTTACTCGAAAAACATAACATAACATGTTACCTAGATGAACAAAAAAAATTGAAAATCGGAATATACTAGTTAATATTTAAGGTTAGATAATATTTAATGCATATTTAGTAAGACATCTGCAATATTCTGACTAACCTGTAGATTCTTCTTAATTATGTGCTCAGATGTGCTATTTATAGCTATTTTTAAATACTTCAGTATTTGATGATTTAATCCGCATGTGGATTTCTCAATTCAAATTCGTACCGGAAGTTATTAGAACAAGCCGGCGGCGAGCGGGACTTGAACCTACGACCCCCACATCGGTACTTCGGCGCTCTCGTCAGGTCAGCTTCAGTCGCCGTACCAACTAAACCTCGAAAGCACCTAAATACCGACTCATCAGACCATTTGATGTCATACATGCGTTACCAGAAAGCGGTGCAGTAGAGAATAGTTGGCTGATGGGATCATTTCGCGTATCTAGTCGGCGCTTAGAACAAAATCTCATTTTCAATATCCCACCATTGATTGGAGGCACTAGTCCCCTTAGGGAGAATTTTTTTCCAAATTTTGTTTCATCTGCCATTATTAATATTCTGAGATATAAAATCACTTCCAGAAATATGAGATCTTAAACCCCAACCACACCTGCAAGCTTTACTTTATACTTACCTGTGTAAACCAGTTTGTATATGGGAAGCCAGTGCGGTAAGATGAGAGCTCGCGCAAACCGAGAAGGACAGCTTGTGTAAATTTCGATCTGCTGAAGATTTTGGCTTCTGAAAACTGGTCTGCACGGTAAAACCTTAGTTTGTGGACATAGCAAAAGCATATATTCAGTCTTAAGGATATCAGCACTTTTATCTGAAATACGGCATTTCCGAATTATTAAATAATAGCAGACGTAAGAAGTTTCACCAATGAATTCATTTTCTACTGTTCATTACCATGCCTGTGGAAAATTATATCTTGGAAATATTCTAATCGTATTAAGCAAAATGAGGCATGTGACAAAACCACTTTTACTTCATTAAGATCTGAATTGTTTATTGTCTTATTTCTTCTCTTTTTTTTCTCTCACTAATAATGCAAGAACGCATTTAGCAAGAACAATTCACCACCTCTCTCCGTTACTTTTTCGATAAGCGAGTTTTTAATTTGTCCAACAAATTTCACAGAAATGAGGTTTGCGCAACCTTACTTAAATGGTGCGGATACTCAGCGATATACCGTCTTGCTGCGCAAATTATTCCGTGCCGCTGTCATGTAGCCGCCGCCTTAGAGAACCCACAATAGTAGACATGCACAGTAGCGGCAGTTAGGAGCGTTGGAGAGCGTTGGAGTGCGTTGGCCAACGCCGAGTCTTTTCGGCAGGTAGAAGCAGGCCGGCGCCGGTTCCGCACGTAGTCAAGCACACCAGTATATGGTACAGTGAAAACAGACAAGAAAAAGAGTACAAAGATTCGCCAGTCGCATTAGCCTCCGATGCAACCATTCCGCTTTATTAAGTAATCCTTTACAGTGTTGAAGACGTATAATGGCGTTATTTTCGTGGTATTAATTATTATATACACATAACAAATATTTTTCACGTTATCGACAATCATTCAATTAGGCAGGTTTCTCCAATTTACACGAAAATTTATTGATGGATTTTAATGGATGGAAAATCATATTAAGAGCCGTTTAACTAGCTACATTACTATAGACGTTAGCCGTTATGGCAAATTTCAGATTCCGAAACCATCTCATCTTCCTCAAACACGAACAAAGGGACCTTTTGTGCCAACAAGTGACGAGGCATATCCACTCTTACCACCTCTTTTGAGGCCTTTTGGTGGAAAAGATATACAGTTTGAACAGGAATGCCTCATACCCCATTATCTCGGGCTAGAACATGGATTAGGCGTAATTACCAGTAAATGCCTCCAACTGAGACCAAAACAATTCGAGATATCTTTGTTAAATGTCTTGCAGAGCATCTCTTATCTTATCTGTCACTTACATATTTATAACAAATTTCTTGATGTATTAACTCAGTTCCAAGCTTATGAATAATATATCCAAATAACTATTGTATATAAACTTACCATCTACTTTCATAACCGCACTTATTTCCTTTCAAAATTTTTCTATCGCAGTGCGGTAATAGTGCAGCTTGTCTCTTTTATCCCAAATAGGGGTTTTCGCAAACACTGAAGCTATAAGTAACTCTTTATCGCTATACTCATCTTCGACCGTCACAGACGAAACCAGGTAGCAAACTAAATTTCTGCTACTATAAAGGCATTCAAGCGGGCTTCCGACGCTGGTAAGCGGTCGAAAACACAGTTGAGCAGGTTAGCCTGCGGTACCTGCACGCCTTCGCACGCCCTTGCAAGCTCACTAAAAAGCCCCACTGTGTTTGCGCACTACAATGCTAAGACAAATACAATCCCTCCTTTAGTTAAACTGGTGTACTCAACGTAACTTGTAATAGTTTCTAAACTGCCAATAAATAATTTTTGTATACCCCGCTCTGCTGATCCCCCCCCCCATAATCTCAGTACAGCTTATTACGCTTTTGTTATCTCGGGATCTTCCTAGCTGTCGTTAACCCGGAACTTTCTAAAAACTTCCCACCAACCCTTCCACGCAACTTCTAATCAAGTTGCCGAAAGTGCGTCTTTCCAGAATTCGTTGCGTATTCACGTTGACGAGCCAGAAATTGTTTTGCTAGAGAATCTGCTTTTATTGGTATGCAAATTCTTCAACGTTTGTTTCCGCCCACTTGCTCTGGAACAAGGACTGATTTGTATAAAGAAGCAATGTACAAGTCAAGATAATTGGGCTTCGTAGAAAACAGCGAGAATTATATAAGGAGAAGCTGTGATCCAGCAGAGAACGCTCAGGATTTGTAACATATAGAGATGATAATAGATTAGATATGGTCACAGGAATACTAATAGGATAAGCGACATCCCAGGTCAAGCAGCTTGATTTTTTTGGAAATTCAATGAATGAATTGGTTAAAAGGAGGAGAGAGGCTTTCCAGTGACCAGAACCACCAGTGCATAGGCCCTTATGCACCTCTCCTTACCCTAGTTCCCAAGTCCAGAACTCATCGCAGAGATGAAGATGACCATCTGTCCTTAGGTTCTAGGACTCTTGAATGTAGTATAGTCTTCCTGTGATACCCAAAATCCTCACAGCGACATAGAATGTGTGCCGAAGACTCTTCCTCTTCGCCACAGCGGGTACACGTCGGGTCACTTGCCACCCCATCACATATGTATGTACAAGTGACGTTTGAATATGTTATAGCCAGATAGCAGAATTACAAGTAACCTTAGGCGGCTTCTGTCCAGTGAGATATAGAACCACCCCACCTTGGCCAGAGGTTCTATAATAAGTTCTTCGACTTGACGGAGATGTCCAGAGAGAGATTTCTCTCCATCTCATAAGATGTTGATTTCGCAGCCACACTCCTGTGTTCCTTCTTATGATACCTGCTGCCAGCCCCACAGCCTCCTCAGGACCCAGAACATTATTCCTTGACCCAGAACATTATTCCTTGACCCTTGCCTTACGAGAGCATCCGCCATTTTATTACGAAATTTCTTAACCTATCTTGAAAACCAAGAAATTTGATTACTCACTACTTGACTTGATTTCCAGTAGTTACTCATAGTAGTCACAATGTCTTAACAGACATGTTGTGAACTCGTAAAATGCATTAAGTCGGAGCTAGAGTATTGCCGACACGAATATTATCAATAGTTTTGAGAACTGTAGCTTGCCATCGTTCGCGATTTACTGTCAGTTCAGTGGCGCTCTTGATACTGATATCCAGCAACTGTTTCGTCATATCCACCCAGCGTCTAGGGGAACGGCCACGGCGCCGCCCACTCGGGGCGTGACCCTGAACTACAAGTTTCTCCATATTACCACTTCTGTGAATATGTCCGAAGAATGTAAGCATTCTCATCGACACAACGGAGGATAGTCTCTTTGGATTACCGAGCTCATCCAGTATGGAAACATTAGTTCGATCAGCGGAATAAGGAATTCTCAGCATTCTCCTCCACGTCCATATTTCAAAAGCATCTATGCGAGCTCGATCTGCCTTTTTAACAGTTCAAGTTTCCGAGGCATACAAAAATATGGAGAACACAAGAGACTGAACCAGTGACATTTTGGTAGCATTATTGATGTTATGGTCACGCCATATTTTAGTAAGCTTTGTCATGGCCAATCGTGCCTGTTGAATGCGCCGTCGATTCTCATTCTCACAGCTACCTGAATTGTCGATCAAAGAACCGAGGTACACAAAACTTTGAACTACCTCACAACGGCCTATTGAGTCACTACTACTTGGTAAATTAGTTTCAAACTACTGTTATGATGCATCCTACAGCACCACACATCCTGCAAAAACATACTTATACTCATACTCGCATTTGATGGTGGTGTGGCGATTCTGTTTCTGAAACTTAAATACGAAATAAGCTAGATAATTACAAATAGTATTTTTGATATAGTGCTCTATAAAGGTGTTGTCTCTAATTGTGAAATCTGAGTTGTTGAAAGAGGGCGCCCACAAAGATTGATGATGATGTCCATCAAACCAATAGGATGGTGTACATACCACTCAACAGCAAACTGCAGGTCACCCCTCGTTGTCTAACATATTGGCGTCCGTCGTGTGTCCCCAGACAAAACCTGGGCTGGACTTATCGGAGAAGGTCATCTGATGCCACTCGGCATGGCATTGTCGGTGTTCTTGGCATCAATATTACCATTGGCGACGATGATTTGGAAGGACTAGATGCAGGCGGCATGATCTGAAGCCCATTTCACGCAATCTGTGGCACACCGGGCTGATTCGAAGGAGCTACCTATAGTTGCATACCAAGCGTCAACAACAACTCTATGGATCGCATTCTCTCTCAAAGGGCCAGTAACCGCAGATGAAGATGTTGCCGGTCTGCAGTTCTCCTATGCGCTGCAATTGCACTTTTTCGAATCAAGTGCACTATAATACTATATACAACTATAGCCATGCTACACCTCATGGTTACAGCAATTGCTCTGAAGGAAACACCAAGTTATCGTTGGCCTACAATCCGACCCCGTTGGGGGGGGGGGGGGGGGGGGGGCTGGGGCATCTTTGTGGGACCAACTAGTCACACCTACACAGTTTTTTGCCAAGTAGGTAAATAGCGTCTGAATGAACAACAAGTATTAGATGTGTACCAAGCTGTGCACGCATTTTTTAAGCCAATATCCCTTTTACTTCCCACACCGATAGGTGAGGGAAGTATTGTGATTGCGAAAATTTTCGATTTTGAGATAATATACTTTTTGGGCGTTTTATGATGTCTACATAACTAAAATCCACGTCACTCATTTCCGTCTGTCTGTCTGTCGCTTTTTTCCTACCCTCGTAATCTCAGTAACCGCTGCATAGATTTTGATGAAATTTGGACAGCGATATGCTGTAGGGTCGTAGTAGATAATGTTGCTAAAATTTTGAAAATCGGTGCATAGGCGGCGGCGTAATTAGCAAAAAACGAAAAATTTCAAATATGCCTCAAACTTTGTTTTTACGCATTTTAGGCGTTCCTGATCATTTTCTACTTTTCTTTGGGTGGGGTGAAATTGGGGTGGTTGGGGGGTGGGGGGTTGTAAAGTTGAAAAATTTGTTGTAATCATAATAGGCTGTCCACTGACATGAGAGAGAAAGTCCTAGCGGTATAATACACTTTTTTAGGTCCATCCGAACATTGCCTTATGTATTACAGGAACCAAGTGAGAATTATTTTCCGACGTATACATACGAGTATTGCTTTAGATCGCTCTGTATTTTATAATGTGGAAATTACTGAATGGATGTTAATGAAATTTCGGCACAGTATTACTACTTTGGCAAGGATGGAAAACGCGTCTGATTTTGAGAAATCGTCTCAGTGGCGGCGCAGCAATATTAAAAAAGCTAAAAATATGAAAACAGCTCAAACTTCGTTTTTAGGCTTTTTAAGGGTTTCTAATCATTTTCTACTTTTTTTGGGGTGGGAGTGAAATTGGGATGATTAAGGGGTGGGGGGTTGTCAAAATGAAATTTTTTCTTGCCGATTACAGATACCAAATGACTTGCTTTCTGATGCATACAAAATACCTACATACGAGTATTACTTTGGATCGTTCTGTATTGTGTACGTGGAAACTTTTGGATTGACTTCAATGACATTTTGACACAGATTTATTACCGCTACAAGTATGGAAAGCAAGTATGGTTTTTAGAAATCGTTTCAGTGGCGGCGTGGTAATAATAAAAAGACTAAAAATATAAAAAAACACTTCAAACTTCGTTTTAGACGTTTTAGGGGTTCCTGATAATTTTAAATGTTTTTTTTTGGTTGAGGGTGAAATTGGGGTGTTTTGGAGGTGGGGGTTTGTAAAACAAAAAAGTTGTTGTATTCATGATAGATTGTCCATTGACCTGTGAAAGAAGCACCTAGTGGAATAAAACACTTTTTTGCGGTCGGGCCAGCGATGATTTGGTTGCAGGGGCATCAGACTATAGTTTCATGCTGTGGGAAAATAATAAAACTGGTATCATTGGAGTGTGTGGGAAGTACTGAGTCAATCAACTTGACTTAATTTTTTTGCTAGGTATAATATATTTCAAGCCCCAGTCTTAACAATCCTCAGTTATGCATATCTACATCTACTTAAAATTCTAGTTATACTACTCATTACCACAATGGGCGTGCAGGAAAAATAAAACTACATATAAACGTACGATCACTATCTATCGCATTTGAATTCATAAATCGACGCTCCAAAGGACTACTGTGCCTGCCATATCTGAAACTCGTTACTATGCATATACACATATTACAGGCCATTTACAAATCACTCGTAGAACATTTCCAATTTCCGTCTAAGTAAACAATTTCCGAAGACCGTTCCGAAGGAGATACAGATCACAGATAATCTACGTTACACATGCATCTACTTATAATAGCGTACAATCGCTTGCACCTTTCAGACTAATTAATATGTGTACAGGACAAGTGGAAATACAAGTAGTTGCTGTGAGGTCGTTCGTTATACCACAAAGTACAGTAAAACTTGTGTTACGAGAAACACATTTTGTTTCATATACACAGTAGGGTGTCCGCTAACGTATGGGATACAGCTAAACTCTCAACTTTTTGTGTAAAAATATTGAAATTTAACCAAATTCACCTTAGTGCAAAAGTTTTAACAACCGGAGTACATTGAATTTGTGGTTCTTGGGTTTTTTGACCGGCGTCGTTTAGGGTTAAGCCTCGACGTTTCGCCACCACGAGTGAATAGGATCTTCAGAAGCTATTTCACTTAGGAGACTTCCAAAATACTGACGGCTGATGGATCTGCACCTGTATCTATACCTGTTAACAGTGACGTGGCCCAACCAGGCATCGCCCCCTTGCGATATGGCATTGTCTTCAGGTCCTTTAGGATGGGTACCCATGTCCAGTTGACTTTCTATATTTCTTCTTTTCTGTTGAAATTATTGTGGTTTTTTTGTGTTTCGATCGCTCCTCATTGGAGTTTGGCATAGCATGAAGATGTTGCAGCAAGAACCCGAGTTTCTTCAAACTTGATTGAATGGCCTCCTTCCTTAATCGGCTACCGCTGATTTGTCCGTATAACCTAGTCGACAACTAGCCTTATCTCCTGCAATCCTTGTGCTCATCGACCGCTTCGTTGTTCCTACGGATACACTCCCACATGTTCATGGCATGCGATAAACCCGCGGTGCTGTAAGTGGATCTCTTTGATCCTTCACCGTTCTCAAATACTCCTGTATCTTTCTCGTGGGCTTGTAGATGGTCTTGACGTCTTCCTGTTCCTATTTTGTTTGTTATTCCATGCGTAAAGGGTAGGAAACCTTTTGCTATCGGTTCAGGTTGTTGCTTTGCCCCATTTCTTCCCTTTTTATCTCTTTCTCTGTATAACCGTTTGTCTTAAGAGCGTTGTTTATGTGTTCCAGTTTCGATATCGAGTTCCCCTGGTTCGCACGCTTTTGAAGCCCGTTCTGTCAAGTTCTAATAATTCCCTACTTGTGAGAATCAAACCACCACCCATCTCAGAGCACAAGTGCAGATCCTCTAGCCATCAGTATTTTTGTAGCCGCCGAAGCGAAATAGCTTCTGAAGATGCTATTCACTCGTGGCGGCGAAACGTCACACCTTAAGGCTAAACGACGCCGGCCTAAAAACCCAAGAACCACAAATCATTGGACGATGGCAGTGAAAGCCTCACACAGTACATTCTACATTGCGATTGTTGTATCTGACACTGCGAAATTTGGAAGTGTCTGTAATAGTGCCAAAAATAGCGTTTCGTTGCGGTGTTCCTGGGTATCGTAGCAGAAATAAAATTATGCATTGTTTTCCTATAAAGGATGAGCACGTAAGTTTTGGTTAAAAAAACGTTTGTACGGTAAATAATAAAAACATGCATTATTATCTGTCTGCGGGATCTGGCTTCAACGAATCGGAAACGATGGCTTAAAGACAATGGAGAGGATAATGATAACTAACTAATGAGAACTAACAGTGGCTTATTTTGAAGATTTTTATTCTCAGCCGCATGGTATAACATATTGTGGTCAGTCATCATTTTTTGTTGAAATTTTTAGGTTATTGGACTTTTATTCAAGTATTTATGTGATACTGAACTATGTGCCATAGGTACTATAGTAAAGTGTATTTTATGTAGGACTATATTAGGTAGATACTCCTTTGACTTGTTACAAATTCGTATTTTGAAATTAATATATCTATCTCTACGCTATACATAACATATTTCATGTACCACAATACTTAATAAATACACTTTTAGCAATTATTGGTTTTTATTTTATTTGTTAACGCAAAAAAGAACATATATTTCAAATTATAGAGCAAAATTTAACTTTTACGTGCTTTTATAGTCTATTTCAAAGTTAAATGATGATTTATATAGAGATCATAAACAAAATTCGACACTTTCGACGGATTCTTGGGACGAACTGACTTACACACCACCGATTTAAAATTAACGCCTAAATTTTAGTAGTGACTATAGCTCTTAAGGAGGCGCAGAAATCAGTTCAAACATTCCACCACATTAGAGATAAGCGTCTATATTTATCGAGAATAACTAAGAAGTTCGTCTGTGTTGGTGACCCTTAGGATCGATTGTACAATGTAAGTGTAAGCTTCGGCTTAAGGTAAGCTACTGTTAAACCACGGAAACTACAAAACGTTCGTTGCACAATACTGGCTTAGCACCCCACTCCAAGTTTAGCACGAGCTTAGCGTAAACCAACGAATCATGTTGGTTAACCGGAACTTAACTGTGGTTTAAATACAAATAGGCCCGGTTGTACAATGCGAGCTCAAGCTTCGGCTTAAGCTAAGCCGACGTTAAACCACGTTAGTTGCAAAATGTCCGTTGTACAATGCTAGCTTAACCCCCCACTTCAGGCTTAACACGAGCTTACGTAAGCCGATGCTCAACACGAGCTTAGCTAACCTGGTATAAAAATGACATGATTTGTCAATTGCTTGTCACTTTATTAGGTCACACTTTTTGAAAGACTTGTGTCTGATTTAACAAAGAGAGCAAATGAAAGAACAGAGACAGAAACGGTCGTTGCTAAAACTTGACACAAACTGTCGTAAGTGCCTAACCAAAAAAGGTAATTTTTCAGATGATTATATCAGTACGTATTGCTTCATTGATGCCAACTGTATCGAATTTCATTATCAACCAGATTTAACTAAGCCGACGATTTTATAACGGATGTCGACTTTAAGCTTGTGCTTAGCTAAGCTTAGGCTTAACAAAGCTCGTGTTAAACCCGCATCTGTACAACCGGCCCAGTGTGTCAAGCAGTAAGCTTCAAATTGCTTGTCACTTTATTATGTTATACTTTTGGAAAGATTTGTGCCCCTAAATTTGTGCCTAATGTAACAAAGAAAGCAAATAAAAGATGAGAGAAACAGCCGTTACCTATATTTGACAGAAACCGTCACAAGTGACAAACCAGAAAAGGTTATTTCTTGATAATTACAGTACGCATATTCATTATTGCCAACCGTAGTGAATTTGATCATCAACTAAGCCGGCGATTGTATAACTGACGTCAACTTTAAGCCCTAGCTTAGCTAAGCTTAGGTTTGATAAAACTTGAGTTAAACCGACATTTGTACGACCGGCCCTAAATCAAATTGAAACAGCAACAACAACAACAAAAATTATGATTAAATACGATATCTGACCTGTGTAAGGCTTTCGCGGCCATCGTCCAATGAATTTGTGGTTTTTGAGTTTTTAGGCCGGCATCGTTTAGCGTTGAGGCTTGAGGTTTCGCCACCACGAGTGGATGACATCTTCAGAAGCTACTTCACTTTGGCGACTTCTGAAGATCCCATCCACTCGTGGTGGCGAAACGTTAAGCCTCAACGCTATAACTTAAAAACAAAAAAGTGTTTGCTTTACGATGCTTAATAGCAATACTTTTTTAGCTACTGATGGACTGATGAGTTTTAAGCATAAATTATATTATCTAAGGCGAATGTAACTGATCTATAAGATGCACAGCGGCAGTTCTTGCGACAAACTCCTAGTACGTATAGAGGAAATAATTAGTTGTATACTCGATATTACCTGTGGGAAAATTAATTTCACTTCAGATTGATAGTTACGATACGGGCAATCGGAGCATACCTGTGTTTACTGAGATGATGGGAAATATTTAAATTGCAACGGTCTTAAATTCGTTCTCGTATCTTCCAAGAGAATGTGGATACATTTTTGCTAAATAACCATATGAGGTACTTATCTTGGATGCATAAACGCAAAGCTATTAGAGTACGGTCTAATGATAATTGTTACATTGGCAGGATTGTGACAGAGTTTATATGTATTAACGGTACAAACTAGTCGAAACATAGTTAATCCTCCCATCCGCAAATAGCATATGATTATGCTAATAACATTGAAAGAGTAAAATCAAAGGTTTTTCTCCAAGTTCACCAATCCAGCTTGGTCTCGTTAACTAGGTTTTTCAGAATGATTGTTTCATACCCAGTAGGTATGGCTCATGAAATCATCCTTTTTACATTGTCTAAGCCTTTGTCATGTCACTTATAAAATATCTCTGCATTTCTCTTATTGTTTCCTCGTGTTCTCATTAAGCATTGTTTCATGAATATTCGTTCCGAGAGTTGACTTAATTTTGTGATTCCCATTCCCCGTATATATAATATAATACATATAATAATAAAGGCCTTTAGGTATTGTAGCGTAGCAATAAGGTAAAGCTTGACGAAATAGCTACTCTCACACCTAATTTTAAGGTGCGACAGAGAATCACAAAATAATATAAAAATAATATAAAAATGATATAAAATAACAAACTTACCTCTAGCACTTGTAGAAAACAAATTAGGTAAATAAACATTCACACAAGTTAGGGCAATAAAAGGAAAGTATCAATCAGCACCTAGACTAAATGTAATTAGAGCTGTCCCAATAGCTGACTTCTAACTAGTTTTCTGATGATGTTCAGGCTCTCATTTTTCCAAGTACAATTCGTCAAGTTAGACTACAGCCTACCTGTTTTGAAGATAAAGCAACTTTGGCAAAGAGCGCTATAATGTGATAGGTAAATTATTATTGTGTCTTTACTACCGGTAACTAACACTACTACATACTATTTTATTGACAGATATCTTTTATTAAGAATATACTGACATCTCATGTTCAGCCACCTTCTTTCTTCAACTTTCGAGCAGACACGACTGTATTCCTGGAGGTTAAAGAGGAATTTGTAGCAGTTATTCTGCATTCCCTGCAATCTACTCTTATTTACTGAGATGACAAGGATAGCACAGTATGATAGCATAGTTTAAGCTGGACAATGCTAAACTTTCAATTGCTGGAATAGAGAAAATCTAATTTGATGCAAGTTATCTTAGATAGTTGACATCTGCATCGAATCTTAAATGGCTTTCCAAGATAACACCTAGGTTTTTTACAAGAGCATTAATTTAGGTTTCTTTTAATTTCGTTATTGGCTCTGATCTGAGATCAACTGGCCAGTTGCATCGTGTATATTTTCTTGATAAATATGTGCAAAATCATATTGGTTTACATTAGTTCTGTTAATATTTTGGTTGAAAGTTACAGTGTTATCTTTAGCTTTTGTGTATAAACGTGATATAATTGTTTGTATGCAGAGCTCTTTTGTCTAGTCGGTATAGTGATAATATTAACAGGTGACGGAATAGGGCTTGATAATATTTAATAGAGGTCTGTTTTACTGGTGAATTGGCATTGTAATCGATACCAATATCTCCACATCTGCAGTGAGGATCATCGTGTGAACCTATTCTGGTTTTGTGTTGATGGCTCAAGCAATGTCCACATCTTAATCTGTAAAGGGTTCTCACAGGTCTTTCCCTTTTTTTTCTGAAACTGGGGCACCTTTCTTATGCTCTGCTGGATCTGTTTGTATGTCAGCTTGGATGAATTTCTATGGTAGTGTTCGCTCCATTTTTCTTTCAGGATCTTGTTGGTACTGTTTCAACTCATTGTATGGAATTTTGAAATTTGGACGACTATGTCTTTTTGAGGTAAACCTGCATGTCCGTTAATCCATATGATTTTTGCATTTTTTTCCAAACTGCTGTGCGTCTTAATAAAGTCATATATCCGAAATGACATGGTTAGAAGTTCGTGATATTTTTAAATGCTCTAGGCACTCTTGCTGTCGATGAAGAGTATATCTAACATCTCTAAGGTCGGTATTACTGAGGGAATACCCTAGAACTCTTTGAATGGCTGTCAACTCAGCTGTATATATCGAACATTCTGGAGAGACCTCAAATGACCCTTGATGGTCTTTACTTTCGTGATAGAAGGTGAAGCTCACCCCGTTTATCATCTTTGAATGTGCTTTCACCTGGATCCCATTTTTCCTTTATCTGCTGATTAAAATCCATAAACATCTGCTAGTTTATGGTTGAATCACCCAAATGAACGTATATTCTACTTCTAGTTAAAATTAATTTCAGTTGATCGACTAAAAAACGTCAACATACTGTGCGTTGAGCTGGTCAAGTATTTCTGTACATTGACAACGCTCATAAATTAATTCAAAGACAGGCCACCATATCAACAAGTAACATTTGGATACAGTTTGTTACACTACTAGGATAACCACAGTCACCAAACAACAAGCTTAACAACAATACGAGGTACCACCAACATCTGTCTAACAGGCCCGCCCACTGTAGTACCGCAACCCAACAGACGTGGTCATAAATCAAAATGATGTGTTTATTAGCAAAAACCTTTATGTCATGGGATTCCAGACCGCACCGGTCTTTGATCAGGG
This sequence comes from Callosobruchus maculatus, assembly GCA_951848785.1. Lineage (NCBI taxonomy): Eukaryota > Metazoa > Arthropoda > Insecta > Coleoptera > Chrysomelidae > Callosobruchus > Callosobruchus maculatus. The sequence goes on along the minus strand of CATOUR010000041.1, from coordinate 18,453,918 downwards.
GGTGGTAACCATAAGACAACCCAAGGCCCTCTTAAATTCCGAGAACAAAGCGAAAACATGTCCATGGCACCACAGGCCGGTGTGCCCTTTTTTTAATTAGCTTTCTTTTCGAAGCGTTGACTTGACTTTGGGCAAATAAAATTAGCATAGTTTTGTGAGGGACACCATTAGATTTTATTATGTTCACCCATTTTTTGCATATTTCGTCCATGTCTGTGGTGCTAGTAGTGGTATCCATGACAAATAGTTTTTTTGGGCTTGGTAGATCAGAAAAGCCGCTATTGTGGATGGCCACAGAATTCTGATAGGAGAAAAATGGATCGACGGTTAAGTAAAAATTTTGTCATTTCCAGGTTCGATGTCAACACAGGGATAGGTGGATCGACAGAATGCGCTGTGGATGAATAAAGTAAGGGTGGGTTAAACATGCAATTTTGTTTTCGCATAATAAATTATGAAGTACAGCTCTGTAAAGGAAGTAGGGAAAAAATTGTCAGAAGTGTAGGCAAAACCTGAAAAGCGTTAGACGGCGCTTAATGCGGCTCCTACGGAGAGCATAAACGGTCATTTTCAAGTGATTTAACCCTTAACTGGTAACGTGCCGTCTGTGAGACTGCAAGCAATCTTAAATTCGACCCTACAACAAAACCTTACCGCATTTCTGGTAAATGACCTCATCTAATCTACCAGCCATTGGTATCCCTTTTATATCCTGTTTATCAATAAGTTTGCATAAACAACATTCGAGATGTGCTTAGTTGTTAGTTTGGTTCAGTCTGCGAGACGGCACGTTACGGTTCGCGTTATAATTTTTCTCAACTGGTAGTCATGGCAAGTCCGTCATTTTTTACCAAAATATTTTTATAGGTGTATTGCTTTACTTCTTTACTTGTTATCAATCACAAAATATATAGATTTGAGTGTGGTCAAATTTTTTTTATTATCTTGGTCCGACAAATTTGTGCGTGTGTTCTAGTTAATAATTATCATAATTTTTTTTCTTTACATCACATGTTCTGCTACTTTATACAAAATTATTATTAAAGGATATATATCCAACAAATCTTCATGCATTTTTTCCAAAAAATAAATAGGAGAATTTGATTTTTTAAGCTTCAAAGAGGTTACAGTCTCACAGACTGCACGTTACCAACTATGCCCCGATCTTGCACGTTACCGGTTAAGGGTTAATCCCAATTCCTGATGCTCTAGTTTTCAATATTTTTGCATGAAATTTTTACATAAGGTTTAAAAGGAAATTACACAGGGGCTGTCGAAGCACTTTTTGAAAAAAAATTGAATGAACATGAAATATGATCGCTTGAAGTTGCCTATTTTCAACTTTGTAATTTTCTTAAGAAAAGCCCAGAAGCAAAAATGAAAAAGTGCTTCGATATCACTCTGGGCAATTTCCTTCTAAACATCATATAAAAATTTCATGTAAAAATATTGAAAACTGAAGCTTCAGGAATTGGGATAAAAAACATCTGCAAATCGCCTTCCTCTTCAATTTTACAAATTTCGGGCGACGCTCTAACATGACTGTTTCCATTTCTTTCTAATGTAGCGCGCACCTGTTTATTTATCACGCCCATCGTCGGTTCCTTTTAGCTCCACGCATCTTCCGGAGAAACTATTCCGGATTGTAGGAGCAGCGTTATGTTGCAAATAATTTTACAACAGACATGTCACTCGGTACACTTCTGACGATTTACATACTCATTCTTTGAGTCAAAAGTACTTAATTGCAAATCGTCAGAAGGCTAGGTGGAAGAATATTGGAGATATTATCAACGGTAGGAACCTCGGTGCTCCACTCAATTCATCATTATATCTAAAATTTTATATTCTATTTAACCAAGTTCACTTCTGGTGAGTAGGTATTGACAGTGCCAACCAGTGGCTTAGCGTTATTTTGTGATTGCTGTTTATATTAAGAAAAAATGAGGTATTTAATAGATATAAGCGGTACAAAGTAAACTACAACAAATTTTGCGTGTTTCAATGTAATAAATATGTGACCAATAAAATACTGATCTCCACTGAAGAGAAATTAAGACAGTGCCATGAGGAACTTGTGTGTTCGTGAAGCGTTGAAAATGAAATAGGATGACATTGACCGAACACGTCACAGAAACTCATGGATATCATTCCATGGGTTGGAAGAATTAGGAAATTCTTGATGACCAGGAGGTCTTTCCAAAAAAGTACCTATTTCAATACGATGAATTGGAAAAAATCTGGAGAAAAGGAGATCTCACCGGCGTCTGTTGGGAGTGTCAAAGTTCAATTTTTGTGGCATAATTTCAATATTTTACGCGTCGTAATGTTGTTCTATGAATTACTATACTCGGTCCACCGAAGAAAAAGAGCGCAAAAAAATCGTGGTGCTCACGTGCTCTCGATATTTGCGAGACCTGTTTACACATTAACCACCGACGGTAACAGTCAGTCCTTCCAGAAACGACAAATGGACGGTGTTATACAAAAGTGACGTAAGCCACCGATCTGTTGTTTTGAGAAAATTAGTTTTATATTAAGCTGCCTTCTAGACTGTCATCATCATCATAGTCACAATTTCTTAACAGACATGTTATGAACTCGTAAAATGCATTTACTCATTTTACGCGTTTCTCTTGAGATATCTTTAAGCTCTTTAATGCAGTAGTTTCCCATTTGCTTTCTGCATCCTCATGCCGTTGACCTGATGGTATCTACCGGTTTATCCGCCTTTAGGGGCAATTTCTCATCCCAAGGACAAGAAGGTATCCTGACTCCTCTCAACTCGTCCACCCAAAGCTGCTGGTTGAGAAGAGGTTACTGCTTATACCGACAGTAGTTCGGTTCCTCTTAGTCGCCTTTTACGACACGCAGGATATACGATGGGAGATATTCTAACCCGCCCCTACACTGGACTGTACTAGTTGAAAAACACTCTTATTATAATTTTTTGTACTCAAAATTAGGAAGAAATTACCAAACCAGACATAAGATTTACCCTATCTACCCAAATAAGCTGAAGTACGCTGAGTTTAGCAAAGTTGTTTTTCCTCAATCTCTGAATCTGAATCACGACCACTTCTTCCAACATGTTTTCAAAATCTTGACCTTGAAGATTCTTTCAAATGAGAGATGATTATGCAAAACGTGAATGAGCTTGGAGACCAGCTTAATATTAAGACCATCGTAGGATTTTGACCATACGAGTTCCTTAACAAAAGCATGTTTATTTATATTTACGTGAGCAGGAACCAACTTGTTTTTGCGTACTCATCCTAGCTTAATATTCTAATCAAATATTGAAAATACCCATATATACCTGGTCTGCCAACGAATATGCCCTCAAGGAATACGTTCAACCTAAACTTGTACAGTTTTGATACCATATTTCATCTAGCAATCTAATCTAACGACTTACAGTTTTTCAATAATGGTGTATGTCTCACACATTGTGGATCATAAAACTGCTATATTTATCCAGCGGAAAAACAGGGCACAAAAAAATGTGATGTTCATGTTCATGTGTCTTCGATGTTTGGCAAACCTGTTTAGACTACAATACGACCGCGGCCATAATATTATGAGGAGGTGATTCTTCAGGAAGGGTTGGCCTGTCCTCCAAATTTATCGGTGCCAGGCGTCCGCTTAGGAATTGGCATTCCCAAATGGTGTAAGCTTGCCTCTGACCAAGCCACTAGAACTCACTCATTGCCTACCTGTTTCCCTGTTTCTCCGCTGGATGGATATTAATGAACTTCTTCATCAGGTTATTCGTTTGACAATATGAAATAGGAACCTGCCTACAGATGGCGCCAAAATGTGAACAGTGATTTAATTAGGACATTTGTGCAAAATGTAGAATAGAAGGTCCAGGTTTTGATATCAAATAAACGATTATAACAAAAATTTTGTTAAATTCCTTATGGCACAACGCCATCCACATCGTGTTCGTTTCAAGAGGCGGTCTGCTGTGGTTTGGCTGTGGTGTAAGCTTTCCTACGGTCAAGCGACAAGAATTCACTCATCTTGCGCGTGATCACCCTTTTTCTTCGCTGGACAGAGAATAATTCCATCAACATCATCGACTTTGAATGTAGGAGAGGAAAATTTTCCAGTGGAAAAACTACTATCATCAGCTGGAATAGAATCAATTAGTGAGGCGGGCAGGTAGCAGTCACAACGTGGAACGCCTAACGGATAATTTCTACTCTCTTCAATGTCCGTTGACGGACAGGAAGGAAGTGGTGAGAGATTTCAGAGCTAAACCTTATCATTTATTTTTGCGAAAAAAGAATTTACTCATTTTATACATCCACGGCGCATTCTGACGACCCACCTATCCCTATGATACGTACCTAATCTGTAAATGACAAAATTTTTACTTTATCGATTGACCTTTTTTTTACGCAGCGAGTTCTTAAACTACGAGGAAAGGACCTGCTTGGTATTTCGCTTGATACATCATCTGAATATTTGGAACTAGAGACAGATATAACGTTCAAAGTCTTCATTTTTCAGTACCTCCTCCATTTTGATCTTGGATAAAAGCTTTTTTAGTATCCAGTTTGTATATACCAATTGGTTGAAGATAGTTGCTTCAGAATTGAGTAGCAAGATTCCACCCATACAAACATACATTGAGTAAATAAAAGCTTTTAAAAAGTCCATTCTGTTGAAATCTTTCTTTTGCCGGTGAAGTGGTGGACAAGAACAAAACCTCCCATATATTTTGCATGCACTATTTTTTCATGTTTAAAGAACGCTGGCATTCTTGCCTAGATTTAAAAGAAACGGATCAGTCACATGCGTTCACCGCTTGGCAGAAATCTATTTTGGCCGATAAATCAGCATACCGAAGTATCACGCTTTCCACCAAGTTTATTATCTGACAAACCTTTTGCACAACATTTGCAGTTTATTAAAGATGATCGCTCCTCTGGCCTGGTATTTAGGATAATGAAATAAGGAGATTATGAAAGGATCGTGGGTAGACGGGCTCTGCACGCCAAAGGTCGGCCTTTATGTAATATTACGCTAGGCACAGCTCCAAACAGAATACACGAATAGACGACAGTGAAGCCAATGGACTTGTTTCACTTTCTTATAATTCGCACGAACCGTCAAAGTCGTCGAGAAATTCCTTATTAAACAAGTTAAACTTCATTTCCACAACCTGGTATCCAGACACTAATCAGCTATATTTCCAGACCCAGTTTCCATCAAATGCCCTTTATTAATACTTTCTATGCAGGAAAGTGACTCTTTCGTGAACAAACTTGAATTTCGGAAACAATACACTACAGAATGCATAAAAAATATTTTTTTTTTCAAATTGAACGAATTCGAGCTGAGAGATGGCTCTGTTGAACTAAATTATCGATTTATGCTAGTCTGATAGAAGAGTTAAAACGTCATCAGAATAGATTAGTTTAGATTAAGTTGTTTGGGCTGGACTCTTTTTTTATGGACAGCCTCCCACAATGCCTATGGTGCTGTAGAAACGCGAGATGGTTAGTGATGGTGCTCGTTAGATCTGAAACGCTGCAGGTGGTAGCCATTGGGAAAAAATTCCCCGGCAGCTCGTTGCACAAAGCTCTCCAAAAGAAGAAATGCTGGAGGAGACTAGTTCGGAGAGTAAGGACATCGAACTGGTAAGGATGATCTAGCAAAGCCTCTTTAGTTTTCCTCGCTCAGGCGGCCTTTGGTACTATTATCTGAGAGAGCTTACTCGAACATCTTCCGTAATAGAATTTGCAAAACAGGGACAGGTTAGCCACCCTTGTTCGATGTTCTAGGCTACGTAGGTGAGGTTAGACGTATGGATTAGCCTATAATTCCTCTCTTCTGGATGGTGTCCAGGAGCTGTAGAGAGTGCTTCGGAGCGCATCCCTACACATGGGAGCAATACTCCAACGAATGTCGGATATGTGCCTTGTAGAGCAGCAGTAGTTGCTCTCGTGTATACAGCTTCCTACAGCGAAACAAAACTTCAAGCTTGCGGGATGCCGTTTCAGCAATACTGATGACGTGGTCGTGCCAGGACATGCTATTGTTGATGTTGATCCACAAAAGCTTGACGGCAGGTGACTCAACTATTGGGTGACCATCCATTTCCGCACTAGGTAAGCCAACGTGCGACTTCTTTGTCAGTGTTGTTGCCTGAGTTTTCTGTACTTTAAACTATACTTTATTCACTTAATCCTTACTCGACAATTGTTTTGATATCTGCATTTCTCTGTGACGCATGTTGCTGTCGCCGACGTACCGTCACCTAGCACGATGATGGCTTGCCTAGTTCCATGCACGATAATAATGTCTGTGAAGCTGTAGACTGGATTGGATGTAATTTCCAGCAACGCGTTGAGGTACAGCAGAAATAGTGTAGGGGGTAGGACAGATCCCTGAGGAACAGCGGCGTTTATTAAAAATACGTCTGATGAACAGCCTCCGACTACAACAAACAGAGATCGATCATTCAAGAAGCTATTCAGCCACTGGCACAGGCCAAGTGATAGTCCTTAAGCAGCAAGTTTGACCAGAAGTCCCTCATGCCATACTCTATCGATGGCTTTCTGTACGTCTAGAGCAACAACACGGCGTTCGCAATGATTTTCAATTGCTCTGTTCCACAAGTGAGTGGCGTAGGCCGGGAGGTCACCCGTAAACCTATGCTTACGGAAGCCATACTGGCTCTGGTCCTCATACGTCAACTGAAGCTTATTGTGTGCCGCGTACCTATTAGTCAGTCTGTGCCCTTCATCAGAGTCATGAGCTTTTCCTAATACCATAGTCAGTTTCGTCATCTCGCTAAATCACCACAAACAGAGTCCTCCGAGCAGTGTCTTGAGACTGATGGCAAATTATACACTATTGTTCTCTGTTGAGTATACAGATGTTGTCCAAAGTGAACATTTTCAAAGTATTAAGAGCAATAATCTGCCTAACATCATTCTCCTTGACATTCACTAGCCAGTTAGTGAACTGTCATTTGGGCCTGTAAGCAGCTTTTTACTAATTATTGCTTCCCCATAGTAGGTTCGCCATCTCTGGTGATGTTGCTCGCTAGACCATTCGTTGAAGACATTATGGGCAGCAGCTTCGCCTATTTAGATTAATTAATAGCTAGTAATAGCCACTGGCGTAAAAACCAGCTGGAAATTTATCATTTACTCATACATAGAAAAACTAAGCTTATTTGGAAGATACCCCGGAAAATACCGATACCGTAGTTTTAGATATTTCTTACTACTATTTAGCGAAATTAGATTATATGGTTTCATACGTTTTTACCAAAAATTCCCCAAAAAGTGAGCATCTGCCTGCGTCTTTGCCTCTTATTATATCAGTTATGCATGTCATTAAAAAAAATATCTCAGCAGGTGAGTAAAGTAAAATTACCTATATTCATTTTCGCAGATAATTTTGAACTGATAAAAAGGATACCTGAATGATGCTGAGCCATAAAAGCCAAAAGATTGCACGACTGTCCTGATGAAGTACTGCATTTTTGCCTGAGATATAATTTTTCATTTCTGCAGTAAATTTTGGACTAATAGAAAAGTTACTTGCATGATGTTGAGCCATTAAAGCCAATGCACGACTCCTCTGATGAAGCACGGCATTGTTCCTTACTATCTAATTATTCATTTTTGGCGTGAATTTTGAACTAATAGAAAAGTTACTTGAATGATGTTGAAACAACAAAGTACATTTATATTACACACCTTCTCTGCCAAAGCACTGCATCTTGGCTTGGAACAGTCAGGTGTTGAAATACACCGGAGTGACACATAAGGATTCTAATTACCTTCATTTTAACAATGGCGACATACCATACTATTATAGTCTGAGCTTGCATTGTTTCATCAACCGCGTAGGCAGTTCTTCATGGACGTACATGCAGCACTTTATAATACGGTAAAACTCCTTAACCATTAATTGTAATGAGGTTCTTCATTTAAAAAACATAACTTCGTTATATCACACCCTGTATAAGTCATTATTTTTAAAGTGTCGTCCAATAAGTGTCTATGTCTGCAATGCCTGTTTGAGTTGTTCCGAAAAATACAGTTTCTTTTCGTCCGTTTCTTTTTGAGATCTACTAATTCTGGCCTCTATTCGGGTTAGAATGTGCTGACAATTTGCAAACTGTCCATGGACTGCGCAAAACTGGACGCGTAACCGGAGCAGATTGGAAACGGTTTACAAACTGTTCAAAACCGATCCGAGTTGAAAATAACCCGAACAGAAATTAAAACTACCGATCAGCTGTCACGATACGATCGGAAACAGAGCGTGTATACAGTGAACTGAGCATGCGCAAGCAGCAGTCCGAGAACGATTCATGCCCCCTATCTCTGACTAGTTTGGCCGTTTCCAAACCGTTCACAAAATGAACCCGAACATCCGACTGCAGCCGTTTGACCGGTTTCAAATCAGTTTGCAAACGGTTTTCGTCGAAGCCCGAATAATCTTGATCGCTTGAAGTTGCCTATTTTCTTCGTCAATTTTGTAATTTTTTTAAGAAAAGCCCTGAAGCAAAAATGAAAAAGTGCTTCGATATCACTCTGGGCAATTTCCTTCTTAACACCATGTGAAAATTGCATGTAAAAATATTGGAAAATGAAGCGTCAGGAATTGGGATAAAAAACATCTGCAAATCGCCTTCCTTTTCAATTTTACAAATTTCGGGCGACGCCCTAACATGACTGTTTCCATTTCTTTCTAATGTAGCGCGCACCTGTTTATTTATCACGCCCATCGTCGGTTCCTTTTCAGCTCCCCGCATCTTCCGGAGAAACGATTCCGGATTGTAGGAGCAGCTTTAATCACCGAAATAAACAGTTGGTTTCTTTTTGCTATGGACCTTGTAAAAACCGTAAAATACCTGAAAAAGTTATCAACCTTTGCTTTAATCGTTTCTCAATAGAACACCTCAAGTCAATATGCAAAGGCGATGAATGTTTGTTAAACTTTCTTCACAGGTTCCAAAATTTGCTTCAAATCTTCCACTCATTGATATTCGTTTTCATCTAAAAATTGTAGTCAAGTTGATTGACTTAGTACTTCCCACACATTTCCGATGATACCAGCTTTATTATTTTCCCATAGCATGAAACTATAGTCTAGATGCCCTTGCAACCAAATCATCGCTCGCCCGATCGTAAAAAAGTGTTTTATTCTACTACCCCCCACCCCCGAACCACCCCAACTTCACACCCACCCAGAAAAAGTAGAAAATGGAAGCCCTAAAACGCCTAAAAACGAAGTTTGAGCTGTTTCCATATTTTTGTTTTTTTTTAATATTGCTGCGCCTCCACTGACAATATCTAAAAATCAGACGCATCTTCCATCCTCGCCAAAGTAGTTATACTGTGCCGAAATTTCATGAACATCAATTCAGTAGTTTCCACATTATAAAATACAGAACGATCTAAAGCAACACTCGTATGTATATATCGGAAAATTCTCTTGGTTCCTCTAATAGAGAAGGCAATGCTCGGCTGCACCTAAAAAAGTATTATACCGCTAGGTCTTTCACTCTCAGATCAGTGGACAGCCTATCACGGGTACAGTAAATTTTTCAGCTCTACAACCCCCCACCCCCCAACTACCCCAATTTCACCCCCACCCAAAAAAAAGTAGAAAATCATCAGGAACCCCTAAGACGCCTAAAAACAAGGTTTGAGGAATATCTGAAATTTGTCGTTTTTTGCTTATTACTTCGCCGCCCATGCACCGATTTCCAAAAGTGTAGCAACATTACCTATTACGGCCCCACACCACATCGCTACTCAAATTTCATCAAAATCCATGCAGCGGTTACTGAGATTAGGAGGCTAGAAGAACGCCTATAGACAGACAGACCGACAGACGGACCGACGGAAATGAGTGACGTGGATTTTCGTTATGTAGGCATCATAAAACGCCCAAAAAGTATATTATCTCAAAATCGAAAATTTTCGCGATCACCTATCGGTGGGGGAAGTAAAAATGTTTAAAAATAGAATATATTTTTGTCGAACGATATAAGCGTAGTAAGACATTGATTTATGGGGCATCGGCATATCAAGCCATATTTTTTAGGAGGCAAACAATATTACAATCGCGGTGCCGAAATTATAATCCTGGGCAATCCCGGAGTTCAAAATTCGTCATTATTCTACTTCTTGTTCTTTAAGTGCCGTCTCCTATCGGAGGTTGGAAGTCATCAATGCTTTTTACTTTATTTGCCGCTGCTCGAAATAGTTCTATGGAACTGCATTGATACCACTCCCTTAAATTTCGCAGCCATGATATTCTCCTTCTGCCGACGCTCCTTTTTCCTTTTATTTTACCCTGCATTATAATTCGTAACAAACGATATCGTTCTCCCCTCATTATATGTCCTAAATACAGCAGTTTTTTAATTTTTATATTTTTAACAATTTCGCAACGTTTACCCATTAGTCTAAAGCCGGCGCCATATATGCGGTACTCGGCGAGCAACGAACCCCGATTAATTGCTATTCGGCTATGTGGCTACAGGATTTTACCCGAATACTCGCCATATGCCGAGCACCGAGCATTCAGCCGGCGCCATAGCCGGCGCCACACATGCGGCATTTAGGGAACAACGAACAGTGAATATTCGCAATTCGGCAAACACCTACTAGTGTGGCTGGAGTAGTTTGTGCGAATGGTCGGAATTTGCCGAACATAAATAAGTACCCGAATACTGACACAGAAACAGGAACAGGGCCGGACTAGAGAATTAAAAACTTTATTCGCGTTGTTTATTTGTTAGCATGTTAGCATTTTTTAATTCTGTGTGTTCAAAAACCCCCAAGTATTGAATTTCACCGTCCCAGCTGTGGTAGTTTTGGAAATATTTAAGCCTACCGGTACTGTTTACTGAGAAGGCGGTAAGGAACACCAGTTGAAACTTGTTCATGCTGTAAACCATTATTAGGGAATACTTTTATATTAAATAAAATATGCAGTGTGTTCTATTAATAAAAATCGGGAATATTTGTTTGTAAATTTAGAAAAATAATGTATAACTTGGCAATGTCGCAAACGCGAAACAAATTACAAGGCGAGATAGGGTATTAGTAGATATTTCGATTTAAAATAAAACGTACAGGGTGTTACATTTAGAAAAAACAAAGTAAAATGACCTTCAAATTACCGTAATTTAAAATTCTACCAATAACACCCTGCACATTGCTGGTGTCATCCAAAATAATATATTTAAGTAACTCGCTGTATAATATTATTGAGAAAAGTTAAAGGAATATATCAATTTGGAGGTATTACTTGCGACCTTGCAAATCCGGAAATTAATAGAAAATAAATTATAACTTGGCAAGATCGCAATAATATTTTAGGGTTTAATAGAGATCAATGATGGAAACTAGAAGAATTTAAAAAAAAGTAATACTACCATATAAAAAAATCAAGTTGATCACTATCCTACTTTCCCGAAACACCCTGTATATTTCAGAATATTTTTAGGATGACGTTGATTCTACTGTCGATAAATTTTAATAATAAATAAGTTTCAATTTGCTACGAATATTCGGGCTTTCCCATTCCCTTTCTTCTCGAAACTAAACATAGCCAACTACGCACATGTAGGGCGATACGTGCTCGCTATTCGGCGAGTAAGGTTGAAAAACGGCGAGTATTGACACTCAGCAAATACCCGCATATGTGGCGCCGGCTTAAGAATTTCTGTATTAGTTTTTCGCTGCGTCCAAGATATTTTTAGAATTCTTCTATAACACCACATCTCGAATGCTTGTAATTTATTTATATGTTCTTGTTTTAGCGTCCAGCTCTCCAATCCATACAACAATGTTGAGAATACGTAACCTCTAATTCTTAATTCTACGGGATCCCGGAATTCCGGGATTGGATCCCCTAATAAATCCCTTTCTCGTTTAGTGTTACTAGGGGGCTATCGACTACCAGGTTCCACAGTCTCCATGCGTATAGACGAAGGGAGGTTGGTACGCCACTAGTTAGGCAGTGCTGTACAAGTGCAGAAAGTTTTGCGTTAAACTCAACGCATCGCCTCGGTCCTCCATTCAACTCACCCGTGGAGGTACAAAAGGTACAACATGCGCTGCAATCTCAGAAATCCGAATTTAATTGTACGCCAGCATTGCGAGCAACTCCAAATGTTTTTATCACTTTAGTGAGAAAAGTTAGCATGTGTTACGGGATTAGTTTACAGCCGTAGAGTGCAATTTTAGTGCGGAACTTGGTTAATATGTTGTCGTTCCTCGTTTAATATCCCGTCTACTTTGTATGAATTGTGTCTTTATGTGACATGTCGCTCGGGCCATGGAGCATGAAATCAGAGAGAAAATTAATACGTGAAAGCTTTGAGCATTCGCGTTTCCACGTTGTGAGTCCCCGTGGAATATGTAGTAAGAGCTTCTTGCAAATAAAATGGATACTAAAGCGAGTTTGAAACTACTAATTACTTAAAAGATTAGATTTTGGACGCTTTTAAAACATAGTCATATTTTAACCATCTTATCAAAACTTAATCTAAATCAAATTTAAAAAAAAATCAAAAAAATGTCAATAAAATTTAAGTGCCTAACTCCCTCCTTTGTTAGAAGATAAGCTTCCCTGTTTTTTACATTTAGCGCCTCCACACACAGGTCGATTGCCCAAATAACTTTCAAAACAAAAACAGTTTAAAAGGTTCTACAGTTGCTTGGACATCATTAATGAGCCGATTGTTCTGAAAAAGTGCGCACCCGGGTTCGCTGTCTTAATATTCCGGCATCTGCTCAAAACACTGTAAAGCACCTTGCATCCAGTTGCTGCCAAAAAAATGGAGTCAAGTTGATTGACTCAGTACGTCCCACACATAACAGTTGCAACCAAATCATCGCCCGCCTGTCGTCAAAAAACATCCAACACAAAAACTAGTAAATAGTTTGCTAAATCTCTCCGTAGGAACTAAAACGACACAATTCAGCTTTAACTGGACGAAACGAAACAATCAGGAACCCCCAAATTGCTTAAAAACGAAGTTTGAGCTAATTTTATATTTTTAGATTTTTATTATTGCTGCGCCGCCACTGACACGATTTTTGATAACCATACGCATTTTTCATCCTTGCCGCGGTAATAATAGTGTGCCTAAATTTCATTAAAATTAATTCCATAATTTCCATGTTACTAAATTCAGAACGACTGAATCAATACCTACCCCTACCAATACCAAATCCCTTGATTTCTGTAATAGCCAAGGCAATGTTCGGATGGACCTAACAAACGTCTATTATGCCGCTAAGTCTTTCTTTCACAGGTCAATGGACACTATTATAAATGGAATAAATTTTTGAGTTTTACAACCCCCCACCCCCTAACCACCCCAATTTCACCCCCACCCAAAAAAAAAGTAAAAAATGATCAGAAACCCCTAAAACGCCGAAAAACAAAGTTTGAGCTATTTTTACATTTTTAGTTTTTTTATTATTGCCGCGCCGCCACTGACACGATTTTTCCAAAATATGCGCGCTTTCCATCCTCGCCGTGGCAGTAATACTGTGTCAAAATTTCATTAAAATCCATTCGATAATTTTGGCGTTACGCAATAAAGAACGATCTAAAACTAAAACAACACTCGGATGTATACATCACAAATTATTCTAAGTCCCTTGGTTTCTATTATAAGCAAGGCAATGTTCGGATGGACCTAAAAAATTGTATTATGGCGCTAGGTCTTTCATTCACAGGTCATTAGAGAGCCCATTATGAATACAACAAATTTTTCAATATTACAACCCCCCACCCCTCAACCACCCCAAATTCACCGCCACCCAAAAAAAAGTAGAAACTGATCAGGAACCTCTAAAACGCCTAAAAACGAAGTTTAACGCATATTTGAAATTTTTCGTTTTTTGCTAACTACTCCGCCGCCCATGCAGCGATTTTCAAAATTGTAGCAACATTACCTACTACGACCCTACACCATATCACCACCCAAATTTCATCAAAATCTATGTAGCGGTTACTGAGATTAGAAGGCTAGAAAAACGCCAACAGACAGACAGACCGACAGACAGACAGACAGACCGACAGACAGACCGACAGACAGACCGACGGAAATGAGTGACGTGGATTTTCGTGATGTAGGCATCATAAAACGCCCAAAAAGTGTATTATCTCAAAATCGAAAATTTTCGCGATTACAATACTCCCCTCACCCATCGGTGTGGGAAGTAAAAGTGATCAAAAACTGATCCAATCAACCACAGACCTTAAGCTCCATCACTCAATCAACGACAGACAATACGGATTCCGATATCAAACATCAGCTAGAGATCTCCTGGCTTACTTCACACATATGTGGGGCAAACCCGTCCATTCGTTTGGCGATGCTGATACCATTGCTCTCGATATTTTAAAGGCATTCGATCAACTGTGGCATGCGGCTCTCCTAAACAAGCTTCCGTCCTACGGTCTCCCTGTTAAGCTTTGCGGATAGCTCACAGACTTCCTATTAGGTCGAAAAATCCATGTTATGCTATACGACTTTTCCTCTTCCTTCCATATCAATGCTGGGGTACCATATAATATAGGGATCGGTATTGGCTCCGACATTGTTTCTGTTCACATCAGTGATCTACTCTCTAGCACTACAAACCCAATCCACTATTTTTGCGGATGATAGTACTTTACATACCGATCCTTGTGGCCATGATGGAACGTAAAAGACTGACAGCGGCTGCTTCGCTTTTAAAGGATCTGCGTCGATACTCTCTAACTTAAGAGATAGAAACATATTTCTATCACCATGACGACAATGAGGATCGGGCAGTTTGGGTGCCTATCACGTGTCTACTACGCTGTCACGCTGTCACGCTGTCATATTTACGAGGTCACCCGATCCCATAGTACACAGTGCATAGAAACACGTTTCTAAGTTACAGAGTACCGGCGCTGGTGACCACTACCGCTTGAGGGCTAAGAAATACGGTAAAAAATAATGCTTCCAAGACCCAGTATTGTACGCTATCAAATAAGTAGTACCCAAGCCAGCACCCGGTTCTTATGTACAATCAGGCTCTGTCAAGGGGCTACAGAAAATCTTACCGGGCACGAAGAAGTTGCGTCAATTGCAACAACCGCATATATAAAGCTTGGGTACTTATTCAGAGCCAGAAGGTACTTGTCACCATCAAATCTACTGACGTAGGCTCTGCATTCGCGATCTGCTCAGTTGTATAATTAAAAAGGTGTGGGATTGGATCGCCACTAACGGGTCGTTTTATGATCACCTCGAGACGTGTGTCTTCAGTCTCATCGTTTTCAATCGTATGCGGTCAGAATTTAAGTGTAGTTCGAGTGGTTCGTGCGTCTTGCACGTCTGATGGCGATAAATATTCAAAGCTATTCTGTAAAATAAGGTGGGCCGATTTATATAGATATAAGTTATATAGTTTTCTGTTGTTTTCCATTAGTTTCTGCTGTATTCTGTTATATTAGTTTGTTTTCGGTTATTTTCTGTTATTTTCCATTGTTTTCCGTTGTTTTTGGCTGTTTCTTGTTATATATGCTGTTGTATTGGGTTGTTTCTGGCTATTTCATACCGTGCTCTGTGTTCTTTTGTTTAATGTTTTTTTCGGGTGTTTTTTGTTGTTATCTCTTGTTTTCGGTAGTTTTCAGGCGTTTTCCGTTCTTTTCTGCTATTTTCGGTTGTTTTCTGTTCTTATCTGTTGGCTTCTGTTGTTTTTCACTGTTTTTCGATGTTTTATGTTGTTGTCGTTGTTGTCGGGTATCTTCTGTTGACAAACAATGTTGATCTCCAGATAACCTGACAAAGAGGCAGTCGTCAGCCTTCTACTCGGCAGAGATTGATTCGTTGCCTTATCTGGTTTTAAAAACCAATTAAGTGGCAGTTGAGAAGTAGTCAAAGATAAGAAGCATGAAAAATGTTCAGGCTTTCCCTATGCGGTTTGGAGGTCGCAGGTCATTTTTAAAGGTCTAGGTAGTAGATAAAATTCAGCTGAGAAGGAATGGAGCGTTGAGTAAAAGTTGTTTAACTAATAAAATACTTCACTACTACTTTACTGCTATCCAGTATTTAACAAACCTGCCCGATGATGCTCCCAATTGCCTATAAAGAAAAACTGGTAATTATTCTAATATATTTGATAGCAAATAATATCTATGGACGGAAGAGATATGTGGTCTTTCAAAATCGCTTACTGCCTAACCGAGTGTTCAATACTGAGAATTATTTACGGTACAGGCAAACAAGCTCGACACAGTCCTTCTCGGCCACCAGCAGAAGACGATGTTCGTTATGGAGTTTTCGGTACTTGCCGAGGTGAGCATTTCTAAGGCGGAGGAAAAGTGGAGCAAATGTAAAGAGTTGTTTGGACAATTTCGCACGCTCAGGCCTAACTACACCGTAAATCTGCTGGTTATGGTCACTTGATCCCTAGATGAGATGACGAATGCGCTGACCCTCTGCACTGTGCGCAATGCCAGTTTGCCGTATGACGGCGCACATCTTAGCAGAACACAATCATCCTTGGGCCGCTTCGCGGACCCAGTGATTGTTAGCCTCGCACTGTGAGGAGTAGTACTGGGTAATGGAACAGCACCTTGGTGTGTCGGAGCTCGAGATGCACTTTTCTGTAAAAGAAAATAATAATAGCCATCTTGATTCATTGTCTATACTTGATTCTATATACACTGTCTATATGGTTACATGCTGGTATAAGGGAAGGCGAAGTTCATCTGTCGTCCAGTAGAATGGCTGTTCTTCCATTTAACCCTGATTACATGGAGATAAAAAAGGAAATAGAGAAAAAAAATAGGAAAATTAACTTAAAACTTCCATACAATCGTTACTAAAATAATAGTTATGTCTGTGAGGCTGGGATTAGGAAACAAAAGTTACATAAAATAGTATGATGTAGAAGACAGAAAAAAGGGAAGGAATAGTGAGATATCAGAAGCATGTACGCCATGCTGTTGTGCTGCGCAAACTTTATTGGTGGTTTTGATTAGAGACTGAATTATAAGTTTTGGAAATGTTATATGAAGAAAATCTTTCAAACAGAGCCGTTTGATAGGCCTTTTTTGAGAGAAGAATGACATCAGACATAGTTTGGTAGGCAGATGGTGTAATCACCGTTTTCACTACCATCTATTATAGTAAGCTAAGACTTTACAGAGTTTTCAAAAAATGTTTAAGCCCATCTGTGTTGCAACCTTATGACACATTGTAGTGGGAGGTAGACAGAGTTTGTTTGCTGCTGGCTATACATCAAAGCTATCCGTCGAATTTCAAGTTATTACCCGCCGTGTCACTCCCTCTTCGCATACCATGCATCAGGAGTCGTATATCGGGATGCACCAATATGAGACGTTTTTGCTGCCCTAACGTCCCCCTCCCTCCTCCCGCAGACCCGGTTTGTACCCATTATTACGTCCGATTCGGCCCCCTGTGTCGTTCTCTAATTTTCAATATATTCTCCTCGTTTGCAAACGAGCAAACTAATTAAACTTGCAACGATACAAGTTAACTGCAGGGGATACATCATAACGATAACGAGGGCTGCGGAGCGTATTTGTCAAATAGAGGGAGAAGCTTGTCTGCTCTATTTTTGTGCATATCAGACGTGTGACGTCAAGTGTCCTCCGGAAGCTGAACAGTGGCGTAAACAGAATTTTGCACTATATTATTTAAGAAATAAATTAAAACAAAAAAACTTAAAAAAAACTTTTATTTAAAAGTTCTAATAAAAAGGAAATAAAATGTTCCTTTAAAGTGTTAACTATCAACTTATAGCCTCACTGTAAACAATTTATATGATCATAAAATCTTGTCGCGAGGTTTGCGTAAGTACATATAGGAATTCAATCAAACTACACACTTAAATTTAGCAGACCAAGTTAGTCAATTGAATAGGTACTAGTTAATTTACACAAGTATATCGCGCGACAAGCTTTTATGATCAAATAAATTGTGTATAATGAGGCTATTAGTTGATTGTTAACAATCTAAAGGGAGATTTTATTTTCTTTTTTTTTTAGAACCTCTAAATAAAAGCTTTTTTTTAAAACGTTTGTTTGTTTTAATTTATTTTTTACCTTTTAGTTATTAACTTGCGCTTATATCAAACAAAATTTTTAATTTATTCTCGGCAAGCCCTTTTATTTTATACCCATATTGCAGAAGTGCATTAAAAATAACTATTTCTCCATCTTGGATGGTCCACTATAGTTGATTTAGAATGACGTCATATTATTTTTCGAGTCACTCTCAACAAGCCCTTTCACTGTGCAAAGACTTTCTTCTCTCAGGTCGTAAACAAGGTTCATGTAATGATAAAACAGCTTGAATAGTATTGTTCCCCAAACTCTTACAACAAAACATCATCGTATTATATCTAAAAATACATATTATTTGCTATCATTTGAATGACACTTTCTAACTTAGAATTTGCGCTAAACTGATATCCACTCTTTTTATGTAGATTTCCTTTTATTATCACTATTACTTTCCCAAAGTCAGTCCAGCACTCTAAATGTTCCTTTACAACTTATTATTGGAAAATCCTTACCGCGGATATTCTTTGCCACTTACGTCGCTGTCACAGTCACACACCGGCTGTCCGGTCTACTCTCCGTGGTTGCTCGGTGCACCAGCAGCGGTTCGTTAGCTACCCCCTAACCAAAGATTTTATTCTGTAATCTTTGCCCTAACCTCATGTCGATCTCGTCACCGTCGTCGATACAACTTGGTGATGACCACTGCGTAGGTTGTATAAAGGAACTCGTACAATTCGATCCAGAATCTCCTGTGACTGCTGCCAGATTCTTGCTCATACCGCAAGCCTCTGGTTGAGTGTCAAATGCAAAAACTCTCTTCTCTCAGGTCGTTAGGTTCATGCAGTGATAAAACAACTTGCCGGCTTTGAATAGTATTTTCCCCAAACTCTCACAACAAAATGCATCGTTCGACTAAAAATGACATGATACTGGATATATATCTTTCCTCTCATTAGATTGTCATTCCTCTTAGCATCTACCGGGCGTTCTCATATCAATATGGATACCCATATTGTAGAAATGCATTAAATAACTATTCCACTATTGGATTTAGAACGACGTTATATAACTTATCGTGCGTTGTCATCCAAACTAAACGTGTATACAAAATTTCAGCTCAATAGGTTGAAGATATCTGCTTCAAAATTGAGTTGCAAGATTCCACCCGAACAAGCGTACATACATTGCAAGTTAAATAAAAGCTTTTAAAAAATATGTATATTCACGAAATAAGTGAATCTCAAAGCTTCTCCGTTTGCTCCTGCAGAGCATCATATTGGCTCAGGTCAAAAATCTTGTTCTTCTTATTTACTTCAGGTTCTATGTCTATCTCTTCTTAAAGAGCATTGATAAAATCTGGGTCTGGCTGGAATCCAATTTTCGTGCATTCGTTCTACATGCTCTTTCCATTTAGCTGTATGTTCTTTCATTTTTTCGTTTATATCGAAGATGTTCATTTCCGCTCTTATATCTCTGTTTCTTAGTCTGCCTAATTTTGTGCAACCTTTCACTTTTCTTAGAAATATCATGTCTTGTGTTTGTATCCTATTTTTTCTTTTTTGTTTTTGTTGCTGTTGTCCACGTTTCACTACCGTATAAGAGGGTTTAAACAGGTATAGTTTTGCAAAATTCCATTTGAGTATCTTTCTTTGTTTTTTTTTTAATTTTCTGATAGTTCCGCAAATATTTATGAATTTGTTCAGTTTCTCTTCTATATATTTGCCTCTCTCATAAGGGGATTGGATACACACACTTATACATTCGTATTCGCCATGTAAAACACGGACTCACAATTTCTCGCATAACTCACTCTATTTTCAAACTACATATAGAAGGCGATAGTTAAGACCTTATTGAATGACAACTATTTTCGATTTTCTCAAAACAGTCTTTTAATGTGCAAAAAAAGTCGCAATGCAAAATCATACGTTCTACAAATGCCTGTAATTTAACAACCAAACACGATATCAAAAAAGACTAAATAGTTGCACAAGCGCAAGCTCTGTTCTTAAATTTGCTCTTTGAGTCATTACTGTAAGTTTAAAGGTAACGTCAGGAGCTTAGAAATACGAAATTCATTTTTATGGTGACCTTTGGACCTTACCTTTGGACCTTTGGATTTTTCGACTTATCTCCCCTCATCACACACACTGGAGGAAGGGAATAGGCGGCCACGCCTCCTCGCTAACACGGGAATACGTCTTTTCTTGGATTCTCAATTTCGCGCGCTATACCCTAGACCCTTAAGATATGTCGCATTGTAAGTATTTTATCGTTTACGACATTCTTTGTCTTTACTGGATATATACCTGAGAAAGCCATGATCTTAGTTTTGTTTGTTGATATTTCCATGTCGTATTTTTGACAGATTGTTTGTGGTGCTTGTACTTTTCTCTGTAGATCATCTTCTGCTTCAGCTAAAACTACTATGGCATCGGCTTATAGAATAAAGTTTAGGATGGTATTGTGGGTAAGATGTATATCTTAAGGGTCTAGGGTATAGCGCGTGAAATTGAGAATGCAAGAAAAGACGTATTCTCGTGTTAGCGAGGAGGCGTGGCCGCCTGTTCCCTTTGTCGAGTGTGTGTGCCTAAGAGGAGGGGAGATAAGTCGAAAAATCCAAAGGTAAGGTCAAAAGGTCCACAGGTAAGGTCCAAAGGCCACCTTCTTCTTCTTCTTCTTCTATCGGTGCCATACCAGATCCCCCTAACGTTGGCAATTACAATGGCGAGTTGTTCACGGCTTTCGGCTATTCTGAATAGCTGTTCTGCAATGCTTATTCCTGTCCAGTCTCTAATATTCTTGAGCCATGACATCTGTCCAAAGGTCACCACAAAAATGAGTTTCGCACTTCCAAGCTCCTGACGTTACCTTTAAACTTACAGTAATGACTCAAAGAGCAAATTGAAGAAGAAAGCTTGCGCTTGTGCAACTATTTAGCCTTTTTTGATATCGGGTTTGGTTGTTAAATTACAGGCATTTATAGAATTTATGATTTTGCATTGCGAGTTTTTTTGTACATTAAAAAACTTTTTTGAGAAAGTCGAAAATAGTTGTCATTCATTAAGGTCTTAACTATCGCCTTCTGAAATATCATATATTATGTAGTTTGAAAATAGAGTGTGTTATGCGAGAAATTGTGAGTCCGTGTTTTACATGGCAAATACGTATGTATGCCTAAATGTGTTTATCCGGGCCCCTCAAGGGCATTTTGTTTTCCACTCTTTTATAATGGCGTCTATATAATTACTAACTGATTCGATAATTTACATCTGTGTACATTAAATCAAACGCTTTCACAAAGTCTATGAGGCTTATATGCGTTTCTCTGTTATATTCTGTTTGTTTTTCTATAAGTTGTTGTATTGTGGATATTCCATCTATTGTGAGCCTGCCTGCTCAGAAACCTGCTAGTCCTTTTTTTATTAGCAGTTATGATTTTAAGTGTATTATTCAGTATCCTGACATAAATAAGCGGTATTAATTAAGCTAATTCCTAGGTGTTTTTGAGCGTTATTCTTCTTCTTCTTCAGCTACCTATCCACTCTTACTGGATGTTGGCGATCACATTTCCAAACGCTTCCCTGTTTGTTGCCGTGTGTACAAGGTCCCCAATTGTTCTTAGGCCTGTCCAATCCCTCAAGTTTCTGAGCCAGGACATCTGCTTTCTTCCGACACCACGTCTACCTTCTATTTTCCTTCAACGATCAACTGTAAAAGTCGGTACCTTGGGTTTCTCATTATGTGGCCAAAATAAGCCACTTTTCTCTTTTTTATGCTTAGGAGGATTTCTCTCTCCTTTCCCATTCTTCTCAAGATATCCTCATTCGTGACCCTATCAGTCCACGGAACTCTCAACATGCGACGGTACGTCCACATTTCGAACGCCTCTAATCTGTTTATTGATGTAGCCTTAAGCGTCCATGCTTCCATGCCATAAAATAGAGCCGACCATACGTAGCATTTGGCGTATCTCATTCTTAGTCTTAGAGTTATATCTTTGTTTGTAAGCACACGTTTAAATTTGAAGAAGTAGCTACAAGCGTTATTCATGGGCATAAAAATGACGCAAATGGCAATATGGTAATGAGCTTATCACAGTGGTTGTCACCATAATCGAGAATATGTGATAGGTTATACAATTATAGTATAGAATATAACTATATTCGCACACGTTACGGATAGACCACCAAATAAGGAGACATGGAGATGTTGCTGATGCAATACGTAAACTTGATGCTAACAGCATCTCCCCTATTCTTCTTTTGACACTCCTTGAATTCCGGGATCAGTTCAGCCAACTACAAGGATCATTGAATTCAGTGTAAGGTACTACTTTTGGCACCAATACTGCTTATTAGTGTCACAAATAGCATAGACAGTCTTCTAAAGGCATGAGTTGTTGTTTCCGTAGCTGCCTTCTAGACAAAAAGAATTTTCATCAAATCAATTATGAAGAACTGCTATTGTAAGAACAATTTTGCATATCGATAAATTATACGGTTTGCTCAAACACAACTAAGGTGTATGCTAAAAACAAAAGAAAAGAATCCTTTGATTGCATTATACCCTAATGTTAGTATTGGAGTCAATAGCTTGACACATGGATTTGAAGCAACCGTAAATACAGTTGCAGTAAACACAACAGATATTTTTTCTGTGTAGTGCCACTGTAACATTAAATTTCGTGAAACATGTTATAGCAATACATATTCAAACATTTGTCTTGTTTCTGTCACAGTACGAATGTTATTTCAGTACTGAAATAGATAGTCTATTATAAACAACCCTCTCCAGGAATATAATGTTAATGCTCCAGCCATGAGTGGCTTATTCCACTTTAATGGCCATGCAAATTTCGGCCGTTCTTTCTAACTCACTTGTTCACAGGGCTGAGAGCTATATTACCGAATTATTTTGCATAAAAAAGTAGTTTGGCCCATTTCAGAGCTGCTGGTGTGGCCGTGTTTTATTTAATTTTTGCGTAGAAGTTTTTTTTTTGTTTGGAGGATCAAGCATAAAGATGATTTATCGTATACATTTTCTGTAGGGAAACATAATTCTGTAGTTGAGAGCTCCATCACAGATTTTACTGTTTTATGGATGCTGAAGTTCAGTACCATTTTCAGTTTTTTCTTCTTGGCGATTATGGTAATGAATACGTATTTTGAGGTTAACCTACATTCTGGTTTAGTGACGAACATCGTTATTAGATCTGTTTACATTTCTTGTGAAGTGCGAAGGAAAACCATAAAACCCTATTACGGCAAGTACCGGACAGTGACGGCGTGAGATTTTTTTTAAGAAATTACGGATTGGAGATGTGTTTAGTACACGTTGTGGTAAAAGTTACCAATCAAATTATTATCAAGTTATAATGGAGACAAACTGCTAGGGTAAGGTTGAGTCAATTTTCAACTGAACGGGTAAAAAGCACGTCAAAATTTTTAGCAGTTCAGACAAACGAGTTTGTTGGTAATATTACTTAGATAAATCATGTCAAGGCTGTCAGAAGCGTCACAGCAATGTGCCAGAAACAACATAGTAATTTCGGCTTTTCAACAGTCGCAACCATATCTCCAGTACCGTTGACATCTTGCACGCCCAGCTGATGCAATTTGTTCACCTTTTATAGGCTATACAAATACGATAAATAACACACAGTATCACAATTCATAATTGAAGATCCATAACTACACACGTCACTACAGATACTATCACTGACTTGGACAAGATTTACTAATTTTTCTTATGCCTTCACTGGACGCCGACGATCGCTATTCTTTTTAGAGATGCCAGCGTATCTTTTGCTGAGCTGTAGCGGTCACAGTATAGTCAAAAATCTGTATATTACATTTGTTAATCAGAAGTTACTATATAAATAGACCAATTCACTTTGTTTCTATCTGAAAAAAAAAGTAAACAAATCCAGTCATAGTTCTGTCTGCAACAATATCGACTTTGTAGTTCAGGAATATTAATTTTTCGAACGTATACGATAGCACTAAATAAATATTTCTTTGCGGCGATATTTACTGCGTTTGTAGGATTTACTTTCAACCCTCAACCCGAAACACTGGTCCATGAGACCTTTATCAAAACTGGTTTGCTGACTCTGGAAAAAAATTTCCGAGAGAGATGCCGATGCAGAAAAGACTATGCTCAAGTCAGTCTGGCCTTGATACGCTATGCGAGCGAAGCCTAGTGCCGCTGTATCTAAGACTTTGCAGGTCTGACAGACCACACCAAACAAAGGCTGAGTACCAATATTCCCCGAGAAATGAAAACGAGCATTGAAAAGTGCTTCAGCAAAGAAGTAGCAAATCAAACTCTAGGTTGCGTTGCAATACCAGACGACAAATTGCCTATAAGAAAACTCTGAAGCATCTGTCCATCTGCGAAGATGAGGAAGAATAATAATGGTTGTGCTTAGTCTTCCAAACCAATTTGCCTAGAATGTAGCCACAAAATATCTATTACGGTTATAAAAACTAACAAAGAAAGTGTTTGAACCCAACCGAGCTTAATTTTGATTCTAACTGAGTTTTTTGCAATTTGCGGTCTCACAGACTAGATGTTTCCAACTAGCGTAATAGATACATGTTTCGGGTTAAAGGTTAGTCTATATATTATCGAGTCATCATTAATCCCTAAAAACAGGTATTCTTAATCCGGGATATGAAAATTGCAGCGGCTGGTTATTTTTCCATTTCAGGTAAACATGTAAGTTGCAGCGGACGACCCTCTGTTAGGGATAGATGAGATAGCAATTACTTATTACTAATTTGACATTTTTATGCAGTGTTGAATGCATATTTGCTGACGGGACTTTTCAGTACTGTACAAAATTCTTCAAGCAGCTGTTTACAGCTGTTTACAATCCATGGACTAAAAGAATGGACATTACATTCTATCGGTTTTCATATCGTTAAAATATAAGTTATTAGCATCTTATGAAAAATGTTTTGCTATTCTCAAAAATTAATATTTGTTCTAAAAGCAGTTTAAATTTAGAACCAACAACACTGTAGTCATAGATTTTGAAAAAGCAATACACACTGCAGTAAAAAATGTTTGGCCTGAACTTCAGATTGTTGGGTATCGATTTCACTTGGGTCAAGCGTGGTGGCGTGAAGTTCAAAGTCTAGGTTTAGCGAGTAAGTACAAAAATTTGACCGATATTGGCAAATGGTTAAAATATACATTTGGCTCTCAATTTCTGCATCCTAACGCTTATGCTTTCGACTATGTAGGAATTCAGCATGCTGATGCAAGGGTGTCTTTATATGCAGACTATTTAGTCGAAGATAATATATCGGGGGATTCTGAGTTTCCTCCAGAAATTTGTGCAGAACACTCTGCCAACACATCTCGCACTACCAATTCCTGTGAATTATTTCATGCGCACTTTAACAGCCATTGATTATTTTTGTAGATTCTTTGATAAATACTCAAACAGACACATACATTAAAGTGAATAGTGTCAGAATAAAGCACGCTCCAAATGCAACAACTAAAAAGGAGCAAGATTTTTTGAATCACTAACAGAAGTAGGTAAGTAAATGCCACCAAATTGTTGCTTCAGATAAAAATTAATTTGACCTGTCACATAATATTATTTTTATATAATATTTTGCTATACAAATCCAAATTAATTTTTAGAATACCTCCAAACAGGTAGACTAACCCGAATCCACCCCCTGCGACGACGCCGATAAGCCGAAAAGGGATCCTCGGTGCAATTTTCAACATCTTTTATGGTCACATTTAAGATTTATAAGATTATACCCTAACCGCGGCTGCAATTTTCATCCGCCCCTGAAACCATAGTCGATGTCAAGGTCAATTCAATATAGTTTCTTTTATAGTATAGGTATTGAGTTACTATAGACTCCATGAAGACGGGAATAAGATTGCATTGAAACTATGAATCAACAAAACAAACCTTATATCAGCAAAAAATCATGCAATCCTACAGGAGAATGAAAGCATATAAAATCATCGTAGAATTCATATTTTCATACTACTGATGAACTAAAAGTCATGGACTATAGTATATTGTTCAAAAAGTGGTAAAGACTGTAATAGCACATGCAGTTAGTGAGTTATTATCGTTACCACGAGTTAAACACTATACTTTATCCTCTACCTTTGCCATTATTAAAGCATGTGTCTAACCATACGCATTTCGCAGAGATTATAACTCACGGCTGGAACGTGAGTTATAAAAAATAATTTCACGTTGTTTGTTTACAGATAGTATTGACTGTTCAAATGTAGCTGGGTCTCGCCGTATAAATAGTTGGGAGTAGGTGACAGTATATTAGTTAACGAGCGGTAATGGCGGTAATAACTCACGCAGTTGAGGTTTCCAGGGCGAGCAGTGCTGTTAGTGAGTTACTATCATTACGCGAGTTAAATATCATACTTTACCTTCGATCTAAGTAATCAGTAATACGATTTCAGTACAGAATAATAGGCCTATACCGTGATCTCAAATTGATCAATTTATTTACTGCGGTATTATTTTTGATGACACATAGGACCGTTTACTGTAAAAATTCAGCAGAAAAGTTGATCCAAATGAGAATAACACTAAAAAGGAAATTGTACTGTAATTTGAAATAGCCGATGATGACGTCACTTGAAGGGAACCAATGAGAAGCGTCCTTTCTGTAGGGAACCTACGAGAAGCGTCCTTTCGTGGTCCGATGACTACGAGCGGATGCTATTGTTTTATACCAGTGAGCTCTTATTGGTTCCCTACAGGTGGCGTCACGATCTGGGCGTGAAGGATGGATTCAAAAAATTCAATATTTAGAGCAATTTCTTGTGGTTATAAATACGATAGAAAAATTTTGTAAAATTATTTATGGCATCTACGTGGTGTCTTGGTTCGTTTAAGCCAATAAACCAAAAATGTGGTATAGGCCCATTGCGAACTATTGGCAACTTACATCAATGCCACTAAAATAAAAATGCTGTGCACAGTTTACACCGTTCCAATCCACGTTTGGCGTCTCATAAACCACTTTTGCCGTCATTGTATCGTGTATTTCCAAGAGATCAATACTGGTATCTAGTAGTTGTTGTTCATAACCCACGGCTAGAGCACTATTTATAAAAAATAATTCACGCTTTGTGTTCATAGGTTCAAAGGTAGTTTGATAATAGCTGTATGAGAGTAGATAAAAATACTTTTCAAATGACGATTGATGTTATACCTTGATAAATCGGTATTACTTCATGCCGCACAATCTACATGAACAACGTTACCGCATAAAATACCAGGGCTATAAGATAAGTATCCGTTAGGCAAGAAAACGCCTTACAAAAGTATTTTTATCCATTTCTCAGTATGGCCTCCTGAAAGCTCCATGCATTTAGCAGTGATAATATAACATTTTGAAGTCATTCAAACATAGGATTTTTCAACTTCGAAAACAACCCTCTGTTTCGTCAATGATTAGATGAGAAATATTTGTGAAGAAATGTGGACGAGACAGCAGCTACGCTGTTATACTGGAAATACTTTTTTTCGTCAAGTTGGGCCGCTTGGCCTCTCGTTCTTAAAATATTCCTTGAATTCCGAGTATCAAACACAGTAGCCTTTGAAAACGTTTTCCCCTTTTTTGTTTTGTACCAGTTTTGGATTGCGCTCAAACATGTCCAAACAGTGCTGCGAAATTTTCGTTTTTGCTCCAGTGTTAACAAACGCCGCATCCATCTCGCCGGTAGTATTCTCATGCCCAAATCTTCGTTTTTTTGTGTTCAATTGGGATATCTGCATTTCACAATCTTCACAATATCTCTCACCTTTACGCGACGATCATGATGTTATCATGGATGTCTTATCAGCGATATCCTCGGATGGTCTTGGCGCTTCTCACCAAAGACGGATGTCCGCCTCGTTTAAATTCGTTAAATGAATATCTGAAGGTAGTCATCGAAGAAGAATGGTTCTTGGTCTTTTTAAATGACGTCCAACTTTCCTGATCATATGTCTTCTCAATAAAAAAAAACCGAATCACTGATTGATATTCTTCTTTCTCCAAGATTGAAAAAAAATACGAACTTGACCATGGCGGTACATAATAGCGTACGTTTTTTGCATCAGTGGTGCCATCTTGGTAGGGCAGGTACGTATCATACGTCCCACGTACGCTGCATTACTCTAGTGCCTCTAATAGGCTTATTTGAGCACAACATATACACTTATATTCATCCTCTATATACCAGCAGACGTTTTCTTTGTAGTCCGTGCTTATACAGGGTGTTACCTAATCTGCTTTACAGCCCTAGTACCACCCTGTAACAGATGGCGACATTGTCATCTAAGCTACGAATTTAGACATTCTCGTGTTTTCATTCTCAATTATAGTCACTATCTCTGATGCTACAAACAAAAAAATTATTAAAATTTTCTGCTACTTGAACAGTATCAGCAACTGTTACTATATTATCGTTATTTCCAAATCCTACACTCACTGGATGTACGGATCAATTCATGTTAAAAACATTTTCGTATGTTTTCCACATTTGATACAGATTATTTCTAATCTGTTAATTTTTCTTAATAGTGTTTTCCTTTCTTGACTTTTAACGCTGCTCCTACAATCCGGAATAGTTTCTCCGGAAGATGCGGGGAGCTGAAAAGGAACCGACGATGGGCGTGATAAATAAACAGGTGCGCGCTACATTAGAAAGAAATGGAAACAGTCATGTTAGCGCGTCGCCCGAAATTTGTAAAATTGAAGAAGATAGGCAACATCAACCGATCATATTTCATGTTCAATCAATTTTTTTCAGAAAATGCTTCGATATCCCCCCGCGTAATTTTTTTCTAAACTTCATGTAAAAATTTCATGTAAAAATATTTAAAACTAGAGCGTCAGGAATTGGGATTAGATCACTTGAAAATGACTGTTTATGCTCTCCGTAGGAGCCGCCTTAATAGACTAACAACTGTATTCCTATGTATTTTATAAGTTTTCCACATGTATTACTATCCAGAAACTGCCGTCACATCTATGTAAATAATCCAATAAAACATCTTTGAAACGAAAGAATGTAAATATTATACAATATTCCGATATATTAAAAGCCTTTCAATTCAATTGAAAGTATGCCCGCGGGATTTTATTTTGCCTGAATGAACTGACGTAGGAATGAAATATCCTACCTTTTCATAAATGCATCGGAATCTGAATATATCCGTCTGCATCGATTTGCGTTGACAGTCTATTGTTTACTGGTACAACAGAACGTTACCATGTATTCCAGATCTGGATACAATGGATATGGCCTGTCTACTTTGATCTGCGTCGTTATTTTTTAACAAGGATAATGGTGATAATAATTTAAAAGGATAATGAGATGAGATGTGCCACTATACGATGAGGTATCGCTACGAGGGTAGTGCGATAACTGGAATTGAATATACAGGGTGGCTAATGAAAGTAGATAAAGCAGTGGCAGTCCGTGAGGTTTTCCAAGGCTGTGTTCTGCATTAACCCTTTCAGGACGGGTGATTAACTTGCATTGCATACAAGGGGTAGATTGACGGCCGATTGCCGTACTTGTACGACCTCGGGGATTTGTCCTATCCCCTAAACTGTTTCTGCTGTTTATCAGCGAGTTGCTGGAAATAACATCTAATCCAATCTACATCTTCACAGATGACAGTACATTAATATCCTGCATGGAACCAGGCAAGCCACCGTCATCTCAGGAGACGGTACGTCGGCGACAGCAACATACCTCACATCAACGTTGATATCAAAATAATTGTCGAGTGGGGATTTGTAAATAAAGTACAGTTTAACATACAGAAAACTCAGGCAACATCACCAACAAAGAACTTATACGTTGGCTCACCAACTGTGGAAATGGAAGGCCACTCAATAGTCGAGTTACCTTCCGTCAAGCTTTTGGGGAACAGCATCAACAATAACATGTCTCGGTACGACTTCGTTGTCAGTATTGCTAAAACGGCATCTCAGAAGCCTGGAATCTTGTTTCGCTGGCGTATCCCAAGTAGCATTTTGTTAAAATAGTCCACCTCCCAAGAGAAATTAACCTGTATAAGTCAAATGTTAGTAACTGTATACTTAAATAATGTTCATAAACTCAGAATGTCTTGGAGCGTTCAAATCATTGACGAAAATTAGTTGAAATGTACCTAATTAGTGTTCTAATAGTCAGATGACGAAAAGGTCGAAATAATTGGTTAAGAATTACAAGAAATATACCTAATTATATTAAGCAAACAATCTTTGTCTGCAAACATCAATGCAGAGGTAATAAATTACCTAGCACTAACCTAGAATATGTCTTCAAAGTTAAAGATTTTTTTGGGCATTTCAATAGGGAAAAATCACCTTATTTATTACCTGGAAAAACTTCTTGGAAGTTAATGACATAAAAAGGTAAAAAAGAGGTTGAACTGTTCACTAAATAGCCTTCTTAAGTGCCATGAGGTTACAGGGATATTTTTAGTAGGTGTTTATCGTAACTTTAACTTTGGCACTAACTTTGAGGGCAAAAACCCTAATTCTATAGACCTATAACAACAAATGTCTTGATGGAAGTTAAAATTACTTGGAAATACTCGCTCAAAGTTGAAGTGCCCAAAATTGCCCTTCATGATACCTACTTTCCCCACTATACCTAAGTAGTATGGATATGCCGGTTCTGATCCTCCCTGAAGGTCATTCAAATGGGGTGGGGATGACCTTGGTTTCCATATTTCATGAGGTGTATTGACGTGGGTTTTTCTTATAGGTGCCGGTTCTGATCCTCCCTGAAGGTCATTTTGTAACGTTGTCTTTCCAAAAGTGATCGTATCTTAATGGGGCTTTTTAAATGGGGTGTTGGGTAACCTTGAGAGTTCCAGTTCACATTGTGCTTATAGACACTGATTTTGAAATATTTGTCATTAGTGTTTGTATTGGTTATTTGCGTAACCTTGAGGTTTTTTTGTGTTATTGTATAGCTGCTTATTTTGAACGTCCTTGAATGTGATTATTGAGACTGATATTTCTTTGCGGTTTTGAGAAGAATGCACGGTGACGTATCTTCACCTTGATGGTATCTGTATAAATAGTGTACTAACGGTGCTAGTGATCAGTAAAAGTCGAGAGACGATCGGAGTATATTCCCGAAGTATATTGTGTACAGATATAAATTGGTGAGCACCCTTTTATATTATTTATCCAACAGTAACATTATTTGTTTTTCTTTAAACAATGTCTGTCACTACCTCTGAATTGCATGAAATTAACAATAAAATCAACTGTGAACTAAATAACAAAATACCGTTCAGAACTTTATCTTCATTAACTGTAAACAAAGCCCATACAATTAAGAATCTGTCACCAGTCAAATCAAAATTTGGTGAATGTCTAGTAGCAACACTATTAGAAGATAATGCTGATGAGTTCAAAGTATGGTTACCGAAAAGAGTAACGGAACATATGTCTGAAGCGGTGATCAAAGAGATAAATGAATCACAAAATAAATATTCACTATCATATATAGGTCAAAGTTCACCTAAAACACCAGGCACTCGCTCCAAATGTTTGATGAAATTTGATTATATTCAACAATAATATATTTGGTGATGAGGTAGTACAGATTGTGTTGGGTATAAATAATATAATGGTTACTCCCATGTATTGGACCCCGATATATGGAAGGTAAATTCGAGATAAAAAAAAACATTTGTTTGTAGCTGATATTAGACGTTCCGTTTGTTTCAGAAGCAGACTAACTCTCCATTCCCATTATATAATGTGGATGCAGTATTCGGCAATGGGGTGGCCTGAAGCAAAAGATCTACGTAGTGCCATCCAGAGAATTGCATGCCAGTTGGTGGATTTGATTTTCGATGAGGAACATTCCACAGCGTATGACTTAAGTATCTGCTGGGATGATGAAGAGGTCGAACGAAAGAGGATACTAATAAGGAAATATGAAGCAGGGGAAAAGTTATGCAGACAGTATTTACGTGAAGAATGTACCGTCGACCAACTATGTGATGGAATGATTAATAATCAACTCAAACCATTTTTGTACGAAATAGTTAAATACTTACCTCAAGATATTATTATCAAATATCGCCTTCTAGATAAGGAATGATAACTGTATACACCGTGTGTCGTTTTATATGTATAAATAAAAAACTAAATGTACTAAAAAGCTGTTTTATTTCTGCGAGTTAGATATAATAAAAAATCAGAGACACTTAGTAGGAATGAATAAGTCCATTTTGAATAGATCCATCAAAGGCGTTGTAACTAATGCACGAATCATGAATTATCAATGCATACACCTTCGTATTCGCTGGGAAAGAAGATCTGGTTTCAAATTCCAATGATATATCCACAGTTGAGAGCTGAAGGTTATCAGGTTGATGACTGCAGTCAATCACAAATAGAGGATTGTCACTAAACTCCTTTATGTTAAGAATTGGTTCTGGAATGTCCTTGTTATAAAATGTTCTTTGGAAGCTCTCAAATGCATAGTAAGCTGCAGTATTTAGCTTTCTGTTGAAATCTAGGTTCCATCGTTCATACGGATATACCTGATTATTCAACTTTAATCGAATTGAATTTATGTTGGCATGAATGAACTTAGTGATATCCTCTTTAGGATTTTCTGCTAATTTTGAGTCTTGAAATCCAACGATAACAAACAAAGGCCTCTCCAGTTTGTTGGTTGTTCGAATTGCCCAGACGTCTGATGATGTTGAGCGAAGTGATGGCAGTTCATACAAATCCCAAGAGCGAAATGCTACCTTAATCCTTGAATTGAGACTGTTTTTATTCAATCGCTGTAGAAGTTTTACCTTGTATCGATCTTCAGGAACAATATGTTGAACCTTCCATTCAATCTTCGATATTGTTAACTGAGCGTCACATTCACCAACAAAGCAGTTTTTGAAAGATCTTGCAATTACCAAGACGAGCTCTTGTTTTATATTCAGAATTCCTTTTTTGTAGTCCTCTGCGAATCCCATTATATGCTTTAGAGGTATCCTACCACTGAATACTTTGCTGTTTAAATCCCATATCGCTAAATTATCAGCATTCAGGCCCCATCCGGTACATAAAAGTGTATGGGCTGCACTTTTACCATGTGAAATCATTGTTTTCATTGTTGAAGTTATTCCAGGATTCCGCACAACAACAACTTTTTCACCACCCATATGCAGAGAAATTTCATCAAATAAAAAGGATAGAGCATTATTAGATAGGTAGCACGTCTTCGTTGCATCTGCTGGGGTAAACGTTCCTTCAATGTAAATGTAACTGTCAGCAATATTTAAAATGAGATCTTGGAAATTTATCGGTATATGAACAATATCGGAGTTCTTGAAATACGGCGAACCGTACGGCTTGTATGTGTATTCATGAAGGCTGGCTAAGGAACGGTCCATGATAGGTTCCTCAAAAACATCCAACGTCTCACTTGATACGTGCAGAACCATTTTTTTTGGTAAGTTGCAGTCCTATAGATTCGAGGAACTTACGATTCAGTAGAGAAATTTTCGATGCTGTATCCTTGGCGGCAGACGAACGACGAATAACGTCAATTCTCTGATTTCGTCGTATTTTATGTCTACTTGTGTGAACTTTCTTGACATTTTTCAATTGGTATGAACCTACGTTGTACAAAAAACCCATCTTGCTGAATTATGAAGCTTGTTTTAAGTTAAACGTCGCAATTCCAATTTAACGATTACTTTTTCACCACGGAAGTTGATTAGATTCCCATCGTCATCCAAAATTTTAAGTGTGATGTTGTCGATAAACTGACGTCCGCTTGGCTTTACGCTCATATATATTACATTCTGTGGCTCCTTTGTTAGTTTGAATCCTGGCTCGACGTCTATGTCAAACTCGTAAAGAGTGTGCATTTCATTTCCATTGTGGTACGCGCCAGATATCAGTCCACAGTCGATTCTTATCAATCTAACTGTAGTTATATTAACCGGTAAAGTTGACACATGTATTTCGTCATGTCCAAAAATCTTCGGTTCAAACCCAATCAAAGATGCGATTGAGTTAGGAAAAGATAAGTCAACATCATACGCTGAGTATAGCTCACACTTTAATGTATTGTTGTTAGCTTTGAGAGAGAACAACTCATCAGTTGTGGGCTTAGGTGGGTGTATACTGATGGGCTTTATTGTCCTTTGTAAATATTTATTTAGTTCATCGATTTCGTAGGTACCTGGCGGAATATATATAATTTTGAATTTGGTGTTATCTGTTGGATACCTCAAAGCGATTAGATTATTTTCTTCGTGTACGTTGAATATTGAGTTGTAGGAGTAAAAACCTATTAGACCCAAACCATACTGGGCGCTAGTATCTAGCTCAATTGGTGGATAGAAATTAGCCGACAACTCGCTGTCATAACCCGTCAACGTAAGTGTGTAAGACATGACTGATGGGGTGCAAAAAAAGGTAACACTTTATATATCCAAACAGCAACATTTATTGAAAACAGCAATTGTTTTTTTGATTATTATTCTTTAAAGTAATATCATGTAAATTACAATAACAACAAAATATTTTTCTTGGCGGCGGCCCATCTGCTTGATCGCCACTCTGATGTGTATCATAATGCTCCCAGCAGAATTGGAATCGCTGCATGTCCGGGTCTTCCTTCAAGTGTAATGGTAGTTTGTACCATACATGTGCTATTTCATTAGGTGCGCATGCTATGAGTACTTCTTTTGGTATGTGAGCAAGTTCCTCTTCTGTCATGTTCAACAGACTTCTTTCCTTTGAGAATGCTTTCAGGGAATAACTCATTTTTCTAATTGTTTCACGATCCATTTTTATTAGCTTTCTGCTTTTCCTCGGAAAGGAATCGTAGACACAAATGTCCACACCAAAAAGTATTGAAGTTCTGCTGTCGTCTGAGATTATACAAGATCTTAATTTTCCTTGATTGATCGAATAAATACTTCACTAGCTCGTTCGTTGGTGGTAGGTTGCCGAAACTATCATAATACAACACCACCATTCCCCGTTTTATATATGATACCCAATGTGACCCACCCCCACTCTTGCTATCTAAGTTGATAATGGCTGACTCATTCCAGAATGGACCTTGTTTAGGTAGATCATCACGCATAAAAACTCCTCTGAAATACGGTATTTTTAGCTGTTTGGCATAATAAACAAGGTCGTTGTCTGTCAGCGGTCGTTGGGGTAGGGTTTTTAAAAGTTTTTTGAAGTCCGAGCTTTGATAAACAAACCCAATCCTTTGCGGTATGGTTTCAAATATAAACCACTGCCAATTTTATTCATACCGGAGATAGATGTAGAATTTTTTTCTCGTGCTGAATTTATTGCTTTAGAGGTCCTAACAATATTTGCAATACCCCCAGCGAGACTGCCTAATGCTGAGAGACCTGCAAAAATTGGTATCAAGGGTAGAATTCCACCTACTTTTGGAATAGGTATAACTCGCGGAAGGCGAATACGTCGTTTCCCTCCCAGAGACTTGATATGCTTCCGGGCGGCTAATAATGCTGCAGAAGTTGCTTTTCGTAGCACGTTATTATCTTGCTTATGGTTCGAAAATCTCTTCATATTTTTGCGAACTCTGTTTAGTATCCCTGAACCAAAATGCACCTTCTTTGTAGCCTTCCTCATTTTCCTACGCACACATTTTTTCTTATTCCTTCTACGTCGTGATCCATAACCCATTCCCGCATGATGTTTTACACGTAATGCATTCCACAATTTTTTACGCATGCATTTTTTCCTACTGCGCCCACGTCGTGATGCAAGACCCATTCCAGTGTGACGTTTTACTTTCATAATATTTGTAACTAACCAGGCAGCTGCTTTTTCTCCGAAGTTTGCATCAGCTGATTTGACTCGTTTCCAGGCTTCTTGTTGAAGCAGGTAGTCAGCCGAGTGTCTTGTAGCCAAGTCAGATTTGCGGTATGCAAGGTCGTGCTGTAAGCAAGCCGCGTCTAATTTATTGATTCCTTTTTGGCCAAGAGCTAGCCTTTCCTCCACGCGCGTGCCCGGCCCACAAAACTGATAAAAGGGTAAATGTGCTTCGAATGG
Source organism: Callosobruchus maculatus (assembly GCA_951848785.1). Lineage (NCBI taxonomy): Eukaryota > Metazoa > Arthropoda > Insecta > Coleoptera > Chrysomelidae > Callosobruchus > Callosobruchus maculatus. The sequence goes on along the minus strand of CATOUR010000041.1, from coordinate 18,417,748 downwards.
CAACTTATCTATCAACTTGTTAACAATTCCACCACCAGTTTTGGAAATGCTGCTACACCTTCTCCCAAGAAGTATCGGCATTTAAATAAAACATATATAAACAACTGCGGCTTATATACGGTTAAGTCGTTGCACGATGAAGGTGACAAAACAAGATCAGGAATTAAGTATTAGCAATATTGATGTAAAGGTCACGGATTTGGAAAATAATACTTCTCATCATCGACATGGTATACTACTACCATCCACGATTCGTTGTATTATTGTTGGCCCATCAAACTGCGGAAAAACCAATGTGCTGATATCTTTGTTGTTGCATCCTGATGGGCTTTACTTCGAAAATATCTATATATTTTCAAAATCGCTTAATCAACCCAAGTATACATTCATAGAAAAAGTAATGAAGTCGATTGATGGATTGGGATATCATGCATTTACCAATAACTCTGATATTCTACCACCATCAGAAGCCAAACCAAATTCAGTTTTCATTTTCGATGACGTTATATGTGAAAATCAAAATGTTATCCGAGAATACTTCAGTATGGGTCGACACAAAGGTGTGGATTGCTTTTATTGCGTGCAAAGCTACAGTTGGATACCAAAAAGGGTGATTAGAGATAACGCAAATCTGATTGTGTTGTTCAAAGTTGACAACACTAACCTCTCACATGTTTTTTCAGATCATGTGGCACCCGACGTAACCTTTAAGCAGTTCCAAGATATGTGTGCAATGTGCTGGAGGGAGAAATATGGGTTTCTAGTAATTGATAAAGATAGAGAACTAAAAGATGGTCGGTACAGGAAAGGATTCGATAGTTTCATAAATCCACTGGTGGACTAGGAATATCATCAATTGAATGTGAGACTGCAATCAATGTACATCGCAGCTGTAGCATTACCATAACAAGTATGAAGCAGCAACAGAGCAGCATTGAGATTGCTCTCAAAAAAGAATTAGTGGAAGCAACAGAGTCTGTCCAAAAAAAATTTAATGCTGTAAAGAAAGGTCGCGACATCGATAACACAGCATTGGAACGGATATATGAACCTATTACGAAACAGCTGAAGACAATAGCGAATGCATCAGTTCATACACAATCGAAACAACCAATGCAAAACGTTGGTCATACAAGCACTCCTAAAAGACCACAATCTACATATCCAAATCAAACCCTTCCCTCTACTAGTACACCAAAAGGGGCGAGATTCGAAGAATTGACTTCCGCTGCTTTTTCCGGTATAACACCAATAAAGGAGTTACCTGATACACCATCATCAATTAATGAGAGGGAAAGAGATTCAGTTACTCAGTATGTATCTACAGCTAATTCAAGTGTGGACAGAGAGGCAGTTGCTGAGGTGCTGAAAAGTCATATAGATAATTTGAGAGCAGGACATCCGGCCTATGGAAGTGTTTATAATGTGAGGATCAACCCACAATCACAGAAGCTGTTAATGGGTGTACATGAAGTGGAATTTGATGATAAGGCGGTTTATTTATCGTCGGGTGATAAGACTACTAAATTCAAACTATCCCCAGACTTACTAGATATGATGTTTGTAGGAGATACACGAAACTCCAACTCAAAAACTCTACACACATTCAGGTCCATATTGAATCTAACTAATGTACTTCGCAAAGATTACACACCTCTTAATATTTACAATGTCGACGGATCTGAGTATTTCAATAAATTATTTAATATCCTATCTACATCATCCCCCATGCATTTGAGAGCCAGAGTTGGTAGGGGACATACACAAATGAAGATACCTAAGTATAAGATATTTAACACTAATAAACGCGACTTTGTGTACTGGAACGACATCAACGAGCTGATTGATCGATTGAAATTGCTATACAGCTCAAAATCAGCTGGTCATACAAACCACGACAACGAAATTTTATCTATAATAGAAGAATTGCGTGAAGAGGGCGTAATACGCTAATTTGGGGTATATATATTTGCGAGTTGAAAGATCCCTCTAATAGTATAACGCTTTCGTAGCGATGCACAATACGATAGATAAGTTTGGTCGTCGCAGTTCTAAGCATACAACTGTACGTGGTATTCCAGGTATTGGTTTTAAACTTACACAAACTGGAAATTATGATATCAATGGAAAGCAGTTAAAGAATGTTGGTGATCCTACAGATGAAAATGACTCTGTTCATATAAAGTATGTTGAAAAAAAACTAAAAAGTACCGCTGATATGCTTGAAAGTATAGTGAATAGCAAAACGCTAGAATTGAGTGATGGCCTTGAGAAAAAGATTGATGTATTAACAACCAATTTGATATCCATTTTAGAGCAACTAGAGGTTCTATATAATTTTTGCCAGAAATTAGCTAGTGGAGTCAACAGGGAATTCGATGCTGAAGGTGGCCCTGTTTTACCAGCGTGGCTTGCAGGCTACACTTTAAATCAACTCAGACCATAGATCGGTTGATTTTTCATGATTAATGATCAGTTTCTTTTCTACAATCACCTGAGTCAGACCTCTACATGTAGATATGTCAGTTAACAGCGCAACAAAACGTGGCATAGCAGAAGAATTACACAAGGCAGTTCGGAAGAACTTTCGCCGTCGAAAAACTATCATAAAAGGTTTCGCTGACTTATGGCAAGCCGATTTAGCGGAAATGCAACCTTTTCATAAGGAAAATAATGGCTATAGATACATATTGGTAGTCATTGACTGCTACTCTAAGTTCTTATGGTGTAGAGCAATTAAGAATAAAGATATGCAAAACGTGACGGCTGCAATGCATGATATCCTGCAGGACGCTAGCTATCATCCAACCAATCTGCAAACAGATAACGGATCTGAGTTTTACAATCGCAAATTTTTTGATCTGAGGCAAAGGTATGGAATTAACCATTACTCCACGTTCTCTACGAAAAAAGCAGCAATTGCCGAAAGAGCTATTCGTTCACTGAAACACTTGTTGTACAAGGAATTTTCTGCAAGAGGTAGTTACAAATGGATTACAATTCTGCAAAATGTCACCAACCTCTATAACAACAGGAAACATCGAACAACAGGATTGGCCCCCATCGAAGTCGATTTTCATACACGATTGAATGTGTATCGCAATCCAAAGGTAGCAGGCAGAAGTAAGCTTAAACTTGGGGACATTGTGAGAGTAAGCAGATATAAAGGTGTATTTGAAAAAGGTTACACCCCCAACTATTCTACGGAATTGTTTAAAATACGCAACGTTAACATTACAAATCCAGTCACATATATGTTAGATGATATGGATGGGCAACCGATAAGCGGCTGTTTCTACGAAGCTGAGCTAAAAAAGACGCAGTTTCCAGATGAGTATCTGATTGAAAGGGTCTTGAAGAAAAGAGGAACCAAGCTCTTCGTTAAGTGGTTAGGTTTCCCGAAAGAAAAAAATTCGTGGATAGACGTAAAAGATGTATTGTAATGATTCAATAATATATTTGAATGGTTTCTCGATAACTGTGTAAACTTATTTCATTATTTTTTGTTTGGATGATTTTTAGATTCGTTTATAAATAAAACAGTTGTTTGGACTAACTGTAGTTTTATTTTTTCGCATATATATATTTACAATAATAATCATTGACTAATTTGTTAGATTATTAAATCGGGCGACCTCGCTCGCTCTCCACCTGCGTCTCTCCTTCTTGGACAAGAACGGTGGGGGCATCCGCAGGACCGCCCTGTTTTCTAAGTTCGGTTTATAGCTCTGGTAGTTATCGCTATCCCAGTTTTCTGAAACAAAAAAAGTGTTGTTTTGTAATGCGTGCGAAGATTGCAAGATGCAAAAGGTGAGAGGTGTATAAGGATATATTGCTAAATCTTACGAGGTTTCATTAAATTTAGATTTTTCAGGAATGATGGGTACACACGTTGAAAGTATCAATATCATATTATCAATACACAACAAAAAATAATAAAAAATTGCTATGTTGGCGCATGTTGAAAGTATCAATATCATAGGATTGGTACAAAACAAAAAAAAAAAAGATGCTAAGTTGGTGGTGGTTTGATTTTTTCGCATTTAATAAACACATTTTATACCTTCACTCTGCACCTCTACATTGGTGGTGGCGACTTCATCACCCTGCTCTCTTCCTTTTACCCCATGGTTGTCAGAAGCTGTAAAAAGAAAGAATTATCGATGAGTATATGGTTAGTTTGTAATAGAATACGTTTGCTTCGCAAAAAAAGTAAAAACATAGAAAGATAAACTGTTTTTGATAAATTTTTAGTGTCATCAATAAAGGTAGCATTTCATAAACTCGGAAATAATTACTCATAAACAAACTACATAGGTACCTTCAGATGGTGCATGACTCTCTGCCAATCTTCGCCGACACCGCACCAGGTGATTAGCCATCGACGACGGCTTCACTAGATGGTCCGCGATCAGCGGACATTGCCGCAGACCAAATGTCCGGTGATCTGCGGTCGATGCTGCCACACCACCCCGACATGCTGTCGCCCGCAGCCGCCTCGCCACCTCTGTGAAGCCGCTGTATCGGCTGTCACCCGGAATGACCTCTGGTGCTGAAAAGAAAAGAAGAGTACATTGTAGAAATACATATGAGTGGATACTAGCGAAAACAGACTTGCTGTATTTTGACTTGTTACTTGTACGCAATGTATACAATGGCAGAATAATGTTTACCTTGACTCAGGTGCTCCAGGTCCAAGATGTTGAATCCTATGGCTTCCATTCTCGTTCTTCCTCTTGATTATCTTGCTGTAATCTTGCTATAACTGAAGAACTGAATCACGAACTTCACTAAGTAATTCTCGTTCAGCCACCGTATTTATACGATATTAGGGGACTAACGCTTCCCCTCCTCCGCTTCAATCCTCTCTTAGGGTACGTCGTTTCAGGAATATAGAAAGACCAACCCACCAGCCAATCGGCGTATAGACCACTAAGTACGTTATATGCTTTGGCAACGCATTCGCACGTCATCAACTGCTATTGAAACGGGAATATAGAAAGATCAACCCACCAGCCAATCGGCGTATAGACCATAAATCCCTATTGGTGGAAATGTTATATGCTTTGGCAACGCATTCGTACGTCACCAACTGCTATTGAAACGGGAATATAGAACGACCAACCCACCAGCCAATCGGCGTATAGACCATAAATCCCTATTGGTGGAAATGTTATATTCTTTGGCAACACATTCGCACGTCATCACCTGCTCCTGAAATACTTTGTCGCCCAACCCCAACCATGCTAATTTAGATCTGTGTACCACTATATCGATATCTGAAACCAACAAGAATTGTGGATGCTCCCACCAATATAACCTTATTGGATGCGATAGTTTCACCCAACCCACCCATCTAAAGCTTATTGGTTGTGATTGTTTCGCCCATCCTCCCCATCCAAGTATTCGTCCCCTCCGCTCTGATTTTACAACTGAATTATGTTGTGAATTTTTGGGTATAAATACAGCTTCATTCTGTAAGGCTTTTCAGTTCTACGTTCTTCAGAAAATCGTACCGTTCCGCAGAAAAATATTGTATATCATACCTATATCACCAACATTATGGCCGCAACCAATAATCAAGATGTTATAGTCGTCGGGGACGACTTACGGGCCATCCTGCAGGAGTTCGAAGATGAGGGGTTGCCTTTTACGCAGCTGGCTGCAGATGTCCAAGAAGAACTTGAAGAATTCGTCCATGTGAACCCACCAGCTGAAAACAACACCAGTGTGAACACCCCTGCAGCAATAGGAGCTGGCGTGGATGCAACGGAAGCAGCCGCAAGTGCAGTGCCTGTCCTGGCAACCAGTGTGAATACTCCTGTAGCTATAGGAGCTGGCGTGGATGCGATGCAAGCGTCCACAAGTACAGTGCCTGCGATAACGAGTAGAAAAATAAAAAAGGCACCTTCCAAGCCTTTTGGAGCATTATTGCGGCAGACATTGGAAAAATCAAATAAACCTCCAAAAACAGAGATCGAAGACCAGACGGAAGCGTTGAGGAGTACTGTTCAACGCATCAAGGATGAAATAGCAAATAATGAGCGGCAACTGGTAGAGGAGCTGGCACTGAACGATAGTCTCCAAGCAGCACAAGTTATCGATGAGCAAAAGTTGAAACAGCTAGACGATGAAAGGAAGCGTGTAAAAGAAACCAAGACGAGGAGAAAGCGACAGTTGGATGATTGCAAGAAGAGAATCGACACCCTACGAGTGACATCAACTCAAAAAAGATGCAAGCTGACTGAAGAGAAGGAACGTATTATATCTTTCTTTGAGTTGTAAAATAAACAGCAAAATATTATATATATATTTATATACATTATATGTATCGATTTGCCTCATATTACGAATATTGAATAAAAATAAAAAAAAGGTATGATCTTTTATTTGATGATGGTATATTGTGTAAGTACCAGCGGGCTAACAGAAACGGTAAATATACCTTGTGGATTAGGGTGTGGCTTTACAGTACCCACCACCCAACGCCACCGATGTTCCACAAATAAAATGAAGAGGTGGGGAGGTATGGAGGGGGCTTTAGTGTGGGGAGCTTAGAACATAAAAGGCAGAGTTCTTGTCAATGAAAAACATAGTGCAGAGTCAACTGGTACAGTAATACAACTAGCAGCGAAATGGACTTCTCTACAGAGTCAAACGGACCTTGCGACTCCACGTCTTGGATGCAGGATCAAGAGGACAGTTCCAGCATATGGAGTATGGAGACTGCGGTACCGGATGATGAGACACCCGACCAATCTCATTGGGCGGTGGCGAGACCACCGATGGACCATGGACCATGCGACTCCACAGTACAGCCGCTGGGGTTCCTGTTGTCTACTATAGACAGCTCATCAGATAACAGCGATGATGATGATGATGCTGATCCTTATCGTCCAGATGGTCCATCAAACCTTAGAGGTGCGCGGATAGAACTGCCTTTTCTCATAGATAGTGAGGAGGAGACATGAGGTGCTATTATTAAATTATAAAGAGATTTTTTTTTGTATTAACCAATAAACTTGTTTTTTTAAATCGTACTTTTTTTCAAAAAACCTTACCATCGTGACAGAAAAAAAATTCATCGAGCGTGGGCGGCTTTGCCAACAAACGATCTTTCTAAAAATTTTATTCAGTGGTGTACTTTATTTTCTCATTTTTTATCAGTCTTCCAATTTTGTCTATCTCGATTTTTTCATGCTTCTAACGTTTTTTTTTCACTCTTTTTTTTCTGAAAAACCACCGTTTTGAAGGACCGTTGAAGATCACATTTGGCCCTCAAAATGCGTCAAAATGGGCCTCCGCCGAGCCTTTGTATGCGCGGCGAGATAAGGTGGGCTCCGCCGTCGACCCACCGCCCGTGTCCAGATGGTCCATCAAACCTTAGAGGTGCGCGGATAGAACTGCCTTTTCTCATAGATAGTGAGGAGGAGACATGAGGTGCTATTATTAAATTATAAAGAGATTTTTTTTTGTATTAACCAATAAACTTGTTTTTTTAAATCGTACTTTTTTTCAAAAAACCTTACCATCGTGACAGAAAAAAAATTCATCGAGCGTGGGCGGCTTTGCCAACAAACGATCTTTCTAAAAATTTTATTCAGTGGTGTACTTTATTTTCTCATTTTTTATCAGTCTTCCAATTTTGTCTATCTCGATTTTTTCATGCTTCTAACGTTTTTTTTTTCACTCTTTTTTTTCTGAAAAACCACCGTTTTGAAGGACCGTTGAAGATCACATTTGGCCCTCAAAATGCGTCAAAATGGGCCTCCGCCGAGCCTTTGTATGCGCGGCGAGATAAGGTCCGCCGTCGACCCACCGCCCGTGTCGATGTTAGTCGACGGCGCAGCAGTTTTTTCATATTTTTTTTATTTCTCATTTTATTAACCAGAAAAGAACTAGATTTCAAAATCGATATATATATATATATTTGAATTTATTTATTTTTAATTATAAGACATACATAAAAAATATTGTAATAAAAAAACACATTTGTACATTACTACTATCTTAGAAAATTTTACACAAATATCTAACACCTGCATACAAATAAATACAAAATTAAAAGTTTTTGTTCACATATTTTTTTTTGTTACTCATTTATTAAATAATCTCATAATCGATATATTTATATATTTTTTTTCAATTATAAGATATACATAAAATTACATTTGTACATTGCTACTATTCTATAAAAATATTATTAACTGAAACACTAAATTTGAGAACAAGTATAATTTATTTTCTGTAATTATTATACATGAAAAGTTATTAATTATAAAATATATATTTTAACAATAATATTTTTATACATACATGAAATTTTATTAAAATTGAGTAATACATTTTTTGTAATTATTGTACATGAAGATTTATAAAAAAATAAAATATACATTTAAACAGTAATATTTTTATATACACATGAAATTTTATTAAAATTAAAAAATACATTTATATAATAAGATTTTTATATATTCAATGAAAATTTGTTAAAATTAAAAAATATATATTTAATAACAATTATATATACATGAAAAATTTATTAGTTAAAATATACATTTATACAATACTATAATTATAAAATAAAGATGCTATACAAATATCTAACTCTAAATATATACATATAAAACCCTAATTCTAACTATAAGGGAAAGTGTAGTATATATCTATATATATACTATATATATATATACTACACACCCTTCTGGTTTTGGGACAGACAGATCGGATGGTAATCCACGGATTCGATCGTCGCTATCTGTCCCTCCAGCTTTGCTATCTTCGCCTCATAATTTTCTATCTTGGAGGCTCTCTCCTCCAGGCCTTCAAGCTTACCGCCGGCTTGCCGCAACTTCACGTCCTGCTGCTGAGCTTCTTTCCGACGTTGCTGCAACTTCGATTCCCTCGATAGTACTTCCTCCCGAAGTTGCTGCAACTCCACCTCCTGCAGCAGAACGTCGCCCCAAAGTTGCCGGCTCGACTCTTCGGCGGTTCGCTTCTCCTCCCTGGCGGCCGATAAGATCTGCGGGAACTGGTCCTCCTTCAGTTCCTGCACCCTCACCCTTGCGTCCTGCAGTTCCTTTCTCATCTTAGCAGTCGCCTTGGCAAGCAGCGAGCCAGGATCCTCCTCCACAGTCTGGCTGCTCCCACTACTGGTCTGGCTGCTGCTGCCGCTACTGCTTCCGCTACTGCTTCCGCCACTGCTTCCGCTACCGCTGCTACGTTGACTGGCCTCGTGCGATGTCAGCGACTCGAGGGACGATTGAGTCGCTGATATCCGCGGTGTCCTGGGTGTACGCGGCAAGGCCTCCAGGATGTCAGCCGGTGCCGGTGAAAATGATGACTGGGCATCATTAACCGCAAGAGGTTCCGGGCTTCGACTTGCCTGATGAAGCTCCGAAGATGTCGTCGTCGATGACTCCACTGGAGCAGTAACAAGCACATTCTGATGCACTATAATTTTGTGTGCTTGATTCTGATCCGGTGGAGTAATCGACAACGGCAATGTCGGGGTAGCTTCCTCAACAACCGCCGAAGTCCGGACGGGTGACTCTCGCAAAAAAGGTGGTTCCGTTACAGTCGGAGCCTCGTGCAATACGGAGAAGTCTACCGTCGACTCCGGTACAGCAGCGGAAGTGGCAAACTGGGGTACAGGTTGCCGAAATCGAGCTGTGTAAGTCTTGCATGCCGACTTACACAGCTTAAATTTGGCACCCTCATTTCGCTTCCGCTGCGTTGCCGAACTCGACGGTACTCTTACAACCTTCTTTCGCGGCTCTTTTTGCATCGCAACCACTTTTTTTTGCGATTCATCACCATCTACCTTCTTGGGGCGTTTGGTACCCGTCATCATCTTCATAGGCGCCGTCCTTTTCCTGGTGGTAGGACTTGCGCGTACTTGCGAGGGACCAGCCTTGGCAACAGGCGATCGCGATAGCAGCGTCGATCGCTTCGGTGAGCTTTGAAACTCATCTTCTGAGTCGTATTCGATGGGCATCTGTAACAATAAAGAGAAAACCATATTTAGAAACATATCCATGAGGGTAGTTGGTAGAGCGGTCTCCCAAGTTAGGATAAAATTATTTTTACTTACACTTCTCTTCAGAGACATGGTTCGTAGCTGGTTAGTTGGTGGCTGGTAGTGAGATGTATTCTGGCGGCAAAAGCTGGACAGAATGATTTCTACCTGTCCTCGCCTGCACTTTTAAGACCTCAATCCACCAATCAGATAGTTCGAGAGTAGGGGTAGAGGCAGAGGTGTACGCCCACTCCTCCAATGGGGATGAAAGACAGCCCACATCCCTACCCTATCAACTCCAATGTCGCCATGTTTTTTTTTGTCTCTTTCTACATCAATGTGTATTTAGAACTTATGAAATATTTCATGAGTTTGAATACCTGGAGCGGTAATGATTTTTTAAGTATGTATTAATAGATGTGTATGCCTTAAAGAGGGTAGCCATGGGGCACCATTAAATTTTAAATGGGTATTTATAGAGGCTTACCTTTCTTCATGGAATAACCTAATCTTAAAGATGGGGTGGCAATAACAAATTTTGTTAATGGCTTAGGGATTATATAGAGGCTTACCTCTCTTCGTGGAATAATCTAATCTTAAAGATGAGGTGGCAATAAAAAATTTTGTTAATGGCTTAGGGATTATATAGAGGCTTACCTCTCTGCGTGGAATAACCTAATCTTAAACATGGGGTGGTAATAAAGTTTGTTATGGACTTAGGGATTAAAGAAATAAACTGTATTATGAGTTTACGAGACCCAAAGGGTCTCATTCCCCGAAACACTCCGACTGCTAGGGACAGCTCGCCTTTTCTATAATTATACTCGTTTAAATAAATATCTCAAAGCTTTCTTGTGGATATATTTATTGATTAATACAATTTGAAATTTTCTTATGTATATATTAACATACCAAATAAAAGTAACTGCAATACACAAAGATTTAAATATCAATTCTAAAACTACAAATATAATACGTTGAAAGCAACTTAAAATTCCAAGACTCCACTAACAACTATTTAAGATATTAAATTCTGCAACAACCAAAAAATTATGAACAGACAACTTGAATCTGAAACTATGAATCTAAAAGAAAGACACTCTATGTATTAATGAAAATTATGATCTGCTCTTTCGGCTAACGACTCGTCTTTCAGAACTTTCATATGTGGTTGCGGATGTGACGGAGGCGGTGTCCTAATCCACGAATCAATAGCCTCACAAACTCTCAATGCACATCTCCCATTCGTGTTTTCGGAATGGTAGTCACACTTTTTGCTATGAACACTCTGCTCTGCTCTGCTCATGCCCACGTTAAGACAGATACTATGATCTATAGCCTCAATGTTCACTATCTGTATGTTTTTCAAGTTTAACATAGCTACAGCTCTCACTACATACTCATACTTCTGATGGCCCTTAAGAAAGATTTTATCGCTGTTCCTGATATGTTGTTTAATTATTTTCATGATTTGTTGCGCATTTGTATTTCCACTACTGTATCTGATGCCATGATTATATTTTTCCAAAAACTTGACGCTTCTTTGATCTTTTACGCTCAGTTCATTGAATTTAATGACGGGTTTAAGCACATAATGAAATAAACTTCCACTTTTCTTAAACCCTATCTCTTTTGGAACAAACGTAGACTGGATATTATATCCTTGGATATCTAGAACAACTATAGTCATTTTTGAAGTCTCACAATGAATCTGATGTAGATTGTGGGTAGTCTGAGTTTAGGTTAAATAAAATGTGCCAACTTTATTCTGCAAACATATATTTAATACTATCACACTTTACAAGCTTACAGTAACTTAAATCTAATATTTAGAAACTTCGGCTAACATTAATTGTATAAGTAGATCTAAATTACCATCTTCAGGAGCCTCATCTCGCGCGGTGATCTGATTAATGGCATCGATAGCATATTTTACATTCGATGCGGGGTCTGTTTGGTAAAATTGAATGTCAGAGTGCCCCCAGGGTAAAGTTTTTGTTGTATTTGGAATTATAAACCTTTTATCATCGTTGTGTGCTAAAGCTACTTTATTTTTGACTTCTGTATATACATCATGCAACCTGCTTTTGAATGTATTCATTTTTCTTAAAATCAGACCACCATTCTCTAGTATATGCTTATAATCATTACCACATAACTGATTTTGTATTACTGCTTTTTTAACACCCTTTGCTTTTTTCATTTCTCCCTTAACTGACTTGATATAGTATGCCTTCGCACCTGTTCCGTAAAAACTTATTATAGGATCTTCTGGAAATTCGTCTTTCATTTTACCCAGAATAGAGTCATTGACTGGAATGTTGAACTCATTGTTTTGTTTATAATTTGAAGTATCAAACTCGCTAATATTATTTCTCATAAATTCATAGAAGTCATCTGTATGAGTTTTCAAAATTTGCGAATCTGTATCACAGTAAAGCATAGATACTTTATCGTTGAACTGCTTTTTAAGAAACCCATAAAAAAAATCATACATTACTATTTTAGATATGTCCAGTATACAGAATCCCACGTATATTGGCTTAAAATAATGTACTCTAACTTTTCCTAAATGGATAGCTGCAAGATTTTCGTTGAATATGGAACAACTCTTGAAATTTGGACGAGCTACTAGTGCTCCGACACCGATGCTATTACGAAGATTTTCCCAATGTGTGACCAACTTTATATCTCTTCTATTATCTACATTTTCCATAGTTTTTCCAAAAATTGCATTATTTAGAAGCTTATAAAAGTCCCTTTCAAATTTATTGTTTGCTTTATTACGCATTGCCTTATTGAGATCGATATATTCCTTCAACCAGAACGATTGTTTGAACTTAAGGATCCTGTGAACCTTGGTTACTTGCAAACCATACCGTACAGCTTGTTGTAGTACGCGATAATGTACAATATATTTTTTCTTGTCGTACAGATTTGGGATTAATTTCGGAATCTTTGTCTTGGCATTTGGTGGGATCATACTTTCCACCAAAAACGGAAGGTCGCTATGTGAATCGTGTAACCCTTCAGGATATCGCACATCAACTTCCAAGACATAGCCATTCTCACCGTCTATTTTGGCATTTTCTAAATCGAATGTAGATATTTCTGAATCCCCCATCCATTCAAAACCTCCCGTAGGAAGAGGTGACGACATAGCATGCCCGTAAAGATTCGTGGCATCGAGATATGATATAAATGTCGATTCTTTAGATGGATCATAATTTGGTAAATATTTATTATTTGCTTCGTGCATTCTATCGCTGCATTGACTTATCCCCCCGCGAATACCATTCTTAAAGAACCCAATCATATCTATGTCCGTAAGGAGCTGGAGATTAACTTTGGTATACTTTAACATGGCATCCCAAGACAATCCAGGAGATGTAAAATAGTGTGCTGGATCCAATTTGTAAATATTCATACTATTTCTCCTAAACCTTTCAAAGACATCACACAAGAGAAGCACGTCTGTCCGTAAATAAATATCAGAATATTCACCTAGATTCCTACAGTTGAACGTTCTCCATACAGTTATTGCCCTCGAATATTCCTCCTCAGATATATCTTTCTCATTCAACTTATCATAAAACTCTGCCTTTGACGGTAAATATTCTTGATCCAATTTCTTTACATCATCCACATAATTGTAAGGAAATACACCTTTCTGTCTAATTAAATTAAAGACTCTAGGGTCTGAAAAATACTTTTTACTCTCCAGAAAATCCCTACTAGTCAAACTGTCTGATAATGCTTGTAAAGATCCAGGTAGAAAACGACAACTATCGATAAATCTCATTTGTAAAAACTTCCTCCTTATTCTACCGGTTCGGTCCACATAGTCATGCATATACAGACTTTTTGTAAATGAAATGTATTTTTCCTTATTCTGGGCTACCACGTCTATCTTATCTCCATGAGAAGATAGTTGTTTGATAAATAGGTGACAATCGTACCCACTTAAATTGTGCGTTATAATTGGTATAAAATTTGGTAATTTGAAATTTAAATTACATTTCGAATGTGCAGCCCCGAATCTAACTTTACCAGTTATGTGGCAATGATCGCGAACTTTAATATCGGATCCTGAAAATGGTTTCTCACAGATGTTACATTTCGTTGAAGTATCAAATTCAATCTGCTCTTCCGGCGTTAAAGGGATCATGGGAGTTACATCTTTCAAATATTTGAAATATAGTTCTTTAAGATCAGCTTCTAGCCTTGTCACGAATTCTTTCGCCGCGTCTTTACCTCGATACAAGACAAATTTGGATAAGTCAGAATCAAATGAAGATTTAATAAAATATGAAAATGAATATGGTTCATGTGTGTGGGTTTCGTTTGTATACGAATATTCTGGGTTGGGTTCACAGTTATCGATTGGTTTTAATGATGACTCAAAATCCGCATACACAACAAAGGGGACCGGCATTTGCTTTTCAAAATTCTCGAATTTAAGTATGTTTTCTGGAACCTGATTACCAAACTTATCAATTCGTAATTTTTCTGTGGGTGTTATCGTGAATATATGATTGCAATCGTTCCTTTGGTGAATATCTAGATACGCCTTCGTTGAAAAATATAACAAACAACCGTCACAAAAGTACCGCTTATGCTCGTTTGAACTTAACTGATGTGCAACTAACCGTGAAAGATCTCTTATCCAACAATAGTGACCATTCCCCTTATCATCCGTTAAATAGAGCAGATTGACATGTAAAGCTAATTTCTTCTGAGCATATCTCAATGGACCAACTATTTCGTATGTGATATTACCATCTTTGATTATTTTTTCAATTCCGTACACGTTTATAGATATATTATTGTTTCTCTCGAACAATGAGATATCTTTAAAAGTAATAGGAAAGTTCATACCGTGGACATTCAATATGGTTGAAAAATGCGGGTAGGATGACACTTCCGCTACTCGGGTGCTTGCTGGTAGTAGCGCTGATGTGACGGCCCAAGCAAAGCAACACTGGTCTTGATTTCGCACATTTACCACTGCCTTCTTTTTCTCTATAAAGTATGGTAACTTTATATAAGACGATCCACCCAATGGTGAAAACTTGTTAATGTTCACTTCAGCATAAAGGATACATTCGATCGCCCACCCTGAAAATAAAACAACAAAGGTTACTATCTCAATTTATGCACTTCTCTAAATATCTAACATACCAGAATCCTTCTCCTCAAACTCAGATGATTGGGATGTAATTTCATCAGCAAACCGTTGATAAACATCAGATAGGTCTGTGCTCTCGTCTATTACTTTATTAACCGTATTGAAGGATTTGACGTCTGCCACATCACTCGTTTGTAATACATACTTCCCGAATACTTCCATGTTCACTTTCAGGGCTCTGTGCACTCGAAGTTTCTCTTCTATTACATCTAGAGTATTTTGCTTGATGTTATCGAAAAACTCTTTAAAGTCGGTATACAATTCTGATGGGCTAAATCTATAGCTGGCAATTCTACATTTGAATGCACTTTTTATAAGTCTCACACCATCAGTGATCGGGATCGATGAATTTGTTCTATGTTGTAATGTCCTTGCGTGGGCAGTCATTCGATTTTTCGGAAGTGAAACATTGCAGCAAGGACATATCATATTCGGAGGTGTACTATCCAATTTAATTTTTTTAGCTTGTGGTCCACTTGTGGAACTGCCACTGCAAACATTTCTCTGATGTCGACGCAAATTGTCCGAACGCGTAAAATTATCACCGCAATCACTACATGTATGCATCTTATTAGACTATATCTTGATCACTGTCTGTCAAGCAACTGTAGCATCGATGATCGAGCCTCCTCGATTTATAGCTAGATACTCAAGGGCATCGTACCCCCACCTCCACTCATTCGCTTATCATGCAAGGCCCGACGTTAGCAAAACACGTTCTTTTGTAAGGCCAAGCTCAAGGCTATCCCCACCCCATTTTAATAACATTCAGGGAGGATCACTATCGATCCTCATAGGAAAATCATACAACTAATTTCAAGGTTATACAAACAACCAATACAAACACTAATAACAAATATTTCACAATCAGTCAATGTGAACTGGAACTCTCAAGGTTACCCAACACCCCATTTAAAAAGCCCCATTAAGATACGATCACTTTTGGAAAGACAACGTTACAAAATGACCTTCAGGGAGGATCAGAACCGGCACCTATAAGAAAAACCCACGTCAATACACCTCATGAAATATGGAAACCAAGGTCATCCCCACCCCATTTGAATGACCTTCAGGGAGGATCAGAACCGGCATATCCATACTACTTACCTACTGTATCCTACACAACAGCATTGTTCCGATATCTTGCGCAGTTTAAGTTATATTATTCTGAAGATGCCTAAAGCTAAAGATTTAAATCTGAAACGGCCTAAGGTTTATAGGCATACATCACAATATTATAGAGTAATAAAAAATATAGGAAAAATAGGCACTGCTGTTACGGAAAATAGTTTTAGTCCTTGCGCAAGTTATTCAACCAACAATGAGCCATTGACCTCAAGAAATGATCCTGATCATACTCATTCACAGAACATGACTTAGATAGGTACTGATGAAGTCTTAAGTGATTGGGTACAACTCTTGATCAACTGAGTATGTTGGCTTTAAAATATAAAATAACTATAACTGCAGTTCGAGAGCTGTTAACAATTCATGGTAGAAATGAACTGCCAAAAGATGGAAGGACCTGGGACTGCTTTAAATAATTTAATTTTGTTGAATGCACGAATGAAAAATAAACAAAATGTGACGCACCCCATACTGAATTATCCAACAGGACCCTAGTTTCGCCTTAAAATAGACTTTGACCTTAAAGTAATTTTTTAGTCTAAAATAGGAAAACTTTGCCCACGAGGTTGAAAATGTACCTCTGCTTCGACATCATTATGGAAAACATGTGCTATTGGTTAAAAATGGTAGCAATAAATCCCTATAGGTCAAAATTCTAAAAGCAGACATCTTTAATTTATATTTAATGATATATAAATTCCTATTTCTTCAAATATGCTAGATCAGTCCTTCTAATAACAAACAAAACACATGAAAAAAAAATATGCTGTTCTGTATAGCTAACAACCGCGCCAGAAAATACGTGTATATAATTTGAGGTTATATGGGTTTCAGAATACCTCATTAAAGAATATTTACTGAATTTGTTAAAAAAGCTCATTTTTAAGGCGCCTTAATATTCTGTAACTATTATGTCCACATTTTACGAAAAAGTTCATTCCGCATTGAATCTTTATTTTCAAGTAACCAAAGAACAAAGTTGAAAATCAATCCATTATAGGTATAACCATTGAACTGTTTATGAAGACAGCACCATATCTATACAGGCAGATGGCCATATTATAATCCGTAGTTCACGTATGTTTATGAAAGGAAAGATCAGAAGTATCATGTTTTCTTTGTTGTTGTTAAAGTGTTAGATTTACGTCAGATTTAGGTTATGCTATAGGGATAATGTCGACGATTTTACCTCATTATGACCTAAATAGCTGTAGAATGTCTACATGTTATTCTCGACCTATAGGTTACAAATTCCTCTTCGACCTCATATTGACCCCTAAGTTACTTTAGTTTTATTCCCCACTTAGGGAAAATGTTGAACAGTTAGAAGTAAATAATCCTTGTTGAAATTAGTCATGTAACCTCTACGGTGGTCGATGTGAGGTAATTTTAACTTAGAATGCTTGTTGGGATACGCCAGAGCAACTACTTCAGCTCTAAAAGACACAGATTCGACCATCCTTGGAGTATTGTTTCCATGTGCGGGGATGGGCTCCGAAGCACTCTATGAAGCTTCTATCACGGAAGATGAGTGAGCTCTCCTAGATAAAAACACCAAAGGCCGTCCGAATAAGGAACGCGCTTCTACAGCGCTATAGGCTTTCAGCCTTTGCGGGAAGTTGACCATAAAAAAATGGTTTCAGAACCTTTTCAAATAGCCGGGCTATCCTGAAAGCGCTAAGCTCCAGCTAACTCAAGACTCATATGGAACTGTATACATCTCCTCACATTGACCTTGTAACAAGGAACAAAGTCACTTTGGCTTGGGTTCCAGGTCATGGCGGAGTGGAAGGTAAGGCATTGGCCAACAACTCGCAAGAAGAGGAATCAAATCTGCGTCCAGAGGAGCCGAACCATTTGCGGGCATTATGAAAAGCACTGCCAAGAGACACGTCTCAGCTTGGGCAGGGAGAAAGGCACTCCTGCACTGGCGAGATGCACCAGGCACTCCCCTTTGACGCGAGCGCTTCAATTGTGAGGAGAGGATGTGAGAATCTAAACAGCAGTGATTTTCGCTCCCCTCGCGTTTAAAGGCAGCGTCATCGCTCCACGCGAGCGGTCAAGAATACCGGCCCAGGGCTACTACACTCGATGGTTTTCATACTATACCCTTCTAGTCAGCCCCCAAGAGGATTCTAGAATAGAGCAGGGATGATCAGCGCATTCTGGTCGGTCTGTTGACAAGATAATATCATCTGAGAAACCACGTGTGGAAAATAGGTCTGCAAAAAACATCGGAGTATCGCTTCTGCTATGTGGAGGACGAAACAGTGGAACATATATTGTGCTCCTGTCCAGTACTGGAAAGAGGTAGGTTTCAGACTTTCGGACTCTAGACGAGGTTAAGTTAACTTGAAAGTCTCAGGAGGGTAAAAGTATGAATGGACAACCACTATCTCGAACTTGCCCAACAAAAGCCAGAGGTAGTGAAACCTAAAAGTCCACGTATTCGAAGAGATTGTGTACGTTTCCAGCTAGGTGATGCAGTGTTAGCTCCTGCGGATTCTATGCGATACCTAGGTGTTCTGTTAGATAGAAGCGATACCTTCTCATGCCATTAAGAGTACAGTGCTTAAGGCGAAAAGGTGAGCAGCCAGAATTGTGCCGAAAGTTGGAGGCCCTAGCTACAACAAAAGGCATCTGTTGTGCGGGGTGGTAGTTTCGATACTCCTGTACGCTGCTCCTATCTGGAGTTTAGCCGTGGAAAAAGGGTATACGGAACCCAAATTGAGAGAGCTCAAGGGAAAGTATTGTTTAGGGCTTATACTGCACCAACTAAAGGTAATCAAGTCCTGGCGGCGGAGATCCCAATCAACCTACTAGCAACAGAAAGGCGTTTACTATTTACTATTTGAAAATGGAGGTGGCAATCTACAGGTCATAATGAAGCAAGTTCGACGGCAAATTCTGGCAGATTGGCAAAACGAATGGGACTTAAATGTAAATGTAGCCCAACGGCCTATGCGATTAATAACCTAACCTTGAGATGTGGCTGAGCTGCCCACACCGTGCATGAATGGATATGACGGAGTTGTTTACGGGTCATGGAAGATTTAGTCGTTACTTGAAAAGGATTGCCAAAAAGCAGAACGACCACTGCGTCTATTGCGAGGATACGGATGAGGCGTTTCACACCTTGTTTTGCTGCCAAAGGTGGATCGAAGTCAGAGGACAAGCTACAACTTCTATTAGACAACAACGTGCTCCAGAAATCCTAGTAAAACTGATGCTGAAGGAAAGAAAAGGCTACAGTGAAAAGGCGGGCTAAGCAAATTATGAGTAACAAAGAAAACGACAAATCAAAATTGTGAAGACACAGAAGAGCAAGTACCAGAAGAGGATACGGTAACCCGAACTCCTCATCCTTCCGGGGGAAGGGAGATGTAGGGTCCGAAGAAATAACTGGTGGAAATAGATGGAAAACGGCTTCTCGTTTTTAAAAGTACCACGGTAGTCGTGAATTCAAAGAAGTCACTTGTTCTGATTAGCCTAGGGGCCGGCAACGATACTTATAAAAAAATACTTTCGGATTCACCCATTTGGAACCTATACTGACTTCAAAGAAGTTTCCTCCAACACGACCATCGCTTTCGCCAGAAGATGTGGGTTCTAACGTATTTTGCAAAAGTTTCGAGAAGTTTTTCAAAAAATAAAAAAAATATATCAGAATAATATATTTGAACTGTCACAAGAACTACAAAAAATAACAATATTTCTTAACATAAAAGTGATATTAAAGTACTGCTAATGGGCGATGATATTCCACGGTTCGCAATTTCCTCTTAATGTTCCTCATTAGGTTTTGGACAGATTCTAAATCAATTTCTCTGATCTTTGGTATTATTCTTCTTCTTAACTGCTGCTCGTTTTGAGCTTCCCAGCCATTGTTATAAACTTTGGCACTCAGTTGAGCCCAAAAAGTTTCGATAGGTCTTGCTTGAGGAAGATTGGGAGGGTTGTCGTTTCGTGGTACAAAAGGTATTCCGTGTTGTTCTAGCCAGCTTCTCGTAGGCAAAGCATAGTGACCTGAAGCCAGATCTGGCCAAAACATTATATTGTCATTAGCATGGTGGGTATTCATAAAATCAAGTAGTTTAAGCAAACATCTTCGAGCATAGGCTTTTGCGGTAGCCGCTTCGGCCCTAACTCGTCCAACGTATGGCTGTGAAATACCGTTGTCTGATAGAGCGCACCACACTAACACTTCGTTTTCAAACTTTTCTTTTCGTTTAAATTTTACATTATCTGGATAGGCTTTGAAGTCTCTTGTATAAAAACCATCATGACCTTTGATTTTTGAGTTCGAAAATGTGAAATACTTTTCATCGTCAAGAATAGTTTTTATATTGCCAGCAAAATGAGTACGACGTAAATTGGGACAGCATTGAGGAATTCTTTCTGAGTTGGGGAATGCTTTAGAAAATTTCTTCTTTTTCGGAATTTTAAGTTATTTCTTTTCACTTCTCTACAGATTGTGCTAGCATTGACGTGAAAAATGCGTCCAAGTTTTCGTGTTGAAATTGCAACTCGATGTTCACTTCTGTTGACCATACTTTAAACTGTAGCAGCATTCAACGCTCTACTGGACGTCCAACTTTTGGTAAATTTATACAAGGAATACCTTCGTCGCACTCACAGATCGCTCGATAAGTTGTGGTAACAGAAATATTTTGATCTTGATATAGGCGAACTATTTCTTTTTTTCAAGTCGTCCAAACATTTTGACAACTTATATCATAACCAAAATGGTTTTACTGTTACGTTTGCATGTTGACTGGTTACCATGGGAACGATTTCTGAATTTTTTCCAACGAACGGCTGCAACGAAAACTTTTGCAACATACGTTACGGTGAAATCTAAATATGTGTGAACCACAATAGATACAGTAGGCTTGCTGTGGAGGGAGGTATAACCGCTCCACTCACTATCAACCTAAGCTAACCACATATTTTAATGTGCGTAGACTCAGCATTTTGTACATTATACCCTACGTAATGTACCAAACGTCTCTGACTCGCCCAAGTCCCACATAGCCATTTTTCGCCCCCGTATGCAACACCTGGGATTAATATTTAATCAACCTTAATTGCGCTTACGTGTACACAATAATTATATTTTCCGTAACAGTCGAACTAGGTAAATATGTAAAGAGGATGTGTATCTTGGCATCAGCCATACATGTTGATAATTCTAATGAATATTGCAGCTGTAAAATTCCTTGTACGTTCGATTACATATTTCATGAACACTGCCATAGGTACATTTCCATCAATACACATCTTTGCAATATTAAATGGATTCAATATGATTATTTCAGGATAGATCATTACCTACTGGATACTGACATGCATTATGGATCCCAAGGCGTGTTAATAATTTAGTCGGCGGTTTATTTTATCCATTGTAGTCCTGATTTCTCAGATTGCTCTGAAATATTCACTTGAATAGGTTAATCGTTGAGAAACAGGTGAACGTAGTGGACTGCTGTCGTCTATACGTATAAAATAAAAATACAATGTGCAATTATATCGGATGACAGGCAGTTACTCAGTAATGACGTAAGATATTACGTTTTATTGCACAGCCTATCTAGGGGGCTATAATGCGACATATGACAGCGATGTCAGGGTATAAACAATGCATGAGTTCTGACTCTCCGCTTTAGCATAGGAGTGACACGATTCGGACTCTTTGCTTTTAATAATTAATACGTTTTTATGTTAAATCAACAAGTCAACAAAGTAATAATGTCATCATCAGCAATACCAGACAGTGAGAAGTTTCAGATTTCAGAAAAGTGACGTATACCGAGTATCCCAGGATGTTCTTGACACGTGACATTTTCGATTGCACAAAACGATTCAAACAAGGACTGTGTTGCACTTCTGAATGTAAGATAGGGTCTATCATGCCATGCACTCAAAACATTTTTTGTACGTCATCCTCGAAAAACTAAAATAAATGGTAACGTAGACGCAAACTTACTTCTTCCGTAAAGTCGTAAGCATAATATTGTATGTGGTTCACTAGTTCTATCACGTAATTGCGATTTCAGTGGACTGCATAGAAATTTTGAAATTGGGGTTAAAAAGTTAGTGGATTCTTCTAGCACAATGATATCGTATCCGAAATGTTGGTACATACCTCGCTGCTTTGCTGGAAGGGACATTGGGCCCAATCTAATTTTCAGGTGGTTTCGAACTTGAGGTTTAGTACTGCAATTTTCTCCTAACACTGCATAGGGTGCCCAATAGAAGTGATAAGTTTTCTAAAAGAGATATCTAGACAGCTGTCAAAGGTACAAACGTCATTCAGCTGTCAGAATATTCACTAAAGTGTGACAATTCATCATGGATCGTTTCACGCTTGCCAATCGTTTGGAAATTATTAAAAAGTACTACGGAAGTTTCCGCTCAATTGTAAATAAGCAACGCATATTTCGTCGTGAACTCGACCCTCAACATGGCTTCAGTAGTCAGGCAATTCGTCGTAACGTGGAAAAGTTTGAGCGTGAGTACACTCAATTGGACCTAAAGAAACCAACCCGAATGCGAACCTGCCGTTGCGGCCAGTGTTCACGACGACCCAAATTTGTCGTATCGGCGCAGAGCCGCGGAATTGGGCCTCTCCCAAGAGAAAACTCGACAAATTTTGCGTTTGGATTTGAGACTACACCCGTATAAGATCGTGCTGACGCAACCAATGTTGGACAAAGATACTCATTTTGGCCAAAAAATAAAAATCATCTTCTCAGACGAAGCCAATTTTTACCTCAGTGGCTGTGCCAACAAGCAGGATTGTCGTAACTGAGCTGTGAACAATCCACAAATGACTGAAGAAGTGGTCTAGTACTCGAAAAAATTGAATGTGTGGTGCGGATTGTGGCATGTCGGCATCATCGGTCCTTAATCCTTATTTCTAGACACCGTTACAACCAATGGGCCACACTACCGAGCGATGTTGGAAGAATTTCTGAGGCCAAAGCTCCACAACATCGATATTACCGACATGCGGTTCCAACAGGATGGAGGCACAAGCCATACAAGCGACGCAACGCTCGAAGCTGTTCGATAGAAGTTTGGCGACTGGATCATCACCAGACGAGCGTTCATTGATTGGCGACCGCGATTGTGTGATTTGACACCTCTCGATTATTTTCTTTGGGGGTACGTCAAACCGTTGGTCTACTCCAACAAACCAGCCACTTTGGATGCCCTCGAAAACAATATTCGAGTAGCCATCAACGGCATAACGCGACAAATGCTCGAAAATATCAGCCGAAGTGGGACCGACTACTTGAAGCACTGCCAGCGGGCCCGAAGCGGACATTTGAGTGATGTCCTATTCTGTACACAATTTCATGGATGTAGCTTCAAAATAAAGCCAAAACCAATTTGATATCTCAAACCGTTGTTGTTTTATTTAATGTTTCTTTTCTATGATACTTATTGGGCCACCCTATAGTATAACATAATTTTTCTCGACCGTATAATATAGGTGATTTTCGTTTGAGAGCAGAGGGTGCCGATGCCGAAATTGAAATTTATGGTGCGGGCGCCAAATTTGAAATTAATGAATAAGATACATATTATATTGGCACACTGTGCAAATATAGATAAAATAATAATTTGTTTGGCGCCTAAAATTTTTGCAAAAAATGGATCAAATGCAATACTAATTGTATTTTAGGATACTGAATGACCTATACCATGCTTTCGTAGAAAATGTCTTTTTTTATCCCGCAAACACATGCTTATTTTATTTATCTTATGCAAATTACGACTTAATGAACAAAACTGATTTGTGTATGAAATCAAAGGCACCACATGACTCTAGATAAAAATAAGGACTTAATTTGTGTAGGAAAAGATATGGTGTGATATTTGAAAAAATATTGGCATTGAGTTTTCGAGAGCATAGTATGATAGGCCCTTCAGTACCCTTGAAAGTTCCACTTAGTTTTCTTTTTTATTTGTTTTGTGCTATGAAAATATTACGCCTCACGCAAATCCTTATTTTATTTATATTATTCTTCATCATCATCATCATAGTCACAATGTCTTAATAGACATGTTGTGAACTCGTAAAATCCAGTCGGAGCTACACTATTGCCGACATGAATATTATCAATAGTTTTGAGAACTGTGCTCGCCATCGTTCGCGATTTACTGTCAGTTCAGTGGCGCTCTTGATACTCATATCAAGCAACTGTTTCGTCGTACCCACCCACCATGTAGGGGAACGGCCACGGCGGCGCCCACTCGGGGCGTGACCCTGAACTACAAGTTTCTCCATATTATCGCTTCTGTGCATATGTCCGAAGAATGTAAGCATTCTCATCGACACGATGGAGGATAGTCTCTTTGGATTACCGAGCTCGTCCAGTATGGAAACATTAGTTCGATGGGCGGTATAAGGAATTCTCAGCATTCTACTCCACGTCCACATTTCAAAAGCATCTATGCGAGCTCGATCTGCCTTTTTAACAGTCCAAGTTTCCGAGGCTTACAAAAATATCGAGAACACAAGAGACTGAACCAGTGACATTTTGGTAGTTTTAGTGATGTTATGGTCACGCCATATTTTAGTAAACTTTGTCATGGCCACCCGGGCCTGTTGAATGCGCCGTCGAATCTCATTCTCACAGCTACCTGAATTGTCGATCAAAGAACCGAGGTACATAAAACTTTGAACTACCTCACAACGGCTTATTGACTTTATTTATCGATGATTGTCATGCCCTCTATCTACGATAATAACCTTGGTCTTGTAGTTAATACTAAGACCATATGCTGCACTGTGTTGTTCTAAAACGTTCAATAGAGCTACTAGTTCTTCCTGAGAAGCAGCAATAAGGGTTGTATCGTCAGCAAATCTTAAGTTAGATATTTTGCTTCCGCCAATAGTTATACCGCCATTCCAGTTGTCCCATACCTGTCTCATCACAAATTCAGAGTAAATGTTAAATAACATCGGAGATAATACGCATCCCTGACGAACTCCTTTTCTGGTTGCTGTTTGATCAGACAGGTTACCATCAATTCTTACACGAGCTGAGCTAGACTCATAGAGTTGCTGTATGAGAAATACTAAGTGGTGAGGGACTCCCATGGAGATAAGGATTTCCCACAGTCTAGGCCACTTTACGTTATCAAACGCCTTAGAATAGTCCACAAAGCAGATAAAAACGGGAAAATAATGCTTATTATACTTATAACTTTATAAAAAAATAAGCTTGTGTATAAAACCAAAGGCACTACAAGTTTTTGAATAAAATAGCGACTTAATCTGTGTAGGAAAAACTATTAAGGGTTGAAGTATAAAAAAAATTATTCTAAGGCATGGAATCTTAGACCCTCTAGTACTTTCAAATATACCATACAGCCTTCTTTTGAACTTTTTTTTGTTACGAGAATATCACGTGTCAAGGAAACTGTGAAATACCCGGTACATACATTGAAAATGATAGAGCGATACAAAATAGACGATCTGAGCTTTACAAACATTTTTCTATTAGATATATTTGATTATTCCAATATTTATTTTAAAATTTGCCTAACTAGGAACATCGCTTTATATTATCGTCTGGTTTGTTGCAGATACTGCGTATCTCACCATTATCTTGACTACTTGGTATACCTAAGCCAAACCTATTGTGTTGTGTGGTGACTAAATCCATTAAATTTGTGATAGTGATACCTACTAGGTATTCCCAATATTTGTTTAGAGCTATATGATTTGACACTTCCGATAAGGATGTTTATCGATTTTCCTAACACGCTCGAACTATCTAACTTTTCCTCTTTATGAATATCGAATACAAAAAAATCCTGAATTTTATTATTTTGTTCATAAGGAAAGAGAAACGGTGTTCTAGCATAGCTGATCACGAATTGTGTGTATGCAGCAAAGCTTGATAGGTATGCCGGTATTGTCCAAAAACTATTTTTTGTCTACTCTCATTAAGTTATATAACGGTTACCACATTACTTTTGAGCAGGTAGTATTACATATGAGCAAACACTGTGAGAATCGTTTTATTGTATTTCATGCTGCAACTGCTAGTTATGGATAACCCCTAAAGATACTGATCCTCATGAAACATGATAGTTTCACTGCGAGAAGTGTGGTAGGTAGTCAATAGTTTGTAATTATTATGTATTTATATGGTAGTTTTTACAGTAGTAGATAAATTATTAAAGCATTCAACTTCAACTACTCTACTCTACTATTGCTTGAATACCTATTGAGGTACCTTTAACGCAGAACACATCGTTGAACATGATTTGCTGCTTCTTGGGTTGTTCGGCCGGCGTCGACACATTCCGCATCCTTAGCGTCGGCGCGCTCCATTGCTTGACATTTCGCCACCATGACTTCTAGCAAACTGAGACTGACGAAGCGCGTCGACGCCAAGGCGGCGGATTGTATCGACGCCGGACGAACAGCTCAATTTCATGTAAATATCTAACTGTTGCTCCTGAAGGGAGCACTCTGTTTCCATTATGGTATTCTGTAAATCTCTTAAATACTGATGTTTCGCGTGTGTTGTTAACAATATTTATCAACTACTAGTTCTCATCAACTAAATAAAATGTTACATACGTCTAATTTTGAAAATATGGGACGGCGTGGTTTCTGCTGCTACTACAATAATGCAAAATATGTTACGTATTATTATATCCAACTAGAAAAGGAAGAATGACAAGATAACTTTTCCGTCTTCTAAAAGACCACTTGTGTAAAATGCACAATCTATATATTTGTTTTGTGGAAGACCTGTAGGTGTACATCAAAAAATCACCAACCTTATCACTGAAATGTTATTTTGTGGCTTAGCATTTATTATTTTCTTATGTACTGGATGCTCAAGAAGGGATTATTGAACGAAATAATAACCCAAATATATGTTTTCTATGTTTGCAACTTTTTAATAGCAAGGAGTTTTCGTTAATCGTTTCTAAGTTATTTCATATGGAATTTGTTGATAGAATATATCGTCTTTTCTTTCATTCACAAATAGATATGACTAAAATAGCTCATGCGCAAAATATGAAATTCAACCTTAAATATTTCTTTTCAGTATCGACTGGTCGAATAGTGTTCCAATAATTGATACTAAGGGTTGATTTTATTGTTTCTCAAGTGAACCCAAAGAGCGAAATAAAAAAATCAATCAACGACTTAGTTTACTACAAAAAGTCCCATTTTCTAAACAATATTCCATAATTTCTATTTGCTTCCAAAATTCCCACTTGATGGGAGAATTTTTAGTACTAATACCTAATATATTTTGAAAAACAACTGAAAACGTATCTATTTGTTTTTGAAGGAACGTTTTTGAGCATCCACCATTTTATAGAGGCTGGTGTTGATTCGTTCTATAACATATACTCGTACTTATCAAATATCTTTTTTCTGAAAACTGAAAAATAAGGGAGGTGCAGAATCAAAAAAGTAAGTCCGGACTTGAGTATTAATATGTACCTAGTCTGTTTATGTTTAGTTTTTTGCTCGAAAGTCAATTTTAGATTGGTAAATCCTAAAAGTTGCGTCTATAATAATGTGCCGCTTTTAGGATTTGCCAATTTAAAATTAACAAAGATAATCAGAACAGAAAGTGACTCCTGCACTATCTGACAGGTGCAATGCCTAATCGATAAAACAAAAATTACAGCAAAAAAACTAAGTCCGTCTTGATGCACAAGCCCAGATTTACATTATTTATTTTATAGCTCACTTATTTTTCAGTTTTCCGAAAAGGGTTATTTCAAAGAGTAGTTTGTTTCAACGACTTCTATACATATTTAAAAAAAAGTATAAACCTAGGATTAACTCTGTATATATCAAAAAGAAAATCTGGGGTTGTGGCCAGAATTAAAAAAAAGGCTCATTGCATAAAGGAGACTATTTATATATTTCGATTTTAGTTTTTTTAGGTAGTTGCTTAATTTGTATTTTGCACCTACATATATTTTGGTGGTTTGTGTTATCTGTGTTGTGGAAGACACAGAATTAAATTATCCCAAAAAAATTTTGACGTACGTTGTCCTGCCATATTTTTTCATTCACTGCAGATAGTGCGCCGCGTTTTAGGGTCTAGTTTGAAACGTAATACTGTCATACTTTTTTTAATGTTAATATTGTTTGTAAAACATACTAACATTTATCAATTTTTGTTGCACAATTAGGGATTCATCAAGCCAAGTAGCTTGAGTTTTTTCTTAAATACTTGACTTGAATTGAAAGCTCAAGCTTTTGGAAATTTGATATTTGACTTGACTTGATTTTCGATCTGAACTAGTTGACTTGATATCAAGTAAAATCAAACTACTTGATATTACTTGATATCGATCTGTAAAATGCGAATCGAAGCGTTAAAATAGGGGAATCACCGATGTTACGACAGCAAGCAGGCACCCGATGGCTTTAAAAATTTAAAGCCAACCGACACAGAATGGTCGTTAATTTAATGAATTTGTCAGTACCTTAATGTTTTTAAGAGTATTTCCATCATTTTTGCATTAATATGCTGCTCGATAGACTAGATTCGTGGGCTATATGGAACTTGACAATAAACCTGATCGAAATGAAACCGATGAATAGATTATAAATAGTATTCAAGCGGCAAGGGACAGTACTGAAGATATTTTAGAATGGTGGAAAAGACACGAATGTATTTTTCCAAACCTTGCCGCAATGGCCAAAGACTTTTTGGCAACGCCAGCTTATTCAGCTCCAGTTGAAAGGCAGTTCTCTAGCTGGCTTAACCCTTACCAAAACAAGAAATCGATTAGGTGATAACTCCGTTAGAAGTCTTATGTGTCTCAAATCATGGATGGCAAATGAGGATATTAATTTTTTTTACTTCTGTGTCATCGGCGTCAATTGCCTCGTGTTCTGTGTAGGCTTTGTCACTTTTTCCCGGCGCCATTCTAGGAACGGCACTGTTAATTAGAAGCCAACAGTGAAGACTCAGGTGTAGATTCTTCGCTGAGCTTTTTTTATGGATATTTATTTTTTATTGAAAAAACTAGAAATAAATTTCCCCTCCAACGAGAATCAAACCCGGGATCTTCCGGTCACTTGCCATCCACTCTAACCACTGAGCCAATCCACCCCCATTTGGGTTTATTGTTTTTCTATGTATTATTGTCAGAATTCAGAATATTTCGTATTTTATTTTCATATTATTACATTCATTATTTAACTCAGTTACATCTTTATATACATAGATTTTTATTGTAATTGCATTTCGGCAGTTAATCAGATTAATATCAAAAAAGAATTATTTTTTCAAGAAAAATCAAGGAGTTAGCTTGAAAAACTTGATTTTCAAATTGCTTGATGTGTAACTATTTGACTTGACTTGAATTTCGAAAACAAATACTTGACTTGATATCAAGTCAAGTCAAGTCAAGTAGCTTGAAAATCAAGTCAAGTCGTGAATCTCTATGCACAATCGATCGCGCTTGCTGCGGCCCTTAGTTATGCCATCGCTAGTACCCTTTGTAATTATTAATAAGAACTGCACATTGCATCTAATGCGGTTACCTATTTCGTCGCTGACTAGTACAGCTTAAGTACCTTCCGCATGCAAAATGAGGGTGATCTGAACCGAAGTACCGCCCAGGTGAAATGGTCACTGGCAGCACGTCCAAATAACAGACTCATTTACCCACATACACCTTCCCATTGTGCTTCCGGTACTCACCTTCCTGCTATAAACCAATCAGGCAACGTGCAGGTAAAAGGACATTATACAGTTCGGAAGCTCCGCGCGCGGCATGTCTTTGTGGTGGGGGAAGCAAGAGCGCCGGGCGCATCCCAGCAGTCCGCGGAATAGAGCTTTCGGCTTTTCGATTCAGTCGTATTCGGACGCTCGCGGAGGGCGTACGTACGCACGGTTTGTGATTGCGTACTTCGCGCGAAATCATCCGGGCATCTGACATCGTAAATGGTGGATTCATGTGAATGATGTGTGATGTTAGTGCGGTGACAACTGATGGTTATTGTTCGACTTGTGCCGAAGCTTTGGATGATTGTTGCGATTTAGGTGAGCTTTTTTCTATTTATACGCAATTTCTTCAAACAAAGGGGAAAGATAGGCGTGTTTGTGCAGGAAAATTACGATGCTGAGAGATGGGAGATGTGAAATTCGGATCTTCACAAATAAGCACGACATGCGAACATAATATATTCTTCTGAAGAGTAAAAAAGGTTTTTCGTATTTTCCTGAAGAGCAACATAAGGGAGATCCCTTGGGTCATCCATACTTTTCTGGACAGCTGGAAAAGCTCGCGGGATCATCTTCTAAATAATAAAAAACATTCAAAACCATAAGTACCTGTTCACTTTGTTTGGCTCCCTGAGAGGTCAACCCATTGAACCCCCTGCCTTGCGGTTGGATATATCTACATATCTGGTTTGGAGGAAATAGTGAATAAAGCCTATATATAGGTACTATAACAAATACCTTCCACTATTGGTTTTGTCCTGAGAGTTATCTTGGTCAGTATTATGCAGTAAGAATATCTAAGGATTCAATAGTCGTCGTATATGAGAAGCAGCAGAAGTCACTGGGATAATGATAGTGCTTCTTGACGTACTCGTATGTTTTGTGAGTTGTTGTCGGTATTTTGCAGAAAGAGGACTTACAGAGGTCTAATAGATGACCACATCTGATTCGTGAGATATATTATGGGAAAGATTTTAATTAATGATGGGTAGGCTTCTATAGCTGTTGTTGAGAGGAGGAGTACTTGGAATATGCTCGGAGGAGGTGACAGGATAAAGTAACAATCCTTTCAAGACGTTGCGGGGGACACAGTCGGTAATCAAATGGTTAGAGTGCTAGTCCAAAGGAGAATAATTGGGAAATTTTGCCGATATTATACATCGTAAATGGTCGATTTGGATAGTTGTTGGGGTTTGGGTAAGCTTTTTTCTATTTCTACATTTGTCTGCATTTTCATACATTTAGCAACATACAGATATGTTCCAAAATAGACAACGGTTTTTTGCTTTCTCTTGATAAGCAAAACAAGATACTATCTGAATCAGTAGCCTTGTCATCTATCTTGACTATAGTCAGGGGCATAGCCCACCTAAAGAAAGTCCCTGATGAGGCCCTTGTCGGGACAATGGTTAATAGGTATAACAAAAAACTTTCAATATTGACTAAGTCCTGTATTGTCACTGGCTAATTTTGCTTGTATTTTTGTCAGTATAACCGCTAGGTCATACTACAATTTAGTAATCCAATAGATCACCACATCACCTGTGTTGTGGGGTATGTGTTGGTACTAACACGCAGGATGAGAACCTAAGGTTCCAATAGATCACCTCACCTGAGTTGTGGTCATTGTGGGATATAAAGGAAGGAGACATTGTCTTATGTAGAGTTGAACTACTACTATCATTCAAGAGATATTATGATCCTTGTCAAGAGCAGCGGCTGTTGGGATACACAGGAGGGCGGAGAACTGTTTGAAGCTTACAACAATTTTAAAAGCTAGGGAAGTATATGAAATAGCCGTTTAAAGTGCTGGTCAAATGAGGACTGGATGGAAATGTTCTGAACATTTTGATACAGTTTTCCCCAAGACTAGGCTCATCCCCTGATTGATCCATATTGTTTTGGATAGCAGCAGAAGCTTTTGGTGTCATCTTAAGAGAAAAAAAAACATAAAATACTACCTCCCAGCGCCTAACCCCTTCGGGCCTCGACATAATCCTCGTTTGAGACGCGAACAAATAAAGTCTTTACTGGATATTGAGTAGAATAACAACAATTTTTTCACCATTTTGGTTTATCGGTAGTGATTTTTGCTTAGATTTTTGTCTAAATCTCTAGTTATAATCTCTGGTATAACAGCTGAATACACCTGAGGTGAGATATGTGGATTGTAATTATATTATAAGGACAGTGAGCAGGATGATGGTAATTTTTCGCCCTTGACCTACTCAACGGTTTGTTGGTAGCTTTTGTCAATATTTCGCAGAAAGGGAATGTAAAGGTTCAATAGACTATACCTGAAGTTGCGCGATAAATAGGTATGAATGGTTTTTTTAGTTAAGTCCTTATCAGGCGAAGTAGCTTTTTGGATAGGTGGGGAGAAGGGGACGATAGTTTTAGTAGGTAGTAGGGATGCATTTTTTGTGTTAGAAACTCGTGTGTGCTCCTTGATTCCAAACTTTGTGTTACAGAACACTATAGTAAAATTATGATAATGCATTGAAGAGACTTGCATTGATAATAACAATACATTTAAAATTCTATACGATCCCTATATCCACAATTGTATATGCATATGTAATATTGTCTTCTTATCTCAGCTTAATATTGATGACACAGAATGTGTTCAAAAATAGTTTTTACGCATAGCTGCCTGGCGGTCAAGTCAATATTACGCAAGACCCTTATTATGTAGAGTTGAACTACTTTCAAATGTCTACATTGGAGTCAAGGAGAGTACATTCTTTTCCACATTTTTTTGATTAAATTAATCTGAGGTAATATTGATTGTGAAGAGCTTTTGAGTTCTATATTGCTTTGATGCCTCTCATGCAACTCGCAATAACTTTTTTATACAACACAGCCATATGATTATGCCATACACAACCCTCTCAGACGTATCTGCCGAATCTTTAATAATATTAATCTTCAACATCTTGACTTCAATTTAATAAGTTTAGCTGTCAGGTTTCTAGTTTGGTAGAAGTCCAATTTAATTTTAATTTATTATTTATCTGTTATATGCTATTATTTTATTGTCACTACAGTATTAAATTTATAATGTCTATAACTTTAGAAATGGAGTTTTTGTCTAATAAATAAATATTAGTAATCAAATGACACCTTCAAATTGTATTTGAAAGGTGTATCTTTGAGAACGGGTGTATGAGGAATTTTAATAAAATTTAGCGCCAACAATTTTTTAATTATTTATAGGTTGGTGACACAACAGTAACAAAAAATAAAAAGTAATATATCTGCTAGCCTTTTTAAAAGGGGGCTCTAAAACTCTCTAGCATTTCTCGACCTTTCACACAGTTACTTTGCTGATTTTATGGTGTAATAATGATGGCAATATTCTTGTCGGATAAATATATATTCTTTCAGATGACGTTTATCTCTGCCTGTCATATACTGAGTAATGTCAGAATTTTATATAGCGTAAGTCTCATGGTTTATTGTTTGAGCAACAACCATAAGACAAATTGGTGTTCATTTTACTACAGATGTATACACAAACCCACAAGACAGTCTCTTAGGAAAACAATGAACTATAACTCTCGCAGACCCCTGCTCAGATATTACTTCTTCATCTTAACTAGACAATGGCATTTTCATGACCCCACTATCCATCTTGGTTGGTACGTAAATACGAATGAGCTACAACATTCTGTTTGATTATACTCTTAAACATAAATAACTCACCAAGCTCGCATTGTTTTGATCACTTTATATTTTAACCAACACTGTTACTTCGACATCCATTTTGTAAATATCACCATGTAGTACCTTGACTCATAAAAATGACAAGTAGTATAGTTGCACTTTTCGAAATGCAACTTGGGTGCGCCACGTCTTTATGACTATACGAAAGGAAGAAATTAAATTTCTTAAGAGTCAATTGTAAATTCAAGCAGACAGGTGTATAAATTACACCTGACAGTTTGAGTTTAAAATTGACGCTTTAGAAATGTGATTTGATGCTTTTGAGACTACTGATGGAAAAGGTATAGACCTGTAACTGTAAATTTGGGGGAGGGGGGTGAGAAATCCCACTGCACTTTGACCACATCTGGCCCTAGGGATTCATCAAGCCAAGTAGCTTGAGTTTTTTCTTAAATACTTGACTCGAAATCTCAAGCTTTTGAAAATTTGATATTTGACTTGACTTGATTTTCGATCGGAACTACATGACTTGATATCAAGTAAAATCAAACTACTTGATATTACTTGATATCGATCTGTAAAATGCGAATCGAAGAGTTAAAATAGGGGAATCGCCGATGTTACGACAACAAGCAGGCACCCGATGACTTTGAAACTTTAAAGCAAACCGACACAGAATGATCGTTAATTGAACGAATTTGCCAGTACCTACCTTAATGTTTTTAAGAGTATTTCCACCATTTTTGCATTAATATGCTGCTCGATAAACCAGATTCGTGGGCTGTGGAACTTGACAATAAACCTGATCGAGATGAAACCGATGAACAGATTATAAATAGTATATTCAAGCGGCAAGGGACAGTACTGAAGATATTTTAGAATGGTGGAAAAGACACTAATGTATTTTTCCAAACCTTGCCGCAATGGCTAAAGACTCTATGGCAACGCCAGCTTCTTCAGCTACAATTGAAAGGCAGTTTTCTAGAGCTGCCTTAACTCTTACCAAAACAAGAAATCGATTAGGTGATAACTCCGTTAGCAGTCTTATGTGTCTCAAATCATGGATTGCAAATGAGGATATTGAATTTTTTTTACTTCTGTGTCACCGGCATCGATTGCTCTGGTCATTAGCCTCGTGTTCTGTGTAGGCTTTGTTCCTGTTTCCCGGCGCCACTCTAGGAACAGCACTGTTATTTAGAAGATAATAGTGACGGCTCAGGTGGGGATTCTTTGCTGAGCTTTTTTTGTGGATATTCATTTTTGATTGAAAAAAGCAGAAATACATTTCCGCCTTTAACGAGAATCAAACCCGGGAGCTTCCGGTCACGAGCCCTCGACTCTAATCACTGAGCCAACCCACCCCCATTTGAGTTTGTTGTTTTTCTATTATTGTCAGAATTCAAAATATTTCCTATTTTTATTTCATATTATTACATTCATTATTTAACTAAGTTTGTTGGGGTTTTCGTTTTTGGATGTTTTTTTTTTTTAAATATAAGATTAGATCTTTATATATGTTATATCATTGAAGCAATGATTAACTTTTTAAAAACTTTTATTTGCGGCACACGCTTGTGTCGCACTTTCAAGTTACAATTTTACAAATGAATCTTATGACTACTTGACATGACGGAGTCTAACCGGGTATTGAACAACTGTGGTACGCAGTACCACCCTTTTATACTTAATTACTGCCGACAGAAGTGGTTTGCACACGTGGCATCGAACAATGATGCTTTGTATGACTTGTTATTGCAGGAAGTCGTTATCAGTTGTTTGTCTTCTTTGGAGGTAACTTTGCAACAAAGTTGCCTACAATAGATTCATTGTTTGAAACTATTACAATAAGGCTCATTGTCAAAGGGCCATATAACAACTCCCCGTTTTTTCAAAAAGTTGTTGCTATGCCATGCAACAACTTTTCCCAAAATGGAAATAAAATAAAAATGTAAAATCAAAATTTAAAATAAAATAAAAATGTAAAATGTAAAATATAAAATTGCAAAAGGTAAAAATGCTTAAAGTCCTTGCTAACAAAATTTCACAATTTTCCACAAAATCACATACACTGCACAAGTCACGAAAGTGGAATTTCTTCAGGAATTCCTTCTCCTTGGAAGCTGGGACGTCTTCTTGGGAAGAGTCGTGGATAACTTTTGAGAGAACTTCCTTGAGGGTCTGGATCATCATCGGGACGTATTGCACCAGTAATAGATAGTCGAAAGGGTTTTCGTTTTCTACATTTGCATATCACATATAGTACCAGGATAATGCAAATTAAGGTAACTACAGTGTATGTAAGCCATGACCTGTTTTTCGAAATGAAGGGCTCATTTATTATCTTATCCAGTTCTTCTGCATTTTTGTCCAATTTATGATGTGCAACTTCTAAATCATCAAGATTCAATTTATTCAATTTGAGGAACTTTAATACTGGAAGATCCTCTTTTTTAGGCAAGTCTTTGCAGCATTGGAATGGAATTTCGATAGGGTGACTTTTGTATGTCATATTTTTGTAAACATCTACTCGAGGTTTTGAGTGTACTCGAGTACTACCTATAAAGGCATTGCAATCTGGCTGGAGTTTCAATATAGAGTTACTGCCAATGGTTTTTGTAACTACACCCTTATTTGGACATTTTACTGTAACTGGAATAGGCTGTGTTACTGTTACTAGCCAATGATTTATTGATAATGATACAACTGTATACCCTTCTGCAGCTATCATTGTGGCTTGACATGTTTTTGGCAATGTAATGCTATATTTTAATAGTTGAGCTTCACAAATAGCATTTTCGTCAACAGGATATGGTAATACATCTGAGCATAATTTTGTTAAGAACGAGAGCTTTTTACATTTATCCGGATCACGAATAGATAAATACAATAATGAATCATCACTTCGAGCTATGTACCTTCGTGATGTCAATAGGACATGGAAAAGGCCAGTTCGCTTATCTGGTACGGGTAAAGGTAAAATTTTATACAAAGTATAACTTTCAGGTTCAACTAGTGGTATTTTAAGGACAAATATAACTCTCGATTCTGTTTGAAAAGCTTCAAGTTCAATAATATCTAAATATGTAGCAACATGTGATTCATAGACTGGTAGAGGAAGACTGTTTCTTACCAGATTACGAGAAATTTCTTGTAAGAAATACATTAAGTCTTTTGGATCTATTATTGAAGTATGGATAATATGTAACCTTGCAAATGTAATCGCATTCAAAATGTCATTAATGGTTTCTTCCAAAAATAAATAACTTTCCATAAGTGATTCACACATTTCTAGCATTTCCAAATGAGCTTTATAAAATGCTAGTGATTCAGAAATATTGTAAATAGTTGTTTCAATTTGACTTAAATCAGAATTGAAAGTTTCTTCATCTAATTGTAATTTTCGAATGGTATTATTAAAACTTTTAATTACTGATGTAGTAACTGAAATTTGGTTTTTCATTAAATTTTCTATCTGATGTTCATCTTGAGATAGTTTATTAATGCAATTGTTGAAGTATTCTCCATCATCAGAGTCTAAGTTTCCTGTGATTGCTTTCCAAAATGTTCCGATCCCATTGATTAATCCTCGTCGCATTCTACTGGCTGACTGAGTATTGGCAAATATCGATCGGAATTTTGTATTCAAATTATCAGATATTTGACTAAGCAAACTAACATGTGTTTTTACTTGAGCCCTAAAAGCTTGCATGCGATTCGTTGGTTGGTAGATTAAATCTTCCATTCTTTCTAATAACCTGTCATTGTGTGTTAATGTTTTTTCAACTAATTCCAAATCTTTGTATACTAACAGAGTCCATTTTTCATTAGAAATTTTGATATTTGTTTCTTCATAATAAAATATACCAACAGTATTGTTCACCGGTTCAATGAAGTGCTGTGTGCGAGTTGGAACTGCAGCTAGCAGCAATAAAATTCTGTAAAGAAACTAAGTTTCAAAATACGGTTTGAGCCTATCAAAATTTACTTTTGTAATTTGTTTTGTTTCTAAATTTATAAGTGTGGCTGAAGTGCCATGAATATTTTGGATTTCAAAAGGACCATTAAATTTATTACGCAGTTTTCCAGAAATCTGGGATTCTTTTAACCAAACTTTATCACCAATTTTGAATTCATACTGGTTTTTTGAAATACGTTCGTCAAAACGAATTTTTGCTTTTTCTTTGCTCCGTACTGTCTTTTCTCTAGCTACTTTATAATAATAATTAATCTTATTCCTTAAATCTCTAATGTATTTAGTCATAAGGGCGTTTTCATTATATAGGGTTTCAGGAGGTCGCCCTGACGTATGTCCGAAGACAAGTTCATATGGGGTAAATCCGTGTGTCTTATTCTTTGTCGTATTGTAGCATATGATTGCATACGGTAAAATATTAAAGGGATGTTCTGATGGGTGTTCTAATGTATGTGTTCTAATCATTTCTAACAGAGTAGCATTGAATCTTTCAACTGAACCGTTAGACTGGGGATGTCCTACACTTGAAAAAGATAATTTTATATCATACAATGCACAAAGATCTCTTAATGTAGCATTATCAAATTCACGCCCACAATCACAATGGATTCGTAGCGCAGTTCCATAATGTTGGAAAAATACTAGTAATGAATTTACAACAGATTTTGCTGACTTATCAGGAAGAACATATGCTTGAGTAAAACGACTCATTTCATCTCTCAAGATTAATGCATAATTTTTCGTAGGTATTTCTAAAATATCTATGTTTACTCTTTCAAAGGGGGTTTTTGGACTTTCTGTCACAACTAAAGGAGTACTAAGGTTCTTTCTACAAATTTTGACTTTTTGACAGATATCACAACTTCTAATAAACTTTTCTACGTCTTTTGTTAAACCTGGCCAATTGTATTTGGCTCGAATTCTTCGGATTGTTTCATTTATTCCGCGATGTAAATATTTCTTTCCAAGGTGATATTGTTCCAAAATAACTGGGATTTCATCGGAACTTGGGGTTTTACAAACATTTTGACAAATGACCATTTTTAAATTTTCTTTTGCAAAAATAAATGACATCATTTCCAAAATTGGAATATCGAGATTGTTTTCGACAAACACTGTCTGAGATAAATCTATGAGATGTTTACTATTATAAATAGATGCAAAAAGTACCATATTACATAAATCTGGATCTGCGGGAAGGGGAATAATAAGATATTTTCTATCCTTAACAGTTTTGCTGGAAGCGACATTAATTTGATTAGCTGAAAAATCAAGATTTTCTTCAAAAATGTCTAAAGTAATTTCTTCATGTAATTGAGACATAAAATCTTGTCTGAAAAATGTAAGAATTTGTTTATGACTTTTGTCTAAGAGTTGAGCTGTTGAAAACTCGACTTTACTATAATCAATTAAAGATGTTGTTTTATATAGGTCACAGAAAATATTAAATTCACTTTCTATATTTTGCGTGGATGTTTCTGCATCAACACAATCAGCAGAAAAGGTATTTACTGTTGCGCGTTTGCTCATATCAGGTAATTTAATTCTGGACAAAGCGTCTGCATTCTTATTTGTTTTGCCGGGTTTATAAATAATTTCGTAATCATATTCCTCGAGTTTTAATCTCCATCTAGCTAAACGACTACCAGGGTCAGATATGGAAAATAACCACGTTAAGGGTTTTTGATCACAAACAATTTTGAATTTCGTACCATATAAATAACCTCTCCAGTGGCGTACACACCATACAATAGCGAGGAGTTCTCTTTCAATGACAGAATAATTTTGTTCAGCTTTACTCAAAGTACGGGAAGCATAGGCTATTGGAAGATCTTTACCTATAGGGCCTTGTGATAATACACCACCAATGGCATAATTACTTGGGTCAGTAGTTACAATAAATGTTTCATCAAAATTTGGATAAATTAATACAGGGGATGTTGTAAGAGCTTTCTTTAAAGCTTCAAATGCTTGTTTGCATTCGAGAGAAAAATTAAAGGTAACATCCTTCTTTAATAAAAGGGTTAAGGGTTTTGAAATTTTGGCAAAGTTGGGAATGAATCTTCTATAATAACCTGCTAATCCTAAAAATGATTTTACTTCCTTTTGATTTTTGGGTTCTGGAAATCTTGTAACACAATCTATTTTCAAAGGGTTTGGCTTAACACCTTCGGGGGTAATGATATGTCCTAAGTAAGCAACTTCTCTTCTCAAAAATTCACACTTATCAGGTTGAAGTTTGAGATTAGATTTTCGAAGTCTTTTGAAAATTTCTTTAAGACGGTTTTTATGTTCTTCTACGGTAGGGCTATAGACAATAAGATCGTCCATGTAAACAAGACATCTTTCATTTTGAATTCCTAAAAGAATATTGTCCATTACACGTTGAAATGTGGATGGAGCGTTCTTTAAACCAAATGGCATTCGAACAAATTCGTAATGACCATTTTCGACTGTAAAAGCTGTTTTGGGTATGTCTTTGGGTTCGATTTCGATTTGGTGAAAACCAGATGCTAAATCGAGGGTGCTAAAATATTCGCATTTGCCTAATTGATCTAATAAATCTGAGATAAGTGGTAAAGGATATTTGTCATCGATAGTTTGGGCATTTAAATTTCTATAATCTATGACCATACGCCATTTTTGTTTTCCGGAGGCGTCCATCTTCTTTGGTAAAATCCATAGAGGAGAATTGAAAGGGCTTATGCTATGGCGAATTATCCCTTGTTCTAGTAATTTTGCAACCTGTTCTTTTACTTCCTGTTTGTAAATTTGGGGGTACCCGTATGACTTTGTGTATATGGGCTTTTCGTTGTAGAGATTTATTGGGTGTTTAATTTCGTTGGTGAAAGTTAAATTATCACCATCAAGATAAAATATATCAGAAAAGTTTAAACACAAATCAGTTATTAATTTTCTTTCTTCTTCATTTAAGTGGTCTAAACGTAAACTATCCAAAATCCTTTCTTTTCTATTTATAAGTTCTGTATCTGCTTCTTTTTCAACAACTTTGAAGTTGTTCACTTCTTGAATATCAAAAGGTTCAAAAGATAACGAAGGAAAAGTAACTTCTCTAGCAGAACAATCTGAATTTAAAATGGTAGTGATAAACTCACCTTTATTATCAATTTTGACAAGAGCATTTGGAATTCGAACTTTGTCTTGTTCAGTAGATAATAATATAGCTTCAGTATTTCTAAGACTTGATTTTAATTTTACGCATTTCTCTAATCTTGGTTCAATGTATATGTTGTTGACTACTTCTGAATGTTCTTGGAAATGCGAAGGGTTTTCTGGCGGTTTTGATGAACTAGCACTTTCAAATTTTGATAATTTTTCAGCACCTGTTACTTTGAAAATTGGTACAACTCCATAGTTAGTAATTAGAACTTGGTTTACTACGTCTATGACTGCATGAAAATGTTCTAGAAAATCAACGCCTAAAAGTCCATCAAACTCGATATCTAGATCATGAATATAAACTTTGCGTGGATCGTGTACGTCGGAAAAATTTATCCATGCTGATTCAGATATTTTCACTTTCTCATCAGTAATGCCTTGAATAATCATATTCTCTGTGTTTCTGTGAGTATAGCCTTCAATGACATACGGTTTAAAAATAGTTAACGACGCACCAGTGTCGATAAGAAATTTGAAACCTAATCCACCTGTGTCTTTCATATAAAATAAATTACTCGATGCAGCTGTATGAACTTGATTTTGGTTTAAAGGGATTTTCGTTCTGGGAAGTTTAAATTTGGATTGAAATTGTCCATTAGGCTCAATTTCTGTATCCTTGTTTCTAATTGGTTTATCTCGGAACTGTCGATAGGAGGTTTTTCTTCTATCGCAAGCATGGGAAAATCCTGATCATGAGGATCATTTCCGTATGAAGATCCGTACGAGGGTTCTTCGTAATAATCTTGGTAATTTTCATAAGGTCCTTCGTAATATTGTTCAGTATAAGGGTAATCAATGTCCATCTCAGATGACTGAGACTCATTTAAGACATGTGCCCTTTGTGATGGGTTGTAGCTTGGATTTGGTCGAATATTCCTTTGGGAATTCGTATTAGGCTGGTAACTAGGGTTAGGCTTGATTACAGAGTGTCGATTTTGAAAATTCTGGGCTGGTTGAATGGGATAGCTAGGCCCTTGATTTTGGACTGGTCTTGTCTGTTGACTTTGACCTGGTCTGGAATTTTGGAAATTAAACGAACTAGGGGCTTGATTAGGAAAATTCGGTCTAGAATATTCCTGAGGTCTAAATTGTTGCTGTTGTACTTGAGTACGAAATGACTGTGTAGAGTTCGTCCTGCATTCAGAACTTACATGTCCTTTCTTTTGACAATTGTTGCATATTTTGGGTTTTTGATTTGGAACTTGCATTCTAGCAAACCTTTGGTTTTCCAAGTATGACAGTTGGAGTTCCCTTTTTATATGTGACATGGCTGTTAACATATCAGGAGGGTTTCCTGATCGGACAACTACACCAATACGAGGTTCTAAGCCTGTAAGGAGTGTGTTTAGTGTCATCGTTTCGATGAGGGATGATTGAGCTAATTTTTGGTCTCGTGTTAGGGGTTGTCGGTTGACTGCAGAATGTATTTTTGCATTGTGCGTCTGAAGTCTCGCAGCAAAAGTTAACGCTGACTCACCAGGTAATTGCCTGATGCGCTGTAAATCAGCAATAAGGGATGTTAGGTCTCGAAGGTCACCAAAATGTGTTTCTAATAAACTTCGAATTTCTTCCCAAGTGGAGGGATTTCTAGAGTTTATCAACTCTGCTGCTTTTCCGCGTAACTTATTTTTTAAATGTAAAATGACTAGAGCTTTCTGGTCGTTCACTGCCATTTGATAAGCAGTGCGACAGGAGTTAATGACTGTGTTCAAATGTATTGGATTGCCATCGTATTCAGGTATTATGGAGAATATTTCAAACAATCGGTATGGCTCTATAATATCGTCTACTGTGGCGGAGTCGACATCAGCTCGCGTATTATTAGTTGCCATTTTGAATTTTGTTTATGAAATTATTTTGTGAATGAAAATTTATTAATTCTATTTAATTATACTTTGTTTATACCTTATACCAGATAATCACACTAACTGGAAGTGAATGATTTCAGTATTGGACTTACATGTATCCGTGCATCGGGAATCGCTCTGTTCTCCGTGCCGTTTTCTTTCTTCTTTTTCTTTCTTGTTTTCTTTGTTGCTTGGGTTCCCTTGGGGGATTGGGATCCGCCGCCGCTAGTGAGGACAGGCCTTGTACTCGCTGCTTGCAGACTTCCTGAGCGTTGTTGGAGACAGGGGTCGCCTTGTTCTGCTGGTCCTTGTAGTCCAAACGACTTGGCTGCTACAGGGGTCCAGAAGTTAGGTCGTTGCTGGCTCTTGAAACGTATGAAGGTCCAAGCCTACGGTCTAGGGGTGTTCTCGTTCTAACGTCGTTGAGGTATCCCACTTCTGACACCAATTTTTGTTATAT
Organism: Callosobruchus maculatus; assembly: GCA_951848785.1. Classification (NCBI taxonomy): domain Eukaryota; kingdom Metazoa; phylum Arthropoda; class Insecta; order Coleoptera; family Chrysomelidae; genus Callosobruchus; species Callosobruchus maculatus. The sequence continues at coordinate 18,374,549 of CATOUR010000041.1, read as the reverse complement.
CATTGAAGCAATGATTAACTTTTTAAAAACTTTTATTTGCGGCACACGCTTGTGTCGCACTTTCAAGTTACAATTTTACAAATGAATCTTATGACTACTTGACATGACGGAGTCTAACCGGGTATTGAACAACTGTGGTACGCAGTACCACCCTTTTATACTTAATTACTGCTGACGGAAGTGGTTTGCACACGTGGCATCGAACAATGATGCTTTGTATGACTTGTTATTGCAGGAAGTCGTTATCAGTTGTTTGTCTTCTTTGGAGGTAACTTTGCAACAAAGTTGCCTACAATAGATTCATTGTTTGAAACTATTACAATAAGGCTCATTGTCAAAGGGCCATATAACATATACAAAGATTTTTATTGTTATTGCGTTTTGGCAGTTAATCAGATTAATATCAAAAAAGAAATTTTTTCAAGAAAAATGAAGTAGTTAGCTTGAAAAACTTGATTTTCAAGTTGCTTGATGTGTAACTACTTGACTTGACTTGAATTTCGGAAACAAATACTTGACTTGATCTATACTTGATATATCAAGTCAAGTCAAGTAGTTTGAAAATCAAGTCAAGCCGTCAATTTCTGTCTGGCCCATTGTGCGTCCTCCCAGGGAGCTGTTTCCTCAGGTCATCGTCGAACCTGCCAATTTTAGGAATGTGGGCAAGTAGCTTTGGGACATCTCCCTTATGTGGGTAGGGGTAGGCCAAGGCTCACACTATGTCAAAATTCCTTGGTCAGCAGCTTTCCTAGCTAAACCGTCCGCTATACGGTTGCCTTTGTTGTTGTGTTGTTGTGCCCTTTAACTCATCTCAAGAAAATATTGTTTTTGTCCGAAGTATGCTTAGTGGCATTCCATTGCTAGCTCTTATGTGTCGCGAGGTCTTTTCAAGGTTAGAAGAGCTTGTCTGCTTTCGGTACAGATTATTCCAGTTTTGTCAGATACATCTCTACTAGTTAGTTCCTGAGCAGCTATCGATATGCCAGCGTGTCCGTTTGAACAACACTGATGACAACATAGCCTGCTTTGTTCTTAGGTTCAGGGGTATGCACCAAATTCAGCGCCTTCTCTTGTTTTGGAGCCATACGTGTGTGTATATGCAAATTGTATTTGTCACATTTGTTTCAGCATTTTGTTTTGTGTCTATTTTGTGGGGTTCCTTAGTCCTGTATGATTACATTTTTTTACTGCTTAATAGATACTGAAAAACCCTAAACCTCTTGTACTAAATTTTTCGCGACACTGAATATTTTACTTTATAATCGGTCGTTTCTAAACTTTTCTAGAACCCTATACATGATGTTTATCTTGCCTCGCAAAACACGAAAGATTGGCTACGTTAGTTCATGTTCCCGGGTCTAATTTCAGTTCCACATTATAACCAAAACCCGTTTTTTAATTATAGATGGACAACGTAGCGATTTATAACTACAGAAGACCGAACCCACAACATAACTGTACGGATGAGGTTAGGTGACGCTGTTTCTATGGGATACTAATTTTCTAACTAATTGAAGTATAAAATTACTCAGGCAAAAAACGTCTACAACGGTTACATTTGCCGAGTGAAATCAATTATTGTCGAGATTCCATTTGGAGTTTGTGTGGAGAGATGTGAGAATATTGAATACTAAATAATTCTAACCAAAAACCTGTTAAATGAGGTGCGTCGTTCGAACTTCTACCACATAATTCTTAATTCAAATCAAAGCTCCTACTACTATACATGATGAATTGATTTCAGTTATACAGACAGGTAGTCTGGATGATGAAGGTCTTCTTCTAGTTGTAATGTCTATTGTAATCATCCAGCAAGCTTCAAAATAGCAAATCAGTTAAAAGAAAACATGGTAATAAGAAGAGGCGTGAGTCTGCGTTGTGTATGCTTTCTCCATTACTAACCAATCTTTAACTTATATCCTTGTATGTTCCAAGTTTCCATATCTAAGCGATTCAAGAGTTGATGATCAATTACTTTACCCAAAGCTTCATTTGAACTGCCTTAATGTGTTTTGGAACATTTCTATTGCACTACATAGAGCAAAACCCTTGTACAGGAAGCGGTGCAGAGTTAAAAAAAACAGGAGAAATGAAGTTGCGATACCAAAAATTAACTTAATCCAAAGAAGTAAACTTATTGGCAGTTTCTATTCTACCTCGAACACGGAGATTGTCAGGTCGGAAGACGTTTCGCCATCACGACGTTGCGGAAAGGGTTGCTTCAACAGAACATATTTGAATAGGTTTTTCGTTACTGGAATTTGTAATCTGACTTCGAATATTCAAAAAAATTCCAATCATTTCGTCCACAGAAAAATCTGGAAAATGAGGCTGGATTCGAACCAGCGTCTCCGGCATTCTAGGCCAGCGCGCTACCAACTATGCCACGGTTCCCTGTACCATAGCCGAGGCATAGTGGATAACGCGCTGGCCTAGAATGCCGGAGACGCTGGTTCGAATCCAGCCTCATTTTCCAGATTTTTCTGTGGACGAAATGATTGGAATGATTTCATTCCATTCAAAAACATATTTATTTGGATCGTATACTTCGTCTTAAGCTGCAGACTTCGTCCATCGTCTATGCTTCAACAAATATACAGTAATTACAAGTAACTATTTCCACGATTGGCTGGAAATCTGGAATCTACTATCGGAGAAGGACGTCGTTGGCGAAAGGAATGCTATTTGACGTCACAGAGGTTCGGAAGACGTCGGCGTGCCTTCGGTAAAGGATACTAAAATGCATGTTTTTCAATTTTTATTTTGATATAATTTTTGAATTACTGCGAAAAAAAAAATAGTTTTGTTATAAAACTTATATAATATGATCTTACGATTTATAACAAAAAAATATATCTTTTTCAATTCGAAACGTCAGTTAGCACTCAGTAATTACGTACCATTTTTTAAAAATAAGTATGCTGAGGATGTGCAGTGCCACGCATCATCATCCATAATCACTTCTTAGTTAAGTTAAGATACTAGAACTGGTTTGTTTTGTAAGAACCAATAAACTCACAATTTTGAAATATTGTGATTTTTTTTATTGACATTTTAAAGAAGTCATACATCTTACCTTGACTAAAATAATCATAATATGCGGTAAATAGGTAAACCAATACTATACCACGATACACCCTACCTAGACGACAACCCAGCGTCACATATATTGTGTGACCAACGTAAATTGACCAGTGAAATAATAATTATATTATATTATATTTATATTCACTCCGATTTATCCGAATTATCTACTTCATAAAACTTGCAACTACAACCAGCAAGGGCAGATTTAATTCCTCACCTTAAAGACGGTCCAGCATCGGGATTGGATAATCGTAGCAGACGATATTTAATCTCCCTGTTATACCTATGTTTTCTATCCCTTTTTAACCTCGACATGATAATGAAGAGCGCTACCTGAAGGAACATTCCGCTACCCTTCTCATTCCGCGCTGATCAGTAGAGTACGGATTTTGAGGCATTATGCTTTTTGGAGGTATTACAAGCAAATATTATATAGCTTAAAATATTGATGAATTAGACAAAAAATGATCAAAAAAAGGACGGTTTGTAATGCGTATTTTGCTTTTTTTCAAATTTTATGCATATCTTCTGGTTTGTGCTTATTTACAGCCTTTTTTCAGGGTTTTTGTACGTAGTGCAAAAATTATGTGAGCTCTTTATATAAAGAAACTATTCAACAAATAAAAGACCTAATTGGAAGTCACTATAGTAGTCGACGAAACCACAGATGCTTGAGGAAGATATGTTGCAGATTTAATTATTGGATTCCTTGATGAAGAAGTTGCACCCACAGGGTATTTAGTATGTTCTCAGGAGCTAGAGCCACAAACAGCAATACAGTGTCTAGATTTGTGAATGATGCACTAACAAACTTTTACTTGCCAGAACCAGTTCCCTGTAGCAAAGTGTTACTCATGCTCTCTGACGCAGCAGCATATATGGTTGAACTTATAAAGAAATGGAAGAAAAAGTGTTTGTCAAGGCGCCTTTGCATGTTCAACTTTTTAAAGAACGACCACCGAATGTTCCATTACCACCTGAACCAATTTTGACAAGATGGGGTGCATCGTTAGATGCCGCGTTATATTATGCAGATAATTTTGAAGATTTCAATAAACTCATATCCGAGCTACCCGAAACAGCTACACAGAAGCTAATTTTAGTTTTGTCAGTACCACCATAAGGTCCTTGGAGAAACAAGGAATGACATTGGATACATTCATCAAAGAAGCCATTGGAAATGTTCCTGAAGCAACTGCCCAAATAATACAGAAAAAGTTGAAAAATACACTGTCTATGAATGAAGGTTTTCAGAAATAAAAAAAAATTGCTTTGGTATTGGCAGGGAGTACTGATTCAAAGTAACAAATAACCCCAACTGTGCTGGCAAAATTTAAATGTACGCCCATAGCAAGTTTTGACATAGAAAGGACTTCTTTCGACTACAAAAATATTTTAAGTGATAGAAGACAAAACTCTACTATGGAACATCTAAATCAGTATTTAGTTATTTTTTGTTTCTACAAGAACTAAACTATTTTTCGTTTTGTTGTTCAATAGAGACTTTGTATATTTTAATATTTGTTTGTTACATGTTTTCTGATGTAATTTATAGATGAACACTAAATTTTGATTTCACTTTTATGCCTTGTTTGTGCATATTCCATGCTTTTTTGTGTAAAACTGGATGCTTTTTAAGCGCTTATTTGAACTATTTTTATGCTTTTTAATCCGGACTCTATTGATCAGTTTACGATGGTTACACAGTAGTTGCAGTGTCTCAGAGTCTATCAATCGTGGTCTGTACAATGAGGTAGATCGCCAGCAGTTCAAGTTAGAGCACCTATGATATAGTTAGATAATATTGCGTCCAATGGACGGTTTCAAGCATCAGAAACAAAGATATCCCCAAAACCGGATATCTGCACTAAACCCGTACAAAGAGTTAAAATATTAACTGGTGCCGTGATGGCAACGTGATGTGTGGCGGTTTTCACGGCCCGCTTAGTTTTTTTCGCCACGTTATTTGCGACATGCCGTTAACGGTATCCGCAAACGGCCGATAAGCGTGGTTTTACGAAACATTCCGGCCCCACTGCCAGAGTGCTATTTCCTCTCTTGGAAGCTATCCAGTTGCCCGTTTCGCCACCTATTTCCGCCTGGGTTACTGCAGCCATGACCTGCCCCACAGACATACACACAGATGCTGTCGACACAACATACATATCCGTGAGGCCGGCGGAACATGTCATATAAATAAAAAATGGCGTCATGTGGCTTGACCGCTTGACCGAGTACTTCCACATATTATTGGTACTAATAAAAATTTGGAGTTCCGCTATCCCCACATCACCCTCGTCAAAATAGTTAACAAGGATGAAACATCTAAAAACAGAGTTTGAACTGTTTTTATATTTGTAGTCCTTTTACGATTGCTGCTCCGCCACTGAAACGATTTCTAAAACCCATACGCGTTTTCCATCCTCGGTAATAATACTACATCAAAATGTCATTAAACCCAGTTCAGTATAGTAACCAAGTTACACAATCCAAAACGATCTTAACCAATACTCTTGTATATCCTTGGTTTCTGTAATAGGCAACGATATGTTCCGATAGACTTCAAAAAGTGTATTATGCCACAAATCTTTCTTTCACAGGTCAATGGATAGCCTATACAGGGTTGGGATAAAGTATGGAACCAAGCAAATAACATTGGAACGAAAAGAATGATATTGCTGAAAATTTGCACGTAAGTGTAGCGACGTATAGTGCATCCGAAGATATTACGCTAGCTATTAATGTACTTCCGGTTAAACCGGAAGTACCGTCAACTTTTTTAATTTAAATGGGACACCCTGTATATTTTTGCAGATTTTAATACATCTTTTTTTTCCGAATACGTCCATAGTAGTTTGGGTATTAGTTTCTGTAAAAACGGGGAAGATAAAGCTTCTTCATATGTTTAAAATGCCGGTCATTTACCTCCTGACATGACGTCCTGATCCTGACGTGAATTGATTCGACAAGGTAACTCAGCAATTTGTCAACAGACTTGCATATTGCCAGGAAGTAAACGGCGGGCATTTTGAACATCTGAGATAATTCCTTGATAATTCATTTTAAATTTTCTTATTGTAACACATCAAATAAAATGAACGTTTCAGTAAATAAAAAAGCTTTATCTTTCCCATTTTTACAGTAGCAGTGTACCGACGTCAGCCGGGAGATACAGGGCGGCGCAAAGTAGAGGTTGAACGTGTTTAACGCGAAGTGTATACAGTGTCTCAAAAATATCGGATTTTGTTATCTCGGATTTGTTTGCAGGAAATGGATAATATTTTGTGGTAAACCTTGAAAATGTAAAGGATATAAATACAGGGTGTTTCACAGCGATCAAGACAAGCAATATGTCGGAACTGGGCAGTTGCAGAGAATTATAATTTTGGGGATGTAAATTAGAGCAGATGTTGTGCCTTTTTTGTGTCATTGTACTACCCAACAAGGCATTTGCTTTTGGTCACGTGACATTCGATTCAAAATTAATCATGGGACACCCTGTACATTTGTGCCTTTCTGTGTTCCTCCCGATAAAACAATTCCAAGAAACTAGCACACTTGGGGTATAAAGTGATTAATTCAAGACCTACAGGTACTTAAAGGATTGTATCACGCTAAAAGCGTATAGTGAGACAAAATATTCATTTGGTGGTCTTACCATACCACCCAGGGACATCCTAAATTATATTTTAGAGCTCGGAAATATTTTTATTGATAACTTTAAAAATTTAGTTTCTACAGTAGCAACTGGAATGAGACTGAAAAGCAAAATTCATTTTCATTTATTTATTCACATCCAAGTAAAGCATTTCCACATGATTATCTTTTAAAATTGTACATACGAGTTCGTATATACTATACCATAAATTTTATAAGCCGTGGTCTCAAAAATAAGCCAAATAAATAAAACATTAAGGTGAAAATACTCCAGCACCTTTGAACCAATTTTTACTTATCTACGAAATAGCTACAACATGTGAAATCATTTGAGATTTGTTAGTAATAGTTTTACTAGGTTTTATTTTTGATATCCACTTATTTATGTAACTTAGTTTATTAGCAAAATAAGCTTTATATTTGTATTTAGGCGTAGGGATGTGGCGACCCCATCGCCCAGAGGTGATGGTACACCTCGCACCAACGATGGTGCATCGTGTACTATTAGCTCTGCAATCAGCCAAAGGGGGGAGAAGTGGAGTCACTTAGCTTCGCCCGCGGTGCAATCACCCCCACATCGGAATATTTCCGGGAAACTAGAAATAGGTTCCCGAAAATAGGCGGCGCCAAATGGCCTTATGGTTCATGTTCCGTCGCTGGGCCGATGTTCCCGGTTTCTCATAAGTGACAAATTGGATTAATTAGAAGTAAAAAATGCTCAATGGCTCTTCCAGGATCAAAAGATTCCGGAGGTAAAATACCTGGCCGTTCGGATCTCCGGGTGCCAGGTGGTCCGGGGGGAACATTAAGCGAAGTTCGTTTAAAAAAATTCGCTGCCACTCCTCATCAGGCTATCAACACAAGCCGTCCTTCGCAGCAACTTCGCACTGACGACAGGCCCGAAGGCCAGAGAAACGTGTTCAGAGCCGATTTTACAAATATACGAGGTCTTGCCTCCAACATAAACTCTGTCCATCAACATCTTCAGACAGAGAAGCCACACATTCTGGCTCTTACGGAAACTCAAGTCGGCTCTTCAACAATGGATAATTGCTTCAGATATCCCGGCTATGACTTATACACCCGATTTAGACGTAGGTTTGGCGTATGCGTGTACGTTAAATCTGGACTTTCTTGTCATCGAGAGGAAGAGCTCGAACTGGAAGGATTTGACATCATATGGCTTAAAATATCCTTCCAAAATCATTCCAAATTCATATGCTGCATCTATAGGCCACCAAGTAGTACCAACTGCAAAGAGCTCTTCGAGAAGCTTTCAGCCACTGTGGACGCGCTGCAGTCAGGTCATCCTAATTCAGAGATAGTCTTTCTGGGCGACTTCAACGTTCACAACTCATACTGGCTCAAACACTCAAACAAAACGGACGACGAGGGACGTGAAGCTGAAGCCTTTGCTATTAGCTGCGGCTTGGAGCAGATAGTTAAAGAACCAACAAGAATCCCCAGCCGCCACGGAGATTTTGCCAGTCTGCTGGACCTATACCTAACAACTACCCCAACAATTTACGCAGTGGAAGTAACCGCTCCACTAGGATCGTCTGACCATAACACCGTCTCAACACTATGCAGGATGCATTCTCCAGATCCCCACCATGCAATGCCTCGGCGTGTCTGGCATTACGGATCAGCAAAGTGGGACGACCTAAGGGAATACTACCAGTCCTTTCCCTGGCACGACGTCTGCTTCAAGTCACGAGACCCATCAGCTTGCGCCCAAGAAATAACAGAGGTAATAATGTCCGGCATGGAGGCCTATATTCCACATGTCGTCAGGCGTCCCTCCAAAAACAAGCCATGGTTTAATCAGCGTTGTAGAGATGCAGTTACCTCCAAAAACCAACATTACAAAGAATGGAGGAAAAATCCAAACGCCGAGAACCACCGCAGTTTTATCGACGCTAGAAGCCACTGTAAACGCGTGATTGACAACTGCAAGGAGGGACACAACCAAAAAATTAAGAACAAGCTCCTCTCATGTCCTAGTTCGTCCAGAACATTCTGGTCTGTAGCTAAGGCTGTTAGTCAGAACTTTTCCTATTCCTCAATACCACCCTTGACCAGAGAGGACAAGTCCATCGCTTCTGCTCCTAAAGAAAAAGCAGACATCTTAGGAAGGCTTTTCGCAGCCAATTCTACTGTAGACTTCCAAGGAAGCAATCCGACCACCAACATAAACGTAAACTCGAGAATGGCAGAGGTCAAATTTCAACATCGAGATGTAAAAAGCATCCTCCAGAAGCTAAACACGAAGAAAGCTACTGGTCCCGACCAAATTCCAGCCATTGTCCTTAAACGCTGTGCCGCTGAGCTTGCACCTATTCTTTGCAAGCTCTTCAAACTATCATATCAGCAAGGCGTGTTTCCCGCTTCATGGAAAATTGGCTGCGTACAACCCATCCCTAAGAAAGGCAAAAAAACCGATCCCACAAACTATAGACCTGTGGCTCTTCTCAGCGTCATGTCCAAGGTTATGGAGACTGTCATTAACACACAGATCCTGAAATACCTGGACAATAATAACATCATAAATGATCGCCAGTATGGCTTCCGTAAGCACAGGTCTACGGGTGACCTTCTGGCCTATGTCACTCACTTGTGGAATAGAGCCATTGAAAACCATGGCGAATCCCGTGTTGTTGCGCTTGACATATCGAAAGCCTTCGACAGAGTGTGGCATGAGGGACTTCTAGTCAAGCTTGCTGCTTATGGACTACCACCTGGTCTGCGCCAGTGGCTGAACAGCTTTTTGAACGACCGATCTCTGTTCGTTGTAGTCGAAGGCTGTTCATCAGACGTATTTTCAATAAACGCCGGTGTTCCTCAGGGATCTGTTTTATCCCCTACACTGTTCCTGCTGTACATCAACGAGCTGCTGGAAATAACATCCAATCCAATCTACAGCTTCGCAGACGACAGTACATTGATATCGTGCATGGAACCAGGCAAGCCACTATCATCCCAGGAGACGGTACGTCGACGACAGCAGCATGCCTCACAGATCAACGCAGATATCAAAAAAATTGTCGAGTGGGGATTAGTAAATAAAGTACAGTTCAACGTACAGAAAACCCAGGCAACAACACTTACAAAGAAGTCTCACACTGGCTTACCAACATTGGAAATGGAGGGTCACCCCATAGACGAGTCACCTTCCGTCAAGCTTTTGGGGGTCAACATCAACAACAACATGTCTTGGCACGACCACGTCGTCAGTATTGCTAAAGCGGCATCCCAGAAGCTTGGAGTTTTGTTCCGCTGTAGGAAGCTGTACACACCAGAGCAGCTGCTGCTGCTCTACAAGGCACAGATCCGACCACCGCTGGAGTATTGCTCCCATGTGTGGGGATGCGCTCCCAAGCACTCTCTAAAGCTTCTGGATACAATCCAGAAGAGAGCAATTAGACTAATCGATACGCCTAACCTCACAAAAGACCTCCATAGCCTGGAACATCGAAGAAGGGTGGCTGACCTATCCCTGTTCTACAGATTCTATCACGGAAGATGTTCGAGTGAGCTCTCCCAGGTAATAACAGCAAAGGCCGCCCGAACGAGGAACACTAGAGAGGCTCTGCGAGCTCACCCTTACCAGGTCGAGGTCCCTACTCCACGAACCAGTCTCCTCCAGCATTCCTTCTTTTGGAGAACTTCGACGCTGTGGAACGAGCTGCCAGGGAATTTGTTTCCCGCCGGCTACAACCTGCAGCGCTTCAAATCTAACGTGCACCGACACTTATCCTCTCGCAGCGCTTCTACAGCGACATAGGCTTTTAGCCTTTGCGGGAGGCTGTCCATAAAAAAAAAAAAAAAAAAAAAATTTGTATGTCTAAATCGGCTGTCAAAACCTAGTCTTTCAATGACCCTCGTATATACGTAAAACCCAGGCGTTAGCAAGTCCCCGCTAAAAGGCCCTCGTACTTGGGCAAAAACCAACGCAAAAACTAATTGGCGCGTGCGGCCGCGGCATCGCTTTGATGTGAGATCTTCAAAGAGCCGACAGAGAGTGATCCAACTTATGTATTTCGTAAACTTTGCTACTATGGACGTATTCGGAAAAAAAGATGTATTGAAATCTGCAAAAATATACAGGGTGTCCCATTAACATAATGTCTTCAGATGCACTATGCGTTACTACATTTACCTGCAAATTTTCAGCAATATCACCTTTTCCGTTTCAAAGATATTTGCTTGGTTCGATACTTTATCCCAACCCTGTATATTACCAGTACAACACATTTTTCAGTTTTACAAAAATCGTCCAAACGCCCCAATCCCCTCATCCACAAAACAGTAGAAAACGATCAGACACCCCTAAAACGCCTAAAAACGAAGTTTGAGGAATATTTGAAATTTGTTGTCTTTGCTAATTGCTCTGCCGCCCATTCTCAAGCTTAGCAGCATTATTTACTACGAGTTACTTTTTGTAGGATACGGTCATATGAACAAAAACTCCTTATTTTTCTATGTCCGACGTTTCGACTTATATTAAGTCATCCTCAGGCAACTACAACAATTGATGGTGTAGGCTATAAACAGACTAAACGACAGTTACATAAAAAAGGCTAACGATGACTTTTCTTTTTTTTTATTGAAAAAGGATGGATGCCTGTTGTTAAAACGCATGAGTGATTTGATTTGTGTTAAAAATATAATTAAGCATACACAAATACTTCTCACTCTAGAAAAATATATCTTTTTACCAATGAATTGTCTTACGAAAAAATCAAAGATCTCATCGTTGTCACGTAAATAATATTATAGAAAATTGACTAGTTAAAACGTAACTGGATTAGTGACATTGCCAAAGGTTTTAAAATATAACGTCAGAAATATAAGAGCAGTTTACATTTCTTGTGCTCCTATCGAGTGCCGACACTACAAAGGACCTCTTAATTCTTATCAAGACACCCGACCGGTCGAATGATCCTTGTCGTTTTCGGCTTTTTTTTACTGTGCCGTTAAACGACCATTAGAATAATCAAAATTGTATATGTCTGTGTATAAAGAGGTATTATTATACAATAATTGATCAATTTTTTTTGTTTTTATCTATTGCAAATTGGTATTTTCGACTATTTTGATATCCAACGACTTTCCGAATTATTATAATATATATTTTGTATAGATAATTACGGTTTTATCATTACTCAGGTCTACATAATAACGTAACTGCACTATAGAAGTGTCGACACTGATTGAGACCTGAAAAAAATGTAATCAACTCAGATATATATGACTTCTACAATAAAAACGAATTGAAAATAAAATAAACAGGAACAGAATGCAATCAGCAACGTGCCTACATACCGAAGACGTAGATAGGAAGTGAAGACTTGAAGATGTGTCAACCCTTTGACAGTTCCGAGGTAACTCGAGGCGGAGGAGATAGGGTAGGTAAAAAGAGAGGGAACGGGTTTTACGGTGCGTTTCCACCAGAGATGTGTTAGGAAAATGTGCGCAGCGAGGATGTGTAGCGGAGCTGTGAAACGGTGTGGGTGTTTCCACAAGAGATATGCTAGGAAGATGAGCGGTGCGAATATTATTATTATTATTATACAATAGATATGAGTAGAGTACAAGGTACTATAAACTCATGTACAAAATAAGGGGAAAAAATCAGAATGTACAGACATAAACGTTCACAAGGTGTTAGAATTTGCACGAACCAGAAATTGGTACAAGACTAATGGGACGGTAATTCTTTGCAGACGATCTATCACCTTTTTTGAATATGGGTGTTACCGATGTACTAAGCCAAGATGAAGGTAGAGTGTGACTTCTGAAAGAAGCAGTAAATATCATATTCAGTGGAAGTGCAAGAGTAGAGGCGCAGTTTTTGAGTATCCCAGCTGTAATACCGTCTTTTCCGGGAGAAGAAGAAGTATTCAGGTTACGCAAGTGCTTTAGTACTTCGTCAGGAGGAAACTCGACTTCACAAAGGCTGGCTGAACATCTCTGAGGCTTGCAGGACGGCAAGGGCTTGTCATGTGGTTCAGCAATGAAGTCCTCACTGAAGGATTTCGCAAGAATTTCGGCAGATTCGAAGGCATTAGTGCGAAGGTAACCATCGGTATCATTTATTTGAGGTGACGAAACTTTCGAAGTTAGGTTTGTTCTTAATTATCGAAATACTTCTTCTTGTTTTTAGAACTGACAAGCTTATGTTCGTAATCATGTTTGGCATTTCTTAAAGTTCCTGAAAGAATGTTTGAGAATGAGCGATGGCAAACATAATCTCGAGGGTTTCCACTCCTTCTGAATCTTTGCCACAAGGATCTTCTGTGTCGTAACATTTTCAACATTGAATGGTTGATCCAAGGCCTTAACGGGTCGCGGAACACTCTTTCGGTGACAGTGCCATTCGCCGTTTCAGTATGAACTCTATGTGAGAATATATGTGTGGCGGAGCTGTGAAACGGTGTGCATATGGGCGTTGCGAGGATGTGCAGCATCAACAGCACACGTCCCTCGCTCACATCCCTACCGCACATGCCTCGCAACGCACAGCCGCTAAGCCGCTTCCACCAGAGCTGTGCTGAGCGAGGCGAGATAATTCAGGTGATTCTATTGGTTCTTTAAAAACACATTCCTCTTAACACATCCTCGCACATCTCTGGTGGAAACGCAACCTTACCCGATGGAGCCGCGGTGACGTGCCTGATGGACGCGGTTGCGTCCGTTGGACAAGACATCAGAGGACTCTAGCTGGTTCAACGTCGGGCGGGCAGACTCTCTCTCGCACCTCCGGGTGTGCGAGTGCTTCTATCCTTACGATCAAGCCGATTTCGTGAATCCTCTATAATAAAAAAAATAACACTGTCAGCTGTGATGCTGTCTAGAGAACGCCTTTATTTTCAAGCGAAAGTCAAGTCACTTTCTACCTCAAACCTTTTATTAAAAGCGCAGAGATTTTTGTATCCAGTAGTGCACTCACGAGATGTAAACTCATGATTAATTCAGCGCTAGATTTCTATGTAAAACAACTCCTCGTATACATTTCTTGCTTGGCATGGCGCAGCAGAGACAAACGTCCTGTTCGTGCTTCCATTTCAGGCCAAAGCATGTCCGCGCCGCTTGCAGATCTCTACCTGGCTAGTGATGGGAACAAGTGACTTCGAGTAGCGCGTCGAATATTCCTTAATTCATTCTAAGCATACTTGGGTCAAAAGGGTTTTTTGAAAACTTTCACAACTATAACTGTTGCGTACTTTACCAATGCTATACAGGGTGTCCCTGAATATCCTTGACACGTGACATTCTCGTAACTAAAAAATGTTCAAACGAAAACTGACTGGAATGTTTGAATGCACTACAGGGTTTATCGTACTGTGTTTCCAAAACATTTTTTTTGTCCTTAACCCTTAGAACTCACCCTCAACTTTGTTTTTTCAAATAGCACCTAATAGTTTTTCCTACTCAAAATAAATCCTTATTTTACTTAAAATCTCGTAGTACCTTTGATTTTGTACAAAAAACATTTTTTTCGTAAAGCCATAAGCATAAAACAAATAAAATAAGGATTTGTATGAGGCGTAATATTTTCGTAACAAAAACAGATAAAAAAACCCAGTTGGACTTTCAAGGGTACCGAATGACTCATCATATCATGCTTTTGAAACATTTTTTTCACCCTCTAAAACTTACCCCCTACTTTCTTTCCCAATAGCACCCCACAGCTTTTTCGGCATTATAATGCGGTCATTATTTTATTTAATATCTTGTACTTCATACACAAATCAATTTTTTTCGTAAAGTCATTAACATAAGGTAAATAGAATGAGCATTTGTTTGAGGCGTAATATTTTCGTAATAAAAGAGCATAAAAAAGACGTTTGTTTCCGAAAGCGTGTATTATAGGTCATTCAGTACCCTCGAAAACCCAATTAGTTTTATTTTTACCCGTTTTTTGCATCAAACAAATTCTTATTTTATTTTATGTTATGCTTATGATTTTACGAAAAAAATAAGTTTGTGTATAAAATCAAAGGTACTCCAAGATTTTAAATAATACAAGCGCTTAATTTGTGTAGAAAAACCTATTTGGTGCTATTTAAAAAACAAAAGTTGAGGGTGAGTTTTAAGGGTTGAAGTACAAAAAAATGTTTTTAAAGCATGGTATGATAGACCATACAGTACCTTCAAAAATACCACTCAGTTTTCGTTTCAACTGCTTTGTGTTTTTTTGAGAATACCACGTGTCAAGGAAATTCAGGCACACCCTGTATATCTTTGAGAATAATGTTCTGATTAGGTACTATGAAAGGCCGTTTCATCCAGTCGAAAAGCAAAGGTTGAATGTGGATTTTGTTTTAATACGTTTGTGTTTGTTGCGACTTGGTGAATTTTGAAGGACTGTCTGAATGCAGCCTCCATATATGAGTTTCTAGAAAAGGTACTATTGGCAAGAAGAAACTCAATGCAATTTATCCACGATTAGTGTGATTTTGAGTTCGTGAGTTTTCATGCATGCATCATACCACTACAGTACTCTGGCGCAAAATGTGGAAATCGTACGAAATCAGATAATTTCTGGGTGTTACTCAATAAGAAACTAACCTGGTGTATCTGAGAGTGTTCGGCAGTCAATGTGAAGATTGGTACTTACAGGCTTAGAGACTTTACATATTATTTTTGGTATTTTTTTTGACTATGATTTTTTGTCAGTAATTTTTATAATCTTGTCTCTTTACCCTAGTAGTTCGTCTTTTAGTTGTTTTCTTCCGTCTGAACAGTAGTTATATCTTTGTGTTTCATGGGCTAATAGATAGAAAAATTTAAAAACAGCTATTTGAGTGAGAATTAAACGAAAACTACCAGAGACTGATTTCACAACCTGATATAATTAGAAAGGCTATCTAATTTTACATTTGGCTGTGCGAAAAAAGTTAGATATTCCCATTTGAAAAAATCAGGTTATCTCTGACTGAGTTTCCCTTAATAAGACAATTCAAATTTGGTCATCTAACCGAAGCTGACACATTTCGTGCTTAGTCACAAGACAAAATCACAGCCTTGTAAGTTTCCTCCATCACCTTGCTGAACAAGGAAAGCAGAGCTATAGATCTATAGTAGGTTGTATCAGGTTCGGATCCCTTTTTGATGCCGGTTTCAGTCTTTTGAAAATATGCCGGCCCTGTAGAACATCCGAAAGAGGCATGTAAGTATGGGAGCGAGCTCTGATGCACGCAATAGCGGAGATCATGTAGGGACCTTATTGATGTCAAGTGACTGTAGCACCTTCTGGACTGTTTTGGTTTTGAACGTTATATAGCTTGGGGTACTCTCGCTATCTATGGTTTGTGGTAATAAAATAGCAGAATGTTCTCGAGACAAGGGAATTTCGAAAAAATCTCATAGGTCAAGGAATTTTCAGAATGTTCAAGTAATGTCTCTTTAAATGATTCTTGTATATGTAATAAATAGTATCCTGTATATCTGGTAAAATGCTATACATGGTTGGGATAAAGTATGGAACCAGGCAAATAACTTTGGAACGGAAAGACGGAAAGAATGACATTGCTGAAAATTTGCAGGTAAGTGTGGTGACGTATAATGCATCCGAAGACGTTATGTCAGCTATTAACGTACTTCCGGTTTAGCCGGAGGTACCGTCAACTTTTTTAATTTAAATGGGACACCCTGTATATTTTTGCAGATTTTAATACATCTTTTTTTTTTAGAATACGTCCATAGTGGGTTTAGTATTTGTTTCTGTAGAAATGGGAAAGATAAAGCTTCTTTATCATTTCAGATGTTTAAAACGCCGGCCTTTTAAAGTCTTAATGATGATCGGTTTTGGCGATCGCGTGAGAACTGACAAAGAAGTGTGTCAACTTTTCAATGATTTACATCCCTATAACATATTCGGCGGTGACTAAAACACTAAAGCGTTTTAATTTAACTGGTAATATAAAAAATTTACCTAAAACGGGAAGACCGCGCAGACCGCCACGGACGAATTTGTGAGACAAGTAAAAAAGGTTTATCTTTCCCATTTTTACAGAAAAAAATACTAAACCTACTATGGACGTATTCGGAAAACATACGCAAAAATATACAGGGTATGCCATTTAAATTAAAAAAATTGACGGTACTTCCGGTTAGACTGGAAGTACATTAATAGCTAACATAATGCCTTCGGGTGCATTATGCGTCACTACATTTACTTGCAAATTTTCAGCAATATCACCCTTTCCCTTTCAGAGATATTTGCTTGGATCCATACTTTATCCCAACTAATGACCAGTAATAATTTACGACGCTGAAACTTGGTAACTCAAAGCCAAGACAATGAATAGAATCGAAGCCTTAGAAATGTGGACCTTATGTCGGCTTTTGATAATCCCATGGACAGACCATGGTACAGGAACCAAGATGTAATGAATAGAGCCTCCACCCAAAGAGAGTTAATGAAACCCATGAAAAAAAACGCAACGTAGTTTACTTAGGCCACATGCTTAGAGGCCCCATACTGAAAGAAGTTTTAATGGGTAAAATTGAATAGTGCCTCCAAGACCCAGTATTGTACGCTATCAAACAAGAAGTGCCCAAGCCATCACCAGGTTCTAATGAACAACCGGGCTCTGCCAAGGAGTCACTCATTCAAGCTGTTAGGAGTCAACATTACAGAAAATCTGATCTGGCACGAATACGTCGCGTCAATTGCAATAGTTGCTGGTAAGAAGCTTGGGTACCTATTTAGAGCCAGAAAGTATTTCTCACCATGTAACCTCCTCACGCTATATAAAGCCCAGATAAGACCTCGCCTGGAGTATTGCTCTCATATCTGGGGAGCTGCTGCCCCTACTACCCTGTCTATACTAGATGCCGTCCAAAGAAGGGCAATTCGACTAATTGGCGATCCGACCTTAACGCGCCACCTTCAGTCACTTTCTCACCGGCGTGTTGTTGGTGACCTCTCATTCTTCCACCGATGTTCCAGCGGAATCTGCTCCTCTGAGCTATCCACTGTCGTTCCGCCGCTCACTGCTCCTATCAGATGTACCCGTGCGACCGCTGCATCTCATCCTAAGACTGTCGTTCTTCATACATCAAGAACTGAGCGGTACAACCGCACATTTATTCCCACGGTGTCCAAGGCTTGGAATGGACTGCCAGAAGATGTATTTATTGGGCCTGCGGGTATTGGTCCATTCAAATATCGCATTAACAAACTTCCCCTAACGTAACCGTTTCACAGCCGTCGCGGTACTCTGGTATTTAGGCTCTGCCTGCGCGGTCTGCTCAGTTATAAAAAAAAGTGAGAAGAGCAGAAGATGGCACTCTAAACATCGTCGGCCATGAGAGCCGATAACCGCCTACACACTGCACGCCCAAAGAAGAAGAATATCTTCTGACTGACCCATATTCCGGGCAGTCTCCAACCTCCCGATGCATCAAACCGATTCGATCCCGTGGCGACTGAGTTCTCATGACCCCGAATCGCGCTGTACAGTTATTTATTTGCGGACATTATAGAAAGGGCACCGTAGCAGCCTCATCAGCCGTTCGGCTCACGACTTAATTAATGAAACGACAATAAGGAAAGACATAGTGCACCGGGCGCCGCTCGAAAAAATCAGCTGCGGCCTGAAGACAACTGATGCTTTGTTAAGGTGGGTTTGCATTGTTTCCGTGGCCTAGTTTGTACTGCGCCCAATAAGGTAAGGAGGAAATGGCATATTGCGTTGCATAGCTCACATAGTCTGGCGGTCCCGGCATAAACGTAACAGCCAAAGCAATTGTCCATCCAAAAACCAATCAGAATTTGCACAGACAAGCGTTACTGATTCTCAAGTTCTTTAATAGTTATATAGGTAAGAAGTTTTTTTTTATTATAGAGGGTTTAGGAAATCGGCTTGGTCGCAAGGACAGAAACACTGGCACACCTGGAAATGTGAGAGAGAGTCTGCCCGCCCGACGTTGAACCAGCTTGAGTCCTCTGATGTCACGACCAACGGACGCAAACGCGTCGATCCGACATGTCACCACGGCCCGACCGGCTAAAACCCATTCCCTCTTTCCTTACCTCTGCTCGATCTCCATCTGCACCGGGCATCATCGTGAACGATATTCTTCACAGTGCAAGATGAGTTAAATACGTTTTTCCTTCTCCTCCTGTATCTTCTTGTTACATATCCCGACGTTCCTCTGTCTCTTTCAATTTTAAGGTGCCTTGAACCATCTTGGGTACTATCTTCCAGCGTTTATCGCTCGATATCATGATGGACACCATGCTCTCTCAGGTCCTCAGGTAGGTTCGCTTTCGCTTCCTGCTTGTAATAGGACCATCTGTCGCACTCAAATAGGACGTGCTCGACTGTGTCGCTTTGGCCACAATGTCGACAACGATCGTCCGTCGCTCGTCCTATTTTGTTTCTATACACCCGACAGGGACCGTGGCCCGACAACGCCTGTGTTAGGTAATAGCAGGTTGTCCTGTGTTTACACTCTGCCCACTCTTGTATATTTGGAATCAGACGCTTAGTCCACTGCGCCACCTCCGTTGTACTGAACCAGATCCCCTGCCACTTGTCCATGGTTTTCTGCCTGGCGGTCCTCCGCCGCTCTGGCAGAGCACCCTCCGCGATATACATGTATCTCCTCTCATTGGCCAACAAATGCAGTGGCGGTATCGCTGTTATAACCTGCAGCGCTTTGGTAGACACAGTACGATAGGCACTGGCCACCCTCAGCAGCGACTTGCTGTGTACCCTGTCTAAGGTTTGCTGGTGCTTTTTCCTCTCCATCGCTTTATACCATATATAGGTAAGAGGTAGCAATAGCAATAGGTAAAAAGACACTCAAAGTTCAAAGGCACTATTTTTAGGGGAACGATTGGAAAAAAGGAATGCAGGATCAAAACCACAGCATAGTATGCAATCAGCACAATATCTCAGGTTGGCGGAAATTACACGAGCGTCCCCCCTTTTGGATGATTATTTGTAGGGATGCTAACGATACTTCGATACTTGTACTTCTGCACTGATATCGAGTATTTTTATCTTAGATACTTTTTGAGCGATTCCAAAAGCTGGTATCGCTACTTTTGTAGCGGTATTGGTATCGAAAATAATTGAGGGGTGTAATCAATTGCACAAAATTCTCTGTACGAACCAAACGCGCCTACTTGGCTAAAAAATATCGAATTGGTACCGGTTTCGATATTTTCATTTTCGCATCTCTACCCAGACTTCACACCCGTAAAATCATCCCAAGGTCAAATTCTGTGGGAACCATTTTTATATAGGAAATCCTCAGAGATATTCTGCTGGTTGTTTAATATGCTGTGTCAAAACCTTGGGCCCAAGCCTCCTTGTGTCTTACCCTCTGGTGTAGATATACTCATAGCCTCGTCCACAAATATCTTAAGAGGTCCACTGAAGTCATCTCCCATCCACGAACAGGGACAAGGCAAAGGGAGGGTGTTAAACACAAGTCTATCGAAGAATTGCAATCTTCGGGCCTACACTGTATCTGCATGACATGTGATGCTTTGTATCGCCAGACAACAGTGCAAGTATTGTCCTATCAAATTCGGCAACTATAAGTCTAAAAAACCTCTTAGTTGTCCTTTTGAAGATGAAGCTAAATATTTCCTCTCCTATTGTTGTTGGATGAGCTTGGTAATCCAAAGAGACTATCCTCCATTGTGTCGACAAGAATGCTTACATTCTTCGGACACATACACAGAAGCGATGGTATGGAGAAACTTGTAGTTCAGGGTCATGCCCCGAGTGGGCGGCAACGTGGCCGTTCCCATACACGCTGGGTCGATACGACGAAATAGTTGCTGGATATGAGTATCAAGAGCGCCATTGAACTGACAGTAAATTGCGAACGATGGCAAGTTACAGTTCTCAAAACTATTGATAATATTCGTGTCGGCAGTACCCTAGCTCCGACTTAATCACATGTCACATGTCTGCTAAGACATTGTGACTATGATGATGATTGTTGTTGTTGTTGTTACAGGACACTGTCAACTAAGAAAACACCTCTACAATATATATGATGAGGTTAAGTTAAGATTAGGTTAAGTGATTAGGGCAGGAGATATGGAACAGGAAGCTTAGATTGTTGATCAGCTGCTTTGAGTTTACCCAGCTAATCTATCAATGCAAGAATCCATTCTGGGAGAGCCGTGGCCTTTCATGACGAAGCTAAACGGAATCTCACTGATCTTCATCATCACCTTTCTTATCAGGTTTGCGTGGCTGAAGATTTGACATGCTCGACTTTATTTTGGCGAAATTTAGCCTAAGGCTATTCTTATATTTAACGCATATTTAAAAAAAAAAACATCAGTTCTGAGAGATGTCCAGTGGGCGCCTCAGTGGTACATAAGACCTACTTGACTAAACGTATGCGTGCAAAATACTTATTCATTTGAATTATACTTGGCCAGAGGTATCTAGAAGGGTAAGACAGGGATGCGTATTCTCTCCGATACTTAGAAAAAGTTATGCAAGAGGCTGTAATGAACGTGGGGAATAAAGCGTAGTGGTGAAACGATAAACAATATACCTTTGCCGATGATACCTTGACCTTGGTAATATCCCAGAGTAGCGCGGACCTACAAAGAATGATGGACAGTCGTGAGTAGCAGCGCAGGTCTTTCACTTGTATGTTTACAATGAAGGAAACTGGGGGACACTCTCTAGAAATAAAAGAGAGAGATGTTCTAGAGACCTGAACATGAAATCTAAGATCAGATTGACGAAATGTTAAGTTTTCTCAATCCTTATCTATGGATGGAGTCGTGCACAATGAACAAAATTGATCTGAAAAGACCTGATGCATTGAAATTTGAATTTTGAAATACTAAGGCGTGTGAATAAACAAACAGAGAAAGTAGAAACTGTAAAGATGGGGAAACTTTCATTGCATGCTTGTAGAAAGGTACCACATTTTACAGCTGATAATACAAGGGGAAATACAAGGAAAGAGGACTTCACGGCTGAAAAACTTATGACATCGGTATCACTATACATTCAATAGAATTATACCGATCAGCCGAAAGGCGCCATGAGGATAGCCATTCTTCTTAGAGGACACTGCGCATAAAGAAGAAGAGGTATCTAATGCCTGTTCATATCGGAAAACGAAGCAAAAGGTTGCTTACAACAATTTGTGTACAGTAATCTCAGTCGCTGAAGGAGTAATAAAGCTATAACTAGACGACAAGGAATTAGCTTCTGGAAATTTCTCTTATAAATACCGCTTTTATTCAAAGTAAAGCTGCACACTTTGCACTCTTTGGTAAACGTACACAGCCCCAGTATTTCAATATTATGATGATCTATACCGGATGTTCCAAAAAAAAGGTGACCTCGCCTCTAGGATAGGTAGAAAACTGAGAAATAATTGGGTATAATATGGTTACTGTTAATAACCTGCACCGATCAAAGACCAGGTGCATTCATTCCAATGAATACTTCTATGTAATATTTTTTTCGCGCAGTGTCCGTAAAGTGGCCTAAACTGTGGGAAATCGTTATCTCCATGGGAGTCCCTTACCACTTAGTATTTCTCATACAGCAACTCTATAAGTCTAGCTCAGCTCGTGTAAGAATCGATGGTAACCTGTCTGGTCAAACAGCAACCAGAAAAGGAGTTCGTCAGGGATGCGTATTATCTTCGATGTTATTCAACATTTACTATGAATTTGTGATGAGACAGGTATTGGACAACTGGAATGGCGGTATAACTATCTATTGACGGAAGCAAAATATCTAACTTCAGATTTGCTGATGATACAACCCTTATTGCTGCTTCCCAGGAAGAACTAGTAGCTCTATTGAACGTTTTAGAACAACACAGTGCAGCATATGGTCTTGGTATTAACTACAACAAGGTTACTATCGTAGATAGAGAGCATGACAATCATCGAGAAATAAAGTCAATAGGCCGTTGTGAGGTAGTTTAAGGTTATGTGTACCTCGGTTCTTTGATCGACAATTCAGGTAGCTGTGAGAATGAGATTCTACGGCGCTTTCAACAGGCACGGGTGGCCATGACAAAGCTTACTAAAATATGGCGTGACCATAACATCACTAAAGCTACCAAATGTCACTGGTTCAGTCTCTTGTGTTCTCCATATTTTTGTATGCCTCGGAAACTTGGACTGTTAAAAATGCAGATCGAGCTCGCATAGATGCTTTTGAAATGTGGACGTGGAGGAAAATGCTGAGAATTCCTTATACCGCCCATCGAGCTACTGTTTCCATACTGGATGAGCTCGGTAATCCAATCCAATCCATTGTGTCGTTGAGAATGCTTACATTCTTCGGACATATTCACAGAAGCAATAATATGGAGAAACTTGCAGTTCAGGGTCACGCCCCGAGTGGACGGCGCCGTGGAAGTTCCCCTACACGCTGGGTGGATACGACAAAACAGCTGCTGGATATGAGTATCAAGAGCGCCACTGAACTGACAGAAAATCGCGAACGATGGCGAGCTATAGGTCTCAAAACTATTGATAATATTCGTGTCGGCGATACTCTAGCTCCGACTTAATGCATCTTACGAGTTCACAACGTGTCTGTTAAGACATTGTGACTATGATGATGATCCGATTGATTGCAAAACGAGTCGCACAGCTTTTCTTCCCGTGTAAAATTTTTTGCTGGATGTGGAGGGTGGGCTTCGAACCCTTGATCCTTCCCTACGTGCCTGCCAATGAGCTGGCGGCATTATTTCCGGAAATGGCAACGGAATGCGTTGCCAGGATAAAATTTATAGCTGGAGTGAAGTAGAGGGCAACTTCACACAGCAACCAGGCTAGCGTATTTCATCCTCAATCCCGCTGCAGGGGATCAGCCTACTGCGTACAGACTGCTGCGTTATTTCGGCGCAACTGAATTTTTTCATTAGCTAATTGACCCACGAAAAACTCAAAATAGCAACGTAGAACAAGCAAGTAAATCAGTTATACATCGTTAACTAAGCAAATAGCTACCATTTGAACCATCGCTTGACAAATTGTATTGTATTGTATTTCTTTATTATCTTCTGATTATACATGTATGATATAAGACTAGTCATAAAAAAATGAGTAAAAATTAAATAACACAAACAGATAAAAACGAAACAAACAATGCAAACAGATAAATAAGCAGTCCAATAAATGGACAGCTGTGTAACAGAGAAAAGAAACAGATAAAAACAGAGATAAAAGCAACGTAAGCTGAATTCTAAAACAAGAAACTAAAAGTTACCCAGTAAACACTCATACGTTAGTTAAACGTTATTTAATCCCTGACACCTTTTCATCTTTATGTTACTTTTTTACGTACAATCAACTTAAAAATGTCGCGGTTTCTAACGTTACAAGTAACGTATGAATATACGTTTTATCCCGGTTTTGAAAAAGCGATCATTATACGTTTAAAAAAGTTCAATTTGTAACCTTTTTCGAAAACGTTTAAAAATCGTGTATTTGCAACGTTAATAAGATATTATTTTTGCCCCAATTAAAACATTATTCTGAGGTAGTATTTGAATTGCTATTAATAATAATTTTAAAGGGTATCATAAATAAAACGCAACGGTTGTTTTTTTAACGTATTTATTGCACTCTCATTAATAAGTGGATACATCAAATTAGAAGGCTGCTTATAAAGGATATACATATAATATATAACTTAAAATAAAGTATATACACAACATTAAGGGCACTTATAAAAAACGCAATATAAAATTTTTGTTTCGTTAAAATTGCTCATTTTGTTACTTTGCTTTGTACTTGACGTTTCGAGAGACTCTTAAAATGTGGCACAATTATAAATTACCTAAAAGTAGATCATTTTCATTAAATCTAGAACAACCCTAACTATTTATTTTTCATGACCGCCACGACAATATGCCCGGCGTTAATAAAAATTAAGACATCACAGTTTCAGTTTTGCGTTAATCCAAATCATTATAAATACATGAAAAAAGCCAAATAATAATCAGAAAGCATGATAATTACAATGCTACTATTAAGAAACGGCTATATGTACTCCATATGAGTTGAGAAGAAAAACCAGAACAAAGGCACGCCACCAAGCGACGAGCTGTAATAGCATCATTTGCATCTCTGAGGTCCACAGCAAAATTTTAGCATTAGGGAAATTCGCATTTTCATCTCAGCAAATTAGTTAGTCATGTAGATGTACTTACCAGACGCAAGACCTGTACTAAACAGCTGAAAACTCAGGAAGCGGAGAACACTTGTTGACTCTACAACAACACGGGTGAAAATGGCCGCCGCCAGTACTGATGTCATGACATTCACGCGCAGCCTGGCTCTTTTGGACCAATCAAATTGCTTCGTTTAGAAACTACGTTATTATAACGTTGGACCTGAACGAGCAATGCACGTTATTTTCATCTGCTATCATAGCGGTTTGTATAGCTTATAGCGGATTAGCAAAATTATGCATTTTGTTTGTTGTTAGACGCTTGACCAGATTTTGCTCCTAATTTAAAAATGAAGAACTTTTGAAAAACCAGTTGCTCATATGGTTAATAAAATGGTTTAGCCAAACACTACTTCAACATTGAAACTCTATGGATTGCAGAATGATTATGAATCAGAACGTTATATTAACGTCTGAATACATTATATTTGTCACACTTTATTTGTGGAGTACACAACGTTACTCTAACGTGAAAGTCAGCCACCGTAGAATTATGTATTTAATTAAACGTTGTTATGACGCTTTAATCAAACGGTATAATTTTACCCCAGAATCAAACCATTAACATTCTAACGTAAACGTTTTATCAACCGTTCACACGTTTAAATTACGTTTAAGCAACGCAACGTATAAGTGTTTACTGGGTATGCGCCAAAAAAGTCGTCTATCGAATAGAAACATTGCTCTACAAGATGTTTTCGCATATAAAGAAATGAGTATGGCTTTTGATATTTATTTCCAAAATACATGAAATTCTGATTAGTCAGGCAACGTAGAGTGGAGTGCCGAAAGTGCTCACAGTACGCCTCCATATTTCTGATGACTATAGTGCATTTCAGAAATGTATAGAGAAATTAAGTGGGAAACTCCTATCGGCTTGGTACAATTTCAGTGTCAGTCATAGGCGTAGGTAAAACTTAATTCAATTAATTTGTTATATTTCCCCTCATTATTCATTTATGACAGAGTAAAGGAAATGAGTAACACTCAAATGATACAGCGATTAAAACATATATACAGTAGCGCCTGTATAAGAATATTTGTGTAAAAATGGCGACATTCACACTAATAAAAAGATGTTGCAATAATTGTCCAATCAGCCACTATCAGTGAGTGAAAAAGTTATTATTTTAAACGAACATGATTGCATAAAATACGGTTACCCGAATTTTACGGTACCAGAAACTGTCCCGATGTTCTCGAATCACTGGTTTTGGAAAGCCCACCGTTTTCAAATTATTATGGGAGAGAGAAACTGCAGAAGTAAAACGTCCCAAGAAACGTTTAGACAAGCCAGTAAAAGTCCTTGATGAAAACACAAAAAGTGTTATTCGAAGAACAGTTCACTCTTTTTATTTCAAAAAATAAATACCTACATTATAGAAGATTTTAATGGAGCTTGACCAGGATGACAGAAAATACTTGAGAAAGTAAGTAAGACAGCAGAAGAAAATCACTAACCTACAAAAATATTGAATTTGTAGACAATTCGATAAAGAAGGATCTATTGCATCTAGCAAGTTTAGACAAACACTGTTTTATAAAATACGTTGTAGAAGATGTAACAGAAAAACATGATGTAACTGTAGTGCGTACACCACCATATTATTGCGAACTAAATCCTATAGAACTTATATTTTTTATTATTATTAACTTTATAAGGTTGCTGATAAATTTTAGCCAATATCTTGGAAATTGGAATGAATGGAGGTCAAGAGGAAGGCCAAAAAAGTACAAATTTTGAGGATAACAGAAATCTAATGGGATGCAACTCATATCACCAACTGAAGACTCACTAACAAACATTACGCAGTCAACTGATCTTTTCAAACCGGAAACGTGCTTTAATAATTATTTTAGAATCAACAGGGGAAGATTGGGATCGTGACCATCACTGCGAAGACAATAGGACTAGTCAGACGGGCGGTTATATCAGAAGGTCTTTAGGCAATGAGGATGATTTTGATAAAGTATCTGATCTCACATCTAAAACGTCATAGTTGATTATTCTTTGCCAGGAAGTACAGTCATCCAAAACTGATGAGTAACCTCAGTGCATTAGCATATGTTTTAACATATCCAACAGCATATACGCTATTACAATCAACAGAGCAGATGCTGTAATAGAAATACCGGGCTCTGTATTGATGTGGTTACAACACACGTTCACATGTGAACTCTATCTGGATGTTCCATAATCTGTTATATTAAACTGCAGAGCACGAGTAATATCTGGACAAGATACGTTTATATGCAAGTTTCTATACGTCCACGTCCACGATATTACATATAAATAGAGTCGAAATAGAGCATTTGTTCTCGATAATCCCAGTGCCCCTCTATTCATTCAAAGCAAAACTAAACGATGTACACCAGGAGTGTAATCAGTGAAGCTACATTAATTTGAAGTCCTACCGACATTGACTGAAAATTGTAATGCGACTCTTGCATGCTACGCTGTGGTCAAACCTCTAAAGCTCATAGTAACAACTCATAGGAAGTAATTATTTCGAGTGAGTTTCAGCTACTGTGCAGTATCAATGGGTTACTAATTACTATTCAGTTTCCTAACGCAGGATCCATATCAACCAACAAAGCAAAATTTCCAACAAAACTGCAAGTTTTCGAAAGCAGAAACAAATTCTTTGTTGCTGTCCGCATATAGGAAACAGTTAGTCAACTTTGTAGTACCTGAAAGAATATGTGACCTATTCAAGGAACAGTTACTTGTTTGTTGTGATAGCTGACCACAAAAAGGGGAAACCGTATCCAGATTAGACCAAGCCTTAGAGACCAGCAAGGAATTATTGGAAGATTTACAAGAAGATGATGTCGGCATTAGTGGAGAAATGCTATCCAGATTTAAAAACCTTATAAGAATGGCGTTGAAAACATGAATCATGGGAGCCTCGTAAGGGACATGTCAAAATATTTTTTATAACCGGCGTTTCTGGTATCTCACAAGCACTTTATTTTATCATATTACTCGACATGGTCCTTTAGCATATTAGCAAATTAATTTTATTCACTTCTAGTCGAACGCTATGCTATAGACGAGAACAACAGACTTGCTAGAAATGCAGATAGAAGATCAACATTGATTTTTCCGGTTTAATCAGTTGCCACTCAGCCAGTTGTTGAGGCTTGAATTCAGAAACTAGGTTAGGTTAGGTTGGAAATGAGCGCGGCAGTAATGCCTCCTTTCACTCTTGAAAACGGTGATGGTCATATTGGGTGAAATTTCCTTGCAGTCAATAGGTTCTAGTTCCTTGAATCCTGAAAGTTCGGAACATAGCAATACTTTGTTGAAAGAAGAAGAATTTAACTTTGACCTGAGCACTTTTTGAGTGAATGGATAAGAGAGAATGTTCTACGCTGTCTTTTCCCACACTATCTATGTTTTGGATTATTGTGACGTTTGTCACAAAACTAACGAAGTAAACAGCTTTGTTTACTAAGGTTGCTAAGGTCGCCGGTGACTAAAGTAAGAAAAGCAAAAGCAATCCTGATGCTTTTATAGTAATATACAATATTAATATAATAATTGCCATTTCAGAAAATAAAATTTCAGCATTGTAGTCGAACATAAAGCTTTGTAACCAAGGCTTTATGCACAAATTATTGACCTCGTTCACTTTGCTCGCTCTGCCATAAACTTTTGGACTCATCCATAAAGACCAAATTTATGTACTTGTAACATAAATAGCTATTATATATTTGTTTGTCAGGGGTAGTTTGTTCAGTTCCCTGACTCCCAGCTCTATGGCTATCATTTCTCCTTGGAAGAGTTTGGTGTACCTCCCAAAATTCAGAAGCTAGCTCTGTGACTTCTTTATTATTACTTTGAGTTTCACAACCATTGGTAACCTCTCGTAGCCACTTAACCGACAGATAGATGTTAACCGGACCTTATCACAAAGAAAACCAGTGATTAATCTATCTTTGAGTTGGTATCATGTATGGGTCCAAGAGTACTGCCATAATTGTGTTCCGTAAATACAATCTAACTCAAAAACAACCTAACTTTTATATTCATTTATGTTTGATTCATGTCAACACAGACTATTATCCAACGATCTCTAAAGACGTCAATGCCAAAATCCATGTTATTATAACCTCCAAAGCAAGCTTTTCGGTCGTCAGTTGAGTATAATGAACGTCAAGGTAGCCCATACCTTGGGTTTAAATTAACTTCTGGTTAACCAGAGCTTTTGACTTAAACCGCCGATTATGAAATGGATTGTTTCCGCTAACCACTAGTTAACTAACAATGTGAATCTGGGCCTCTGTGTACAAAATATTTTTGAGTAATCGGTGTATCGGTACTGATAACAGCTATCTGTTATAAAAATCTGTTTTATTGACCGAATATCGTCTTATGTATTATAATTTTTCACCTGAGCTTATAATTTGTTGTTATTGCGGCTCACATTACAGATTCGCTGTTCGAAAAGCTGCAGCCACTTCATCTGAAAGCCGTTACCTTTTTAAGTATTCAGTAGCCTGGATTAACAAAAATCACAATTTGCAACTGTTTACGACATCAATATATGGTTATTGTAACATAAAACGTGCGATCAGTGTCGGAGCACCGACAAATTAATGAAGCGCTGTCACGTATTTCAAATTGTTTGTGGACCTTAAGCAGCTTATGTTTGGTAGCAACGGTGAGAGAAACTTCGTTGTTCTTTTTCGACGAAGTACAAATTAATGTTAATAAGGATGCTGTATAAATAATGCAGAAGGCTTCTGCAGATACACGGCTTTAAATATCTTGTGTACAAAATATGGATCAGAGATTTGGAATAATCGGCTTTTTAATGGACACTGTTAAGACTGCTTTATGTTACACTTCTGGCAATCCGTTCCAAACCCTGAACACCCTTGAAAGGAACGTGACGTCGTACCGCAGGGTTCTTGATCTATGAAGAACGACTGTATTGGGATGAGATGCAGAAGGACTTCGGGTGCATCTAATAGGCCCGGAGAGAGCGGCGGAATTATAGAGGATAGCTTTGAATGCCGGTAGAAAAGTGAGAAGTTATCAACCGCACGCCGATAAGAAATTGTCTGGAGGTGGCGCGTTATGCCGGGTAACCGATTAGTCGAATTGCTCTTCCCTACACTGTCGGTGGTTGTCCTGTGTATTATGTTGATATTATCACATCGTTATATAGTTACTATCAAATTGTCAAAGAGCTATGGATGTGGAGGATGCTTTAGTATAGAAGTAAGTTCTGTTGGGCATATCTTACCAGAGAACCAGAGCGTTATTTATTGGTACACTTTTCAAACACTGTGGTAACTACAAGCAAAGGCTAGCTAACATCTAAAATAGATAACATTAAAAAAAAAATAAACAATAACAGGGATAAATTATAAAAAAACAGCTGCCCTGAAGCAGCAAGAGAGTGTGCTTCGGTTCCTAATGGAACATAATAGATAATGTGCTACTTGACAGCATTTCATCACATATGGCGACCATGTTACTCAGGCTGTTATTATCTATATAGAAGACATCATACAACAATGTTCTTAAAGTTATTATAGGAACCTTAAACTTAATATAGTTTATTAGATCTTAGTCTAAGTGCTTTAAATTATTGGTAATATTATAAATAAATCACATAGCCTGAGTTTTTCTTCTAAAAGATAACATATGATAAACCACTTTAGGATGCTCTATAAGACATCTTAAATGGATATACCTTGAACTTTTTAATATATCGGTATTTCAAACATCTTTTTGAACGTTTCATTACTACTGACATACATAAGTTCTTGGTGACTAGATATTAGAAGCATATTCCAAGTGTGGTCTCACTAAACAAGTGTAAAGTCGCATAGCGGTTTGGAGATTCATAGATTTGCTATTATACACGACAGAACCAAGAATTTTATAAGCCTTGTTAACAATGTAACTTTAATGACTGATAAATCTAAAGTTTTGGTGGAATATCGCTAACTTATCTTTAACCTCCTAACACCTCTTTACTTAACAGTTTCTAATGTAATAGTTTTCGATAAGTACTTAGACTTACCTTTCGAAAAAATGAAACTACACAGCATTTTCCAATACTAACAGACGTTCTGTTATCTGGAAGGGAGTTCGTCACTAAGTTCAAATCACCTTGAAGAGCAACAGAATCATTCCTGTCATGTATTGGCCTGAATAACTTGAAATCATCGGCAACCATTAACCTGGTGGAATCTATCTCTGGTGAGTCATTGATGAAAACTAAGAAGAGAAGGGGACCTAAATTCCTACCTCTTATTATACGTGCCCTACCTTTACCATTTGTAGGCGTCCATCTAGATAAGAACTCAAAAGTTTCAAAACTCACCATAGAATCCAAAACTTTCTAACTTTTGTATAAAGATGTTATGATTCACCTTGTGGAAAATCTTTGAACAGTCCATATAAATAACATCAAGTTTATTTGATACGGCCTCCGAAATATGTTCAGAAAGTACAGAAATCTGAGATCAGAGCCAATAACATAAATAAAAAAAAAATACAGAAAGATTTGTAACTATTGATCTTCCTGTTAGAAGGCCGTGTCGATATTTTGAAATTGTATTCCAAACACGTTCATATACAAAATTATAAATAATCCTCTCAAGGACTTTACTTATGCTGCTTATTGGATGACAGTCCTTTATTTTACTCCTTGAGTCACTTTAGAGATAAAGAGTTCAGATCCTTGGAAACTTAAGTATAGTATGACGAACAATTGCAAGCACGACGATGAATGCTTTCAAGACAGACTCATTATACCGAAATACCAATCCTCAAGCTAGTAATAGGTAATTTTCCGGTGTATGTTCTCAGCTCTCAGTGTATGTAAAATCAATTAGAAGACTAAATACGTAGCAAAATTTCCATCTCAAACGTTTCTTTATGTATAATATCCGTGAAATAAGCACAGCCTTTTTGCTTTTGTTCCCATTGTGCTCAAAGACATCAGGGATAATACACATCCCAACGATTCCCATACATAGAGAACGGCCTATATAGGTAGGTGCCTACACAGGTTATGTAATACATCATACTTGAAACAACAATGCATTCCTTAGAACGCCGATTCGTTCTGTGTATTGGTTTTCAAACAGCTTACGCAGCAAATAAGCTGTAGGATGAATCATCGCGTGGTTATCTACAAATGTAAGTAAATGAAAACTGAAGTAGTTATGGGATGCAAAGTTATAAGCATCCCACCATTAGGACCAGGCCATGAAAAACCACCCAGAAGTCTCAGTTGTTAATGCTTTCAGAAAAGTCTCCATGGAAGGTACCCTGTATAATATTGTGAACATATTGTCCAAGCGTTCTGCCTGTAAAGACTATTAATAGTTTTATTGTTACAACTGCTGTATTCCTTTGTTTGAACATTTATAGCTGCAAACTGAAAAAAATGAAATGAGTTGCCCAGTGTAACCAAAGATACCAGACAAAGAAATTATCCAAATCAACGTTACCAGAAGAAGTCTTCGGATTTGTATTTGTTAAAGCTAGGAGTCCATCAATATATAAGGGTAGTAGAATTGTGTCCTCTTCAATTTTCTGTATAGAGAAACAGTGGTCCACATCTGATATTTTGAGCCAAGAGCTTCGATGTAATCAGTAAACGTCTTTCCTGCAATGAATGCATCTAACGTCCGCCATGCATGGTTAGGTTAATGGAATCCCACTGAGATGCATCACCACCCTTCTCAATAGGTGCACATGCCTACAAAGGGGCCCTTATGATCCTCTCCTTGCTTTAGTTCCCATGTCTAGCCCTCATCGCAAAGATATGAAGATGACCTTGGGTCTTGCCCATCTTATATCCTTAGGTTCAAGTATTTTTGAACCTAGTATGGTCTGCTCATAATACCCAAGGGCTTTACAGCGATATAGAACTTGTGCCGAGGACTCTCCCTCCTCGCCATAGAGTGCACGTCAGGTCACTTGCAACCTCCATCACATATAACATAGCAGGCCCACAAGTAACCTTAGCCGGTTTCTGTCCAGTGAGAGACAGAACCGCCTCACCTTGGCCTAAGGTCCTAAGATAAGTTTTCTAACTTGACGAAAATTTCCAGATTCTTCTCCATCTCATAAGATGCTGATTTTGCAATCACACTTCTGTTTTCCTTCAAATGGTACCTGCTGCCAGCCCTAAAGCCGGCAGGAAATTATTCCTCGACCATCGCTATTTCATTACCGCAAACTTTATGCATTGCAGAACGAGCCTTAAGTAAACCTACAAGCGCTCAATGCTTACCTGGCTGTCAGAGCAGATGGTTATCCATCCCCTAGGCCCCTGAATTTCATTAATACGAAAGGTGCAAGCTAAAATCGCATATACTATATCTGCTGGGAATTCCAAGGTGTATCCCCCAAGAGAGAGGGAGGGCTTTGCTTTTGGCACACAGACCCCAGTGTCGAAGCCTTCGTCGGTAAGTGAGCCATCTTTATACCAGACTGGCCCTCCTTCCTCAAAAGGCCTCCTGCCGTTTGGCTTCCCCTCTTACATTGTAGGATACTTCACCGTAAATTTGCAGTCGAAGATCTATGTAGGAGAAACTCCGCATATGTAGGGTAGGGCCATCTCTTTGCAGTTCCGAGAGGATGATAGAGTGTCCTCTACCAGGATTCACAAAACACCAACTTCCCTGCCTCCACAATCGGAACGCCGACACCATTGCCTTCCCTTCAACTACCAAGTCGGGTAGAGGCAGATTCAGCAATGCTTGTTGTACTGACTCAAGCCGAACGTTGAATTTTGGTTAGCTTTGCTTTGATTGTTTCCATCCTCGCACTGCTACAAACCTTCTACATGCTCTAATGAATCACGCGCCTTATTGACTTTATGTTCTACATGTTGCCTCCAATTCAGCTTCGAGTCTAGAATTATTATGCCTTGATATTTTACTGATTGGAAAAGTTCAAGTGTTCCAAAGAAGATTATCCCACCATTACACAATGCGCAAAGCGTCCTGCATTATCTCTGAGACAGTACCTACGAAACAGAACAGATAATGACCACTGACCTGAAACTGACCACTCAGTTTGACACAAAGGGGCCTATGTGATGCTATCAGCCTGCTAATAGAGCTTATGAAGCTTTATTTCTCAATGTTCTTTTACCTATTTATTTTCTGAGTTTGTGGTTCTTTGGTTTTTATGCCGGCCTAAGAACCAGTGGCGGTATAACTCTTGGCGGAAGCAAAATATTAAACTTAAGGTTTGCTGACGATACAACCCTTATTGCCGCCTCTCAGGAAGAACTAGTAGCTCTATTAAACATCTTAGAACAACACAGTGCAGCATGTGGTCTTGGAATTAGCTACAGCAAGACGAAGGTTATGATCGTAGATAGAGAGCATGATAATCATAGAGAAATGAAGTCAATAGGCCATTGTAAAGTAGTTCAATGTTTTGTGTACCTCGGTTCTCTGATCGACAATTCTGGGAGCTGTGAAAATGAGATGCGACGGCGCGGCACATTCAACAGGCACGTGTGGCCATGACAAAGCTTACTAAAATCTGGCGTGACCATAACGTCACTAAAGCTACCAAAATGTCGCTGGTTCAGTCTCTTGTGCTCTCCATATTTTGGTATGCCTCGGAAACTTGGACTGTTAAAAAGGCAGAGCTCGCTCGCATATATGCTTTTGAAATGTGGACGTGGAGGAGAATGCTGAGAGTTCCTTATACCGCGCATCGAACTAATGTTTCCGTACCGGATGAGCTCCATCATCCAAAGAAACTATCCTCCATTGTGTCGACGAGAATGCTTACATTCTTCATACATATTCACAGAAGCGATAATATGGAGAAACTTGTAATTCAGGGTCTCGCCCCGAATGGGCGGCGCCGCGGCGCGCCGCGGCCGTTCCCCTACACGCAGGGTGGGTACGACGAAACGGTTGCTGGATATGAGCATCAAGAGCGCCACTGAACTGACAGTAAATCGCGAAGGATGGCGAGCTACGGTTCCCAAAACTATTGATAATATTCGTGTCGGCAATACTCTAGCTACGACTTTAATGCATTTTTCGAGTTCACAACATATCTGTTAAGACATTGTTACTATGATGATGAACAACCAGAAATTCATTGGACGATGGCCACGAAAGTCTTACACAGTATATTTAAGATATAAACCATCGACATTCACTATCTCAGTATCAACAAAGCTATTTAAACTCCCATATATTATTCATAATATGTAGCAGTCTCAAGTCTCATTTACCGAAGTATTCGTTGACAGCTGTTGTACTAAGATGAATTCAGTAGGATTTGGGGTGAGATCCGCATGGAAAGAACCGCACGTTAACTGAAACTACGCCAGAGATGTCTTTGAATAGTTTACTTAGTTATCTGGCTGTTAATTCCTAGACAGATAATGGAACTCATTAGGGTTGTGACTCCGAGTACGTGCGCTGACGTGGTGTTGTGGTAAGACGTATATTAAGCTCCTTTTGTAGTCGAATTTGCATACGTATACGTCTCTGAAGAGGGTGGCTTTCTTCGGAATGCTACTTGCTCTATATTAGCAATTTATATGACTAATACTGCTTTATATTACGCTATACTTTGAGCAGGGTTTCGTTCAATTTCTTGAACAAGAATTTGAATGAAAAGTCGTTTGACCGGGTATTTTACCTGCGTTATGTTTATTTACACAACGTATTGCCACCGTACATTAGCAAAGACAAGTAGGGTCACTCCAAGCTCCGCCCCCAACGTTGTCATTCCCGCACTGCTCTCTGATACTACTTGGATACTAGGCAAGCTGGCAGATTCTGGCGCCTGATGATCTCGAGCAGTAGCCGAACCCTAACAGCTGTGGTTTACAGGGTCACATGCGACACAATCGGTGGGATCTACCGGGGTGCCTAAATAAGTAGTGTTTGTGTGTATTTTGAACGTATTGCGCGTATCTGCGTATTTCACAAAAAAAATGCCGGGGACATGTTCTGTATATAGCTGCAACAGCAATCAAGGTATGGGAAAATCGTTTTTTCGATGTCCGAAAGAGGAAACTGGGTAAGATAGTTTATTAAGTTATGCTGGCAGATTTGTCTCAATAAAATTTAAAAAATAAATATTGTTTCTAGATGTGAAAATTGGAAGCGGGCATTAGGGTTCGTGGGTACCCATAAATATGACAACCTTACTTTAAAATATATATACGTATATTATAAGGTCAGACATCTTTTCTGTTCTGAAGACGTTATAAAAAATATGGAAGCATGCTGTACAAATAGGACATGTTCATAGCAAAATTACAGCAATCACACGATATACCTTATCGGTATTCAAAAAAACCAGACACACACGTATTTTTAGGGTTTATAACCCCTTGGTATTGAAATCATACATATAAATAATAATGGCGTTGGCCAGTAATAAGGTCTTCTGTACTTCAATGACCAGGATGAAAATGACGGACGAAATCACTAAAGAACATCCATACATTTTTCATTTTCCATTCAGAGCGCATACCTAGCTTAGCTTAGGTGACTCTATGAATATTTTGTATTCCTATATTATGATAGAGTGCGAATATATAGCGATCAAATTTACTATTGTTGACACTAAAGAATAATCAAGACAGAAAATAAAACCAAATATAAAATGTATAAAAACGTGCCTGTTATGTATCTTCGAGTATTCGTACTCTTTTTTGCCTTATTGCCGTTTTCTTTGTTTTATATTCGTAGGTTTAAAGACCATAAATTAAAAGATGCAACTTTTGAGGCAATTTTATGTTGTATGATAGAAAAGTATGTAAAAGTATTTGTACCATCTGTATGTTTCATTTAAAACAAAAAACTATAATTCGGGACTGTCCTTTTGAATAGTCAAAAATAGAAGAATTATAATTTACTCAAATATGTTTCATTTGTTTCAGGTACGTCTATTTGACGATTATTCTAGACACACATTCGTCTTTTGGTAAGTAACACCCAATGAAGAGATCATGCGATGTCATGTGTTTTCTGTCTAGTTACCATAGTGGCAGTTGAAAAAACCTACGTGCGTAAATAACAAAAATTAAACTGGAATAGTAGTGTGATATTTTGAAAACATTTTAAAAATGCTGTAACGAATGATATCTTGGCAGAGCCTGATTATTCATTTGAATGAAGTGATTTCAAAGTTATATCACTGTAATTTAGATCAATTTATCTTAGGTGCCAAGAAAAATACTATAAACTCTTTGCCTATCTCACCAGCTTCTCATTAAAAAATATAAAATTCAGGGTATCTAATCGCAATACAAGGAGCCAGTGGCGTGCCGAAAGGGCCCGCAGGACCCACGGTGCGGGGTGGGCCCGCATCCGGGGGACCCAATGACACAATTCAGTCACTTTGTGTTTCTTTAGCTAAAGCTTGCCTTGTTGGCAGGTCTTAAATACTGAAATAAAAAACAGCAAAACTGTGGGATCCGCCTTAAAAAAACCAGGGTTCAGGGTTGAATCGATAATTTCATTAAAGGTAACTGTTTAGTCATCGTTAAATGTTTGTCGAATCTAGCTATAATAGCAAAGGAAATATCTGGTAGAGATGAGGTAAAGGTCTTACAAAATAAAATTGAGAATTTTGAATTTGTATTTTTATTAATATTTCAAAGAAAAATATTTGAAAACGTCAATTCACTTTCAAAATGTTTGCAAAAAAGTGATATAGATATTGGACAAGCCACAGATTTAATTACATATGTTTCAGATTAATTAGAGAATTCAAGAAATAGTTTTTAAAATATCTTTGAAACTTCAGTAACAATGGCAAAAGAATGAGGTAATGAGCCACAATTTACAGACAAAAGAATTCGAACTACTAAAAAGTTTCTTGATGAAGTGGCGGTTGATGAACCAATTGAGGACCCTAAAAATCGTTTCAGAATTTTATTATTCAACACATGCCTAGAACTGTTTTAGTACAACCAAAAAGTAGATGTGAGGCATTCACAAATGTCTATTCAGAATTCGATATTTTAAACTCAAAAATACTTGTTGAAGTGCAAGAAGTGAAAATTATTAATAAAGTAAAATAGCTAGTTGAGAAACATCCAGACGATCTCACACAAAATCTTGCGTCGGAACTAATTCAAATAAAAAATCTTCTATATGTAATCCTGAAAAATCTTAACAGTACCTATTAGGGAATTTTCTGATTTTATTTTCGAAAAAAATCAATGGTTGATTAGTAATGTACCTGAAATATGCACTGCATCTCAATTATTTCTAGGACTACCTATTACATCGGCTCAAGCAAGCTCATTTTCAAAACTAAAACTAATAAGAAATTTGCTAGATCGACAATGGGTGGAGTTCTTTGGCATTAATATCTATGGAAAATTAACGGGCAGAAGACTTAGACCAAATAGTTGACACATTTGTTGCTTTCATAGTGGCCGTATAATATAAACCGATTTGAAATATATTTTTTTATACAGAAGGGGGAGGTCGTGAAAAACATTGCGGGGGGCCCCCGAAGACCTTGGCACGCTACTGCAAGGAGCGATAGTATTCGTCATGATCGTTTTTCAATAGCATCACGGCCAATGTTTCTCACATTTTTTACACTGTTCTCGGCTACCGTGAAATTGTGTGAGAACCGGCCATTTCCTATGGACCATAACGTTCCGCAACAACCGTTGCTTTATTGTCTAACGAAAGTTAGGTGTGCTCTGTCCATCTGTAAAAGTGGCTCTGCCTCTTATCTTCTCAAGCCTTCTAAACTATTTAATAACAATTTTATAAAACTGAGCTGCGTTGCCATGATGTGGTTTGTAGTTAAATTCTAGCATGACTCAATTAGGTTTTTGGACTACATCGTAACAACCTCAAACCTCCAGCTCACTTTTAAAATAAGTAAAAAATCTTGGAGTTTGGTTGGATAGTGGTCTTCGTTTCAAAAAACAAGTTGAATGTATAATTCAGAAGGGATATTCGGCGCTAAAGAATATATATCGCAGTATAGATATAGATGAATATTTATGATCGCAGTAGACATAGCCAGGAAATGAAACCAACAGAGCTTCCTTTTGGTGGAAGACAAATCACAAAACAGTAGCTTGCTTCGTAAAAATTGGGTGAATACCGGGATTTGGGAGTTGACCAGGCTACAATAGTGCACTGCTGATGTGTGGCGCGCTTCACACTGATTGGCTAAATTTAAATTCCTTTCTTTTACTTTAAAATGAAGTTACTAGTGAACAAACTGATGCATAAAGTAACTAAATGCATCAGTACACCTGTTTTTGTATACACTAAGGCCCAGTTTCATAATCATTGGTAACCCCTTAACCGACAGATGGAAGTGAACCAGTAGTTATCGGATCGCTCTGTTTCAGAAAGAAAACTAGTGGTTAAGCTTATTTATCTTCAAGTTGGCAGCATGGATGGATGTCGTAACGGCTCAACAAATAATCAGCTGTATTACTCAAGGTCTGGGGATGCTTTGCGCCGATCTCTTTGCGCATCGATATTTTGGGGTAGAGAGAGATAGATTTCACCCGCGGTAGAATATGAGTAAACGAGATAAATAATATAGATCACAGCACAAAGCTAGTACTTTGTGGGAGGTAAACATTGAGGACAACATAAACTTTATGTTATCTTTAACGTTCACCTTTCTCTAGCACAGCATAGGTTGAGTCTTATTTTGTAATTCTTGCCTGTTGTACACTTTTTTCTACTCCGCTCCTGTCAGGGCGACTAAAATTATCCCAAAATGGCGTCGCTGACGTCAGATGTTTGCAACACGTCATCACAAAGGAGCCGACCGTGAGTAAACCAGCTGATTGTTTGTTGAGCCATGGCACCAGGGCCGCCACAAGGGGGGGGGGGCAACTGGGTACTGTTGCCCCGGGTCGGGGCCCCGTAGGGGCCTGGTCTGGGCCTAAACCTTAGTACATAGAACAAGGCTCAATCGTTCCTTTTGGTGATTCATTTCCATGGTATCGATTTCGCCGCATTGTACACAATTTATATGATCATAAATACTTGTCGTGCGATTTACTTAGTGAAGTAAGCTATGTAGTATACCTATTTGATTGAGTAACTTAATCTCCTAAGTTTAATTGTTTAAAAATTCCAGTTTAATTAAATACTTATAGGTACTTACGCAAACCTCGCGACAAGCTTTTATGATCACGTAAGTTCTATATAAGTTGACAGTTGAAATTTTAAAGGAAAATTATATTTTCTTCTTTTTAGAGCATTTACATAAAAGCATTTTTAAAAGTTTTTTTTTGTCATTTAATTTATCTTTTACTTTTTAGTTGTTAACATGCATTTTCATTCTCGGCGAACCTTTCGTTTAAGACCGATACTATAGGAAGGCATAAAAAACTTTAAAGGTCCATCATATTAGATTAAGAGTGATTTCAGAATATTTTTCCAATTATATTCTCGGCAAGTCTATGTGTATGTTATTTAACAAAATGAAGTTCATATTTTACTTCATTTGTTTTGTTAATAATCTAATTCTTTCCTGAGTAACTTTATTACAAATAACTATAATGAATTGTGAATAAACTATAATGAAGCAACTTCATTTTTATAGGAATTATTTTTTGTTCTGGTTTTTCACCTAATACCCTATATAATACGTTAATCAATGCTAATACACATTCTATATTCTTCCAAGTGCTGTTTCAATTAAACCCTTCAGTCAAGTTGCACACAGAGACTCTCTTTTCCAATCAGCCTATAAAATTTGAACATCACTGATTGAATGTGTTGATTATAAAATTTAGTCAATCATTATTTTCTGTCAGCTACCCTTAAGAATTGAGTGATTATTAATTTCTCTGAATACAGCTTCTATATGCAATTCGTACTATTCCAAGACGAAAAATAACAAAATCCCATAACTAATAACTACTTAACGTACGTGAATACTAGTGTTTCTAGTTTTCAGTTACAGTTTCTTATATTTATTTGAGAAAATGAAGGATGAAAAACATAGTTCAGTAAAAATTTAGACAATTCAATCACTGAAACTTGAAAGCAAGTACAAAGGACGTTTTGTGTGGAGAGAGGAAATGAATAGTTTTTCAACATGGTATTGGCATAGCCATCTCGTTGCCTATTCGAAGGTCACTGCCTCATCACTTGAGACAGCTATGATATTGGGGGCCCGTGGCCAGAATCTGGTCCTGGGCCCAAACTTGTGATGTGGCGGCCCTGCATGGCACTGCCATAATTGTGTTTTGTGAATGCAACCTAACCCTTTGGCAAATCAACCTAACCTTTGTACTCATATTTTTAACTTGTGTTACAATAGACTGTAATTGAAATCCACCGACGTCTTAGACGCCAATGTCAAAATGCATGTTTTTATAACCTTAAAAGCAAGCTTATGTGTTATCGGTTGATCATAACAAACTTTAGAGATAACCCATATTTTATCCTTGGGTTAACTTAACTACCACATAACCAGAACTTTTGACGTAAACCGCCGATTATGAAACGCATTGTGTTCGCTAACCACTAGCTTTCTTTTAACCTCTAGTTAACTGCCGATTGTGAAACTGGGCCTAAGAGGTGGTTATAATGATTTAATGATTGTTTTCAAACCCATGATAATGGTCCATTGCTTCTCTTCTTATCCAATGCTGGTAATTCTACCATTAGATCATTCCTCCATCAAGATTTGTACGACATGGATTGACCTTTTGGAAAAGATCAATAGTCCATTAGAAGTGCGTGAGACTTCGAAAACCAAGCTACTTATGGATATTCGCCCTGTGAGACCCTAATGACGGATTTTTGTGTTTCGTGTTCGAACGTTTCGCTCCATTAAAGCTCATTAGCGTGGTACCACTGATTGAACTGAAAACACACGTTCTTTTTTCTATTGTAATTAACGGTTGTCAGGTTCGTGGATTAATGAACAGTGTACAGCTGAGGATATTTATGCCTTTGACCCCACGATGTGATCTCCTGGAGGTAGAGGATATATGATACAACCATGCACGAGTGAATATGCTTCAACTGTTATTTTTTATAATGTAATAGTTAACAGCATCTTCGGTAAGGCCTTGATAATAATAGGGTCATCATTATCTAAAGGCTTGTCGATGGAACAATTGATGTATTACGTGTGCGATTGTCTTGTCCAGTCAATGTCATAACCTGATTCTCATTTGTTTCTCAAGTTCCTAAAAAATGGCCTCCTACACATATAAAAATGAGTGAAGTCAATAGTACGAGTCAATATCGCAGTCTTTCATTAGTAGGACAGAGAAAGGATTATATCGTCTGCCTGCATGTTGGAGCCGACCTGTGTCTGCTTTCACAAAAAACCAAAAATAACATAAAAAGTTCATCTTCACTAAAGTAATGCAGATTTTTATGAAATTTTTTAAACTTTATTAAACACACTAGGAGTCAGAAGTGCCTGCCATTGAGCTTTCTAATAAAAACATATGTGTACTTCAAGATATTAAAGTGTATTTCGAGAATCACCATTTCACCTCCGGCAGGTGTTGTATACCTACTTAGCATTAATATGAATTTGGATAAATAGCAATAAAGTCTGGCAATCTCTGACTCTCGTCTATTATGGGCTGTCCACCTTTTCCGGAGAAAAATCGCATGGCCTCTCTATCCATTCTGTCAATTCTTCTCTCGCTGTATTTATTAAACCAAAGCGAGTTTAGTGCAAAGTGCAAACCTCGTGCGTTTCAGAGGGTTAGGTATTTGCGCCTGCTGGCAGGCGGCTCTTTTTTCCGTCAGCATCTTGATTTGAGAGCCTGACATGCGGCCAATAGTAATGCAGAGACAGGAAGGCCATCAATGTCAGTTACAGAGTTACTGCTGAGAGCAGAATGCTTGAAAATAGGGTTGCCAACGATGATGTTAAAAATAGTTTTATACTGTTTCTCGATATATAATACTTTTTACTGTTTAACTAGTAAAGGTACTTTCTGTGATGAGTGCGATGTGGCGAGATGATAAAAAAATAAAATACTGTTTTTTTCTCCAAAATATTGTTTTTTTGCCTTTAATATCATCATACTTTTTTCTATATAAAAAAGTGGGCAACCCTACTTGAAAAGGATAGGCAAGTAACCTCCCCACAGATAGAGAGTACATCATCAGACCACTAGCACTAGCAACTCGTTCGATTCTGAGGATCATTTGTACATGAAAAAACATTTGTTATTCTCTGGATGCTGTATCAACTGACTAAAGAGCAAATAACACAACGTGTCACTTGGTGTCGGAAGATGTAAAATAAATTTGATAAACGACAATCTTGGTATGTAAACAACATCTTGACAGGTGACAAGATTTGGCTGTACTATTACCACAGCACACCAAACAATCAGCACAATATCTCAGGTTGTCGGCAATAATAGCACATATCGCTATTTTGGGTGAGTATCTGTCAAAGTAGTAATACTGTGTCAAAATTTCATTAAAATCAATCATCGTATGTATACATCAGAAAATTAAGTTTTACAACCCCTCACGCTCCAGCCACCACAATTTCATCACCACCCAAAAAATGTAAAAATGATCAGTAACCCCTAAAATGCCTAAAACAGGGGTTCCCAATCTTTCTCAACCCGCGGCGCACTTTCAAGTTTGGCATTTTGTCACGGCGCCCTACCTTAGACAGCTATTTTAAATAGATACTGTCGAAACAAATAGATATCTACAATAATAGTAGACACAAAAATAAAAACTTCCTCAATAGGAAATGAAGTTTATTTTATTATATTTATAAGAATTCGGAATTGAAACAGAAAACAAAAAGAAAGACTCAAGAAAAACAAAACTAAAATACAAAATACTACAGTCAAATGAATGTGATGATTGAGCTTGGTGATCTCCGCATAGTTTTTCAAAACGGGGAATAAACTTCGACACTGCGACTCTCATTTCTTGCTCCTCATTGATCCTTGAGCGATATTTGTTCTTGATTACAGCTACGGCTGAAAACCTACCTTCATATAAATATGACGTTGCGAACGGAATAAAAATTCTTAAAGCGTTTGAAGTTAGATTTGGATATTCATTTTGAATCGATAACCAAAACTCCACCAAATCGGATTTGGAGAATTCTGGCGGAGCTTGCGTATGAAAGGGATCTTGGATCCACGCAAATTTTTCGACATCATCATCTGCAAAGTTTCGAAA
Organism: Callosobruchus maculatus; assembly: GCA_951848785.1. Classification (NCBI taxonomy): domain Eukaryota; kingdom Metazoa; phylum Arthropoda; class Insecta; order Coleoptera; family Chrysomelidae; genus Callosobruchus; species Callosobruchus maculatus. The sequence goes on along the minus strand of CATOUR010000041.1, from coordinate 18,330,444 downwards.
ACCATTCGGTTAGCTTCCATAAGTGTTCGGTGAAAGGGGCCATCAGGTCTTGTGAGACAACCAGTTCATTGGATCCCACATATTTATACAATTGTGGAAAGCAATCTTGACCGCCGCCTTCATTCGTCTTTTTATCCAAACTTGTAGTTTCTTCATGAACGTTGTAATCTTCTCCAGTAGTTTCAAAGTGTGGCGAACATCAGAATAGGTATTGTTGCTTTTTAGGCACGCACAAATATTTGTGCTTTAGACTTAGAGCATCGACTCACGGCACCCCTCTTTACTTTCTACGACGCACAGGTTGGGAACCCCTGGCCTGAAACGTTGTTTCACTTATTTGATTTTTTTGTTTTTTTGCTAGTCATATATCTACCCAAATTTTAGCATAATATACGCAGCGGTTACTGAGATTACGAGGCTATAAAGACTGCACAGACAGACAGACAGACGAAAATGGGTGACGCGAATTTTCGTTATGTAGACATCATAAAACGCCCAAACAGCGTATTATCTTAAAATCTAAAAAGTTTCATACCACCCATTGATCAAGAAATAATCTAAAAATAGTCTAAAAAAGCAGTATTTGCTGTCTTTTCCAGCCAATGCTGAAGCACACAAAAACCTAGCGACCGCTCATCTCGATAGCCCCTCCATGAAAGCTCAATATCGACGTGAATCGTGAGAAAGCAACAACGCGCGAATAGTAGGCGTTGACAAGCGTTCATCACATGTCAGACGGGGCATTAAATCCAACTCAACGTGGATGATTTCAGCGCGTTGCCGTTAAGTGAGGTTAAAATGCAAATAGTGTTCGTTACCCGCCTTGTTGCTATTTAACATAGTTTCGGATCGAACACGCAATTCGGCACTTAATTATAAGTGTGTATCGTAAACGTATGCAACTCTTCTTATTTCTCTTTAATTGCATGTCGATTCCCAAGATACTCGATTCGACACAGTGGCGCGTACCGATGCATTTGAAAGTGATTAATGGCAGTTTCATGCTCTCTTTTATCACGAGAAACCGTTTTACCCAAATAGACTCTGAGGTCTACACTTAGGTTGTTCAGGTAAATGTTTTGACTGTGAATACTATTAACTACCCAAACACCAGCAATCATCCCTGTGCCATTCTTTTCTTTGACGTTTTTCCTGGTTTAAAAGCTAAAATAAAGTATCGTTCTTTGTTTCCCGCTAAAGGTACGCGCACATAAATCGACACCGGACGGACGAGATGGAGGGATGGATTTTCTATTAGGGTATCGCACAAATCTGATCGGAATCGACGGAAGAATTGGAAGTCTGTTGCAAATATGTTTTTGAGAGGTGATGAGTTGGCGATGGCTCTGGAAGGGGAAAGTTTCCTGAAACGTAGAAAGCGTAGACGGGTATGGGTTCATGAAGTATTTCAGAGAAAGGACAGTTTTTGGGGAGTATGTACATTTATTTCCGGACTTAATGAATAACATTACTGAAGGAAAATGTTGCAAGATCATTTCACTCTATAACGTGTAAGGATGTCACGGGATTTTAAAAATAAGTTGTCCTCATAGAGGACCTCCGTCGCCTGGAACATCGAAGAAGGGTGGCTGACCTGTCCCTGTTTTATAGATTCTATCACGGAACATCTTCGAGTGAGCTCTCTCAGATAACAACACCGAAGGACGTCTGAACGAGGAACACTAGAGAGGCTCTGCGAGTTTCAAATCTAACATGCACAGATACTTATCCTCTCGCAGCGCTTCTACAGCGCCATAGGCTTTCAGCCTTTGCGGGAGGCTGACCATAAGATAACTCAATTTTTGGTTCAATTTACGCTGTTAAAATAATTTTCAGCATGATAGCAGCCAGTTTATATTGTTCAAGGATTTGAACCAAATCTTGTTCAAGAAACAGTGTTGTCTAAAGCAGTCCTAACAATCCCTTTCCACCTTGCAGCGCCATTTCGCGAGAATTACGTTCAATATTAATTTGCTTCTAAGCTCACTTTGATGACTGCTAATACAGTTTCGAGAAACAGAGAGCTCACCCTTCCTAGGTATTAAAGTACGTATAATGTATATGAGATAAAGGAAAATGTTCCAATAAGCTCACTTTTGTCTGTCGTCTCGAAGTAGGGTGAGATTCCAGACCTCGAGAGGGTTGCTTTAGAGTCTTTCGTATTGTGTAAGGAGCTTGAAGTCTGATGAAGGATGTTTTTAATCAAGGGTAAATGTGATATCTTCAGGCTACAGTGTATGAGTCAAGACCTCAGCAACGTAATAATATATGATCGATTTTAATACAGGAGAGAGTTTATTTTTGATCCAAAGGAATATTTAAATGAAATATTCATTTAAAAATCCTGACCCACTATCCTTTAGGTTAGGTTTTCATTACTTGACTTGATTTTCAAGTTGCTTGACTTGTCTTGACTTGATACCAAGTCAAGTTCAGATCGAGTAGTTGTAATTTCAAAAACTTGAAAGGCTAAGAATTTGGTCACAACCACTTGACTACTTATGTATATTAATCTTGATTTGATATCCTCAATAAATCACAAACGCGCTTCGCGGAGTAATATAACACACACACAAAAATTAGTGGCAATTCTAAACTAGTAATACTATTTTGACACTATGCTAGCGTTATACAGGGTGTCCCACGACGGTTGAGACAAGCAATATATCGGAACTGGGCAGTAGTAGCGAATTATAATATTGGCTGTGTAAATTAGAGCAAATATAGTATCTTTACTTATTATTGCGTCATCCAATGAGGTATTTGTTTTTGGTCACGTGAAGTCCGATTCAAAATTTCTTGACTTTTTGAGTTCCATTAAAAAACAATAAAAACCGATAAAACAATTACAACAAACTAGCACACTTGGGATCTAAAGTGATTAATTCAAGAGCTACAAGTACTTAAAGGACTGTACCACTACCATTATGAAACACTATCAAAATAATTTAACTTTATAGGGGTACATGTTATTATCAGTGGTAGTGGTACCATCCTTTAACTATCTGTAGCTCATGAACTAATCACTTTAGACCCCAAGTGTGCTAGTTTGTTGGAATTGTTTCATCGGAAGGAACACAAAAGCCACAAATATACAGGGTGTCCCATTACATTTTTGAATTGGACGTCACGTGATCAAAAACAAATACCTCATTTAGTGACACAATAATAAGAAAAGATATATTCTAATTTACACCCTCAAAATTATAATTCGAATCTAGTGCTCAGTTCCGATATATTGCTTGCCTTAATCATTGTGGGACATCCTGTATATAACCTTAACACGATAGAGTCACTACGAGTATACTCTCAGCCGTTTATTCCAAATGTGTCAAGGTCAAACAAAGTTTTAGTACGAACTCCAACTGCTAAGAGGACGCTGTCAATCACACACTACCAGCCATCTGTCACTGCTGTCAACATTGTGATTGTTGTGTTTGACAGCGAAATTTAAAGGTGTCAGCAAACTGGATTACATACCTCCTTTTCAAAATTACTGCCTAAATTTTGTTCTCCAACCGTGAAGGGAGTGCTGAAAGGAATTCAGGTGTTTTAGCATTAGAGATGAGCGTCTATGTTTATCAAAAATGCCTAACTAAGAGTTTTGTCTATGAGTATTCTCTAGTTTAAATATGTATATTTATATTAAGTATATCACACCCGTATGCACCGTTTGGCGATTCTAATCCTAGTTCCTTAATCGCGTTTTGCTAATCTTTGGCATTTAGCCATGCAAGAGATTAACACCAGTATGCACCGTTTGGCGCTTGTAATCCTAGTTCCCTAATCACGTTTTGCCAATCTTTGGCTTCTAGCCATGCACCGTCAAGAGATTAACTAATCCAGATTAGAGATACGGCAAGGTTGTGTTCGCAAGATTGTTTTGACAGTGACAGTGACAAGATTGTCAGTTTGCGGTGCATAGTAAACAAATAATCTAATCCAGGTTTACGTAACTAATCGCGCAACTGGCTTACGGTGCATACGGGTGTAACTGATCCAGATTGGAGATAGGGCAAGGTTGTGTTCACAAGAGTGTTTTGACAGTAACAGTGTCGAAATTGTCAGTTTGCGGTGCATAGTAAACAAGTAATCTAATCCAGGTTTACGTAACTAATCGCGCAACTGACTTACGGTGCATACGGGTGTAAGCAACTCCATTTAAATGAAGGTTGTCACTCAACTTTTGTCGATCAACTCGATCAACTACAGTCGATCAACTAAAGCTGAATCGTGAGAACGCGCCTTTAGTCAGCTTCTTGAAAGCGTGCATTAAATGGATATCTGAAAAAATGTATAATACCCATCAGTATCGGAATGGTACCATAAAAGGAGGTGGAACCACTTTAAGCGTTGATAATGCATACATTAGGAGTACAAAAAGGGACCGTGACGGGGTTAAATGTATATCTTTGTATAGTATTGAGGTTGTCCGGAACATAATACACTGCAGGTATAATTAATGGATGATAAAGTTGTTCAGGTGGAATGGTGATGAATTTTGAGAATCTGTTGTGTCATCAAACTGAATCCAGTATTATGCGTATTTGGATTCATACTGATCTTTGATGTATATTAAATAAATAAAATTTGGCTTATATACTTCTGTACCTCACGAGTTTGTGATTGATGGATTGATGTAGTACCTTCAGTCGACGTAGTGTTATCAGATTCTTCACCCCATGATCCTTTCTTCCCTTATTTTTTTTTACTTTGGTGATTCCCTTACTCAGTGGGCTAGCTCGATGTAAAGGGAAGTAAGGTGATCCTTCCCTTTGGACACTTGGCACCCAGAGTTTGTTTTCTATAATTTGTTTCTTGTTTTTTTCATTCTGGGATACGTTAGTTTCTCATTCCAGCATACACTCTAAGACAAAGGCTGTTGCTGTTGTTGATGCTGGCTGTCTATTATGCTGTGATGTTGTCTTTGAGAAAAAAAAGATGATTGGTTTTTTTCGGCCGGCCCTATTACACAGGCTTTAGATCATCATCATAGTCACAATGTCTTAACAGACATATTGTGAACTCGTAAATTGCATCAAGTCGCAGCTAGAGTATTGCCGACACGAATATTGTCAATAGTTTTGAGAACTGTAGCTCGCCCTCGTTCGCGATCTCACGTTACTCATTTTACGAGTTTCTCTTGAGATATCTTAAAGATCTTTAATGCAGTAGTTTCCCATTTGCTTTCTGCATACTCACGCCGTTGACTAGATATATCTACTGGTTCATCCGCCTTCAGGGGCAATTTCTCACCCCAAGGACAAGAAGGTGTCCTGACTCTTTTCAACTCGTCCACCCAAAACTGTTGGTTGAGAAAAGGTTACTGCTTATACCGACAGTAGTTCGGTTCCCTTTAGTCGCCTTTTACGACACGCAGGATATACGATGGGAGATATTCTAACCTGCCCCCACACGGGTAGATACTGATGATTTAACGTGCTCGCCCACTTAAACGAAGCGTCGCGAACGGAAGCGGCGCGAAGAAAATTGTGGACTTGACGCCAGAGAAGTTTATATAAGTTATATGGCAGCCCGCCCACTCAGGCGGCGCGAAGCGAAGAGGCGCGTCGTTTGACGCGCGAATTCTCCTCGGACCAACTAGGCGTCTTTTCTCTTGACGCTTCGCATCGCTTCGCCTGAATGGGCGGTACCAGGCGGCGAGAAGATCCAAATATTTCTTGATGCCTCTCGCATATTTTATTGTTTAACAGTATTTTGTAGGAAGTGGTGCTAAATTGCAGTCTCTGGCCGCCGTGATACAAAGACATCAGTTACAAAGGTAATTTAATTACCCAGCATTTTCTTTTGTTTTTTCCTTTTCTTCTTCTTCCATAGTGGCAACTAAACTAAATACAAAGAGTTCCTCTTCTGATGAACTGCTCATCGTACCTCACTAGACAACGTACCTCGTTCAACTGCTTAAAAACTGCGCCGTAAGAGACGCGACGCGACGCTTCGCGCCGCTTCGCCCCAGTGTGCGGACATCGGTTAAATGACGCTTCCTTTCGCGACGCTTCGCCTAAGTGGGCGAGCACGTTTAAACATGCGTGTCAAAGCCCCTCCATGTAAAAGCTTGAAGACGGTATCGTGCTCGGCAGTCCGCTAGCAGCAACCAATGTCGCTTCCACGTTATGTAAAAGCAGCTTTATAGTTTGCAATGGAGCGTTATGCAAAGTAGCTAGTACATAACCGAATTAATAAACGTCCAATTTCAACAAATTTTCTCCGCGATCTATTTATACGAGGCACTAATGCTCCAAAAATCATGTGGGTAATTGTATTAGTGCTCCCGTTAAATCCTTTCCCGGTTTTCAGGAGACACGCTGCATAATAAGCGGGAAAATTAAAAGCGAATCTCCGAGGAAATTAACCCCTAACCCAGTTTAGCATCTAGGACGCTTCTCCGCATATTGCCTTCCGTCGTGATCCGGGACTGCAGCGACGTTTTCTCCCGGAAAAAAGTAGACGACGTTCACGATGCGCGCAGAATGGGGCTCACGGCGAGAATACGGTTATTGGTTCCAATCATAGGTGGAGCGAGACCGAGACTTGCTTTATAGGTCATATTTACACGTGTCATCCTATCATATCAGAAAATGTTAGAAGCCTGGATTGAAGACTTCTAGCATTTTCGTTGTATAGGATTTATTTAATTGTGTCTGACTGCTTAAGGCACGGATTAATGAACTAACAAATTAGCTTTATATATTTTTTTTTATTTTTGCGTTTTCATGTATTTTTTTCATTTCAGAAAACACTTAGATATGTGACAACCACAGGCGTCACAAGACAGATTGTCTGTGTTAGCTCAAAACGTCTCAGTTAATCAAATTTTATTATCTCGTATTAGACTATCAAGATCTCAAAACTACTCTGTCTGAGGAAAAAGTACCTTTTGAACGTAGCTTTTTGTACAACGGTATAACTATTGGCGGAGGCAAAATATCTAACTTAATATTTGCTGACGATACAACCCTTATTGCTGCTTCTCAGGAAGAACTAGTAGCTCTATTGAACGTTTTAGAACAACACAGTGCAGCGTATGGTCTTGGTATTAACTACAAGATCAAGGTTATGATCGTAGATAGAGGGCATGACAGTCATCGAGAAATAAAGTCAATAGGCCGTTGTGAGGTAGCTCAAAGTTTTGTGTGCTCTGTTCTTTGATCGACAATTCAGGTAGCTGTGATAATGAGATTCGACGGCGCATTCAACAGGCATGGGTTGCCATGATAAAGCTTACTAAAATATGGCGTGACGATAACATCACTAAAGCTACCAAAATGTCACTGGTTCAGTCTCTTGTGTACTCCATAGTTTTGTATGCCTCGGAAACTTGGACTGTTAAAAAGGCAGATCGAGCTCGCACAGATGCTTTTGAAATGTGGACGTGGAGGAGAATGCTGAGAATTCCTTATACCTCCCATCGAATTAATGTTTCCATACTGGATGAGCTCGGTAATCCAAAGAGCCCAAATAAACTGGACGTAGTGCTGTAGCCTGGTAGAATTCAATGGTGTTCGCAACGAAATAAACAATTCTTTTTAACATTTTTTTCTACAAATTTCTCTAAACAGTCTCGTCTCATAATTATGACCTTGAATCTTGAATAGATAATATTAAGACTATATTTGAATTCTATTCCTTATTATGGATTTTGAATATTAATTTACATTATTCAATGTGTGGAAAGGTATCGTGTCGTTACCATTACCCACAAGACGACCAAATGCTTCTAGTGCACACTCTTAGGGGAGGCTCTTTGCGTGTCACCCTGAATAGGAGATATGATTTCGAAAGAAAATGTCAGAAAACTGATACAAAAAAACCCACAAGGTAGCGGACCATTTACAGAAATATTTTGTGCTTTAATGCAGTAACTGCTCCTGAAATACGTTATGGTTATTTTCTAACTACTATTTTAACTCTTGCTAACAATTCTACACCTGTGAAAAGCCAATATAAACAGTTCTAATCATTTTTTTTATAAATCTTGCCAACTTTCGAAATAAATACTTAATAATAAACGGTCTTGTCCTTTGATACCCTTTCTTTCTGAGATATTGGGAATTTTTGTAAGACATTTTAAGCTGCATCAATTAATAGAAAGAGGTATGTTTTACTTTAGTATTTTTTTTTCGATGACAAGTTAGATATTTTCAAAAAAGTCTTAAAACACCGATATCTCGGAAACAACTCATTTCCGACACCCATTTGATAAAGGTGAATTTGTAGAAAATGATCGGTAGTATAACTCTTTTTAAGGCAAATATAGAATCATCAGTCCCGATGAGGCCCTTTGTGGAAAAAATTCTCTCCAAGCGATTTTGAAAAACTTATTTATTTTATTTTTTCGAAAACGGTCGAGCTTTGGAAGAAGTTTTAGCCAGCAGATATATAAAGGCTCTGCCACTGGGTATTTAGCACCACATTCTTTTGAATTCTTTGTACAACATGATGACAATGACAAGAATGGTGGAAAACCATGCAAGTTTAATTTTTTACAAAAGCTCACTGTTTTTAAGAAAAACTTTTTGGGGATTCGTACAAAGAAAATATATTGGTGTATTTCTTTTCTTTTGTTTTGAGAAAAAAAGAAAAATTCTGAAAATGGTCAAAAGATGACTTTCCCACAGCATGAATTTGGATATTCCGTGGGGATGGGTTATGGGTCTGACATTGTTTCTTCTCTACATTTTCGTTAATTTCTTTGTGTCAGTTCTTCATACGTGGGCATTCACAGTAGTATTTTTAGTCTTCTAATACCGGTTTTCGCGGCAGAACTGTGAAACTGCCTCTTTATCTGGCGATAATCACTGTTGAAAGAAAATTCTTAACGTAAAAAAAAACAACTACAATCAAGAATAAATTAACATATGCTTCCTAAAACTTCCCCGTGATACATCTTCAGGATTTTCGTCAATGATCTCTAAAATAGATCGAGATCTGCTACCCGAATGTATATTCCTAAACCATCTCGTGTTTACAAGAGGTTGACTTTAAACTCGATTCAACAATGAATAATGGCATTTACATTGATCTGAATAGATCTGTGCTTAGAATGCTCCCAATTTCCATTTGGTATGCCTTAATCTGTTGTTGTTATTGAGGATGCTTCTTATTAAGGAAGCATTCCATTCATCACAATAAAACCTCTCAAATTATATGTCTCTTGATGTTATAAATTGAATCCAAGAACCGCCAGTAATTAATGATTTTCAAATTGATAGGCGTAGTAATGGAAAGCATGAAGAAGAGATTAAAATGAGTCCTTTTGCATTATAAAACGTGTAAGTCCTCATTATATACGGCTTCCTAATGTACCACCTTTAAAGAGTAATATAAAACATATCATCATTAAAAAACTAGTTACTCATTTTGTTGGTCAAGCAAATAAGGGTCTGACAGTTACAATGTAAATATTAAGGCATGCAAGAGTGATATCTATTTTGCCATATTTTTAGCACCGGATTGGTCCATAACTCTCTTACTGTAGAAGATGGGAAAAAACTAACTAACGCTTATTAGGTTTACATACAACATTGACGATTATGAGAGTAGGCGGCAGAAAAGATATGCCTGTGCGCCATCTGGTACCCGGAGGTAACGGCAAACCAAAAGAAGGCGCTGCTAAAAAGCAGAAAACTTCTTGGCGGATCGCAAAGGCACATTCGCTTCACCTAACCAGATAGGCGCGCTTCTATGCCAACTGCATATGAAAATCGATATACGAGGGTTGCTCTATATCTCCGTCGATCCACCAGTACGCAGAGAGCTGTGTAAAGCGTGAGACAGCTGTGTAAGCGCAAAACAGCTGTCTGCGTACTGGTGGATTGACAGAGATATACAGGGTGTCCATCAGTTAGTGCGTAATTCCTCGATATCTCGCAAGGTATACCTGATAGAAGAAAATGTCAAATACAAAAGTTTTTTGGTTCCTTAAGGCCCATATTCTAAAAATATTTTGAAACATACAGGGTGTTGTGGGAAAGTAGGATAGTGATCAACTTGATTTTTTTATATAGAACTATACCTTTTTCTTAAATTCCTCTAGTTTCCATTATTGATCTCTATTTAACCCTAAAATATTTTCGGGATCGGTTGCGACGTTGCCAAGTTATAATTTATTTTCTATTCATTTCCGGATTTGCAAGGTCGCAAGTAATACGTTCAAATTGATATATTCCTTTAACTTTTCTCAATCATATTATATAAAGAGTTACCTAAATATTAAGTGGATATTTTTTTGGATGTCACCAGCAATTTGTATCTACAGGGTGTTTTTGGCAGAATTTGAAATTACGGCAATTTGAAGGTCATTTTACTTTGTTTTCTTAAATGCAATGCCCTGTATGTTTTATTTTAAATCGAAATATCTACTGATACCCTATCTCTTCTTGTAATATTTTTTTTCGCATTTGCGACGTTGCCAAGTTATAAATTATTTTTCCAAATTTTTAAACAAATATCCCCGATTTTAATTTATTCTAAATAGAATCCTCTACTTATTTTTATTGCAAGAATTGCGCATGTCAAATTTAGTCAGATCTCACAATTTCAAAATTTTGTTTCTATTAATTACTGAGATACGGCAACACCGCTTTTTCAGTAGACGGTACGGGAACGCTTAAATATTTCCAAAACTGCCACAGCTGGAGAGGTGAAATTCAATACTTGGGGGTTTTTTTGAACATACAGAATTCAAATACGCTAACACCAGTGTCGTCAGATTTACCAATTTCATGTCATAAGTTTGAATGGAAGGCCCTATTTATGAAATCTAACGTAAAAGTGGTAAATCTGACAACACTGATGTTAGCGTTTCTAAGTTCTGTATGTTCAAAAACCCCCAAGTTTTGAATTTCACCGTTCCAGCTGTGGCAGTTTTGGAAATATTTAAGCGTTCTCGTATCGTCTACTGAAGAAGCGGTGTTGCCGTATCTCAGTAATTAACAGAAACAAAATTTTGAAATTGTGAGATCTGACTAAATTTGACATGCGCAATTCATTGCAATAAAAATAAGTAGAGGATTCTATTTAAAATGAATTAAAATCGGGGATATTTGTTGAAAAATTTGGAAGAATCATTTATAACTTGACAACGCCGCAGACGCGAAAAAAAATATTACAAGGCGAAATAGGGTATTAGCAGATATTTCGATTCAAAATAAAACATACAGGGTGTTACATTTAAAAAAACAAAATAAAATGACCTTCAAGTTGCCGTAATTTAAAATTCTGCCAAAAACACCCTGTAGATACAAATTCCTGGTAACATCCAAAATAATATCCACTCGGTATTCAAATAACTCGCTCTATAATATGGTTGAGAAAAGGTAAAGCAATATATCAATTTACTTGCGACCTTGCAAATCCGGAAATTGATAGAAAATAAATTATAACTTGGCAACGTCGTAACAGATCCCAAAAATATTTTAGGGTTGAATAGAGATCAATGACGGAAACTAGAAATATTCAAGAAAAAGTTATAGTTCCATATAAAAAAATCAAGTTGATCACTATCCTACTTTCCCGCAACACCCTGTATATTTCAAAATATTTTTAGAATATGGGTCTTAAGTAACCAAATAACTTCTGTGTTTGACATTTTCTTCTATCAGGTATACCTTGCGAGATATCGAAAAGTTACGCACTAACTGGACACCCTGTAGAGCAACCCTCGTATTGACGGTTATGTTGATACATCCTCTACAGATAGCCACGTAGCCTTTGCGAATACCAGCTAGAATATTGTCCCGAAACACGCACGACGAACCGAACTTTTCAAATGAATAGCAGCTCAAACCAATGCATTCGAAACCCAACTAACATGTGTTCAAGTGCAATGTAAAGCCATTAGTTTAATTTGGAGCAAGAGCTCAGAGGCTTGCATGCGAGCGCTAATAGCACAAAGGCCGATGGAACTTTGCAGAAATACCTCAGGGCGAAACGTGTTTATTTTAAAATATTCCCTTTAAGGGCATTCACGTCAGTGCGGGGTGTGGCAGGAATGTTAACGAATTCGTTTGTAATTCAATGTCGAAATTGCCAGAACGACTGCATGAATCGCGGCGTTTGAAAGGGATGTGGGTTTCGGTACAATTTGAGTTTGGCGATTTGTTACACGCAGAATTCTTTTGCCACAAGGTGAAAAATAAAGCATTTTATTGGAAAGTTTTTGCTTGCTCGCCACAGATTGAGGTTGTTTAAGAAGAACTAACATTGCAAGTGAAGCAAATAATGCTTTTCGACTAACCAAAGCCTAAGGGCGATCTGCTCAACATACCGGGGTTTGAGCGTTTATCAAGGCTCAAAAGTGTGACAAAAAAATTAAGTCAAGTTGACCTTACGATTATTTTATTATTTTACCATAGTATGAAGCTGTAGCCTGAGATCCCCTTGCAACCAAATCATCGCCCGTCTGAAAAAAACATCCAACATCCAAAAACTCTCGTATATAGTTTCTTGCATCGCCCACCGTATGTACTAGCACAGCACAGTTTTTATTCTGCAACCGTCAACTGATATCTTGGTCACGTGGCATGTCATGTTTAAGTTAATGAAATGTTCCGGAGTTTCCCAATCACAATATCTGAGATCCTATCCTACCTCGGCTCATTTTAACCGCTCAAAAAAAGTGGAAGTTGATTTATTTTCTTTTTGCTAATTACTCCATCGCTCTTATACCAATTTCCAAGAATATAGTAGCATTACTTACTAAGATACCTCAGCATATCGCTACCCAAATTTCATAACAATCCATGAAGCGGTTACTGAGATTGCGAGGCTAGAAGAACGCCAACAGACAGACAGACCGACGGAGGACGTAGATTTTCATTATGTAGATATCATAAAACGCCTAAAAAGCATATTGTCTCAAAATAGCACACCTATCGGTGTGGGAAGTATAAGAATATGGGGACAATATATTTTGAAATCAAAATATGTGCAAACTCTAAATACCAAATTATGTTTGTGTTTGAAGCTAGCTTTGAAAAACCTGTATAACAGTTGAGCCAACGCCTCACGAACTTCACCTAACCTCTTCGTAGCAGTCGCGATTGTTTAGCTAAAAAAAACAAACATAACATCAAGCGGAATCCCAGGTTTATAAAAATACCTCCTCCATTACACCGTACATACAACTGACACAGTTTTCAGCAGTTATAGGAGAAAATTCCTCCGTTCCGCCGTCAACTGCATTCATGTAGCGTTCGGGATACAATAGGTGCTTCGAGATCGGCCCATCAGAGTAACGAAGTGACCCGGAAACCGAATTCCCTTCCTATTTTTCGATAAAGAAGTTACATCATTGCCACGGTGCGTCCATCGAAAGGGCTTTTTGTATGGCTGAAAATTAAATTTATCTAACTTGGCGCTACGAGCGGAGATAGAATAGAGGAAACACGAAAATATCATAAGGAGCGTCAATAAATTCGATATATAGCTTTGACAGCTTCAGATTTCATGACTAGTAAATGAAACATGGCGCCATTAAAGTACTAACAAACATTACAGTCTGTTATTTTGAGCTGATCTCCATTGTTTTCTATTGTTTTCTGTTATTTCCTGTTGTTTCTGGTTGTTGTGTGTCGTTTTCGAGATACTTTCTCTTGCTTCCTGTTGTTTTCTGCTGCTTTCTATTGTTTTCTGTTGCATTCGGTTGTTTTCTGATGTTTTGAGCTGTGTGTTATCTGTTTTTTCTGTTGTTTCCTATTGTCTTCTACTGTTTTATGTTGCTTTCTGTTTTGTTCTGTCATTTCCTGTTGTTAACTGTTGTTTACGCTATTTTCTATGTAAAAACACGTCAAACCAATTTTTTTTCAAAACAAACACCTGCTTTGCTATGCTAACATTTTCAAACATTGACGTCAAGGTATCGGAAAGAAATAATGGTAAAATTTCTATAAATTCTATTGACAAGTGCGTATTGGAATATCTGGTCCACCCACTGTTTGAATTAAATCGTTACTATCTAGTTATGCAGTTTTACCTTTAGCCAGAGATTTGACAAACTGCCCTATGATATAGGATCTGGTTAAGTCTGTGAAGGTTTTCGCTTATCATCAAAATACTGTGATGTAACAGCATTGTGAGTCAGACAAAGCTCGAGAAAAAGTTCGGCATTCGTTTAAATATCTTAACACTCCCTCAATAAACGTTCATTAGGTGAGGTTGCCCAAAAAAAATTTTTTTTACAGAAACGAGCTTACATAGTTTTTATGTACGCCTCGTCAGTTCAACCAGAATAGAATTAAGTGCTATTCTTAAAATATAATATCTATCCATGTTATTGTAGCAATTTGCATCGATGCCTATAAATAGTATCTAACCTTCTAAAACTTCATGGGATAACTTTATTATCACGTTCACTGTATGAATAATATTAAAAACACGTGGTGACATTTCCGTGGCAAAAATCCTACAGAGAAATCTGCAAAAAGTCCAATTATCTTTAACGGTACATCAGGGATTCAAGTTAGGAAATTTAGAGGGTTTTGTCGTCCACCAGAATATATTGGTGTCCTACACTCCTGGACAAAAGTACTTGGTTAATTACAAATATGTACATTATTCTGGAGCGGATATACCTTTTCTGTGCTAAAAGATAGACATTATCGATAAACCCATTAATTGCGCATCTGTTAGGTTTTAACTGTTTTAGCACATAACTTTGAAAATTCCTGTGAGAAACTCACAATGGGCTTTCCGGTTGAGGCGAGGATAAATATACAGTCCAATAAATTTAACATTTTCACGAAAATCATGTTTTTCATTCTTCAATGTAACTTCCAAGTTGTTAACAGTTTTTTGTGCATGGTGGAAATGAATGAGTGTTGTTTCAAATTTAGAGGGATTGACGTGTTGAGAAAGCCACACAATAATTTTCTTAGCCAAATTATCACAAACATTTTGTAGAATTATGCCAGATTTATTTGAAGTTAAGGGGCCTGAATACACACATTTATACATACGTATACATACTCTATTTTCAAAATACATATATAATATTTCAGGAGGCGATAGTTGAGACCTTAGTGAATGACAACTACTTTCGATTTTCTCAAAAAAGTTTTTTAATGTGCAAAGAAACTCTCAATGCAAAATCATACATTCTATAAATGCTTTTAATTTAGCAACCAAACACGATATCAAAAGAAGGCTAAATAGTTGCACAAGCGCAAGCTTTCTTCTTCAATTTGCTCTTTGAGACATTACGGTGAGTTTAAAGGTAACATCAGGAGCTTGAAAATGCGAAATTCATTTTTATAGTGACCTTTGGACCTTTTTGGCCTTACCGTTGGATTTTTGGACTTATCTGCTCTCATCTTAGACACACATACTGGAGAAAGGGAACAGGTGGCCACGCCTCCTCGCTAACAAGGGAATACGTCTTTTCTTGGATTCTCAATTTCGCGCGCTATACCCTAGACCCTTAAAGAAGATATATCATGAGCAAATGCCACAAAATGGGATCCTGGATATATGCTGTCAAATTGATTGATGTACAAAAGAATGAAGATTGGGCCCAGAACCTTCAGGGCTCCAGTGATGATATCTAAAGTATTTGATGTGAAGCTGTTTGTTCATTGAGTCAGTATGTTGAACAATAACGTACTGCTTTCTTTCAACCAAAAAAGACCTGGACCACCAAAAAGATTGCTTAACAAGCCATATTTCTGAATAATCTTTATAAACTTGTTATGATCAACACAGTCAAATGCCCTGCTGAGATCGCAAAATATACCAATAGGGCACGCGCAGGTGTCAATAAGTTTCGTGTAACGCTGACATCGTACACTTGTTCAGAGTGACGCCATATTGATATTCAGATAAAATGTTATTATTTTTGAGATCAAGAAGCAGTCTAGATACCCCTTTTGCCTTTCCTTACCTGCGCGTATGGGCAGCAAAAATAATTGCGAGCTATTAAGTCAATTTTACCCATTTTCTGAACACTTTTGACTCCCAACACATTTTAGAGACGATAAAGAAACGCGGCTTTCCTGTTGGCTGCACATTTAAATTAGGATCTACGATTGCACCAAGAGCCATTCAGTAAGTTTTAAAGCGGAGTGCGGTTAGAATGTGAAACCATAAATTACTTTTAAGTGCTTTACGGTTGCATCAAACTTGCCCCCAAATCAAGGGTAATGACAAAAACCAGTGTATTCCGACGATATCGGTGTTCCCTAATCTGAAGGAAATCGTTTTAGTGGTATGCTCGCTTTGAATGATGAATCCAATCTTTTTCAAACAATGTGACAAAAGTAGGTAAGTGACTGGATGATAGCAAGATAAGAACTTACTTTTAGATTCACTTCTCTTTTCTCCAGCCTTTTCTAGAATGGACTAGTAATTTTTTTGTGATAAAATGGGGAAAATATCTCTACAGACAATTAGAAGACGGATGTGCTGCCCTTCTCTCTGATCTAAGGTCGTACGTACGTGTTTTGTTTTTTGTTGTGGGTTTCCGTAACCGTGATTTGTGATCTACAGTATATTCAATCCCAAGATAGACTTCAAATAAACAGTCGCATGCAACATTCGCGTGGTTACTGTCCGCTAGCGTCTGCGAACGCGCCAGCTATAGGCCAGTGCAATTATGAAATTTTATATGACTATTTAAAAGAGTTACCCTATGAGCCCATTGCAACTCAAAAGTAGCCACTTGTCAGTTTGAAATGATCATTAGGCAATGAACACTTGGCATTGCATATTCGAATCTACCTTCTAGTCAGCCTTGGAGATTTTGACTTGCCAGATTATAACACACAATTTACACATAATGTACTGGACTATTAGGGACCCCACCGACACGAGCCGATGACGCACGCGGGCTTGTTTTCATTTGGTCTACCTTGGCTGTGAATACAGTATAGGTTAAGGTTCATGATTCGTCAACCTGTCCCATCACTGCCATGACTCGTCAGTGACTGTTTGCAAGTTATTCATTATGGGGCGCCTTGTCTTTTTCGTCTAGGATCCTGACTTGTTTCTCTTTTTGTTATAGTATTTTTTATTAGTATTTTGGTTCCGTTTTTTTTAAGTCAGTTTCTGATAATCAACTAGGATGAGTAAAGTAAATAGTGTAGTGTAATCTGCCAAGATTGACGTGGTTAAATAACATTTGCGGTAACAAACAACATAATTATATCTTTGCAGCAGCAATATGCATGTCTCTTAGGAATATCTCCTTTTATAATTGCAGAAAACGACAATTTACGCTGATCAGTACTTCTTGGAATAGCACAAAATATGTCGGTTGACTTCTTCCAACATGAAGGCACAAAGCATATCTTTTCCATTTTATTATCTGAATTGATTACACTAAAGATCTAGGTGTCTATTTCGATCGTCAGCTAACATAAACCAGACGACGAAGAGTGCTAGGCGCTTTATTATTAGGAATTGTAAGAATTTCAATGACTGGTCTGCATTAATATGTCTATACTTCAATCCACAGGGCATCCCCTTGACGAAAGACAAATCACAAAATAGTTAGGTGAAGATTGGGTCAATACCGCGATTTGGAAGTTGACGAGGCAAAAATGCACTGCGCGCTTTGCCTTATTGGCTAAATATGAATTCTTTTTTTTACTTTAAAATGGAACTACTAGTAAACAAAATGGTACAAAGGGTAACGAAGTGCACGATATACCTATTTTTTATATACTGGTGTTTTCAAGCCCATGATACTAATACACTTTTTTAGGAGGTGTCTTGAATTTTTGACACTACGTTGTTTAGCATTCTTTGGGATGTATACAGGTTAGAATACCTATTATCAACAGTAAATGTTCAGTTGGGCAGATATTACAAAGTAGTCTTTAAGATTTCTCCATTTATATGCTGACGTATGCGTAGGGGGACCGTGCAATCAAACCTTTTTTCTTGAGGATAGGGGTATACTCTCACACTGCTTGGTAAACTTCTCAAGAGATGAAGTGCGTTGCCGCACAGCATACTTTTACAGCCTCATCGCAAAAGCTTGACAAACTATGCAAACCAATAGCAACTAAAACGTAGACAGTCGGGCCCTATATTACGGGGATTCAGAACCACCAGATTTTCATTTCACAAGCTCACTAAAACATACATTTGACGTTTGAAGGTCTCAGCTGCAATATGTTATAGGAGATAGTGACAGTGACATGGCAAATTCTAAAGAATGCTTCGGACAGTATAATTTTATTAAGCATTGATCATCAGAAATAAAAGTATAGTGTAGTTATAGTAATTTGGAAAAAGGGTTCTCATTTTTGTCCCAGGCAAAGTGCGATCTAGTTTTATTGTAGATACCTTCCTTTAGTGTTTCTTTTCAATAAGATACGTAAAATCCGTTTCTACTCTACCCTGCATAGTAAGCAGTCAACAACTGATACTGCAACTGTAGTAGCCTCTCCAAACTCTTAATCTCATTGGAAATTCACGTAATGATACTTGATCACCTGTTTACAATTTTTCAGATCCTTCGTATTTAACTTTTTAATAGCCGCGGTACTCTGGTATTTAGGCTCTGCCTACGCGGACTGCTCAGTTATAAAAAGGGCTTAAATGTTAACATTGGTTGCCAAAATACTGTTTCAGCAAATAATATTCTATGTTTCAAATACTGTTCCAAAAAAAAAAACGATAGAGTTATGAATCATGCAACATGTAATAATAATTTAGTAATATTTGCTTAACCTGAATGAGGGTGACTGTCAAGATAACAGCACTGAGGCCTCATTGGACCCCTTGAACATATCCGCTCAAGGATCCCTGAGAACTTACTGTTCAGCCATCACCACCAAGTGAGAAAGGTGGTGATGAAGTTCAACAGGTTTCCCTTTAACCTGGTCAGGGAAGGCCAGTGTTCCCCCAGAATGGATCGATTGACAATAAAGCTGGGCAATCACACAATAGGTGCTCAACAGTCTCAGTTTCCTGTTCACATCCCCTGTACAGAGATTTATTATTTAACCTCATAGGTATTGTAGTTCCCTTAACGCTGCTCCTACAATCCGGAATAGTTTCTCCGGAAGATGCGGGGAGCTGAAAAGGAACCGACGCGACGATGGGCGTGATAAATAAACAGGTGCGCGCTACATTAGAAAGAGATGGAAACAGTCATGTTAGCGCTTCGCACGAAATATTTAAAATTGAGGAGGAAGGCGATTTGCAGATGTTTTTTTTTTATCCCAATTCTTGTGCTTCATTTTCCAATATTTTTACATGAAATTTTCACATGATGTTTAGAAGGAAATTGCCCAGAGTGATGTCGAAGCACATTTTCATTTTTGCTTATGGGCTTTTCTTAAAAAAATTACAAAGTTGACGAAGAAAATAGGCAACTTCAAGCGATCACATTTCATGTTCAATCAATTTTTTTCAAAAAATGCTTCGATAGCCCCCTGGGTAATTTCCTTTTAAACTTCATGTAAAAATTTCATGCAAAAATATTGAAAACTAGAGCATCAGGAATTGGGATGAAATCACTTGAAAAAGACCGTTTATGCTCTCCGTTGGAGCCACCTTAACTGATAATTAGGAGGGCATGGACAGGTAGCATTTGGCTACGTCCTCACTAGGCTAGCTAAAAAGCCCTCTAGCAGTCGGCTTAAATGCCCTGTGGGCAACAATCTTGTCACACACAGGAGGAAAAGGCACAAAGAGGCTCGGGCCCCAGGATTTTGGTGTCTGTTGTTTAATCTCATGATTCAAATTCCAATTTTCTTGTGGTTATGATGCTTCCTCCACCTACAGACGTAGGACGTAAAACAACTTGAGTGTATCCAACAGCTATTAGAAGTTATTATCAGAGATATCAATGGTATAACCGCTTAAACTCATTTTCTCACCTATTGTACGACATCCATTTAGGGGATTGTCGAGATTACATTTTAACGATGCTCATTTTTCACAGTCACCACCTTCAGTTGTTTGGTACATCGCCTCCTACGACGCTATTGTCTATCCGATATTCTGATTCGTTTCAACGCGTCTCCCAATGCTGAATTCACGTCGCTTACATACAAGAAGCAATTAGTTTGGTGTCAAATGACGCGTTTTCTTGAAAGGTTGTTAATGCGGATGATTTTTCATGTAATCAGTTGCCTGTCCTACTATGCAGCATTGATGCCAACTTAGATAAATTTCTCTAGACTTGCTACAATTGAGCAAATAGGAGTATGAGGCAGTATTAACAGGTTTTTCAGCTGTTATGATCGATGTCGTAACAACTGAAGACAGCAAACTACTAGTCCATAATTAGACCATATCTGTTAAAGCACAAACACTTTATTAGCGTTTCGGCCACCTTTGGGACCTTTATGTCAGAAATCACGTTAGAAAATCGTAGTTTTTTTGATTAAATTGATCTCAAATAAGACTGTAAATCAGTGGCCTCGTAAATCAGTGGCCTCTTATGGGGCAGAGCCATAATAGTGCCATGACGCTGCCTCAGTTTTCTGACTAAATTCTTATGTCTTGCGTCATTTTGCTGTCGTCTGATAATGATGCCAACTATTTTTAGTACGCTATTTTTAGCACGCTTCCATTATCTGTATGTTTGTTTGTATGTTTGTTACCGAATCCATCTGACTCGATTTTAACCCAGTTTAGACGAATATATTTAACTTAGTATTTTAACTTTGTACCCTTATTAGGAACCAGTGTCAACACAATAGTTTAACAAGTTTGTCTCATCCTGAACTAAAAAGTTACTCGATATATGGAAAGTAGGCACAAAGCGCTTTTCCACAATAATACTAGTATTTTTCGTTCATTATTATATTCAGCTTGTATCAAGAATTTTTTTCACTTCGTATTGGCATTAAAGCGTGTTTCTCAGTTTATCTAAACTATATTTATTATTTTAAAAGTCTGGCAATGATTTGTATTAGTTTGTGTAAGTTTTACACTATTTTGGATCTTTTTTGTGTTTAACTAAATACTAGTTCTTAGAGTGAAAATGGATAAAATAGGCACTTTATTAATAAATTCATCTAGTACTTCACTGGAAGTTGCACTACAAATTAAGAAATTAGGATGGCTAAAAGCCAACAAAACATCTTCATTGTAATGGTAGATATCACAAACATTTCTTTCACATGTTTTTTTCGGACAGTTTTTGTCGTAGTTGTTATGGTAAAGGAAAACATTGTCTTTAATTTTTGTTGTCCGGAGTCAAGCTATTTGGCTCCATTTTCTTTATTAAATATTCTAAATCATATAATATTTCAAATTAATTTGACTATTATATTTCAATATTTATGTAATTTTAGTTTTTAATTTAATTATAATTTTCAAATATTTTAATATTTACTATACACCTACACTTGGCAACAGTGCTACATAGCACTATTGGCAGAGGTTTCTTGACACTCCCAGGCAAAAGGTGAGGCGATGTATAGTGACAAACTAACCTGTTTTGCGTATATAGTTACAAAGTCACGACAAAATGTTAATTTAGTATGAATTATACATGCTGCTTCAATGTTTCGTGATTTTTCACTTTTGAAATATATTGCCTAAAAGTTCAAATCCAAAGCTAGAGCATATACTTGCTTGAGAATGTCAAGGCATTGGTAAATTCATTGCTGTAACATTAAAAAATAATTTCAGATGATTTTAGATTTCAGATGATTTCAGGAAAATCACTGTGAAACGTCAGACGACGGCCATATCGGCTGTCTGACTTTTTATAGAGTTTAAGGGTTTGTGATATAGGTATTGCTTAGAATTTTTTTTCCAATTTCGGAAGAAAAACGTAGAGTGTGTTCCTAAAGTTGGGACTTTCCTTTTCAGAAGTAACTGTGTGATCATGCCGAATTATTTCGTTCCTGGATTTATGAACACATTCATAAATATAAAGAACAATATTCATTGATTTAATGAAATTGTTCTTTATTTTACTGTAAAATATATTGGTGGTCGATTCGGTTCATTTATGTTATTAGCAGTTCATAAATATGATGAATATTTATTCTTCAGCACTTAACAACAGAACGGAAAACACGTTCATTATACCAATGAACGTTTCTTTTCGTTGATGAAAGTAAAACATTAACTTAATGATCAGATATTCATTGTATTGATGAACGTAGATTCATATTGCTAATGAATAAGATTATTGATCGATATTGATTTAATGAAACTGTTCATTGTCCCAATGAAACAATAGTAAAGAACTGCCGTTCTTTAATA
Source organism: Callosobruchus maculatus (assembly GCA_951848785.1). NCBI lineage: Eukaryota > Metazoa > Arthropoda > Insecta > Coleoptera > Chrysomelidae > Callosobruchus > Callosobruchus maculatus. The sequence goes on along the minus strand of CATOUR010000041.1, from coordinate 18,308,250 downwards.
CAACGAACATTATTTTTTTTCAGTGTATCTAAAAGCGTGGACAAAAGTCTCCTTACAACTGCTACAACCAGTGTTTCGCTATATTTCGTCATTTTTGTACCCAATGAACTTTTCCTTCGTGTCTGTCAAGAGACCATGCGATCATCAAACGCAATGCGCAAGACATCTTCGACTGTTCTTCCCTCGGTCCTTCCTATACGTTCACCTTACCGAAAATGACGAAACAACCTTATGCAAAGCAGCCTGTTCACGAAACCGTATTTCAAATCGTATCTGTGCATTAATCGATATATAATTAGTTTCGCTCCATAACTAAACGTGCGTTTTTCTGTCCATTTCACAATCTTCTACTTTCAATAGTTTCTATAGCAGACAATAGACGAAATGAGTAGGCAACTTTTTGATCAAATTTCACTGGAGATAGCATCGTATGTGGGTTAAATTCGGTAACAGCAATTCGAAAATGAATAGAATATTTAAATTAATATGTTACTAACATGAAGGCAAGCTTGCCTTGAAGTTGGCTTTTTGTTAAATGCCGTATAAGTGTCGACAAGTTAGCGACAGTTCTCAATAATTTTTAATGACTTTTTTATTTTGTCATGTTGAAAGTGGACCATTTGTCACGGCTACTGAACCACAGGGATCAGGATCATTATCAGCGTTTCATTCACGTACCTGGGCGGCTGATTTTCTCTTTAACAAAATACATACGAGGGTGTTCATAAAAATACGCAGAATGAAAGTTAAAGAAAATGATTTCCACCCCACCCAAAGTGAGCTCAAGGGTATCATAATCCTTGTTTGGTAGATGTCCTGAATCGCATCAGGAACGATGGTCCTAGTTGACGACAGCTCTGTACTAAGTGGCGAAGGAATGCTTGGGGATAATTTATGGCATAGGTTTGAGAGACGCTGTATCAATTTATTGAACTAAAGGTAATGATAGTAACATCGAGATTTGTATTTATTAATATCTAATTTATTAATATCTAATTTATTAATATCTAATTTATTAATATCTAATTTATGCTTACAACTACAGAAAAAAATTTCCATTTTTACTTTCCACACCAATAGGTGAGAGGAGTATTGTGATCGCGAAAATTTTCGATTTTGAGATAGTACACTTTTTGGACGTTTTCATTTCCGTCGGTCTGTCTGTCTGCCTGTCGGTCTGTCTGTCGGTCTGTCTGTATGGGTTTTTCTAGCCTCGTAATCTCAGTAAACGCTGCATGGATTATGATGAAATTTGAGCAGCGATATGTTGTGGGGTCATGGTAGGTAATGTTCTTATAATTTTGAAAATCGGTGCATGGGCGGCGGAGTAATTAGCAACAAGCAAAAAAATTTAAATATTGCCCAAACTTTGTTTTTAGGCGTTTTAGGGGTTCCCGATCATTTTCTACTTTTTTCTTCGGTGGGGGTGAAATTGGGGTTGTTGGGGGGTGGGGGGTTGTAAAATTGAAAAATTTGTTGCTTTCATAATAGACTGTCCAATGACCTGTGAAGGAAGACCTAGCGATATAATATGTAACTTTTTTAGGTCCATCCGAACATTGCCTTGCCTATTGCGGAAACCAAAGGCCTTTTTTCTGGTCTAAACATACGAGTATTGCTTTAGATCGGTCTATATTGTGTAACGAAGAAACTGTTGAATTGTAAGTAATAAAAAAACTAAAAATATAAAAACAGCTCAGATTTCGTTTTTAAGCGTTTTAGAGGTTCCTGATCTTTTTCTACCTTTTTTTGGGTGGGAGTGAAATTGGGGTGGTTGGGGGTGGGGGGTGTTGTATTCATAATAGGAAGTCTACTAACCTGTGAAATAAAGACCTAGCGTCCTAATATACTTTTTAGGTCCATTCGAACATTGTCTTGCCTACTACAGAAGCCAAGAGACTTAGAATTTTCTGATGTATGCATACGACTATTGCTTCTAATTGTTCTGAATTGTGTAACATGGAAACTATTGAATTAATTTTAATGAAATGTTTGCATAGTATTACTACGGCGGCGAGGATGGAAAATGTCTATGATTTTTAGAAATCGAGTCAGTGGCGGCGCAGCAATAATAAAAATGCTAAAAACTTCGTTCTTGGGCGCCTTAGGGGTTCCTGATCGTGTTCAACTTTTTTTGAGTGGGAGTGGAATTTGGGTGGTTGGGGGGGTGTTGTGTCTCAGACTTTAGCTTCATGCAATAAAAAAATAATGTGTGGGAGGTACTGAGTCAATCAAATTCACTCCATTTTTTTCTAATTACTCATTTTTTCCACAAATACAACACTTGCATGATAGCGTACGAACAAAATCTCTGCTTGCATAATACATAAGTCCTCTAGTAACAAAGTAAAACGAATTCTGCATGAATTTTAAAATGCATTACAATTATTTTTAATTAAATTTTATACTAGCCTTAACATGTTTAACGTACAAATATTAAATCATGAAATACTCTCATGTGCGAAAGAATTTGATTATTGGAGACATTAGGTTAGGTTAGGTTCAAAGTGAGCGGAGAGTGCCTCCTTCCGCTGCAACCCTATTTGTCTATTGTGGCTCACACCTATTTGGAGTTCACCGTACAATCCACACAGTAGGATTCAGTTGGGTGAGTCCGAAAGCCTGAAACCTAGCTGTTTTCAGTACTGGACAGGAGCACAAAATATGCTCCGCTGCTTCGTCCTCCACATAGCAGCAGAAGCGACAATCCTTTGCTTGTTTTAGACCTAACTTCCTCAAGTGGTTCCTCACACGACAGTCACCAGAATGCGGAGGTAACTCCTGTTCCATTCTATGATCCTCAGGGGGGGGGGCCTCACTAGAGAGGTGTCGTATGAACGCCTTTGGCCCTGGTATATCTCGCCAGTGCAGGAGTGCTTTCCCAATCTGAGAAAGTTTTCATAGCGAGTATATCGGCCAATACATTGCCTTCCACACTGCAATGACCAATTACACAACCCAAAGTTACTTTGTTCCTTGTTGAGGTTCGTTGAGCAGATGTATGCAGTTCCCACGAGTTTTGAGTCCACCCGTTTGGAGCTCAGTGCTTTCAGGGCAGCCCGGCTATCTAAAAGGGTTTTTATAGACTGACTTCAAACTCTATGGCTATCACTTGTACCTGGAAGATTGTGGTATAGCTCCTAAGTTTCTGTCTTTGAGCTATCCGTGAATAGCGCGAGATCGGAAGGTGATATGAAACCGTCGCTCCTTTTCCATTCGTCCGTTGCTGGAAAAAGACGTTGTAGCATTTCTCCGTGTGCACTTGGGGAACCGTGGAGTCCAAGGCCATTCCGAAGCTGTGGTGATGTGGAATTTGTAGTGTGGTAAAGACATTATTAAATAATTATAATCTTGATAAAACACAAAACCTATCAATATTGGCGAAAAATGTTGGTGTTTTGGATAAAATAGTTATCAAATGCGACTGAGCCAACATTGTTTTATAAACCGTAAATGTGAAGCTTGAAAACCTGAAACAATCCAATTAGCTTTGAGCATAAATGAGCGTGGTATTGTGTCTATTCAAATTCGAATAGATTGAAACGTTCAGATACAGCAGGCTACTAGTAATCCATCATTATGTGACAGTATCGTACCACATGTGTATCGGCTAATCAAGAAAGGAATATTTTAACTATCTTTTCTAAAACAGGGACAAGGTTTCGCTATTGTGCTTTACGTAATCGAATCCGCTGTTTAGGGAACAAACGGTGTACGATGCGGAATACTGATTGGCTGCTAAACAATCTTTGGAATTCAGCATTATATCGACCTTTCAAAATCACGTGATCTGAGAAAAAGCACTTGATGTGAAATAATCCCATTATAACGAATAGCTACATGTTAAAGTCAGTTTAAGTCTACACTGAGTATAAAACCCTATTTGAGGAGCAGCTTTTCAAATTGCATTTTGTCCACAAAACCTATTTTTGGGAATTTACGAAAAACTGTTTTCTTCTAATCCGTGACATGGATTTTCAGTGTCGTGTTTCTTGAATAGAGGTTGATCATTAAGACCCATATTATGCGGCAGACGACTTCATTTGAATCGAGATTTATTAGAAAGATTGGAAAAATCTATGAGTTAGTTGTATTAAATTCGAAAATTACACACAATGCAAGGGTTGCAACTTATTAATTGTACAGAAAAGGTTTGTAATTTCATGAATACGGTATTAAAAAGCATATTAAGAACAGCTATTTTGTTTTAATGCTTTAAACAAATACCTAGTTGTAATTCTAATATTAAACGTAGAATGATATAAACAAGTTGAATTTGTTCCTGGTTTGGATCTTCCTCAAGGCGTATTCTTCACCTAGGTCTGATGTGCGTTCTTCTAGCGACAAAATAATATAATTCGTTTTGATCTGACTCTGTAACAAAATGCGTTTTGGTGCGGCCTTATACTTTGCACGTAAACTACATAAGGATACGATGCTTTTTGAACCATTATATTTATATAGGACTGTAGAGTATAACAGACCCATTTTCGTGTCTGCTTTAAATTTAATTTTGCGGAAATTGGACAAAATAAATACGCTTTGAAAAGTTGCTCTTCATTTGATCTTCCCGATTTGGTACCACAGCGTCCAAAAATATAAGGTTCCTGGAATTCTGTAACTTCCTGCTGCCTTTCTGCCTCAATTTTACCTCCTCCTATACTATATTAACAAGTTCATTGCATTCTTTTTTAGCAAAACATATAAACTTTATTTTTCTCGTGACCACGACTATAAATTATGGCTGTTTTTCGTGGATTTCGATCAATCTCCTTCACAATATGTTTCAGTTTATTATGCTTAAACAATCGTCAACTGTAATTATATGAGATGTTGGTTATATTTCTGTAAATTTCTTTATGAAACAGCCTCTGTGGTTTGAGAGAGCGGAATTCAATCTACAGGGGCTTAACAGATTTCTCATATAAGTACACCTCAGGATGGTTTAAGTATAATTAACCAAAACGTCGTGAAGAAGGGTGTATCTCAAATTCAGTAATTCAAAAATACACGAAAAACAGCCTTAAGCAAAAAATATAGCCAGCCGTACTTAGTTAGTTTTATATTGCGATAGAATGTACTTTGCGTTTGAAATAATAGACTATACAAAAATAATATAGTTATATGGACTACGATGTTTTTAGTGGGCGACGATATCGAGAGCTACCTTTTTCAAGAAGGTTCTGGAAAGCTAAGTCAATAGGTGTACCTCACTCCAAACTTCAAAAAAAAAGTAAAAGAAAATTAAGTCAAGTTGATTGACTCAGTACTTCCCACACATTGCGGTAATACCATTTTAATATTTTCCCATAGTATGAAGCTATAGTCTGAGAGCTCCGTGCAAATAAATCATCGCCTGCCCGGCCTCAATAAAAGAGTGTGATGCCGCTAGATGTTTTTTTCACAGACCAATGAATACAGCAAATTTTTCAGTTTTTCATCATCCCTCCCACCACCCAACCAACCCACTTTTACCCCCCACCAAAAAAAAAATAGGTAATGACGAGGAATTCATGAAACACCTAAAAACAAGGTTTGAACTGTTTTTTTAACATCTTTAGTTTTTTTATTATTGCTGCGCCGCCACTGACAGTATTTCTAAAAACCATATGCGTTTTCCATCCTCACCACGGTTATAATACTGTTCAAAAATTCAAGTCCCTTGGTTTCCATAATAAACAAGGCAATGTTCGAAGGGACCTAAAAAGTGTATTGCCTTCCTTTCACAGGTCAATGTACAGCCTAATATAAACACGACAAATCCCCTCCCCTCCCGCCCTTAACCACCCCAATGTCATCATCAAAAAAAAAAGAAGATGATCAGGAACCCCTGAAATGCCTAAAAACGGAGGAGGAGGAGGAATATCTGAAATTTTTATTTTTTTTTTGCTAATTATTCCGCCGCCCATGCACCGATTTCCAAAATTATAGGAGCATTACGTACTACCACAGCATACTTATTGCTACCCAAATTTAATTACAACCATGCAGCGGTTACTGAGATTACTAAGCTAAACAAACTCCAACAGACAGACAGACCGACGGAAATGAGTGACCTGGATTTTAGTTATGTAGATATCATAAAGGCGGTCACAATACTCTCCTATCGGTATGTGAAGTAAAACGATGCTATCCCTCAACAACAGCAATATCACCGGAAAACACAAATTTTTGAGTATCTCCACAGGTTTAATTATTATCAGATATTTTCATATCATAAATGAGTGTCCTTTATAAACAGTAAACTTTGACAAATTTATTGTGAAATACATTGTACAACCAACAACTAACCTATTTAAATTGCCGCTCACCAAACACAAAGCACCCTACTGCTTACAATTTCTCACAGTAGTCACTGAAATTAACCTAAAATTAGCTATTATTAACCGTAAACAAATGAACAGTTGCGAGTACTAATTGCATATGCTGAGCATTGTGTGATTTTTTCATGTTCAAAAACGAGCTACCAACAGCAGCAATGTTTGAATGAAATCTGGACAAAGGGAGATTCGTAAAGCAGGATATTACTCTGTGTCAGCAGCCATTTCTCTGTGCCGCGATTGATTGATACCTACGTGGTTTAAACATGTTTTCAGCTACGCACCTGGCCGATGCCAAACGCGACCATGTTTATGTACTGTTACGTCTACCATAAACAGAAACAGCGTCAAGTAGTTGCACTCAAGCCGGTTCATAAGAAAGAAGAAAGATTTCAATAATTATAGACCAGTTTTGCTTCTTTGTAATATTTGCAAAATTTTTGATCGAATAAACTATGTTCAATGAGTATATTTCTCGAGAGCCATGAATTATTATGTGAACAACAGAGTCACTCCAGGAAAGGTAGAAATACTATAAGATATATATCTAGCCTACTTGTCGAAGTTCTGGATTCACTGAATAGAACAAAATTGACAACAACTTTGTACATAGACCTAACAAAAGCCTTGATATGGTAAATAATATTCTCAGCAAAACACGTATGCTCTATAGTTTGTATGAAGTCAGCATTATCCTCATATCTAAAAAACCGCCAGCAGTGTGTTGTAGAACATGGGGATAATGGAACGGTGATCAAATGTAGTAAGTTAAGTAAAAGGAGTACCTCAAGGCTCTATACTGAGGCCTCTCCTCTACATACTCTATGTAAACGAAATTCTAAAAGGAATCACAGAAAAGACCACTCCTTACGCAGATGACACGTCTGTCATTCTTTCAGAGAACACTGCTGATGACTGCAAAAACTGTATGGTTAGATCGCCAAAAGTTTTCAAAACACAATCTAACGATTAATGTCAATTGAATCATTTTAAATAGTCGAGAAGCAAATGAGTTTTCCATAAAACGTTGGAGATATTTCTACAGAAGGGAGTGCTTCATTTTTAGAAGTAACTCTTGAGCATAAGCTTGACTTGAGAGAACATTTCAATACCACAGTACATGCAGGTTATGGACATGCCGTGAGAATGTTGCCTATTAATGTTATTAACTGCGTATGTAAGACATTTTGTTTTACATACAGAGAAACGTAGAATATTCAATTATATACATTTGGAACAAACCTCCGGAAAGCGTCAGAATTGGATCTAAAAAGAAAATTGAAAAGCTTCCTTTAACAAAAAGTGTATATGGAATAATATTTTAATACGTTGACATATTTATGATTGTATTTATTTCACATCATATAAGATTTAGATGTATGATTGTTTGTGTATGTAGCACATACTATTTTTTTACACGTGCCTTATGGAATGGACTATGGAACCAATAAATCTATTGAATTGCATTTTATACCGTCAAACCAGCTTTGATATTTACATTATGGGCTAGTATATAAGGAAAAGGCAATAACTTTACCCGGAGAAGATCTCGCAACATAGTCAAATAATGGTGTGCCATAATACACCATGGTTCAACTCATTGTTTACTTCTTCTAACCCATTCGAATGCGTTGTCTTATCTGGACTGTATCAAGTATAGATAAAGATAAAGTCAGGTCTGTTGCTAACTGAGTTTTATGCAGCGTGATCTGTTAGGGAAAGTGGCATTTTAATGTAAGAAATTCCAACTAGAAGCACAATGTAGGAACTTTCATCCAGATGATCTAACCACAAACATGAAGTTCAAACAGTAGATAAAGGAAAATGGGATCAGTCTGAATGCGTATTCACAGAGGTTTCATAGACAAGAAACTGGTGGAGGAGCTTCTACCACGAAAATAAGAACTATCAATGATTATACCAACCCTCTTCAGACTGGTCTATGTATGGGTAGAAAGCTATTCAAAAAACCCCAGAATATTTCCTTAGTAATACCGACTTTAGAGATGTTATAATCTTAACCGACAGTAAGAGTGAAGCTACGAGATTTGATCATCTAAGAATATCACAAACTTCTAGTCATGTCATCTCGGACATAATTGCCTTGATGAACAGACCCAGCTTTTTGGACCAGAATGCAAAAATCTTATAGATTGAAGGACATGTGGGTATACCTCAAAACGACACAGTCGACAAACTAGTAAAGATAGCCACCACAGATGTAATACTGCCGAGAAATTCCAAAATTCCTTACAGAAACTTAAAGAGTTTATGTTAAACAGATGAAGGCATGCCTTAACGCCAAACGACGCCGGCCTGAAAACCCAAGAAACACAAATTCATTGGACGATAGCCGCGAAAGCCTTCCACAGTACGTATGTTAAGCGTATGTTAAGTGGAGCGAACACAATCAATCCATCTGGAGTGACACACAAACAGATCCAGCATAAAAACAGACCCCTGGTTTTAGAAAGAAACGGATAAAGCACTTGTGAGAATCCTTTGCATTGCAGATTAAGATGTGGTCATTAGCGAAGTTTTCAACGCAAAACTGGAATAGGTTTAGACGCTGACCCTCTTGCAGTTATGGAGCGATTGGTACTGCTGAACACTGAATATTAGAATGACGATTGATCAATGGTAAGGTAAGGTAAGCCTTGTATCAAAGATTTTCAAACCATGTTCCGTTCCCTTCTAGTATGATCACTAGACTAGGTAGTGCAAACAGCTGTGCATATACAAACTATTACTTAACTTTTGTACACCGAGACTAAAAATAACTTTCAACTACAATACTGTTCTCTGTCTAGCAAAGAAAAAGAGTGATCTCGTGCAAGATGAGTGAATTCTTGTCGCCTGGCCGTAGGCAAGCTTACACCACAGCAGACCGCCTCTTGAAACGAACACGATGTGGATGGCATTGTGCCATAAGGAATTTAGCATAATTTTGGTTATAGTCATTTATTTGATACCAAAACCTGGATGTTCCATTCTACATTGAGCATAAATGTCCTGAACCACTGTTCACATTTTGGCGACATCTGAGGGCGAGTTCCTTTCCATATTGTCAAAGCAATAATCTAATGAAGAAATTCATTAATATCCATCCAGCGGACAAACGGGAACACAGGTGAGCAACGAGTGACTTGGCTTGGTCTGAGGCAAGCTTACACCACTTGGAAATGCCAATGCCTGAGCGCACGCCTGGTATCGACAAATTTGGAGAACAGGCCGCCATTCTTGAAGAATCAAATACACAGCTGTTTGTCGACGCCTCCTCATAATAAACAGGTTTGCCAAACATCGAAAACACATGAACATAAACATCACATTTTTTTGTTTGCTGTTTCTCCGCTGCATGAATATAGCAGTATTATTTTATTATTATTTTCAATAATGAAGTATTATTGAAAACTATTATAAGTCCTTAGTATAGACTGCTAGATCAAATATGATACCAAAACTGCACAAGATCAGGTTGAACGTATTCCTTAAAGGTATATTCGATGGCAGACCAGGTAGGGGTATTTTCAATATTTGATTAGAATATGAAGCTAGGATGAGTACACAAAAGCAAGTCGGTTCCTGCTCACGTAAATATGTAATTATACAAAATAAACATGCTTCTGTTAAGAAACCCATATGGTCAAAATCCTACGAAGGTCATAATATTAAGCTGGTCTTCAAGCTCACTAACGTTTTGCATAATCATCTCTCATTTGAAAGAATCTCCAAAGTCAAGATTTTAAAAACATCTTGGAAGAAATGGTCGTGGTTTAGATTCAGAGATTGAGGAAAAACATCTGTTAAACAACACTGTTAAACTCAGCGTACTTCAGCTTATTTGGGTAGATAGGTGGTCCGTTCCTGCTATAAAACTTATTTCGGGCTTGGTAATCTTTTTCTAATTTTATTTGAATATAAATAATTATAATGAGGGTGTTTTGTAACTAGAGCAGTCCAGAAGGCAGCTTAATATAGAACTAATTTTTTCAAAACAACAGATCGGTGGCTCACGTCACTTTTGTATGACACCGTCCATTTGTCGTTCCAGGAAGGACTGTCTGTTACCGTCGGTAGTTACCGTGTAAACAGGTCTCGCAAATATCGAGAGCACGTGGACACCATGAATGTTTTGCGCTCTTTTCTTCGGTGGATGTAGTAGAACAACCTAATGTAAGAAAAAAAGCGATGCCTTATCCACGACACAACTGGCAAATCGATCTCAGATCAGAGCCAATAACATAATAAAAAATGTTGTATAAAAAATTGACACCTTCTGAAGTGGGCTAAATTGCTGGGTCGTAAAGAATATATTTTTGTATTTTTTTATTAATATAATTTTAAATTATACATCATAAGTGTTACATTTAATTGTATTTTTTTGCAGATGCCGTCCGCTTAGCTCCGCCCTTCACCGCCGCAACTTCAAGATGTCGCCGCTCGTCGCAGTGTTGTGCGCGTTGTTGTGTTGGTTGTCCAAATCGGTCCACGGTGCGCGGTGGTCCCACTCCGCATATCTCAGTCCGGATTTCCGGGTGCTGTGGTCCCTGGGACCGGGACACAACGAGATCACGTTCGAACTCCAGGTGCGGACCGCCGGGTATGTCGGATTCGGGTTCAGCAGGGACGGAAGGATGGCAGGGGCTGACATGGTCATCGGATGGGTCGATCATGGACAGGTTCATTTCCAGGTGAGTACCTAGCTCTTTATCCGGTATTTTTGATAAAGGATCAAGTCTCACAGATTTTCAGCTCAATTCGTCAATGCTTGTCAGAGCGGTCCGGTGGGCATTTGGTCTTAGTTACGGCCATAGTGGTCGATCGGTCTATCAGGCCTCGTTACCCAGACACCAGAAAAATTCGGGTAGAAGTAAGGGGAGAAAAAACAGTAAGGAATGAGATAGAACGTTTTTTTTTTAATAAACAGGATATTAGATGCGGATCAATGGAACGAGACAAAAAGAGTATGGCTACTGGGGGTTTAGTTTAAAAAAAATGTCTGACAGTTTCGATTAAACATTTTTTGACGTTCACCTATGCTTTCAGCAAGCTTTCATATTCGCTAGGTAGCATCTATTGTTGAGCATTATTAGTGTTTTGCACACAGTTCTCCAGAAGTTATGATTATTTCAGATCAAAAATGAAGTCAAGCTGATTGACTCAGTACTCCCCACACATTACGGTGATAGTATTTTATTATTTTCCCATAGCACGCAGCTATATAATCTATGATCCCATTGTAATGACATCATCGCTCGTCCACCGCCAGAAAGCATCCAACATAAAAACTCTCCGAAGGAACTAGGATGACTCGGTTTTTATCCTGCAATGTTTAACTGATATACTAGCCACACGGCATGCAGATTTTGAGTATATAAAAACAGATTAATTCTGAAAAGGAGAATTAGTTGCATGGAGATAATCAATCAGAGAAAAACAAATAGCTGGCCAAGCACGCAAAAGGGAAACAGATTATATTACCAGTATCAATTTTAAAGGTCAATGAAATGCTCCGGGGTTTCTTAGCCACCCTATCCTAGACCCCACCTCGGCTCACTTTGGGTGGTTACTCAAAAAAACTAGAAAACGGTCAGAAATCCCTGGAGCACTCAAAACAGAGTTTGAACCAGGGGTTGAACGACTTTTATATTATATTGTTTCTTATTTAATTTAGTTTCACTGCCACTGACACCAATTTTCGGAAACCTTAGACTTTATTGATATTAATATTATGATACCCACCCAAAAAATTAGAAAACGTTCAGGAACCAAAAAAATACCTGATAACAAAGTTTGACGAATATTTTTTTTATACACCGATTTCCAAAGTTATAGCCGCATAACCTACTACAACCCCAAAAACATTTTGCTGTCCTAATTTCATCGAAATCTATGCAGTGGTTACAAAGATTCTAGGCTAGAAAAACGCCAACAGACAGACAAGCAGACCGACAGAAGAGAGACAGACAAACATACAGACATGCCGACGGAAATAAATGAAGCGGAGTTTCGTTATGTAGATATCACAAAACGCCTAGGAATCGTATTAACTCAAAATCGAAAAATTTTGCGATCGCAAGACTCCCCTTACCTGTTCTGCCCAGATAGAAAGTAGTAACTGCAAAAGTTGCATCTTTTATGTTTTAGCGGACTATGGTGTAACCAGGCGTTCACCATGTCAGAAATCGAAAAATTTCGCGATCACAAGACTCCCCTCACCTGTTCTGCCCAGACAGAAAGTAGTAACTGCAAAAGTTGCATCTTTTATGTTTTAGCGGACTATGGTGTAACCAGGCGTTCACCATGTCTGAGTACTAGAAATAGCAATTTTAAATTTGATTGTAGTATCTGCAAAAATTTTGCGTGTGTCAGGTCAAAGATTCGTTGTGATTATTAGTAAGTCAATTTATCCTATCTGAAAAAAAATAATATCTTATTTACGACAATTTGACTTTGTATCTTGCACTGGGCGGATCCATTATTAACACACAGGACAGAAAATTATAAAAGTGAGGTTAGAATTCTTACGCGTTTTGCTAACGTGCAGCCGAGTAAGCTACAATTCTGCAACTGACATTAACAGTGATCAGTTTTTACTACACTTTTGATTATCGTTTTTATATGAAATATACACACTTTTTTTTACAAAAAGTGGCTTTTAGTATACTTATATGTATAACAATAATATAGGAGTACTATACTCATAACAGTAACGATGGTTTTATTAGGTTATTTAAATAAATTTGACATTTAGGTTCTCAAAGCAATGACGTAAATGGCATGCCATATTTTACTAATCGCATCACTCCTTAATACTCTGTTAGCTACTGCTTCCTGTGTTAGCAGGGCAGTATCGGTGTGGAAAGTAAAAGACCAAAAAATAAATAACTGTCAATATAAGGCAAAGAAATTTAGTCTAGTTTGACTCAGGTTCGTTTGTTAACATGATCTAAGAGAAGAGAAGAATATCGTGTAGAAGGGGTGTCGAACTGATTGATCATCGCTGGAAAAGTGTTTAGAGCTGAAAAGAGATTATGTTGGGTTCTTCTGAAACCACCCTCGTATATACATATGGCCAGTCGTTAGATCGGCGAACCGCAACCGAAAAACGTAACTTCTCGTATCTCCGTTTCCGTGAATCCCATAAATTTTAATATTTCTACCTTTCGGCTGGCCCAGCAAGAGCCTTTATGTCCAATGATGTTATCCGAACGTATTTTTTAAGACAACGACGTTAAATGTAAGGCCGGTCTGCCTCCCGCCAGGCAAGACAAGATCTTACATGAACAAAAGCATGTTTGTGTCTTCCCACAATCCATCAACGAAATAGCGGAATGCAAATGAAATGTTGAACAAAAAAAATACATCTTAATGTATAAGACGTTGTGATGTTCAATGATGGTGGACTAGCATTCGTATGCTTAGGGTATATGAGCATTGGAAAGAAGTAATAGTGATTAGTCGGGAATGGGATCATGTTTTTAATATTTAATATCGTAAATGTTTTCTTTAACGAGTTATTACCTTTTCCGTATCATTCATGTGGTTTTAAGATCGGTATGCTTGTTTGAATTTAACTTCTGATATCTCTGAGGTATTTGAAGCTCATGTTATGTGCTATGACCCTTACACCGTTCGGTAGATAGGGTTACGGACAATATGCATGTGTTATATTATGCTCTCACTTGTTATATACATAAGTTTTTATGAAGCCGAAAATGTATGTTTATTATCAAGGGGTTTACACCCAATAACTGTAACTCTTTTATTTGTAACTGTTCTACAAATTGTGGACACCCTTGAAGCATATAAATGTTGTATGAGGCTATCGACCGATTACGAAAATACAATTAAATTTTGAGGTTTTTGTTCATAACAGAAGAATACAAAACAAAACAAAACTGAAGAAAAATAAGATAGTATGAATATCGGAACTAACTCTACTCATTTGTTCTTATAAACGTTTAAAAGAGACCCAAGACAGTCAAAATTGTCATGTCGGAAAATTGACATACATCAGTATGATATATTATGACCCACATACGAATTATATGTGAAACGGAGAAGTTTAGTTTTACTAGGTGCTTTCCTTTTACATCTGCACTAACTCAGATTACTTAAAAATCAGATGGCTCAGCTCAGTTGGAAACCTCAGATGCTCAAATGAGTTAAAGGAACGTGTTTGTGCATTTAAATGTCAATCCTCGAAATTTTGTAATATGCTATGGTTCTATAATCTGTCGATCCTTTCCATAACCAATTTTTTTACGTTTTTCGTAGCTCACCATACACTATCGACAAACCATACACAACAAAACCCGCTAAAATTCAAACTTACAAAAATTTCTAATCTCATTTATTGATTTATTTGACATCTAAATGATCTGAGACAACTGATCTACCTGTCGATCTTGTGCAGATGGGCTTAAGTGGGGGTAAAATATCTCACTTTAGACTCAGATTCAGAAGACAAAAGGAACTTACATCGAAATGAGTCATGACGCCACAAGTGAGATTTATCAGATAAATCAGGTAAAAGGAAAGCGCCTATCAGGTATGGACAGTCGACTATGTTGTTAATCAACTTCTTATAATAAGTAAGTAAGCAGTGTCGACAGCAATGTAAAAACATGTTCAATTAGTTGTTAAATTTCTTAATTAAAATTGTGGTTAAGAGGAATAACCAGGAGCTAAACTTCGCCTTTACAGTGACAGCGAAACATTGTATTTATTATTTCTGGTAATAAAAGACGGTTTATTATTAACTAATTTAACATAAAAGCCCAAAATCCGACATACCGAGCTGCTGTTCCATTATCCAGTGACTACTCCTCACACCACGAGGCAAGCAATCACTGGATCCACGAACCGTGCGCTCTAAGTAGACGAAAGGATCCAAGGATGACTGCATTTTGCATTCTGGCCGCCTAACATATGTGCTGCCGCATGGCAAACCGACATTGCCTGCAGTGCAAAGAGCAGCGTATTCCTTATTCCACTTAGGGATCCAATGACTATAACCATCAGACTTACAGTGTAGCCTGGCCAGAGCCTGCGAAATTATCTGATCAACTCTTGGTATTTGGTTCGCATTTCCTCCTCCTTAGAGACGATATCCACCTCGCCAAGTGCCCAAAACTCTATAACGAACATTCTCTTCTCTTGGTGGTCGAGGAGAATATTAAGGGCTATTGCTCGCGTTTCTGCTCTAAAAAGGAAGGCTCCTATATCCGTAATCTTGTGCCCTCGCACAAAGCGGATCAGGTGATCGGTGTCCTCGTCACATAGCAGGAAGTAGCCAATACTACCCTATTGTGCAGACGCTCCAAACTGAATAGTTCACGCCCTCCCAGGTGTCGCGGGAGGTATGTTCGCGGGACAGAGGACTAAGCCCACGTTCACATCGGACGCGCTTCGCTTGGAGAATCGCGCTGTACTTTAATACCAAGCGAAGTGCCACGCTATCGAACCGTTCACATCAGATGCGTTTTGCTGCTCGCTCAGTCCGCGCCTCATCAAGGAACCATCATAACTTGTCCACAAAATGTTGTTATTTGAAAATTCGTTTTAGCTTGCAAGAATGGGGTAAAGGCGTAGAAGACGTGAGTGGATACTTGGAATCAATATGTGCACCGAGATGCTCGAACCTACCCGCAAAAATGTTGCGAATATTTAAGAATTTCAAAAGAATCATTCGACCTGCTTCTTCACCATCTGGAATGCTACTTAACTAGTTGTGGGACCAACATTTGAGACGGAATTTCAACGGAGCAGCGAGTAATGATAACATTGAGGTAAATAAAAGGTATTACATAATTTTAAAAGTAAAAATCTGGTTATTCCTAACCAATTTTACCCATGAAGTCTTTCGAATAAGTGAAGGCACGCGTCCAAAAACCGACACTGCGCGTCACCTGGCGCTTCGCATAGCAATAGCGCTACGCATACTGCTAGGCGCTATGCACCCAATATGAAAGGCTGCATCTAAATGTATTATGGGTTTGTTTTTCTTCGCTTTACGCTAGGTGGAAAGCAAAGCGCGATGCTCCAAGCGAGGCGCGTCAGATGTGAACACGGGCTTAGGGTGTAGACTTCTCTTCATATGCATCCTTTTGCGAGTCTTAATGTCGACTTCCATCAGCTCGTTCACTTTCCAGTGTATAGCACCAAAGGTGGATAATAATAATAGGATCGCAAGCATGTTCATGGCAGCGACTTTGTTCTTGCCGGACAGTTCTGTTGACCAGATCTGCCGGAGTCGGTGTAAATACTTGCGGCGGAGACACTTTTTGACCAGTCTTGCTTCTTGGACATTATGATTATTATTATGACTAATACAGGTAAAATGTTCTACAAAACTATTCTTCATTGTAATGCTCGTTTAAGAAATCGAACCAAACCTTGTTCAAGAATAGGGTACTTGCAGAAAAAAATACTATGTCGTTTACGCGTTCCTTAGAGCCTAGTAAACATGACAAAATCACTTGTTTGGTTTTTTGGAATCGGCTGTGAGAGATATTCCAAAAATTATTTGAAATGCCGCGCAAACAACCTCTGACGTCAGTGATATCCTATAGTGATGGGATGTAAAGTGTTGATATTCGATTTCGATAGCCAGTGCTAACCTAACATTTTGACATTGATCATCATAACCACAAAACACAGTCACACACAAAAGTACAAAAGTCAAAAGAATAAAAGTTAGACTAGATTACTAATTCACTTTGTAGGGATGGGCTTGAATTAGATTCTATCTTTGGATTCATTCATAATGGGATGCGCCGAAATAAAATGATGGCTTTGATTAGTTGCGAATCTCGGCCACAAACAGGATGAACTGTGATACCTATCAGATATAAAGTGTATTGCAACGAAAATGCTAGTGGGTTAAATGCCTGTTTCAAATATGTTTAAGTATCAATAAATTGAGTTGCGTAGTTAAATAATTCAGTTTGCAGTTGAATCTCACTGACCTGCGCTGTAGCAGTATCGATTGTCGATATCGATAAGGTACCTGTGACGTCAGCCCTTGTTTTAAGTCACGTGGAAAAATTTGAAAATATCCTTATTTTATTTTGCAAAAATCTTTTTTTGGCCGTCAGTAAAATCATGTTTTTTGTTTCCTACTGCTTCTTGATAAGGTTTTCTTTACGCTTTGTATACTCCTGAGGCGATTTCACGACCTCTGTAAGTACCCTATTTTGTAGGCCGATTTTCGAAGAAAGGTATGGGGGTGTAAAGGAGGCGAAATAGAGAATCCCCGTTTGGCCGCGGTATCAATTTTATTCGGATTTCGTGTGAAGTTGTGGCGGATCGTGACCGATTCGGCGTGGCGCGTTCGTGTCCAGGCGTCGGGACCCATATTTCATCTGCGGGAAGCGCGGCACGGGGCGGCGCGGGCGGCGATATTGAAATTCACTTCCACTGTAAATGAATGCATGGCGGAGAGGCGGGTTGCGTAAGATGCAAGAGATCTATGTCCGCGCCGCGCCGGCAGAAACGCCACCGCCGCCGGCGGAGAAGTGTAATTTTATCGTGCCGCGGCGTTCTCAGTGGCGGAACCAGACACGTAGAGATGTGTTGTTCATGACCGATTCGTTCATAAAGACCGAATCTTTCCAAAGACCCGTGACCCGATCGATCATGCCATGGCCGACTCTACACTAGGCCGGAGCCTTAGATGTGGCAACGTGGCTTAGCTGTCAAATAGTGGGCGTATAGTTTCAGAATAATTATTACATTTTATATGTATTAGAGTTCATCTCGGTCAATAAATTAAGAAAAATACTTTTTACAACTACTACTAATACCACTTACATCTGATGTCTGGTTCATCGTAGTCAACCACTACAAAATAAAAATAAACGCAACCTTTTTCCTGCTGCCACTTCCACTTCCATTTAAATGAACACTCAATTTACTTTGTAAATTGTCACGCGAGCTAGAAAAATTCACTATTAGGTCACTGTAAAGCCATTCTTGCTGGTCTTGATTCCCTTTCACCATCAAATCTTTTCGTAGGTATGCCCAGATGCATGCCCAGATGAGTTCTATTAACTGTGATATTTGGGAGGACCAGAAAACATAGTAGGTACCACATTGTGCTTTAAAATAGGTCTCATCCTTTGAAATGTTTTTAAAGTATTGTCTTTATTCTTGTAAATATAACCAGCCCATACGAGGAATACCATTCACCCACTTCTGTGTATGTCCTTTATTGGAAGCAAAATTGTAAGTGCAACCTGGTACTACACACTTTGCAGGCATCTTTTTATCTTTATAGTTCCGTTTGTGCAGGTAAATAATTAGAAACACATTAAAAATCACCTTTCACTCTTCTTGTTTACTCTGGAATGTTATGGTTGGTATGTCCTTTATCGGAAGCACAATTGCAAGTGCAACCTGCTACTACATACTTTGCAGGCATCTTCTTATCTTTGTAGTTTCGTTTGTGCAGGTAAATAATTAGAAACACATTAAAAATCGCCTTCCAATCTCCTTTTTTGCTCTGGAATATCACACTAATGACTTAACAACAAATAAAAGCTCGGTCCCCGATTCAGTGTTGCCATATTTCAATGCTTCGGCCTAGTGAGTAGAGTCGGCCATGTCCTAACAGGTCTTATAACCCGCGATCGCGAACGAAATTTAGACGGACCGACCGACGCGAGGGCTGCACCATCTATAGGACAGTCTTAGAACTTCAACGTAAAGATAAATAGTAAAATATTATGTGACGCCGCCCTCTAGAACTAGATGGCACCTAAACACGTTTTAAGGGTCATTGTCCATTTGTGTTTCAGACTCTGGTCATTTTTTGATAAATAAATAGTTTTGTTTCGTTGCGTTATTTGATCATTTTTAGTTTATTTTGCTGTAATTTATTTTTTATATCTAGGAGAATTACACTTACACCAAAGTTCAGATTACAAATTCATTTTTTTTATTAATTGGAAGTATGTTGCTGTTGTTTTTTTTTTGAATTAATAATTTTATTTCAATATATTCTCTCATCTCTCTCTCTCTCTCGGTCCTTTTGCCAATTTAACATTATGATTCAAATAACCCCCCATCCGCCATAATACTAATATTATACGAGTATGTACAATTCCTGTATAAGTAAATGAACTGTGACCTGTGACTTGCCTAGAAACCGGTGTGATTGTGTAGCTAAACCAATCACGCCGGTACTGGGCTCGCTTGACAGCGCAGCGGCTGTCGTTCCAGTCTCGTTCATTTGAACGGGTCTTAATGAACGGGTCATAGCCGTGAATGACCCGCTCTGAACCGGCTCACTCAAATGAGCCGGGTCTTATCTTCTCTACAGACACGTGTGTTAAGACTAGTTTACGCCAGAACAACACTTTGCTATTGTTTGGCAAGGTAAAGAATGCGAGACAAAATAATGCAGAGAAAAATAGGTCTGTTGTCAGATGTTCCTCTTGAAATATAGTTCACTATTTTCCTATAATGTTACTGGATGATAATCGCGTACTGCTGCATAGTACACATGCTGCAATATTTTCAATTAAAATATATAGTTATTAAAGAAATATTCCGGAACAAGAAAAGGGTTGACAATTTTTGAGATAATCTCCTACTTCCGCCAGCGCCGACGCTGTAGGCTGTCGTCATTGAATGGCTGTTTGCCCGACTGTGGGTCCCTCCCCCTCTCCCTTTCTACCTCATCCGTCTCTCGCATTCTCTGCCTGGTCGAACAATACATTGTGACATTCTACAAATTGAGGCATGCGTCTCCTTGTTGCATGCTACAAACGCCAACATCATGCAATCGTCCTAGCATGCTGTAGTCCATTTTATGCCGAGGCAACAGCGTGCTGCAGTTTTTGAACTATTTGAAGATGACTGACGGTCAAGCAACTGCAGCAGCATCTCATTTGTTAATAATAAATGCAACTAAAGACTAGCGAGAATCGAAACGATTGTGGAATGGAACATTTTTGAAAAATGTTTCACGGCTTAGATTAATAACAAAAAATGGGGGTTAGCACTTTTTTTTAAACAAGAATGTCTCGTACAGACTTTGAATGTTTATTGCAATTGGTCATACCATATTATATTCAATGACAGGACACGAACTATCATGATAGTATTTCACCAAGAACGCGACTGGTAATTTAATTAAGATATTTGGGTCTGAATCTTTTAACTATCGTTTCTAAATCCCCAACCACTTTTTTCTTGATAATGCGACGTGTTCCCTACGAAATGCATTTGGAAGGTTCTTAATTTTTTTGGTGTGGTCTTCATCTAGATAGGACTTTTGTACAAGACAGAGTAAGGCATCACGTTTTATTCTATTGCTTTTATTATTTCAGTTTCGAACATCCCACAATACTCCAGACCAGACTCTCACTGACTCACTGAAGTCACTGAAGAGAGCTTATGCAGAGCCTCTGTCTGTCCGTCCGTCCGTCTGTCCATATACAAAAGATAGCCAAAACTACAGGTGCTAGAGAAGAACTAAATACGGATTTGGAATCAGCATGAAAAACCTAGTCCGGGAAAGATCCGGTTTTGTCAATATCGCTTCCGGTTTTAAAAAAATGAAATAAATTACGACAGGTAACTGAGGACGTATTATGTACGGTGTATTGATATTCCTGAAGCACAGGCAACGTGACCGAGCAGTTAAGACGTTAGGCACCAGTACGAAAGGGCGTGGGTTCGAATCTCACCGCGGTCAACAACTTTTTTCCTTTTTTTAAGATTAAATGTTAAATTTGTTCATTACTAGTCCGGGAAAAATCCTGTTTTGTCAATATAATACCAGCAAATTCCACAGTGAGGGCGCCGTTTGAATTGAAAGTAAATTCTTTCCTACTTTTTAGAAAATGTGTGAAAGAGAGTCAGGAAGCCTCCTTGGCTTATCTGAATATCAGCTCTGATCTGCTTAACTAAGATATGTACTACAAAACCAGTTTTACGACGGTCGTCAGCCGGGTTATGACAAGAGTATGCGCGCAAAATAAACAAAAAAGCATTACCAAGATATTTTAGAGTGCATGCTATAATATCGGAGACCCTGATGCCTTTGTAGGAAAAGGAAAAATAATGTAATACTTGATACTTTCCTCAAAATACCAACTTTAGCACAAATATAGTTAGGAGTCAGAGTTTTCGGAAGAGATCGATAAAATCCTGCAGTGCTTTTGGCTATTTCTTCAATAAATTAAAACAAAAAACGTTTTTAAAAAAAGCTTTTATTTAAAGGTTCTAAAAAAATAAAATATTCCTTTAGAGTGTTAACTATCAACTTAAAGCCTAATTATACACAATTTATATGATCATAAAAGCTGGTCGCGAGGTTTGTGTAAGTACCTATAGGAATTCAATTAAACTAAAATTTTAACACACTTAAAGTTAGCAGACCAAGTTAGTCAATTGAATAGGTACTAGTTAATTTACACAAGAATATCGCGCGACAAGGTTTTATGATCATATAAATTGTGTATAATGAGGCTATAAGTTGATAGTTAACACTCTAATGGAACATTTCTTTTTTGAACCTTTATATAAAAGCTTTTTTTTAAAACGTTTTTTTGTTTTCATTTATTTTTTACTTTTTAGTTATTAACTTGCATTTATATCAAACAAAATTTTTATTTATTCTCGGCAAGCCCTTTTATTTGATACCCATATTGCAGAAGTGCATTATAATGAATTATTTCGCCATCTTGGATGGTCCACCATAGTTGATTTAGAATGACGTCATATTATTTTTCGAGTCACTCTCAACAAGCCCTTTCACTTGAGATTCTCTTCTCTCATCAGGTCGTAAACAAGGTTCATGCAGTGATAAAACAACTCACCGACTTTGTAGTATATTTTGTAGTATATTTTCCCCAAACTCTTACAACAAAACACATCATCGTATTATATCTAAAAATACATATTATTTGCCATCGTTTGAACGACAGTTTCTAACTTAGAATTTGCGCTATCCTGATATCAACCCATTTTCCTAGACTTACTTTTATTAGACATCATGAAAACCTTAAACTAAACTGAACATAACCTTATAACTATGTTGGTGATAAGAGTCCACTAACAACACGAGTTTATCCCTATTACTACCCCAAAGTCAGTCCAGCACCCCCAATGTTCCTTTACAACTTATTATTGGAAAATCCTTACCGCGGATCTTCTTTACCACTTACGTCGCTGTCACAGTCATACACACCGGCTGTCCGGTCTACCCTTCGTGGTTGCTTGGTGCACCAGCGGTTCGTTAGCTACCCCCTAACCTCATGGCGATGTCTTCCCCGTCGTCGATATAACCTGGTGATGACCACTGCGTGAGTTGAATAAAGGAACTCGTACAATTCGATCCAGAATCTCCTGTGATTGCTGCCAGATTCTTGCTCACACCGCAAGCCTCTAGTTGAGCGCCAAATGCAAAAACTCTCTTCTCTCGGGTCGTTAGGTTCATGCAGTGATAACACAGCTTGCCGGCTTTGAATAGTATTTTCCCCAAACTCTCACAACAAAATTCATCGTTTGACTAAAAATGACATCAGTGGATCTATTATGTCTATTGTCAGTGATGACATTCCTCTCATTAGATTGTCATTCCCCTTGACATCTACTGGGCGTTCTCATATCAATATGGATACCCATATTGTAGAAATGCATCAAATAACTATCCTACTATTGGATTTAGAACGACGTCATATAGCTTATCGTGCATTGTCAGCCAAACTAAACGTGTATACAAAATTTCAGCTCAATCGGTTGAAGATATCTGCCTCAAATTTGAGTTGCAAGATTCCACCCGAACAAGCGTACATACATTGCAAGTTAAATAAAAGCTTTTAATAAAAATAAGCAATTCCTTCAGTCACACTGATGCTTCTCCTGCACTGTTCGTCGATCTGAGAACTCGATGATATATCTTTGTTCCCACTCCTTCCCGCACCTCTTGGCTCGGCTGGCCGTACTTTATGACTGCTGTATGGTAATGTGGCGCATTTAGATCTAGATCTCGGGGCGGTAGAGTGTACTTTGTTTCAAGGCACACCAAGCAGCTGCACCAACTCAACGGACCGAATGCAGAAAGCATCCCGAAATAAGGACCCGCGGCATCAACCTTCGAAATACCACATGCTGTATAATTAAGAATATTCATCTTCCATGATACTGAGGTATCATTGAAATATCATGCGTCATGGTCTGAAATCAATTTTGTTTCACTGTGAGAAATACAGCAAACGTACTGGTAATTTCCTTAGATGTACGTACCTTGATTTGTAGCTTTAATACGGACACTCATGGCTTATCATGAGATTATGAGGCTATAAAAATGCCCACATATAGACCGACATGGAAATGAGTGAAGTGGATTGTCTGCATGTATTTGACTTCCCCCACCTATCGGCATTCCAAGTAAAATTGTGAGACGTATATTTTAATATTATAAGTTAGACAACACCGTAAACTCAAACCACTGGTTCATCAGTATTCTCGGGTCATATAAATACTTATTATACATGAGTGAGGCCTCCGCTCAAAAATTATTTTTTCAATTGCTCATCTCATATCTTCAACGCAAGGTAATGGAAAATAAAGGGACAGAAGGAATTAATAAAATACTAGAATCCCCATAAACCTAATCAAATATTTTCATACAATTTGCACCAACTGGAAACCTCCCTGACGGATCACACTGGATTGGAGGACCTGCAAATGTCTCAATAGGATTGTATGCCAAATGGGCAGGTTTGGGGATAACCTGCGCAGCCACAGCAGTGGCAGTGCAGCGTGCCATACACTGGAAAGAGATATGAGCAAATACAGACGACAAGTATTTCAGTTTACGATCGTCACATATATTGTTTTTTCTTCCACTATCTGGGTAAGAACAATCTAAGATTGCCATATAAAATCGGCAACCAGACCATCGACACAGTTTTCAGTCACAACGATCTAAGAGTAATAGTCACAAATAGTCACACACACACACATTCATAACGTTACGTCCAAAGCCAAGAGGCTGTTTTACATGATGGAGAGATCTTTCCATGGCTGTGACGTTAGTAGCTATTCCTTGTTATATAAAACATACTTACGACCCATTTTTGAATTTGCCGGTCCTAGTTGGGATCCAGTACTCATGCACGACAAGAACTTGTTAGAAGATGTACAACGACGTGCGACGCGGATTCCCTTTGGTATCCAAACGCCTAGCTATGATAAACGTCGTGTGTTATTTGGCCTATCAACGTTTGCTGCCAGAAGACTGCAGGGCGACCTCATTATAACATATAAAGTCATAAATAACATGTTCACTGTAGACCTATCTCATCTATACCGCCTGTCGCAAAGCAACTTCAGAGGCCACAACTTCAGTTCGTCAGTGTTTCCTGTCCAACCGCACTTTCGACGCATGGAACAACCTGCCTTCCTACGTGGTGAACTCAGCTTCTGTCAATAATTTTAAAAACAATTATGACAGGTGGTGCAGCGCTTTGTGACTATTTTCTTTGTAATTCAGTCTTTCATTCTGTTTGTCTTGTCCATACACTCTTATTCTTGTATATTTGAGTTTATAGTACTTGTACTCTACTCAATACTGTAATATAATAATAATAATAAAAATGAAAAAAATAAAAAAAAGCCAAACCAAAAAAAAAAAAAATGTAAAACTAATCAATCAATTCAAGTGTAGCTCGGACACGCTGGACACAAAGTCGATGCTACCTAAATCTCCTTGAAAATCGCAGGAAATCCGCTACTCTTTGGAGGCACGATGCATACGATCGTTTTCCCGCCCTCTATAAAAGAAACCAAACATCAATGGATGTCCCCTACATTTAACATAAAAATTGGATGAGATGTAGTTGACCCTTCTCAAAACTGGCAATAAATTGGAATCACGTCCTTCTCAAATGCCTTTCGAATCCCAGTTGACAACTTTTCTCCACCCAAAGGCGTGTATTCAGATGTTAAGGTCTTTCAACTTTGAGCTGTATTGGTATTCTCGAACGAAACATTTCAGAATAGAGTAAAGATGTCAAAGCCGTTTGAATCAGAATTTGTAGCCGTTTGTATTCCTTGGTCGTTCGTAGGTATATCAGACTTTATTAGGTGGGGAAATTAAAGTGGCTCAATCTTAAAGGCATGCTGTAGTTCGCTTCATAATTACTGTAGCTGCCTCCCTTAACTAAAACGGTACCAGTTAAAATAAAAAAATATATTTTATCAAATTTTCGGCACTTGTGCGGCCTTCTCTTAGAGGAATCACTGAACATAGATGTAGTAAACAAACCACTTCAGCATGGCGTGCTCAAAGCCATCATCTTTTGACACCAAACATTGCCAACTAATCTGAAAATTCTTCCAATGCAACCCATGTTACAAACACTGTTCTGCACTGTCCCATCTTGAAAAACTGTTAAACTACACTGGAATATATAGCACAGCAAGTCCGTAAAGCTTCACTACAGTTACCAACAAATAGCGACTTCGATTTTGCTGACCAAGCATAAAAGCCACACAAACAGAACAAACGTTTGACGGTGGGGGTTTACCGTAAACAAATCGCAGGAAAATTATATAGGCGTTGCCAGCTCCTCAAAATTTATGTAAGACAGAATTTGCGTTTATGATGAAGAAACATGCAGTAATACAGTAGAGGTTAACATATTTATTGATTTTGCTGTAATCGTTCCTGAACCACCAAAATACTGTCTTTTCTAACGTAGAATGGAATATTCCTGAATACCATACCTACAATTAAGACGATAGTAAACAATTATGATTGCCATATCTAGAGGTCAATATGACACGTAAGAAAAGATGTTGTCCTATTAGAATTAGTTGTTTACTACCTCCATGTTCAGTTGTTACTCTGAGGGCCTTCTTAAAGTCAGAATTTATTCGGTACAGAAATAGGTTTGAGGTCTAGAATAAAACGTGACATCTTTGGACGAACCAATAACGTAAAGATATTTGTTATGATTTTTACTTGTGCAGCCTTCCCAAACGTAAGACATATTTGACAGAGTATGATTTTGGAAATTGAACAATAACATTAATTGACAAGTTGTGTCAGAACGGCACCAAGACAAGACAATACCCCATCTCGTTCAGGATACAACACAGCTGTCTGCTAGGAAAGGATTTAAACAATGGTTGCATTCAGCAGAGAGATCGGGAACCGCTACTTTTGTAGCCGCTACATCTCAACAGTTGGCGTTCTGCTGAAAATCATTATTCGTACGACTCACTGACAATGTACGACTGTCAAATGGGTGGTCACATTTGAGGTTATTAAACATAAAAAAAGGTTTGTCAAATTGTATCAAAGTTTTGGACTGTGTAAGTAGTGTGGACTTTTTCTCTTAAATATGACAACATAACCTATAACCTATACCACAAGTGTCATAACATGTGACACTCACAAGGTCCAACATAGCTTATTCCGCTCTGCTCCAAGTGAGCGTACTTTTCTATCGCTACAAAAAATGGCGACCGCTGGAGCGGTAGCTGCTAGGTAGCGCACGCGTACAGCAGAAAATTTGGTAGCTGCTCCGCAACTGTTGAGTCTGCTGAATGCACCCAATGTCATTCAAAATAATTTTTTTTATGTCTACACTTTGAAAAAGGTCAAAAATGCGTTCCTATGTCCATTCTTACCTTTTTACAAGAGACCTAAAACACATTTGTGATATTTGTGGAGTGAAACTATCTGTAAATTACATATTTATTAAATGCCTGCCTTTAGAAACTTACAGAATATCATCTGGTTTGGATACTGCAGATACTGCATCACTGCCTAATATTTTTGGACCATCCTGTAAACCTAACTGCCTTATGCAACTTCTTGAGAATGTCAACTTGTTGTTTGCCTGTTGTCTCCAGTTCTGGAGTTTCTTCTTTTTTTCATTTTACTTCACTTTCCTGCTCCATCCTCTCCTAGTGTCCAAGCCGCTGCAGTTTTTCCAATTTTACAAAACTACTCATAGGTGATTCACTAACTAGCTCATACAATTCTTTCCTCGTATTCGCTCCCATACTAGTTCCCTATGCTTGCTTCCAAAGATTCTTCTCAATATTTTCTTTTCCCATATCCCAATGTTTGCTTACGTATAACCCAAGTTAAACATTAGTAGGTTAGGATGGGTTCTAATGTTGTTTTGTAGACACTTTTCCTTTTACTTCTCCAACCTACTCCATTCTCTCCAAGTGTCCAACCTACGACAATCTTCTCGATTTTACAAAATTACTTGTAGGTTATTCACTAACCAGCGGTTACCTTTGTCTTCGCTCCTAGCCTAGCTGTGTATGCTTGACTCCAAGTATTTTTCTTAATATGCTTCTTTCCGATATTCCCAATGTTTCCTTATTTTGTTTCTTATAACCCAAGTTTCACATGAATAGATTAGGATATGTCTTAATGTTATTTTGTAGATTCTTATTTTTGCCTGTCTGGATATTTTGATTTAAAGATTCTCGTTAAACCTCCATTACAGTTATTGCTCGTAACAATTCTTTGTTGATAAATACATCTACGTAGATTCGTCTTCGCGCCCAGCCTAGCTCTGTATGCTTGTCTCCAAAGATTCTTGTTAATATTTGCCTTTCCCATATTCCATTTTTTTTTATTTATTTTATTTCTTATAACCTAAGTTTCACATGAATAGGTTAGGATGGGTCTTAATGTTGTTTTGTAGACTCTTATTTTTGCCTGCTTGGACATTCTCGTTAAACCTCCATTACAGTTATTGCCTTAACGATTCTTAAATCTATTTATTTTTCTTCCCGTCCTTTATTGTTGATAAATGCACCTAACCAGATAAAATTTTCCTCCCTCTCGAACACTATTTTTGTCCCGTCTTGCTTGTTTGTTGATTCTGCTTCCACGAGGCTTTCCCTTTTGTTTTTTATTTTCATCCATTTCGTTTTACCGATATTAAGTTCCAGTAATACTTCCTCTGCTTGATTTATTAATTGAGGAGCAGACATTTAAAATCCATTTAGTCCAAACTTTCCATATTTGAGACTGTATTCCTTTGACCAAATACTTACGCTTTATGAACAATAAGACAAAAAATTCGTTTAGTATCCGTGCTATTAGATAGGAAATTATTCCTAGACAAACAAACTGATTTAAGTCCAAAGTTTCAAAGCACATTTTATTTCATAAACATGGACAAAATTAAATTTGATTGGGATCTTATTTTCTTATATTATAGGGCACAGACTAGGAGCTGAAATAAATAGCTGCAATACGTGAAAAAACTGTGGCAAAATAATGATGGAGACGACGCGCACAAAAAGGGCGTGGAAGTTTCTGAATGCGCTCAGAATGATTTCGTTTAAAAAAAATTAATAATCATGTACAATTACTATTATACCTACTATTACATTTTTTTGTTTCATTCTAATATGCCTCACGGTAAACTTTTTTCCGAATATTTCCAAATGTTTGTTTTTGCTACTTAACAATGAATCTTAAATTACATTTTATCGAGTAGTGACAAACTAACTACAATATATTGACCAGAGACAAACAAACTGCATTATGTCCAACAGTTTTTTTAATTTTTCCCAAGTTGTTTTTCAAATTTTTTGTATCAATCGAGTTCCATAAACTCCATGTAATTATATTATCGCAAATCATTTTTTCTCTATGATTTGGTTTCTGTGTACTGGTTTTTTGCTTCTCCTGAAAATCAGTATTAATAGACAAAATGCAATTTTAAAGTCTACTCCTCAGTTGTAATGTTATTTCTTCCAGTTTATCGTAAATGATACATTCCACCGATAATAGCGATGGATCGCTGTTGCGATTCCCTTCGAATAAAAAAACTCTGGCCTCGATTTTTTTAGTTTTGTCAACCTAAAGCAAAACAAAATGTGTTTTCACATCGTTATACTTCTGTCACCGGAAAACATGATGCAAGTTAAACTACTGATCTGTAATATGAAATCAAAGTGAAACCATACATTTTTAAATATCCAATCTGACATATAAAAATAGATGAGACAAGCAACAAGACATCACACGATTTTTACCTGTGACATGATGGATTCTCGATATATTTATTATTCTTAGAAAGTTTCGGAGACGCGATAGCGTATTATTTTCACTTTTCAGCTGTCAGTAACACTGGGTGTCATCTTCGCTCGTATGAAGTTCAATAGGCGTGCATACATGAAATCAGTCATGCATAATATTCGAGATTTTCTTAGTTACTGAGGTTCTTATGTGGTTTTAATTACACGTACATGATAAAATGATACATTCGTCTGCAACTTCGGTTTCGTGGTAATTTAAACTGAAAGTAAAGTATATGTTGTCATGTTATTTACGTTTTAACAAGAAAAAATGTTAAGAGGAATGGACTGTCGCTGTGAATTTTCAGTTTTTCTGCTGCATCAGTTCTTATTTTCGATTCCACAACAGAGTGCTTTGACGATGTTATTAGGTTGACCTTCCTTCAAGCTTTTGTGGATCAACATCAGCAATAACACGTTCTGGCACGACCACATCGTCAGTATTGCTAAAGCGGCATCCCCAGGATCTTGGAGTTTTGTTCTGCTTTAGGAAACTGTATACATCAGCGCAACTACTGCTGCTCTACAAGGCACAGATCCGACCATCGTTGGAGTATTACCCCCATGTGTGGGGATGCACTCCGAAACACTTTCTAAAGCTTCTGAACACTATCCAGAAGAGAAAAGGACCTCCACAGCCTGAAGCTTAAAAGGGTGGCTGACCCAGTCTCCTTCAGCACTCCTTTTGGAGAACTTCGACGCTGTGGAATGAGCTGCCGGGGAATTTGCTTCCCGATGGCTACAACCTGCAGCTTTTCAAATGTAACTTGCGCCGATACTTATCCTCTCGCAACGCTTCTACAGCGCCATAGGCTTTCAGCCTTTGCGGGAGGCTGACCATAAAAAATGTACATAATAGAACGATACATTCGTCTGCAACTTGGGTTTCGTGGTATTTTGAACTCGAGAGACGGTATATTGTTATTATTTGTCTTGTTATTTACGTTTTAACAAGGAACATTGTGAAGAGGAATGGACTGTCGCTGTGAATTTTCAGTCTTTTTGCTGCATCAGTTCTCATTTTTGATTCCACAACACAGTGTGTCGGCGATGTTATTAGGCTGACCTTCCTTCAAGCTTTTGGGGAATCAGCATCAACAATAACATGTCCTGGTACGATCACGCCGTCAGTATTACTAAAGCGGCATCCTAGAAGCTTGAAGTTTTGTTCCGCTGTAGGAAGCTGTATACGCCAGAGCAATTACTGCTGCTCTGCAAGGCACATATCCGACCACTGTTGGAGTATTGCTCCCATGTGTGGGGATGCATTCCCTCTTAAGCTTCAGGATACTACCTAGAAGAGAGCAATTAGACTAAACGATACGCCTTACCTCATAAAGGACCTCAGCAGCCTGGATCATCGAAGAAGGGTGGCTGACGTGTCCCTGTTTTACAGATTCTATGACGGAGGATATTATAGTGAGTTTTCCCAGATAATAACACCAAAGGCCGTCCTAACGAGGAACAATGGAGAGGCTCTGCGAGTTTACCAATATTGATAGATGCCGCCCGTCAGGACACCCACGAGGTTTCTGTTTGCCCACCGGCCTTGGTTCCGTAGCCTTGCTGATCTAGATGTGTTCAGCCCGGCTATAAAATCCTTTTGGCTCATTTGCATCCCCCACTTTGCCTCCACTGCTCATCTATGGTATCGTTCACCTACTTTTTGAGAGCTGACATTACCTGCTTTTAATCTTGTTATGGGCTCCTGGCCCACAAAGTCTCCTCCGGTGCCGAGTCCGGCCAGCCTATCGGCTTTCTCATTAGGCTGTACTTAAACTGCCGTTCAACGGCAGCCTACTAAAATCCGTTAACAGATGTGGTGTCATTGAAGTGACGTATTTTACGACTTTATAGTCGCTGTGCTTGGCTTGAACTGCCGTCAAACGGTAGCCCACTAAAATGCCGTTTACAGCTGTGGCGTCATTGAAGTGACGTTTTTGACGGCTTTATATATCCGTGATTGAACTGCCGTCAAACGGTAGCCCACTGAAATAATGCTAAATGGTAATAGCATATTCGATTTCTTGTAAAAATCGCTCTATTTCATTATCGGTTATATTTGTTTGCATTATAGTTGTGACAATTTTTGCTGAATTACGAGAATCCGGATATTATTGGCATTGGCTGGAGTGAGCCTTCCGATTAGTTTTGAGCCGCTCAATGGACAGACCTGTTGTTTAAGCAACAAAATCTTAAAACGCTGTGAGCCAATGAAACTGATGCTGTAATTGTAAATGTAAACAATAGTGGCGAGAATCAGACTCAGTTTTTCATTGTAAGCAATGATGATTTTTTTGTATAACTGAGCAGACCGTGTAGGCAGAGCCTAATTACTAGAGTATCGCGTCTGCTGTGAAAAGGTTATGTTAGGGGAAGTTTGTTAACGCTTGATTTGAATGGGTCAATACCCGCAGGCCCAATGAATATATCTCTCAATAAATGTGAGGTTGTACCACTCGGTTCTTGATGTATGAAGAACGACCGCCTTAGGATGCGATGCAGCGGTCGCGTGGGTGCATCTGATTTGTATTTGAAAGCGAAAATCAAGTTTCTGTTGTAGAGGAGAATATAATACCTGATTCAATTAAAGTTGATGAAGTTTAAATATCAATGAATAAGTTCCAAATGAGGTCAACAGTTCAGCAATCAGCTAATTGAAAAGTGGGAGTCAGTGATATCACATTGCCGATAATGAAGATGTCTGTTTCAATAAAAAAAACGAGGTCAACCAAAAGGACAAGACAAAAAGATTATCATAGAAAAAGGGAAGAAGTACTGTAACATCTGTTAAAAGATCCCATCTGGGTAAAGTTTGAGCAAAGTCTACGGAATGCATAGTAAAGTTGTCAATAAAAGTCTGGAACCGAACACCAAATTTTAAATTTCATCGACAAGTAGAGAAGCAGATTTTCAAATTGCGTTTTATCTATTATTACAAATTTTTAGAAGAAGCAAAAAACCGGTACAGAGAAACCGAGTCATAGAGAAAAAATATTTGGTATAATATAATCATATGGGGTCTATGGAACTCAATCGCAAAACTCGGTACAAGAAGTTGAAAAATAACCTGTAAAAATTAAAAAATAAATGTAGGAGATAATGCAGTATGTAGACGATTATTAATTTTTTTTAATAAAATCATTTTAACTATTCTCAGCGCAATCAAGAACATACATACATACAGAACATACCTTTCTAGTTCTGGCATAGTTTTCTCACGTATTGCGGCTATTATTTCAGCTCCCGAATGAACAATGAACGAAAATTAAATCGCAAATGTATTTTATCCACGGACTTCAGTCAAATCAGATTAAGTCTAAGTAGAATTTCCTACCGAATAGCACACAGACTAAATGCATCTTGTCTGTCTTACTGCTCATAAAGAGTAGGTATTTGATCATAGGAATACTGATGAAGCTGTTGGAATGTCATTTCAGTGGGCTTTCGTTTGACGGCAGTTTAATTACAGCGGTTACAACGCCGTCAAATACGTCACTTCAATGACGTCACATCTGTTAACGGCATTTTAGTAGACTGCCGTTCAACGGCAGTTTAAGTACAGCGTTCTCATTATTAGGAACCCTCGTATGACCTGGGAGCCACATCAAGGTAACTTCCTTCAGCATCGCCAGCTCTTCCAGTCTATCCGCGCACTTACGAATCAGGAGTGCTCTTGTTCTGGTCCCGCAGATGTTTTTCAGAGCCGCCTGACTGTCACAGCAGATGCAAACCTCCTGCTCCGTGACCTTTTCATCTCCCCATTGAATGTACTAGAGAGTGTTGCGTATACTTCTGCTCAGCAAATATCTTTCAAGTAAAATAGCACCATAAAGCCCACTGCCGAAAAAAATATATTAGCTAAACTAATACTTAAATAATAATAAAATATCTGTCGTTAAAAGCATGAAACATTTTTAAGCCCGGTTGCTGGAAAATAACATGTAGGCATAAGTCATTACAAAATGTTCGTTCATTGGGAGGAATTCCTCGAATTTATGTGAGGACAACCCGATAGACCGATAACGACCAATGGTTATTTCATTAGCAACCGCTGTGTCGGCATTTGTTTAACACAAATTCAAGAAGGCAGTGGAATGTGCTGGTAGCGACTGGCTGGCATTCTGATATTTCCGGTCTTCGTCGTCGAACCGCAGGATGTGGTTTAAGGCTCCTTTACAGATGCTCCGTATCGTAAAATCCGAATCATGTAAAAACTATCGCGTCCACCGTTTTCACTGATCGTTTAAGAAACGATTTGGTCGAGAGCAAAAGTCTATTGCATGCGAGGACGGTTTGATATCTATGTAACTTTTTGAATTTACCGCCTAGTAACCTTAATGACGAGGACATTAAATACAATAATACAATACAAAAATGTATTTATTCAGTATAAGCAAATAACAAATAATTATTATTTTTTTTATACTCATAAATACATTGGACAGCCACATAAGCGTCACAGCGTTTGTTTGTGGGAAAAAAAACATGATTATGACAGAAAAATAATAGAGAATAAAAAGCATAAATACTGATACCAACTAGTACAGCACTACTGAACCCATGGACACTATAAATATACCATACATTCAATATATACAATCCGATAAACAAAACATCTAAAGAAACATACATTGATCCCATCAGGAGCACTCCAGTGCCAAACTAAAAGCATTGCTTGTCTTGTTTGCACTGTAACGTGAGTTCTGACGAAACCAATGTGAGACTGCTGTCTCAGATTTAGTAATAACGAAGAAATATAATAAGCTGAACCAACGGACATAAGCTCATTACCTAATATTACAAATCGCACAGCACAATGCTCACAACAGTATATGGCTAATGACCGATACCTCAAATGAACAAAAATTATTCAAGCAGCGGACATGGTGAAGACGGTGTTAATACCTAAGAGCCTGTGTATTTCTTTCCTAGTTTTTGTTTTTATCCATTTTCTGAGCTACTTTTACAAATTGATTTTGAATTCAATTGTTTAATTTCATATGGCAGCAGATTATACAGTCTAGGCCCTAGAAAGTAATAACTCCTTTGGGAAACAGTTTTTCCTACTCTGGTGTCTTATATTTTAATGGATTACGAGGGGCATAGTAATGGTCAATGCTGATGAGCTCTGATCTATTACAATGCTGTCTTATTAATACCGAGTGGCAGAATAATTGACGAATATCAAATACCTCACACTCCTCATATAAGGCTTCTGTAGGATATGTGGAGTCTTTACAAAGCATAATTGTTAATATCCACCTTTGGGTTCTCTCTAGCTGCAACATATGATTATTTGTAGTCCCCCCCCAAGCTACAATGCCATATAATAAATGTGGTTCAATCGGTGCATAGTAGAGGGTTTTCAAATGATGAATGGTGAATATTTGTTTAAGATATCTGAATTTATAAAAAAATGAACGTACTTTTTTAATAACATAATTTATGGGATATCCCATCTCATATGAGAATCAAGCATTATGCCGAGATATTTTAAATCGTATGCCACACTTATTGTCGTTTCTTGACAATCGCAGTTTCTTTCGATCATAATGTTTTCAAATTTTGGTAAACATGAGCTAAGGGATGTGAACGGGACGAAAACAGTTTTTTGGGAGTTAACTGTTAGGCACTTGTTTTGAAAATAATGGAATATCAGTCAAATATAGTCAAGGTCGGCTTGAACTTTGCTTCTTAACTCTTTCCAACCTTTGTCTTCATATAAAATAGCTGTGTCGTCTACAAATGTTACAATATGTCCTTGTGTGTGGAGTTGAAAAAGATCACTTATGTATAGATTGAATAATATTGGCCCTAAAACTGTCCCTTGCGGGACTCCACATATTATAATTTCAGATTTGCTGAAGGTATCTCCAATCTTTACCCTTTGTAACCTTCCTGTTAAGTAGCTTTTAAACAACTTGTATGGTAATCCTCTAAACCCATGGTATTTCATCACTTCCAAAAGCTTATTGTGGTTTACCGTATCAAATGCTTTTGCAAGATCGATAAAGGTAGCCATTGCTGGTCTTTTTACATCAAGTGCTTTATAAATATGTGGTGTCAAATCTATAATTGCATCTTGTGTGGATCTTGCTTGTCTGAAACCATATTGTTTAGGCGAGAGAAGTTTATTTTTTTCAAGGAAATTAGTCAACTGATCATGTAATATTTTTTCAAATATTTTACGAAATCTCGCAGGTAGTTGAGGACGCACTACTACTAATCTCAAAATACAAAATTATGGCCATATATCTTTTACATAATGCATAAAAGAATCATCGCGTGCCTTATAGGACAAATAAGTCATCGATAGAACAGTAATGTTTTACGAAGAGTTTAAAGTATGGATCAAAACACACACAAAGCTGCTATAAAATAATTGTTTTAAAATTGTATTGAGGCTGCTTATAGTGCTTATTCGTGCTGCAAATTTTCTACCACATGAACATTATTAAATTATTGTTTAAGGACTTTATAAGCTATAATAAAATAATTGTGTAAGCACTATCTATATAGCAAATTAACTGCAGTATTACTATAACCCAGTAATAAATTAGTTCAGCTGCATTAGCTAGTATATCGCATAAGAATTGTTATATAAACGTTTACAAAGTAGTTTTGGTGTTGTTTTATAAGATACTTTATAATTTTACTGTTAAAAGGTTTTTATAGCTAGCTAATATAATGGTGCAGACCTATTAAAACAAATTTGAATTCACACAACAATAATACAAAAACTCTAAACCTAAATAGCCGGGTTAGCTGAAGGTTATAAAGAACAATTGTTAGTTGGAGGACTAGGAATGGAATGCCATTAATCTTTATTTAGTTTATGCTTCAGACGAAAGCACTAGTGTCCTGAGGTGGGTTAAAGGGCACAACAGCAACAAAGGTAACCATATAGTGGACGGTCTAGCCAGATAAGGTCAACTAAAAAATAAAAAATAAGTATAGTCTATAAAAACTAAAAAAACACGCTTTTAAAGAACCTAGAACTCAAAAGTTGAAAATAATTTTTAAAATAAGCTTAAAACAACAGTGAACAAAGAATATTAATATGCTTGTGAAAAAAGGATCAGGCGCTCAATTTACGAATAATACGGCACAAAGCGCCCACGCTTTTTTCACAATCACACTAGTAAGAAGAAGTAAGAATGAACTCCTTTTTTAATTGATTTTCGATATCTTCAATAGTCTATCTGAGAATCGGCTGTTTCCAAACTTTTCTACCGCACTATATATGTTTTATTGGAACTTCAGCGGTTTTGAATGGAAGACCAGGAAGCCAAATTCCTGTGATTTGGTGGTGCTGAACTCCGCCTTTGGAAATGTATCTTTTAGTATATTCCACTAAGGCTATCTACTACAACAACTACTACTACTGCTACTACTATATCAGGGGTTAAACCGGAGATTTGATATTTTAATCAGTTCAAGGCAATCCGTTAACAATATAGATAGACGCGAAGATAGATGTGATAACAATCGATCATATTCAATTCAATTCCAGACAATAATAAGTTGTCACCACTAATTACAACGTTGATGAGGTCTGATTGCTAATACAGCTTATTAACCAATCAACAGCTAGTTGGGCTATTATATTCTGACGTTCATAATTACTGTTGGCGTAGAAAGCATGAGTAATTGTGACTCAATCATAAATAGCAGAGTTCAGGGAGAAACGTACATAATTCATATACAAATGATGTTCAAATTCTGAAACTTACCCTGAGGTCAATCTTGCACCCCACATGCTCATTTATTCTTTCCTTTTTGCATTTCTTCGATTTCTTTAATTGATTCTATCCCAATCCTCCTAATAAAACAAAAATCTCAGAATGATTAATCTTGTATGTACCTTCGAACGACAAAAGATATTCGTTATTTTTTTTACTTCTATGTCATCGGCATCGACTGCTTTGGTCACTAGCCTCGTGTCCTATGTAGGCTTTGTTTCTGTTTCCCGGCGCCACTTTAGGAACATCAGTGTTAATTAGAAGGCTCAGGTGGAGATTGTCATTCTCTTTGAGGTTTATATTTATTTTTTATTGAAAAAATCAAAAAATAAATTTCCGTCTCTAACGAGATTCGAACCCGGGACCGTCCAATCACGAGCCCTCAACTCTAACTACTGAGATATTCTGCTGATTTTTTAGTAGGTGGTAGTAACAGTACAGTTTAGATTTGACATTAGAACCACAACCTAACTTAGAAGTCTTCCGTTTGGAAGTCTACTCAGTAGCCTTGTCACAGGCCTTGTGGGGTCGTAGTGGGTAATGTTCATATAATTTTGAAAATCGTTATACGGGGGGCGGAGTAATTAGCAAAAAACAAAAAATTTCAAATATGCCTCAAACTTTGTTTTTAGGCGTTTTAGGGGTTCCTGATCATTTTCTACTTTTTCTTGGGTGGGGTGAATTTGGGGTGGTTGGGGGGTGGGGGTTGTAAAACTGAAAAATATGTTGTATTCGTAATGGCTGTCCATTGATATGTGAATGAAGAACCTAGCGGTATGATACACTTTTTTGGGTCCATCCGAACGTTGCATGCTTATTATAGACTTTCTAATGTATACATACGAGTATTGTTTTAGATCGTTCGATATCGCGTAACGCGAAAATTGTTCAGTTGATTTTAATGAAATTTTGACACAGTACTACTACCGCGGCAAGGATGGAAAACGTGCATGATATTTGGACCACTCTGGGTGATCGGAAAAGCGGAGGCTATTTGAATTCGTAATCGGATGATTAGTCCGGGTTTCTTGTTATTTCGATGCCGCGTATTCCTATTATCTTGATCTTTCGAGTACTTAAATCACTAATAGACTTACGCAGGCTGTTACTCTTCGTTTCGTTTAATCTCTACCTTATTTTCACCTGAACAAATGATACTCGTGTTATTATACGGATTCAAAACGCGTCTGAGTCGATTTAAAAATCCAACCGTAGCTTCTTAAGCACCGCACTAAATCATTGCAGATCCAGCAAACGTTTCACATTTACGCCCGTCCTTCCCCAACACATGGCCCAATTGGCTAGGAGTGAGTCGTATTAATATTGAACATCTCCATCTGAAAATTCGCATCCGAAGCTTGCTTGTCCCCATAAATCTGGGGTTTACTGGCAGTGCAACCACATACGCACACACTGGTGGGGATGTGGAGGGGTGGAAAGGGGTGAGAGGTTACTCACCCTGAAGACAATGAGTATAATTATGTCATTCATAAATACCCAGGAAACTTCGTTCACTGAATTACCAGATAAAAGACCTTTATGGAAACTTTGATCGGTTAACCCGATCACAAGGATCACTGATCCTGACGTTAGGAAAGTGATCTAGGGTCAGTCAGAAATAGGATCAGTTCACTCTTGTGGGGTAAGTGATCGCGATCGGGTTATTCACATCAGTAGCTGGATCCTTTAACCATCTGTTTTCTATTCTAACTTCTTCGTTGTTCGATGTTCGTCTAATTCACGGAATCATAAATCCCACCAAACAGCTGATTGACATTCCGTAAAGGTATGAAGTATGGAAGGTCACAATACCACACTCATCTGTCATCTACCCCAAAACCAGCTGGACACACATATATTTTACCGTTCTTAGGAAAAGCGAGGAATCTACACATTATACAAAGTATGCAGGACTTAATGTTTGTGCAACCTTTAAAATTCGTACAAATTATTATTACGTTGAGAATGAAGACAACTTCTCACCTTCTTTGCATCTGGCTTAGAATGTAGGTTATGTCAAGTATCTCTTAAGTCACAACATATATCTTTGGTAGCTAATATTGTGTAGTATAAGCTGTCCAAAACCCCTTTGACAACTTTTTGATCGTTTCAGATCTTCTCCATAATGTTCATAGTATATGTGGCACCTAGCGCGTCATACCTGTGAACTGTATTATTTTTTTTCTGTTCAGAAAATTTTATAATACGTCCAAACTTCGTACATAATTGATGGCCGCACAAGCCGCACATAGAAAGTCATTCTGGCCTCTACAGGGTTATTCACGTTATTCGACACGGAGCATTATGGCTAAAGTATTTGATAAAAAAGAAAATAATAATTTGGGATGGTTAGAGACCCATAAAGGCTACATTTTAAAGATATTTTCATGTTATACAGGGTGTCCCAAAAACATGGAATGTATCAAAGTTATGTTTTTTTAAATGGAACACCCCATATATTATTGCATATTCAGATTCCTTGGTGAATTCTAGTGTGACTTTATGTATCATACATGGTACCTAAAGCGAACCGTTAATGTGTAAATCACCATTTCCGGTATAAGTAGATATCAGGAAAAAATTGAATATCGCAGAGATTACAAAATATGGAAGGCTGTGAATTTGCCGTATTACTAAGCATAAAATGCATCAGCTTCGACGAGACTGTCAAATTTAAATTACGTTTATGCTTGGAAAAATCGGTCGATGAATTAAGGAAACTTCGATCAGCGATAACTTGATTTTTTCAAATGGGAATGCCTAATTTTTTTTATACGGTTAAAAGAAGAATTTGATAACCTTTCTAATGATATAAGGTTGTGCATATCAATCTCTGGTAGTTTTCATTTAATTTTAAATTTTCAAACAAATCGGCGTTTTTCAATTTGCCTACCCATAACCAACGTAGCAGGCCTTGAAATATAAACAAAAACCTGTTCAGGTAGAATAAAACAACTAACTTAGCTGAAAAATACACGCAAACGAGACTAAAGGGACAAGATTATAAAAATTACTCACAACAAACAAAGTCTAACCAGAAACAACGGCGGTAACATATCTTTGGTCAAAGAGAAGCTGGAGTATGGCAGAAATGGATTTTTTCACGGCCTACTAGCTACTGCAATGTACTAGAGATTGACAATTTCCAAAGCCATTAAAAATTTTGAAATAAAGTAAAAACTACTAGAGAATGTTGTAAGCAGTTTATTATTTTCATAATAAAATTTCACATTTAATGATATAAAAAAGTATGCAATTCTATCAAAACTCAAGTCAAAAGTACCTCTGACTGGAGTTCTGAAAATTCTTCAGTACCTATTAGCAAGGTCGCAGAAAATGAAGAATGAATTAAAATTTGTTCAAATTATAAAACATAACTTAAATGGCAGAAAATTTAAATCTGATTTGTCAGTATTCCTTTTTTGCAATATTGCTAATAGATATTGAAAAATAGAACGGTATCGACTTCGATGCAAGTTAGTACTTTTTTACACCATTACATATGCTTGATAGTTGCGTGCTGGAGCAACAGTCGCTGGTTGTTTCTGTTTCATATGAAGGTTTTTGATTGCATTGGAAATTTCTAACCTCCAGTAAATTGCGGTAGCCAGTAGACAGTAAAAATATCTATTACTGCCATACTCCAGCTTCTCTTTGACCTTACAGATGTTATCGCAGTTGTTTCTGGGAGAGTTGATTTGTTGGAAGGAATTTTTATAATCTTGTCCCTTTAGTCTAGTTAGTGTGTAGTTCTCTGCTAAGTTGGTTGCTTTCTTCTACCTGAATAGATTTTTGTTTATATTTCATGGCCTGCTACGTTGCTTATAGGTAGGAAAATTGAATATCGCCGATTTGTTTGAAAATTTAAAATTAAATGAAAACTACGAGAGATTCGTATTCACAACCTCATATCATTAGAAAACTTATCAAATTCTACGTTTAACCGTATAAAAAAAATTAGGCATTCCCACTTGAAAAAATCAAGTTATCGCTGATCGAACTTTCCTTAATTCATCGACCGATTTCTCCAAGCACAAACGTAATTTAAATTTGACAGTCTCATCAAAGCTGACGCATTTTATGCTTAGTAATACGGCAAAGTCACAGCCTTCCATATTTTGTAATCTCTGCGATATTCAATTTTTTCCTGATATCTACTTATACCGAAAATGGTGATTTACACATTAACGGTTCGCTTTAGGTACCATGTATGATACATAAAGTCACACTAAAATTCACCAAGGAATCTGAATATGCAATAATATATGGGGTGTTCCATTTAAAAAAACATAACTTTGATACATTTCGTGTTTTTGGGACACCTTGTATAACATGAAGATATTTTTAAAATGTAGCCTTTGTGGGTCTCTATCGATCCC
Organism: Callosobruchus maculatus; assembly: GCA_951848785.1. Lineage (NCBI taxonomy): Eukaryota > Metazoa > Arthropoda > Insecta > Coleoptera > Chrysomelidae > Callosobruchus > Callosobruchus maculatus. The sequence continues at coordinate 18,266,721 of CATOUR010000041.1, read as the reverse complement.
AAATTATTATTTTCTTTTTTATCAAGTACTTTAGCCATAAGGCTCCGTGTCGAATAACGTGAATAACCCTGTATAATAGTCCGTTAGTAGTCCCTCTGGTAATGTGATGGGTTTGTCTAGCTAATGAGGTGGTATTTTACCCTAGTTTTAGAAGTAATCCTTCTAATTTTCCATTCTAGGTTCCACTTATTCTATGGTAGGCCAAATCCAGGTTTTTGCATAATGTTCACGGCACTGCGTGATGCTATTGTTGAAACCCTTCTTTATAAGGATTTTTAAGGCTAAAGCCGGCCAACTGCAGATAGCCTGCACTTTCAAGCAACATCTGAGATAAAGGTTATGAATATTGGATTGTGGATTTCATCAATTTTCCAATTTGATCGACCCTGTCGTGCCTCTCTATGCTTCTTTCGGTTGGGTATCGGTAATTTTTGTGTAATGGAAACACTTCATGTTAAAAATGTTAAGTTTCAACCTCTGTCTTAGCTAAAACGCCTCTTTTTGTATGACAGAGCTTCTAGACGTGCTTCTGAATGATGCTCTTCCACCAATTAAGCCTAGGTATCCTAGCTGTCGACTTAACTCTCCTTAGTAATACTTTGTAGGAGTAAGTTCTTTAATGAATTAGGGAGCAATTTCATCGTAGAAGTTCTAAAACGTACAAGTAGAAGAAGAGATGTTTTTTAAAACATGAATAGGTGGGTAACTTTTACTCTATGATTCAGGATGCGGAGCGTTTGGAAGCTTCAGGAAGTACTCAAGCATACCAGGATACGTATCGGTCTTGATTTGAGCCTTTTAGAGCCACAGATGTTCTGAGTAGTATTATATTTTGCATTGAAAGGGAAAGGAAGGGCTTTCGGGATGGAAACCAGCTCGACAGGTTACATCGTGTCAGCGGATGCTATGGGTGGATACTGGGTGGCTCTCTATCCCTCCAGCTAGTAGCCCAATGTGTGGTTCCCTTTTCTTGTTATAGTAGTTGGCTTAACCTGACAAACGTTGGGCTGAATTCTATCTTTGGATCGACACTCAGCAGTTAACTGACCATAGCGATCGAGGTGGTGTATTGCTTTTGTCGATGTAATGTTACTCAGGATGGTAGTGGGAGAGTGGTAGTGGCTTCTGATTCTGATTAAGATCGAAATTAATTCTTAGAAACATCGTCTTATGCACACATGCCTGAAAACTCAGAAATCGTCCGCAAGGACCTGTCTTTTTATTCTTGTTGGTCACTATTTTTGACCCCTCTGAAGACCTTTAACGCCGCCTTCAAACGAACACACACCGATGTAATAGCAAGAAATGAAATACGGCTTTGGATCTATGTAATCCATCTGAATCCGTTTACATAATATTCTAGTAAATCCCCAGAGCATATAGCTTCGCAAGTAACGATCGTATATGTACGAGGATGTTGGCGAATGCAAAAGTGAATGAGACCTCTAGGGGCGAAAATATCGATCAGAGCATGAAGTCCACTATAATTGGGGATGATATGTCTGACAACGAGGTTGCACGAGGTATAATACTTAAGGTTCTATGGTTATGGTGAAATACTTCAGTCATTTAGGTTGCACTGCTTGCTTGGTTTAAATTGTGTTGTTTCTAATTTTTCTCGCTTGATTGCGGTAGTAACAAGTATTGATGGGCGGTGCCAGGTCAATACCAGAACTATTACCATTCTGAATTTAGGAAGGATCGTACAAAACTCCAGGTATTCAGGTTTACAGACTTCTGGAATATTTTGGGTAACGTTTTGTCCAGGCCCAACTGTTGCACATGTGGGGTAAATGTTTCTGGTGATAGGCATGAAACCAACATAATGACGCAAACAATGGTAACCTTGTTTTAGTCCCAAAGTTGCTTTATTTCTATGGGAAGCTGTATTTAGATATATTAGCAGTCTGGGTGTATTACACTTACTTAACAAGTTTAATGTCCCTTAACAGTTTTACTAAAACGGTGAGTATTCATTGTCTGAAAAGACTCTCTTTTGTGAAAGTTTATAAGCAACTCTGTTTGTTGGAGTCATTCGTAGACGAGATAGGGGTACCAGTAGGTATCCAACTCTTCTTGTGTCATATGTATACGCAAGGTAGTTGAAGTATTTTGTGCTTAACAAAAAGCGGTCGACAGAATGTGCTGCAATATCTAATAAATAGGTAACTCTGCCTTTGACTGAAACACAATATCTGGTCTATTGACTGAAATAGCTTTGTCTCTATGTATTTCAACGTCCCATAAACTATTATAGTGATTCTTTTCGAGTACTGATGTCGGTGTGTAATTGTAATATGGGTCTGTGTTTTTTGTTAGTTTGTTTGTTGTATAGGTAGTACTTTGTGTATCACTAGGGCTGCACAGTTATGTCAGGCTGTGTGTTCGGTTCTAGCGAGAGTTTTGCATGTGCTTGTTATGTGTTGAATCGCCTCCTTCTGTTGGTGGCATTTTCTGCAATTATCTTCGGCTATAGAAGATAATTATGTATTTCTTGTTGCAACCTCTTCGTCCTGGATAGTAAGCATCCGTTTTTGGAAAGAGCTGACCAACATACAGCCAGGTGTATGCTTTTCATTAATGTGGTCTTGTGTAACATGGTACCTATGTTTATCATGGAGCGCTATCTGCTGCCAGGTGTTTTTCTTGTTATTATTGTTATTGTATGTGATTTTGTGTATCTGCTGCGTGACCTGGGTAAGAGAGGGCGAGTGGTGTACAGTTTTTGTCTGTGTTTACTATTGAGCTATGTATTGTTTGCTTTGTATTGATTGTTGTCGAGTTCGGATATCGGAGTGTGATTATAATATGGATCTTTGTTTTCGGTAAGCTTCGGCAGCAGAGTTTTGTCTGACTATATACTCGGTAATACATTATTATCATTACTATTTGCAGCAAAAAGTCGGTCTGATTTCCATAAAATACAATGGTTTTTACATACATCCTCTCAGCCAATTCTGATGAAGAAAGAAGTTATTTATTTCTTTTTAATGGCCCTCGACTGTCATTTGTTGAAGACATTTTATGAAAACGGTACCCCAACCATCATCAAACAATGCAAAAGTCGAGATAATTGCCATCTCAGAATTTACTGCCGTCTTTTTCCCAGCATTTTTTCCTCCTGCCTTCCTTCAAGAGATGATCGATTCCTGGATTGACAACCTATAATCACGAACCATCCCGTATAATAAACAACCGGCTCCCATAATTCCATTCAGTCTTTTGAATAGAATCCAAATCGACGTAAATCCAAGTCTCGAGCATTGATGAATAAGTCAAGAAGACGATCCCGCTTCTGAAATGTTTATCGCGTCGGTGCCTCCGAAAAACGTCAGATGTCTCCGATGGCCGCTGTCAGTCCGGACGAATATATACGTTATAAACAACCATAAAAGTCCACCGGCCTCCCTGCGGTGGTCACCGGTGTATTAACATAACGAGATATGTCGGTCAACTAAATCATGCGATTGTCATCCCGCAAACGTATGCTAACAACCCGCCTGGCGAATGCACCTTTGTTTCAACAGGAGCTGAACTCTGGGGCTGAGTCGCGGTTCTGCAGTGGCAGATGCAGCGCCGGACTCCAAAGGCTCAGGTAGGTATATGTCAGCCGATGTGAACGAGTACCTCACACTCAAGCTAAAGTTGACTTATTTCTGTAGCTAAGCAGTTATGTTCATGTTCAACTTTCGATGATAATTCCAAATAAAGCCAAAGACCTAATCTGTATTAAAAACTATATATTGAATAGATGCAAAAAGATGAATAGCCAAAACCTACTTTTTTGTTAGACCAAGAAACATGCACTGTAACAGCAGTAAAATCCAACTGTGTATTGAAGACATACACACAGAAAAATCTGTCGTTTTGTAAAAGACATAAGCTTTGACATAATGGGACCTTACACTCAGTACTCGTCAAGCATAGCGATGTTTTTATTGGATTCCAATGAATGATTCAATCGCAGCCTGTCTTTGAATCGAACCTGCGTTTTTGTAATTGATTCTAAACTACTATTTCCTTCTCCTTGGACCAGCACATTTTATTGCAAGGATAGCTGATCGATTCGTTCGGATGTTTAATGGTGTGATTTTATATGAAGTTATAAGGAGCATGATATGCTATGATAAGCATCAGGAATAAATCCATTTTGCATATGCCTCGTCATAGTACTGCTTTGTTCAGAAAATGCTTCTCATTTATGGCTGTGACACATTACAATGTGTTGCCTCTTCATTTGAAAGAGGTTGCATCTATTGTGGCATTCAAAAGAAAACTCAAATTGTTCCTACTACACCACCAGCAGTCCTCTTGCTAGTGTATATTTTACCACCACGTATTTTTATCTATAGTTGTTTATTTTAATGTATTTTGTGTGTTAAGCATTTTGGTGCAAAAATTGCCTTTATCCTTAATAGTTCTGTATTATAATATTTGTTTATATCTGTTGTTCACCTGATCTGTTTAGGCACCACAATTACTTATTCGTGAATTACTTCTATTTAGTCAGGGGTTAGGTGTAAGAGTAGCACCGTTGCTAAATCTCGCCCCTTGATAACTTGTGTTAATTGGTTTTTTTTACATTAGTACAATAAAGACGTTTATTTATTTATTTATGTAAGAATTAGACGCAAGCCTGCACCAAATATTGCATTTTTACGTGAAATAATCTAAATACCCAAATACCCTAAATATCTACATTCAAATGTCGGTATTGCTCTTCAAAACCCCAGTTTCTCAGTAGGTCCTCCATTTAATATATAACTGGACACATTTAAACCACGCAATTGCTGCTGAAATACGCGAAAACACGAGATGACACAGTACGGAAAACAACGAAACAACCTCGTCCATGTTGGTGCAGATAACTCTGAGATGATCCTCCACTTCTTTCTTTTTACGTTTATTGCATTGGGACATCAGTCCCGCCGAATACTGATTATAGTTCGACGAATAACAAGGGCCATTGAATTTGATACGTGATGTTGTTGGTACGACTACTACTTGCCAATTTCTCTAACAGCATAGACAATGTTTTGAAAGCATAGGTTATTGTTCGTGTAATAATTAATTACCTTTTGAAACAAAATTGATTTTTATCACATGAATTATCTCGAACTGGAGGAATCATTTTTATACATCGAGTAGATTGTATGCTTTGCTTAATGAAAGATATGGTAAATTTCGAAAAGAAAAGGATGCTTTGATTGCATTATATATCAATACTAGTATTAAAAGGATTATACATATCATTAGAATGAATATAAAACTATTTTGAATTTATTGGCGTACCTGTGGTTACTTCGAATATAAGGATTAAATAAAATTCTTTCAATGACATGAATTTGAAACAACTGTAAATATATTTAAAGCGATGGAAAAGCATCCAAATACTGACACTTAATTGAAAACGCAACAGTATTTTTTTCTGTATACAAAAACAGCACATAGACGATTATCCAATCATCATCGTTTACAATCCTGCGGCTTCATAATTTTGCGTTTTGAGACAGGGGAATTCTATTTCTAGTGCTCTCTTACGAAAGGTATCCTTTAGAGAGCCGACCAATTAAGGGACTGACCAGCTCAAAAAGTGGTCGACTTCGGAAATTATACCACCTAAAGGAAAGCAAAAAAACAAATGGTCGTCTACCTCCGGGTAATATGAAGTGCCAGTATTAAGATGCAGCAAATTTCTGTATCAACCGACAAATAAGCTAATCTGCAATATCTAAAATGATTTTGTGAAGATCTTGAAGCCAGCAGCTATTACCTGACTTTACTTCACAGGAACTATGTAATAGATCATGAAACTTAAGAAGCAACCATTTTCATTTGTTGGGCATCTCTAGTACATCTTTAGTTCTTGCTATACGGGGTGTTCGTTTGCAAAAACATGTTGTGGGATATGTCAGCTTTCGATAACGCGTTGACGAAGATCATCAAAACTGCCCTTCAGGAATTTGAAAATTGTCATTCTTTGGCCGATAAAGGACAAAATTTTAACACTTATCGCAATATAAAGTGATATTTTCGTATGTTCTTATATTCCATTTGATCAAGTTGAGATACATAAGGATTCCCTCTCGACATACCTTTGAAACAAGATATTACTCGATACCCCTTGTCATTTGAAATTTTTAAAGGGATGATACTGGGGGCAGTGGTTATAGGAGGGGGAAATAGTTTTTGGTTAAAAGGTTGTCCTCCTTGACAAATCTTTTGGCGTGTCTCGGCATTTTTTTCTTTTAATCAGCGGTTTTCGAGAAATCTGGCGTGAGAAGTTTTCAAGTGAACACTCTGTATGAAGAATGATCACATTATGATTAGGTGTAGCAGTCTTACGAGTTATCTAGCAGACGAATTGCTGTCGTCTGGACTGCGTTAAGTATAAGTGGGAAATAGATGCAGTAGTAGTACAACAAAGTACAACTCTTGGGAAAGATATTCAGAAGCTCCAAATTATTTCAAATATTTCAATTTTGGAAACTTATGCTGAAACTAAAACTTAAAAGTGATGGTAGAATGTGTTATTAAACGCTATTGTTATACTTATTTTCCCAAGAATGAAAGCTTAATATCCCTTTCCATCTAGTACAACACTGCGAATAAACTACATAATCATATTAAAAAGTGCAACAGTATCACCGAAATGGTGCTTTTTTGTCTTTATTACCAAAGTTAGGAGCGGTGTATACTAAATTACCACTGCTTTTTGTAAGCTGGGCCTCATAAGTAGCCAATAAAAAAGTCGTTAAAATCTCCTCAGATCCTATTGTGTACATTAATAGACACTTAACTCTGGTATCACTTCACACACCGAACGAGGTTTGTGCCGTTAGTCACTAGAGAACTGCCAAGCTTTATACGACAGGTACGTCTTGGCCCTAAAAATGTTTTGATTTTATTTAGTCTACACCGAAAGCCGTGATTCTACAAAAAGGAGTAGGAGAGTTGCTCTATATCTCCGTCAATCCACTAGTACGCAGACAGCTGTTTCACGCTTTCAGGCAGATCTTTTCTGTCGCATGAATTTGTGGTTGTGGTGAAATAGCTTCTGAAGATGCCATCCACTCGTGGTGGCGAAACGTCAAGCTTTAACGCTAAACGACGCCGGCCTAAAAACCCAAGAACCACAAATTCATTGGACGATGGCCGCGAAAGCCTTACACAGTATACTTTTCTGTCGCCTTCTCTCAAAAAGGAGTAGCTTCTTACTTCTTAGAGCTCAGATGTACAAAAGACATGCTTGTGTTTGCTTATTATGAAAGAAATGCTTTATTATTCATAATTACAATCAAGGATGGCCTCCACAGATTACCATATTATTGTCACTGCTATTATTGACGTAAATACCTATGTATAAAATCTACCACTTACTCTAAATGAGAAGAACGTGCTTTTAAAATTGTAAGTATGCTTAGTAATAAGCTCAACTGCAGAAAAAAACTGTGTTTAATTACACCCACATGTGAAATTCTCAATTTGAATTGGTAGCCGAATTCTCTGGTACGAATCTAAATAAAAAAAAGTGTATTAGATTCATTTAAATGCGTGATAACAGGTGTTGTGCCTTAGAGGAGGCCAAGCGCTGTGCTCCTAATTTTTAGGTTAGTTTATTACTTATTCTACCCTTCAAATGGTATGATGAGTGAGCGTTTAGTATAAGAACATTTGGAGTGAACTCCTCCTCAGAGTTTACTATTTGTTTGGAGTGTTTTATAAATAGGATTTAATACATACTAACGTGAACTGTAAATCGCAAAATAAATCTATTATAATTATTATCAGACACAGTTCAGTTGACTTTGAACTGAGTTGATTCTGTAAAACTTAATATATCTAAAATGCACTTGAGTGGCTAAGGCAGGCCATACTGTACAGCAAACCTTCTAAATTATGTTGTTATTTGTGTTAAATTCAGCAGCCAGTTTTATTAAGTGTAGTTTAGAGGAGATTGTGCTATCTATTATAACTCCTAAATACATTGAGGCGTCAGTGTGGGTCAGTAGGCTGTTCACATGGAGTTCAGGACTCTATTTGTCAGTGGCTTATTGAAGAAGCACAATGTTTCAGTTTTCTTACCCTTGGCCAAAGATTCCTCTTGCGAAAGTGGCCAAATAGTTTATTTCGGTCAGTTTTTAGAATCCCCTGACTAGAGCCTCTAGTGATTATGCTAGATGCTCAATCATCAGCATGGCCAAATTTTCTAGACTGTAGTTCTGTCAGGTCACCGATATACAAGGTAACATTATCTTGGGTGCGTAATCACTCAGGAGTGTCTGGTAATGAGAGGGCTGACAGGTGTTGTGCCAATGAAGGTGCAGAACTCCTTCTCGTTGGGCCAGAACCAGCATGTAGTATATCATATACCATGGCATAGATAGCTGTGACCAGATGGGTGTCAAATGAATACCAGAAGCGCTAGGGCAGAGTGGTGGGAATGTTCAGTCTAAGAGGGTGTTGTGGGGTAACCTGGTACTCTGATACCGCAGATGCTCTCAGACTGAGAAGGAAGGAAATATGAGAGGTGACTGGATTTGTGACTTCTCATTGAACGTTCAGTGCACACATGCAAAACCTGGGGATTGATGTGGCACACCCATTACACAGGAAGTGCGGTTAGGCAGAGGAAACAGTTAAAAATGTTATCTTAGACTGTCCTGCCCTGACTGAAAGCAGGAACTCCTATCTGAATGTAGGCCAGGAGGGAAGACAGCAGAGGATAGGCCAATGCATCTCAAGGTTCCCAAAAAATTTATAGGATGGCATCGCTTTGACTGGAGGCGTACAGTAAGCCTTAAGAATGAGCTGCAACTATCAGGGCAACTGAACTCCAATCCCCTCACTACAAAAACAAAATTCCACCGATATATAAACTGAACAGCAAAGCAGCTAGTGCCTATCGTTTAGGTGGACTCTCATTAAATTCCTCTCAGGTAGATGCCAGCAGCTTCGTCTCAACTCCACCTTGTACAATCCTCAATTGGCTGCAACATGATCTGACTGCATTGTGCCAGTTAAAAAATAGCTCCCAGATAGAGTTCAACGAACGGTCTCGTGACTAAAAATAACAAAAATGGAGTTCACATCGCTGGTGCGAAAATCGATTTCGCCTTTTTCGGCGTCCACTTCGAACTTTCCAATATTGACTCTCGACCCTTTAATTGAACTTTTCAATTGAACAGGGCATCTTCCATTGGGAACATGCACTCACACCTCGTGACCTGATTACCTAACAACCTGGTGTAGTTATTCGTTTCGCTTTTTTGCAGGAAATTAACTTAAGCAGTAGCCTGTCGGTAGCTGATAGTGAGAGTGCAGCTTCTCAATCAAAAGGGTCATAAAAAAAACAGGGTGTGATTCGATAAAAAAAAACACATATATTTAAAAATTATGACAACTGTTTCGACACACAGTGCCTTTATTAGACAGCGACACCAAACCTAAACTACCATTTATACACAGATAGAAATCTGTAATCGGAATATAAGAATATCTATTGTTTGAATGTTATTTTGTTGACGTGAACAACATTTATTTTGCTTAAACTTTTATTGTTTCGATGGCCATTTCATTATTTCATAACAGTAAATCGTGTTGTTTCAATGAGCCCTATGATTTGTTTCACTTGAATTTTTTTGACTATAACTAGAACCGTTACGTACAAACAATTCGTTGTTTAATTGAATAGAATTGATATGATAAGATTTTTCCAAGTGCGTGCGCAACACTGGCTATACTGGGGCACGTCACAGAACCATGACAGAACCGCTGCGCATCAGTACATGCTCGCGCCGACTGGGCGACTGCCAAAACAAGTGTGACGTCTTTCATTTCGCTGTTGTCCGTCAAGTTATTTTGAAATATTTGCAGAGCTCAGTGTTATAGAACTTATAGAAGTTTTGTGGAAGCTGAAAGTTCCTGAACCAAGTCTGGTGTCTGCAGTTCTGCACTGAACATCTTGTATTTCATCATGGATGATGTCAGGTCATTATTAGTTCAGTTGGGACTAGACTATTTGATATCTCGTTTTGAAGGTAGGTAGAAGTGATTTTTTTCCTACACCTGTTGAATATGTCCTGAACTAAGCACATTCAATATATGTTATGCTGTTGATTATCCAAACCAAAGTACCTAATGATTTTATACATACTTTAAATCCATTCTGGTTAAGATTGCAGGCATTTATAAGCAAGCAGATTGCGCGGATATTATTTTTTTGTGACCAAATTGCCATGGAATTCAAACAAATTATGTTTTGGTGGTACATACCTCGCTCATATTTTGTTGAAGTTAATAGATTTGTTATGAAACCCAAACAAATGTTTGTTTAATTTGACCCCTGTGTTATTTGTCAAAAATATTCTCTTCATGTTTTATTCACTATAGGTTTTTGCACTCGCATATTTCATTATTGAGATAAGGCTATATTCATCAAATATTTTTATTATATACATATTATAATTACCGACATAATATAATCCACAGTGTTGAAAGCAACTGTCTATGATTTTTAAGGTATGACAGAATACTTAGGTAGTGTACTTTGGTTGACTTAAATTCCCATTCATAAACAACCAGGGGAAGGGCAGTCTACTCCACATATGTTTGTATACCTATACATATGTTTGCATTCTCAAGTCGTTTATCGATTATAATCAGCAATTCAAACATTCTTTTTAGAACATAAAATTAACAACTTGGCAGTAGTGAAATCTTTGGAAACAAGTGACATCAAGGATCTGATCCCAGCACTAGGAGACAGGAAAAAAATTATTTCACATGTGAATAATCCAAAGGATACACAAAATGATGTGAGTATGTTGCAGTTGTTTTCTTTTTAACATTGTGGAGAAACAAAATTTAGTTAATCACCATTAGTTAGGTAATGTAATAAATAGATAGACACTAAAGAAATTAATACTCAAATTCTTGTCATTCAACATTTTTTAATGATGATAAGAAGGGCGTTACTAACAAAAATATAAGTAAGCACATTTTAGAACATAAAATATTCAATTTTCATTAGGATTTGATTTTTTCTTTTAAATCCATTACTATGTAACTACAAAATTGTCATTACCTACATTAAATTTTTCTACATTATACCAAGCATTTTCATTTGAGAAGATTCAAATACACTGTATTTACGTATTTGTAGATGATAGGTATCCATATAGATTTTTTTTTTATTTTCCTTGATTTCTATATAGATTATATATTACTAAGTCTGCAGTAGAGACTATTCATTTTTAGTTTATTTATGTTTCCATATAACTTACACACATAATTGCATATATTTTTCTGCTATTTTTTTAGAAGACCGGAATTTTATTTAAAGTATTTATTTTGTATTGGAATTATAGAGATATTTATATTTATGTTATCGTTGAAAATAAATATTTTCATTGATTTATGATTTTTACTCATAAACCCGATGTCTCCATTATGCTAAACTTGAAATTCCACTACTGTCTTTTGTGTATGTGCTCTGTTATCAGATGAATATACATAGTTAACTAGTTCAATACTTTTACTTCATAAATCTTGACAACTATATGCATTTTTTAATTGAAATGTGGACTATAGTTGACTATCTCTTATAAATAACTGAACAAAATATTTATTTAACTATAAACAACTAACATTTCCATGAAAGCTATAGTAGCCTGGATATAACAATACGTTTACTCCATATAAACAATTATTTGTTTGCTTTACTAAACTATAGTGATACCTTCAAAAATATGTTACATTGATATAAATAATCCATATTTTTCAAGGAAACAAATATGTGCTTTGGAAAGTCAAACAAAGTAGTTATTTCATTGAAAAACTGATTTACTTGGCCCTATACCAAAGCACAAATTTATTTGGGTGAATAATTTTTTTTTGTTTCAAACAATCTTTTCTATCTGTGTACAAAATAAAGGGTAAGAAGAACACGTAGTAGATGGTAATCCTTTGTTATGCGAAAACCAGCGGACACTTGGCCGATCAGGAGGTTACCTGAGAATCTAAGCTTATGAGTTTCTAGTGCATCATTTTTGTTCAACATTTTTGTAATATTTTAAAATCGTCGTTGAAGTGATGGTTTTCGGAGGTCAAGTAATTGGCGTAATTTGAGTTACAAAATTTGTGTGTAAATTATTATTTTTTGTGGTCCGCAGTACGATTTTTAAAAACTCTACTACATTATCCGGCACATACCTCACGACAATCAACGCATTTTAATTAAACTTGTGGATGCCAAACATGTTGTTTTTACTTGTTTCAGGTTTATTGTTTTTGATTAGGTTACTTAGTGTATATTTGCATGTGAAGGATATATTACGATGTTGTTTCTTGAGATTAAGTGGAACATCTGGTAACTGTATAATGTATATGATTGAATTATAGACTTTGATGGATAGTTTATCAGCAATTTGAGCGTAAACTATGCTGACAGCTTTTTTGAATTGATTTTTTTTACTATATCACTATTTATGCTAGGATTATTGAGTGCAATTTGTTTTATCGTGTGTCGCCCGTTGTTATTTTCATTAATTGTAGGTACATTATTTCGTCTTTTGGCAACATGCTGCAATTTTATGTTTGTATGGATGGGTGAAAAAACTGTATATTATGATATCTGTGTGTGAGGTTTTATTAAAAATTGAATATGTAATCTGAGACAATTGCAATCTTTTATAACCTAACCTAATTTTATAAATCTACTCTGTGACAGATCTACGGCCCGAGAGCAAGCTAGACATAGAAGCCAAATTAACACCCTGGTAATAGCTTCGGAATAAAATGGGAGAAAATTTACAAAAAACGTTTTTATCGTCTACCTTGAAAATCAAGTCTTCAATAAATTTCATATTACAAGATGAATCTAAAAAACTATTACAGTCTTAACGTTCATTTTGAAGGGTTTCTCTCATTTTAAATACATAAAATGGACCGTCTCAAAGCCTCTCCTTTCTGAGGGTATTTTTGACAGTAATTTGTGAAACAGAAGTTTCTTTTACCAGTAAGAAGCGTCTGCATTATTTGACTCTACATTAGCTCATTCAAAGCCTTTATAACGCCCCAAAACGTCATGACGTTATACGTTGGACGCAGTTAAAGTCATTAACTTATTTACTCTGTATAAAGCTAACGACGCCATGTGTATTTTTATATACTTTCTCATAACGATACAGACGTGTAAACAAACAGACCTGAAATTTGAACGCCACCAACCATAAAACAGAACACAAGCTGCTCCATTGGCTGAAAGCGAAAAGGTGGAGCTTGAAATGCCTCAACTACAACGTATGTTAATTTTGGAACATCGCTAGGACAGCCCAGTCAAAGTAGGACGTCCGCTTTGGGAAACGGATCGCTTTGGTAGGCGTCTTACCCCAATTCAGAACCAAAATACTCATTAATCACTGTCTTATATACTGGATGTTATGGTCGTAATAAATAGTTTATTTTGAAGGAGTGTTGGATTTACGAGCATGTTGATCATTAGGCGAAAACTGGATGAGATGGTCTCGCTAAAATTATTTTTTATAACATTCCTAACTCTGTAGATGTAGTCATTTATCTATCTTGCTGCTAGAACGAATCCCAAAAACTTCAAGGAATGATTTCTGGCACCAACTTATGTTACAATATATTTAAGCTATACGTTCTACCTGTTATGTTATAGTTTTCATTTGTTTAGATGGGGAACCTTGATTTCTATATGGACTTTTTTCTAACCTGAAACTCGGTATTGAGCGGCAGATTGTAACATATAACTAGTGCTGAGGGTCACAAAGTGGCTTTCAAACCATCCCACGTTATACTGTAAATTGTCTAGATTAAGCTCATTGTCACTTTAGGCTTGGCAGAGCTGGTTTCTGAATAGTATAATGAGTATTTGAATCAAATCTTTTGTGGAGCGTAACTCCTAAATACTTAGGAGTTTTAGTACAGTTGAACAGGTTGTTCTCGAGAAGGATTTTTGTTAGCTGTTTCGGAAGCCTCAAATTATACTCAAATATGACGAAATCTAGGATGTGAATTCCATGATAAATCTCCAATCAAAAAATTAAGGTATTTTTAGGTATGTATCTACTAATTTTTTACAAAAAGTCACATGACCTATCTCACTGATAAGTATAAGGGTAGAATTATTTGTGGTAACGTAGATCCACTCTTCTATATCGATGCTTCGGGTGAGAAGTTTCGAATTTAAAATTGTGGTAGGAAATTAAAGATGTCACGGTTATATTTTTTATCTAATGTTTCAGCTTCTTCAACTGACAGGAAATGACAGTTTCTTTCACATTCCGCTTGATGCAATAGGATGCGTTCAACGCTTGCTAGATTCATCGATATTCCTTTGTCAAAGAATGATGTTAGAGCATTGAAATTTACATGAATACGCAAATGCGTTGTTTTGACAGGTCTCATTCTGCGATTCTCTTTCGTCTTCCATGTCAATGTCATGTCTAATATTTAACAGATATCACTCATCATAGAACACTAAAATATATTCTGGCGTCTTTTCGATGATAGTTACCGAGATGTCGAGATAGTTAAAATATTATTCTAGGAAATAAACTTGTTAAATTCCATTGACACGTGCACTCTCTATGCAGCTGATTTGCTTAGTTTTCTATCTCTATGTTATAGGGTATGCGCTCGACTATTTTCCTGAAAACCCTCCATAGCAACATAAAATGGCTCTCATTTTTATTTTAAGCTTCATGTTAAGTTTAAAAAAAATACTAGAATCGATTTATTTTAGACCATTGAAATGCTTCAATGAGACACTCAAAATTAGTATGGTTCGTCATTCATCCTTCTACAGTACCACTTTATCTTTATCCGAGAAAAATAATAAAATGATCAAGAACTTCTATACTGGATTGAGCGGTCTCTATATTAAGGGTTCATTGATTATTTCTCCATTACTCCAAGTACGATTCACAAAAACGTTAGTCTTATTCTCCCATTTCCCCACAATAGTTATGCACTGTCAAAACTTTATTGTAATTAACTTAACAGTTCTCAGTTTATTGGTTGCAGCAGTAACAGGTGTAATCATAGTATGTATGAAAAGTCAAAATGCAAGGATTTAGATCCATAAGTTCGAAAACAAGAGAATCAGTATATTTTAAAGCAATTTAAAATTTTCTAGAATACATAAAATTTGGAGCTCTTCTATTCACAAATAAGGTTAACATCCATCAAAAACCTTTCTCACTCCTTAAGCAGTTTGCAAGCGGTTCTAACAATTTTTTAAAAATCCTAAAAAAAATGCTTAAGGTTGCGCTGCCGTTGCCATTGGCCGTTGCAACATAAATAAATGGAAATGCCTAAGACCATTCATATTCGACGTCCGCCGTTGGCGATGCCGTTGGGCGCGCCGTTCGACATAACTATCTTTCAACTTTTGCCGTCCGCCGTTCGTAGCCACCGTCGTAGCCGGCGTATAAGCCAATCATAGTCGTCGGTTACCGGTCATGTGATATTGTTATTATTGTTGACGTCTAGCTGTTAAAAGGTTTCTGGGTTTTCTCAAGTCTTCTGTATTGATTATTGGTTCTATGTCCATTTTCACCAGGAAAATTAAAAGATTTGTCACAAAGCCAAAAACACTGATGATAAATCGCAATAGAACATGGTTACAAACACGACGGGAAAGCTAGGTTAACGGCGCGAACGTCGAGTTTATGAATTGGACTTTATTCAAAAATGTTGCAAAATAAGTGGTAGACTATTACCAGTTACAAAACATAAGGATGTATCAGCCTTGAGCGTATATTTATATGAAGAGTAAGGAACAAATTTTGAGTTCAAGAGTCATGATGGCCTGTTCACAGTCTGAGACTATACAAAGATAGTATAAATGATTTTAATTTTAACTTCGCATCTGTTGAAAATACATATCTAAAATTACACAAGTATCTCAGCAGCTCTACAAGGCACAGATCCGGCCATCGTTCGTTGGAGTACTGCGCCCATGTGGACACTATCCTTCGGGATAGCTCTTCTGAGAGCAATTAGACTAATCGATACGCCTAACCTCACAAAGCATCTTCACAGCATCTGTGACAGCACGTAGCATACAGACGTTGATGCATGCTGCGATGCAGACATCGACTTCTGCGTTTCATGATGCAAGTAGCAGCGTGTGTTGTACTGAATCATGTATTTGCGGCTCATCGGTTGCGACGTTGCGGCTTGCAGCGATGCAGAGTCTGGAACCCCATTTTGGTAGGTGACCCATGATGCAGGGTCGGTGTCGCTGATGCAGGTTTCAAGCCTTTCAACGTGTACAGCATTGCTTTGACGCAAATAAATAACTCTAAATACTATATTTGTGTTGCATGAAGCGTGTATAGAATATCAAGTCGATTCAGGCATCGCAACAGGTTTCGATGTGATTAGGAACTTATGCAGTTGATGCAAGTTTCATGAAACCTTGAATCGATTCAGGAATCGCAGCATGTATCAACGTCTGTAAGCCTCTTTACATATTCTGTCACGAAAGACGTTCGAGTGAGCACTCCTAGATAATAGCACCGAAGGCTGTCCGAACGAGGAACACTAGAGAGGCTACTCCCCGAACCAGTCTTCTCCAGCATTCGTTCTTTTGGAGAACTTCGGTGGTGTGGAACGAGCTGCTGGGAACTTGTGCACAGACACTTGAGCTCTCACAGCACTTCTACAGCGCCATAGGCCTTTTTTATAATCAGCCTTTGCGGGAGGCTGATTATATAAAAACCTATAAAGGTATTGCATTTTCTGCTTCTACCTATGTATATCTTTGCGGGCATTGGGCGCGACATAGTGTATTTCAATGAAAGCACAATGTTTTTATCTGTAAATTGGTTTTTGTGTGTGTGACATCGTCCTGACCATCGATACACTGCAGCCGACCGACGAAGATTGAAAAGCAGCCGTGAAGCGCTAACACCAAGAAACATAAAACCGATACTTTTCAAGATACAGTGACAGCGTAATAACTCTAAGTGGGTATCACGACCGCAGGAATTGAATAGAATGGAGTGTATACCTATTAGGAAATCCACGACGGAGACACTTTTCGCACGATACATCAAATTCCAACGTTCCTATTGCTGCGCAGGAGGGGAAAATGCAAACTCGCCCAGTTGCTAGCCGGAGGGCAATTGAATATTTTAACAGGGTACCTAGCTGTATGAAGGAAGGCGCTGCAGTAGAGTGGATAAACAGGTAGTGCAGAGCAGTTTGTTGGCTTTCAGTTACTTCTATATACGTGTGAATTCAAATGAACGTTGATTTGTTTGAGCAAACAATAAGGCCAATTTACAATGATAATAGTATAATAAAGAGCAATTGTTGTACATTGGATTTGTTTGCATTATGATAATGCAATGATGATGGTTGTGACGATTTAATGGCAATACTGACGGTTGATAGCGTCAACGTCAAGCCTCAGAGCTTAATGACATCGGCCTAAAAACCCAAGAACCACAAATTTATTGGACGACAGTCGTGAAAGCCTTTCACATTACATACAAGTGAATCTCGAGCATGGAACGCCTCAATTATCTCGGAATCGATTTTCACGATTTTTATGCATTTTGGGGTATGGAGGTTTTGCAATATTGCCGATCTTACGATGATATTTGCAATGTTGCCAGGTCCACCATTTAATCGGAAATATAATGAAATTTGTTATTTCAAACATTAACTACTTTCTGTGGAATACTTGTGTACTGGACAACAAGATGTAGATTTAGATTTGGAGGACGAAAGTATTAACAACAAAAGCACTTCATGGTCTGCTATGGAATAATACTATAACTAAAAAACAAAAAATGGTTACTTAAAAGCATAATACTATATTACACTATATGGAGCATAGGTATGGCCAATTACAATAACTGTCTCGGACATTACAGTAAATTGTAAATATTTTTTTATTGTATCATTATCTCTGTTACTCATGGCAACATGGCAACAGCGCACCGGGGTAAAACGACCGCGTGAACATTGTGATATATAGACACTTCCACCAGAGACTTTCGTCTGAGCGGTATCGGTATCGTATCGTTGTTGGTTGTCCACCATTTTGTAAAACACAATAAAGTTTGTTTTGATTATACACAGTATAAAGTTATTAAAAAATACAGTCCACTAGGGAATAATTCCCCACCATAACAATAACAATAAGGAACAAAACAGGAGCGGTCGAGTTAGACTACATGAGAAGATGCCTGAGTCACAAGAACTGCAAAGATATGGCAAAGAATGGGAATAGATTGCTCAATCACAAGACCATTAGAAAATAGAGTGCTGCAATGGTATGGTCACGTCCAAAGAATACCAGAACACAGGTGGCCAAAACGAATGTTGGAATGGGAGCCTCTAGGAACGAAACGTAGAGGACAAGCAGCACTAAGACGGGAGACTTACATTGGACACGCCATTATAGATAAAGACCTGAGAGTAGAAGAATGGAATATAAGAGAGCTGTGGAGGACAAAAGTGGCGAACTCTTAAGGCAAAATGTCGAAGAAGAGAAGTTGTTTCAAATGGATCACCCTGTATACTTCTATCTTTTTGAAATCGCTAAAAAATACTGTAATTTTTTGTTAGGTATGCCAAATCCTCATAATTTGGCAGTTACATTGCATCCACCCAAGTTACAACAACTATAGGTACCTATAAGGCAGCTATGGTAATTGTTGAGCAGTCAGGCATATTGTAAAATGAACTGCGAGGTTCAGAAATCGCATGGCTTGTTGTATTGGAGCAAACATGTAACATTTTAAGCATATGCTATAACCGCCTTCATGTTTCTTGTTAATTAATGCCTTATTTCAACTTGAGCGGATGCAATGTAGATTTAGTTGTAACTCCGAGATTATGACGTTTAGGTATGGCAAATAATATAGAAAATAATCAGTATTTTTCAAGGATTTCAAAAAAAAAAGAAATACACAGGGTGACCAATTTGAAATACAAAGTTTATTATTTCTCAGGAAAAACGGTAGATCTGACAACATTGTAAATACCATCGCAAGATTGGCCGTATTGCAAAACCCCCATATCCCAAAATTCATAAAGAGATAGTTGTATGTTTCAAATGTTCAACCAAGAGGTGAACAGTGGGGGCGTTGTAGTGTACTACTCGTGGGAATTACTGGGCATTGTACAGGAGTTAGTGGACATTTTTAAGCATTACCAGGAATGATTGGACATTACAAGATGTTAAAGGGGTGATACACGTACGAACTTTAAGTACGCGGTTTTTAAGTTCGCGAACTTACTCGGCTCGACGCGGTGACACACGTGAGGCTGAAATCACTCATTTTGATAATTTTCCTAGATAAACAAAACTTTTAACAAACGCTAAACACGACAAGCGGTGCGCATCGATGGCCTGCTGAAACAAAGTGGTGGCTCGCGGCTCGCAGTACAAGCCGAGACAAGCTACGACCAAGATTTCAAACCAGTTGGATCGCCGACGGCTTGGGCGAAGGTTTTAAAGTACGCGTACTTACGGTGACACACAGGCGAAAAAGGTCGTCGAGCCATAATTACGCGTACTTGCTCGTACGTGTATCATCCCTTTTAGAGAGGAACTACAGGGCTAGTGGACATGAATAAGAAATTTCAGGAATATCTGAGCGTTACAGATTCTGAAGGTCAGGTCAGTGGCGGCGGAATAATAATAAAAAACGATGATTCCATAACTCTTCCATAACTTCGAAAGCATTAATCTGATTTCAGTTAAATTCATAGTAGAGATTGGCTATGCAAAGGACTAAAATGCTTTGAAAATGGATAATTCTAGTAGTGGGAGGAAAAAATATATTAAATTCTCAATCTTACTTTTAGGCACTTTAAAAAGTCCTGATCGTTTTTCTATAAATGTTTGAAGATTTAAAATTACGATAGAAACTAGATGGGGAGTTGGTAACTCCAAAAATATGGATATTATGAAAGTACTTTCTGTTCTACGAATGTTGGACCCAGGGAACTTCCTGTTATTTTTAAACCTAGCCGATCATGTACTCATCTTTATTCAGAGAATGAAAGTAATGAGAAGCTCTCCAGTGACGACGGTATAAAAAAATACAAAGAAAATTTTAAATTTGCTCAGGCTTCGGTTTCAGTCGTATTCGACGACCTTGATAGTTCTTCAAGGTTACATTGAGATAATTCGGAGGAAAGAGGATATTGGGCTCCCAAAACTCCCCTAAATTATTGAAAATTTATTACTGTGAAGCATCAACTGAGTCTGGTAACAGGGTGGTGATGAAGTTGTCCTAAAATGTACCATGGATGTACGTAGTTGTAAAAGGACTGAACGAAACCATAGTTTCAATTAGGGTTGTCCTGGAAATCACTAGACATTGGTGGAGAAGAATTAGTAGGATTTACTGGGCATTAGTGGAGATTGAGTGGAAGTAATGCCCATTTTGGGCATTAGTGTACAAAATTTAGGTCAGCGGGGAGATCAGTAGCCTAGTTCATAATTTCCATTACCGAAAAACAGCTTGTGGTTGAATCAGTGGAATATCGTAACTCAAGAATACATTAATAGCTTCGAAGTACTCTCTACGATGTGTTCTGTAGTAGCAAAAAATGCCCCAAAGCAAAGTGCGTTTGTAGGAGGACAAGATGAAGAATATTTTGTGTAGATGCCCTATAATGATCTAGACAGATACAAGCCCTATTTTTCTTTACTGGCTCACAAATAAAACTAGATTTGTTGAAATTGGCTGCTTAGTATCAGAGGAATAGGGCAAGAATATAAAATTCAAACACAATTCTCAAGGATCACCACCCTCCGAAGTCTACTCACAAAAAGAAAGCACAAGAATGAACATCAAGAAACTAAAAACTGCATTTACGGAGTGCCATGTAGATGTGGCAAAGTATACCTAGAAGAAACGAAAAAAGCTATAGAAGCTAGAACTAAGGAGCACCCACTCAACAACTAGAGAGCAGAAACAGGAAAGTTCGAGATAGCAGATCACGCTTGGACCGAGCTCCACAAAATTATTTTTTGAGAATTAAGGGGAAGTAATACCCATTTTGGGCATTGGTGTACAAAATTTAGGTCAGCGATTTACCCCTTGTGTTCAACCCATATTATGTGTACATGTGATTATGGCAGAACGCACACGAAATGTTGCAGCTATTTGACTTGTACATATTTGGTATATTATTTAAATTTATACCAATGCTAAAATGTGACAGGCTCCAAACATACATCTGCTGTACCGCACTTCAGATTTCGCCAGGTGCAAAATTTCACACACAATCTCACCGCCGACCCAAAACATATCGATAAATTTTACTCCGGTCCCGGAATGATACGTGGAGTGGTCAGCTCAGATAAAGACGATGCATCTTTCAACATTCGCAGAGCGCATGCAAATGGAGGTGGGAGGCGCCCAGTGAACGAACAAGTGGGCATTTATCTTGCTTAAGACACATAAAATATACATCGGGCCTCGTGATAAATCTTTATTTAACAACATGGAGCGGAATCCTGGCCAGAACGGTAAGTGAATTAGGTCAGTCCCCGCAAGAGCAATCGATCTGCGAATGGCGCGGACCTCCACAACGCGCCGCGGCTGCTGGAAGGTTTCATACAGGGTGGATCGAAGCTTAAAGATACTCGGAAGTCGGCACCTAATAATAATAATAACAATAATCTTATGCAACCACACAGAGCCAAATATTCACTTAATCACCTTCCATCTGCCGAACAAGTGATGAACGCACAATGTTACAAATGGTGTGGTACTAGTCCCGCACTACGAGGTCCCTTGCCCAGACTGATTTTTAAGACAACAAACAAATACTATGCGCAATAAATGCCAATGTAATACCATAATACCTAGATGATATACATACCGTACATTTCCAACAAAAAAAAAGTCATATGAAGTAGGGTCCGATTTTCAACTGTTTCAGAGATAAATTGAATTTTAGAGATCTTTATTAAAACGTAGACTCCAAACCTCCTAACGAAGACCCTAATAAAACAAAATTTTATTGTCGATTTGGAAATAAGTCCATGGAAAATATTCTATCACGTTATTATCGACTGAAACCACGCGAGATAATGTCAAAATCAGCATGTACTGAAAAGCGACTTCATCGCATAAACCGTATACGAACACAATGTCTTTCTTCATCTGTAAACATAAGGATCACTAGTGTCACTACCACTCTAGATGGAACATGGACGTACTTACGCTGAAGCTGGAACTGTAGATGACTTTTACACAATACTTTATAATGTGGCTTGCAAGTTCTGCTTGATTACCTAGCAACGCTTTCTTAAAATCTCTTGATTACCTTTTAGAAGACGAATCCATTTTAAATTAATACTTGAAGTTTTCTTCTAAAATCTTACAATTTTGAGACCCTATACAGAAGTTTTGGTTATATTTTGACTGTAAAGTGCACGCTTAATTAATTGATGATTTTTTAAAATAGATTCATTTTTTCGTAATGTTCTTGAAGTCATTTTTCAACACTACCTCGCAAAGTCTCTGACGCATAATCACTAAACTTTCTTTTAATCGATAATGACATGATAGCATATTTTCCAAAAACTAATACCAAAAATTCCAAAATCCGACAGTAAAATGTGGTTTTATTAGGACTTTCATTCGGAGGTTTTTCGGTTAGAAATTTCTAAAATTCAATTTATCCCTGAAACAGTTGAAAATCGCATCCTATATTATATGACCTTTTTGTTGGAAATGAGGTATACAATCTTCTCCAAAAGTCCTTTTCACTTGTCATAGATTACCCGATATATGCTGCTACAGCGACTACACTCATAGTCAACGGCCAAAAGGGTCTAAAGACCAAACATCCAAGAGGTTTATACCAAGACTAAACTTCGTTGCTTATATGTCCCTCTTGGTTTTTTTGAAACAAAGACAATATTATTAAAAAAGATCTAGTACGCCTCACGCAAAACACCAACATCAACCGTTCAGAACGACAGAAAAGATGCTAACAGTATTTTTTGTGAAAACAGTCAGTACGGTCAAAAGCAGTTCTATTCACTCTATAAAGCTCTATAAAGCTTCTGGCACTGTCCAGTCGATACGCATAACCTCAAAAACCACCTCCACAGAATTCAAACATCCGAAAACAACACAAAAATCAGCAGAAAATAGCATAAAATAATTGAAAAGAACCGAGAACAACAGAATATAACAGAAAAATAACCGGAAACAACAGGAAACAACGCAAAACAACCGAAAACAACGGAAAACTATACAAAACAATAAACAATAACAGAGAACAATGGAAAACTACTCAAAGCAATCGAAAACGTCAGAAAACATCAAAAAACAACACAAAATATCCGACAACAAGGGAAAACTACAGAAAACTACGCAAAACAACAGAGAACAATAGAAAACAATATAAAACAACGGGAAACTACAAAACTACCGAAAACAACAAAACTACACAAAATAATAGAGAACGACAACAAATAACTAAAAACTATATCAAAAACCGAAAACAAGAGAATGCAAGCAACAGAAGAAAACCGAAAACAACAGAAGACAACATAAAACAACAAGAAACTGTACAAAACAACCGAAAATAACTGGAAACGACAGAAAACCCCTGTGATCCCCTATCCACTGTGGATAGGGGATCCACTCTGGATAGGGGATCACAGACTATCCTGTCTGAACCTGCACTGTTTGGGTCTGAAGTCCACGGGCGGTAATCGACTCTATAGCGGTGGCTCTCAATGACTTTATTTATCATTAATGAGATGTGTACAGAATTTTCTGGCGGAAATTAACTTTTGCAGAAAGTCTAAAATGACTGGGCAGGCAAGCCGTTGTCGTGGAACAACACAAAGACCGTGCAGCGTTCAACGTTCGGAGTGTATAAGAACCGTTTAATTAATGGAACGTAACCTGGGGCGTTCCGAAGATTCCTGGCAGTCGAAGTCCGCCAGTAGATTCCTCAGGAAAAACTCCTCGGTGACACACAACAAATTAGGGAAACAGCTCGAACGGCTCCAATTTAGATCCGTTGCCGTCCTCTGTCTCCTTTTACGCCCCGAGGAAATTGTCTTTACGGCAGGGACGAAAATAAAAGTTTTCCTCTGACACTCTCCTTTTTGGGTGCATATGACTGCGTACTGGAGTACTACGGAAACCCTGAGGGACGACATACATCAAAAACTAAGTGACAGTTGCTGTATAACGTTAGATACTAATGGAAATTCCCAGTTAGTATTTATAAATTTCTAGATACTACCAGATGTTTGCAGTGACTCGTTACTAATAGCTACTTAATCTTAATTGATACTTAGGTTTCAAATGATTTGCGCGGACAAATTTATTCCAAAGTTAAGCTTAACTAAAGCCTACCTCATTCTAGATAACAATTTGGCAACATCTGAATTGACAGTTGTTCTGTGGATGGCATTACTATACGGTGACACTCAGCGACGTCCTACTCTGACACTTGTCGTTGGTATGGCTCCTAAAATTAAAAATATAACCTCCAAATATATATAAATCTTAAAGTATTTGACTATCCAACCCGTCAAAAATAGCGAAATTTGGGCCTACAGTGAATGAGTTAAATGCTTCTTACGTTTCTTCCTTTGCATCTACGTTTTCTTCAGGGACCGTTAGGGTAATTGTTCTTTAAAACACCATTAGCGATTTCTGTTGCAACCAACTTTAAGAGACCTTTAAGGAATTAATTGAAGGATCGTTAGCTAACTAGCCAAATTTCGCCACTTAGCTGACCCTTACAACCTTCAACCATGAATATTGGGAGAAAAATAATAGCTTTAAAGGTTTGGACCCACAGATAATTTAGCGATTTGTATATGTTTGGACGATATATTTTTAACTTTACGAACCATAACACCAACAAGGGTGAGACTAGGAGGTTTTTTTTTTGAATAAACCGTCTTTATTAACAAACTCACGTGTTTCTCTTTCCTAATGAAAATGCTACTAAATCTTTTAATATTTCAACTAAACTAGCCACTTTCTTTTTTGTTGCACTTTATTCTAGTGCTTATGGTATGACGATGATTCTTAGTGAAAGAGACATAAGGTCAAGGTTGAATTTTCCACTACTAAGAGAAGGTCTGCTTTTTCTATTTAGTGATACTGTTGAGAGGATTACTGACATTAATTTTTTTGTTTCAGGTAAGAAAATGGGAGCAGAGCTCCTGAGAGCTTTTCGTATGTAAGTGAATATGCACAAATTTTTTTTTATTTCATTTAATAACGTGGATTATGTTATATGTATACTATGTATATTCATAGGAACGATGCAAAATGAAAACGTCAGAAATGGAATTTACTATATAAAAAGATTATATGTTCTCTTTTATCAGTTTTGCTTGACGTCAATCACTAAATTAGTTTTACTAATAATTGATAAAATACGTTATCTGTAAGATTTGTCCGAGGGCCCTACTGAGACTATTAGAGTGCTGGCCAACGAAAGAGCAGATCGTCTAGCTACTTTAAAGCTAATGGTTCCTGTATTGCGCTTCAACCTGTGCTGGGGAGACACTAGATCAGTCTTGACTTGGTTGGCCTTAGCAAGGGCATGGTTAGAACAACAGAACCAGATTTGGATGTATCTTAACGCTGTTTCCCTTCACCAAAGAAAGTGAGCAACCTCCGTCGTTTGAGACCATATGCCGCCATTTCTCTATGGTCCATTGTCTGTAGTCTTTCTGCTTGGTCTCTATGTCCCCTTGCGAGACATAGATGTCTCTTCTCTATTCAGTCAGCAGATGAACCTATTACGACTTGCAAGGCTTTACTAGATACTGTGCCACGGCTCAACAAACAATCAGCTGTCTTACTCAAGACAGGTCTGGGAATGCTTGGCGCCGATCCCTTTGCGCATCGATATTTTGGGTTACAGAGAGATACATTTCAACAGCGGCGGCACGGCAGGGTCATGGCTATCTACATAGAATATGAGTATAGAGATAAACAATATAGATCACAGCGCAAATCTAGTACTTTATGTGATCCTTAATGTTTACCTTCCTTTTACACCACATAAGTTGAGTATTACTTCTTAATTCTGCCCTGTTGTACACTTTTTTTTACTCTTCTGTCAGGGCGAATGAAGCTATCCCAAAATGGCGTCGCTGGCGTCAGATATTTGCAACACGTCATCACAAAGGAACTGACCGTGAGTATCTGATTGTTTGTTGAGTCGTGACTGTGGGGTAGGCACTGGTCACCCTCAGCATACAGTGAATTGCGACAGTGTTGATGTACGTTTTTCCTTTTAATAATAATAATAAAGCTTTAGTGTCCTTCAGAAACATGTTCCATTTGCAGGACAAAAATTATACAGACATAAATTGATTTTTCAAATTGCAAGTTATCTTGTAACTACTTACTAATACATATACAAAATGACAGGACGAAGAAAGACATAAAGGAGAAGAAACTTAAAAGATACTTTATAAATCAACTAAACTTATACGTATATCCAATAAATAATAATTTAATTTAATTTAATTTAATGCGCGGTACCGTTCCGTGGCAGTGTTCAGAATTGACCGTAGATTTTCAAAATTGATGTCACAGTCACCACAAAGGTTATTAAAAATACCAATCATATATTATGATATAGGAGAGTTGAGACCTAAATTTGTACGATATTGATTATCCCTGAAAAACGGTGCAGTACGTAGAGAGACAAGTGGTATATTAAAATTAATCTCAGCCAATAAATGTTCACAGTCAATTAAATTATGAACTAGATCATACAAAAAAAAACCAGCGACATATGCGCTCTCCTTAGATCTAGACAGGTAACGTCATAACAATCACATAAAAAACAACAATGTCTTGTGGACCCTCAGAGACTTTGTTATTACAATGCAATTTAGTAGGGATTCTCGAAGAATTATTTTTTTCATATATAAAAGCCCAAAACTGCTTGGAATCGTCATAGATTTGAGACTCAACAATGTTTATGTAATTTTTGTATGCCGCAGCAGTTTGTAACTTAATTAAGGGCCTTAATCGTTTATACGGGGGACTGATATCTCTTGTACTTTCTCAAATACTGTGCCTTAATTTTAATATTTTTTATAATTTCCGACGTATACCACTTAGGATAAGTCCTTCTGAAGTACTTTGCTTTTGGAACGTGCTTCTCAAAAATGCTATATAACTTATTGTAAAATGCATCAGTGCAATTGTTCACATCAGAAAACTGTTGCTTCATGAACGATCAATCTACATGAAGTAATGCCTCATATAATGATACAAAGTCTGCCTTACGGAAACTAAAAGAATTATCTAGAACGTTATGATTAAATATGTCAGGATTATGTGTTACTTTAAAGCTTATAAACAAAGCAGGGTGGTAGATGTCTGTTGGCACGATAGGTTCTATGTCATGTAAAACACTTACTCCTTCAATATTTGTAATAACTAAAATCTAGTAATCTTGACATGTGCCCTATGTCATACTGGAGCTCCGTAAAGGACAATCAACTGGACGAATCTGTTCAGAAGTGCTCATTTTCTACTGTTGGATCCTCTGATATTCGGCATCTTCAGTGTAGAGAACATTGCCTTGGTTGAAAAATGCCGTCTACGCCACTGATCGCGTAATGAGCATCTCGCAACTCTTAAAAGGTAAAAATATGCCTTTGTGTGCGCTGCTTGCAGTTTCTATCGAAGATCGCCAGGTGATTAGAGGTACAGATCATTATCGTGCCTATGCGGCAGTGGTTAACTTTCAGTTTTATTTAGAGCCATTAGCAGGCGTTATACTACAAGCAATAATGAAAGCGAGAGTTCGTTATAGCAACATAATGTTGAGCTGTAACGTACTAATGGTGATTTTATGCACGACAGCACGACCTTTAGCATGGCTTGACCCCAACGACGAAGAGTTGACCATGTATACAGGGTAAACAAGGTATTTATGAAAATTAATGAACTTAGACGAGTACAACAAACGAAATGTAGCCGGATTCAATGAATTTGGATAGGTTAGAAGAAGTAGATAAAGATTTTATTTGGTTGAATCATTTGTAATGCCTATTACAAGTATTGCCACCCTCGAAGGTACCACCTTGTATGACGATATTGACATATTTATGACATTATACATCATAACTATTCTTCATTACCAGTATCTCCTGTCGGCGTGTAAGATGTACGCTGGGACGGCTTACGTCTATCAGCACAACGCGGCTCTACGAGTGCTCTACTATCATTTAAGGCACTCACACGGTATCGATGGGACACCGGTGCTGCCATACGCTCCAGGGGATATAGAGTCCTTTACGGAGAACGAGAGATGCCGGGTGTACTAGAACTGCTCGTTCCCCATGCTCGAGCTTGAACAGGCAAACAAGCCCAACATAATGCTTCTCGACCACCAACAGAAGACGATGTTCGTTCTGGAGTTTTCGGCACCTGCCGAAGTGAACATCGCCTCAAAGCGGACTAAATATCAGAAATTGCTCGGACAACTTCGCAGTCCGTCGTAAGTCTGCTGGTTATGGTCAGTGGATACTGGATCCCTAGGTGGAATGAGGAATACGCTGTTCTCTGCACTGCGCAAAATACCGGCGGGCCTTGCGGCGGTGCACATCTTAGCCGCCAGAATGCAGAAGGCAGTCATCCTTGGGTCCCTTTGTATATTTAGGGCGCACGATTCGCGGACCCAGTAATTGCTCACCTCACGTTGTGAGGAGTAGTCACTGGGTGGTGGAACAGCAGCTCGGTGTGTCGGAGCCCGGGCTGCACTTTTTTGTTTTTTCAAGAATAATAATATACATGATAAAAAATACAAGATAAAACGCAAATAAAGAATACAAGATAAAATACAAATACAAAAGTGGTATAAATTCCTTTTTATAAATCGATATAAAAACTAACACAATTAAAACAACATTCAAGGCACTAGAAAACAAGGAGCTAGACTAGATAAACAAAAACAGTTATGCTTCAGAGGTTTGGCGGTATAACAAGTAAGTTTTGAGGTCCTTTCTGAACATATCGCTTTTACTGTTCATTTCCGGGGAATAGCATTATGGATATTAACAGAATTGTAAGAAAAAGAACGTCCAAGAGCTGCTGGTCCCCCCATGACACATTAACCTTAATTTCAGCTTTGAAACCAGGTACGCAGGCCCAGTTATAATCTTTTGAACCAAACCAGCTAAATGTAGTGATATCCTGTTACGTATTTTCAACCATTACAATGTTCCATATGCATGCAACCAAAAGGATAAACCTTACACAGGAGTTCTGTAATTTTTGAATTTTGGCCAAGGATTGTTGGTTTATTTATTTAGCGTATGGCTACATCACAGATACTTAAACTGCATTTACAGTGTATACATACATATTATATATGAACAGAGTGAACAACACGTTACAAACAGTCATGATAATAAACAAACGATATTAAGATTCTACAAACAAACGTCCAGGTTACAAATATACTCAATTGACTCCGTTGTCGCAATCAAAAAGTCGGATGGAGAACCATTGTAGGACCTTTGCGGACATTCCTCCACCAGGTGTTGGATGGTTTGTCTTTCAGCGCCGCAATCGCAATTTGGGGATGGTATTTTTCCCCACCTGAAAAGTGAGTCGGCACACCTGCCGCAGTTCGTCCTTATTCTATTGAGTGTTGCCCAGATTTGTCTTGGTTGGTTAGAGCCCTCCGGTTTGCTTGTGATGCACGGCATGTTCCGGTTGGCAGGTGTTGCATTTTTCTCCCAGTCCTCTCTCCAACGTTCAGTTGTCAATACAACACTGCTTGACAATAACTTCAATAAGTTATTGTCAAGCAGTGTCTTTGCAGATTTTAGGGGCGGTTTTCTTGAGCGAAGCCTACTTATATCATTGTCGGCAACTCCAACGTGAGAACGGAGTGCAGGATCAGCTTTAATTTTTCTGTACTCCCTAACGAGAGCACGTTCACGGCGGATGTGTGGTGGAGCTATGTGGCTTAGTGCAGGTAGCCAGTAAGTGGGCGTGGGCCTGATTGTGCCTGATATAATGCGCATAGTTTGATTGAGTTGGACAACAACACGGTTGGTGTGCCGGCTGTTAATCCACACCGGTGCACAGTACTCCGCGACGGGGTACACCAGACCCAGAGCTGTTGATCTAAGTGTGGACGCTGAGGAGCCCCATGTGGTTCCACATAGCTTGTATAGCTTAGCGTTCTATCCAGTGTGACCCCCAAATACTTTGGGTGATTATTGTGGCTGAGCAATCTGTCTTTAAATTGTATTTTAAGTTCGTAGTTAGCCATTCTATTATTTAGGTGGAAACAGGATACCTCCGTCTTCACGGCGTTGGGCTGCAACCGCCAGTCGCAGAAATATCTTCCGAGGGTAGCCAAGTCGTTTGTTAGGATTTGCTCAGTAATCTCTACTTCTTTGTGGCTTGTAGCAAGCGCCCAGTCATCTGCGTAACCAAACTTTTTCGATATAGTTTCCGGCATATCGGCAATGTAGAGGCTGAAGAGTAGAGGAGCCAGCACCGATCCTTGTGGGAGGCCATTGTTCAATTTCATTTGGGTACTAGTCTTATCGCCCATGATGACCTGGAAGCATCTGTTAGATAGCATGGCGTTGATGACATCAGTTATTTTTCTGCATGGGATAGCTCGCATTAATTTATATATAACTCCCTGCCGCCATACCGTGTTATATGCAGCTAATAAATCAATGAAAGCAGTGGACGTTTTTAGTTGTTTTTGGAAGCCTGTTTCCACATAGTTAGTCAGGGATTGTTGGTCATTGATTATGATGTAGTCGAGGATGTAGTATGGACAAGTTAGGCATGGATTCAGATTCAACTATCATATATCAACCTTTATATAAAAGATAGACAGAAGAAAAGGGTAGGTAGTTACCTACACCTGATAAAATGTCATTCCAAGAATATCTCGAGTATCTGTAGGTGCAGGTGACCTGTTATTGCACTTGCACTCATACATGTGAGTCTTCCTTGTTACCTGCGCTTCTCTTCTATTCGCTTACATACGCGTAAGTATGTGCACTTCTCCTTCAAGTCAAACCAGTTCCTATAATTGATTGTCAGTATTTTTTCTTAATTAAACCGGCAGCATTGCTTAAAACGGAATTTCTCAACGTTGGTAGCATTTATAAAATCATATAAATTAAGTTCGTTATCTTAAACGATCACTGACCGATCTGGATTCGATGTGCATCGTTGCCACAGTTCCTGGAATTATAAATAAAGGGTACTAAGTAGGCTTTGCAATACTGCTTTATTTATTTCATATTTCATCTCACGAGAGATCAGATGCCGCATAGGAGAAGTCAGGACCAGCCAGAACGCAACTCCTAAGATGCTACGTATTCTCTAAGTTCCTATATGAAGTGGAAACCTTGACAGTCACTTTATTCAAACGTTTAGAGGTCTTTGAGGTATGATGCTATCGCTCCTCATCAGGATCTCATCCACTTACTATGTCAAAAACAACACCGTGATCTGACGAATGCAAAAGGAATTAGAATTTATACATAGTGTGTAAGTTAGAAAGTTGAGATACCTTGGGCATGTGATGCGTAAGGAGAAATACCAACTTATCCAATTGATTCTCCAGGGCAAAATAATTGGTGGAAGAGGTCAGGGGTAGCGACGAACACCATGGCTGAGGAATACTAGACAATGGACGGGGATTACTACACGTCGTTAGCTGTCAAGCCGATCTGGGCGACCTTTGCCTTTATGTAATAGTTCGTCAGTCAGTTTGTCATTCCATCGGCCTCGTCACCCAGAAGTCAGAGGCCTGAAAAAGAAAGGGAGAAAGAAGTAAGAAAAGCAAAGAGAAAAGTGCAACTGTTAGAATAGGCATCGTTGAAATAACTATGGTAATTGTGATGCTCTAAATACATTTTTTTTGGGATCAGATGTTGCGAAAAAGGGAATTTATATGACTCAAAATTCTGGTTGCAGTGCGAGTCGCGGCCTGGAATGTTTGCGAACTTGCTCGACCGTGTAATCCAGAGTCACGCAGCAAATGGTTGCTATGCGATTCCGTGTTGCATAGCGCCGCTGCATCTGCGTTTTGATGTAGACCTTTAAACATATCAAAATCTTTATGCAGGGTCTCGTTTGAAACATACCAAAAGGCATTTGTAATAGTTCTCAGGAGCCTGCTTTGGAGTACCTGCAAAGCTCGCATGTGCGTCTTAGCTATAAACCAGCAAGCCGCACATGCGTAAGTAATCGCAGGTCTAATAATAATTTTGTACAGCCGAATTTTGTTAACCAGACTTAAAGTTCTACATAACAAAGGATGAAGCTGTGGAAGTGTAATTTGGAATTTGGCTTTTACCGTCTCAGCATGATTTTGCCATGTCATGTCATACCCTTGTCTAGTGTGACACCAAAGTACTTGACGGAAGAGCTCCACCGTAATAGAGTATCGCTAACAGAGACCTCTGGCGGGGTGATAGCCTCTATTTTAGAATGGCTGATTTTGATAAGCTACCGATCCGCTCACTTTAGCACTTCATCCACCGCTGTCTGTAGCCTGTCATAGACTAGGTTGCTCGAACATGACTGAGCAACTAGTGCGGTGTCGTGAACATAGAGATAGACCTCACAGCCGCTGGGACTAGGGACATCGTAGAAGAGTAAAGTATTGGTCCAAGGACCGAACCCTGAGGAACACCGGCCTTGACAGGACGTATTGTCGACAATACATTGTCAGTTTTAATCCGAAATATCCTTCCTTCTAGAAAGGATTTCAAAAGTTTTGGGAGCCAAAGAGGAAAGCTCTTTTGGATTAATTTATAGAGGTGGCCCTCATGCCATACTTTGTCAAGGCAAACTAATGGGATGATAATCCTGGGGAAACATCGAACCGGCTTTTTTTGAGATCATAATAAGTTCGGTGACCTTCCAAGCCTTGGGGAAGTAGTGAGTCCAGTATGGCAATTCTGTAACTTTCGCTATAGTAACGAAAGCAGACGAAAGCGAAGCTAATCATTTACGAAAACGATTTTTGACGGCATTCCATAACCAACGTTTAACGCTTCGTTAAGCTTTCGGCATGGAGCTGGATGACTCACAAGCATTCACGAGTTGACTTAAATATCTCTGGATGAGACTCTGCGAAATCCAGAAATGCCGACCATTGCGAAGGATTAGTTTTTTCTCTTTGATTCATTGCTGGTAATTAACTATACAAATAAATTTAAGCGATTTGTCACTTTGACACACAGCAATAATAACGTCAAAACTTGACAAACAAGATCCAAAATCTTTCGCTATCGCTTATAACGTTCGTCTGCGTTCGTTATATCCGAGTCGGAACGAAGACATTTATGGAATACCGAAACGAGCGAAAGCGTCGGAAAAATGTCGCCATCGCTTCGCTATCGCTTCGCTATCGCTTCGCTATCGCTTCGCTTAGAGTTACACCAAATATGTCACAGCTTTTGACAGGAGTAGCCTCAACGCTTTGTTAGTGATTTGATCCTTTCCACATGCTTTACGCAATTTGAAGTCTTTAGTATGGCAGAAGCTGCTGGTTTGCAGTAAGGAATCATTGGTGATTCCTCGGTTGACCTTCTGTGGAGGAATTTTCCGAAGAAGTTACCGAAGAAGTTTTTTCGAAAGAGGATCCACCCACAGAAGCATTGTCACCATACCGACCATTAGCCCTGAAGTATTTCCTGACGGATCTTACAATTTGTCGCTCCTCATCAAGGTCATTATTAAGACCATAATTGGGTGAGAACTGATTTTCCATCTTATTCTCCGTCCTTTTACCCTCGGGAGGGTGTAGTGATACTATTCAGGTATGTATTTGGATTTCCTGCTGCCATGCGTTTCTGTCTTGTGCTAAATGTATTACCCCGTATATTGAGTGGCCGGTCATATCTTTAAGTCTATCGGTCCGTCTCATTGGGTACCTTCCTCTAGGTCTTTTTCCCTCAACTTTCCCTTCTATCATGAGGCTTTCCATCTGACCTCTTGTTCTTGTTATGTGTCCAAAATAACTGAGGTATGCCTTATTTATTTGATTTAGTAGGCGCTTTTTGATTTGTAGCTCTTGTAGGATGGAGGCGTTGGTTCTATGTTCCATTCATGATACTTTCAGAATTCGCCTGTATACCCATAAAAAAAGGCGTAGCAATGACCAGGGTATCGTCGGCTTACCATAGCTGATTTTCCATAGCATTAGCGAAAACCTTCACCTTATCACTAGTCGTAAAGGCCATGCCTCCTGTACAATCGTCGGGGCTAATCATTGGCGATTGACGATATTCATTAAAAATTCATTTATGCTCTTGAAATACGTTTAATTGTAAATACATCAAACATCGATATATTACCCACTGACAAAAGATCCACTGAAAGACTGGACACTCTGTGTATGAAAATTTGGCATGGCATTTTTGACTGACATCCGCGCCATCTATTCGGGTTGCGTGTGTCACTACAATGCATTCACGAATCGATTACAGGAAACTGTAGATATTCACGACCTAGGTCAATCTAAAAAGTTTGGTGTAGGTGACCGACGATAGGTGGGGTAGGTTACGAAAAGAGCGGGCTTTTTGAAATACCATATAAGCTTATTCAGCCTCCAGACAACGTGGTAACTTGTCATAACAATTTACCTTACTCATTCGTTACCTGTTTTGAAAATGGACCTGATTAAAAAAAAATTAAAGCATTAATTTAAAAAAAATGGAATTGATAACTGGCGTAATAATAAATAAAACTGATATTGTTCACGACACGTACTCCATTTTTTTTAATTAGTGTATTAACTTTTCTAATCGGTGCAATTTTCAAAACAGGTAATTAATGAGTTAGGTAAATTTTTGTGACAAGCTACCACGTTGTATAGGACATTCAACTGATTATGTAAGAATGGGAATATATTAGATATGCATTACTGTAATAAAGCAAAACAAACCCTTTTGTAATTTATTTCAATACGACAATTGCTTAAATAAAATCAGCTACACAAGGTACAAAAACAATTCATATAAAAGTAAAGCATGATTTATTCACTAGAATCACTATTTCATGATAATTGCAATCCTTTGGTGGCATATAATTTGAAGAGTAAAGAGGTAATATTCCTTAACTATTCATATTAATGCAGGCAAGATGTTTGTACATTTGTAGGTTTGGGTTGCCATTCCGTTCTAACTAGCGTCTCTGTATACGTTGATCAGATGGGATTTAATGTCTGAAATAAAAAAATGTATTTTTAGACTATCGGACCTCACCTTCAATGCAATGGTTTCCCAAAGAGAGGGAATGCTGCACACCTTCATGGCAGCGTATGTGATTGTGAACAGTAATACAAGTTATATAAGTATGAGTAGTAGTGTTTAGTAATGCATTCAAATGATATATGTATATTTCATGTAGAAATGATCAATCTTGTATTAATTTTGCATTAAAATTCACAATACAAAAATGAGGTGAGCGGTATAAATCAGGCAAATCACTTACCTTCGCGCATCCACATTCTTGCAATTTGGCGCAAGACAACGGCGTAAATATTTAGAACCCATTCCTAAATACATATAGACAACAATAGGCAGACAAAAATCTCAAAGGTAGTGCAAAATTGCAAAAAGACGCCAATCGACAAAAGCGAGCAACGACAATGTCAGTTACGACAATGGCTGTCAAAATGACGTTAGGCGTAACAATTGGGCCACTTCTATTGATGCATCTAGAAATCTGTTTGAAACAGAGTTGGCTGATCAATAGTTCACGCAACCCCGCTAGGTGTGCTAGGTGGCTAGCGCTAACGCCGCTACACAGGGTCCTCATTTGAGTTTCACACCCCTGATATTACCTACTGACATTATTGACAGGTGATCGAGGTGATCGAAGAGAGAGACATGAAAGAAAGTACAGAGTGTTGCCGCATACAAAGTAAGTATCTAAAACGGGTGATATACATGCACGAGCAAGTGCGCGTACTTATGGCTCGACAACCTTCTTTGCCTGTGTGTCACCGTAAATACGCGTACTTTAAAACCGTCGCGCAAACCGCCGGCGATCCAACTGGTTTGAAATCTTGCTCGTAGCTTGTCTCGGCTGGTACTGCGAGCCGCGAGCCACCACTTTGTTTCGACAGGCCATCGATGCGCAACGCTTGTTGCGTTTGACGTTTGTTAAAAGTTTTGTTTATTTAGGAAAATTACCAAAATGAGTGATTTCAGCTTCCCGTGTGTCACCGACATCGAGCCGAGTAAATTCACGAACTTAAAAACCGCGTACTTCAAGTTCGTACGTGTATCACCCCTTTAAGGGCAGCTGTAATTTTAGAAAATGAAAAATAAAATATTGTTATGCATTAACACCTCCAGGACTATGAATATGGGGAAGTTTTTCCCGTTTGCCATTGCTGAGCGATTTCGCGACTTTCCATAAGGGAGCACTCGAGCATTCCCTCATTGGACGGGAATTGAGATCGTACATTAAATTTATCTAGGGCGGCTGTCAACAGGATTATATGGATCAACGTGATTGCCAACATCTGTAGAGGATAGACACTGACAGAAGAAGGTACTTCAAATTGGTGATGTGGCAACATGAGAGTGCATCGAGCATCTTCCAATCCTCAGCTGTTTCCTTGTTTATTAAAGCGTGTCTTGTACGCTCAGACATATACAGAAAAGGATCGACTGGCTTACCTTCCATGAATATTCATCCTATGTGTGCATTTAGCAAGAACGGCTGTTCGAGACAGTTTCAGTAATAATTTACTCAACTGCAGATAATTAGTGGTGATATTGTCAGCCGTTGTTGATTCATAGTTTCATTGTCATGGCGCGACTCAGGGCTTTGTTGTAAATATATTCTTTAAGTTCTCTCATCGCACTTTCTGGCGTGTGAATACTAATTGCAGGAGGTGTTGGAATGCAATAAGCGGTTTGTGTTTTTTGAAATGTCATCGTTTTCGCTTTATGACTCTTATGCAAATAAATTGCTAACAAAGCCATTGTCTAAATGCGTATATTTTTTATTGTCTCTCTGTCTTATATGGGCCCGCACTACAGGTCTACTCTCTTTATGATATACTTGATAGGTAAGTATGTTTGAATAGTCATTTCTCTATGACTAATTATTAAGTGTTATAATTCTTAAGAAGTGGCATTTTTAGAAGTCAGTTCTAATCTTAGGTTCAATAGAACGCCGATCAAAATATATACAAAGTCGTCATATCTCATACCATATCTGCAATTACATAGATGTCTTGTGATTGTATGAGCATAATGTCAGAGATGACTGGGGTCACAAAAGGTAGGAAGCTAGAGTTAGCTGTCAGACTATTTTGCTCCTTTGAATGTTCTCAAACAAAAAATCAGAATACTGCGTTTAATCTGGTAAGATGCAAGCATGTCGGTCAAGTCTTTTCAAGGTACAAGATTCTTTCGTAAAGTGCTGAAGTATTAGACAGTCGCTTAGTTAGTGCTTTCTTATCAAGGAAAATGTGAAGACTTTCATTTTATTTAATACATCGTTATCGCCATCGCTTTTAGAAGTGGAATCACTATAATGAAATGCTGATAGGATCAATGGGAGGCCAAACACAGTATTTATTTTTTTTTTCAATTATCTGTTCAACATATTTCTTCCATAGGTTTTAGCGGCAATTTCAGTCACTGCATTTCTTACAGTAGTCAATTATGGTCCCCTTGGTGTTTCCTTATTTTTTCGTACTTTTACTTCCCACACCGATAGGAATCCCACGTTGTCTGCAACAAAATGTATACCACAGATGTATGTAATTTCCCCATAACAGTAGCGTGGTAACTACCGGAGATCGATGGCACCTCGTACCCCGCCCTGTTCGAAGTAACTTCGGACAAAGGTTACAGAATAAAATATAAGCAAAATCTTAGCAGCCCTGAAGGAAACGGATTAGTTTATGTAACAGGGTACCTCTTGAAAAAATGTTTGATTCAGCATATTTGCAATATTTGTGTAGATTTTGCCAGCTCATCAAAAGATCTCACAAACGAGGAATCTGTTTTTTGCAAATTGAAAGCATACACGGACACAAAATCTTTTGGTGGTTTGACAGTACCCTCAAAACATATTGCGGAGCAGGTAATAACAGTAAGTACCCTCAAAACATATTGCGGAGGTAATAAATATGGAGAATATTTTTATCGAATATTTCAATAGTGTTACTGCATGCAACGGAATTTTTTAAAAAATAGATATTCTGATATAATTCTAAACCATCCATGTAAAGACTTCCCTTTAAGCTATTTCATTTCTTTATACGTAAGAGTTCGCATTTGTTTTGCTTTAAAATCTATCAACCAGGATGTAAAAAATAATAAGTTCAGACCATTGAAAAGTTTGAAATTACAAATCTTGCAAAACTTGTAATCATACAGATATATTTCTTTAATATTATGTAGTAAATTAATAGTTTTATTACGTAACTTGTATATTTTATTATTATATTTGAGAATAAAATACTTGTTTACATTTAAAACAAAATATTTACTCATTTTATTCTTTGGTAACCACGCGGGTACTCCTTATTTTTGTATCGCCCTCGTAAAACACTATTTCGGGCTGTAAGCAGCAATAAATTGTGCCATGGCTTTTGACGATTGACCGACGGTGTCGGCATGGATTGAAGTGCGATTTCCTTTGTAAATACCGCGAGTGGGGTATCTTATATTTTATTCTGTAATCTTTGCTTCGGTTAAACTATATTTTGCATTATGATTGTCTTGGTATTGGATTGTCAAGATCCTCCGCCACACAATAGCACTTTTACTTCAAATGCTCATGTCACCAGCCTAAAAGTTGAATGACAACAGAAAATAATTTCTGGTTTGATTTCTGATTGTGAAATAATTTACTAGCCAATTCATACAGTTTGAGAAATTAAATCAAATTTGAGAGCAGTCGACAGAGAAGTTCTGCCTGTGCGCCATCTGGTACCCGAAGATAAGGGCAAACCAAGGAAAATCGCTGTTAAACAGCAACACACTTCTTTGTGGAACGCCACGGCGCGTTCGCTTGGCCTGACCAGAATAGCGCGCTTCTATATGCTGCTGCATATGAGGATCGATATACGAGGGTTGCTCTATATCTCTGTCAATCCACCAGTACGCAGACAGCTGTTTCACGCTTATTAGCAATCACCAGTGCGCCATAGGTCAATCGTCGTTACCTTCGGGTACCAAATGGCGCACAGGCAGATCTTTTCTGTCGCCTGCTCTCACATGCTTCACATGCCCGGTAGGCATTTGTACATTCCGTACATGTATACAGCACCTAGCATAATCCCATTGGTCAGATTTGAATTTTGAACCAATCAAGCTCTGAGTGCCATACGCGAGTATGGAATGTAAATAAGTGCTATATGCACTTACGGAATGTAGTAATGCAGCTGAAAATTTACAAAAAGGAATGCGATTTAAGCGAAAACCATTTTTCAACCATGTATTAAACTGCAGTAAACTTTATTACAAAGTACAAATTAAGTTATAGTAGGGTGCATAATTTTTGTTCTTCTTTACGAAATATTAAATGTAATAATTGCAAACATCTGGTGTAGTTAAGTTAACTAAGTAAGCAAAGAAAATATACATTGCCCACAGAATTAAAGACATTAAAGAATATAGTAGAACAAAAAAGAACGTTATATAAAATCAGAGGGATGAACCATGCATTGGGTTTATTTGTTTTAATATTTTGGGATAGACTAGGTACGTTGTTTCTTTGGCCTCAGTCAATAGGTTTGATCTATATTTTCTAGGACTCAGTTCAAAATATTTATAATTAGGAGGTAATTTTGCCCCAGCATGCATGGCGATTTCAAACATATACGAGTATAACATGTATAACCACCCTCTCTCGCTGCAATCGCAAAAATTAGAACAAGAGTCCAGCCATAGCCATACGTTTGACTTGCATACAACTATATTACATTCCGTAAGTGCATATGGCACTGATTTACATTTCATACACGCGTATGGCACTTGAAGTTTAGCGCTCAACGATATTCAATTCCGTAAGTGCATATGGCACTGATTTACATTTCGTACACACGTACGGCACTCGAAATTTGATTGGTTTAAAATTCAAATCTGACCAATGGGATTGTGTTAGGTACGGAATGTATAAATGCGTCCGGTAGACATGAAAATTCTGGTGCTCTCTATCTCCGTTAATAGACCTATGGCGTACTGATGATCGCTATAATAAGCGTGAAACAGCTGTCTGTGTACTGGTGGATTGACGGAGATATACAGGGTTATTCACGTTATTCGACACGGAGCATTATGGCTAAAGTATTTGATAAAAAAGAAAATAATTATTCGGGATGGATA
Source organism: Callosobruchus maculatus (assembly GCA_951848785.1). Lineage (NCBI taxonomy): Eukaryota > Metazoa > Arthropoda > Insecta > Coleoptera > Chrysomelidae > Callosobruchus > Callosobruchus maculatus. The sequence continues at coordinate 18,226,343 of CATOUR010000041.1, read as the reverse complement.
GAGACCCATAAAGGCTACATTTTAAAAATATTTTCATGATATACAGGGTGTCCCAAAAACACGAAATGTATCAAAGTTATGTTTTTTTAAATGGAACACCCCATATATTATTGCATATTCAGATTCCTTGGTGAATTCTAGTGTGACTTTATGTATCATACATGGTACCTAAAGCGAACCGTTAAGGTGTAAATCACCATTTTCGGTATAAGTAGATATCAGGAAAAAATTGAATATCGCAGAGATTACAAAATATAGAAGGCTGTGACTTTGCCATATTACTAAGCATAAAATGCATCAGCTTTGTTGAGACTGTCAAATTTAAATTATGTTTATGCTTGGAGAAATCGGTCGATGAATTAAGGAAACTTCGATCAGCGATAACTTGATTTTTTCAAATGGGAATGCCTAATTTTTTTTATACGGTTAAACGTAAAATTTGATAAGCTTTCTAATGATATAAGGTTGTGAATATCAATCTCTCGTAGTTTTCATTTAATTTTAAATTTTCGAACAAATCGGCGATTTTCAATTTTCCTACCTATAAGCAACGTAGCAGGCCATGAAATATAAACAAAAATCTGTTCAGCTAGAAGAAAACAACTAACTTAACTGAAAAATACGCACCAACTAGACTAAAGGGACAAGATTATAAAAATTCCTTACAACAAATCAACTCTCCCAGAAACAACTGCGATAACATCTCTAAGGTCAAAGACAAGCTGGAGTATGGCAGTAATAGATATTTTTACTGTCTACTGGCTACCGCAATTTACTAGAGGTTAAAAATTTCCAAGGCAAACAAAAACCCTCATATGAAACAGAAACAACCAGCGACTGTTGCTCCAGCACGCGACTATCAATCATATGTAATGGTGTAAAAAAGTACTAATTTGCATCGAAGTCGATACCTCTGACTGGAGCCCTTCTATTTTTCAATATCTATTAGCAATATTGCAAAAAAGGAATACTGACAAATCAGATTTAAATTTTCTGCCATTTAAGTTATGTTTTATAATTTGAACAAATTTTAATTCATTCTTTATTTTCTGCGACCTTGCTTATAGGTACTGAAGAATTTTCAGAACTCCAGTCAGAGGTACTTTTGACTTGAGTTTTGACAGAATTGCATAGTTTTTTATATCATTAAATGTGAAATTTTATTATGAAAATAATAAACTGCTTACAACATTCTCTAGTAGTTTTTACTTTATTTCAAAATTTTTAATGGTTTTGGAAATTGCCAATCTCTAGTATATTGCAGTAGCTAGTAGGCCGTGAAAAAATCCATTTTTGCCATACTCCAGCTTCTCTTTGACCAAAGATATGTTACCGCCGTTGTTTCTGGTTAGACTTTGTTTGTTGTGAGTAATTTTTATAATCTTGTCTCTTTAGTCTAGTTCGTGTGTATTTTTCAGCTAAGTTGGTTGTTTTCTTCTACCTGAACCGGTTTTTGTTTATATTTCATGGCCTGCTACGTTAGTTATAGGTAGGCAAATTGAAAAACGCCGATTTGTTTGAAAATTTAAAATTAAATGCAAACTACCAGAGATTGATATGCACAACCTTATATCATTAGAAAGGTTATCAAATTCTACTTTTAACCATATGAAAAAAAATAGGCATTCAAATTTGAAAAAATCAAGTTATCGCTGATCGAAGTTTCCTTAATTCATCGATCGATTTCTCCAAGCATAAACGTAATTCAAATTTGACAGTCTCATCAAAGCTGACACATTTTATGCTTAGTAATATGGCAAAGTCACAGCCTTCCAAATTTTATAGTCTCTGCGATATTCAATTTTTTCCTGATATCTGCTTATACCGAAAATGGTGATTTACACCTAAACGGTTCGCTTTAAGTCCCATGTATGATACATAAAGTCACAATAGAATTCATCAAGGAATCTGAATATGCAATAATATACGGGGTGTTCCATTTGAAAAAACATAACTTTGATACATTTCGTGCTTTTGGGACACCCTGTATATCATGAAAGTATTTTTAAAATGTAGCCTTTATGGGTCTCTATCCATCCCAAATTATTATTTTCTTTTTTATCAAATACTTTAGCCATAATGCTCCGTGTCGAATAACGTGAATAACCCTGTAGAGCAACCCTTGTAAAGTTTTGTTAAAGAAATAGTGCAGTCTAAAAAAGTCTCTCCACCACTGTGCCTATTTAATCCCCAATAAAAACTGCCGTTGTAATTAAGCCATAGAATGAAGTCGTAAATTCAACGTGAGCGACCGACGGCTACCACTTGCTCTAGTAATTGCTCAGTTGTACGGAGCGCGGAGACATCGCGGGAGGCCACTTTTGTTTAACAATCGACTGCGTGCTGCCCGGTCGCATAGGTGACTGGATTTTTTGCCTGCTAAAGCGTCCACTGACACATTCATGCATGCACAATGCGCATGCCTACATGCGGCGTCTCAGAGTCACGATCATCTTGTACAGTTACCTAATGGAAGGTAATCGAATACTGAGTGTAGCGCACCATTGTGAAGGGTATTAATTATTTCTGCATACGCGTTTTCACATATATCGTGAACAAAGTAAACTAAAAAAATGAAGTCAAGTTGATTGGCTCAGTACTTCCCACACATTACGGTGATACCAGTTTATTATTTTCCCATAGCATAAAGATTTAGTCTGAGATCCCCCTGCAACAAAATCATCGCCAGTACCCCCCCCCCCCCCCCCAAATTGTCATATGCCGCTAGGTCTTTCCTGCACATGACAATGCACAGCCTATTATCAATAATACAAACTTTTCAGTTTTACAACCCGCCTTCGTTACATAATATAGAACGATCTAAAGCAATACTCATATGTATATATCGGAAAAAAAGTCCTTTATTTTCTGTAATAGGCATAAGGCAATGTTCGGATAGACCTAAAAAAGTTATTTATGTCGCTAGGTCTTCCTTCACAGGTCAGTGGGTAGTCTATTATGAATACAATAAAAATTTTCAATTTTACAACCCCCCAACCTCCCAACCACCCCAATTTCCACCCCCACCCAAAAAAAGTAGAAAACGATCAGGAACACCTAAATCGCCTAAAAACTAAGTTTGGGGAATATTTGAAATTTTTCGTTATTTGCTAATTACTCCTCCGCCAATGCACCGATTTTCAAAATTATAGCAGCATTACCTACTACGACCCCACAGCATATCGCTGCGCAAATTTCATCACAATCCATTCAGCGGTTACTGAGATCACGAGAACAGAAGAACGCATACAGACAGACCGACAGACAGACAGACCGACGGAAATGAGTGACGTGGATTTTCGTTATGTAGACAAAAAGTGTATTATCTCAAAATCGAAAATTTTCGCGATTACAATACTCCCCTCACCTATCGGTGTGGGAAGTAAAACACGCCTTCGAAGAACAAAAGTTAAAATAAGCTTAGAACAATAATGAACGAAAAAAATAGTATTATCCTCGGTATTATCCTTAAAAAAGCATCGGGCGCTCGATTTATGATTAATATGGCACAAAGCGCCCACGCGTTTTTCACTTACTAGTATTTTTCGTTCATTATTATTTTAAGCTTATTTTAAAAACTTTTTAATTCTATGTTCCCTAAAAACGTGTTTTTTATTTTTTTTAACTATATTTATTTTTAATTTTTTAAATAACTTTATCATTAAGGCGTGTTTTTTTTAAAGTGTATCCATAGCATCACCGTTAAGTTGATTTTCATACTCTGTTGATGAACAATTGTTTTTGATCAATATTCATCGGATAACCAAATTAAAACTGTCGAATTTGTGAATAAATTTTCCAAACATACCAATTCCCAAACATAGGATATAATGTCACACTTTTTAGGCTCTTGTCGCTACGCCTTTGTGTAATATTAACAAACTTAAAGTTGTCTGCGCCATCTCTTAGTCGTTAATATCGCAAGCTGTCTATAAGTGCGCAAAATCCCAACGAGTCAAATTTGTTTACATCCGCAACTCACGTCGTTGGTCTAGTCCCTAGCCATTAATTACGTGAAAGTGCGCAAGATAACTTTGAGAAATTGCTTTGTTCGCTTTTAAATAAACAGCCACATAATTTTAAATTATCAGAGAAATCTAATAACATATTGTTCTATGATAGACGCATCTTATACTACAGGGTGTCCCACGAAGATTCAGACAAGCTATACATATATCGGAATTGGGCAGTAGTAGCGAGTTATACATTTTTTGTAAACATAAGAAGTCTATCAGAGTTCTGTCGTCGTTGCTCGGCTCTAATATACTAGTGTCTTTGAACTCCGTCTTTTCCAACCTAGAATATCCCTAGTCCGCATTCAGTCTATTGTGCTTCACGAGCAACTATTCCAATATTTACTCAATTTAGCAGCCCAGCGTCAGCACGGATCACGGTTGCAGTGAAAGACAGAAGCTACTGCAGGCATCTTTCCTTTCTCTTCCTTTATCTCCTTCTATCCTCCTCCAGACCATCAATTAGTTATAGCCAAGACATTATTGCAGAACTGTTTGTGTTTGGCGTCGTATATACTAGTATTTGAGTCTGCATTTCAAAACATTAATTAGTTTTGGGGATAGTCGAACAAACATATCCGATACAATTGGAAATATCTAATTCTTGAAGTTTAGATCAGCGTTTCTTAAGCTGTGGAGCGCACCCCCTAAGGAGGCGCGATATATACATGGTGTCCCACGACGATTAAGACAAGCAATTTATCGGAACTGGGCAATCGTAGGGAATTATAATTTTGGGGGTGTAAATTAGAGCAAATATAGTATCTTTTCTTATTACTGTGTCACCCAACGGGGTATTTGTTCTTGATCACGTGACATCCCGTTCAAAATTTTTAATGGGACACCCGGTATATTTGCGACTTTTTGTGTTCCTCTCGATAAAACAATTTCAACAAACTAGCATAATTAAGGTCTGAAATTCAAGAGATCCATGCACTTAAAGGATGGTACCACTACCACTGATTATAACATGTACCGCTACAGTTAAATTACTTTGGTAGTGTTTCATAATGGTAGTGGTACAGTCCTTTAAGTACCTTTAGCTCTTGAATTGATCACTTTAGACTCAAAGTGTGCTAGTTTGTTAGAATTTTTTTATCGAGAGGAACACAAAAAGACATAAATATACAGGGTGTCCCATTTAAAATTTTAAACCGGACGTCACGTAATCAGAAACAAATACCTCATTGGGTGACATAGTAACAAGAAAAGATACTACATTTGCTCTTATTTACACCCCCAAAATTATAATTCGCTACTACTGCCCAGTTCCGATATATTGCTTGTTTTAATCGTCGTGGGACACCCTGTATAATGAAAACACGTTAATAGTAGCAGTAAATTGCTCTCAACTCAAAAGAGAGTTACAAACTCTCAAACAAACAACCTCATAGGCAAACATGCTGATGAAGCTGATAAAACCGAGTTAATGAAAGCAATGCCATCGTATTTCTTCAAACAAAACAAAAAATTATTGAATAGCATAGTAATAATTAACGAAAACGAAAACAGACATATTTCCTCTATTTCTGGTTCAAAACTAGCTTAACATAGAAAACTTATAATATTATAGGGTATTATTTAGTTTCCCAATATCTCCATAATACATAAAAAATAAAACACAAAACACTAATGAGACCACAGGAATCGAATGTGATAATTCAAAATTGATGTTCTACTAATGATCCTCCGCACAACGAATGTAAATTTTATTTGAGCGTTCCAACATTATGGGCTTTTTTTAGAGGTAGCAAAGATATTTCATCTTTGTTTAGTTTAGTTTAGTCTAGTTAGACATCTGAGCATCTTGCGCTTTGACTCTACTTTCGAGAGTAGTTAATAATGCAATGCTTCTCAATCTATACAGGGTGTCCAGTTAGTGCGTAATGCTTCGATATCTCGCAAGGTATACCTGATAGAAGAAAATGTCAAATGCAAAAGTTATTTGGCAACTCAAGACGCATATTCTAAAAATACTTTGAAATATACAGGGTGTTGGGGGAAAGTAGGATAGTGATCAACTTGATTTTTTGATATGGAACTATAACTTTTCCTTAAATTCTTCTAGTTTCTATCAGTGATCTCGATTCAACCCTAAAATATTTTTGGGATCGGTTGCGATGTTGCCAAGTGATAACTTATTTTGTATTAATTTCCGGATTTGCAACACCCTGTAGATACAAATTGCTGGTAGCATCCAAAATAATATCCATTTAATATCCAAGTAACTCGCTGTTTAACATTATTTAGAAAAGTTAAAGGAATATATCAATTTGGACGTATTACTTGCGACCTTGCAAATCCGGAAATTAATATAAAATAAATTATAACATGGCAACGTCGCAACTTATCCCAAAAATATTTTATAGGGTTGAATAGAGATCAATGATGGAAACTAGAACAGTTTAAGGAAAAGTGATAGTTCCATATAAAAAAATCAAGTTGATCACTATCCTACTTTCCCGTAACACCCCGTATATTTCAAAATATTTTTATAATATGCACCTTAAGTAACCAAATAACTTTTGTATTTGACATTTTCTTTTATCGGGTATACCTTGCGAGATATCGAGGAATTACACACCAACTGGACACCCTGTATATGTAGAGCACACCTCGCTCTTCTCATACATAGACTGTTTTAGACACTTTCAGATTATACTCTAAACTATATAAATTTATTTTTCCTCGTTTATTATGGCTTTTCAACAACAAACTTCTGACTCCAAATTAAAATTATTTTTTCAAGATAACTCGTTTTGTATAATATAATAATATATAATATAATAAAATATAATGTAGCGAAAATATACTGCCTTCATTAGTGAATGTGTCAGCCCATTTCCAAATTACCTTATCTAGTTGGTGGAATTTAGTCCAACGTTTACAAAGCTGAAACTACGGGTTTCTCATCCAACATTTAAATAGCATTTGACGTGACAGACTTTGTTCGATGTTGCGCAAATAGCAACATACATATTATACATCTTGTGTACAGCTTTTAAATGCGCTAGTGACATTTATCTTTAAACGTCGTGGTAATTTTGGTAGTTGGGAGCTTTATTTCTCTAGAAACAAGATTTTGTGCTCTCTCCTGATACATTATGCATAACATATTCCGCAGGCATTATCCGAGTTCATCCATTACTCCAGGAAAACTGCTTCGTGAAGCTCTATATAAATTTCTTCGCTCGCGGATTATACAAAATAAATTACCTCTCTGCATAAAATTATGCATATGAAGTCTCAACTGCGTGATAATGGACTTATAATTTCCTCCACTGGAAATTACCATCTAATCGCGATCGCCCTACATTTGCGGTGTTTCTCTTTACGCGATGTTACGTTTTCGGTAGGTTGACCGCCTTACAAAACAAAAAAAATGGAGTCAAGCTGATCAACTCACTATTTACCACACATTACGGCCTTCAGGCACTAGTGCAGTGCACTGCTGTTGTGCGAGTTTACTTGGCAGCTTACATGATAGCAGGAGAGGCGTATATGGACAAACCATCATCGTCATAGTGACAATGTCTTAACAGACATGTTGTGGACTCGTAAAATGCATTTACTCATTTTACAGTTTAAATAAACGCATATATAAACACAAGTATGATATTAAAAATAAGAACCTGAATTCTACCGCCCTCAGCAAACATGCTATAGAAAATAAACATTTTAACAACGTTAGAACTTTATGCAAAGAGAAAGATTGGTATAAAAGAAACATCTTAGAAATGATACATATAAAAAGAAGTTCTAACAGCATGAATTTCAGGACAGATGCAAGCAATCTTTCATGCATATATGCAAATTTAATAAATGGAACATAGCCTATACTTTCTTCCATCTTATCAATATTTACCTTCCTCGATATTTAATTGTTTTCTTATATTTTGTACTTGTATATATTTTTTAACGTGTATTTTATCAGCTTGGTATTTTTGTTCCACCACGCCAGTCTCTCACTGAAAACCAAATTGCCAACACCACCCGGAATAATAAATACATATGACCGAGCATATGACTGTTGTGGTATAATGTAAGTTTTCTGTTGCATATTAATTATTTTTTTTAAATTGTAATTTTGTTTTAAAAAAAAATTAATTGTGAATGTCATTTGTATCTGTTTGACATTTTTGATATTTTATTTTAGTTTTAATACGTGAAGATGACGCCTAATAGAAGCGTCGAAACGTCTTAAAAAATTTTATATTATATTTTGAAATATAATATATAAGTGACCATATCCCAAGATTGTTTTACTAAATATTTAGTACCGACGGTCAGGATTCAAAAAGTAAAAAAATTCATTTGACAGTTTCTCTTGGGTCATGTTTAAGATCTTTAATGCAGTACTTTCCCATTTGCTTTCTGCATCCTCATGCCGTTGACCAGATGGTATCTACTGGCTCATCCGCCTTTAGGGACAATTTCTCACCCCAAGGACAAGAAGGTGTCCTGACTCTTTTCAACTCGTCCACCCAAATCTGTTGGTTGAGAAGAGGTTACTGCTTATACCGACAGTGGTTCGGTTCTTTTTAGACGCCTTTAGCGACACGCAGGATATACGATGGGAGATATTCTAACCCGCCCCCACACGGGGGTTGTCCGTCTTACAAAGCAGAAATTGAGTCAAGTTGGTCAACTCACTATTTGCCACACATTACGACCTTTAGGCACTAGTGCAGTACACTGCTGTTGTGCGAGTTTACTTGGCAGCTTACATAATAGCAGGAGAGGTGTAGATCGACAAAGCAAAATGCCATAAAATCAAACTAGAAACTAGGTATAAAATACTTTTTGTTTGTTTAACTATATGTAAGTGGCCAGACACAACGGAGCGCCGATCGTCTACCTCCGACCATAGCATCGTGTGGCATCGTACCCGAGCTCGGGTCAGCAAAAAAAAATAAAAACACACTCTTAGATCAGTGTGTTACAACGGAGCGTCCATCATACCAGGGTATTTTTATTATTTATCGTATGGCTCACAAATCACATTCAAGATATAAATAAGAAACAACAAAAAAAATAGATATAAATATATAAATAGAGTACATGTAGTGTAGATTACAAGATACATAACATAGTCATTTTTTTCACAAACAAACATCCAAATTTTTAATATATTCGATTGATCCGTTGGTCAGGTTCAAGAAGTCTTCTGCTTGGCCAGCATACAGTCTTAAAGGCCAATGAATTTGTGGTTCTTGGGTTTTTAGGCCGGCGTCGTTTAGCGCTAAAGCTTGACGTTTCGCCACCACGAGTGGATGGCATGTTCAGAAGCTATTTCACTTCGCATAGCTTCTGAAGATGCCATCCACTCGTGGCGGCGAAACGTCAAGGTTTAACGCTAAACGACGCCGGCCTAAAAACCCAAGAACCACAAATTCATTGGACGATGGCCGCGAAAGCCTTACACAGTATAGTCTTAAAGGCCATTCTTCGATAATGTGCTGGACGGTTTGTCTCTCGGCTCCACAGTCACAACTTGCCGAAGGCGCCTCACCCCATTTTTTCATCATATCTGCGCACCTCCCATGTCTGGTCCTTATTCTGTTGGCACGAGACCATGTTTTACGTGGCAGTTCGAACCCTGTTGGTTTTGTGGTGATGCACTGTAGGTTCCGAGCATGTACTGGAGCGGTTGCGTCCCACTGGCTCTTCCATTGGTCAGAAATGGAGGAACCATCATGCATTAACTGGTCAGCCATTTTGTAGCGGGGATCTCTGAATCGGAGTCTGTTAATGTCAAGGCCCTCGGAATAGTCATGAATGGGAAGTGATTCGTTTTTCCTAATAGAGCGTTTTTCCTGTGTAGCTGTGGCGGGGGGATATGGCTTAAAACGGGAAGCCAGTAGGCAGGAGTGCTGGTTATCGTGCCTGTTATGATTTGCATGGTGCGGTTTATCTCAACATCGACTTTCGCTGTATGGCGGCTGTTCAGCCACACCGGTGAGCAGTACTCTGCTGCTGAGTATACCAAGCCCAGAGCTGATATACGCAGTGTAGAAGCTGAAGATCCCCAGGTGGTTCCACAGAGCTTTTGTAATATATTATTTCGTGTTCTCAGCTTAGCAGCGGTATTTAGTATATGTTGCTTGTAGCTCAGAGTCCTGTCCAGAGTGACTCCTAGGTATTTTGGGAACTTACCAGGGTAAATTCGAGCTTGGTGGATGGACACATGGGATGCTATGGTCGAGGGTCAATGGTCGATGGTCGAGCTTCGAAGGTCAATGGTCTCCGTTGTGTCCAAGTCCAAAGCCTAGCAATCCAATTTACCATGATGTAAGACTTTAAAATGCCAATTTTTAACTAACTAAAGTAATACAAAGAGGTCAAAAGGAGTAATCATTACACTACTATTTTTACAGTTTTCCCATTGCATGAAGCTATAGTCTGAGATCCCATTGCGGCCCAATCATCGCTCGCCCGTCCGCAAAAAAGCATCCAACAATAAAACTCAGCTAAACAGTTTCTTGCTTTTTACTCCGTAGGGACTATGACGACACAGTTGTTAGTCTGCAATCTTCAATCAATATCCTAAGCACATGGCATGCCGATTTTCCGATATTTAAAAGCAGTTTATATTATCTGTATCAATCTTAGAATCCTCCATCAGTTCATCTTGCACATTACAAAAAAGGCAAAACATGATCAGAGATCCTTAGAGTACACAAGAAGGGTGTTTATTTTTATATTAATTCGGTTTCACCGCCACTAACACTGTCTTTAAAAATAATCGACCTTACCGATCTCTAGTCTATCCCACGGTAAGGTTTAGAAATGTCGTCTCTATCATTTTAGTGATGACCCACACACATTATAGAATTATCTACAATATAATTGAAAAAAAAAATAAGTTTTGTCTTAGCCAGGGCAGTAGCCGGAGAAAGCTGAAAATCATATTACGTCGATCCTTAAAACAAGGCAATGAAAAGCCCACTACGAATACAACAATTCTTTTTCAGTTTCACAATCCCCCACCCCTAAACTACCCCAATGTTACCCCCTCCAAAAAACATATGGAAATCGATCAGGAACCCCCAAATTACCTAAAAACGAAATTTCAGCTGTTTCTATAAAATTACATTAACATCAATTCAATAATTAACTCTATAAAATACAGAATGATCTAGTTCAATACTCGTTCATATTATACATCATCATCAAGTCCGTTGGTTTCTCATAAGCCTGTAAAGAGAACCGGTACAGAATCAAAAAGAGTAAATTTTGGCCTGAGTACCTAGTCTTTTTGTGTTTAGTTTTTCTCGTATTTTTGTCTTATCGATCAAGCATTATACCTGAAAATTAAAGCATTTTAGTAATTACCAATTTAAACTTATTATAACAACGGTAAACAGAAAGTGACTGCTGCACCATCTGTTAGGTACGATGCCTTATAAGTAAGACAAAAATTCAAGCAAAAAGCATTATAAACAGACTAGGTACGACTTGATACACAAGCCCAGATTTAGTTTCTTTGATTCGTATCTCGCTTATTTTTCAGATTTCGGAAAAAGTTATTTGAAAAAGTTGTTTGTTTTAAGGAATTCTATACACATCAAAAAAATATGACCTAGAAATCACCCTGTATTTCATTATTTCAAATAGTCATTGTAGCTTTCTCAAGTTGTTGCGTACTCGTATCCTCCTGTATCTTATCCTGTTCTTTAAATTTTGTTTGTTTTGCCAAATTAGAGTTTGGTTCACCCTGAAGTCTTTGTTTGATTTGCCCTAGATAGGGTTCTATTCTCAACAAAAGCATTTTAATGTTTGTAGTTTCCCATTATGAGAGGTCAGACACATGTCTCAATACTATGGTATAGTCTTTACTATAGTGCTTTACTATCTTAGTCTTCATATTTCATTTTATTGATGTCTCAGCATTTCTACACGTAAAGTACCGCATTCTTTTTTTCATTTTCTTGAACGCTTGCATATAAATAATTGCCTTTAAATTATCACTTCAGCTACACTTTAAGCCTCATATCCATAACTGACCTACCGCAATCCATCCACAAACTATATTCAAACAGATTACTCCCATATATAATATATTTAATGATGCGACGAAAAAGGCTTCATCGATATTTTGCTTGTTAACTAGTATATTTTTTATAAAAAAGCCTCATTTGATACAGAAAGGCAATTCATTACTAGGTGAGCTACTCGCATGCAATGTCGCAATTATGCCAAAGCTCATGAAAAGTGATTAATGTTTAGAGCATGTCGCCTTTTTTATGAATGGGAACCCTGCGTTTACGTTATAAGTCGCCTTTTCTGACCATATTTATGTCAGCTATGATTCAGTATAGCAGTTTCCATACTACGCTTTTGTTCATTTTGTTCCATTCATTAACTTTAGTGGTTCAAAGTAATAATAGATTGTTACTAGCTATACTTCCGAAAGTAGTGCTGGTACTAAAGTATAAAGTATAAAACAACGTATACACGACAATATTCCAAGCCGAAATATGTGGGATCTCACATACAAATCATTAAAATCATAATAAATATCACTTTTTAAAAACCAAACGGAACCGAACTGTTTGTGTGTAGGTTTCTTATGTTCGCTAGTATTTTACGCAATTATATTTTCTTCGATTACAAACCTTTCGTGCTGGTGCACAGAAAGCAAAATCTTGGCTATTCCTAACGACGTCATTTTAAATTAAATTTTCGGCTGAAGGAGCGAAAGCTCACTAGAAAAAGCATAATTCTACTTAGCGGGTGGAAAACTTCAAATTGAATTCATTCTACCTACGGAATGTTTTAAACTTTCTAAATTATCTCATTTCATAAAGACGCTTTTAACTTATTTCTGTCACCTTGAGGCAATAATGTAAATGCAGTCGGTCTTCGTCTTAAAGTGAAAAGGGAAACTCCAAAAACGGCTAGAAGTAGAAAGGCAGACAAATAATAAGGACAAAATTAGCTCAGAACGTAATGAAAGCACATTCTGAAGACGGCAGACGAAGCACTGTAGGAGTACAGCCAAGAAAAATATATCCCCAGTTCTTTACGTGAATAGGGTGACTATTTTGTAATACTAGTAAGGACTTTTGGTTGAACAATGAAGGGTAATTGAAGAAGAAATTTTGCAAGTAACAGTCTACTGTCCATCCCTCGATCCGATAATAAAAACTTTTAATAGTTTCACCTCGCCAAAGAAAAGATATGCACGTGGCTCGCGCTAGCTGATCCTAGACCGGTCGTACCCGAAAATTTACGAATCGTTCAGCTGTCCTTTGTACGTCTACATATTACATATATATACAGGGTGGTCCAATATGTGCGCGATGCTCCCTAGCAGCCATACCGTTTAAATTAAACGGAAATGTTTTAAACAAAAAACGTTTATTTTCAAATGCTCTATATACAGAAAATAATTTCAAAGATGGCGGACTTCCGGATATACCGGAAGTAGGCATCAACTTTCTTATTTTAAATGGAACACCCTGTATATTATTAAGTTTTGAATTCAGCATCGATTTTTAGGTCCATTTTGTCAACTATTATTTTTGTCTACGAAGCCTATGTTCGGAGTTATTCAGCAATTTTTACAAAATCTGACGTTTGTAGTACTTTACAACAATCGTTAATATCTCGGAAACTAAACGCGACAGAAAAATACGGTTTTCGGTTTTGAAACAAGCAAGGAACTTATTTGTGCTTCGGTAAGATCGTTGTTTCAAAAGAGCATCATAGAAACTTTTTTTTCAAATGGGATGGTATCATAAGTTTCACATCGGTGGATGTATAATCAAATTCTCTTTCACTTTTATCTAGGCACATGTGGTTCTACCTTTGATAGGTTTCAAGATATTTACGGTTTTGTATTTATGGCATAGGAACTGGAAAAATCGTAGGTGGCGTGGCTCGCAGACAAAACAATTGGCTTTCATCCACAGTGTTTCGGCCTCTAATACTAAAATGTGTTCCATCTAACTGTAACAACATTATTCTTAAAAACTCCAGTGGTAAATTTTCCAACAGGTTTTCCAAATTTTAAATAAGGATGTTGATACCTACTTCCTGTATATCTGGAAGTCTGCCATCCTTGAAATTATTTTCTAAATGTAGAGTTTTTGTTTTAGAGGAGAAGGGTAGTCTTGGCTGACTAGTTAATGAGCAGGCAACAATCTTGGGGTTGCAGCCGTAGCAAAAATGGTGAGGCCAGAAGAAAACGAAACTAATTGTTCATGCTGAGCTTTCGGAAATGTTTATTCCCAAATGTTTATTCCCATCTATAGAGCTTGCTGCAATATAAATAAGTGCTTAAGGCAACAGTACATAATTGTGCAGAAGAAAGGTAACTTACAATGGAAGATTTCGTCTTTTTGTTTTATTTAAAACATTTTCGTCTAATTCAAACGGTATGGCTGCTAGAGAGCACCGCGCGCTCGTCGGACCACCCTGTATATAGGATGAGTCCTAAGTTGATGATCCTTTTACTTCCCACACCGATAGGCGAGGGGAGTATTGTGATCGCGAAAATTTTCGATTTTGAGATAATATACTTTTTGGGCGTGTTATGATGCCTACATAACGAAAATCCACGTCACTAGTTTCCGTCGGTCTGTCTGTCGGTCTGTCGGTCTGTCGGTCTGTCGGTCTGTCGGTCTGTCGGTCTGTCGGTCTGTCGGTCTGTCGGTCTGTCGGTCTGTCGGTCTGTCGGTCTGTCGGTCTGTCGGTCTGTCGGTCTGTCGGTCTGTCGGTCTGTCGGTCTGTCGGTCTGTCGGTCTGTCGGTCTGTCGGTCTGTCGGTCTGTCGGTCTGTCGGTCTGTCGGTCTGTCGGTCTGTCGGTCTGTCGGTCTGTCGGTCTGTCGGTCTGTCGGTCTGTCGGTCTGTCGGTCTGTCGGTCTGTCGGTCTGTCGGTCTGTCGGTCTGTCGGTCTGTCGGTCTGTCGGTCTGTCGGTCTGTCGGTCTGTCGGTCTGTCTGTCTGTCTGTTGGCGTGTTTCTAGCCTCCTAATTTCAGTAACCGCTGCATAGATTTTGATGAAATTTGGGCAGTGATATGGGTCGTAGTAGGTAATGTTACTACAACCTTGAAAATCGGTGCATGGGCGGCGGAGTAATTAGCAAAAAACGAAAAATTTCAAATATGCCTCTCAAACTTCGTTTTTAGGTGTTTTAGGAGTTCCTGATCATTTTCTACATTTTTTTGGGTGGGGGTGAAATTGGGATGGTTGGGGAGTGGGAGGTTGTAAATCTGAAAAATTTGTTGTACTCATAATGGGCTGTCTACGGACCTGAGAGAGAAAGACCTAGCGGCATAATACACTTTTTTTAGGTCCATCCGAACATTGCCTTGTGTATTACAGGAACCAAGGGACTTAGAGAATTTTCCGATGTACCTATACATACGAGTATTGCTTTAGATCGTTCTGTATTTTATAATGTTGGAATTACTGAATTGATGTTAATGAAATTTCGGCACAGTATTACTACTTTGGCGAGGATGGAAAACGCATCTGATTTTTAGAAATCATCTCAGTGGCGGTGCAGCAATATTAAAAAAACTAAAAATATGAAAACAGCTCAAACTTCGTTTTTAGGCGTTTTAGGGGTTCCTGATCGTTTTCTACTTTTTTTGGGGTGGGGGTGAAATTAGAGTGGTTGGGAGGGTGGGGGGTTGTAAATCTGAAAGATTTGTTGTACTCATAATGGGCTGTCTACTGACCTGAGAGAGAAAGACCTAGCGGCATAATACGCTTTCTCAGGTCCATCCGAACATTGCCTTGCTGATTACAGAAACCAAGGGACGAACTTTCTGATGCATACAAAATACATACGAGTATTACTTTGGATCGTTTTGTATTGTGTTACGTGGAAACTTCTGAATTGACTTTAATGACATTTTGACACAGATTTATTACCGCGACGAGTATGGAAAGCGCGTATGGTTTTTAGAAATCATTTCAGTGGCGGCGCGGCAATAATAAAAAAACTAAAAATATAAAAAACAACTCAAACTTCGTTTTAGACGTTTTAGGGGTTCCTGATCATTTTAAAAATTTCTTTGGTTGGGGGTAAAATTGGGGTGGTTCATGGGTGGGGGTTTGTAAAACTAAAAAATTTGTTGTATTCATGATATATTGTCCATTGACCTGTGAAAGAAGCACCTAGTAGAATAAAACACTTTTTTTGCGGTCGGGCGAACGATGATTTGATTGCAGGGGCATCTATACTATAGTGTCATGCTGTGGGAAAATAATAAAACTGGTATCATCGGAATGTGTGGGAAGTACTGAGTCAATCAACTTGACTACATTTTTTAAACTATGTATAGAAGTCGATAGAACAAACTACTTTTTCAAATAACCTTTTTTTCGAATACTGCAAAATAAGCGAGACACAGAATCAAAAATATTTATTTTTTCGCTCGCTTGTCTCGCTTGTCTTGTTGATCAGGCATTGTACCTGTCAATTACAACAAATAGTCAGTTTCAGTATATCATAGTTGGTTTTAAGTTGGTAAATCCTAAAAGCTGCTTCATAATGATGTGCCACTTTTAGGACTTACCAATTTAAAATTAACAACAATAAAAAAGTGACTACGGCACTACCTGACAGGTACAATACCTAATCGATTTGACAAAAATCTAAGCAAAAATACTAAACATAAACGGACTAGGTACGTCTTGTTACACAAGCACATATATACATTTTTTATTCTGTGTCTCACTTATTTTTTTGTATTCTGAAAAATTGAAATAAAAAAAGTTGTTTTTTTAATGAGTTCTATATACAGAAAAAAGTACCAAATTAGTACTCATCCTGTATAATTATGTATATCGGGAGTTTCAGCCTCTTTAAGATGCTGTCAGCCCAATGTGCACTTATCTTAATATTTTGAGGCGCGGAGTCAGATCCAGGTTTGAGGACATACTTTTCAAATAATAATAATAATAGAATACCTTGTTTTTTATAAAATTTTCGGTCCTGCGTCTCTAAGTGCCCATTTTCATGTGACATAAATGTCGCGACTTCAGTGCTATGACACCTAAGCATGACACTAATAGTCGCATACAAACTTCAAAGTCAAGACAGAAATTTGAAGTCGAATCATCAGAATGAAACAACCACCTAAAAATGTCACATTGTCATGACTCTAACTGTCATGAAAATTATTGTCTTGTCGAGCCTTAAGGAGAAGAAAAAGTTGATCAGACATCAAGAGTTGCTCTGACAACTTTGCAGATTCTGACCGGACTTTACTGTAAGCCTGCTGGTTATGGTCCTTGGATTACTAGGTAGAATGGGGCTCTGCACTGCATGCAATGTACTGTGCAGTGTGCAGTCACCCTTGGCTCCGTTCGTCTACTTAGGACGCACGATTCGCGGACCCAGTGATTGCTTACCTCACGGTGTGAAGAGCAGTCACTGGGTACTGGGACAGCAGCTCGGTGCGTCGGAGCCCGGGCTGCACGTTTTGTTGAAAAAAAGATTTATTCTCAGCAGGTATACTAATAATCTAAAATCTAATAACTAAGGTATATCAATAAAAGCATGACTAAAATATTACATGCAACCAATAAGTGACGACAGCAATCAGGGTAGGCAGACCGAAAAACACATTTTTTACTTACTGTGTGGCCATCGTGGATTGATCAGTGCAGTATGAGGTAAAGGGAGCGGGATGTTCTCTTAGGTAGTGATCGTCATTATCATGTTGAGTCTAAAAAAGGATAGAAAAAATAAGTAAAACAAAGACAATAAATAACTTCTGCAGCGAATGTCCAATCTTTAAGGTGACGAAGACAATTTGCGGTTGCCGGTTGTAGTTATATGTTTTATGATTTAAATAAATAGGATTTTAAGTGATATAAATTATTTACCATTTCCTTTGTAAATAAGATAAAAGGAGATATAAAATAAGGAAATAGCATTATTTAGTATTAAAATGGAATATGTATATTAACTGGAACATTTTATTTCAAGACAGCATACAATTTTTTAATTTTTGATATCTTTAACTTTATTTCAAAATAGGATTACCCTAATACAAAATAAAAGTTCTGATACCTAAAAATACAAATTTATTATTTCAAAATAATCAAATTCACACTAAAAAAATAAATTAAGACTGGTACTACTACAATGCCAATACTTATATACCAACTTCAATAATTTGGAGAAGCTAACTGCGAGTATAAAGTTTATATCAGACGGCTCTTATGTACCATAATAATTGACGTTTGAATATTCTAAGCGAAGGACCCTGTACTATTGAAGTTTATTTTACTCACTGAATCCTTAAAAAATAAGGAAATCATGGTACTTTTCTTGTTAGTTCTAAAAATATAAATAGAATGTTATAGTCTATTATAGCTAAACCATTACAAATACGTTGGTGCCATACCTGATACTATGTAAAAAAATATCATGGTAAAATAATATAATCTGTGTGATACAGATAATCAATTAAAATTTGATAGCAATAATTGAATAGGTGTATTGCAATTCGTTCTTATGATAATTCTCATCCCACGATTTTGCAACTTCTGTAACTGTGCCAATTTTAGCTAAAAGGGTAAAGTACAGAAGAACAATAGTCAAAGTGGGATTGTATGATGGACTAATATACTTTTATCCTCATCTCGGCAGACAAAAAATTAGAAACGCTTGTGAAAAGGTATAGCTTTTTGAAATTTTCTTATGTGCATAATGAAAATATTTATCAAACAACAAGAACTTATCAAGTTGAATACCTAGGTACTTTACGGAAGTAACGGTTGCAGTGTTTTGATTATCAATAAGAATTTTTAAATTCGAAAAATATATCTGCTTGTATTTATGTTCTGAGGTAATGAACATGGCTTTGGTCTTAAGGACATTTAAATTTAGTTTATTTAATTATGAGTGATATAGTTATCCTGGCTTCTTTCACCGAATTCTTTTCGCTGATTAGTCCACGACGACACAGTATATGTTTTATCACAACAAAAATATTGCAATGATAATTCAATATGAAACGAAGTGCCCAGCACCTAGTATACTCCAAAAATTCTTCATTTAACTGAAGACCGTAGTGCGTAGTGGTGAAATTGGTAGCATTTCCAGGAGTCAACAAGCCAAAATTCCGTTAATCCAAATGTATACATTGCGCAAGTTTCCGAGAGCATTTCCGACTGATATATGAACTTCCGCTTCTGGTGAGGACGAGCTTCTACCATATTATGCAGGCCAGTTTGAGTTACGCTAACTACCGCCCAGCACGAATTCAAATGCGCGCGACAGCCCAGCAAGGAGCAAACTTACCACAATATATATCAGATCGAAGCGCAACTCCTAAATCGGCAATTAGTCATCATTCCGCCCAGTGAGGAATTGTTCAGTTTCTAAATTGTAATCAGCAATCAGAGTTGTGATGGAGAAATGCACAAAAAGATTTTGAAGTACTTGGGCATCGCCGCTTAGTCAACGACAGGCAATACAGGTTCCTACTCCAATGATCTACTGCAACTACTTTCAATTGTCAAAGCCTAAATACCAGAGTATCATCGAGAAATAAAGTCAATAGGCCGTTGTGAGCTAGTTCAAAGTTTTGTGTACCTCGGTTCTTTGATCGACAATTCAGGTAGCTGTGAGAATGAGATTCGACGGCGCATTCAACAGGCACGGGTGGCCATGACAAAGCTTACTAAAATATGGCGTGACCATAACATCACTAAAGCTACCAAAATGTCACTGGTTCAGTCCCTTGTATTCTCCATATTTTTGTATGCCTCAGAAACTTGGACTATTAAAAGGCAGATCGAGCTTGCATAGATGCTTTTGAAATGTAGACGTGGAAGAGGATAATAATAATAATAATAATAATAATAATAATAAAGCGTCATGTCCAAGAGGCAGCATTGGTTAAAGAGTGTCTCCGCCGCAAGTATTTGCACCGACTCCGGCAGATCTGGTCGTCAGAACTGTCCGGCAAGAACAAAGTCGCTGCCACAAACATGCTTGCGGTCCCATTGTTATTATACACCTTTGGTGCTATACACTGGAAAGTGAACGAGCTGAAGGAAATCGACACGAAGACCCGCAAAAGGATGAATATGGAGAGAAGCCTGCATCCTAAGTCCTCTGTCCCGCGAATATACCTCCCGCGACACCTGGGAGGGCGTGGACTATTGAGTTTGGAGCGTCTGCACAACAGAGTAGTACTGGCCACTGCCTGCTATGTAACGAACAGCACCGATCCCCTGATCCGCTTTGTGCGAGAGCACGAGAATGCGGGAAAAGGAGCCTTTCTTTTTAGCGCAGCGAAACGAGCAGCCGAGGAGCTCAGCCTCACACTCGACTTCAAGCGGAGGTGTCAGCAGTCCATTACGGAACTTGCTCCCGCAGAATTAAAATCCCACCTTAAAACTGCCGAAGTCGACTTCCTTTTAAGACTTCATAAAGATAAGCCAATGCATGGAATCTTCTACAAACATCTGGAAGAGCATGGCTTGTCTGAGCAGTTGACCTTCTCTTTCCTAAGGTCTAGTGGGTTGAAGTCGGAGACTGAGGGCTTTATAATGGCTTGCCAAGACGGTGTCTTCAACACCTTGGTGTACCGTAAAAGGGTTATGGGTCTAGATGTACCCGACACCCTTTGTAGAGCTTGCCGACAGGCGCCAGAGACGCTTATGCATCTCTTGTCGGCGTGTAAGACGTACGCTGGGACGGCTTACGTCCATCGGCACAACGCGGCTCTACGAGTGCTCTACTATCATTTGAGGCACTCATACGGTATCGATGAGACACCGGTGCTGCCATACGCTCCAGGGGATATAGAGTCCGTTGTGGAGAACGAGAGATGCCGGATTTACTGGAACTACTCGTTCCCCACGCTCGAGCTTGTACAGGCAAACAAGCCCGACATAGTCCTTCTCGACCACCAACAGAAGACGATGTTCGTTATTGAGTTTTCGGCGCCTGCCGAGGTGAACATCGTCTCTAAGGAGGAGGAAAAGCGGACCAAATATCAGGAGTTGCTCGGACAACTTCGCAGGCTCTGGCCAGACTACACTGTAAGTCTGCTGGTTATGGTCATTGGATCCCTAGGGGGAATGAGGAATACGCTGCTCTCTGCACTGCGCAAAATACCGGTGTGCCGTGCGGCGGCGCACATCTTAGCCGCCAGAATGCAGAAGGCAGTCATCCTTGGGTCCCTTCGTCTACTTAGGGCGCACGATTCGCGGACCCAGTGATTGCTCACCTCACGGTGTGAGGAGTAGTCATTGGGTAATGGAACAGCAGCCCGGTGTGTCGGAGCCCGGGCTGCACTTTTTTGTTTTAAACACATATAATAAAGCGTTTATTGCTCAACAGTAATATAACCATTTACAGAGCAATTCATACATTTGTACATAATGCATAATTATAATGTTCCCTAGTGTAGCAAAAGGTTAACAAGCTCGTCTTAACTAAAAGGGAAAAAAAATCAAAAGGAAATAAAACATCATCAGAAAATATAATTATCTATAAGGATGAAGGTATTGCGTATTCTGTTTAATCTCGCTAATACTAGATTCAAAAATATCACATTCGTTTAAGATTGTATTCGCACTCCTGCACATAAAATCTATTGGCGACTTATACAACAAATTAGTCTGCGCTCTTTTACAGCTAAACATGAATCCTTGTCTAGATGCGAGTCTTGGAACCAGAAGCCCTATCTGTGATAGTAGGTCGGCACAGTCAATTTTATTATTTAACAATTTATACAGAAATATCACTGCTATTTGGCACCTTCTGTTTTTCAAAGACATCATGCCAAATCTCACCAACATATCTGTATAACTGGATCCCCTTGATGGGTATGCTCCATCAATTTTGAAAATCAAATATTTCAAAAATCTTTTTTGGACTTTTTCTAACGATGTTACATACTGATCATAGATAGGATTCCATATAAGTGATCCATACTCTAATTTAGATCTAACTAAGCTAAAAAATAAAGAAATGAGTGTGGAGATGTTATTAAAATTCCTACAATTTCGAACGATAAAACCATAGATATGATATGCATTCCTAACAGTCTGATCTATATGAAAATTAAATGTTAACTGACGATCAAAGTGTATGCCAAGATCTCGGACGGTGTCTACTCTTTCCAGAACAGTGTTGTTAATAACGTATTGGAATAAAAAGGTGTTGCATTTCCTACTGAAAGTTATCACTTTACACTTGTCTGTGTTTAAATATAAACGATTCTTTATACACCATTCATGCAAAAAGTTTATCTGGCATTGTAATGCAAGGCAATCATTCTCAGAAGTAATAGTGGCGTACAGCTTGAGATCGTCAGCAAACATTAGTTTCTGGCATGTGAGAGACTCGCATAGGTCATTGACAAAAAGCAAAAAGAGCAACGGACCTAAATTAGACCCTTGTGGCACGCCACTTGTGGAGGTATATTTAGAAGAGTGGTAACCGCTATGAAATACATACTGCTGTCTATTAGATAGATACGACTTTAGTAGCAAGATATAGCTGTCATTGAAACCAATGTTCATGAGCTTCGAGAGAAGGGCATAATGAGAAACCTTGTCGAAAGCCTTGGTGAAATCGGTATACACCGCATCAACTTGTCCTCTATGATCCAAAGTTTGACATAAGTGGTGGCTAAAGATGGCTAAATTAGTCACAGTTGATCTACCTTTCATGAAGCCGTGCTGATCAACAGCTATAATATTATTTATCGACAAGTAAATACGATTGTACAAGACCACCTCCAAAACCTTAGCAAAGTCGTTAAGTATCGAAATTGACCTATAATCATTAATGGCTGATTTATCATTAGATTTAGGCAATGGGCATACTTTAGAGACCTTCCATTCTTCAGGAAAAGCCGATGATTTAAGTACTAGGTTGAAAAGTATTTGCAAAGGTTTTGCGAAGACGCATATGCAATCTTTTACAAGAAATGAAGGAATCTGATCAGGCCCAGAAGTGAACTTGTTTTTCAATTTTTGCCAGCAAGTATGATTTCTTCCTCTGAAATTGGCTTGTTATCGATGTCAACTAAACTATTATACTTTATGTCTCCATCTAGATGGTTCCTAATATTATCCAAATCTAGATCTTCAGAAGGATTATATACACTTTGAAAAAAAATTGCAAAGGCATCAACAATACCTTGGGGATCATTGTAAAATTCATCCCCATTATGCATTATTCCAGGGAGTCGAGATGTTTTTTGCTTTTGATGAATGAATGACCAGAATGATTTCGGATTTTGTTTAAGCTGGTTTTGGACATTTTCTAGGTGATGTTCGTAAGCTTGTTTTGCACTTTGTTTAACTGCTATTCTGAGTTCACTGAAACGCTGGTAGTAGGCAATATGTCCTGTTTTCTTGTATTTTGTGTGTACCTTTGCCTTTTCTTTAATAAGTTTGATGGTGTTGCTGTTGTACCAAACTGGGTACTTACGCTTAAATATTCTGATGCGTGGCACATGTAGTTCAAATATTGTCGTTAGTTTATTGTAAAATTTGGCAACTGCTCCATCAGGGCTCTCCTCATTACATAAAAAATTCCAGTTAGTATTGAACAGTTCGTCGTAAAGTGTAAGGTAATTTGCTTTCCTAAAATTGAAGTTATAGTTTATCCGTTCCCTATTGAATTTGGAGTTGTTTCGTCCAAGAGAAGAATGAATTTCTATTCTCAGAGACGGATGATGCTCATCTTCATTCACCAGCGGCACCAGATCTCTTTCCACATTACAGTCCATATTACCTATCACCAGGTCAAGCATCCTGCCATGACTGTTAAGAATATTGTTTCTCTGTTGCATATCAAGTACTGAAATGAAAGTGTTTAATGTACGTGTTTTCATATCATCAACATTAGGCTCGATATACTTAGTGCAATTGAAGTCACCTACAAAAATCACTCGTTTCGAATGCAAGGTATTTTCCATCTCTAGCATCTCAAAGAACTCATCATATCTTTCATTGGAAATATATGGAGGAACATAAATAATAGCTACATAAAATACAAAAACATTAATGAAACATTTACATACTAACAGGTCTATTTCAGGAAAATTCGAACAATACTGCGACGTGTCCACCACGGTTGACTTCATTGATGAGTCAATGGCTAACAACACACCCCCACCAGTAGACACATCAAGTGAATCAAACTGTCGGTCACATCTGTGAACAACGTAATGATCCGGGAATAGTTCAGAACTACTTATTTCAGGTTTCAGCCACGTTTCACTCAGAGCTATTATGTCGTACTCACAGTCACTAACACTAGAGAAAAACTTGGTCACTTTGCTTCTTAACCCCCTGACGTTCTGATAATACACCCTTATTGGATCATCGCGTATACTGTTGAGCTTGTTCAGTTTAAAGAAATAATTCTCGGCACGTCGTTTATATATTTTATTCGACAGTTTGTCTCACCAGAATTCTGCCTATTAATGAGTTCTTGCTTTACTTCTTTATAATATTCCATCTGCTTCTTGGTCCGATCAGAAGCTACATTGACAGTTTTATATCTGGTGTTAGTTTTCAGCTTTTTGGCATTGATAAGAATCTTTCTGACGACATCGTTGTTCTCTAACGATACTTTGATTGGCCTTACTTTGGACTGGCGAAATAGGCCCAACCTTATGGGTTTAACATTGCCCAATGATATATCTGGAGCAATGTTGTTCACTATATCAGAGACAACCGTTTTGTCACCTTCTTTTTGCTCTTCAAGTGTCTGACTTTGATCTGGCTCAGGCACATTGAATAAAATTATATTGCGTTTTCTTTTTTGACGTTCAGAAAACTCTGCCATCACATCTTCGAATACAATTTCAGGTGATTTTGTAATTCGCGCATTCTCTGCTTTTAGCTCCTTAACCTCATTCTGTAGCTGTGTAATCAATAACTTCAAATCTTTTATGTCTTTTCCAACCGCCCTACAACCTATGCAAGTCCAATCGTAACCCTTGTTGGCATTAAGGGTGCGTATCTCATTTGCAGTAATATCGACGCACGTATGTTTGTACTTATCTTTACATACGCAACAAGTAACCAACAAGTGGTTATCTGATAATTGGTTGCAACACTTGCATGGCAATCTAGAAGGCATTTTCAGTGTAGAGTTAATATGACAGAATTTAGAACAAAACTATCCCTGCGCTACTGATACAAATTCTTGCAGATGTAAACAGAGATAACGGACGGATTGTGGGAATTATTTTCCAGTAAATACACAATATTTATCTAACGGCCTCTTCAATTAAATTGTAAATATGCTCAAATGATAGACTGTGTACTAATAAATATGTGGCTACTCACACATCCAATTATCTCTAAGGATATCCGTCCGAAAATGCAGTTTTCGTAAGAGCTAAGATTTTTCACTGTATTTCACTGGGAGCATAGGCGTACATTACTGGATGCTGAGAACTCCTTATAACGCCCATCGAACTAATGTTTCCATATTGAATGAGCTCGGTAATCCAAAGAGACCATCCTCCATTGTATCGATGATAATGCTTACGTTCTTCGGACATATTCACAGAAGCGATAATATGGAGAAACTTGTAGTTCAGGGTCACACCCCCAGTGGGCGGCACCGTGGCCATTCCCCTACACGCTGGGTGGATACGACGAAACAGTTACTAGATATGAGTATCAAGAGCGCCACTGAACTGACAGTAAATCGCGAACGACGGCGAGCTACAGTTCTCAAAACTATTGATAATATTCGTGTCGGCAATACTCTAGCTCCGACTTAATGCATCTTACGAGTTCACAACATGTCTGTTAAGACATTGCAACTACGATGATGAAATACCGGAGTACCGCGGCTGCTATGCAGAGGTTATATTAGGAGGAATTTTTTGACGTGGGACTTGAATAGACCGACACTTGTACCCAGCAACCCAGCAAACAAATTAAGTCGAAGGTCTTAGCTCTGTATAAAAATTTACCTAGTCAGGTAAAAAGTTACAAGCCTTTACTTTGGAAAAAACCACTGCAGTGTTAACAATTGTACCAGTTTATTATTTTCCCATAGCATGAAGCTATGTAGTTTGAGATCGCCCCTTGCAACCAAATCATCGCCCACAAAAAAAGGTATATCGCTAGATCTTTCTTTCACCGGGCAATGGATGGCCCATTGCAAACAAATACAACCAGTTTTTCAGTTTTACAAACCCGCAGCCCCAAACCACATCTATTCTGTCTTCACCCAACAAAAAATGAAACATGATCAGGAACCCGTAAAACGCCTAAAAACGAAGCCTGAGCTGTTTTTTTCAAACGGTTTCTAAAAACCATACGTGTTTTCCATCCTCGCCACGGTAGTAATACTATTTCAAAATTTAATTTAAATCAATTCAACAGTTTCCACATTACAGAACACAGAACAGATCTAAAACAATACTCGTATGCATATATCAGAAGAGTTCCTTGGTTTCTGTAATAGGCAAAGTAATGTTAGGATGGACCTAAGAAGTATATTATGCCCTAGCTATTTCTTTCATAGATCAGCGGACAACCTATTACAAATGCAATTTTTTTTCTGTCTTACAACCTCAGCCCATATAGAAGTCGAAAAGGATGCCTGAAGTTTGAGGAACATTAGAAATTTTTTGTTTTTTGCTAAATACTGCGCCGCCCATGAATCGATTTCCAAAATTATAGCAGCATTACCTGCTGCGACCCCACAGCATATCGCTACCCAAATTTCATCACAATCCATGCAGCGGTTAGTGAGTATACGATGCTAGAAGAATATCAACAGATCGACAGACAGACAACAGACCGACAGACCGACCGACAGAGAAAGGGGTGACGTGAATTTTCCTTATGGGGTTCGAATGTGCTGACAATTTGCAAACTGTCCGTGGACTGCGCAAAACTAGATGCGTAGCCGGACAGATTGGAAACGGTTTACAAACTGTTCAAAACCGATCCCAGTTGAGAATAACCCGAACACAAATTAAAACCACCGATCAGCTGTCACGATACGATCGGAAACAACAGCGTGTACACAGTGAACTGAGCATGCCCAAGCAGCAGTCCGAGAACGATTCATGCCCCCTGTCTCTGACTATAATTTGCAGACTGCAGCGGTTTGACCGGTTTCAAATCAGTTTGTGCAAACCCGAACACGGTCATTTCTACGGCGCACGCTCCTGACAGTTTGCAAACGGTTTGCGTCGAAACCTGAATGCCCACACAAGCCCAAATATACTTTTTTCTTCTGTATCTCGCTTATTTTTTAGTTTTAGGAAAAAATGTATTTGAAATAATGGTTGTTTATTTTAACGACTTTTATACACAGTTAAAAAAAGAATCTATTTAGAACTCATCCTGTATGAATAATTTAAATTCACCGGAAAAAAGGGTAAACGATTTACAATTAATATTAATTATATTTATTAAAATAAATTCGCATCCCAAGTATTCTATAATCCATTTCAATAATAATTGCTTCAATATTTTTTACATTAAACAAATTTGAATGTTTATTTAGTCTCAATTTTTGTTATTGTTAATTACTAATACATTGCTGATTTTTTTTTCGCAGTATGATATTCACTATCAACTGCAACCTTTTCCGCGCAGCTAAATTTTACTTTGAACGAGCAGCAACTTTTCAATAGAATTAATTACTTTAAATATCTATTATATACTATAATTGACAAATAAGGTCTGTGAACAGATGTAATGCTCAGAATCTGTGAACAAATTATTGAACAAGAAATTTTGTATTGTAATATGGAAGCAAATTGACGGCAAACAATATTTCACTTGACTTCTTGTGAACTAAATTGAACCAAATCTTGTACAGTATAATGTTAGTTTTAAGCAGTGTTAAGTGCTACTATTTGTAGTACTCCTAAAGATTAAAGGTTTCTTTTTTGTTGAAGAAGGCAAAATTTAGCTCGACTTCAATCCACTTTATTACCCTTTCAACAATCCTACATCGTTTAATGTTCGATAATGAAGTACTATATCCCTACAGAATTTTAGTTTAATAGTTAGTTGAAATAAAAGGTGTGTCGGTACCCTAGAATATTGTTACAAGTCTTTAGTCCGATTGGGCAAGAAAACAGTTGGTACGGATTTCACTATTTGTTTTCACTAACTATGTACACTACGCCTAGCCTAACACTTAACAGTCTAATTTATCTAAAGTCACTACACTAATTTATATTGGCCCTACACTTCACTAATTTATGTCACAGTTCATTTATTTCGCGCGCGCCACTGGACTAACGCGTATTCGACTGCTGCGCTCTATTGATTATAACTGTAACTGTCGCTGCCTGACTGCGGCTTTTATATAGATGCCTGCCGACGCCGAGAACCCTAGCGCGCCACTACCGTCGGTTCTAGAGAGCTTCTGGACATCTGAATTTTAGATGTCACATAAATCAGCTCGGCCGTCCAGGGCCGGACTGGCACAATATTATCTAGATAGGGCAAGCTGTTATAGTGACTCCACTCCAACGACGATAGAACAAGTGAGGACCTCTCATCCCATTCATAAATTCATTTATGTTCACAGTCAAACATTACTTTGGGTGAGGGGGCTAGCGGGGTGAGGGAAAAGTGACAAGATGGCCGCTTGTTGTTATATAAAGCCATGTGGCCAGCCGGTATGTGAGGTGTGATTAGCATTGTAAATTATGAAATTATTTTTAACTTTTCTTACTACATAATGCCTGAGAAATTCGTTGTAGAACGAATTCATTAGATCTTGTGAAATAGCTATGTACAAAAACAAATGTTATTGTAGACCTTTGGTGAATTGTGGCAACTACGTATCAATGTCTGACGAATTTTTTTGTAAACATAAGAGGTCTGTCAGAGTTCTGTCGTCGTTGCTCTGCTCTAATATACTAGTGTCTTTGAACTCCGTCTTTTCCAACCTAGAATATCCTTAGTCCGCATTCAGTCTATTGTACTTCACGAGCAACTATTCCAATATTTACTCAATTTAGCAGCCCAGCGTCAGCACGGCTCACGGTTGCAGTGAAAGAGAGAAGCTACTCCATGCAGGCATCTTTCCTTTCTCTTCCTTTATCTCCTTCTATCCTCCTCCAGAGCATCAATTAGTTATAGTCCAGACATTATGGCTGAACCTTTTGTGTTTGGCGTCGTATATACTAGTATTTGAGTCTGCATTTCAAAATATTAATTAGTTTCGGGATACAAAGACATCCAACACGATTGGAAATATCTAATTTTTGAAGTCTAGATCAGCGTTTCTTAACCTGTGGAGCGTGCTCCCTAGGGGGGCGCGATACATACAGGGTGTCCAGTTATTGTGTAATTCTTCGATATCTCGTAAGATATACCTGATAGAAGAAAATGTCAAATAAAAAAGTTATTTGGTTACTTAAAGCGCATATTTTAAAAATATTTTGAAATATACAGGGTGTTGAGGGAAACTAGGATAGTGACCAACTTAATTTTTTTATATGGAACTGTACCTTTTTTTTAATTCTTCTAGTTTCCATCATTGATCTCTATTTAACCCTGAAATGTTTTCGGGATCGGTTGCGACGTTGCCAAGTTATAATTTATCTCCTATTAATTTCCGGATATGCACGGTCGCAAGTAATACACCCAAATTGATATATTCCATTAACTTTTCTCAATAATATTATACAGCGAGTTACTTGAATATTAAGTGGATATTATTTTGGATGTTACCAGCAATTTGTATTTAGTGTTACCAGCAATTTGTATTTAGAGGGTGTTTTTGGCAGAATTTTAAGTTGCGGCAACTTGAAGGTCATTTTTATTGTTATATATCATTTTATCTCGCCTTGTAATATTTTTTTTCGCGTTTGCGACGTTGCCAAGTTATAAATTATTTTTCAAATTTTCAATCAAATATCCACGATTTTAATTTATTTTAAATAGAATCCTCCACTTATGTTTATTGCAGTGAATTGCGCATGTCGAGTTTAGTAAGATCTCACAATTTCAAAATGTTGTTTCTATTTCTAACACCGCTTTTTCAGTAAACGGTACCGAAAAGCTTAAATATTTCCAACACTGCGACAGCTGGAGAGGTGAAATTCAATACCTGGAGGTTTTTTAACATACAGAATTCAAATCGCTAACATCAGTGTTGTCAGATTTAGCAATTTTACGTCATAATTTTGAATGGAATGCCATATTTATGAAGTCTAACGTACGTACGAACAGATTTTAAACTTATTAGATTATTGAAAAAGCCAGATAGCATTATTTTCCCGTTTTTATCTGCTTTGTGGACTATTCTAAGGCGTTTGATAACACAAATTGGCCTAAACTGTGCGAAATCCTTGTCTCCATGGGAGTCCCTTACTACTTAGTATTTCTCATACAGCAACTCTATGAGTCTAGCTCAGCTCGTGTAAGAATTGATGGTCACCTGTCTGGTCAAACAGCAACCAGAAAAGGAGTTCGTCAGAGATGCGTATCATCTCCGATGTTATTTAACATTTACTATGAATTTGTGATGAGACAGGTATTGGACAACTGGAATAGCGGTATAACTATTGGCGGAAGCAAAATATCTAACTTAAGATTTGCTGACGATACAACCCTTTTATTGCTGCTTCTCAGGAAGAACTAATAGCTCTATTGAACGTTTTAGAACAACACAGTGCAGCATATGGTCTTGGTATTAACTACAACAAGACCAAGGTTATTATCGTAGATAGAGAGCATGCCAATCATTGAGAAATAAAGTCAATAGGCCGTTGTGAGGTAGTTCAAAGTTTTGTGTACCTCGGTTCTATGATCGACAATTCAGGTAGCTGTGAGAATGAGATTCAACGGCGCATTCAACAGGCACGGGTGGCCATGACAAAGCTTACTAAAATATGGCGTGACCATAACATCGGTAAAGCTACCAAAATGTCACTGGTTCAGCCTCTTGTGTTCTCCATATTTTTGTATGCCTCGGAAACTTGGACTGTTAAAAAGGCAGATCGAGCTCGCATAGATGCTTTTGAAATGTGGACGTGGAGGAGGATGCTGAGAATTCCTTATACCGCCCATCTAACTAATGTTTCCATATTGGATGAGCTTGGTAATCCAAAGAGACTATCCTCCATTGTGTCGATGAGAATGCTTGCATTCTTCGGACATATTCACAGAAGCGATAATATGGAGAAACTTGTAGTTCAGGGTCACGCCCCGAGTGGGCGGCGCCGTGGTCATTCCTCTACACGCTGGGTGGATACGACGAAACAGTTGCTAGATATGAGTATCAAGAGCACCACTGAACTGACCGTAAATCGCGAACGATGGCGAGCTACAGTTCTCAAAACAATTGATAATATTCGTATCGGCAATATTCTAGCTCCGACTTAATGCATATTGCGAGTTCACAACATGACTGTTAAGACATTGTGACTATGATGATGATCTGTATTGGATATATTCGTGAATATTGGCTTGACATCAGATTTTCTAGTAAGAAGCATATGGAAATTTCCGAGCCAAGTGTCACTGTACTATTCATGTGTACCAATTAGTTATCTGGAACGCCATTATGTTGCGCGGGCTGGTGTAGAGTTCTATTGCACTTGCGGCTTTGCACAGTTTCTCGATCTAGCCTCTTTGACAATCCAGTCCTGGAGTGAGTGATTGACGTTATACCGCATATGGGTTAATCAGTTGGGTGTTTGGCATTTGTTAAAGTTGCAGTCCTAGTCGACGGCATATGGGTTACCATGTTAGAGCTGACACTGTTTCTATTAAGTGGTAGATGATGTATTTTGACGGAGGGCTTTTGGTGATTCCTGTGGGATGAGGTGCTGATATAGGTCTTTATTAGAAGCGGTACATTCAAAGACCATACACAAACCCATTTTTTGAGGATAAGAAGGTGTTTTTGACTTGAAGCCGTATGTATTAATCTGGAAAGCCTGGCCTCCAGAAGCTTATGATGCTCTCATAGTACTATACAGGATGCCAGAAATTGACACGGAAAGTATGTGCATTTCGGAAACTACAAAAAGAAGGAAGACGAAGTTTTAGGCAACTATTTTTGTGATTTGTGAGTAGTTTTCTGTTGTAAGGCCGGCTTCACACATTGGCGCCAACGTTGGGACCAACAGCGTTCATCATGTGCATAGACGAACGAAATATCGTTGGCGCCAATGATGGACGACGTTGGCGCTCATGTTGGGAGTTGGCCGTGGTATGTCGGGTTTTTTTTTGAGAAAGGTCAAAGCCACTGACTTGGCCACGCTGGATCGTCCGTCTGATAGACCACATATTGGTTTTATATTCACTCGTAGTTTAGACATCAATGCGTATATCAGAGTGATTCATTATTAAAAATGGCTTCGAACTGTAGTAACGAATTAGTTAAAATCCATACAGCTGTATCAAGCCGAACTAGTTCTATGGCACCCCTATAATTCACAAAACAAAAACAGAAATGCAGTGCTATCACCGGGACAACTGCACACAACGCAATTTCTTTTTCGCGGCCAGACATAATATTAACGTTGGTCCGATTCGCAACGGAATGAGCTTGGTGTTAATGTGTAGGCAATCGTTATAAACGCACCATGAACATAGTCAAGTTGATCCCAACGTTGGCCCCAATATTGGAACCAATGTGTGGAGCCGGCGTAACAGTGTTGAGGTTAATCCTGTGACAGCGAGCACATAAAAATAGAAAATTATTCAGGGTTCAAACCTCCTGTTTGCATTAGTAAGGTTTAAAATGTGATTCGTGGAAAAATATTTTTTTAACATATCAGACAGATGATTTTTCTGTCAAAGGGACAGCTAGTTGCTTGTTGTAAACCTCAAGATATGTAAGTTCTTTTTAACTTTTTACATTGTTATTTCATATATGGAGGTTTTTCCTGGAATAGTCGATAGACATTGACAAAACGTAGAAAAAACAGTCTGTATCTATTCTACAAACTTCTCTATATGATGTTTGTATGTATGTGTTTTAACCCTTAATATTACTGCAGGTTCTGAAATGAATAAAATTCAATACAAATGCAAACATAGTATCTAATAGTAGTTTACGCTCCGAAAGTTAGCACATAAACGAATTCATAAATTTGGCTGTATTATATTTCTTTCTTGATGATATTATAATATCAAAAGTCCTCAGCAAATCACCCGCTAATGATATCTACGTATTGTTCTGTCCTAGAAAATTAACATGCTTTTCTTTTTTTTTCAGGTAAGCAAATTCCAACGACTCCAGCACTCTTAACGGCATATTTTTGAGTGAGTATAGACCATAGAGAATAAATGAACACCGTTCGTGCCAAAAAATCAGTTGGACAGTGTCTTAGTATGAATAAGCAAATAGCTCCTAGCTTTTTGACTTACTTGTTGATACAACACAAAGTCTACGTCTTAACTATTATTCTGAATTAAGGAAGGACCGTACAATATTACAGGTACTAGGATTATTCAAACTCGAACTGAGAAAATAATCTTATGCCTCTGACTATAAGCAATGCCATCCGCCATGTGGGGTGTGCCGGTACGTCATCAATAGGGTACTTGCAGTGGCCACAGATTTGGATTAAAAGTATGTTTAGAGGAAGTAAAAATGTACTGAAAGGCTGTCTAGAACAAAACTTTCACTCTTGCTCCTGTTCAGATGAAGAAATTTGTAATCATGATTCACGGCTTTTTCAAATTGTTCCACGTGACTGAAAACGGATGCTGACGTCATAAGATAGTATGATAATCGGCGATCATACCATCGTTATTAAATTCATCAGACTCCATCTCTAGCCATAATAATTGACAACCCCTAAAGCATTTATGAGTATGTTTACGTCAATCTTCTATTTTTATTTGGACCATTGTTTTTCTCTTAACTGGACTTTTGGCACCGATCAATGCCAAAAGTCTCATAAAACAGATTCCTAACCTGAACGAAAACATGACGTGCGTCAAGTTTTCCAGTATTACAATCAAAGTTATTAACCAAAAACTGTTTGTGCTACCTCATATCCCATCACTATAAAACCAAGTGACCTCAGAGGTTGTTTTCGCGCCGTTTTCACATATTCAAATTTATATTTGGAATAAGTCCCATCATCATCATCATAGTCACAATGTCTTAACAGACATGTTGTGAACTCGTAAAATGCATTAAGTCGGAGCTAGAGTATTGCCGAGACGAATACTGTCAATAGTTTTAAGAACTGTAGCTAGCCATCGTTCGCGATCTACTGTCAGTTCAATGGCGCTCTTAATACTTATATCTAGCAACTGTTTCGTCGTATCCACCCAGCGTGTAGGGGAACGGCCACGGCGCCGCCCACTCGGGGCGTGACCCTGAACTACAAGTTTCCCCATATTATCGCTTCTGTGAATATGTCCGAAGAATGTAAGCATTCTCATCGACACAATGGAGGATAGTCTCTTTGGATTACCGAGCTCATCCAGTATGGAAACATTAGTTCGATGGGCGGTATAAGGAATTCTCAGCATTCTCCTCCACGTCCATATTTCAGAAGCATCTATGCGAGCTCGATCTGCCTTTTTAACAGTCCAAGTTTCCGAGGCATACAAAAATATGGAGAACACAAGAGACTGAACCAGTGACATTTTGGTAGCTTTAGTGATGTTATGGTCACGCCATATTTTAGTAAGCTTTGTCATGGCCACCCGTGCCTGTTGAATGCGCCGTCGAATCTCATTCTCACAACTACCTGAATTGTCGATCAAAGAACCGAGGTACACAAGACATTGAACTACCTCACAATGGCCTATTGACTCTATTTATCGATGACTGTCATGCTCTCTATCTACGATAATAACCTTGGTCTTGTTGTAGTTAATACCAAGACCACATGCTGCACTGTGTTGTTCTAAAACGTTCAATAGAGCTACTAGTTCTTCCTGAGAAGCAGCAATAAGGGTTATATCGTCAGCAAATCTTAAGTAAGATATTTTGCTTCCGCCAATAGTTATACCGCCATTCCAGCTGTCCAATACCTGTCTCATCACAAATTCAGAGCAAATGTTAAATAACATCGGAGATAATGCGCATCCCTGACGAACTCCTTTTCTGGTTGCTGCTTGACCAGACAAGGAGTTCGTCAGGGATGCGTATTGACGAAGTCCCATAAGCAACTCAAAAGATCAAAAAGTGATATTTCGTGGAGTTTAATACGTTACAATGAATGCTTTAAAGCAGTATATTTTATTGGGTGCAAAGCCCTATTGTGTGACGTTACTCCCAAGTTCTTACACGGAATAAAATGTACACTTTATAAGCATATCACTTGCTCATAGTTTTGATCAAACTCGCATCGAATACTCTTGGTCTATTCCAAGGCACTCCGAGATTAAGAGACTAGTAGTCGTTATCTTGATTACCCGACCTATTTATTAAACGATAATATCTCTGGTTTACCTACCTTGTTATTGTGTGCACGCTTTGCTAATGATACATGTGTTTTATATAGACGCCTCGTTATCCGACAGTTCCAGTATTTTGTCATTTTCACAACATCCTGTCCATAATGACAAGCCAAACTGAAACTAGTTAAAAACGGCATAATATGTACCTCTCAATTAACCGACTTTTTTTGTATTGCTCAAAAATGCCGACACATACGGGAGCCCTGTAATGAGCCTCCGTTTGCAACGGTTCGTGTTTTTTCTGTGAGACTATTCCAACAATTTACACAGAACCTCTTAATGACATTGTTAAGGACGGAACGCGGTAGCCAGGTGACGTCATTTTTTGAGAGGCCAACAAGTAAAAACACAAAATTATAAAGTCTAGTGTTATCTAGACACTCTGGGAACAAACTTGCAGTCGTACTGCTCGGTTCTTGGTGTATGAAGAACCTTGCCTTGGGACAATTGCGACGAAATTCTAGAGCTGCGCACAAAGAGAAGTGGTGTCACTTTTAAAGTAATAATACCATTGTGACGCATAGTAACTTTGTACATAACATATAACCTACCATGCGGTAGAGTCTCGGTAGAGGCTTTGGCGCCGTGAGCTGGAGCATTATGGGGATAGAGAAATCAGGTGTCCATTCTTGACTTTGACCGCAGATTCTTTATATAGATCCAATAATTTAGGCAAGCACTGTTCTGTATACCACTTAGCTGAGACTTCAAAACGACACGTTCACAATTCAGCCTTGGTCGGCACATCGTAATAGTACATCTAAGTGTCGTCACCCCTGTCATGAGATACTGAGATACTCGATAATCGGACCATCGCAACGTCTAGTTCTACGGTGTATGGTGGAAAGCCTTTACTCATATACAGGGTGTCCCCGAATTTCCTTGACAGGTGATATTTTCGTAACAAAAAAATGTTCCAATGAAAACTGAGTGGAATGTTTGAAAATACTACAGGGTCTCTCTTTCAAAACATCTTTTTTGTACTTCAACCCTTAAAATCCACCCCCAACTTGTTTTTTTCAAATAGCACCTAATAGTTTTTCCTACACAAATTAAGTCCGTATTTTATTTGAAATCTTGTAGTACATTTGATATTATACAAAACTCTTTTTCTTTCGTAAAGTCAAAAGCATAAAATAAATAAATTAGGATTTGTTTGAGGCGTACCTAATATTTTCGTAAGAAGAAAGATAAAAAAGAAAACTAAGTGGGCCTTTCAGAGGTACGGAATCGAATGACCTATAGTACCATGTTTTCGAAAAAATTTGTTTACTTCAACCCCTAAAGTTTACCCTCTTCTTTTTTTCCAAATGGCACCCCACAGCTTATCCCACATTACTGATGTCACTATTTTATTTAATATCTTGTAGTGCCTTTGACTTTGTACATAAACGATTATTTTCGTTAAGTCATTAACATAAGATGAATAAAATGAGCATTTGTGTGAGACGTAATATTTTCGTAATAAAAAAGCATAAAAAAGTCATTGGTTTTCGAAAGCATGTGTTATAGGTCATTGTGTACCCTTAAGAACCCAATCAGTTTGATTTTCATGCATTTTTGCGTCAAGCAGATGCTTATTTTATTTATGTTATGCTTATAATTTTACGGAAACAATAAGTTTGCGTATTAAATCAAAGGTACTGCAAGATTTTAAATAATATAAGGACTTAATTTGTGTAGAAAAAACTATTTGGTGCTATTTAAAAAACAAAAGCTGAGGGTGAGTTTTAAGGGTTGAAGTACAAAAAAAAAATGTTTCGAAAGCATGGTATGATAGACCCCATAGTACCTTCAAAAATTCCACTCAGTTTTCGATTGAACTATTTTTTGTTACGCGAATATCACGTGTCAAGGAAATTCAGAGACACCCTGTATAGACTGAATTGGGAGTTTATTAAAAAGTAGATGGTAAGTTGTTTATATCCGAGATATCATTCAAACATGCTATATTCAGAGTTATGGTAGGAAAGTTAAATCAAACTTTAAGTCTAAAATGATGATATCCACCCACCACATTGAAGAAGAATGCATACTGCGAGCTGAATTAAATCCATTGAAGGTCCTGAAGAGCAGCAGCAAGAGCTGGATAACCATAGCAGTATAAGAGGGGCAGCAGTGAATATAGGTTAGCCAAATTTCAATGTGTCAATACCTCATACAAGGCATCACCTTCGAGGTGAACAGTCACAAATACAGATTTGTACTGTATGACAATAGTAGAAATGAAGAATAAATAAATAATCCTAGGTTAATAAATAATAAATGAAGGTTATACTAAAAAGTTATGATAGTAAGATTAGGTCAATGCCAAGTGAAGTGTTTTGTAGTACCCTCCGTGTAAATCTAAAATATTATTAAATCAGTCCTACGTTTTATCATTTCAATTATGTTGTAGTGTCAGATCCAGTGTACTGCTCGAAGCATCATGTGATTGATATAAACTTATCTAAGGCTTCACTTGAGTAATGTAAAACCTGAGTTAATGCTATCTCTATAAAGTACTATTAAGTCAAGTACAACTAGTTGTAGTTGAAGTATATCGTAAGCGCAATTCTAATGTAATTTGCTTGTAATAATTTATCATCAAATTTGATGTTACCTTTTTTTGTGTGTATAACTCAGAGGAGGAGAGGACTTATTGGTAAAACGTAGAAACTAATTCTTTATTAATACAGGGTTTCTAATTTTGCCATGATTTTGCCATGCTCTTGAACCTTGAGTTGCATTATTTTAAAAAACTCCTCAACCTCTGTTTACGGCCTTGAAATTTCTGATCATTTCTAATGTTGATTCAGGTCTTAAAGAAATGGGTTATAATTCGTTTGTTGTACTGAATAGAGATTACAGAAATTGGAAAGTTTCTTTTTTATACAGGGTGTTCCTAAATATCATGTACACACTTTATATAAACATTGGTCTGCAAACGCTTTGTTACCGATCTACAGGCGTGTTGAAATTTCAATATTTCAATAGTTTTTCAGGTTTTTCTTGATAACTGTCTCATTTTTTGAAGTATATTTAGCTCAAATTCGGAATATAAGAAACTCAATACGAGTTTAGTAATTGCACATATCAAACGGTTGGCATAATCTACAGGGTGATATTTTTTCAGGTATCATGTCCCCTTTTCTTAGCTTGAACTTCTTATTGCTTAGAATATTTTACCCTTTGCTCTACACAGAAAAGAATACTGTTGTGTTTTCAACTAATTGTAAGTATTTGGATGTTTTTCCATCGCTTTGAATATATTTATAATTGTTTCAAATCCATGTCATTGAAAGAATTTAATCCTTATATTCGAAATAACCACAGGTACGCCGATAAATTCAAAATAATTTTATATTCGTTCTAACGATATGTATAATCCTTCTAATACTAGTACTGACATATAATGCAATCAAAACATCCTTTTGTTTTCCAAATTTACCCTATGTTTCATTTAAGCAAAGCATACAATTTACTCGATGTACAAAAATTATTACTGCAACAGCAGTTCGTGATAATTCATCTGATAAAAATTAAGCTTGCTTGAAAAGGTAACTATTACGCGAACCCATGCTTCCAAAACATTGTCTATGCTGTTAAAGAAATTGGTAAGTAGCATTCGCAACAACAACATCATATATCGAATTCAATGGCTCTTGTTGTTCGCTGACTATAATCAGTATTCGGCGGGACTGATTTCCCGATTCAATGAACGTAAAAAGAAAGAACAGGGGGATCTTAGTGTTATTATCGGTGCCAACCCGCCAACATGGACGAGGTTGTTTCGTTGTGATTCGTTGTGCTGTTTCGTTGTTAGCCGTGTTGTGTCATCTCGTGTTTTTGCTTTTTGCATCAGCAATTGTGTGATTTAAATGTGTCCAGTTATATATTAAATGGAGGACCTACGGAGAAATTGGGGCTTAGAAAAGCTAACACCCACATTTGAATGTAGGTATTTAGATTAGTCACACAGTTATATTTCAGGTATAAATGCAACAACTGGTGCAGGCTTATGTCCAATTCTTATATCATGCTCCTTATAACTTCATACAAAATCGCAACATTAAACATCCAAACGAATCGATCAGCTGTCCTCGCAATAAAATGTGTTGGTCCAAGGGAAACAAAGTAGTTTAAAATCTATTACCAAACACAGATTCGATTCAACGGCAGACTGCGATTGAATCATTCATTGAAATCCAATGACATCTTGTAGTTGAATCGACAACACGATATAATTCGTTACCAACTATACACTTCCCATTGGATAAAACATCGCTGTGTTTGAGGAATGCTGAGTGTAATGTCCCATTGAATCCAAGCGTAAGTCTTTGACAAAACGACAGATTTTTCTGTGTGTAAAGTTGATCACACAAATACTATTTAAAACGCTGCTTGTCAATTTAAAAAAAACTTAAACAGTTATCCAAATAAAGCCATAGCCTGCTAGACCCTATTTCGAATACATTATTTTCATCTACTTAATAACACAGAATCCTGTTTTATTATTTTTTTTCGATAAGGATTGAAGACATAAAAACGGTACTAAAGGGCAAAGTTCTTAAACGAGATGGAAAAAATATTTTGTTTCTTTAAATCTACCTGCGGCATACCGCAAAAAGGTTCAAGGTATGAAAAGGGGGCAAGACCCCTGAAAAATAACACCATACTGACAACCGTTTGACAACACGTGCAGTTATGTAACTCCTATTGCGTATTCTATATTGCAAATTTGAGATAAATACCTGAGAAATTAAGGGAGTTATTAAGAAAAAGCTGAAAAAATAGATCCTGTAACGAAGCGTTTGCGGACCTATGTTTATTTGAAACTTTAGTCCTTACAAACACCAAAGAATCTTCTCCCTTCATTTGTGCAGGATATTTTGGAACACCCTGTATAGACACGAGTTATTTTGGAGGCGCTTGAATAGAAGTGCGCCAACTCAGGTGACATTTCTTCATCTTTGACGGCGATCAAACGCTAAAAAGTCCTCAGAATTGGGACGTAAAATTAATGTAGCATCTTCATAGGACAGCAACCCTTTAAGTGTCAAGCTGTCAAAACGAGGCTACAAAGTCAGTCTAGAAGCAGGTATGGACCACAGCTCCATCCTTAAGCTGTTTAACATACGAAATAAAATCCGAGATACTCCAGTTGTCGCTAGTATACAATGTCCTTTTACTGCCTCAGTCGACCAGGTTTATACCGTCGAATTATGCAACATAAAAGTCATATTAAGCATTAATATATCGCAGTAAGCGGGCTGCGTTTCGGCATTTCAAAATTCCTACACGGTTAAGCAAGATTTAGGAAGATTAGGATAAATGGTTTGGAGTGGGTGGGTTTACGGATTCTAAGAGGTAACTACTGTTGCGATAACGTCTCGAGATGGCTAGAGATGTCGGCAGTTATGTAAATTTGGTTTTGTTTATTTGAAGACCTCCACTGAGAGGAACGCGTCCCGTCTGGACTACTAGAAAGTGGTGGATTTGGTGTACAGAGAAATGTTTCTAACTTAGGGTCGATGAATTCTCAAATAACACTCTCGAATCGCTAATGCTATGGGTTGGTAATAATTATAACAATAATGGACTAGTATCATCATCATCATCATCATAGTCACAATGTCTTAACAGACACGTTGAGAACTCGTAAAATGCATTAAGTCGGAGCTAGAGTATTGCCGACTCGAATGTTATCAATAGTTTTGAAAACTGTACCTCGCCGTCGTTCGCGATTTACTGTCAGTTCAGTGGGGCCCTTGATACTCATATCCAGCAACTGTTTCGTCGTATCCACCCGGCGTGTAGGGGAACGGCCGCGGCGCCGCCTACTCGGGGCGTGACCCTGAATGACAAGTTTCTCCATATTATCGTTTCTGTGAATATGTCCGAAGAATGTACGCATTCTCGTCGATACAATGGAGGATAGTCACTTTGTATTACCGAGCTCATCCAGTAAACATTAGTTCGATGGGCGGTATAAGGAACTCTCAGCATTCTCCTCCACGTTTATATTTCAAAAGCACCTATGCGAGCTCGACCTGCCTTTTTAACAGTCCAAGTTTCCGAGGTATACAAACACAATAGACTGAACCAGCGACATTTTGGTGATGTTATGGTCATGCCATATTTTAGTAAGCTTTGCGTGGCCACAAGTGCCTGTTGAATGCGCCGCTCTATCGGATCTCATTTTCACAGCTACCCGAATTGTCGATCAAAGAACCGAGGTACACAAAACTTTGAACTACTTCACAACGACCTATTACCTATAACCTCTTAGTCTATACAAAAATAGATGTTGATGCATTTCGTTACTGTCTGTATCGTGTTTACTAGTAACTGCATTTTAGGGTTGAAAAAAAAGCAATCAAAATTTAGCCCAATCAGTGCGAAGCGCGTCATACATCAGCAGTGCATTGTTGCCTCGTCTACTCCCAAATCGTGGTATTGGCCGAATTTTCATGAATCAAACTACTGTTTTGTTATGGCGAGGTTATGTGAGAGAAAGCTTTGTTTTGTGAGTTAAGCAGTTGGTTGTCAAGTGAAGTTAAACCTAATCTTATAATTTTTTAGGTGTCCTGTCTCAAATCAAAGCTGTTTTGTCTTAAGTTATTCTCTGGTGAACGATTGATTCCAGAATTTGGAAGGTTTGCACATTTTTGCATTACTGAGTACTGAACAGCGTAAGTTGTAATTCCCTGTAA
The DNA here is from genome assembly GCA_951848785.1 of Callosobruchus maculatus. Lineage (NCBI taxonomy): Eukaryota > Metazoa > Arthropoda > Insecta > Coleoptera > Chrysomelidae > Callosobruchus > Callosobruchus maculatus. The sequence goes on along the minus strand of CATOUR010000041.1, from coordinate 18,184,255 downwards.
TTAGAAAAGCAGATATACCCACAGGACATGCATATTACTATTGCAAAGATATAATTAAACTGTTGTTTATTACCGCAAACTTTATTTAAATCTTTTGGAACTGGCTGCTTAGTTTTCACATTTTCATCTCTGTATTGGAGGACCGAATATTATTTACATAGGTAGTCGTTCATTATATCCACGCCAACCTTAGACAGATATTATCTGGAGCGGATTTAGTAAATTCACCTTCTACTTTACTCATCCTTGTTGATAATCGGAAACTAACTTAAAAAAACGTAACCATAATACCTACTGATAAAGAATGCTCTACAACAAGTTAGGATTCGAAGTAAAAGTGAGAAATACAGTCTACGCATGCCCCAACGAATGACGTGGAAACTATTGTACTATAACTGACGAGTGACGCAGGGACGGGACAGATTGACGGATCACGAACCTTAACCTAGATGACGGTCTCCGAATCACGGATCAATAAAACAAGAACGCAAGACAATATACGTTCGTACGACCATAGATCAGGTAAAACGGCAACAGGGCACACATATCCGTCTTCCGATTGGCTGTCCGCTCTAAGACCGTCACGTGACATGACGTTACATCACGTCACGATCCTAGAGTGGTTCAACTATTTTCTTCATTCTATCGGCTTTCCCGTGCCCAAAAAAATCGCAAAAAATATGAGAAGGTTGTTATGAGATCATAAAAAGAATTCATGGTACTAGTCCATTGCTGTTCGTAAATAGAAAACGAATTCCTGTAGCATTATTTTTTGACTTAGCACGTGCTTTTGATAGTGATTGCCATAAAGGATACTGGGTTTTTTTGCCAGTCCCATCTCATTATAAGTGGTCAGATCTGGTTTCTAATATATAGGTACATGTGTTTTATAAATAACTTTCTAGAAACTGTTTCAGCTTTCAATATCTATTCAGCGGCTACCCCTTTGTAGAGTAAAGCTTTGCTGTTTCATTGATATCGGAGTATTTATTGAATAACAGGTCAAAATTGTAAGTTTACACTGCCTTGGAAAACCCACATTTCAATACAGTTTTTGTAAGAGATAATATTATGGCAGAATTATAAAGCATAATATATGTAACGAAGCCTTTACGATGAATATAACAAAGTTGGGACTAAATCTTGAAGGTAGCTTTAGTACCCTCTTGGCTTCATGGTCGATTTGCTCCCGCAATATCAAGTCTCAAAGTAGTTTGTGTCGGTCCTAAAATTACATTGTAGCTCTTAGTGGTAAGCGTGAGGACATAACATTTTATGCGGTTTCTGAAACTCTCCTCCATCATGCTTTTGCTATTTTTTTTTACTTTCTGAATAATATTTAGGGGAGTAGTATAACCGCACAAAAGTTTTTCTGCAAAATGAGAAACTGAGAACAGTTTAAGGATGCTCGATCACGAGAGTTGTTGGTAGATGAAGTATTTTTCTCACTTTTGACAAGTCTAATAATATAGATATCTACCTTCAAAATTTCATAGAGGCGATTCTACTACTTGATTTCGAAGGAGAAGTCCTATCAGAAACCGACGTACCGGACTGTATGGGAGGCAGTCCTGGACCTCAGTGAGAAGCTGCTGACCGCAAATGTTTTGAAGCTGGCGATTCCTAGGCTAACTTGTGAACGGGACGGCCTGGATTGGCGGATCATCCGAAACATGCTGGAAGTTCTCTTCAGGTTCACGGGAATCAAAATTCTGGTCTGCAGCTGGAACCCGAGAGGACCGACCGAACACAGAACCGTAGATTGCTTCTTTTGCCAAACCTTCGGCTGCAAGAAGGGCGTACTGTGTCCATTCAGACATGAACGTTTCGGGGACGAAACGGCCTTAAGGAGGGGGCAGTGTGCCAGTCCGGCCCTGGGGTCTGGGCATATACATGTATTCTAGAAATGAGTCATCCAGAAGCTTTCCAGAAACGACGGTAGCGGCGCAATGGTTCTCGACGTTCGGCAGGCATCTATATAAGCGGCGCCGGCAGAGTTACAGGAAGAGTCAATAGAGTGCAGTGCAGTGGAAAGCACTACACGAGCTATACGTGACGTTCCAGTGGCGCGCGCGAAATAAATGAACAGTGACATAAATTAGTGAAGTGTAGGTTCAATATAATTTGCCAGCGGGAATCGAACCTGCGCCTCTGGAATTCCAGTCCGGCACTCTTACCAGCGGTACATTGTGGTCATGGCGATTCAGCCGGCGAAGCGAACCTGAGAAGCATCGAATTCTTTCACGCAGACTGAAGGTTCCATCCACCACGTTCTGGTAGTACGGAGCAACTCGTATCTGTGCATCGAGGAAATCTGTTGAGTCAGCACTGATCTCTGACCACATTCGACACCAGATGTCACGAGGTCAAGCCAGCACAGTCAAATCTGTGTACCATGTTTCATGCTATTGCCCGCATGTCGGGCTCTCAAAGCTCTGACAGCCAAGCAGCATTAAAAGCAGTGAGTGCTTGTAGGTTTACATCAAGTCTCGTTTTGCAATGGATTGGATGGATTCTGCAATGTTGAAAGGTTTTAATTACGAGTCATGCTGAACCTTGCGGTAATGAAATAGCAAACGCACTGGCAAGGCCAAGGTCGAGGAGTAATTTCCTGGCTGCTGAACTGTCTGTGAGGCTGGCAGCAAGTACCATTAGAAGAAAAACAGAAGGTTAGTTACAAAATCGGCATCTTATGGGACGGAGAGAAATCTCTGGGCATCTTCGTCAAGCTATAGAACTTATCTTGCGACCTCTGGCCAAGGTGTCTCATACTGGATAGAAGCCGGCTAGGCTTATTGGCCTACTATCTGGCCATAACACCTTCAAAAGTCACTTGTATGTGATGGGGGTGGCAAGAGACTCGACGTGTACATGCTGTGGTGAGGAGGCACACATTCTATGTCGGTGTGAAGCCCTTGGGTAACGTATGTATATAGATCATGCTGGGTTCAAGAGTTCTTGAACCTGATGATACAAGATGTGCTGGACCCAAGGCCATCCTCATCTTTGCGATGAGGGCTGGACTAGGGTAAGAAGAGATGCATAAGTGGTTCTGGTCATCAGAAAGCCGCTCTCCTTCTTTCATTCCTTCATTCATAATTCGTCATTATTGTCCTTGCTCCATGTAACTTCCATTCTTAATTTTAAGTCATCAAAGAATTGAGAGGTCGATTTGAGTCGTGTTTGGACCTCAGTAACGCTATGATGTCAGTCAGAATCTTCGCCTAAACTTTAAATGTGATTTTAAATACTATAATGAGTCGTGTCCGACATATATAAAAAATACGACATATATAAAGTATAACATATTAACGTTACTCTCTATATACATATCTAAATGTTCAACATTTGCAAGGCGTTACTTGAAATTCGTATGAGAAGAACTCTGATTTGCATCCTTATCCTACGCGTGGCTGGACCGCAACAAGATCGATTAAAAATAATACGGTCTTATACGGGAGTGGTCCTTTTTATATGGGATATAAGATTCTTTACTGCGAATATACGAAATATCTCCGGTGAATGTTTATCCTACAATTGAAGAACCTCCTCGTAGAGAAATGTGATGTTTACTCTGTGATAGATTTTATTAGACAGTTCGATCATGTTATCAATTTAATCTTATCTTATCTGTTTGTCTATACGTATGTTTTTATAGATAAAGTCAGAAATATATGAGTTGTTTACATTTTTTGCACTCCTACTGAGTGCCGACACTACAAAGTATGCCTTCACAAGACGCCCGACGAGTCCAACAATAGTATCTAATCCTCTTTCGGCATTTTTTGCTGGGCTGGCTAGAGGGCCAGCGCGGTTGTTAGTTTAGTCAAAATTATATATTGTCTGTGTATAATCAGATGTCAATATACAATACATAGATCAATTTGTATTGTCTTTGTCTATCGCAAATTGGTATTTGCAATTATTTTGATCTACCACTTTCTGAATTATTATAATATTGTCACGACGGCCTCTTTTTCTTCACACCTGGAATCAAACAGAACGCAACTTTCACCGTTTCACTTCACAACTCAATACATCTCTTATCCTTATCTCAGCTACAGCTCAACTCAACTGAACTTCTGCCACGCTACTCGCTACTAAACTTTAGACGATTCGATGACGTTTACACTTCAAAGATCTAACCTAACACTTTGACTTCACATCATGCATGACAACTAATGCACAATACACGAATACCATAATATACTTTACAATATATATTTGGTATAAATAATTAAATTTTTATTATTACTCAGATCTACACTTCGGTCTACATAATAACGTAACTCCACTACAGACGTGTCGGCACTGATTCAGATCTGAGAGAAATGTGAACAGCTCATATATTTATGAGTACATTTATGACTTCATCTATACCTGCATGTTTATTTCTCCGTAGTATCGTGTATCTATATGTCTGTATGGTAATATATTTTTTTATATTATTATTAATAGTGGCAAAACTGATTCTCAAATTATTTTTTGCTTCAGATCTTATTCAAAAAAGGATCTAAGAAATCTAAGGCTAATTTCGTATCTCTAACAAATAGGAACACCCTGTACGAACTGAACGATTTCTAAAACGAACGGGTATCTCACAGTGATAAATTCGGCATCATTAGACCCGGAATATATTAGGGTGTATAAGGGCGGATGCGGAATAGAGCTATCTTCAAGATAGATAAGGCCCAGTAGCTTATAGCCGAAAGGGTCAATGACAGTGTGTTGAAGTAGCGCAGCTGGGCAATAAGATTTAAAGCCACTGCGTGATGCGCGGAATGTACGGGCTTTGTCTTTGCTAGATGGTAGGTGCTTTGTTTAAGCCCCTGTTTCGCTCAGTTTGATTATTCAATTTGACAGAACTCAAGACAACTGACTATAAAAGGGAAAACGCATTGACGTGAGTCCAATCAGGCACATCAATAAACACTTTCTGTGATAGTTAAGGTCTCTTTACACGAAGCCGCTTGGAGCCTTTAAGTTTAGATTGTAATGTAGAAGAAGCAAAAGCATACCTTGACACTATTAGCTGGAACTAGACTGAGAGAATTTATTTATTTAGCGTATGGTTGTAGTAGTACATATAAAACAAAGTCATAGAAAAAGTAAAACAGTTGAGACAGACAACAAAATTAAAAAAATAATAAAATAGCGATCTAAGTAGTAACTTAGCTATAAGTAAATATCGAGCCTGGATTCAACGGCTGGTGGCTTGGCTTGAAGGAAGTCCTTATTGTTGCCTGAATATGCTCTAAGGCCACATCCTTGCACTATCTAACTGACAGTTTGGCATTCCGCTCCACAGTCAAGTTGTGGGAAAGCGCGCTTGTTTCATTTAAACAACGAATCAGCGCACACTCCATGCGACGTCTGAGTTGTTTAGGGTTGAGCATTTCTTTCGGTGGAGGTCAAAACTAGGGGTTCTTGATTACTTCTCGTGTTGGGGTCGCCCAAATTTCTGCTCATTCAGCTGCAAGGTTAAAGCCGTCAGATTCAAGTTGTTGGAGAATTGGAGAATCTTCACGAACTGGGATTTGTTTTGATTTTCTTATGTTCCTTGCAGAAGGGCATTTTCTCGACGGATGGGTTTTGGAACTATTTAGCTGTGCGTTGGATGCCAGTAAGTTGGCGTTGTTCTGTTGCAACCCGTAATAATTCTCATAGAAGGGTTTAACTGGGCGTCTATCAGTCTAGTATGCGGGCTGTTTACTCACACTAGCCAGCAAAATTCAGCCGAAGAGAAACAGTCTCAGGACCGTAGTATGGATTGCAGAAGCGGAGGCATCCCATGATGTTCCACATAATTTTTGCAGGATATGATACTTCTGCTATTTACTTTGGCCAGGATAAACTAAATACGTTCTTTAAACGACATTATCCTATCCAGTGTGACACCTTGGTATTTGGGTGTAGGATTATAGGACAACAAGATGCCGTTAAGGTAAATATTTAGCTTTCTCTTTGCCATTTTATTGTCAAGGTGAAAATACAGTGTTAACGTTTTGCTCATACTTGGCTCCAGCTTCCACCTGCTGAAGTATGATCCCAGGATTGAAAGATGGGCAGTTAGTGTTGACTCTAGAACGTCAAAGTTAGTACTTCTGTGTGCTAGAGCCAGATCACACACCGAGGACTGAACATCGTTAGATAAATGTATTTGTTTGATGGTGATTTTTTAAGAACGATGTCCCATGAACGATTTATTCTTCGTAGATATCACTTAGGTGTTCCGACAAATAAATGGGGCTTTTCCTAACTAAAAACCCATGTCGTACAGCTGGCTTCTTCACGACGAAGTGCGAAATTGTTACATGAAAAGAAGTTGTGGTTCATTACTAAGGATTCTATATCTATATTATTCTATAACTTCAAGATAACAGTGCAATTTTGTTCTTATTAACCTATATTAACATTACTCTTGAATTTGTTGCGAAAACGCTCTTAGAACAAAATTTCAATCTGGGGAATTAGTTTCTGATTGTGGTGTAAATTTTTATACAACAATAATTGTTATATAAAAATTTAGAATATGAAGCTAAATTGTTTTAAAAAATTACTATAAGAGCAATCTATGTAACACCTGCTACTCCGCTTCCGTGACCTTTAGAATTGTTTTTTTAAAAGCCCCTTGGAGCAATTGTAAAATAGTTATATTGATACTAGAGTCCTTAATTCATTTGTGAAAATTTTCATGTAAAATTGGGTTTCCTTAATTGTTGCCATTTTTTGCAAATTTTTAAGCAAAAGTGAATTATTCAAAATCTAGTAACCGTCATTTTATATCCTACAGCATCTTTTCAAAGATGTTTACCCTTTATTTGTCTATAACTTTTATTTGTCTATAAATCTATAAATATATAAAAAAAGTTTTCCTTGTGGGTAAATATAACCCAAAAAATTTCTCAGACTGCTAGTAGGGTGACGCTTAACCTTTTGCTCACTGAGCATTGCCAACTAAATAGACATTATTTGTCACTCATGAGGGTCGTAGGGGATCCCATCTGCTCCATATACTGGGAGGAGGACGTGACAGCGTTTCACTTCCTGTGCAGATGTGTTGTGTATTGCAACCTCACAGTTCAGATATAGTGGGCATGCTTGAGAGCGGGGAGAAGTCACTTTGCTCAGTGAGATGGTCGGACATACTGAGTCAAGAGGTCTGGTAGGTTCGACAAGGAGCTTTCTAGGACGTAGGATTCAGTGTGTTCAGAGTTGGTTCAGTGGGGTTGGCAAAAACAGCCAAACGTGGCCCTACTTGCCTGACTTCGCCTCCCCATCATTACTACTAGTACATATGACGCTGATCAGGATTCAAAATTTAGCCTCTTAAAAAGCCTAGCATTGTTTTGAAATGCGTATGGTGTTTGAAGGTAATCAGTTTAGCAAGCGTCTGAAGAGTCATCCTGTTTATTCTTCCCTTTATTTACATATTTCACTAAAAAACTGATTTGTGGAGATTTATATTCATTAAACGTATAAATATTAATGACTGTATCTTTATATCTGAATATTAAGTAGACGCTTTTTGTTATTATGGGTAAATATCAGTGACGGCAGTGCAGACAAAGGAAAAAAGAAGTTCATGATATTCTTTCCGTCGACCCCCTCACTACCAAAGACCCATTTACATCCAGTTTTTATTTTTAATCCTGAAGCGAAGACACTTGCTTTCCATGTTTTCAGCACTAATTACGTATTCTATCCACCTGGATCTCATTAAATTGGAATTTTAATATTTGTCTCCTTCACAATGCAGGCATACTAAATATCTGTTAATTGATATTTTTATTAGGGTCTGACGCAACAGAGAAATGTCGTTATGTATATGTCGTGGTTGGCCTGGAGGCTATAAATACTAAAGTTAATTTGTTGGATAAATTGTTTGAGCAGCTAAGTTCAGATGTTTTCCAAAGTAAAAAGATGTTAAATAGTAACAGAATATAAATTTCGCCTACATCGTACTATGTTCAAGGCAGTACAAAGGATATTAAGAAATTTCTGTAATACCTCTTTATTTCTTTATCAAACTCATTTATTGAGCATAAACTTGCTCTATAGGGATATGGTTTGGTAACTACCTAATTTCTGTTTCACAAAAAAGACCTTATTTCTAGTACAATAAATCCGAAGCATAGATTTACAGATCGTAAGTGGGTAGAGGAGTAACATTTACTTCTTTGATAAAGTCGTTCCTTTCTAAATGTAGCCAGATTCGACTCTTCTGAAACCAAATGTTATACTCTTAGAAACAGAAGGCGCACTAGCAAATACATATATTGTTCTATCTTTAGAACATACAATCAGGCTGTGCTGATGAGTCTACACTTTTAAGCTTATAGGAATGAAGATGCAGCTCTCCTAAACAAGCCTTACTCCTACAGCTTTTCATGATTTTGATGGGCGAATAGGGCACTTCCGCGATGGTCAAGTCCACATAGTCCACATCATTAAATCATTAATTCGGGTGCTCCCCAGAGATTCGTTTTGACCCTACGATGTTTCTTGTCATCAAACACCTCATTTCTATTTACAATGAATCCGACCACAGTTTTGCAGACTGCACGTGGAGATTCAGATTTTGATATTTGTAATGAAAATGGAAAACGGAGCACGAACTACTTCTTTGTTAACAGAGCTTGGATTACCTTGTGGTATATTGTCATATTTAATTCTTTTGTACTCAGTCAAACAAAAGGCAACTAAGCAGGCATCATGTTTGGTTAACAATGAGTCTATACCTTTAAGGTTGAAGGAGCCCAGATGACAGTATTTGGCATGAACATGTCTCAAGTGTGTATTCAAAGCTAGGAAGTACTTGTCACCTAGAAGCGCAGATGAGGTAGGGAGGGCCTTTTGTCTGGACAGCTAGATCTGTAGGCGATTAGGTACCTTGAGGTGGATCGCGCCCTCCACCATCGTGTTATTTAATTTGTTAGGGTACCAACCACAGCATAGTATGAATGAATGAATAAGGACCAGATGCTATCCAGCATGGAATGTGGCTGGTGCATAGGCCACACGATGGGCCCTTTTGCGCCTCTATCTGCGCTAGTTCCTAAGACCTGCCCTTTTGGCAAGGCAAGTACATTCTTAGGTCCTATCCGTTTTATCTCTATTGGTTCCAAGGTTCTTGAGCCCAGCATAGTCTGCCTGTGATAACCCAGGGTTTCACAGCGACATAAGATGTGTGCCGAGGATTCTTCCTCTTCACCACACCACGTGCACGTTGGGTCGTTGACCACCGTCATCACGAACAAGTGACGCCTGAAGGTGTTGTGACCTGTTAATAGGCCTACTAGCAATCTCAAGTTACTCCTATCCAGAGAGAGACAAAATCGTCCTATTCTCTCTGCAGGCCCTGCTAATAGTTCCCGAGCCTGACGGAGATGACCAGAGATGTTGTTCCATCTCAGAGAGTGTTGATTCTGGATCCACTCTCTAGTTGTTTTCCTGATCAAGTTTGCAGATTGTCGTAAGGCTGGTTCCGGGCCCACAAAACTGTTGCCGGATCCCATCCTAGCCAGATGATCCGTCATTTCGTTACCCTTTACCCCAGTGTGCCCAGGTACCCACATCACTGATACCTTGTGTTTAGCTGAGATGTCGTCACGAGCCCTCCTGCACCTCAGGACCAGTCTCAACGTTATTTTACAAGCACTCAGTGCTTTGATGGCTGCCTGACTGTCAGAGCAGATAGTAATCCGCCTCCCAGACCCGTCAATTTCCCGAATAAGATTTACACAAGCAAGTATCCCATAGACCTCAGCCTGGAATACTGTGGTGTGCCCCCCAAGAGGGGGTGAAAATCTTGTGTGGGGTCCGTAGACTCCCGAGCCCGAGCCCTCTCTAGCGAGTGAACCGTCTGTGTACCAGACCTGTCCTCCTCCTTCGATGAGCTGTCTTTCCCTAGACTCCCGCTCTTCCCTTGACGGAAACACCACCGTAAATTTGCGATTGAAGCGATGCGTAGGAGAAACTATATCGCTCCTCGCCAACAAAATAGGACTATCCTCATGCAACTCTGCTGGAATCGTCGAATGTCCTTTGCCTGGATTCATAAAAGTCCAGCTACCCTGACTCCAGAGACGGAACCCAGTTTTTCTAGCTTCCCCTTGAATTACCAGATCCAAAGGAGGAAGATTCAATAGTGTTTCAATGGCACTCAGAGGTGTTGTGCGCACTGCACTGGTTATACTAAGACATGCCAAACGTTGAACCTTATTAAATTTGGCTCTTATTGCCTCCGTCTTTATACAGGTCCACCACACTATGGAGCCATATATTAGTGACGGTCTAACCATTGTAGTATAGAGCCGGTGCACCACTTTTGGGCTCAGGCCCCAACTACTACCGACAACTCTTCTGCAGGCCCATAATGAGTTTCGAGCCTTGCTTACCTTATAATCCACATGCTGCCTCCAAGTCAGCTTGTGATCCAGTATGACTCCTAGATACTTTACTGACTGAGACAATTCAAGTGTCGTTCTGAAAAAGGTAGGCCTCACGAGGCCTTCCATCTTCCTTTTCCTAGTGAACATAACGAGCTCCATCTTTTCAGCGTTCACTGACAGATCCACCTCATTACACCACGTTTCCACAACACGCAGCGCGCCTTGCATTACCTCGGAGACTGTATTAATGAATCTACCCCTGACCACTATGCTCAAATCATCAGCATAGGCCTGCACGAGACCCCTGTGTTACTTAGTCTCACGAGTAGGACATTCACCACTAAGCACCATAGTAGAGGTGAAAGAACACCGCCTTCTGGGCAGCCGCTGCAGCGCTATAGTTTATGTCATTAAGCGTTGCAGAAGCCACTCGGCACTCTAGAGTAGTAAGAATCCACTCCACTAGGATTGGAGCAATTCCATGTCTTTCTAGAGCGCGTATTATCGAATTGGTAGTGGTACAGTTGAACGCACCCTCGATGTCAAGAAATGCTACCATAGCCACTTCCCGTTGATCTAACGTTTTCTCAAGCCTGCTGACCAAATGATGAAGTGCCAGCTCAGCTGATTTTCCCGCCTGGTATGCGAACTGATAGGCATGGATTTCAACCCTGATATATCTATCAACCAACCTCTCCAGTGTTTTTAGTAAAAACCACGGAAGGGTAATCGGTCTAAAGTCCTTCGGACGAGTATAGCTACCTCTGCCCGGCTTAGGAATAAAAACGACCCTTGAATGCAACCAGCTCTTTCGTGTGAAGCCAGCAGCCACACAGGCGCGAAATATCCTAACTAGGTATGGTAGTACCAGATCCTGTCCATGTTGTAGCATGGCTGGAATGACGCCATCCTTGCCTGGACTTTTGTATGGAGCAAAAGTATTTATTGCCCATCTTGTGCGGTCATAAGTGACGACTTCTCCTGCCATCTGCCATTCCTCTCTATGAGGACGGTAGAGTGGCCTATGTGCCCCTGTCTGTTGAGCAGCAACCGATCCCGGACAGCATAGTAAACAACCAGCACAATATCTCAGGTATCCTGCTGCTAGAGTTAAAACATCATCAGAATAGATTAGTTTAGATTCAGTTGTTTGGGCTGGACTCTTTTTTTTATGGTCAGCCTCCCGCAAAGGCTGAAAGTCTATGGCGCTGTAGAAACACTGCGAGATGACAAGTGTCGGTGTAGTAATATGAAAAGTATGCAAATACATACCTGTATATACTTATTTCAGTTACAAAGTCCTTGGGTGCCAATCACTGTTGTATCTGGTACAATTCTTCCTTTAAAGAGGTACCTGTAACTTAAAAAATCAAAAAAAGGGAACATTATTTTTTTAGAAATCAACAGAGCACACCTTAGGTGCTCATATATTTTTACTGAATTCAAGGGATATGAATACCTGTCAATTTTTAGCTAGTGTATAGTTCAGGTTTTCATTTTATGGGTGCCGTCCCTTGTATACTTTACTATATAGTATAATGTAATGCAAATAGTAATACAATATAATGGATATGAATGCTTGGAAATATGAATATCGCATAATTATACGAAAGAAATTCAGTACCACCTATTTAGTTATTCACTATACAGGGTGTCCCAGAAGTCAACGTCAAACCGCAACGGGGTGACAGGATTGGTTGTAACTATCATGAGAAAAATCAGAAAAAAAATCTATCCCGTGCAGTTTGAAAATTATGGGCATTTAAAAAAAACCTAAAAATTTGGTCAAATTATAACAATTTTTCGGTTACTGTGGTTAACTTTCATTAGTTTTGTTCATTTAAACTTTGGAACCGTAACCCTAAATAACATTTCTAGATCACAGTCAAAAATAATGACACAATTGCCCCACGTTTTCGAGAATGAAGAGTATTTATTAAACTATGAATTTAAAATTTTCAATGTTTGCCGACTTTGAAAAGCCCTCCTTTAAAAAAAATGTACTAAAGTACCTTGGCAAGTGCCATTAAAAGTTGGCGCATTTAACCAGGATTGTAAAATGGTACAATACCTGTTAGTTTCATACTAAAAAAAACGAGTAAAAAAAGGAAAACCTCAAGTAACCCCATTTTTGCTAACCCATTTCACTCAGGTCAGATGTCCTTTATTCGCACAAGCTTCTGGAAGGTTCTTAATTTTACGGCAAAATGATGAGAGGTGGAAGTGGACATGTTTGCCATGAGTGAGCAAGACAGATAGTGAGGCCACCTTTAGCAAAGTCAACAAAAACAAGTAAAATTAATAAAATAATGAAAAATTTTGACCTAGCCTAGTTTAGGTTTATTGTATTTGAAGCCAGATGAGGAAATAACATTTTTTATTACAATACATGTTCAAATTGTGTACCATCAGCCTTAATACACGCCCTACACTTTCTTAAAAAAGATCGACTTATTAGCCAGGCACATTTAATGCGAGAAGACGGATCCCAGTATCGCTTTAAAGTAAGCCTGTGGACCGGAATTTTAAACGGCAAAATTGTTGGGCCTTTTGAGCTGACTGAGAATTTGAATGGCACGAATTACCTAAATTTTTACGATAAAATTTATTAACTTTGTTAGAGGACGTACCACTAAAGCGGCATACAGACGTTGATGTAAGCTGCGATTCCTCAATCGACCCAAGGTTTCATGAAAGCTGCATCAGTTGCATAAGTTCCTACTAATCGAAACCTGTTGCGATGCCTGAATCGACTTGATATTTCATGCACGTTTCATGCAACACAAGAATAGTAGGGTGGGCTTATTTCTTTGCATCGATGCAATACTATACACGTTGAAACCTGCATCACTGCATCAGCGTCACCGGCTCGGCGACATGGCTCACCATCCATAATAGGATTCCAGAATCCGCATCGCTGCAAGCCGCAACTGATACCAAATTCGTGATTCAGTAGCACACACGCTGCTACATGCGTTATGAAACGTAGAAGTCGATACCTGAATCGCAGCATGCATCAACGTCTGTAGACCGCTTAACAGATCGTCGCCACATGAGGTATCAACAAGATGGCTGCCCAGCGCATTACGCAGTGCAAATAATAGGTTTTCTTGACCAAAAATATCCGGAAGGTGGAGGTGGACGTTCAGGCATTATCTCGTGGCCAGCCCGTTCCCCAAATTTAAATCCCCTGGAATTTTGTTATCGGGTTGTTCTCAAAGAAAAAGTTTATTCATAGCCCATTGAGAGCGTAGCTGAGCTGCGTAAACGAATTTCTCAAGCTGCTGAGGACAACTCTCGAGGATATGCCTGGCTAATAAGTAGATCTTTTTTTAGAAGATGTACTCGTAGGGCGTAGGGCGTGTATTGAGGCTGATGGTAAACAATTTATTGCCTGGCCTTTATTCCAATAAACCTAAACTAAACTAGGCCAAAATTTTTCACTATTTTATTAATTTTACTTATTTTTGTTGACTCTGCTAAAAGTGGCGTCACTATCTGTCTCGCTCGCTCATAGCAAATATGTTCATTATCCATCTCTTTCATCATTTTGCCGTAAAATTAAGAACCTACCAGAAGCTTGTGCCAATAAAGGACATCTGACCTGAGTGAAATCGGTCATCAAAAATCGGGTTACTTGAGGTTTTTATTTTTTTACTCGTTTTTTTTAGTATGAAACTAAAAAGTATTGTACTATTTTACAATCCTGATTAAATGCGCCAACTTTTAATGGCACTTGCCAAGGCACTTTAGTACATTTTTTTTAAAGGAGGGCCTTTCAAAGTCAGCAAACTTTGAACATTTGAAATTCAGAGTTTAATAAATAGTCTTCATTCTAGAAAACTTGGGGCAATTGTGTCATTATTTTTGACTGAGCTTCTAGAAATGCTATTTAGGGTTACGCTTCCAAAGTTTAAATCAACAAAAATAATAAAAGTTAACCACAATAACCGAAAAATTGTTATAATTTGACCAAATTTCTAGGTTTTCTTTAAATGCCCATAATTTTCAAACTAAATGGGATAGATTTTTTTTCTGATTTATCTGATGATAGTTACAACCAATCCTGTCATCCCGTTGCGGCTTGACGTTGACTTCTGGGACACCCAAACTAAACAAACTTGGCTTTTTTGTTACGTCATTTCTGCATTTTTACGTAATTACTAGGTCTACCCTAAATCGTGATGAAGCATAATAATTTTCTAATACGTACCCACATCTCCTCCAAAAATATAAATAGGTAGTGAAACTATGAATAATGCTGCAGTCATTTTTATCATTACAGTCATAAAAAATACAGTTAAGATTTTATCATAATGAAAATACCCAGTATAATCTATTTTATGTTAATTTTTATAGTTCTCCAGATGCAGTAAAGATAGAAATAAAGGAGCACGCACAACCATTTTAGGATATTTTCACGCAAATAGCAACTGATTTCGTAATAGGTTTAATGGCTTTTCCTCATTACAAGGTAAAATTCGACTAAACTGTCGTTTCTACTTCTATACGTAAATATATAGGCCCGGCAACTAATGACCATTGTCAATAAATGCGTTGGTTGGTTATCAAGAAATTTTGAGATTAGCATATTTTGGACATTTCTTCCAAATGACGTATCGAAAATTAAAACTGTGTGCAATCCACCGATGACACTATTGAATCTTCCTCCTTTGAATCTGGTAATTCAAGGGGAAGCTAGAAAAACTGGGTTCCGTCTCTGGAGTCAGGGTAGCTGGACTTTTATGAATCCAGGCAAAGGACATTCGACGATTCTAGCAGAGCGCTGCATGAGGATAGTCCTACTTTATTGGCGAGGAACGATACAGTTTCTCCTACACATCGCTTCAATCGCAAATTTACGGTGGTGTTTCCGTCAAGAGCAGAGTGGGAGTCTAGGGAAAGACAGCTCATCGAAGGAGGAGGACAGGTCTGGTACACAGACGGTTCACTCGCTAGAGAGGGCTCGGGCTCGGAAGTCTGCGGACCCCATACAAGACTTTTACTCCCTCTTGGGGGGCACATCACAGTATTCCAGACTTGCCTGTGTAAATCGTATTCGGGAAATTGATGGGTCTAGGAGGCGGATTACTATCTGCTCTGACAGTCAGGCAGCCACCAAAGCACTGAGTGCTTGGAAAATAACGTCGGGACTGGTCCTGGAGTGCAGGAGGGCTCTTGACGACATCTCAGCTAAACACAAGGTATCACTGATGTGGGTACCTGGGCACGCGGACACGGGGTAAAGGGTAACGAAACGGCGGATCATCTGGCTAGGATGGGATCTGGCAACAGTTTTGTAGGCCCGGAACCAGCCTTAGGACTATCTGCAAACTTGATTAGGAAAACAAATGGAGAGTGGATCCAGAATCAACACTCTCTGAGATGGAACAACATCTCTGGCCATCTCCGTCAAGCTCGGGAACTATTAGCAGGGCCTGCAGAGAGAAAAGGACGATTTTGTCTCTCTAACAACACCATCAGGCGTCACTTGTTCGTGATGAGGGTGGTCAACGACCCAACGTGCACGTGGTGTGGTGAAGAGGAAGAATCCTCGGCACACATCTTGTGTCGCTGTGAAACCCTGGGTTATCACAGGCAGACTATGCTGGGCTCAAGAGCCTTGGAACCAATAGAGATAAAACGGATAGGACCTAAGAATGTACTTGCCTCTGCCAAAAGGGCAGGTCTTAGGAACTAGCGCGGATAGTGGCGCAAAAGGGCCCATCGTGTGGCCTATGCCTCTGATCCTTATTCATTCATTCAATCCACCGACGACAAATAGGTTAGACCCCACATTCATCTCAACTACTTGTGGCACCCTAGTGAACAAGCAGTCGGAGTTACGTGGCATTTCGTAGAATTCTGCGATGATTTCAGGAATTTACTGGCATCAGTCTTATTTTCTTGACGGTGTACCCAGATCTACCGTTTGATCGGTAGCTTTACCATTTCTGTGTGTATGCGAATAATCCGCCGCTTTCCAGAAATATGGTAT
Organism: Callosobruchus maculatus; assembly: GCA_951848785.1. Classification (NCBI taxonomy): domain Eukaryota; kingdom Metazoa; phylum Arthropoda; class Insecta; order Coleoptera; family Chrysomelidae; genus Callosobruchus; species Callosobruchus maculatus. Next base: position 18,167,863 of record CATOUR010000041.1, on the reverse strand, counting down.
GATATTCCACTGTATAGTGTAAATAGTATTTGAATCGTAAAATTTAGACTTAATTTGAAATTATTCAGGAAAATAAAAAAAAACGGTTCCTATCCAGATTTCATCAAACTCTGCGACTAATATGACCTATTATTTTTCATAGCTGAACCTACTACTGTAGTTATTCAGGAGATCTGTTTAGGACCTCCGGCAATTGAATCGAACGATTTCATGTAAAGGTTGCCCACGAATGGTGATTCCATGGTCAACCCCCCTCTTTTTGCTTGTAAAATTTGTTATTTTCTTGAAAATAGTTGTCCTTGAGGGTCTGGGGTATAGCGCGCGAAATTGAGAATCAAAGAAAAGACGTATTCCCGTGTTGGCGAGGAGGCGTGGCCGCCTGTTTCCTTTCTCCAGCGTGTATGTCTATGATGAGGGAGATAAGCCCAAAAATCCAAAAGTAAGGTCAAAAGTTCCAAAGGTAAGGTCCAAAAGTCACCACAAAAATGAATTTCGCATTTCCAAGCTCCTGACGTTACCTTTAAACCTACAGTAATGACCCAAAGAGCAAATTGAAGAAAAAAGCTTGCGCTTGTGCAACTATTTAGCCTTTTTTTGATATCGTGCTTGGTTGTTAAATTACAGGCATTTATAGAATGTATTATTATTATTTATTATTATTTATTTTGTAATGTAATACAAAATAAATAATGTATGATTTTGCATTGCGAGTTTTTTGTACATTAAAAAACTTTTTTGAGAAAACCGAAAATAGTTGTCATTCATTAAGGTCTTAACTATCGCCTTCTGGAATATTATATATGTAGTTTGAAAATAGAGTGAGTTAGGGCCGGTTTCTCAATGTCCAGTCAAAAGTGGCAGATAGGTAGCTGACAGATAGCGTTTCTATGGATACCACTGTCAGATAAGATTTACGTGAATTCGTAAGTTCAACCTTCAATTGTTTAAACAATTTATCTGACAGATAACCGTTAACTTCCAGATAAATATTTAACTGGACATTGAGAAACCGGCCCATATGCGAGAAATTATGAGTCCGTGTTTTACATGGCAAATATGTATAAATGTGTGTATCCAGGCCCCTTAAGACATAACTTTAATAGCTCTATTGCTCCACTCAGTGGAAGATTCGTTCTATCTTTCGTTGGTACGAATTCTTGTAACCTCTTCGAACATTAAAAACTAGAACGTCAAACCAAATTTATGGCTTCGTCATGTGGAAAGCACGTTCATAGTCTGGAACCATGTAGACGAACAATTGGAAAACTTCTTTTCGCATCTCAACAACATGAGGTCATCCGTAGTACTCACAAAAGAAGAAGAGAACAACAACAGCCTCCCTTATTTTGAAGTCGTGGTAATTAGAAGACATACTCAAATAGAAACTAAAGGTTGCAGAAAGTCAACACACACAGGACAGCACCTTGGTCGATCAGGCCAAAAACATTTGTAATACACAACAGGGGCTGGAAGAACAACTACGTCACATTAAGGAAAATCTGTCAAAGAATGCATATCCCAAGAAACTAGTGAATGCAACAATACAAAGGAACAGTACTTGCAGAAACAGAGGTCCTGAGGAACACAGACTAAGATTACCATACTCATGTATGTACCCATTTTACAAGCTTGTCTTGGGATATCTTTAAGATCATTAATGCAGTGGTTTTCCATTTGCTTTCTGCATTCTCATGCCGTTGACCAGATGTATCTACTGGTTCATCTGCCTTTAGGGACAATTTCTCACCCCAAGGACAAGAAGGTGTCCTGACTCTCCTCAACTTGTCCACCCAAAGCTGTTGGTTGAGAAGAGGTTACTGCTTATACCGACAGTAGTTTGGTTCCTTTTCGTCGCGTTTTACGACACGCAGGATATACGATGGGAGATATTCTAACCCGCCCCCACACAGGGGAGTCAGAAGTAGATAGTATATAAAATTCAAACATGATTCTCAAGAAGCACCACTCTTCGAAGTCTACTAACAAAAATAAAACCGAACAACTGACACACAGAAACTAAGCACTGCATCATCTACGAAGTGCCATCTGATTGCGGGAATGTATACATATGAGAAACGAAAGGATTTATAGGAGGAGTAGCAACTTAACACCCAGAGAGCAGAGACAGAAGACCGGAACAGCAGATCATGGTTGGACTGAGCACCACAAAATTATTTGGGAATACGTTAAGCTTATTGATCGAGAACCTCAGTTGTATCGCCAGAAATTCAAAGAAGCACCTTATATTGCCAGAAAGTCACACTTTGAACTCGACAGTGTTTACAGCAGCACGGATCGGCAGTCGGTGTGAGCCGATGAAACGACCGGTGTTGCCAAGAGATCAAACCTAAATTCCTTGCAGATGCCAAATAGATTACTTTCAATTCCTTGCACATGCTAAACACACACACAGAGAGATAAGCTGTTCGCTTTTTTCACCAGATATCTATGCATTTTTAAATGACTCGCTCCTAGGCTCCACTGCTCCAGTAGGATTTTGATCACAGATTTAACGGATCTAACGATTTTTAAAAATGTAGAAAAGAAGAAAAACATAGAATATATAAAAGGAAAGAAAACAGCAATACCATCACCTTTCACAACAACAGAACACAGAATAATCTCACGGAATCGCGGATAACACACTAACACCAAACAGCTAAAAAGATAACCAGTTTAGACTGTTTTCAGAGTTAAGAAATGAAATCTAAATCAATGTTTAAATCACAGTGCACTCAATTTTTCGATGTTACTTGCAACTGCCTCATTACTTGCAGATTTACTAGCAAGACCCCTTAATCCTTGCAAATGCAAGTAATTACTTTCAAAACAGCAACACTGGACAACCCACCGGCAATGCTGACCACGCATTATCGTCCCCCCCCCCCCCTGAGAGTACAATAAGCCCATAAGAGCTGCAGTGCTGACGGCTATCGGGGGTTTAATAAAAAAAATCGCCAGCAACAAGAAAGTGTACAGCAAACTTATTGTGGGAGTTGGACTAATATGGCAGGCCCTCATAAGAAATATAGAAAACCTAAAATTGGACACAACAAACCTGGACGCAATGTGGGACGCAGTGGCCATCGAACGGCCACGTCATCGCCAGTCGTTCTCATCTCAAGTACATATATCTTTACAAGGTTATTAGAATTCTTGAATTGAGATTATGTAAATGTAAGGGAAGATGTTCTAACAAACTATTTTTAGTTCTAATTCTTGTTCAAAAAATTGAACAAATGCTTATTCAAGAAATGCTTTATCTGAACTAGTCTTTATGGTACGCATATTGAGCGTTGAAAGCACGTAATGATTATACCCTTTAAATCGAATCCTATTCTGATGGTATAAAATGTTGCCGGCAAGAGCTTAGTCTATACATCTTTTGACCAAGAGCGACACAAAAGCCCTCCCGGCCCTAAAAGCAAGCGTATCTATTTGTTCCTAAAGTCACGACTCGGAAAAACGCCATGTAGTGCTGATACAGCAACAATTGCCTGAGTCTCTCTAACAAAGAACCAGCCGAGCAAAGATTCTGGGAGAGTTTTACGACTGGCGGAATGCTAAAAAATTCACCCCGCAGGGAAAACCTCCTAACAAATGCTACACACATCTCCTGGATATAAGTAAAAGCAGAAACGTAAAAGATTTATTTTACTGCCTCTTGCAGCAGATTGAAAAAACCGGACGGTTTAAAAGTCTAGCCAGGCAATTCTGGAAGAGGATTAGTTGAGGTTTATGAGGCAAAAACAATAAAGACTAGAGGACCTAACCGCTTGGTGAAAACAGGGTTAATTTTTACCGCTTTACAAAGAATGTGGAGGTACCGAAATTTATTCGAAGTTTAAAGGCAGCTCATTGGCGTCGATATTTATTTTAAAAAAAGCAGCACATCCACATGTTACAAAGAGTAAATCATACAGCATTTTTTACATGTTTTTAATAGCTTTAACTGTTTGTTTGTGAGCTTGTAAGTCTTCTTTGGATTAAGAGGTCGGACCGAACATTGAACGCTCCAACTTTGCCACGCAAACGATTTTGCCGGCTTCAAATCTGTCTCGCCTGTGGTGGTATGCGCTGTGTAAAGCTAAGGTTACTATGCATGCGAGTTCTGACGAAAATGTATTCTGACAAGTTCTAACGAACTCGCTTGAACAATCAAACGCCTGATTTCCAATGAAAGTGGTTACTATAGAAGAGGAAGCCTCGTCGAAATACGCACGTCGTCGTCAGTACGATTTGAATGTTCAAAAACGTTTGAATTTTTTGAGCGAATTCCTCCGAATCTGCAGCTATTTTGCCCCGCGTTGGGTAGTTCTTTCACGTGGTTTGTAACTGAGGACTGTGGAGGGTTTATCATGCACGTGGATAAACTGACCGCTTTACTACTACTATACCATACAGTAAGTCTGTGTTTTGGCGAAATACAGTCGCAAAAATTGGAGGACTTTTCGATCCTTTCTTCTATCCTCTTCTCCCCTTCCATATATATCTCAATGTTTCTGGTGTAATCCTGAAGTACTGGAAAAGCTTTTCTGGTTGGTTCCATAATTCTTCAAACAACATATGAAACTCGCCTTTAGCCTAATTCAAATGCACACGACATCCGACGATACGACGGTATGAAACTATTTCTATTGGTTGAAATATTCAAAACAATGTCAAATCAAAATATTTCAACCAATAAGAACAGTTTCCTACCGTCTTATCGTCGGATGTCGTGCGCATCTGAATTAAGCCTTATGTCGTTTCTTCTACTAATGACTGGGTCACGTACTCCGATTTTCCACTGTTCAAAAGAAATAGCTTTATTACAGAATTTTCAAGAAAATATAGCTCATCAAGTTTGTCCATCTTCCGCTGGGTGGCAGAAACGCACTGACGATCAGAATACCCTGGAAACACGTGCAGTAAGTAGAACCACCCTTGTTCTGACGAGTAGTTCGTACGATCTCGTCAGAAAATATTTTCGTCAGAATTCGCATGCATGGTAACCGTAGCCTAAGGATGGCGTAGATACACCTAACTGTTGATGTTACAAAGAGGCGTAGCGACGAGAGATTGAGAAGCGTGAAATCCAACTGTTTGGGAATTGGTAGTTTTGTGCAATTTATTCAGAAAGTCGACAGCTTTGATTATACTTTATGCAGTATTGATAATTATTATGCTATGAATATTGATCAGTTGCTCATCTTCATTAAACAGAGTAATCATCAAAGCAGTGTAAAAAATCTAAATAGACAAACTAAAAATTAAAAATAAATATAGTTTGAACATCGGACTATAAAGTTAACAATCATTTTTAAAGTAAGCTTTTAAAACAATAATGAATTGATGTATAAGTTTCCGTTCATTATTATAATCATTTATTTTTAACTTGTTAGTCGGATGTCCTATAAAACCATGTTTTTTAGTTTTTTAAACTACATTTATTCATAAGAAAGTGAAATGAAATAAATATCTAATTATTAATTGTGAGAGTTGTATAAAAGTTGGCATCTATTGCTAAAGAGATCCTTTTCATATTTAATTGGAGGTTATAGTAAACTGCTTGAGGGTAACAGATTTGCGGGGTAAGGGCAGAGGTCTGGTAAGAAGTCGAGTAAGAGGGGGCATGGCCTATATCTACTATTCCTAATACAAGGATGTACCACCAAGTTATAAAAAGTATTTGTAGGCGCCGCGCCGCACTCTTTTGTTTAAATACCGAGGGGTCTGTGATATGTTTTATTCTGTAATCTTTGGTGATGGTGATGCCGAACCGGCTCCCGCTGACCCTTTTTTGATCGTCCGTCGCCGTCGTTGAGAAATGTATACCTGGCATCACAGTTGATCCCTTTTCTGTGTATTTCAGGCATATACTTAATAATAAATACAATATGAGTATAAAGAGTTGTTTATAAATGCAACTGAGTTGTCACACAAAAAATGAATTTATCGTATGTAAAAGAGCGAAAATAAGACGGAAAATAAGGTGAAAATATGAAAAATCAACAAGAAGTACCAATGACAGTAATATGCGTGTGTTTGTTATTTGTAAAGCAGCTAAATTCAGTGAAGTTCACTGTACATTGAGCAGTTCTTTATAGATATGCCAATGCCGTTGGAAAACTGAAAGATGTAAACATATTACAGAATTGGCGTAAATACGGGAGATAGTGGGACGTGTTTCCCCCTTGGAACTATAAATTTAAAAAAAACTATCATGTCTCATACTTTTTGCCTATAGCACCCCAGAAGGCGCCAGCAAAATTATTGTTGGACTCACAACAAACTCCAGAAAAATAAACCAAATTATGCCTGCCCCCCTCCCCCCACCGGTAGGCCTCCAAAAATATATCCCCCATAGTGAAACTATATCTACCTGCATTCTGAATTACAGCCGCCAAATTCTGTATTTCGATGAAGTATTCAAAAGGAGGACGCATTTTAACAACTTTGTGAAATCTATAACACCTCCAACACAGATATACATATGCACCTATGCCAGGACGATTATGTAGTCTGAAGAAAAAGAAAAATTTGCTTTCTCTGATGTTGAGTGATTAAAAAAATGCGAATATTAATTTGGGGACTATAATGGATGCCTATATCAGTCGTCTAAATGCAAAACCCGACAAGACACAAATTTTTCAAGAATACCATTTTGTTCATTATTTGAAGCGCTACCATTTTCTATATTTTCTCTTACAAAACCCGACATTAGACATGAGATATTTGGCTAAGAAAACTAGACTTAGGTGCAAACACCGACAAGTCCAAGCAGTGTTTTATTTCAAACACCGACATGTCCACAGGAGCCAATAGGACAACGCGAGCAAGTCACATGTCGATCATACAAGGTATTCTGACCCTTGTGTCGTTGTGTGTTTTTGTTTTATCCAGTCGCTGAAAATACGTTGTGGTGAATTCACGTGTTTTTCAGTTTACTGAGAGAATGAGATTAATTTATGCTGTATTGATAAATTATTTATTGATAAAAATAACCATGTTTTTTGAAAAATGCCTAGAATGCGGATTTCGGAGAGCCTACTTCAACAGAAGCTAGGTCCACATTAATGCAGAGGATCGAAGCTAATTGTGAAAATGCATTTGCTAGTTCTGAAAAATTTTGTTTGTCAGAAAATTTAGATTTTGACGTTTAAACCTTGTAACCCTTGAAATGTATCCTTTCGAATATCTAGCTCTATGTTTATAGTTTCTGTCGTTGAGCACAGTGTTTGATTAGATTCCTTTATATTCAGTAAAATAATCCAAATTGGTAAGTGTTTCATTTATTTTGATTCGATTCCACAAAAATAGCAGTCAAAACACGACATGTCACAGTTCCTAACATGCAAAATCCGACGTGTCCAAATTTAAAAGTCAGATTTTAGAAAAACTATATGTCCTAGATTTTGGAGATTTAAGACTTAACATCCTAAAACATCGTATGTTATCATACTCTCGATTTAGTATTATTTTCACTCATAATAAGACTTGATGATCTGTTTTTCTTGATTTCTGTAAAGTTTGTTACCGTGGACTTGTCGGGTTTTGCATTTAGACGACTGATATGACCTCTAATGTTGCCACACCAAGATGGTGTCCTTATTTTACCTGATATATGACACCTGATGAAGAAGGTATTCAGAGAAGAAAAATGACTTTTTGGATGAAAAATGGTGGTGATGGTATAACAGTACGCATTGCTACATTTGTGCCAACCGTAGTGAATTTTATTATCAACCAAGTTAAACTAAACCTAAGCTTAGCTAAGCTCAGATTTAATATAGTTTGAGTTAACCGACGTTTGTACAACCGGCCCTAAGCATGAAATATATCAGCTTATGTAATACGGTCAAGTATGGATTCTTATCATAGGTATCTTGATTTTTTCAAATAGTAATGCCTCATTTTTTATACGGTTAAATGTAAAATTTGATAGCCTTTCTAACGATGTAGGGTTATTGATATTGATTTCTTCTAGTTTCCATTTATCAATTTCCGTTTTATCAATTTTCGATATGTCGATGACATTAATATGGCGAAACGGGACGACCATTTCCTATACGGTGACACTGATGACAGTTTTCCAGCAATACGAAACCCCAAATTCTGCCCCTCTCTCCCTTCATGGATGCCGCGTCACGCCGCTGGCATGAACCGCAGTCACGTGTCATAAATTTCTGAGTGGCCGACCAATTCCGCGAGGTAGGCTGTGAAAAGGAACACCAGAGGGCGCTGTTAACCCGACTGTACGCTACATTAGGCGGGAAAGTTACGTCTCCCCAAGACCGAGTTGTGAGAAGTGGCGATTGCCAGAAGAGACATGAAGCAAGGGGATTGTAATTTTACTGATGGAACTGTCGTATTAATTTTATGGAGACTGTTTCTGCTTGCATCAAGAACGAGGAAAATGGAGTCTGAAGTTTTAGGTCTATGAAGAAGCTTTTACAGTTTGAGATTGTGGGGATGTGTGGTCTAGTATGCGAAGGAGTTTTGTGAGGGAACATCTATCTGCTCAAGAATTCTTATAATGCCAATGCTTACAGCTGATTCGATGAAGTTGTTGTTAGTAATGCTACCCCGAGAGTTCTAAGCACCGTGAAAGCTTTTGATAAAGTTTCCCTTGCCGTACTCCCATGTTTCGGTTTACTATTTTTAAACTATCATCTGGTGCCTACAAATGATAAAAATGGTACCTATGTGTGTTTAATAATGAAAAACAGGTACTAAATTGTCTGAATGTAGAAATATAACTACCTATTTGATATACTAAAGTTCATTGTATTTTTAGAAAAAACGGTAGATAGGACAACAATGTAAACACACCCATAAGATGGGCCGTACTGCAAAACCTTGATACCCTAAAATTAATGAAAATCATGCAAACCATTTCCTAAATAATTGAGGGGTTCCATACTTAAGACTCACTCTGTATATGAAAAAAATTCTATTTCAAGGACAATACTATTAACAAGACCCAAGGCCTTTAACAAGGTGCAAGAACATCAACCCATCTATAGGTAAAATTATAATGAATTAATGTACAGTGATCGAATAAAGACTTATTCTGTCTATTCAAGTCTATATGAGATGTTGGTTACATATCTGTATATTTTTTATGACATAGCCTCTACGGGTTGAGGGAGCTGGATGACTTGAATGGCGTTTTTAGGATTCTATCAAATACACAGAAATTCATAAGTCATGGAATAAGAGTGGATGTGCCATCTATATATAGTACATAGATATTATTGTTTTTTAGATTTTACTAAGATGCAAAAACCCTGCTTTATTAAATCGTTTTATTATATTATATATTATATTGATTAATATCGGATCGAAAAAAACTTGTTCTCTCTGGATTCTTCATGAATTGACTGAACAGATAACAGATCGTGTGACTTAGCACCGGAAGATGCAACATCGTGAAGGCTGAAGAAACTTAAGATGTACCGTCCAAGGCTCAAAACAAAGTTTGAGTCTTTGATGATGAAGATACACCCGTAGCTGTCAGAAAATCCCGATATGTAAAGAAGAAAATGGTAGTTGTATTTTTCGAATATCGAGAGAAATTGTGGAGCATATCTTTTTGGACAAATAGAAGACAGGCACAGCATGTCCCAATGTCTGTCTAAAGTCATTGGATCTATAAAGAAACTGCGGCCAAGAATGGCCACCTCATTCCTCCATCACGATAATACTCCTGCATACCATCAAAGCCTGCACCGAATGATCTAACACGACAGGACTGAAACTCATGTATGTACCCTCCTTACAGTCCAGACCCAACTTCCTGCTGGTAGTTTTCTAGTGATGAAGACCTTCTGCGGGCTCCTGGTGTTTCAATAATCCCTAGTGGAAGTTGGCAGGATTAGCTTAAAGGGACGCTTCGAAGGATGGAGGAGTATTGAATGTGAAGGAAATGACTTGTAAAAAATGTAGTCAAGCTGATTGACTCCGTACTTCCCACACATTCCGGTGATACGAGTTTTCATATTTTCCCGTAGCATGAAGCTATAGTCTGAGATACCCTTGCAACCAAATCATCGCTCGCCAGACCGCAAGAGAAGTGTGTCATTCCACTAGGTACTTCTTTCACAGGTCAATGGACAATCTATCATGAATACAACAAATTTTTGAGTTTTACAACTCCTCACCCCCGAAAAACCCCAATTTTGCCCCCACACAAAAAAAATTTAGAATCATCAGGAAACCTTAAAACGTGTAAAAACAAAGTTTGAGATGTTTTTATATTTTTAATTTTTTTTTATCATTGCCGCGCCGCCATTGAAACGATTTCTAAGAATCATACCCGTTTTCCATCCTCGCCAAAGTAGTAATGCTGTGCCGAAATTTCATTAACATTAATTCAGTAGTTTTAACATTATAAAATACAGAACGATCTAAAGCAATAATCGTATGTACACATCGGAAAATTCCTTGGTTTCTGTAATAGGCAAGGCAATGTTTGGATGGACCTAAAAAAGTGTATTATACCGTTAGATCTTTCTCTCTTAGGTTAATGGACAGCCTGTTATGGATACAACGAATTTTTCAGCTTTACAACCCCCCCACCTCCCATCCACCCCAATTTCACCCCCACCCAAAAAAAGTAGAAAATGATCAGGAACACCTAAAACGCCTAAACGAAGTTTGAGAAATATTTGAAATTTTTTGTTTTCTGCTAATTACTCCGCCGACCATGCACCGAATTTCAAAATTATAGCAGCATTACCTACCACGACCCCACACCATATCGCTACCCAAATTTCATCAAAATCTGTGTAGCGGTTACTGAGATTAGGAGGCTAGAAAAACGCCAACAGACAGACAGACCGACAGACAGACCGACGAAAATGAGTGACGTGGATTTTCGTTATGTAGACATCATAAAACGCCCAATAAGCGTATTATCTCAAAATCGAAAATTTTCGCGATCACAGTACTCCCCTCACCTATCGGTGTGGGAAGTAAAAGGAAATAAATAAAGCTAAACTTTACTTGTATTCTTTGTAAGATGAAAATGTAAACACAAATAATCTGTTTAAGCGGCAACCACATTGTTATGTATGTTATGGTGTTGAGGTTGCTACTGGGTGCTCACATTTCTAATAGTTCGTGGACCAGCCGCTCTAGGCGCGCTACGATATAACTGTTCAAGTCGCAAAAAACTTGCGCCCATCTCGCTGGAATGAAATGTATCTTTAATATCACTTAACACCTTGACACATTTTCGTAACGCTGACTTATGTATCTCGCAGGTTGAAAAGCGACGCCGACAAGCAGCACAAAACACAAAAGGCACTCCATTGTGAAGTTGTAAAGTTGTTTCTCTTTTTATTCGCAGGACAGGCACGTGAAAAGCTCGTCGGGAAGTGCCGCAGACAGGGAGCCGGAAGTAGATCCTAGTCAGGATTACCAACTTTTGCTGGGATACGAGAACAGTACGCACACCGTACTGCGCTTCAGGAGAAAGTTGGATACTTGTGACCATCACGACATCCCCATCACGGTAAGTCAGATAATTTAGATAGTTTTTTCTAGGTAAACTACCTCGTAGATAACAAATTAAATAAGACTTATGCTATTTCATGACAAAAATGTGATATTTTTAACCCCACCTCCCTCTGCTGGATAGTTGAGCTTCGTAAAACTTTAAATCCAATTAGTTAATAGAGTCATATAAAATAGATTCAGTTCTCATGCTTGCATTGCTCATACGTTTCTTTTGTAACGCGGCAAACGAATACTAATACTAGTGCTAATAGCAGTCAAAGAATGTTACGGCCAAAATATCTGCACAGGCAGCCGGTGCTTTAAGATTGTGCACCTATCGGAAGTATCATTGTAATAGTTGACTGCCTAAAAGGGCACGCACGGTCCAAAGGCAATATTGACACTTTTGGCTGCTGAAGTGCTCAACTGCTAAGGAATTTTTTACCACCCTATTGAGGAAGTTGTTGAATATATCAGGCTAATCCTCTTTGGAACATCAGTTGAATTTTCCCAATCAGTAAAATATCTAGGCGTAATTCTAGACTCGAAGCTGAATTAGAGACATGTCTTTTTTATTATATAGGGTTTGAGAAGTCGGCTTGATCGCAAGGACAGAAGCTCTCTCACACCGGAAGAGTCTGCCCGCCCGACGCTGAACCAGCTCGAGTCCTCTGATCGCATGTCCAACGGACGCGAACGCGTCCATCCGACATGCCACCACGGCCCAACCGGCTAAAGCCCGTTTCCTCTTTTTTTACCTTCAAGCCCTCCTACCACTCACGGAATCTTCGTCGAACGACATAACAACATAAGTGTAGGGCTTGTCCGAGTTTGTTGATCTTGTGGTTTAATCACCACTTCTATGTTCCTCGCTTTCTTTGGCGCTCAGAATTGTCCTTACCACACAGTGGATTCAATAGACTTTGTGGGAGATCATCAGTCTCATCATGTTATCTGCCTTCAGATCTTCAGGTAGGTTTGCACAGGCTTGTTGTCTGTGTGCGGGCCACCTCTCACACTCGAAGAGCGTATCTTCCGCTGTGTCTAGCTGTCCACAATGGCGGCACTGGTCGTCGGTAGCTGTTCCTACCCTTTTCCGATATACGCGAAACGGGCCATGCACCGTTAGAGCCAGCGTCAGGAAATAACAGGTAGTCCTGCGCTCGCAGTTCACTCATTCTCCTACTAATGGTATGAGTCTTTTTGTCCACTGCGCAACCTCAGTCGTTTGAGACATTATCTGCGGCCACTTCTCTATGGTCCGTTTTTTGCAGTCCTTCCGCCTCGTCTCTGTGTCTCCTTGTGAGACTTAGACGTCTCTTCTCTCTTCAGCTAGCAGATACAAGGGTGGTGTCCCTGTCACCTCTTGTAAGGCCTTGCTAGATACTGTGCGGTAGGCAGTGGCCACTCTCAGCAGTGACTTCCTTTGGAGCTTCTCCAGCTCCTGCTGATGTTTTTCCTTTTCGAGTGCCCTGTGCCGAACTGGCGCTCCGTAAAGGACAATCGGCTGGACGATTCGGTTCAGGAGTGCTCTTTTTCTACTGCTGGGCATAAAGTGAATAAGACACGTAACTGGGGGCTGACTCCCGAGGTGGTGTCCTCTACAATTGTAAGGCCAGCCTTACTATATAGATTACTAGTGTGGTGGCGATGTGTAAGGACGGAAATAATCAAAACAAATCTAAATAAAATGCAACGCTTGGCTTCTGTTAGTGCAGTACGCACGACTCCGTTCAACATGCTACTCGTAGAAGTACTGATGAACCTCGCTCCATTTGACTTGGTAGTCCAATGGGAGGCAATGTCATCTACTTTCCTATTGTAGAATCAGGGCAGTTGATCCTTTGTGAATCCTGGCAGAGGACACTCTGTCATTATCTCGGAACTGCAGAGGGATGGTCCTATCCTACATATAGAGTGATATATTTCCTTCTACTTACTGTTTTGACTGCAAACTTACGGTGAACTATCCTACAAATAAAAAGTGAGGTCAAGCGGCAGGTGACCTTTTGAGGGAGAGGGCCAGTCTGGTGCATAGACGCCTCACCTACTCCACTGCTGGGGTCTGTGGGCCAACAGTGGCCCTCCTTCTCTCTTGGCGGATAGACTATGGTATTCCAAGCAAAAATATATACGATATTAAGTTGTGCCTACCGTACTCACAAAATTTGTGGGCTTGGGAGGCGGACTACTATCTGCTATAATAGCCAAGTGGAATAAAAAGCACTGAGTCTTGGATGACATTTGGGTAAGACATCAGGTGGGTGGGTGCCGACTCATGCTGGAGTTTGTGGTAATGAAACGGTGGACACGTTCGCAAGGCGGGAGTCAAGGAATAATTTCCTAAGTCCTGAGCGGACTACGGGGATGACAGCGGGTACCGTCAGAAGGGAAAGAGAACTGTGGTCGCAAATTCAACATCTTATAAGATGGATAGGTATTTCTCATCTCCGTCAAGCTAATGAACTTAGTTTATGACCTCTGGGTAAGGTGGAGCGGTTCTGTCTCTTACTTGACCCGAAACCGGCTAAGGTCACTTGTGGGCCTGCTGTCTGGTCATTACACCATCAAACGTCACTGGTGTGTGAGGGGGGTAAGCGATTTAACCTGCGCACGCTGTGGTAAGGAGAAAGAGTCCGCGGCACACATTCTAAGTCGTTGTGAAGCCCTTGAGTATCACAGGCAGACTATACTAAGTTCAAGAGTCGTTGAATCTAAAGACATAAGATCGCCAAGCCATTCTCCCCTTTGTGATGAGGACTGGACCTAGGCACTAGGGTAAGGAGAGGTGCATAAGAGCCTGCTTGTAGGCCTATGTACTGGTGGTTCTGTTCTCTCTTCTTTCAAATTGGTCTAGAACTTAGACATTCGTAGCTACCGGTGCTTTATAGGCTTGAGAACCTGATAATGAGTTATCAACAATCAATGCAGATTCAATACTCTGGGCTTCTTAAAACTACAGAATTCTCAGCTGCTTGCCTATGGAACTTTGTTCTTCAAAAAAGGCATAGTAACAAATTTATTTCGACGAATGTGGTATTATGTATTTGCAAGAGGAGCCCTATGCTATGGATAATTGTAATAAAATTATTTGGATTACTTGGTTTTTATAAAGAAAAAGACTCCATAACCATTCTCATATTACCCCTAGGTATGTACACTTTTCACCTGCCGCAGGTGAAATGGAGATTCACTATCCCAGAAATGATTTCCTTGTGTGTGCCCGAAAGTCAAAAAAACATCAAAACTGGCTTCTGAAACATGATTGCGCGTGACCGTTTGCATATCTGGGAGTATACAATTGTTTTTACCGAGAAGTTCTATGGCAGTTAAACCCTTATTCCGGTTTCTAGTCTGAAGAAATATTCAAAAGATCTAAAATTGCATAACAGTTTGTATTATTTTACCAATAATTATGAAAGTCATCTATGCTGTTTACATTATTATTATAAATATATTTAGACAAAAAGGCAGACACTGGTCCAGTGTGGTCAAATTATTCATATATGATCTCTCTCTGTCTTACTTACGAAGGAGTGCGATTTCTTCAAGTACCGAAACGATACTTACAAAAAATCATTCCACTGACATTTTCCCAACAGAAAAACAATAAAGATCCAGAGGTGAAGGTCCAGTGTAATTCAAAGGCGTACCGCTTATGTGGGTGAACGCCGACACGCGAGTGCTTAATCAAAATGCCCTGCAGCGGCCCACGGCTGTTTCCATGACGTTCAGATAATAGTTTTATGGAGCTATATTTTTTGATGATATACCTACGAATATTATGCAGCGGACTGGTCATTAGTCTCAGTGCCGTTCCTATGTTTTCCATCAACACGTAACTGCGCCATTTCGACATTCTACTAGGTTTGGTGAAAGCAAGGGCGTTACCATGATAGTAGGGGTGGTAGGTTGTATCACAAATTCAAATTCTTCGCTCATTCTGTTTTTGTTTTGATAAACACCGAATACATGACAGTCTACATTAGTGATACAAATCAGTCATGTCACGCATTTTCAAAATAGAGCTTTATATACCATTTTGTTGGCCATAGGACACTAGCGCGCCGCGGTCAGATTTGTTCTAATGCCACCGGTCAGAGGCCCCCAAAATATTTTGGATAAATAGGCACGTATGTGGACACCAGCGCGCGGGGCGGAGAGGTAAACTTATGTCTTATAACTTTAACCGATTTTAATTCATCCTCATTTGTTGCGATCTTGCTAATAGTTACTCAAGTATTTGTAGAACTCCAGTTAGAGGTATCGTTACTTTTGGCTTGACAGAAATGAATTACTTTTTTATATTATTAAATGCGAAATTTTCTTCTGAACATAATAAGTTAATCACTATAATAGATGCAAATAAAGAAAGTGGTATTGTCAGCGGACCGAAATGTGTTTATAATACCCCAAAAAATTTTAATTAATCAGAACGTGTTCTAATTTGTCACAAATTTGATTGATTTCTTGACAATGTAAAAAAAGTCAGAGAAATTTACCTTCACTGCTTGTTTTGTGGGAGCATCATGGTTGTGCTCATTATTTCTTTTAAGAACAATCTTTTCCGATTATCCATCAGCAAAGATGCTATGCATCCTCTTCTAGAGCATATGTAGGCTACACCAAGGGTGCATGGTTTCTTTATCTCTTCGGAACGTTTATACTCTTCAAGGACTATTAATTTCTTCCCTTTCACACTTAACATAGTCTCTATGACGAAAAAGTAGAACACAAACAATACTCACAAACAGCAACTAAGGATTGCAAACTACTGAAATATTTTCATTGAGGGTAGTTTTATATACCTACAGAAGCCGGATAGTCATTTAAATAATCTAGGAAGTAACTGTAAGCTACCGCAAGTCATAAAAAGATGATGAAGATGAAAGTTCGCAAGAATAAAAGGGATGTGGTCGTTAGGAATAACAGGGAATAACCAAGCTTAACTTTCTTTCGGCGCGCAAGTGGCCGATGCCGATGAAGGCACCCTTTTTGTAAACAGGTAAAAATCAAACCGCGCGCGCTCGTGCCCGATCACCATTTTGTTCATTATCTAAAGTGATTATCTAAAGCGCTACCATTCTCTATATCATTCGCTTACAAAACCCGACATTAGACATAAGATATTTGGTAAAGAAGACTAGGCTTACATGCAGATACCGTTTAAATTCAAACACCGACATGTACACAGGAGCTAGTATGAACTACGGGAACACGTCACGTGTCGATCACTAAAGTCTATTCTGGCCGTTGCGTGTTTTATTGTTTCGTTGACAGTGATTCACTTTTTCCAGTTACTATTGATTTATGCTCTACTCATGAATTATTTGTCAATTTATGAACCATGGGTCGCCAAAATATTTTTCTATCACAAGGTAATACAGCTCGAAGAAGAAGTCTAAGCTAATCCTGCTGTTGCTAGTTCGTAAGAATTTCGTTTGTCAGTAAATTTGGTTGCTTTGTCGCATAGAAAATGCACGCGGTGCTTTTTTTAGCATGAATAGAGTGCTAAAAAGTCCCACTCTGTCACTAAATATTAGATGCAGACTCGTGCAAGCCTACATATATTCAATACTTTTGTTCGGAACTGAAGCCTGGACACTGGGAATCTGGTTGATGAGGCGACTAGAAGTATTCGAGATTTGTGTAATGCGTAAAATGCTCAAAATACGGATAGAGGGTTACCATAAATAACAGAAAAACGAAACACAAGCTGTTTGAGACATATACAGGGTGGTCCAATAAGCGCGCGGTGCTCTCTATCGACCGTACCGTTTAAATTAGACCGGAAGTAGGCATCAACTTTCTTATTTTAAATGGAACACCCTGTATATTATTACGTTTTTGAACTCAGCATCGATTTCTAGGTCCAGGTTGTTAACCATAGTTTATGCCTACGATGCCTATTTTCGGAGTTATTCAGCAATTGTTACAAAATTTGACGTTTGTAGTACTTTACAAAAAAGTTATTATCTCGGAAACTGAATGCGATAGAAAGATGCGGTTTTCGGTTTTGAGACAAAGAAAGGAACGTACCTGTGTTTCAGTAAGATCAAAGCCGAAAACCGCATCTTTCTACCGCGTTTAGTTTCTGAGACATTAACGTTTCTTGTGGAGTACTACAAACGTCAAATTTTGTAAAAATTGCAGAATAACTCTGAAAATAGGCTCCGGAGACACAAATAATGGTTAACAAACTTTACCTAAAAATCGATGGTGAATTCAGAAACGTAATAATGTACAGGGTGTTCCATTTAAAATAAGGAAGTTGATGCCTACTTCCGGTATATCTGGAAGTCCGCCATCTTTGAAATTATTTTCTGAATGTAGAGCATTTGAATAGAAAGGTTTCTTATTTAAAACATTTTTGCCTAATTTAAACGGTGTGGCTCTCTAGAGCACCGCGCGCTTATTGGACCACCCTGTATAGACATGTCCTACATATGAGTTATTAAGACTAATAATAGAGGGCAAAGTCGAGGGTAAAAGAGGTCCGGGCGGAAGACAGTGTTCATGGCTGAAAAATGTGAGAGACTTAACTGGCCTAAATACACAGACACTGCTCAGAATTGCGAAAGACAGAGAACGATTTGCTGAAGTTGTAGCCAACCTTCTATAAAAAGATGGCACCTTAGGAAGGAGCATTTTTTATGGTCAGCCTCCCTCGAAGGCTGAAAGCCCATGGCGCTGTAGAAGCACTGCGAGAGAACAAATATCTGTACACGTAAGATTTGAAACACTGTAGGTTTTAGCCGCCAGGAGACAAATTCCCGGCGTCGTAATTTTCCACAAGAAGGAAAGGAGAGTGGTTTGTGGAATGGGGACCTCGACCTGGTAAGGATGAGCACGCAGAGCCTCTCTAGTGTTTCTTATTCGGACGGCCTTCGATGTTATCTGGGAGAACTCACTTGAACATTTTCCGTGACAGAATCTATGAAACAGGGACAGGTCAGCCACCCTTCTTCAATGTTCTAGGCTGTGGTGGTCCTTTGTGAGGTCAGGCCTGTCAAATAGCCGAACTGATCTCTTCTGGATAATGCCATTGAAGCAACACTACTTATATACCTACTCTCATATAGTCACACTGGTAAATGTAGCTTACAGTTCTGGGATAGGCTGCTTTGATAGCATTCATAAAAGGCCAATAAAATCTTCAAAAAACCATTGTACGTGGGAGGTCATTAGGTACCTGAGGTGATCAGTTGAAATTATCAATGCGGCTATTAAAGCATTTCATTAAAATTTAATTCGGACTCGAGCTTCTAGTAATTTTCGATTATAGTGTAATAAATACGATGAGGCAATTAAAGTAAATCAAAACATCTCCTCAGGGGAATGGACTAATGAAGTTGCTAATGAACCAACCGAAAGATTTCTATTCCGAGAACCATAAACTACACCGTTTTTAATTTTCTTGTGGGTTACATTGTATATGATTAAGAACAGTTTTCGTGGTAAGATGATATCACTGTCATATTTAAAACATGTTATGAGGATGAACCGCGAACGTTTTAAATTAGGTTTCTCGAACAGCCGGGGATCAACGAAAGGATTACCTTTGACCGTATCTTTTCAATTTAATCTTTTTTGATGTATTCTGCATACTTATTAAACCTTAAATGATCTCATATATTTATACGCATCAATAATTGGGAGTGTAGCAAATAAACGCAAAACTGGACTCTTTTAACTTTATTCCAAGCTTTCGGAAACTTATGATTCCATCTTCAGGGCTACAATAGAATTTTGAGCATGAGTAACAATCTCAAAAAGGGATGTTAAATACTTACAAAAGTTAGTGAGATTGATGCGAAATGATGTTGAATGGGAGAGTCCTCACAATAATAGCACAATTTGTGTAAAACACAAAATCGTTGTCACAAAGCATTGGAAAAGTAATACAAAGGACTTTAAACATTTAAAACACATTAAAGTCAGATATCGGTTATTTCTTTCTTGAATAAACCACGTGGAAATCTCTGTTTAAAATGAATGACATTCAGAAACAATGACACTTGTCACTTGTCTATCACTTTTGACAGATGACACGGCTGCAAATGAAGGACGGAGTGTTAATAATCGATAGAAGATGGATGATCCTGAGGTCGAAGAAGTTATTATCGCCATGTTGAAATATTCTGTTTTTGGAAAACCAAGGACAAAGAGCCAGAATGTTCAAGTATAACACCCAAAAAGCAGGTGTAATTATATATTTCGATGTTAAACAAAAGAGAAAAGGTATTTGTGAAATAGACTAGTTTAAAGTATTTGTAATATTATACGAGAATTGGCAATTGGGGAGGAGAAATATTAATTTTCATTATTACTTGTTTCGGCAATGACTACCCCCCTTCTGCTTTGTACGCATCTATATAACCGACTCCTTTAGATTCGATTTTTACCTACTGTAAACTGTAAACAGATTTAATTTAAACGTAACAAGGTTGGACATATACCAGGCAGAAAATTTTGTGGCACTCGAACGTCTCAAAGGTTAATCTCTCAAATCTACAGTTATACATGGTTCACATTAAAAAAAATCCTTATTGCAGACCGTTCTCTTTCCAGGGTAGCACTGAAGTAATTTTTATGTTAATAGTAAAACTTATAAGTGAGATGAGCTCTTCCGTGCAATATCGAATTATCTAAATTTTTACATGTCTACTTCTACTGTTATAATTTATTAAGAGAGACTACCTTATCTTCGATTCAGGTAGAAAATCATTATGATAATTCCGGAAACGTGTGTTAGTAATCGAAGCTTTAAGGAACAGAAAGAAAAGAAAAAATGAAGTCAAGTTGATTGACTCATTACTTCCCACACACTGTGATGTCAGTTTATTATTTTCCCATAGCATGAAGCTTCAGTCTGAGATCCCCTTGCAACCACTTTTCAGTTTTACAACCCCCCACCCCCAGCCACCCCAATTTCACCCCCACCCAAAAAAAAATGCAGAAAATAACCAGCAACCGCTAAAACGCTTAAAAATGAAGTATGAGCTGTTTTTATATTTTTAGTTTTATTATTACTGCGCCGCCACTGAGCACTGGCACGATTTATAAAATCCATCCTCGCCACGGTGGCAATACTGTGTCAACATTCTATTAAAATCAGTTCAGCAGTTTCCTCATTACACAATATAGAACGATCTAAAGCAATACTCGTATGTTTACATCAAAAGAAATTCTAAGTCTTTTGGTTTCTGTGATAGGCAAGGCAATGTTCGGATGGACCTAAGAAAGTTATTTATGTCACTAGGTCTTCCTTCACAGGTCAGTGGACAGTCTATTATGAAAGCAAGAGATTTTTTAATTTTGCAACCCCCCACCCCAAAACTACCCCAATCTCACCCCCACTTAAATAAATAGAAAATGATCCGGAACCCCTAAGACGCCTAAAGACGAAGTTTGAGCAATATTTATTTTTTTTTGTTTTTTGCTAATTACTCCGCCGCCCATGCACCGATTTTCAAAATTACAGGAACATTACCTACTACGACCCCACAGCATATCGCTGCCCAAATTTCATCACAATCCATGCAGCGGTTGCTGAGATTACGTGGCTAGAAAAACGCGTACAGGCAGACCGACAGACAGATCGACAGACAGACCGATAGACAGACAGACCGACACACAGACAGACAGACCGACGGAAATGAGTGATGTGGATTTTCGTTATGTAGACATCATAAAACGCCCAAAAATGTATTCTCTCATTATTGGAAAAAATACCTAACACTTCGTTTACAAAAGCTGAGCTTATTGAATTTCTTTCAAACAAAGTATCACAATTTCAGCAGAAATTAAAACAAAAAGTCAGCTATTGGGATTAGTGAAACGCTACAGGTTTGACAAAAAGTATATCGTTGAATATTTTTGTATTTTTAATCAGATTCAATTAATATAAAGCCTTTTTAAAAAGAAATATCAGAAAGTACGATAATCAGGTATAGTTAATCTCTTAAGATCGCGATTGGCGAAACTTCACTGAATATGTAATAAAAGTAGAGTCATCATTTTTAAATATAAGACCGAATGAAAGCGACTTATCTGAATCTGATTTTAACTGTTAAATTCTTTTTGCTCCTCGTTTTTCATTTGTAATCTAGAAAACTGAAGGACTGAAAACTCTCAAAATCGAAAAGCAGAAAAATTAGAAAACTAGGTTTTGGATGTTTGATCGCTCGGTTTTGAAAATACGCTGGGATAATGCACAAAGTGCAAAGTGCAATAGTGCAATATGGAAGACCTCAGAATAGTGGTAGCAGGTAGCTTAACAAATCTAGAAGAAATATCGCTAGGCTCGATTGTCTGCCTTTTTATACACGATAGCCATAGGTTGTTCGTTGTGGAAGTTTAGAAGTTTTTTGGTAGGTAGGTGGAGCTTCAAAGAAGTTCAAAACTGATGCATGATATTGCAAAAACTCTCGTTTGTCCCAACATTCAGTGGACACCCTGTATGTAATGCACTTTGCTTCAAAATACTCCCTGCAGGCCTATACACAGAAAACTGCCTCATCCCAATGAAATAAACATTAATCGCCCTCACACACTACGTAAATAAGTAATTACAAGCATCCCCCTGAGATATACCTAAATTGAGGTGGTGTTTGTTCAGGAAACACAGGAGCAGCTTTTAGGGACAAAAGGGTTAGAGCATCCAGTCTCTTAACGTCCACGTAAATACCTTGTTCGACCGCAGCTAAATTTATGGATGATGGTGTAATCGAGACAACACCACAGCCGTAGTTAGGTGTGGGCTAGGGTGGGCTTAGCCCCCCAAGAATGAGATTAGCCCCCCCAAAATTGACTCAAATGTCATCACACGCAGGTGCATTGCACTTTCAATTAAAGAAAACCGTTAGGTGAGGTATGGGTATATCTGGAAATACGAAAAAAAAAAATACAAGAAATCTACTTTGTTTTAAAAAGCATCAAGCATTGAATAATATTATTGTAATTTGTATCAACACTAGTGATGTAAGAGTTTTTTTTTAAAGTCTACTTGTATACCCATATATCCATAGCTGGCTTTTGTAAGTTATCGTTTATGTATGTACTCTAAATCATTGAAAATCTGTTCTGCGTGTCAAATTTAAAATTTTTCTAAGCAGTTGTTTAGGGAATATTCAAAATACCTAGTACAGATGTTTATTAAAACTTGAACACCCTGTATCCCGAAAGCGAAGCTTTCCCATATATACGCATACAGGGTGTCCGGATATTTTTATATTTTTATGAACATTGAGATAGGAACATGAAGCCTTAAAATGCTTAATTTTCAATACACAGGGTGTGCAGGTTTTACTTTCATTTTCGTCTTTTCTCAATTATATTTCCATAACGATCTAAAATTACATAAATAAGGTTTTTTCAAGTAAATCCAAATTCAATCACGGTTTTGCTATCATGAATAGAGGACGCCACATATGGCACATCGATTTTTTTTAAATTAGCAAAACTTTTTTCAGTTTGGTGGATCAACCTAAATATTATGGATTTAAGGACTTTGTTTAAGCCCCTTGAGGAAACCGTTTCCGAGATAATCTTTCTCGCACGAGTTAATATTAGATCAAAAACACATTTCAAAAATATCTAGTTTTTAAAATAGGCGGTGTTGAAGTTTAAAAATGCTTCGTTAAGGGTCTAGGGTATAGCGCGCGAAATTGAGAATCCAAGAACAGACGTATTCCCGTGTTAGCGAGGAGGCGTGGCCACCTGTTCTCTGTGTGTGTCTAAGATGAGGGCAGATAAGTCCAAAAATCCGAAGGTAAGGTCAAAAGGTCCAAAGGTCACCATAAAAATGAATTTCGCATTTCCAAGCTCCTGAAGTTACCTTTAAACTTACAGTAATGACTCAAAGAGCGAATTGAAGAAGAAAGCCTGTGCTTGTGGAACTAATAATTATCCTTTTTTGATATCGTGTTTGGTTGTTTAAAGTACAGGCATTTAGAGAATGTATGGTTTTGCATTGAAAGTTTTTTTGCACATTAAAAAACTTTTTTGAGAAAATCGAAAATAGTTGTCATTCATTAAGGTCTTAACTATCGCCTTCTGAAATATTATATATGTAGTTTGAAAATAGAGTGTGTTATGCGAGAAATTGTGAGTCCGTGTTTTACATGTCAAATTTTGTGTGTATAAATGTGTGTATCCAGGCCTCTTAATGGTATGCAAAAGTATGAGCCTAATATTCGACTAGTACGGATTCGAAATTTCAATGAAGGTTGTCTCGAAAACGGTTACCTCTACAGACTTAAACAAAGTATACCTTTTTCACGTAAAATATATTGAGAAAGCGGTTTTTTGATACATTGATGCACCAGTATGGGAAAAGTTTTGATAATTTAAATAAGTTCAATGTGCGGTAGCTGGCGCCCTCTATTCATGATACCAAAACCGTACTTGAATTTGGACTTCTCGCCTTAAAAAACCCCAATACGTAATTTTAGATCATTGTGCCATTTTATTGCGGAACAATTGAGAAAACCAGAAAATAAAAGTAAAGCTCTGACGCACTGTATCTTAAAAATTAAGCATTTTGAGGCTTCATGTTTCCATCTCAATGCTCATAAAAATGTGAGGTCTATCAAATTTCGGTCAATCAATCAATCACTAAATTTATTTGTCCTTTAGAAATACACATTTCTATGACAAAGGGTACGATGCATAAAATTACATGCACATACAAACTTTGTAGAAACTGCTTTTTATTTGCAATACTCCCCCCCCCCCGTGTGGGGGCGTGTTAGAATATCTCCCATCGTATATCCTGCGTGTCGTAAAAGGCGACTAAAAGGAACCGAACTACTGTCGGTAACCTCTTCTCAACCAACAGCTTTGGATGGACGAGTTGAGAAGAGTCAGGACACCTTCTTGTCCTTGGGGTGAAAAATTGTCCCTAAAGGCGGATGAACCAGTAGATACATCTGGTCAAGGGCATGAGGATGCAGAAAGCAAATGGGAAACTACTGCATTAAAGATCTTAAAGATATCCCAAGAGAAACTCGTAAAATAAGTACATTTTACGAGTTCACAACATGTCTGTTAAGACATTGTGACTATGATCATGATCATTGTGTTACTTATAGCAAAAAAGTATGTATGTGCATGTAATTTTGTGCACCGTACCCTTTGTTATAGAAATGTGTATTTCTAAAGGACAAACTAATTTATTGATTGATTGATTGATTGTCGGTCGAATATCCGGACACCCTGTATAAAAATTATCATTACTTTAACCTCATCTATGGTATCCTGAAGAAATTATGCCATCGTAAGAAGTACCACCATGTATATAGTTTAAAAAACTATGTTTTGTTTTAAACGTCACACCTTCTACTGAAAATATCCTAATATTTTTCTCTACCCCCAAGTAAATGACTGCTCAATTCCTAACAAATTCGAAACATGAAAAGCAAGTTCATGGCATCCTTTCATCTAAGCAAATCTCCATTACAGTTCGCTTTGTGCAACAGGCTGACGACAAAGCATGTACCCACTTTGGCTCAGGATGACACGCAAGCTTGGATTATTAATTATGTCGAGCTATTTCGCGGCAACTGGATGAAATTACGATCCACTTTGTAGTTTGAAAGACGCGAGCAATCCACGCGAACAAAAACAACTTTCATGGAATTCTAAAATGAAGCTGTAATAAAGTTAATTGCTACTGGATTGCTGGATAGTAAGTTGCAAGCCATCCGCACTGATACTGGTTAACAGGACCTTTCTAAAAGCTTTAAGGCAATGCCTGATATTACTGTGGTCAGAAATATAAGATTTGTTCACATTTTTTGTGCTCCTACCGAGGGCCAATACTTCATTGTATAGTCATATTAGGGTATATGTATGAGTAATATACAGCCTTAGATGTGGCAACGTAGCTTAGCTGTCAAATAGCGGTCCGGTTACCGTAAATTCTTTTATAGTTTCAGAATAATAATTATTACATTTTATATGTATTAAGAGTTCATCTCGGTTGATAAATTAGGAAAAATACGTTTTGAAAAAATAAGAACGGTGAAACATGCCAGTAGTAACAGTACAAAAATGTACATTAGATGTATTTAGATTTAGAGACTTTCCCTTCTGTTAGACATTTGTTGTTTCCATTAGATTTCCCCTTTTTAGTTTTGTCAGTCTGTATTTTATCTTGAACTGTTTCAGTGTAATTACTAATAAAAATATTTGCTACATTAACATAATATCCTCATCTGCCATCCATGATTTGAGACGTATAAGACTTCTAACGGAGTTATCACCTAATAGATTTCTTGTTTTGGTAAGACCTAAGGCAGCTCTAGAAAACAGCATTTCAGCTGGAGCTGAAGAAGCTGGCGTTGCCAAAAGGTCTTTGGCCATTGTGTTTAGAAAAATTCATTCGTGTGTTTTCCACCATTCTAAAATACTTCGCTAATGCCAGCTCTTGGGTCAGTAATATATTTGTCGAGTTCGCAACCCCAGAACATCTCATCGCCTGCATTATGGGCAGGGTTTCTATTAAATAAACTTAGTAGATATATTTCAAACTTTTCAGCACCACTATGGTTTGAAGATGATGCTACTGGAACGAACTGATGGTTGTGGCTCAGACATCTGCAGAGGGTCAGCCCTAAAATATTGTGCTTTAAAACTGTCTTCAAAATGTTTAACTGCTTCCATCTGCAATTCTTTTCCCCAACTTATATTGGAGAATGTTTCCACTTTATTTCGAGGTTCTAGAATTAGGAAAACACAGTTAGTTCGCTCGTGATGCTTAATGATATTATCCCTTCGATTCGCAGATCGATATCAAGTAATATCAAGTAATTTGATTTTACCTGATGTCAAGTCAAGTAGTTCAGATTGAAAATCAAGTCAAGTCAGATATCAAATTTTCAAAAGCTTGAGCTTTTAAGTCAAGTCAAGTATTTAAGAAAAAACTCAAGCTAGTTGGCTTGATGAATCCCCAATTGGAACGCCAACTGACAGCGTGTAAATGGGCCCTAACTTACAAGTTATGTGCTTCACCGGTATAATGTGTAAGAGGTTAATAACTTTTTGCTGGCTTTGTTTCTTACCGCATATATTATACTTAAAGCCTCCGTCATAAAAGCGTGAAACTTTCGCTACCAGTTTCCAGTTTCTCTAAAGAGTCTAAAACACCATCCACCTAGCAAAAAACTTCCAGACTCCCACAAAAACGAGCCGCGATTGTTTCGTATAAAAAAGCAACACAATCGAGCCCAGGGATCTTTATAATTCCATTGAGAAAGTCGCTTAAAGTGTCACCGAGATTGATACCGGGCTGTCGGCGTTGTTCTACTGTTCTTGTTCGCGGCGTGTATGTAAAGCGACTCCCCGGGCTTGGAACAATAGATTCACTTCCATTTCGGAATCAGATTAAAAGTTGTGAGGTTTTCAAGGCCTATTTACCTAAGTGGACGAGGTTATTTATGTCAGTCGGTTGCGTGCTCGTTCCAGCGGGAACGAGCCACTTCATCTGCTGGGAATTGTTACGTCAAAATGTGAGGAAAGTGCAGGCGGGAGTTCGTGAGCTGTTTCCCCTTTCATCCTGGAGGATTTATACCGGACGGAAATTGCATGTTATAACGCTATGTATGTGCGCTAAAAATGTTCATGTAAACTTGGATTAGGGGAAATTTATAGAATGCACATATCTTCTGTCTTACTTCCCACACTAAAAGACGCAGAAGGAGTATTATAATCGCGAGTTTCGAACTATTATTTTATGAAAACGGAAAAGGTATAGCGCGGGCTGCTGTTCCATTGCCAAGTGACTACTCATCACACCGTGAGGCGAGCAATCACTAGGTCCACGAAACGTGCACCCTAAGTAGATGACGTAACCCACGGATGACTGTCTTCTGAATTCTGTCGCCGCATGGCAGACCGGCATTGCAAGCAGTGTATAAGTAGCATGTTCCTCATTTCAGTGATCCAATGACCATTACTTGCAGACTAACAATATCACCGACTATCAATATATTCTGACCAGAACCTGCGAAGTTCTCCGAAGAGCTACTGATATTTGATCCGCTTCCCCCCCCCCTTAGAGACGATGCTCACCTCGGAAGGTGCCGAGAACTCTGACGAACATCATCTTCGGTTGATGGTCGATGAGGACTCCAGTGAATTTACCATCTCTCGATCTTCTTAACGGCCTCTATATCCCTGGCAAGTATGGCAGCACCGGTGTCTTGTCTATATCGTATGAGTGCATTCAATGGCGGTATAGCACTCGCAGAGTCGCGTTGTGCCCAGCGTACTTCTTGCACGCCGACAAGATATGCATAAGCATCTATGGCGCCTGCTGGCAGTCTCTACAACGGGCATCTGATACATCTACAACATAACATCTACTACTGCTGTTAAAGGCACTGCCCTGGCAAAGCATTATAAAACCCTCAGGAAGGAGAAGGTCAGCTGCAACGACAAGCCACGCTGTTGTAGATGTATCTGGAGGATTCCATGTATTGGCATATCTTTATGAAGTCCTAAAAGAAGTTCGACTTAGGATAGCTTAATGTGGGTTTATAAAATGCGCGGTAGTTAGTTATATACAGTACATTTGGCGCGAAGTCTAGCATATAGCTACCTCACTTAACTCCAGTACTTAGCAGAAAGTATTACAATATAGGAAACGCAGACGTATATAAAGCGTAAAGCTCCACTGCATGGAACATGCAATCGGTGTATCAGTAATATAGGAAACTATTATTTATACTGAACACACACATAAAAGAAGACAAATATATACAAATTCAGGAAAAACATAATCGGCCATAATTGTAAAAAATGCCTAAGCACAGCTTTTTTTTGTTTTAATGCTAGATCTTAAGTTACTAATCAGTTGTTTATTATAGGTATAAATGTTTTGGTTTTGTAGAGATAGGCTCTAATATCAACAAGGGTTTTAACTAGATGTTTAATTATTTTCCTTCAAGCTTCAAGAAAACCTTCAGGTAATACTTACAGGCATCTAAGCGTTATTTTATTGATGCCAAATTGAGTAAAATAATTTCCTAGTTATGTAAAAAGTTCTTGTTTTTCCATAACTAAGGAAACGCCAAGGCACATCATAAAACCAGAGTGGCTCAATAAATGCATCTCCTGGAATATTCTTGAATCTTGAGCTGTAATGGTCTCCATATCCTTTGCACCGAAGCAGTCCCTGCCAGCCTTCCTGTTCCAGCTCGACAAGCCTATGGCTCATGATGCATCTGTACAAAGAACTGTCATCTTCTTCTTTTAGTACCGTCTCCCCTGGTGACCATCACTTGAAATTCCTCGGTCTTCTGCTAAACGGATGTGCAGAAAACCACTGATGTAACTTCCGAAGCCAGGAGAACCTATACTGTGTAAGCTTTAACGCTAAACGGCGCCGGCCTAAAAACCCAAGAACCACAAACTCACCAGAAGAACCGTTTAAGACCGATCCCCTCGTTGTCCTGAGGCGATCTTTTCCTCAACGGTCAGATGCAAAAACTCGTACTTGCTGTTTCTAAAAATATGCCCAAATATGCGTCTATATTGCCACATCTCAAAAGAATCGAAACGTGACATCGCCCGTGCTTATGGTGTCCATCTCTCAACTCCGTTTAATGTGGACAGTAGGTATGTAGCATTTTGTTGCTCGCCATCGAGTAGTCAGACTTAAATCTCGGCTGCAAAGTATCGTTTTCATTTTGACAAGAAAGTAGTTCTGGCTATTTCAATTCTGCTTTTAACCTCTTCATCAGGATCCCATTTGTCATTTAGCCAGCATTCCAAATATTTAAATCTCATTGCTCTTTCTACGTCACGATTTTCTGTTTCTATTCTAACATTATTAATATTTAATGTAGTGATGACCATAAATTTTGTTTTATTTATGTTTATTTTTGGACCATAACTATAACTGAAAGCCATATTCATAGTTGTCTCCCAAGTATCCACTTGAGGAGTACCCAAGTGTGTCCTTGTGCATATGTTTCCTAGATAACACTTACGAGAAGAAGAGAGAACAACACCGCACGACATTTCTTCACGTGTTTCTTCACAATTAACGTACAATATGTCCTGTCATGTTGACATTTCGCTATTTGAGTAGTTGTTGCTAATTGACTGTGAAACACAAAACCACACCTTAGAGACACTCATATATTAAGGGACCCTTAACTGTCAACTATGAATATGGCCCTAACACTGTTGACTCTGTTCACTATATACCGTAATTCTTATCTGTCATACTTATCCATTTTGGAGACCTCAAAGCAGTGCATACAACATCATTAACTGTAAAAGCACCCTGTCTAAAAAAATGTTCGTCAGTTTGCAAATAAGCCGATTAACTAAAACAGGCTGTGTCGTTCTGCAGCTCGCTACCCACTAAACTACTATAACACCGCTCATTAAAGTTTGTTATTCTTTTTCGCCGGCGTGTCAAACACATGTTCCTCCAGCGTCGTCGGGTCGCTCCTCGAGTCCTCGTACATCCGCCCATTAGACTGTCACTTGTCCTAAGCGGTTTTCAGGGCCTACTGCGTTTTGCCGGTATATAATAGCTGCGGATAGTGCAAGTCATCTCCCGTTCTGTGGTGCGAGCCTTGGTTCAGGAATAATATGGTTGACGTTCGATGGATAATAGTTTAAGCAGGTGTCAAGGGCGTACCCGTTTAGGAAGCCTCCTAAGGCTGCTTCAACAGTATGTCTACTAAAAATGTGTTACCTGAATATGTTGCATCCAATTTAAATACCCAGCAACCGATTGTTATCTCATTTGGACTTTTCTCACAACGACGAAATGTATCTTGACTATAGCACTATTTTTATAGAACATTTCCAACAAGTTGAATGACGTTTACTTTCTTGATCCTCTATTAGACAACCCGGCATGATGCTTGTTATTTATTGTGGACAGATATCCTAAACCCATGATACTACGACTTTAGAAGGTATGCTCACGCGCATGATGTCTTCCGTCTCCACCTGTGACGTCAGCGTGTGACAAACGGGGTTTGTTTACTCGTTTAGTTACAGGTTATAGCCGAACATTTTCAGTTTATTTTCTTGAGTTTACTCGTTTACCGTAGTAAAGTTTGATAAAACATTAATTATTTGTGATTCTGGAGTTTAACACATATTTGAACAATGGTTTATTGTGTGGTTGTGGGACGTAATAATAAAAAAGTAAAAAACTATTCGTCACACTACCGCTATTTGGCAGGTTTCATTGCATTTAAGTTGAAAAATAAGGAGAAACTGGGTTATATCCCAGATTGCACAGATACTTCTCTCAGTTGGGTCAACCATTTAACAGAAGATGGACTACAAAAACATACAGATGAGTTCTTGGCAAAATGTAATGAGCTCGGCCATATATTTTTCAACTGTAATGAAAACGCTTTGAAAATTGAAAAAAAACTTGCGAATTTAAACAAATTATCAGAGAATGTATATTTGACTGATGAAGCAAAGATGAGCTTGTTTTCTAGATGCAAAATGTATTTCAGAATACGAATTCTTGATAGGGGAATTAGAGAGACCTCGAATATTAGAAAACTGAAATTCACTAACATTGTAAAATAGTATAAAGTAATAAGTATACAGGGTCCTGCGACGGTGTATCCAGCTTTCCTAGCGCCTTTCCTATTTGGAATAAAAAAAAGCTACATAAAATAGAAATACGCTAAAAGATGGTTGGAGATTTACAGGTTGCAGAACGTATTTTGATATTTCATTTTCATTCATATAGGGAACGGCTAGTTCTATATGCTCTTATTCACCCCTTTTTCAGTTCTGATTGTCTGTCCACAATATATTTCCCCAGAGATTCATATATACAGAACCAATACCTAACTACAACACAAGAGAGCAACAAATAATGTGCCCTATACCCAGGCCATCAGAAACCATCACTACAAGTGGATCAAACTTTTTAATTCAAACATATTATTAAACAGATACATCGTGTGAAAACATTTTGAAAAAAGTTGAGGAAAAACCTGTTATTACTAGGAATCTTTAGTATACGAGAATTCACCTGTACTAGCTAAACATAATGCCCAGAAGGATATTGTATTGTTGTATTGTGATATGTTTTTATTTTATGTTTAACATATATACGCGGTTGTGATATATATTTGAATAAATAAAAAATAAGAAAATTTGGTAATGTATTTTTCCACCAATCATTAGCAGAAAAAAGTCAATATTCATTCGCCATAAACATAATGCCATTATGCTTCTAAGGACAAAATCATGTAATTTATTTCTTTTCTACCTTTTATTAAGAAAAATACAGTAAATACATAATTATGCAGACTGGCTTGAAGAGCTGGTGACGCAACATCTTAATCTATATATAAAAACTAAGAACGGTAATCAAAGGCTCCTGAATGGAGTATATAAAAATTCCACCCCCTACCCGAGAAATTTTCCCACAAAAAGATGGTTTCACTAGGCACTCCAATCAACCTCTTATATGAGATTTCAGAAAAATACGCCCAGACCGCTCTGGCTCTGTTCTTTTTCCACAATGTAAATTTTTTTTGAGTACATAGATTCAAATTTTTGTACCTGAAATTCAGAACGCTCGGAGCTACTGCAAACGGGCCAGGCGTCAATTAATATCAATTCTCTGTATAACTATTTCACCAATTTTTTATTCAGATACAGAGCAATATGTATCGTTTATATTATACTATGCATGAGCTATTTTCATTTTGTATGAATATTAAATATCTGAGACAGATATAACAAGAAACGAAATAAAACTTTCAAAAATCAATGCTTTGGCGCCATGTGCTTGTGCACTTTTGTCACACGGTGACGTCATGCGCAGACCGGTTCGAAATCTGTCCGCCAAGTGATCATATCTGTCAGTGTCGTAGTATCATGTCCTAAACCTAAAGTTACGTTTCCATATTTTTTCAACACGTTTTTATTAGATCCACCTGTATATTTGTGAGTTTGTGATTTTGTGACTCTCCTGCTACTACAGTTATTCCACCTCTATTAACCAACAATACTGCCAACGCCAGATAAGCATCCTGAAGCATCCTTTCCCATGCTCCTGGGAAGATAGTAGTTGAATTGTGTCAGGCGTGTGTTAGTGACTGCAAGACGTGAGCCATCTGTTGTCGTAACTGCGCATATAGCGGTCGAGTTGGCTTCGTCTCCTAGCCACCTACAAGTGATGGTGCGGAACTTTGGCGCCACCTTCCGCCTGAGTTGGGGTTTTAATTAACAATTCACAATGTCTTTTAAATGACATAACAGACTGCACAATTCAGATAATGTAGTTCTCGGTGGGGGTATAGTTTCTCTCCTCGATACTTCGACAGCGGTAATAAAATTACGAGTACTAAAATGAACAATTTTGTAGGATGTGTAGATTAGGTTCAATTGAAAATACACAAAGAATAGTTAGAATAAAGTTGGCAGCGTTACTGACTGACAGCATACTTTTTGAAAAAAACTAAAAAAAAAACAGGCTATAGTGTTAAACTTTTAAGGCTAACAAAAAAATTAAAAGTAAACATAGTTTAAAAATAAAAAAAAATACGCTTTTTAAGAACACTGAATTGAAAAGTTAAAAATAATTTCTAAAATGTACTTAAAACAACAATAAACGGAAAATGTCGGTATTACTGCCAAAAAATCGTGCCACGTTATTCGTCAATAGAGCGCTAGTGGCTTTTTTCACAATTATACTAGGTAGTATTTTTCGTACATTATTGGTTTTAAGCTCATTTTAAGAATATTTTTAGCTTTTTATTTTCATGCTCTTTGAAAGCATGTCATTTTTTATTTTAAACTACATTAACAGCTGATGTGGGTGACTGCACGAATACAATGCCAACGGTATATTCTGAATATAGGAAGAGACTTAAGAATTTCGCCGGTTGCGCACACGAAAGAGTGATAACGCATTCGGCGCAAAAGAAATAGAAACGCAGTCTAAGTAAACAGTTAAACTTAGGAAAATATTTGCTTTATTAAGAAAGGTCCTCAATATTGATGACAAATAATAAATTAGATAGGTGGCATTAAAATGTCTACAGTTCGGAAAGTTCACTTTTACTCTGAATCACTTTCCAAATCTGAAATAGATTTTCTATAAATTCTGTATCATCATTGACACTGTCTTCCTGCAAGTTTATTATTAGATCCTCCACAATCACATCCAGAAATGGTTCTTTTTCAGTAAAATAGCGCTCGTAGGAAATTGCATGCACACACCCTTTTTCCACGCTTCTTGCGAAAAAGTGGAAAAGACACATCACAGTGTTTAAAATTGAGTCCCACGTTTTTTTCTGCCACATTTTGCTTTAGGGATGCCCATACTGATTCAACTAGATTTAAGTCGGGGTGATACGGTGGAAGTCGTAAAACAGAATGACCTGATTCAGTCATAATTTTATCTATTTCATAGGTTTTGTATCTGGGTGTATGCATTTTTATTAAACCGTATAGGTAATTCATCTTTTAAGATGTCTTCTGAAAATGGAATATTGCGCTGTCTTAATCACTTCTTCATATTATCTTTACTGGCTGCCATAGTAGGACAGTTCACTTCAACATTATGATAAGGCGCGTTATCTATAGCAGTACACTGTTTGCTGGTATATTTGGAATAAGTTTTTCTTGGAGCCATTTTTTAAAATTATTATAATTCATTTCGCTGTGATAATCCCCCAACTTAGTTCTAGACTTTTAAACATGCATTTTCAATAAAGCCCATATGACCCATTCACCATACGTGATTTTGCCCAGAGTGTGCCGTTCCGCTACGAAATATCTGATACAAATGGCAAATTTGTTCTCTGTCCACTGCGCATCGAGGGGCGTTCCTTGTTTCATATTTCTTACGTCTTTAGCTATTTTTGTCGAGTTTTATATGGTGTTTCTCTTAATATGTATGTACATTTGAGTGCACGTGGTCATTCGATGACTATCTAAAATTCTACATCATACGCGTTTCCCTTCGATGCATCAATATTCTGCGCATGTAAACACCAAGCCAGGAAAGGCACTCGAAGCACCGGTCGAGGTATCGTTGAACTCAGAAACAGGAAAAACTACTATGAATCATTACAGATAATTACTTCGCGAGGTACTTACGTATACGCGTGTATCCGCAGGTCGAGTTTTCCCTTGTTAGTTCTAGCCGTAAATCTCCTAATGCCAATTTCTTGCTAGATCTGAATAATTGCAGATTAACTTTAGGTTCTCACATATAATTATGTGCTGCTTAGGGAAAGGAAGACTGTATGTATGTGAGAGGGAATTATGAAGTCCGTATGTTGTTAGCTTACTTTATGTGCTATTACTACCATAACGTCTCGTTTTCAGACAAGAACGGTTTGTATTTTCAACATTTAAGTCTATACGGACGTGATTTATCTTTTAAGCTGCAAAAATGTGGGGCTCAGTTATTTTATCAATCAATTATTATCTGGAAAAACGAAGTATCGGGTATAGCTACTGTGTGGTCAGGTATAGCAATCATCATTATCATGTCGAGTCTAAACGGGGATAGAAAAAATATGTAAAACAAGGACATTAAATCCTGT
Organism: Callosobruchus maculatus; assembly: GCA_951848785.1. Taxonomy (NCBI): domain Eukaryota; kingdom Metazoa; phylum Arthropoda; class Insecta; order Coleoptera; family Chrysomelidae; genus Callosobruchus; species Callosobruchus maculatus. The sequence goes on along the minus strand of CATOUR010000041.1, from coordinate 18,132,815 downwards.
AGCAGTTATCCAATCACAACGCTGCACCGTCTCTAATGTGGAGAAGAAAATCTGTTTCCGGCTGTAGCCAAGTTTTATGAACTAGATAAATAGAAAATTGTTTGGTTATATGATTTATCTGCCTTTTCCTGTGAGAACAAGTCTAGTTTACCCTTTCCACTTTATTTTCACGAATTGGAGAATTAAACTAAAGAAACTTAGAAGTAAAAAATATATATTTCTAGTAGTTTGGCGATAGAGTATATATTAAATACCTAAAGCAAATGACCACTGAAGATTTGCTACAAGTCCAAAGTAAAATTTGGCTGCGCAGAAAACGTTACTACACATTTTCCAGCTGTAGTTTCTTATGCGTCAAGTGGTAGTTCGAAACGGTCAAGTTAATTTACCAACTCGTCAATGGTCAATTCAAACTGACAGGTGTACATTACACCTGACAGTTTGAAATAACAAGTGACGAGTTTGGAAATTAACTTGACCGTTTTGTATGAAACTACAGCTGGACCACTACTAACCAATACTTCTCGAGAAGAAAAATTAGCTTTGAGTCATTTTTCCCATGATGTGCAGTAGAATTATAAAGGATAGCTCAGAGGAGCAGATTCCGACTGAACACCGGTAGAAAAGTGAGAAGTTATCAACCGCACGCCAGTGAGATACAGACTGGAGATGGCGCCTTAAGGTTGGATGATCGATTAGTTGAATTGACTTTCTCTGGACTGCATTATAATTGATTAACGATTCTAAAAGATTAAGTTCAACATTTAAATTACGTGCTATATTTGAACTTTGGGATCAGGTTTAAAAAACTGCGTACATGTATTTGGACTGAATGTTTAATAAAAGAGTAACATACCTCTGCGGTTAAGGAAAATATACAGGGTTGGGATAAAGTATGGAACCAAGCAAATATCTCTGAAACGGAAAGGGTGATATTGCTGAAAATTTGCAGGTAAATGTAGTGGCGCATAGTGCATCTGAAGACATTACGTTGGCTATTATTGTACTTCCGGTCTAACCGGAAGTACCGTCAGCTTTTTTAATTTAAATGAGACACCCTATATATTTTCGCAGATTTTAATACATCTTTTTTTTCGAATACGTCCATAGTAGGTTTAGTATTTGTTTCTGAGAAAATGGAAAAGATAAAGCTTTTTTATTTACTGCAACGTTCATCTTATTTGATGTGTTACAATAAGAAAATTTAAATTGAATTATCAAGGAATTATCTCAGACGTGCAAAATGCCCGCCGTTTACTTCCTGACAATATGCAAGTCTGTTGACAAATTGCTGAGTTACCTTGTCGAATCAATTATTCACATCAGGATCAGGACGTCAGGGGTAAATGGCCGGCATTTCAAACATATGAAGAAGCTTTCTCTTTCCTGTTTTCACAGAAACTAATACCTAACCCACTATGGACGTATTCGGAAAAAAAGGTGTATTAAAATCTGCAAAAATATACAGGGTGTCTCATTTAAATTAAAAAAATTGACGCTACTTCCGGTTAAACCGGAAATACATTAATAGCTAACATATTGTCTTCGGATGCACTATACGTCACTACACTTGCGTGCAAATTTTCAGCAATATCATTCTTTCCGTTCGAAAGTTATTTGCTTGGTTCCATACTTTATCCCAACCCTGTATAAAAATGCTATTATAGCATTATTACATATCTAGAATACCTATATGACATTTATGTCAGAGTGAAGCACCACGAAATATCAATAATAAACAAATATTGCAGTTCTATTACGAATATAAGTCAAGATAAATATGAAGAAAAATATCTCCAAAACAAAAACACACTCACATGTGGAAAATAGTCTCCTAAATACTTTGATGTATATTTTATGATCAGGCTACCTAAAACGTAGCTTACCAAATTCTTTTACAGAAGTTTATAATTAAACTTATAGCTGCTTTGTAGTAGTTGAGGGTCACCTTGCGGTCTGTTTAATAACGATTGTAGCGTTTTTGTGTTGGATATGATGACACATTTTTTAATCTATGTAGGCTTGTGAGGCAGCAATACCATGTTGATTCGGAGTTATGGACCCGAAGTAATTACTTTTTAATAACAATTATCCAATATTTCGTCATTTACCCCTTCTCCTCGTCAGGGAATTGCTTTAAAGAAGTGCATTAGCCAAAGAGTGTAAAGGGGTTTCAACGTACAGATACCATTGATTTCATGATGTTATTTGGTCTTCAAGCAAAGATGCATATCTTCAATGTAATTTGTTAAGGTCGTTATAAGTTTCTACTTTACACTTCTACGTGGTTGCTTGTATGACCTGTGTTTGAGTATCAAGGTTTAAGAGGTTAAAATTCGTTCGACTATTCTTTAATAATCAAATTTGGATTCATAGTTCAAAGCACATTTGCTTGAAAACCTCAGTATTTCTCAATTTTTTTCATAATCATCTCAGTCTTTTTTAACAATTGAAAACCCTATAGATGGCAATACACATTTTCCCGAAAGCTTGGTAGTTAACACCAGAGTCTCTTTTATGCAGTGATCCTCGTTTTTTCTTTAAAATTGTGACTACAGCCCCAAAATTTTCTTCTCTAAATCATGTTTTCAAGAATACCTGCCGTTTTTACAAAGCCCTGATGGGGAGTTAAATACTTAGATGGCGATATGAAAGCGAAAGACAGACGCCTATTTTACACGGTATATGATAAAACATCCCGATCTTTACACCATTAAAAGCCACAGAGCTAAAAATAATCCGGCGTTTGACAGCTTCATTAAAGGCAGCGCATTATCTCAAAGGGCGTAAAGAGGGCCAAAGTGTCGGTTTCCGGCCGTTTTAGACAGAGAATGGTAAATTAGCCAAAGCGGCACCCGCCCACTTTTCTTCCAGATAAAAATAGACAAGCTATTAGGCGCGTTATCGCAAGAGGGTACATATTTTAGGGCTGAGGGCTGACTGGCGCTCTCACTCCGATAACTTTCCGATTGATTGTATCGAAATATCGTTTTGACAGCGGAAACACGGGATAAGGAATTGTTGTAGATGTTACGTTGGGCTTCTTTTAGACTGATAATATTCGGTTTTTCCCTCGTACAATCTGACAAGGGATTTCGCTTTCATGTCTTTTAAGTATTCCCAACTGCCAGCTATTTTAACGTAGTGAAAGAGTGGTGATGTAGCTCTTGGTTTTTTGAAGACGGATACGTATTGACCTGGTTTTAGGGTTTAGGATTTACACGTTGGCTTTATAGACACTAACATCAAGAAAAAAAATATTGATTTATGAGATTTCTGAAATAATTCTGTGTTGAGTTCTCTGATTTATCTAGCTTTACTGATACGTCATAAAAGTCACATATGTTGTCCAGTTTGGTCTGGAAATTTTCAAAGCAATTGTCACTAGAAAGGTCTTCTCGTCCAGGTATAAGCTTGAATGGCTAAAGTGTAAAGATCTAGTCGACCATCGAACGAAAAGCTTTGCTGACCAAAGACGCAAACCATATATGTTATATATCAACACTATAGCTAGAAGATACTCCAGATAGAACCTGCATCTGATTTGCGTTAAATCCTGAGCTTTGGTCCAAGATTGCACGGGGACATCCTTAGGGCACTGTGACTACTGAGACTACCCTTAGCACTTACCTTACTGATAACAAGAAGGATTTCCAGCTATTACGCAGAAAAACGCCGTATATAGGCCCTTTTCAAATTACTCGACTTTTTCAGAATTTCAATATAGCTTTCAACAAGACGTATGGATGGGATCTGTCATGCCATGATTTAGCACAAAAACAATCTGTAGTTATCTCAATGCATGAAGTCGTACCGCGACATTCAAACTAAAGCTTTTTCTTTTATGATCGACGGGATTTATTCTCAAAGGCATTCAATCCATTCAAGCTTCTTTGCCATCCATTCCCATTTCGCTTTAAAGCCTTTCAGTATTTTCTGTTTTAGTGCTAGTAAAATTCCAAGTGAAGCGGCCCCACACCCACGCACATTATTTATTACAAAAATATGCCAATATATGCTAGTCTTCCAGATGAATAATTGTCTTTAACCTTTAAGTGATGAAGGATCATCTGATTAAATTTCTGTTTCCATGAACTTAGCAGTAATAAAATTACTATAAGGCTGTTTTCTAAACTACAAAATTTGTTGGGTTCACACTGCACTATCCAGGAACTTAACTAAACAAGTATCTTTCTTTACTTTTATCTGAACATTAACTTTGAAGACATCTCTGTGGAACTTTTGCTTCGCATGTCACGAATTCTTGTTATTTGAGTTACTACTGCATCGATTTTTAAAAAATTTGGGATGTGATATGGCTTTGGAATCACATTATGTAATTCTGCTACATCTTTGAGGATCGTCGCTTTGGTAGCGAAGTAATCAGCAAAAAGCAATAATCCTCAGAGCTGCTCAAAACCTCGTTTTAGAAATACCTGATCACTGTCACACTACCTTAGGCAATGACTATAAATATGCTATCTGACCTGGAAACTACTAGCTTGATTGTTTAGTATACGGATTCCTCCCGTGTATCTCTGCAAATAATGCTGGTCTAGAAACATTAATTTATGAAATAGCGCATAAAAACCTATACTTGAACGCTTAGCTAATGCCGCTCTCGAACATATAATTTCAGACAATTTTTAGTGGTGTTGCTGGATTAATGAAAACCACCATCGATGATATACGAACTTGTGTAATAACATATGATTGTTTATTAGAGATAGTATCTGCAGATATTTTGATAAAAGTGGTGAGTATGAAAGGGGTTGGATAATTTAGTAACTCCAAAATTTAGGTTATTGCCCGAAATAAAAAACACCAACTAGTCGGCAAATCGATTTTTTCAAAACCGACCCATGTTTCCCTATGTTAGCATATTCAGGGGCAGATTTAGACTAAAAACTTGTAATAATCGCTATTTAACCCAACGTGTACAGCCAACCGCTACATGGTCTAACTGTCGAAGGGACATGTCAGATTTACACGTAATCTACAAGAAACCAAAGCAATTGAGGAGCTATTCACTAGCGCCCCTTTATATCTCTCTCTATGCATTACATTACTTGGCCTTTTTGTTATTTCCACGGTTTCATATGCGCCTAGTTTCTTGAACTACGAACTAATTTTAAGCTACATAAATCCATGCCTTATGTCCGCTTTGGAACACGTGCTAGATGTGTCACGTCAATGTACGGTGTGTTCTTTAAATATAGTCCTAATAATAAATTGATCTCTTTATTTCTCCTATGTAGCATTCACTAAAGTGGCTACAGCTGATTTCATAATATATTCTACGCCTTTCAAGTTTACCGACCTTATGATTTGGATTAACTAATAAAAAAATGGAGTCAAGTTGATTGACTCGGTACTTTCCACAACATAATGATGATACCATTTTATTATTTATCCATTGCCTGAAGCTATAGTTTGAAGTTCCCTTGCAACTAAAGCATCGCCCACCCGCCCGCAAAAAAGCAATCCAACGCAAAAACTCTCGCAAATAGTTTCTTGCGTCTGCCTGTTTAGGAATTGGGACGTCTTCTGCATGCTTCAACTGGGCGATGCGAAACGATCAGGAGCCTCCAGAGCGTCTAAAAACGGAGTTTGAGCTGTTTTTATATGTTTATTTTTTTTATTATTGCTGCGCCGCCACTAACACGATTTTTCAGAAACAAACGTGTTTTCCATTCTCGCCGCGGCAGCAAATTATGTGTTAAAATTTCATTAAAATCAATTCAATAGTTTTCGCTTTACGCAATATAGATAGAACAAAACAAAACAAAACTATACATCACACAATGGTTTCTCTAATAGGAAAGGCAATGTTCGGATGGACTTACAAAAGTGTAATATGTATGTGGTAAGTGTAATTTTTGTTTTTTGTTAATTACTCCGCCCCCTGTATAACGTTTTCCGAAATTATAGGAACATTACCTACTACGACCCTTTCAACATATCGCTACCCAAATTTCATCACAATCCATGTAGCGGTTACTGAGGTTACGACGTTAGAAAAACGCCAACAGACAGACAGACAGACAGATCAACATACAGAAAGAGAGACAGACAGACAGACGGAAATGAGTGACGTGGAGTTTCGTTATGTTGACATCATGAAACGCCCAAAAAGCGTATTATCTCGAAATCGAAAACTTTCGCGATCACAATACTCCCCTCACCTATCGGTGTGGAAGTAAAAGTTTCGGACGAGACTGTTACCGTTCTATATCCTAAAAACTTTTTCGAAATCCCTTGGATATTGCAGATCAGAAGGTATTGCCATTACCGCGAATGTATGAGAAGTACTAAGTCAAGCTCCTTGATACCATTTTTGTGCTACTTTCTTACAATCAATGATGTGTCTTCTAAATGAATGTAAAACCACATCCTGCTGCATTAATTCCTTTTTAGAACGCAATCTGTTTACACGATGTCGATTTTAAACTCCTTTCATCCTCGCTAAATGAACCATCATGTTCTTCCCACCTTTTCATTATGGTACACCATCAATTCATCTCTTTATTCTTTTTCAGCTTTTCAACTTTTTTAGCACCAAGCTCATTACAGCTGCCCATCTTTTTTCAGCCATAAATCAACATTTAAATAAGCAGACGATCCTCGTTTACCGATTCTTTAGCGCTGTTTAATCTAGCTCCGAGATATTCAAATATTTGATGAAAAAAGTTTAGATGGAGGGTAAAGAGTGAAGAAGTTCAGTAAAATGACGGAAATTCTATAACTTGCATACAAAGTAGACGAAACGTAACAATCCAGAGTTTCGTAAGAAAGCTGTTTTTCCTCGGGCTTTACTGAATGTAAAAGTCCCGATATCATCTCTTGAGTAAGACTTAAAGCTCCCTCAAGTAACACTCACAAGATACTTGATGAGAAACCCTCAAGTGTGGCTTTTCTTGTGTATCTTTTTTCTAGACAACATCTAAGATATGGCGGGATTTGGCGACGTTGTTATATTTCAAATATAAGCCAATTTGTCATATCTGTGCCTGCGCATTTTGATGTTTTCTGTTATTATCTCATTTTGTTTTGTGCCAGCATTTCGTGTTTTGTGTTGGACATTCTTCCAGGTGTGACAGAAACTGACAAAAATTAACCTACAAAATCACCTTAAGTATAACAAAAATTCATGATGACGGTCATGTCGACATTTCATTATTTGAGTATTACTCAAGGGAGCCTTACGTAAGAGGTCCTTAGGTAAGGTTTCGAAACACAAAACCTTACTTAAGGGACCCTCAAATATTAAGGGACCCTTAAGTGTCAACTATGAATATGACCCTTATGACAGAATGAATATTTTGACGCACATGATTGTTACACATTTTCTAGATATTTTCATTCTAAAACTTGCATATTTATTACTATATCATAATTATTAATCTTACTGTCGCCACTACTACCCAACTTATAGGCTAAGTCCATATTCCAGGAGGCTTTGGAAGACGTGAAAATGGGAATAAAGGTGAATGGAAATTATATTACTAACATCCGGTAGCTTAGGATAGGTAGAGGGCGAACCCTGAAATTTGTGCCCTCAAGAAATGAAACATCACATTCAAATTAGACCGGTGTATTATAACTGAAATTTATTGATGGACTGCTGATTAATGAGGAAAACATTATTTCTCTGCATATGGTTCAAAAACTGACAATGGGCTATTAACAGAAGACTGTTATAAATTCTTTGTTTATGAATTTAAAGATTTGTCCAGTGTCAGCAATAAAATATGGTAATATAGTATGTGATGCCAATGTACAATACCACTCCTTATTTTGTATTATTGGATTCATAACCATCAAATATATTCCAGAATTTATAATCATCAAGAATGTATCCAAAGTATATGTCACTCATCAATCTATTACCGTTGTCTCAAATTTAACTCTTTTTTAGCAGTTAATTTATAATGTCATGAAATAGATAGATAGATGTATTTCAAAATCATTGTAAAATTACAAATTTTGAATAGGTCGAAGAAGGAGTAACTAAACTGGTAGTCATAAGTAAAGCACACTGTACTATACCAACAATTTAATTGCACCTTAAAAAATCCTCATATTACATAACTTCTCAAGTTTAGCAATCCATCGCCAAAATGTGTCTTGCTAGAAATCATTTTCATCCCATTAGCCAGATGGTTGCAAAATTTGATGCTAAAATACTTGTATAAAAGTCTTTTCTCTGTGCGTGACAATTTATGGATAGGATAATTCATATAGTTTTTTAAATTGTCTGAATGTCTTATAAAAAATAATTTACACTCATAAATTTAATTTCCAGGTAAGGTTAATAAATTACTTTCTTTAAAAACTCCTCTGCAACTCTGTCTGTCTGCCAAATTATGTATTATCGAACATGCTTCTTTTTGTATGATGAAAATTCTAATAGCAAATTTAATGATACATTAGTAATTCTTATGACAGCAGCGAATGTGGTATTCAGTTAGGATACATTACATTTATGAATCATATCTTCTCAGAAATATCTTTTAACATTCAGGCATCTTGCCCTCACAGCCTCAACATATGCAATCGATGGAGCTGGCAGTGTTTCAAAATCATATGCTTCGTTTATTAATCTAGTAACTAGTGTCTAGCTCAAGGATGAAAGACAATTTATTATTAGCATCTCTGCTCCAGTCACTAACAAAATGTAATGTTGCAAGTACCTGTACAAAGTTATAATCAGCAAACTGCAACTACTCATGAAACGCTCCACTATGTTTATCAAATACCAACAGGCTTCTTTAAAATTGTATTTAAAAGCGCGATTAGGTGTAGAAAAGGTATCTTAGGCATTTCATATCATCCTCGGAAATAGGTGCTCGAGATTTCGTTTTTCCGACAGTGGCATCTCACCAACAATTAGAAAATGTAAAACCCCAATCAGAACATTTCCACCAATTTCATCCAAACATGATTCACGATTTTTTGTGTTATCCTTACGCAGGGACCCTGCTGATCTTCTCTGTAAGGTTTCATTCTTAGTAGATCTATTCGGATTTCGACGAAAACCGTTTGCAAACTATCAGGAGCGTGCGCCGTAGAAATGATCGTGTTCGGGTTTGCACAAACTAACTGGTCAAACGGCTGCAGTCGGATATTCGCGTTCAGTTTGTGGACGGTTTGAAAACGGTGAAACTAGTCAGAGATTATGGGCAAGAATCGTTTTCGGACTGCTGCTTGCGCATGCTCAGTTCACTGTATACACGCTGTTGGCTGTTGTTTCTGATCGTATCGTGACAGCTGATCGGTGGTTTTAATTTCTGTTCGGATTATTTTCAACTCGGATCGGTTTTGAACAGTTTGTAAACCGTTTCCATTCTGCTCCGGCTACGCGTCTACTTTGGCGCAGTCCAAGGACAGTTTGCAAATCGTCAACACATTCTAACCCGATTAAACCTATTATATATACGGTCGAAGCGATGTTAAATATCGAGCAAATATCGAGCACTTCTAAAATTGTATAGTTCTGTGTGCATGCCTTAGTGATAAATATGGTGAAAATACAGTTTTATCAATTTTTTTCCAAAAAACGTCATTCTTTCGCAAATTTTATTTTTTTAAATCACATAACAGACCATCCTCTTTACACTGATAACAAAATTTTCTCAAATCGCGTGGGGCGCCGTTGCGCAATAGACCCAAATCTAACTATAACCAAACATCAATCAAAAATGACAAGTTGAAAATGTTGACCTGACCCTGCAAACAGGTCGCTGACAGAGGCAAGGTTTTCAGGTAAATATGTCAGGGTAGTAGGTATATCAAAATCGAAACCACCCGTCTCTATCTCTAGCCTTAAGCTACAGAGCACCAAGGCTAGCTATTCCGATTCTGATTTGAATCTCTTCATGAGGATCCGATTTCTCATTTATCCAGCGTCCCAACGACAGCCTGCTCATCCATAGTAATACAACCATCTAGTAGTTATATTTGTTTATCGAGTGAGATGTTAAGAGAACCATACAATAATAGTTTGTTGAAAAAACCATAACAAGTTTTAATTTTATTCATTCATTTGTAACTGTTATACAAGTTGTGAACCCAAGAAAACATTGTTCCACTTTCTAAACAAATGTTATATAGATGGGGCATTGAATAGAACACTGCCATGAAGTATCTTCGACTCGTATTCAACTTTCGCTCTAAACGGGATATAAAATCTACTGTATATGTATAAGATCGTTGGATCTTAAAAATAATAACTGATAAATGCCGTTTTATCCGCAAAAGTTTTATCTGCATATTGTGTAAATTAGACACTTCTCCCTGTCTTCTAACGTGAACATCGGAACCCCATTATAACTTTTTACTTACCAAAGTTTCTGCTTAAAGGGAGAGACTTTTTCTCCAACAAAGGAAAATAACACGGTTAGCACAAACAAAAAGGATGGGGATCTCTCAATATTGAATATTGTTTGAAAAAGTCCTCCGATGATGCTCATTTTAAGTCAATATAGGGAAAAGTTTTATAAATCGTATTTTCTAAAAAGGCAATCTCTTTAATATTTTTTGGAGTCATTTTACTAAATTAAACAGCAGTGACTTAATGAGCAAAGTTCTGAGTAATTATTGTATTTTAGAAAAGTCATCTGTTGCGGCTTCTATAGATAGAAACAGATGCAACAGAGTCATTCATGACCTATCACCTTCTATTTATGCAAGCGATTGTGTGCGACAACTGTTCCATCCTTATAGTGAACCTTTAATTCGTTATCATAGAGCCACAGATAGAGCTAAAGAGAGAATGGTAGATGCATGATTGTTGTAAAGTGCTACACTTCTGCAATATTATGCCCACTACTTTCTCTGTATCTGCGTGTGATGCCAGATTCAAAGTTAATCGCACTTTTCGCCGGTCAGATTCCGAAAAATTATGGTAAAAAGTTTTTGGTAAAAAGTAACAGCCATGAATCGGCCATTGGCTCCCCCTAATGTCTAGATTCAAGATTATTCAGTTGAAAGCGAATCTAGCATGGCTGTAAGGGATATATTACCCTGTTTGTAATAACAATATATGTACTAAAAGAGGGAAACAGTGGTACACTGCACCTGTTAAACGCTGTACCTTGTCAAAAATCTTGTGAACCGAACAGGTCATGGAATAAAAGACGATGAAAAGATTCATCTTATTCTGGAAGACTAGGCTTATTCAGTAAAAGAGAACAGATGAAGTTTTACTAAGTTGGTCCAATATTAATGATAAAAGAAATGAAAAATGTTAAGGTTAATGTTCGACAAAACTATTAAGACAATAAAATATTCTTTTCTGTGCCGTTGAATTGCAACAAATAATTTTTTGCAGCCTTTGCTTTTTAGTAACAGTAACAAAATGACAATAATGTTCCTTTAATAATAGGTAATTAGGGGTAGACATGATTAAGTGCAAATTTCGTATCATGTGAAGAAATAAAATAGTAAGAACTATTTAAAGCATTGACGGCAAAAACCAAATAGCAACCCAAATTAAATGTTAATATAGTAAACTACGGATCTAAGTACAGTTGTTTAATAGGCTTCCTAAAATGAGTTTTGTGACATAGTCTTAGGTTCGTTTGATATTTCGTTATAATTTTTGGCCAAAACGTACAGAGTGAGTCCTGTGTTGATACTTTTTTTAACTCTGTATAGGGGTCGTTGAAATACAGAACTTTTTCAAATAACTTTTTTCAGAGAACTGAAAAATGAGCGAAATGCAGAATAAAAAAGTATATCTGGGCTTGTGTATCACACGTCTGTTTATGTTTAGTAAATCCTAAAATTGGCATGTTGTTATGGAATAGCTTTTAGGATCTACCTATTTAAAAGTAACTACGATAGACTGAAAGTGACTAGTGCACTAATTGACAGGTACAATGGCTGACCGACAAGACAAAAACATGAGCGAAACTAAACCTGTATCTTGCTTATCATTCAGTTCTCGAGAAGGAAATTATTTGAAAAAGTTATTTACCTGAGCGACTTCTATACATACAGTTCAAAAAAAAGTATCAACTTAAGACTCACCCTGTAGATAAACTAGCCACGTAACAGTGAAGTACTATATACTGCTACTGCGAGAAACAAGTTTATTAAATAGTGTTATTTTAATATATCTGTTTTTGTTTTTATTTCTGTCTACAACACAGTCTTTTGGTTATTTTTTGTTTAAATATAACCAAAAGCTCTGCACAATATAAATTGTGGAGAACTTTTGGTTTCTGTATACCCTATTGCCTCCTATCAATCCTTAATAATATTACCTTTCCAATTACTAAGTTTAGATGTCAGATTAACTTTGCTGGTTGCAGGTTAACTTTGATTGAATAGATGAGTCTAGTTTAGTTTCAATTTATTATTGGCTATATGTTGTTAGTTTATTATCACTACAGTGTGAAATTTGTAATTTGTAATGTATTTAATTATATAAAAGCAGAGTGTCCGTTTAGTGAATAAACAAATGTGTATTAATTTAAAGTACATATAATTAATTAATGACGCATTTTGTGTCATGCTATTAGAAAATAACTGCATTCATTTTATTTACACATTGAGGAAATTCCACCAGATATCAGATCATTATCCTATAATCAGTTGGTAAAAAGTGAAAGACTTTGATATAATTTTGTATGTTTTATTCATCTACTATTTAGTACTGAGGCTCCTATATATGCCTATGCATGAAGTTGATTTTTGGACACAACGTCCATAGAATGCCTCACTAATAACACTGCCTCTCCATAGCTCTTCTGTATTTACAAGATCCTTCAGATACAATAGTTTCATTTTGCAACGTTGATAGTCACAATTACTGTAAAAGCATGCCTCTTTGTAGAAGAAAATGTATCAAAACCCTTCTCCCTCAAACAAGAAACAGCTTTCATTAGCTGTGTTTTATATTTTGGATATACTGCATAGTCACGATTTTTGTGGTGTCTCTTTTTTAAATTTAGCTGTTACTCCTATTAAACAACAAAATTTGTATGCACTCCTTGGTTAAGTGTAAGAGTACCTGTAGGTAAATTTCGCATTGAGCTGTTCATCTGCTTACCATTAATACCCACATAACAAAAGTATATACAATGTACATACAATGGATATCAAATCAATGGATATGAATATCTACAAATGGAGCAAGGATGTCCAATGGATGTCAAATAGACATCAAAAAAATATACGTTGCATGTACGTTTGTCGCGAACATTCACATCCATAGCATATCCATAGAATGTACATATGGACGTCTAATGTACATGCATATTATATACATTGTACATACAATAGATATATACACATCCATGGTATATCCATTAAATGTATATTCATGTACTTTTAGTGCGCATGCATAGTGAATGAAAGTTCAATGTAGAGGCAGTTAAGATAAACAAACTTTATGCTTTCATTATGTATTGCTATTAATTCAATTTCCAATTACAATAATCGATTACTGTGATTGTCACCTCTTTTCTGTTAAATGGCATGTCTAAAATCACAAAGAAGTCAAGGTTATATAATTTTGTAGGTGGTTTGCTCCGCTTATGACTTACCGTCAAACGCTGGATGTGAGTGTCATCAGTAGTAAGAAGATAAGTAACATTGCACAATATTTCACTCGATCAGGTAATCAGGCACAACCAGCACCAGCACACACGCGAAGGACGCGAACGAGTCGTACGACGAAATAACTAGAAATCAGCAATGGCGGCACTAGTTGTACTTCGCGCAGGCGTAAACTACTAGATGTATATATATGATACATAGACCAACATCCTATGTATATTCACATATGGATATACCTACGTGAACATACATAGTATATTACAGTACTGTATATCATTTTTCATAATGTACATTTAACGTCCTATGAATATTCAAAATATACGTGTTCAAACTGGAATATCTAATGTACGTTCTATGGATGTATATATCCATATAGAGTTATGTCGGTACAGGAATCTGTGTCTGTAGGTAACTGAATAAAAACGGTTTATTATTATGTATTGAATAAAGCGTCTTCTTCTTTTCCTATATTTTGCAAGTCGCTAAAATATAATTTATTTTTGTTCCAGAATGACACCATGCGGATCTTATGGGCACACCACCCAAAGGAGCCGGTAGGGGGCGCTGTGGCTCCAGGTAGCTTGTCGCAACATGACCCCCAACATAGGGGCGCTAGACCCCTGTTCCTGCTGCAAAGGGCGGATATCAGGCCGCCCGAAGAGAACGTCAAAGTGTGGGAGGCGAAAAGCGGCGAAGTGAAGCAGGGTGCACCTGGAGAAGGGGTGCATTGGTGTCAGGTCGTCAGGGGGCCTCATGGACTTAAAGGAAAGCATCATTTGGTTCGGGTGAGTGTAGCTTCTAACATGCTTTTATTAGCTTCACCTCTATGTTTGTTTGTTTGCGACTTTGTAACTCTCCGTTGGATTAAGAGCAAGTGGCTTGCTACTGTCATGTAAGTAATCAATGCTTCTATACTTTCGGAAATCGGTATGGTGACATCGAAGTAATTAACAGAAACGGATAATGCTCAAAACCGCCGCAAGCTCCATTTTCTAGGCACTAGGGCTGCCGATTATTTGTTACTTTTTTCGTTAGGATGTAATGGTGTGGGACGTACTCCAGTCCTCCTTGTGTTCATGAAGGACTGTCCATTATCTTGAAAAAACTGACATTGGTCATTTTTTGTACTGTCCAGACGTTGATTTAATACATGTGCACTCTGAATCATTTGTTAGCAAATATTAATTTAGAATGGATCATATAAATGTTAAATAGGATCTTGTTTACAACACTGAAATGAATATTTTGCCAAACAGAGAGAATATAGATTTTGGAAATAACACCCCATCTAATAGTTTGGTATCTAATCAGAACCCATCCACTGCAACTGATAATATAGAACAAAATTCTGGACTCCAGGTGAGATTTGCAAAGTTGCCATACATTAAGGAATTAACTCCCAAACTCATTAGAGTATTTTCTGCTGTAAACTGTAAAATTGCTTGTAAATTACTCGTCACAATCAACAAAATATTTTGGAAACTTAAGGACAGAGTTCCGTTGCTTAGCTTAACTAATGTTATTTATAAAATTCCGTGTAATGACTGTAATTTAGTTTACATAGGGCAAACATCGAGAAACTTAAAAGGCCGTATCGTGTCACATATAAGTGATGCAAGGTTGAACTATACTTCAGTTGAAGCGCTTAATAGTGAATCCAACTTAACAAAACGTTTATTCTTAGAAATGGCCCACATCTATCAATGTGACAATTGTATGAACAAGAAAACTGACATAAGAAACTTAAGTGTCATATATTCATACCTCCTTCAATGTGAAAAATTCCATAACACTAACAGATTAGCCTTGTTTGATGTTTCTGCCTTTTAAACCTAACAGTTGTTACCAACAAAAAGTTTGCCATAATTTATTAATTAAGAAGGAAAAAATTTAAACAAGTAAAATAATTTATTTTTGTTCCTGACAACTATTTCTGTACCACTGAGTTTCTCGTCCACCACCAC
Source organism: Callosobruchus maculatus (assembly GCA_951848785.1). Taxonomy (NCBI): domain Eukaryota; kingdom Metazoa; phylum Arthropoda; class Insecta; order Coleoptera; family Chrysomelidae; genus Callosobruchus; species Callosobruchus maculatus. The sequence goes on along the minus strand of CATOUR010000041.1, from coordinate 18,117,285 downwards.
TTATATAAGAATCATGAAAGTTTTTAGATAATATTAATTCAAAGGTTATTACAAGTAATATCTTTATTTGCGATTGGTATTATGTTTCCTGAACTATGAAAGAAACATCGACACCTGTTTCGAATTATAATTGATACTTCTGAAATGAGATTCGATTGACATTCCCCACTCCAGGTATTTCATAACCTCGCTTCCTGTCTTGGTTTGAAAACTCTTCATTGTGGTACCAGTCCTCGAACGTAACAGATATCTAATTTTATATAGTCAATCTATAGATTTTTTAACCTAAATGTTGTGTGTGATTAATTAGTTGACGAGGATATTATTAAATATCATAATATTTTTAAAGAATTTTTGTGCGAGTCTAACCAATATGTTCCATGTCGTATTTTCTAACCTAAGCAACAATCTCAACAAACTTTGTAAGTATAAACTCCACTTTTGCTTACCTGTTGCTTATGTTAATTCAATATTTCAGCCCTGATGATGGAGACATAATTCTCCAAAAGCTTGGAATTCAGCTTAAAGAGTACACTTCGCTTTAATATATTTTTGCCGCTTCCCAGCTATAGCTAATTTTGTTTCATAACAGAGTTGGCAAACGACTTAGGCTTGCCTACAACATATAATATATAATAAGCACTGTTCAACTGTTCACTTATTCCCACTTTTCCCAAAACACTAGAATCCATGCATGCATTCATGTGAAAAACATAATTTTTGTGTATCTGTAGCTTACCTTCAAAAGTTAGAGGATTTTTTAAAAGGTTTTGCACAGAATTAACTTCCGCTATCGCGGGCTCCATCATTGAGAATACGCTAATGCAAATAACCCGCGATCACATAAGAATAAGCACGACTCGTTGGAGACACGCTGCCCCAAATTGACAATATAATCGCATACAGCTTATCCAACCGAACGCCGAAATATGTACGGTGAAAATAGGTACATGTTAAACTGTTCCCCTACGGACATCAAGCACACGTCACACGGTCTTGGTCGCACTAATCGCTTGGTCACTGCGGAAAAAAGGTTCTAGCAGATGGAGGAATAAAGTGTGATGTAGTCAATTAGATATACATGCATAGTGTTATAATGGTTTAATGCAAAAGTATTAAATAATAAAGAAATACAGCACCTATGAGAGCTATAGATATTTGCATTTTTCTGGGCAGTTAGAAGGGCACGTGAGCTTGTGCCCTTCAGTATCATCCGCCACTGTGTCTGTCAAGTGTGAAAGCTCAGGAATCAGACAGCGTTATTAAAGAAAGACAAAATACGAAAACAAGAAAAAAGTTGTAGAGCAGAGAAATGGAATAAACTCATTTAGAAATATGGGGCGGTTAAAATGGTTCGAAAAGTTTTGATCTATCTTAAAGGGTTCAATTTTGATTTGAATTTGGTCAAATGCTTTTTAGTTGTATATTTTCGACGCCATTTTTCTAGTATCACAAAAGAGCACACACACACAAAAAACTTGCTTGTCTGGTGAAATCCACTCGTATGAAAAACAAGCGATTATCAGCAATTCTGGTTGACTGAAGAAAATGCATTATAGCACCCAAAAGAATCCCAGAGAACTCAAAAGAATATTACACCTGTGATGCTGCAACAGTAATGCAGAAACCAAAGACCAAGGCTGACCATGAGCTGCCAGCCTTAAACTTAACCGCAGTCATAGACGTAATGATCACTGATGGAGAACGATTTTAATTAGTAGTTCGAAGGTTTTGTCGGAATGCGTTTCAGTCTCGTTGATAATAAATTGGTAGAAAGTTCACGGCTACTTTCCGGTTCTTTTTGCTTCATTGCTAATGAAAGCGTTTCCACGGGAATAGGATATTGCAGGAAATGGTTACTTGGTTGAATTATGAAATTTGTAGATGCTGGTGAAGGTGTAAATGGAAAATGGCTGTCTTGTATATTGAAGCTGTACCGATCGATCTGTACAATCAGATAGGCAGGGCCGCAACTGGATCTTTTGGCACCCGGGGAACCTTCAGATGATTGCGCCCTTTATCTACTTAAAAGATGCAATCATATTAGATTTAACATCCTCGAAAAGCACGATAGTATATATTATATAGTTTAATAATTTATTGATTGCATTGTGAAAACTCTACCCTTTTTCTTTAATATTTCTCAAAAACCATAACTAGTCTGGTACTCAAAACACAAATAAAGACTAAATTAGTTTTGGTAGTATCAACTAGTAGACATTATTAGTCTATGGTTAACATTAATATGAAAAATATATGAAACAAAATATCTAAACATTAATGATAAGCTAACAAAGGTAACAGCGAAGGTAACAGTCTTTAAGAAAGAAAACGCATAATGCATAGTGGATTATAAACAAAGAGGTATAGTAATCATATAGCATAATGATCAAAAGTGGACTCGCCTTGCCTTACATTGGCGAAAGCTTCGATTAGATCTTCAAAAGTTAGGTGTCCAGCCATTGGAGATTCAATGGTAATTAAAGCAGGGCCGCTAAGTATTTTTTCTGTCGTAGAATGTCTTAAATAATTGTTTAATAATTTCAGGCTAAAAGAGCATTCAGGTGACGCTGACATAGCTGGAATCATAAGGAAAATTCCTTGTCAAATACACATATTGGAATAATACAATAACTTCATACTAACTGCAAATTCAATACGAGTTGCAAGATGTCAGAGTGAGATAGTTTTTCGCCAAAGGAACATTTAATATTTGTTGTAATGTCTTTAGCACTGACTACCTCAAAATAAAATTTAGTGCATATCATATTTCAGTGAAAAATCGTGGACATGTTTTTGTAAGTCATCATTTTTTGTAAATTGAAGGATGCTCTGATAGAGATTTCCATGTACGGCTTGTAAACTTTTGAAGCGCCTCTCAATTTGGTCATAAATGTTGCCTAGAACTTCAAAAAATTAATGTCGAAGCTTTAGTTTCTGAGAAACAATTCTTTTAGGACTAAATTCATGTAGTATATTTAGTTTGTTGTAAAGTTCCTTCGCTCTTTCATGAACGTTTTCAAACTCAGGAATCTCAAATTAAAGCAGATATGCTTTTAAACTCTTAAGAAGCATACTAGTTGTTGACAAATTCATGTCTTGGTGCTGAAGAGCGATGTTAACTTTGTCAATTTTATTTGTGAAAACAGGACTAGTTCTTTTGGGTGTCTTCGGCGCCCTTTTTGCCACGGCGCTCAGGGCTCTCGCCCCCTGTACCCCCCTAGTTGTTGGCCCACAGATAGAACGTTTTTGTCCATAACGCGATGTCTGGTCATCTTAGATGATAATAGTTCAATCCAAAATCTCGTCGTCATTGCTTGGTTGATTTTGCAGAGTCTCGCTCAATTTGATACCCGGTTATCTGTCCGTTCAGTAAATCAACCCATTAGAGCCAAACGGCACATCTCTATGTGCCATCTCTATACTGCAGGCCATGGCTGGTGGACCGTCTAGTTCAAACAACGGTTTGTATTGTGCTGTGCGTTTTCATTTAGCTTTCGCTATCCTAACGCGCATTAAACCTGTTTTGGACGTCCATTCGGTTATGTTTAGCACGGATAGCCTAGTTACTGTGGCACGGAACTCGATCGGATTCATCAAGCTGCAAAAATTAGATTGAATGCGTACACTAGCCGATCAAAAGTACTTGGTATTACTTCCACTATATATCAAAATAGATCAAATTATGGCATTAGTTTTATGCAGTTTAGAAAAAAAAACAATATTTGAATCATTGCTTCAAAAAAATGGAGTCAAGTTGTCTGATCGTTAAGTACTTCCTACACATGACGGTGATACCATTTTATTATTTTCACATTGCATAAAACTGCAGTCTGGGATCTCCTTGCAACTAAATCATCGCTAGCCCGCCCGCAATAAACATCCAATACAAAAACTCGCGTAAATAGTCTCTTACATCTCCTCTCACCGTAGGAACTAGGATGGCATAGCTTTTACTGTGCAAGCTTCAACTGGACGAAGCAATATGATCAGGAACTCCCAAATCACCTAACAACGAAGTTTGAGCTGTCTTTATACGATCCTCAGGTCAATGAAAGAATATTTACAAGTATAATGTAAACCGCCAATAATTCTATTGCATACTGTACTGCAAATATCATGGATAGATATGGGGATTGACCCCAGTTCAAAATGCGATATCGAAAGTTTGACTGAAAAGTGGAATTGTAGTTTCCCAGTACATATTATAGGAAATTGTGTAACACGTTGACATTCACATGAAGATGGAAGTCATCCAATGTTAATATCAAGCTTTTTATTATTAGTTGTAAGAGGTCATAAAATCACACTCTAAACTCCAATATAAGGACGAACGCTTGGATCCTAACAACACGCGAAGAGAAAATCTCATAACAGTTTGTGTATACAGAACTTCGCAGCCTGCCCTGAAACACCCTTGGAAGTTCCTCTTAAAATCACAATGTAGCACCAAACTTCCCCTCCACGAGAAACGCCGACTAAGCTTGTACAGACCCTCGGCACGCCCCCAATTTATCAACCCTCGTTTCATCCCTTAAACGCGATGACATGTAAATTGCTTAGTTTAAAAATCGAAAATCCCTCATATATCTTTCTGGCGTCGCCGTGATTTCAAATTTAAAATTGAAATGATTTTTTAAATTGAGTTCTTTGATGTTTCTTTTAAAGCAGGAGCAATTATTCTGGAATATTTTGTGTCACGTACACTGAAAGAAGTATATCTATATACATTGTGTTTCAACGTTATTCGCAGGCTCGATATTAATGACCGGTTTTACGATTTTAGCATCATTTTTACATGTTGTTCAAGCTAGCGGTAATTTTTGTTTATGGCGTTTTTAGGAAACTGTCTTTGAATCCAGCATATACCTGTACGTTCTGTTATTGCGCATAGGCTTCAGTTCCTTATAGAGACAATCTAGTTAGTAGGAGTAGTAGTTGTGGCACGGCCGTACCTGGCAAGTAGGCCCCAGTTAGACCCTTTTTGCCATCCCCAGAATATCACCACTACCTCTCTCCCCCTTCCTGTCAACCTTCTTGAGCTTTTAATAAAGGCCAGTATGTGGGCCCAGCTTAGGGAGGGTAATTCCTCTGGCTGGATTCTATGGGATTCAAAGGTCTCGGACCTCAGCCGCCTATCAACTTACATTCTGCAAGAAAGTGGTAGGCTGTTCTACCGGCCTCTACGCAGCTCATACTTAGGGAGTCTTCTTCAATTTCTGATAGTGATAGATGCAGCCGATCGGCCTTGGTTCCGTAGCCATGCTAGTCTAGATGTGATCAGTCCGGATTGTTTGCATCTCTAACTTTGCCTCCACTGTTCATCTATGGTATCGTTCACACACCTTTTGAGAACTGACGTTACCTGTTGCCTTTTAATCCTATAATAAGGTTCGGGCCAATAAACGGCCATAGGACACTAGCGCGTCGTGGTCAGATTGGTCCTAATCCCACCGGTCAGAAGCGCGCAAAATATTTTGATCACCAGATGGGCCATAGGACACTAGCGCGCCGCGGTCAGATTTGTCCTAATCCCACCGGTCAGAAGCCCCCTCAAAATATTTTGGATAATAGGCAGGTATGTCGTAATATTGTTGACTGAAATAAATTGTAATGTGTAATATAGATTAGCAGCACTTTCTATCAGCTTTATTTGCAGCACGTGGTTCTTTTCTAACTTGTCGAATACTGGTAATATTCATTTAGAATTAAGTGAAAAGTTAATTTAAACCTATATTCCTTGAAACGTTGAAAATTTAATTAAACTCCATGTATTTAAATAAAACATAGATGTTTTGAATCCAGCGAGCTGATTGATTCATTTGATAATAAAAAAAACGAATAATATACAGATTAAAGAATTTATTTTTTATAATAATTACAGCTTACACAATCGGGCAATAGCTCCATTTTTATACATTTCTATCAAATTGGCAACATACTTCATGCGCTTAGATGACTTGCAATTGGTAAATTTACGTTGGATATTTACGCTGTTGATCTTGATATATGTTCGCAATTGCATATCTTTTAACACAGAAATCTGGATGAGAATGGTAGAAACTTGAGTTGAAATGGCTATGAAAAGCCTCACAACAGTTGGTCGTTTGCTCCACCATAGCCATACAAGATGCCCACAAATGTGGTGGAAATAACGTATTCTCTTGTATATAATTTTCCACTATATAATCCGCGTATTTGACAACTTGGTTGTCATTGGGAACAATGACATAAAAGTCTTCTACAAAGCATTCCGCAACCTGGTCATGATCTAAAAATAATAAACCGAAAGTCCATCTCAACCAACGCCCAATTTCAGAATCAGCGTCTTTATATGCTATAGTTAAACCTAAGTTCTGTATTTTTTTCAACCAGACTTGTGTTAGATGAAATCTACACCCTATTATTGTTAGGCCAAACTTGCTTTATTCCTAAATGGATGGCGATTTCAGAATCACAAACAGCAACTAAGGATTGCAAACTACTGAAATATTTTCATTAAAAGTAGTTTTATATATGTACCTACAGAAGCCGAATAGTCATTTAAATAATCTAAGAAGTAACTGTAAGCTACCGCAAGTCGTGGAAAGACAGATGAATGTTTGCAAGAATAAAAGGGATGTGGTCGTTAGGAATAACCAAGCTTAATTTTCTTTCGGCGCGCAAGTGACCGGTGCCGATGAAGGCACCCTTTTTGTAAACAGGTAAAAATCAAACCGCGCGCGCTGGTGACCGATCACCCAATAAACTGTTGTTGATAAATACGAACTGTAAATAATAACGCCTAGTACCTCACTAACAAAATTTCATCTGCATTGAGAGAGAATAACAATGAGGGCTGAGAATTCGTAGGCTGGATAGCGTTACTACGATGCTATCAAGATGATGTCTAGTTGGTTCTAGTCTTCAAAAGATACGCGTATAGTGTCGAATTTTTACGTGAGTATTAAAATTATTGACAAAACTTGTCTTTACTACCAGAGTCCAATCGCTAGTCAGCCGAGTGGACTGCACGTGTTAAACTGACTGGAAAGCAAGAAAAGACGCAACAATCTACTGGCAAGGTTTCTGCTTAGGGTGCCATGCAGATTCCTGAGTAGGCGTTCATCCTTTCTCTCATCAGATCATCCTATTCATTGCAGCCCTCTGTAATTCCTGAAAGCCACTTATTCCTGTCCAGTAACGGATGTTTTTCAGCCATGATTACTTTTTTCTTCCAATTCTTCTTCTCCTTCCTTCGATCTTACCTTGAAGAATGAGACGCAGAAGTGGCGATAACGTTCCGCACGCATTATTTGGTCTGGGTAAGTTATTTTCCTCTTCCTTATAACCTCGAAAAGTTCTTTCTCTACTAAGATAGCTCTCAGGAGGACGTTCTCATTTCTCACATGGTTGACCTAGGACACTCTCAGCATTCGTCGCAGAGTCCACATTTTGAACGCTTCAATCTTGTTTACAATAGCTTGCTTGAGCGTCCATGCCCCCACGGCATACAATAGAGTAGACCAAACACAACACTGAAGTACCAACTGGCAAGGTTATGGCATCAGTATTTCAGTATTCAGTATTCTGAGAAGCGCATGATATTATGTTCCTCGATTATCTGAAAAAGGACCAATCAACCAACAGAGATGACTATAGACATTTGGATCATTTGAAGAATGAAGTCACGAAAAAGCGGCCTCACCTAAACAAAAAAAGTGCTTGTTCATCAAGATAACGTGCCCTGTTACACCTGATAATGAAACATTATTTTCAACAATTTTGCTACAATGTATTAGGCATATTATGATTAATGAATGTTTAAAATTTCAAAATGAAAATATGAAAAATGCTAAAAAGCCAGTAGTGTGTTGGACCTTCTCGTTTGTTTACACACTCACGGTCACGTCTTGATATGGAGTTAATGAGGTCATCGACTGCTTCTTGAGGTAACACATTCCATGCTATACCTCTAGCTCATGTCAAAGGGCCTCCAAAGTTTGCGGCTGGCGTACTAAATTATTGAGTCTCCTTTCCAGACGAGTGCGATGGGTGATAGGTCGATACTATTAGTATGCATGCACAGTGAAAGCGGGTAGCCTGCTTTGTCCAGCGCCGAACCGCTCGCAGGTAGAAGCAGAAAAAGCGGGAACCTTAAAATAAAAGTAGTAAATGCACTTATAAGCCACTTTCGGCGCGGGTTTCCTGCTTTCGTACACACAATGGAAGCAGTCTGCCTGCTTGCGGGTACCTGCAGACAGGAAACCGCTCCACTGAGTCTACGCCCTTAGGAAGCCAAGATCAAAGGGTTACGTCGTCAGCTTCTAGGAAGCCGACCGGCGCTGAAAGTGGCTCATAAATGCATGTACTAGATTTATTTTAAGGGTCTGATTTATCTGCTTCTACCTGCGAGCTTTTCGGCGCTGCACAAAGCAGGCTACCCGCTTTCACTGTGCATGCATACTTATCCTGCTGGACACAATCATATCTCTGAAACAAGATATCACTCGATACCTCTTGTCGTTTAAAAATTTAAAAGGGATGACCCTGGGGGAGGAGAATACAAAGGAGTGAAGTAGTTGGTTAAATAGTTGACTCAATTATTCCACATGTCTCGCCGTGTTTTCTTTTAACTAGTGGTTTTCGATAACTCCGTGGTGGGAGGATTCCCAATGAATATCCTGTATATTTCTTTACAATACTGTTTCAGTACCATTCATTGTTTATTTGAAAAAGGTGTTATACACCAAAGCATGTGACGCAGTATTGACTAAATAAAGTGCTGATCGATTACATTTCATTTTACAGCACAAAGTACTTGCAGTTTAAACAAAAAATGCACCAGTTTTACTTCCATTTATTTTTTTGTCACCATACACGATGACAGGTTGTGCTAAACACGGATTTTTTTCTAGTGTGGTGAACGAATAAATACGTTCGCATGTTGATGATATTTGCTCGCGCTATGGCAGATAATACTGAAATGGTCTTTGTAACGAGCTACAATTTCGTTTTTTTGCTCCGACACATCATGCACATATGTGCTTTGACATTAATTTTTAGAAAAAAAGACCTCAATTATTTTGAGTATGTGCCTCCCAGGCATTTGGGAATATCGACTGTAACCCTCGGTCATAGTAGAGGCATTTCGTAATCGATTAAAAGTGAACTAGAAACATCCACGCGCTGCAGAAGTTCAGAAATGTGTGAACTTCTGCAGCGCGTGGAGGAAGCAAGTTTAGAATCGGGCCTACGTCTAAACAGGTCAAAATGCTGCCTCATGATAGTGGACAGAGCCAAGACATTACCACCTTTACGGCTAATCAACGATATTGAAACGAGCGATCACGTTATCTATCTTGGCGCACGTATACAAAACAAATGGGGTTTTGAACGCGAAATAAAGCGTAGATGCGGAATGGCGAAGGAGGCGTTGAGTAGACTGGGGAGAATATGGAAGGACCACAACATCCACAAAGTAACGAAAACCAGACTAATGAAAGCGCTGGTTTTCCCCATAGCAACTTATGGGTCAGAATCCTGGAATCTGTCGTAGAAGAATAGAGGCGTTTGAAATGACGTATTATCGGAGGATGCTAAGAATATTCTGGACAGCACACAGAACAAACATCTCCATCCTCAGGGAGCTCAAAATCAAAAATTATGACCGACTTTTACCAAGCATACAACGTGGGATGCTCAGATTTTTCGGACACATATTATGCGCAGGGATGGGAAGGAGAAGCTCATGGTCCTAGGGAAGGTGGACGGCAAAAGAACGAGGGGCAGATCCCTTATAAGGTTCATAGACCAAATAAGGGACCTTACGCACATGTCGGTCACAGAAGTAATGCGTGCCGTGGAAGACCTAGAAACATGGCGATCACTGACACACCATAACCATGTATGAGTCACCACGTTCGGGAGCGAACTACGACTGAAGAGAGAGAGAGAGAGAAACACCCAACCAAATCGGCAGTTTTGGGTGTAAATCGTAAATATCTAGAAAATCATCAAAGATAGAAACACATAATATGCCTATAGATAAAGGTGAAACTAATTACACCATCCCATTTGAAAAAAAAAATTTAACGTCTTAAACTTTTCAAATTTGAAAATTGCTAATCATAATTTTTACATGTTGCTCAAGCTAGCGATAATTTTGGATTATGGCCTTTTTAGAAAACTGTCTTTCCATCCAGCGTATGCGTTTGTCATTGCGCTCAAGCTTCAGTTGCTTATAGAGACAATCTAGTTAGTAGGAGTAATAGTTGGGCCCGACTTAGGAAGGGTAATTCCTCTGGCTGGAGCCTATCAGATCCAAAGATCTCATATCTCAGCCCGTCTAGCAACTGACCTTCTAGAAACACGACACAACCACTTCAATCAGACAGACTCGAGTTTCAAAACACGTCGAAACCTTTTGATGTACCGCCTCCTCCGAGCGTAGGGTGACCATCCGTCCGGAAAATCCCGGACATGTCCAGAAATTTGGAGCTAAATTTCTTGTCCGGGCGGAATTGCAAAAATCGCTAAAATGTCCGGAATTTGAGCCTCAATCGACAAAATTTGCATAGCATACACCAAAATGAACAAAAACAGCTAATGGGCAGGCAAAAAATCACAAAAATCGGTAAAATGTTCCGAATTTGAGCGCCAATCGAAAATAGTTGGCACAACATACAGCAAAAACAAATACTACAGTAAATGGACAGGCAAAAAAAGTCACTACAGTCGCTTGATGTTCCATCTCATCTCTCTTAATTGTCAGTACATTGTACAGTACCCCCCCCTCCACCCGGTAAGCCAAGCGTCCGGAATTGATCTATGAAGTAGGTATATGGTCACCCTATCCGAGCGGGATCCGAAAAACAAAACTCGAACTGTCACAATACACGCCAGTCTTTAAAAAGTTTGCAACATGTTGTAATTTTGTTTTCCTCGACAAGTTTGTTTTGTTATCGTTTTGTCCGTTTAATGGAAACCAGCATAACAGTATCACCGCGAGACCCCCCGTATGTATTTAAAGGCTCTAATGTAAGCCTATCGAACCCTGAAACTATGAATACAACGTTGTCGACGCATATCTGACTTCAACGTATAGAAATATCGTTCTCGATGAGGCCGCTATCACTAAATTGAATCTCAAGTATCTCCATAGCTCTAAGAGCGATCAATACCTCCATACAGAATGGCGATGTGGACGAGTTTATCTTCGATACACTGTCCAACGCAGTAACAAACCCTCCGACATTTCATTGTATTACGATACCAAACTGTCCCTTTATCGAACGGAGCACCTGTCTGTTGACTCATAGTGCAGTCGTTTTATGATGCTCGTGTGGACATTGTACGTATGTGGTTGCTACGCTATATTCTGCATAATAGTAGTGATTATGGGCAAGGCGAAAATGGGTTACTCCAGTGACCCCGTTCTTGAATTTGAGGGAGTAGAACTAATAAGTGGCCAGGGCGGTATTCTTGGTGACGTTACAATAACAACGTTTCAAACATACCCGGGTCATTCTACCGAAACAGGACAAATTATATAAAAAAACATTTCATTTATTAAAACTGCTTATTATATGAAATAATCTGAAAATCGTTTTTAGTAAACATTCAGAAAGTTAATCGATAATGTAGCTGAGATCAAGAAGCTCTATTTTACGAAATTAGACAGAAAATTAAAAAGGCACTGCCTCGGTGTTGACTTTTGTTCTACGAAGTTTAGGTTGCAAATTGTATAAGCAAAAAATTTTGAAAACAATGCTGAATTTGTACAAAAAAAATATTCCTTTAAAATAATTCACCTTTTCCTGAAAAAAATAAGTACTTAAATTGAATATGTCTGTATTTCGGAGTTGAGTTAAGTAACGGTAATGAGTAAATATTTCCTTATAATTAATTTTGCATGCATATATAATGTTAGTTAAGGATAAGCTAAATAAAAATACAATCATTCTAGTAATTGCTTATTATTTAACGTAAAAAGGTAGAAAAGTATTGCTTTTGATCAGTTAGGGTAATTTCTGTTTTTTTTCATTTCCCTTCTGTAAGAAATAAATATTATATATATTTTATACATCATAACTAACTTACAACCATTCTAGTCAACTCCGACGCACGTTTGTCAACAGTGAGGCACAAAAAGGCTTCGGTGTTGAGTGCCTCGGAGTTAATAAGTTAGATTACCTTGTTTAAATGACAAGTAAATATTCAAATGATTTGGCTAAGAATGATCAGACAGGAACCTCATAACTAAACTACTTCTATGACATAGAAGTCTTTTAAAAAAACATCTATGTACGTATTTACAAACAAAGCTCAGTGTTGATATATTAAAAACCTACGCTTACCTTGTGGACTGCACAACTATCTCATAATTCACTTGAACGACGAACGTGATCTTACCTCGCAGGCTCATTCCCAACTGAATCACAAGATAAAGATGGCCGTAATGCTCGAATATGCGCTGGAGAGGAAAACCGGATGAATAACTCTAAAAATTGGCGGGATTTTTTGTGCCTCGGTGTTGAGATCCAAAGTTTGTGACAGTTTTTTATCCATAGGTAATCGTGTTTTTATAATGATATATAATCGATATTCAAAATAATAGAAAATATCATTCTTTCCGTTGCCTGACTAACCAGAATATATAAGAACAATAATAAATTTTTCATAAAAAAAAACGGTTCAAGGTAATGGAACGCTAGCAAGTTATATAAGCCTCGGAGTTGATATTTTGACCGTACTGAGGAGAAAAACTCGTAACGTTATGAAATTTTTTATATAAAAATATAGTATTTAAATGAATCACGTGCATTTCTTTGTAAGTAATGGCCATTTAAATATATTTTTTTAAATTTGGATGAAATACTGGCAAGTTAACCAAATTGTCCCATTTCGGTAGAATGACCCACCCTGTGCAGGCGATCAAATGGTTTTTCAATTCCACATCCGGTGGCGTGTACAGTCCGGCGAACCTCCACATACGCTCCAATAATCCTTGAGGCCAGGACTGTACAGTTTTTCCTCTGAGGATTTCCGGAGCGTCTATGGGCCGCTTTAGACTGTCAGCCGTGTCAACAGTGAAAAGATGGTCGGCTAGTCGTAACTAAAAATCCTCCAGGATGAATCTTGACACATGCTTTGACGGCATACGTACAAGGCTGCACTCGGTGCTCGTACTGCTACTGACGAGTAATTGACGCTTAGCAATATTATAAACGAAAAAATGTATTTGTTTCGGTCAGACAATCCGGCTGTGAATTTTTAGATATTGAACGTATTTCTTGTCCACAAAAATAACTAAGACGGCCCTGACTTGCAGAATTGCCAATTCTGACCACTACTGAAAATTAAATCTGATATGCACTTCTTCCCAGCAGCTGATACCCATCAAATAGATGTCAAGTCAGTCTAAGTATCAGATAACAGAGTATATTTGTACACCCGTTGACTTTTCATAGTCACCTTTGCACGTACTACAGCTTGTCTTTAATCGTATACATTTCCAAGAGATCAGTACGCGTCACGCGACACTACAAAGGACCCCTTATTCTTCATAAGACGCCCGACGAGTCGAATGACCGTTATTCCTTTCGGCATTTTTTGGTGCGCTGTTATATGGTCATTAGTGTAGTCAAAACTGTATATATGTTTGTGTATAATTAGATGTTAATATACAATAAATCAATCGATCAATTCATTTTGTTTTTATCTATTGCAAATCGCAAAATTATTTTGGTTTCCTACCACTTTCTGAAATATTATAATATATATTTTTTATAGATAATTACGGTTTTATCATTACTCAGGTCTACATAATAACGTAATTAGTGGCGTAACGTCAAATTCGCCCCCCCCCCCCCCGCCAGAAATTTTTCGTAGCTCCCTTTTTCATAATATATTATGTATATATACAGGCTGAGTCCTAAGCTGATTCTTTTTTTTAACTGTGTATAGAAGTCTTTCCTTTTTCAAATAACTTTTTTCGAAAATAAAAAATAAGTGAGATACACTCAAAATTATAAGTCTGGACCTTGGAGTAGCCATATGTATTAAGACGTACCTAGTCTCTTTATGTTTAGTTTTTTGCTCGAATGTCTGTCTTATCATCAGGCATTGTACCTGCAAATTAGTGCACTAATCACTTTTCACTTATCACAGTTAATTCTAGATTTGTAAATCTTAAAATTTGCATTCATAATAATGTACCGCCTTTAGGAATTATCAATTTAAAATTAACAAAGACAAACAGGAAGTGAGTACTGCACTATCAGACAGGTGCAATCCCTGATAGATAAAACAAAAATCTGAGCAAAAAAACTTAACATAAACAGACTATGTAGGTATAGGTAAGTCCTACAGGCCTAGATTTACGTTTTTTATTTTGGATCTCGCTTATTTTTCAGTTTTCTGGAAAAAGCTATTTTAAAAACCAGTTTATTCCAACGGCTTCTATACACACTTAAATAAGTATCAACTTAGGACTCACCCTGTATACATTAGAAAGAAAATCTTGGGGTTGTGGCCAAAATATTAAAAAGAAATTCTGGTCACTGCACAAAGGGGACTCCCAAGCTTTCGCTGATGTTTATTGCTACTTTCAGGGTTTTAACGTTGAGGTTTGCTCGCAAAAAAGAGCAACGTGCATTGAGTTACAGGCTTTCAAATGCAATTCTCAAACAAAAAACGTCAGAAATATTTTGGCAAATTTAAACGTGTCTTCCATAAGTCAGGTCACACAAACAACCACCACATGTGTGTAAAATGCAAACTAAACAACGACCTTTACATCATCCGCAAAATTACAAAATTCGTTCGAAAACGCACATTTTTTGGTCTAATTTTTTTAGACGGTCGTTGTTTAGTTTGTATTTTACACCTATGTGGTTGTCTGTATGACCTGTGTTGTAGAAAACACCAAGTTAAATTAGCCAAAAATTTTGACGTATGCTGTCTTGCTGTATTTTTACATTTACTGCAGATACTGCGCCTACTTTTAGTGTTCAATTCAAAATGCAATAACGTTCCACTTTTCGAGTGACGTATCATGGAGTTCACAGTAGTATTTGTAAAAAAGACTAACATACAAGGAAAGCGACATTTTAATTTATAGTACTTTATTGTGGCAAAAACGATGGTCATGGGTGTTCAAGACTACGGGGCCTCCCCGCAGCTGCGGGCCCTGCGGACCCTTAGTTACGCCACTGAACGTAATTGCACTATAGAAGTGTCGACACTGATTGTGAGCTGATAGAAATGTAAACAACTCGTATACATATATATCTGACTTCTACAGGCGTTGCTTATAACTCGGCTGAAGTGTGAGTTATAAAAGACAATTGACGCTGTTTGATTTAGGCAGAATCGCCGTATAACTGAATGGGAGTTTATAAAAACATTGTTCCTTCAGTCAACCGACTTGGAAAATGGGAACTAAAGGGTGTATCGTTCTTTTCAGTACGAACCACTTCTATCACCTCAACACCTGTCCACAAGTGGATTGCAGCACATCACGTTATACG
The DNA here is from genome assembly GCA_951848785.1 of Callosobruchus maculatus. Lineage (NCBI taxonomy): Eukaryota > Metazoa > Arthropoda > Insecta > Coleoptera > Chrysomelidae > Callosobruchus > Callosobruchus maculatus. The sequence goes on along the minus strand of CATOUR010000041.1, from coordinate 18,101,773 downwards.
AATGCCTAGACAGCCCACAGCTGGCTGATCTGGCAGCGGGAAGTGGGCGGTACTGCCACGAGCCTCATTCGCAGCCCATCTCCTGCAACACCGTGATGGCCAGTTGGGCTACAGGATCGGAGGGGTTTAGTTTCCCACCAGAAGCTGGGTACCCTATGGATGAACTGTCATCTAGGTAAGTTACTGTCTTGAAAATTGAGAGTGATATCACGTCGAAGATACATCGTATTTAGGTTTATAGTGAATTATTAAATCGCTGTGTACTATATCAACATCTATGGTATTTTTTATTATTGTTTTTCTTATAGTGCTCTTTCAATTCCATAACATGCATACAAGAAAATGTTTCAAAAAATATAAAAAAGTCTGGCGTAAGGGCCCAGTCAAGCAGAGTGCATTGTGTTTAAGACCTTGTTATGAAATTTACTCAAACGGGATCTGTTGCAAATAAAAAATGGCATAAATCCTAATGCTTCATCACGCAAAATTATGGATACAACTTACGTTTCATTTTGGCTTTATACACAGTTACTATACTCCATAAATTTTATTCATAATAAATGAAAATTTTGTAAGGTTAACCGAATAGGATTTCGATCATCAGCCAGTTGAGTTTTGTGAACAAATCGAATAATGGAAATACCATCCATTTTAAAAATATGTATATGCCTTATTGATGAATGCACATTTTATCTAACTAGGTTTGTTAATAAGCATGACTGCAGGTACTGGATCAATGAAAATTCTCATGCTCTTGTCGAAGGGCATACACAGTACCCCCAAAAGATTAATGTATGGGCAGGCATTTTAAGGAACAAAGTGATTGGGTCATTGATTATTGATGTAAATTTAGATGGAGACACTTTTCTGGGTATGTCGGGAAATACTATCGATCCGCTTGTCACTGAAACCATTGAAAATAAAATCGAAGAATATGGAGACCCTATACTTGATGAGGTTGGAATCTATTTATAGCAAGACGTCTACAAAGTTTGTGGTATTATAAATGAAGCCAAAAGGAGCGTCTTGACACAAGTCATATATTGTGTGAACCTCATAGAAAGATTGAAATAATACTACACTGTTTACCGCTAAAACTTATAACTTCAAATTATTAAAATTTCATGTTCAAAATTTTAATTTGCCGCTTTCGGTAAAGATATAATTTTGCCTTCTATCAGACATGAAATTTTAATAGTTTTAACGTTTAACTATAAGCAGTGTAGTGCTATTTATGTCTTTGTGTGATTGTATAACGCGACTCATGCAAGAGATGTGTCTACACTCACTTCTATGGCTTCGTTTATAACATCTTCCAGCAACATCCTCACAAACTTTGTAAGTGAAACATCTTATTTACCTTAATATTCGATTGGTGATTATCGTACTATCTTTGTAGCCCTGAAGAAGCATGATATCATGTCGAAAGCTTGGCATTAGAGTTTTAAAAGTGACACTTTGCTCTTTATTTGCCCCTACCCAGCCATTCAACTCTAGTTATATTGAGTACTATACTTTTAAATTTACTAACGTGCACCGACCGTAATAGCTATTTATGTAACAGGTACATAAGTTAGGTCTTTATGGACGAGTCTAATCATTTGGGCAAGGCCATAAAGCCTAATTATGCACAAGTTGTATACAAAGCTTTATGTTCGACATCAATGCAGATACTTTATTTTGCGAAATGACAATTATTATATTCGTCGCCTTATTACTGAAAAACATTAAGTTAGTGTGCTTTTGCTTTTCTTAGTAACCAGCGCCCTTCGCAACCTTAGCAAACAAAGTTGTTTACTTTATTAATTTGGTAACAAATGTCAATGATCCAAAAAATATATAGTGCGGGAGATCATATTTATTCGAATAACAGTGACACTTGAATCCAATAAAGCGGCATCCAATAAAGTGGTCAATTTTGGACGAATTCATACATCAAGTGTTTATAATGCAGTCGAACATAAACCTGGTTAGACTACTCATGCCATTCAAAATATTGTACATTTTTTGATTTTATGTTTTAGTGACTGTAGATCCGTCTCTCTATACATACACCAAACGATGGTTTAAATAATAAACCCAAACGTCGCGGGAAAGAAAACTTTCATTTACTTTGACCGCAATACCGTTAGAAAAAATCAAGTACATTTTTTGTTCACATTAAGTATAAGCCAGCGGGCAGAGGCGAACTCGGGGTAAACAAAAATTGCCGCCATGTAGGTCTAGACGACAGCAACAGAGAAGCCGCACATTTGAATGAGGTTAACAAAAACTGTCAAAAATACTTAGTTTATTTACTATTTTATAACCTTTACTCCAGACCTTATCGTTAATAGGTCTAATGATACTGAGAATATAATGGACATCCATTTCGTAAATTTGGCTGCCCTATATTGCATTTCGAGAATGTTTACGTTCTTCGGACATATACACAGAAGCGATAATATGGAGAAACTTGTAGTTCAGGATCACTCCTCGAGTGGGAGGCGCCTTGGCCGTTCCCCTACACGCTGGGTAGATATGATATAGATATAGTTGCTGGATATGAGTATCAAGAGCGCCACTGATCTGACAGTAAATCGCGAAAGATGGCGAGCTACAGTTCTCAAAACTATTGATAATATTCGTGTCGGCAATACTCTGGCTCCGACTTAATGCATTTTACAAGTTCACAACATGTCTGTTAAGACATTGTGACTATGATGATGACATTGCATTTGGGCAACAGTGCTTCTATGTTCCAGCCAAAGATTTTTGTAAATAGATACCTACCTAGGTTTATAGTCGATGCTAAAGTGCAACGTTGTATGAAATGTCTCATAAAAACTAACAAACTCATGTGAAAGCTACTTTCAGGCAGCTGAGCTACATATCCAATAAACGTAACATGAATATTTTACTTGAACGAATAATCGATAGATACATCATTGGCACCTCCAAACCTTTTGTAGTCAAATTATCTCACAAATAAACTTTCACGTCACTAAACTGCTATCTATTTCATTCGACCACGTACTATTGCTGTTCATAAAATTCCAATAACAGTTTTTGTGCTGTTTATACCAGCAACAGTGGGATTATCGTCTAAATATGGGTACTCATGTGTAAAATCCGCTGTTGTTAACGACATCAAGTATACAGGGCTCTCGATAAGTGCGTTGATCTTCAGCTTTTCTAAGAGGCTTAAAAACTGAGGACCTGCATTACTAAGAACAATAAATTTTATTTGCCTATTTAGTTGCACCCTACAATGTGTTACGGACCAAGAAGGCTCGCCAAAAAAAAAAAAATAGGTTAATGTCAATTAAGAAGATTATAACAACGAATATCAGCATCAGGCTTGCGCCGACTAAGTGAGTTATTAGTACACTAAGAGCTGCAGCTTATTTTTCTGAAAATAGAAACCATGAATCTATGCTCACCGGTTAATAATATTACGAGAGCCACCAACCGTTTCCGAGAAGCTCCCATTTATCTTTTGTATTTGCTATTGGTTAGTATCCATGACAAAAAACCATTGCTATAAACATAGGCACCTTAGGCCGTATTCATAAAGAAGAGCATTTGCTTTTACTTGTAGAAATCGAAGCAATCGAAGCATTTACTTCACACTATAACTCATAAGCAAAAAGAAGGAAAAGATTCGGATCGATAATGTGTTGCTCTAAATTAAAAGGTTTAACTTTTTTGGAATTTATAAACAGGACCATAAGCCTCAAAATTGAAGGATTTGCTTCAGAAAATATATCTAGTCCGGAGCATTTTTTCATGTGTATATGTTGTACTCAATAACCGAATTCGGCCACTGACCGAAATTTATACTCAGAATGCGTTGTGGATTACTCTAATCTCTCACATCGCGTTCCGGGTAATTTTTGTATGCGCAGAACGCGTTGAGGGTAAATTACAAATACTCACAATGCGAAACTCCGAATAACATCGGATCGCACGACCATTTCCGCGTTGTGGGTAATACAAATAGCCATAAAGCGGAAATGTGATAACCTAACATATAGCAAGAAGCGTTTTTTATTCATTCAGAACAATGTTTAGCAAGATCGGTGAATCGACAGAAACACTTCGAAAATAATTCGAGAATGAAACCCTATATAGCGTCATCTCATAGGTTTATACCTTTAGAAGCTGACTATGAAAAAATTACAGGTAAGGTTAAAGAAGGACAAGAACTGTGAAAAGTGTGCCTGTCATCTAAACAGTATTGAAAGCTGAATCCATACGAATTATTGAAAATTGGACAAAATAAATAATGGATATCTCAAAGGTATAGGAACGAAGAGGAAATTAATTTTTTTCTAAATCGTGAGCAGGTATTCGATATAACACATTGTTTTACATTTTTTGATTATAGAATCTCGTTTTGTGGCTTTATTTGTATTATCCATAATGCGAAAATGGTCATTTGCTTCCGACGGCGACGGTATTGTAATTTACCTACAACGCGTTCTGCGCATTCAAAGATTACCCGCAACGCGGTGTGAGAAATCAGCGTAATCCACAACGCGTTCTGGGTATACAGTTCGGGCAGTGGCCGAATTCGGTTATTGAGTACAACATACACTTGAAGGGTGCTTTTACTTGGAGAGTGAGCGCGTAGTTTTTTTAATTTAAATTTACCATAGCGTATGTAGTGCACGAACATGCCCGAAAGGTGTGCAAAGGGAGACGAATCCAAGTGAGTGCGATTTTCCAACCCTCGTTCAGTTTGAGGGATTAAACGTGCAGTGATTAGCTGACTACTTCATTGGCGAAAATCTAGAAGCCATGGGAGGGGCAATTTCGCCACTACACAAATTGAAAGTTTGTTTACGGCACATGGCTGATCCGGGTTTCTGTAGCGGTATAGGATGAGGAACCTAGTCTCCAGGACTGTCGACACCATTCTTCATCGCATTGTGAACAAGGCAGCTCACTGGATCAAGTTCCCATCGACTTAAAATGAGGTGGTGGAAACCAAAGTGAAACGGTCAGCAAAAAAAGTTGCTTCTTTATTTTTTTCACTTACTGAGATGCGAGCTGAGATGTTTCCACTATTTCAGAATACTGTTTTACCTTTCGGAAATGAACTTACAGTCAGATCGCTCCACGGCTGCAAATATGCTGGACAAGAGAACAAGAGTTCCTCTACTTGGTAGTCTTCACTTCCCATTTTTACGAGTATCACAGCTATCAAATACAACCTTAAAACTCTGGGTAAACCAGAAGACACTCTGTACCTAACCTAACCTTGAAATTGAAACCTGCCGGTGGCAACATACCCTTAATAGCGCGTGTCTACCCTGTCCTTTCTTCTGCGAAGATTGTGAAGTTTACATTTTTCTCATACCTTTGAAGGAAATACTTTCATTTTTATAAATGCTACAGTTAAATAATAGCCTGGCGTTACTCCAATGAATGCTACGTTAAATTGGTGAGCAAATTGTAAACTCCAAGTTCTGATTTCGTAGTTTAAGGGTGCATTCGGTCCCGCAATGGTCGTTAGTTAAACTAATAGTTCACAATAAAAAAAAAGATGCCGCTTGGATGTCTATTTAGCTATTAAATTTAGTCACAGTTGTTGGTTCTTTACTGTTTCAGTGTTATTGATTCATTGATCTTCGACTATAGTCCTAGTAATTTATAAGAAAAGATTAAAGGGTCCAATGCAAGAAGTGCCTAAGCCACATTCTTCTGTTTTTGAGAAAGACGCATTTATAGATTATATTCCTCTGTGGAAATATTAACCTTTTCGAATAATCTTTTTTTTTTGTTATAATTTTGTTCTTTATTACTTTTAGAGTGAGCGGCATTGGGTAAAAGCTAGTTTAGTGATCTATACTTTCCCAGATTTTTTTTAAATGGACTTAGGCACTTTTTCGTTTGGATTTCAAAAGGATCTTAAAAACATGTGAATACTTTAAAGTATTTTTATTTTACAATATATCAGAATAGAAAATACACAGCAAATACAAAAGTTAGTCATAAATATCTACTGCTACATCAAGAACTTCATTTTCTGAGCCAGGATGCGTATCAGATGTATTATTATCTGTAGGTCACATATGTGATATCTATAAGAGATAAATATGATAAAATTCACAGGCTTGCTTTAAATAATAAAAGTTTTAGGTTGCATCAGCATTAAATGAAATGTTCCTAGATACAAACACAATATCATCGACAATATTAAAAAACCGACTTACCTGTGTTTCTTGTACTATTTCTATTTCAGTGAATGGAAAAACGAATGGTAAACCACAAACTAAGCATAAATAATAGTTGTGCTAATGGATTAGGGCAATTTTTGCGTTGAAGTGGACATTCGTAGTGACTAACAGACCATGTACTTATGCTAATCTTCCATTGCAGATATTTGATCTGCTATTTGGCTGAACTTAGGCACATGTTTCATTGAACTATTTAAAAAACTCATATGCTCATATAATCACTTAGATACATCTTTCAACAATTTTAGATATACTATCAGAAAGCTAACAAAATGTTTGCATAAATGGCATTGATAGTGATGAAAATGTAACTTAGGCATTTCTTGTATTGGATCCTTCAATTCTAACAGCTATCGACTTGTATTCAGTATTCTGTTCTGGAAGACAGATGGCTTTTTGCCCTTGTAAGGAATTAAAAGGAACTTCTCAAATCTCCCCCATATTTGTCGATCTGTGCACGCTAGACGCTACTGACATACCCCGTATACCAAACGATGTATTAAATCCGTTATTGTGAATACATACGTGACCATTATGCGGACAATAATGACAGTATAATCCATTGGATAAAAAATTGATAGGACGCTGAACGTGAAATTCAGGCTGTGTCCGTAATGTGACTGAAAAATGTAGATGTTTCTGTTTTTATCGACGTTTCGGAAAATATATGGAGCAATTTATGTGTAGATTGACGTGTTGTTTAAAGCCAACAAAACAATTTTAATATTTTATGGTGTTTTTTTCCCATATGTCACGCATAGCTAAACTGGCAGTTTGTGAGTAGTTATTCGGATATGTATTCAAATTAAAGTGCTTATTATGTTTAACATTATTAGATTGTCTGCTATAGCGATAGCTAATTACCATAATTTTGATGCTATAAAACCTTGGGTAAAATAATGTAGCTGTAAACTTTGGGTGTCATAGCACAGCATACTAAACAACCAGCACAATAACTCAAGTTGGCGGAAATTACACGAGCATCCCCACTTTTGGATGATCTTTTTGTAGGGATGATAACGGTACTTCGGTACTGCACTAATATCGACTATTTTTATCTTAGATACTTTTTGAGCGACTCCAGGCTGGTATCGATACTTTTGTAGGTGTATCGGTATATAATTATTGAAGGGCGTAATCAATTGCACAAAATTCTCTGTACGAACCAAATGCGCCTATGAGGCTAAAAAATATCGAGTTGGTACCAGTATCGATATTTTCATTTTCGCATCTCTATCCAAACTTCACGGCCGTAAAATCATCTATAAACCCTCCCAAGGTCAAATTTTGTGAGAACCATTTTTATATAGGAAATCTTCAGAGATATTATGCTAGTTGTTTACTATGCTGTGGTCGTAGTTCGATAGAGAAGTTATCTTAAACTATTAAACAGCAGGGTGTCTTGGGTGAAATTACTAACCACCACATACTCGGAATAGTCTCGGACTCCATGGTTCCCCAAGCGCACACGAGAGATCCTACAACGTCCTTTTCCCAGGGAGGGACCAATGGAGGAGGAGTGATGGTTTCATGTCGCCCTCCGATCTTGCGCTATTCCACTGATGACTCCAAGTCTCAACTGGGGACAGGAGCGGGAGTATACCCATCCAAGAGTTGAAACTTCAGTGAACCTTGGGAGAGAAACCACGGTCTTCAAAGCGGAAATGATAGCCATAGGGTTGGGAGTCAGGGAACTGATCAAAAGACCCCTGACAAACAAATCTATAAAAACCTTTTCAAATAACCAGGCTGCCCTGAAGGCACTGTGCTCCAAATCCTCAGCGAACTTGGAACAAGGAAAAAAGTAACTTTAGTTGGGGTTCTAGATCATAGCGGAGTGGGAGGCAATGTATTGGCCGACGCGCTCGCAAGAGGAGGAATGTGTCTTCACAGGACCAGAACCATTTGCGAGCATTGCGAAATGCACCGTTAAGAAAACCGTATTAGATTGGGAAGTAAGAAAATCACTCCTGCACTGGCGAGATACACCAGGGCTACTCCACTAGAAAGTCGTTCATACGATACCCCTATAGTCAGACCCTCTCGAAAATCACAGAATTGAACAGGAATGATCTCCGCATTCTGATTGGTTCATTGACAGGACATTGTCATTTGAGGAAGTACATGCAGGAGTTGGGTCTCGAACAACAGACTGCCGCTTCTGCTATGTGGAGGACGAAACAGCGGAGCATACTTTGTGCTCCTGTCCGATACTGGAAAGAGCTAGGGTCCAGACTTTTAGACTTGCCCAACTGGAACTTTTTCACTTCAAGGAAGTTTTACCCATCGCAACCTTCGACTTCGTCAAGAGGTGTGGCCTGTACGGTGAACTTTAAACAGGTGTGAGTCGCAGTAGACACAATAAAGTCGCAATGGAAGGAGGCATAATCGGCCCACTCACTTTCAACCTAACCTAACCTAAACAACATCACAAAAAAAGCAGAAATCCGTTGCCGTAAATAATACATCGTATTGCTGAGTTCATAGTATTTCTCATTCAAACAGTTAATAAACATTTTTTATCGGGCTAATGATTGGAAAGCAGTTGATTTCATTAAAACGACAATTAATGGTAACGCATAGCTCGGAGAGATAATAAAAATTTTTTCTCCCGAATGTTATGAGGAATGTGGAATCATTGTACGTAGTATTTTACTACTGCTTGACGTCATACTCGCCTGCGTATATCAATACCGCGGTGAGTGCGGCCGGTGCCTATACTTGCACATATATCCCGGAAGCTAACAAATAATAATAATTAATGAAGTGATTCAAATCAATAAGCAAACTTCATTGTTTCAGGTACTACCTCCTAGAGACACATTACAACGCCCCCACGGACGGTAGTTCCCCTATGCCTGGAGCCGGTCTTCGTCTCTACTACACTCAAGACCTGCGCAGGCACGACGCAGCTGTCATTTCTATAGGAATGGACCCCAACTGGAGGCACATCATCCCTCCTGGTCAGCAAAAGGTTGTGTCCAGCGGACACTGTGTCTCCGAGTGTACCAGGCAAGCTTTTCCTCACCAAGGGATCAACGTTTTCGCTGTTGTGATGAAGACGCACAAGATCGGAAAGCAGGTCACATTGAGGTAAGAAATGAGCTAAATACAAAACAAAAAGATCGCAATACTCATAGTGAGGCATTAGAAGGGAGGGTTAGAAAACCACAATGTAATGTCTGCACTAGTCTGGGAACGCCAACAAAAAATGGTTAGCCTGGCGGAACTCAGTGAAGTGATACTGGAGTGGTTGCTAGGACACTCAAGTATAGCTGGTAATGAAATGAGAATGAACTGACAAGAAAAGGATCATCTGCTATGTACACTGGAGCATAACCTGCCTTGGGCAGGATGTAGATATGGCAAAGCATTCATTGAATCGGCATGACAGAGAGCTGAAGGGCTGCTCTATTTGAGCAGCAATCAGATTCGAGGAACGACTGGTTTCCTTACACGAAGAGAATGGAGCCCTACGATGGGGACCTTGACTGCAGACTATGTGGTCAAAGGACAGAGTCTGCCTTTCGTGTGCTCTGTGACCTCGAGGCGCTAAATTACAAGAGATAACTCCAAGAAGTACTTGGCGATGACCAGGTCAAACCTACGTCTCATAGAAAGATTCCTGAATAGCCATTGTCAATTCAGAAAATAGCTTCATATTGTGGTGTTAAGTGACACACCGATATGTAATATTTGTGTGAAAGCGAAGACGAAACTGTGGAACTCATCATGTTGTGTGAGTACCCAGAGTTACCTTCTAATGAGAGTGTGCGTTCGGTGAGTCTTGGCCTACACCTGCCCACATAAGGGAGATGTCCCCTAGCGACTTGTCCACTTTCCTAAAATTGGCAGGAGGGACAATGACCTAAGAAAAAAACTCCCTGGGAGGATGCACAATGGGCCAGTCGTGGCCTAAGTGCGGTGGGACTACTGACCCTCCCCACTCTACAGACACATAGCTCTTTGGAGAGCCGAGATTAAAACCAATTCTAACACAGTACCTGGCACAGTACGGAAACTGCACAAGCTACTGCAGTGATTTAGATTTCTGGAATTGAGACTCTAGTAAATAGGAGGTAGATCATAATACCTGCGTACTGCAGTCATCTCCAGACACCAAATGCCTGAGATACTGAGTTCTCCTCGACCTTTTCCATTTTTCTATACCTTACTTTTCCTTCTTCTGTTACAGGCACATCCGAAATGGTGTTGAACTACCTCCTATAGCAACCGATGACAACATGGACTCTGACTATCAGGAATATCGAAAAATAGATTCTCCCGTCAAAGTCTTGCCAGGTGACCATCTTATCACTCAATGCACGTATAACAGTTCTGCAAGAAGCGCTATCACTTTAGGAGGTCTGAGTAACAGGGAAGAAACATGTTTGGCATTGGGACTGTACTATCCCAGGCAAAGGACGTTAGCTGCCTGCCATAGTTTGCCTAGTCTGCCTACAGTGCTACACTCGCTGGGGATCCAGGAGCTTAGCCCGTAAGTTTTTGTCACTTCTTTTTTACGTGACATTATCTGACATATGTTATACCTTTGTACCATTGACCTCTTGTGGATAAAAGATAGACTTTAAGGTTGGAATTAATTTGAACTTTAGTCACAGCATAGTAAACAATCAGCAGGTTGGCGGCAATCACACGCGCATCCCGCCATTTTGGGTGATTATCTGTCAAAAGAGACATATGCGTCGGTGGACACCATTGACGCGATGTCAAAATATCGAGTAAATATGTTTCTTATGTTACATTATTTCAATAACAACATAAAAATAATAAACAAACTTCTAATATTTACATTACTGTATCGAGTATTTTTGTCATCGACACTTTTTGGGGCATTCCAAGCTGATATCGATGCTTTTATAGGGGTATCGGTATCGAAAATAGTTATACAGGTTGTCCTGTTAGTGCGTAATTCTTCGATGTCTTGCAAGGCAGGTATACCTGATAGAAGAAAATGTCAAATACAAAAGTTATTTGGTTACTCAAGACGCATATTCTGAAAATATTTTGAAATATACAGGGTGTTGCGGGAAAGTAGGATAGTGATCAACCTGATTTTTTTATACGAAACTATAACTTAAATTTTTCTAGTTTCCATCATTGATCTCTATTCAACCCTAAAATATTTTTGGGATCGGTTGCGACGTTGCCAAGTTATAATTTATTTTCTATATTAATAGAAAAATATTTCCAAAACTGCCACAGATGGAGAGGTGAAATTCAATACTTGGGGTTCTTTGAACATACAGATTTCAACAACGCTAACATAGGTGTTGTCAGATTTACCAATTTTACGTCATAATTTTGAATGGAATGCCCTATTTATGAAGTCTAACGTAAAAGTGGTAAATCTGACAACACTGATGTTAGCGTTTTTTAATTCCGTATGTTCAAAAACCCCAAGTATTGAATTTCACCGTTCCAGCTGTGGCAGTTTTAGAAATATTCAGGCGTTCCGGTACTGTTTACTGAAAAAGCGGTGTTGCCGTATCTCAATAATTAACAGAAACAAAATTTTGTAATTGTGAGATCTTACTAAGTTCGACATGTGCAATTTATTGCAATAAATATAAGTAGAGGATTCTATTTAAAATAAATTAAAATCGGGGATATTTGTTTAAACATTTCTAAAAATAATTTATAACTTGGCAACGCCGCAAACGCGAAAAAAAATATTACAAGGCGAGATAGGGTATTAGTAGATATTTTGATTTCAAATAAAACATACAGGGTTTTACATTTTAAAAAACAAAGTGAAATGACCTTCAAGTTACCGTAATTTAAAATTCTGCCAAAAACGCTCTGTAGATACAAATTGCTGGTGACATCCAAAATAATATCTACTTAATACTTAGGTAACTCGGTGTATAATACTATTGAGAAAAGTTAAAAGAATATATCAATTTCGACGTATTACTTGCGACCTTGCAAATCCGGAAATTGATAGAAAATAAATTATAACTTGGCAACGTCGCAACTGATCCTAAAAATATTTCAGGGTTGATTAGAGATCAACGATGGAAACAAGAAAAAATGAAGAAAAGGTTATAGTTCCATATAAAAAAATCAAGTTGATCACTATCCTACTTTCCCGCAACACCCTGTATATTTCGAGATATTTTTAGAATATGCGTCTTAAGTAACCAAATAACTTTTGTATTCGACATTTTCTACTGTCAGGTACACCTTGCGAGATATCGAAGAATTACGCACTAATTACGTATAATTACGTATAATCATTGAGGGGTGTAATAAATTGCACAAAATTCTCTGTATGAACTAATCGTGCCTTCATTGGTGTGTACAGCTTGGCCAAAAAATATCGAATTGGTACCGGTATCGATACTTTCTGTTTTCGCGTCTCTACCCAGACTTCACACCCATAATCACCCATAATGGCGTCGTCAAAGTCAAATTCTGCAGGAAACATTTTTATATAGGAAATCCTGAGAGATATTCTGCTGGTTCTTTAGTAAGCTAGGCTTTAGCATCCAGACAACAAACAATAGATGCTGGAGTTTCTTATGTATCTCTAATTCCCTATGTTTGTCTCAGTGGCTCCAATCCGGTTCGGATAGCAGCACCACCAGAACTAGCCGGAATGACACTGGAATCTAGACTGGTGTCATACGATTGGGACAACCAGTTCCACGAATTCCAAGACGCTACCCTTAAAGGGTCATTCAAGCCTCTTTGTTGGACAGCGCAAGCAACGCTGCTACCGGTAAGTAATAGATTCCAGTGGCGGCTCGTTAGCGTCTATTCAAAGGTGTCAAAGCAAATACTTTATACTATGGTGAATAGTCCAAGAAAAATTCATGCTAGTGCGATATAAAAGTTTTCACCAGAGCAAGTCTATTGAGTTTAAACTATGGTCACCACTAATATGGACAAGCCCATCCGTTTAAAATAAATATAGTTTAAAAAACAAAAAACAAGCTTTTAAAGAACATCGGACTATAGAGTAGAATAGAATAGAAGAACTTTATTTGTCCGTTAACCACATGTATAAAGAACGCACATAATACATACAAGTATGAACATAGAATAAAATTTGTAAAAGACAGTTATACAACATACAACAAATAAACCATATGCAAACACAAGAGTACAGAACAAAGGATTCTATACTGTAAGATAGTTTACAAATTCCTTTAAATCGTAAAAACAGTTATTAACCAATAAAGCTTTTAGTTTTCTTTTGAATAGGTGTTCACTTATACAGTTTTTCAAATCCTGCAGAAGTAAGTTAAAATAGTGACATCCGGCCAGAATAGGAGACTTTTTGTAAAAACTGTGAGAATGTTTACTACTTACTATGTTATTTTTATAACGAGTGTTATATGTATGCAAGTCATTATGCTTAACATACTTATCTTTATTACTAAATGTGAAATTGTGAATAATAGTATTTTAAGTAAGTAAATACATGGAATAGTCAAAATTTTATAATTCCTAAATGCACCTCTACATGAAGCAACAAAGGGTAATTTAAAAATCAATCTCAGTATCCTTTTTTGCAGTATAAAAACCCTTTGCATTCCAACTGCCTGACCCCGGACATTTATACAGTAAGAAAGGGTTGGATAGCAGTAAGCGTAGTATATGTCCAGCAACGACTCTGTGTTTCTGTGTGTTTAGCATGCTACTGAGGTTATTTAATAGGTAATAGCTTTCATTAAGTTTGTTACACACATCGTTAGTGTGATAACTCCATGATAAATTACCATCAATTTCAACACCTAAAAGTTTAGTTCTTGCTGATGCAACTATATTGCGCCCTTGGATACTGGCTTTTGGGTTAAATAGAGATCTTTGTTTACTATGGAGTTCTATTAAAACTGTTTTGTCGGGATTGATTATTAATCGATTTTTCTCACACCATACGGTGAACTCATGAATAGTGGTTGTGATTTTTATAAATAGTCGTTCCGTTGATATGTCGCTTAAAACTACTATAGTGGTGTCATCTGCATACAAAAAAGTTTTGGCGAAAGATGAGACATGCAGTGGCAGGTCGTTGGCAAAAAGTAAAAAAATAAGAGGGCCTAGAACGCCACCCTGAGGTCTTCCCCACTTACAGTCAAAAATGTCTGACACTATACTATCCAATTTGATGAAGAATTTTCGATTAGTTAGAAAAGATATTATCCAGTCATTAAGTGGTCCACGTAAACCGTACCTTTGAATTTTTTCAGATGCAATCTCAGAACTTACGGTGTCGAATGCTCTAGTGAGATCGAACATTATAGTCACTAGATAGTTGCCGCTGTCAACTTTATCGTAAAATAAATACAATATCAATATGATAAAGAGTCGAAGACTATTTTCAAAACAAGCTTAAAACAATAATGAACGAAAAAAATACTATTGTTAAAGAAACGTCCTGCGCCCACGCTTTTTCAAAATCATACTTGTATTTTCGAACATTGTTGTTTTAGGCTTATTTTAAAAATCGTAACTTTTTGATCCGGTGTTCTTTAAAAGCGTGTTTTTTTGTTTTCCCAAACCATGTTCTTTATATTCTAGCTAAATTTACAATTAAAGCTTGTTTTTCAGTTTTTTCATTCATACTCTGTGTAATAAAGATGAACAATTATTGTTTCTGAGCAATATTCATAACATAATCATTATCCCTGTTGCATAAATAATAATGATTAAGCTGTCAACTTTCCCGAACGAGTTTCACAAAAATACCAACTCCCAAATAGTTGAAGGATGCCTCGCCTTTTAAGCTCTCGTCGCTACGCCTCTGTGTAATATTGACAAACTTGCGCCATATCTGAAATCAGCTGATTCGACATCGGACCGACCGATTCGAAGCCATCAAAATCGTTTTCGCGGCAAAGTTGTAGCGTTCAATGTTTGGTCCGACCTGTTAATCCAAAGGAGAATTACAAGCTCACAAACAAACAAACATACAGGTGAAGCTTATAAAAGCGTGTTAATACTTCCTCCTAGCAATCAACATTGTTTGTGGGCGAGAGGGGAGAGAGACGGGAGGGCAGACGCATTAGAAAGACTTCGAGTTTTAACGTAGAATTAAAAATCATTTATTTTCACAAAGGATTTTCTCAACGAGGGGTGATCATAACCTGTTGTTCAACTTTTTTTTGCATCTCTGAAGTAGCGTGGTGATACCCATGCACTGACTTTTCTTTATAAACTGATGAACAGCCTAATTCCTTGCAGCTTGTTTTTAGGTAAAAACTCAGAGTAACAACTGAACATAGAGGTAGTAAACAAACCACTTCAGCATGGCGTACTCAAAGCCACCATCTTTTGACACTTCAGCCTCCAAACATTGTTAACTAACCTGAAAATTCTTCCAATGCAACCCGTGTTACAAACACTGCTCTGCACTGTCCCATCTCGAAAAACCGTTAAACTACACTCGAATATAGGACAGTCCGTAAAGCTTCACTACAGTTACCAACAAACAGCAAGTTCAATTTTACTGACCAATCATAAAAGACGCACAAACAAAACAAACGTTTGACAGTCTGGGTTCTACCGTACATAATTCGCATGAAAATTATATCGGCGGCGCCAGCTCCTCAAAATTTATGCAAGACTTCAGAATTTGCGTTTATGATGAAGAAATACGCAGTAATCCAGTAGAGGTCAAGATATCTATTGATTTTGCTGTAATCGTTCCTGAACCATCAAAATACTGTCTTTTTTAACGTAGAATGGAATATTTCTGGATACCACACAATTAAGACCATAGCAAGGGCGCTTCCAAGGGGAGGGGGTAAAGGGGCTAATTCCCCCCCCATAACACGGAACAAAACTGATAAATTAAAAATAAGATGCAATAAGATGCATTGACATTTCACTGTTTATGTTTATTGCTTTAAATATATTTTTCTGTTTACATTATTTATAATAATTCTGGTTTTGTTATATGTGTTTTGTTTTAATAATTTTCCTTATTATAAAAAAAGGAAAATACCTGTGTAACGTTTAATTTAATCTTTGCGCTGAAAAATTTTAATTTCATAAATATTCATCTCTTACCACATTATATCTTCATTTGACAAGAAGTTTATTGTACCCTCCCCCTTCTCCTTGGCGGCGCCCACTACATTATTCATAAAGTGAATAGTAAACAATTATGATTGCCGTATCTGGTGGTCAATATGATAACGTAGGAAAAGATATTGGCCTATTAGAATTAGTTGTTTACTACCTTTATGTTCAGTTGTTACTCTGAGGGTAAAACTAATTTTCGTGCATTTTCGTATTGGCAGTCATCACAGCCTCTAATACGTTTCACCGTAATGTCTCACATACAAATATGTGATCTAAGTCTCCAGTAACTTCTATATATTACGCAACTTTATAACATAAAGCAATAAAATTATTATATTTCTTATATGTCAGGTCGAATATGGCAGTATTATATGGAACCCTCATCATAACTGTTATAATGTCATTATCGAAAAAGTACTACCGAAGTTTTGAAAATTGATTTGTTTCTAAAGTGATTGAATTTGTACTCGTTTGGAATGTTTAACGCTGAAAGAACGAAGGAGCTTGACTTCATTGACTTCGGCATATAAATTAATACTTCAATTGACTGTCCTCCTGTTCAGAAACAAATTAAGTTCCATGTACCTTCTTGCCGAACGCAAAAACAAATATTTTACTTAAGTCACCGTTAAATGCTATATGTGATAACTTGAATAGAATTGGAGTTTACTGTGACATTTTCGCGTCTACTCTGTTTTGTCTAACAAAACCAGCTATTACTTATTTTGATTAAGGCATCTACCTTTCATTTTTCACGATCACATTGATTTTATACAATTTTTCTTGCAGTGTACCCTTTATTATAGCTTTGGTTCAGTTAGAATCGAACAATGTACTTTCAATGCTTATTTCTTATGATGGTGTGTTAACCTGTTCTACTAGCCTATGATTTTAGTATCGGTTGGTACGAATTAGCTACCGCTTAACTATAGAGTGTAATCTATTCCATTTTGAGATTCATATATGATATTTATGTACGACTCAAAATCTGGTATATTTAAATGCTTTGGCTGTGACAGATCCAAGAGGAAGGACAGGACTACTCCAGCACCTTCAGCTAAATTTTTAAATTAATATTAATTTGAATTAATAATAATATAACTAATAAAACATATTTTCCGATACAGCCAAAATTCGTGTCTCATGAAAATAAGTAGCTTTGAATTGAAGGGCCTGATTATTGATTTCAACATGTCTATCAAAAGGATTGATTTGCTGTACTCTAATCATTTACTCTGACTTGATTAGTTATAACTATAGTTGTCAAGGACTACAAGACAGATAGACATACATGAATGAGTGCGATGATGTTTCTGCGATGCATGAAGGATCCAAATGAATAGTTTCGGTATTTTTAGCGATAATATCACCTATCCCCTCATATTCATGGAAGTCAATTTGAGCTAATTGGAAGGCTGTCTGTATACCGTGTTATTTGCAGTGAAATTATTCATAAACAGCTGTAAACTACCTATCATTGACAGTATTATGCTCCTGTTACCTCGTCCCCGATATAAAAATAAATCGTGCATAGCATCCGATTATAACTAATATGGACATTAATGGCCGTCATACGTATCCATCTATTGAAATATTTTATTAAATTTTGCTGCCCTGTTTAACTCGAATGGGCATGTAAACTAAATGCCAAAATACGATAAGAAAAAACACAAATTGATGTATGAAATTGTACAATTCCAATAAAACGTGCAATTGCAAATTAAATTTTCTTGTAATTGTAATCGATTTGACCCATTTGTATCTACTCGTAGTATCGGTAATTGAAGCTATCGAATAAAAAAAATCCCATACGTCCGATGCCGTGGAAAAGCTTCAACAATATAAAAGCTAAAAACTGTAGTTTTTATTTAAATTGTTTTTCATTTTGTAGGTTTCATTGGAAATACGGACGGATATAGAACAACGTGAATTTAATTTAGTACCAGTTTCGAAAGCTATATTTTTTGCACGCTTTTATTAGCTTCACCAGTATTTTTGTTTTTGAGTTTGTCCTCCTTTGGAGAGGTCGGACTGAACATTGAACGC
This sequence comes from Callosobruchus maculatus, assembly GCA_951848785.1. Taxonomy (NCBI): domain Eukaryota; kingdom Metazoa; phylum Arthropoda; class Insecta; order Coleoptera; family Chrysomelidae; genus Callosobruchus; species Callosobruchus maculatus. The sequence continues at coordinate 18,083,447 of CATOUR010000041.1, read as the reverse complement.
TCCAATTTTTTCGCGAAAACGATTTTAACGGCTTCAAATCCGTTGGACCAGCGCCGACATCAGTTTTAATTATCGTTTATGCAGTAATGGTAATAATTATGCTATGAATATTCATCAGAAACACAGTGGCGTGCCGAGGGCCCGCGGTGCGGAGGGCCCCGAGCATCCGGGTGCCCCCATTGACACAATTCAGTCACTTTATGTTCTTTTAGCGAAAGTTTGCCTCGTTGGCAGGTCTTAAATACTGAAATAAAAAATAGCAAAGCTATGTCCCACCAGATGGTCATTCAGTGTTGAATCGATAATTTCATTAAAGGTAACTGTTTGGTCGTCGTTAAATGTTTGTCGAATCTAGCTATAATAGCAAAGAAAATATCTGGTAGGGATGAGGCAAAGGCCTTACAAAATAAAATAGAGAATTTTGAACTTGTATTTTTATTAATATTTCAAACAAAAGTATCTGAAAACGTCAATTCACTTTCAAAATGTTTGCAAAAAAGTGATATAGATATTGGACAAGCCACAAATTTAATTGCATATGTTTCAGATCGATCAGAGAATTTAAGAAATAATTTTGAAAATATCTGTGAAACTTCAGTAACGTTAGCAAAAGAATGAGGTAATGAGCCACAATTTACAGACAAAAGAATTCGAACTACTAAAAAGTTTTTTGATGAAGTAGCGTTTGATGAACCAATTGAAGACCCTAAAAATCGTTTCAGAATTTTAGTGTTCAACAAATGCCTAGAACTATTTTAGTAAAACCAAAAATAGATGTGAGGCATTCACAAATGTCTATTTAGAATTCGATATTTTAAACTCAACACTTGTCGAAGTGCAAGAAGTGGAAACTGTTAATAAAGTAAAAGAACTAGTTGAAAAATATCCAGACGATCTCACACAAAATCTTGCGTCGGAACTAATTCAAATTAAAAATCTTCTATATGTAATCCTGGAAAATCTTAACAGTATTAGGGAATTTTCTTATTTTATTTTCGAAAAAAATCAATTGTTGATTAGTGGTGTACCTGAAATACGCACTGCATCTCAGTTATTTCTAGTACTACCTGTTACATCGGCTCAAGCAAGCTCATTTTCAAAATTAAAACTAATAAAAAATTTTCTAGATTGACAATGGGTGATTACGCCTAAGTTCTTTGGCATTTATATCTATGGAAAATTAACGGGCAAAAGACTTAGACCAAATAGTTGACACATCACTTAGTCAATCAATAGTATGACCTAAATACATAATCATTACGAATTATTGACAACTTTACCTCACATCTGTTAGATAAATCGAATTTGCGTTTGACGTCTCATGACATATGGCCACCTTTGCACTTTTTATAGATAGCGTGTTTGTCATATGCGTTTCCAAGAGATCTGAACTGGTATCTAGTAGGCGTTGTTCAGAACCCACGGCTGGAGGGTGGGTTATGAAAAATAATTCTCCTGCTCAAAATAAGCTTAGTAATCTCTGTATTGTATAGCTTAATGGTAGTAGACAAAGTATATGTATGAAATCAGTGTCCTACGTAAATGTATGTCAAGGAAGAAAGTTTTAAGAGATTGAATGTTGTTGTATCAAAAACAACATTTAAGGAAAACTCGCATAAAGAACTTTTTTCTATCATAGACAACGACGCCCAGTAGATGCAAAATGTTTATATAAATTCAAGGAATTCAAATGTAAAGTTAAGAAATTCATTACTGAGAATCAAGATAAGGTTTCTCTTGAAATATTATCTTAGCTACCACCGTCGCCAGCCTTACTGTTTCTTGTTGTTATTTCTTATTTCAGTCGTCTAAATGCGAAACCCAATTAGTAGGAAATAAATCTTACAGAAATCTATAAAAACCGAATACAGTCTTATTATGAGTGAAAATAATACCAAAACGAGAGTATGTACTCTTATAGTCTACGATGGTTTAAGATGTTAAGTCTCAACTGTCCAAAATCTAGGATATACAGGGTGAGTCACGCTCAACGCCTCGGACTCTCGTGATTAAACGATACCAGTTTTGGAAAAATCTACTTTGCGAGTCTATCGTCCCTTGAGAGCAGAACTATACTATGTCCAAGTTGTCGTATTTTGCGATCTAAAAGCATATATGCATATGTCGTATACATTAAAGATCACCGAATCTACTGCAGAAGTATTCCAAGTCCACACTGAAGGGGAGATAATAAATTCGCAAAATCAAACTAGTCTATCTTTTCTGTGCTGGAGATAGACTAGTACTGATGTGACGTTATGGAGATAGTATACATTGATAACGGATTTAAACTAGTTCTGCTTTCTCATGTTTGGAGGTAGTACACTCATCGGAGGACATAGGTTTATTCTGATCTGTAGTATGTGAGTTAGTATACCACCAGTGGCGATGGACTTGTCCTAATATATGCTATGTCCACCACTTTCTATATAAAGATTGTCCCAATTCCAAGTAGTGCACCTTATAACCAATTTATCTCATATGGCTAAATAAATTTCATCAAGCAGTTTTTCAGTTTACAATATCTCAAAAACAAAAAAAAGCTACTACTGTAAAATTTACATTGTAACTTACCATTCTTCTGCTCTAAAGGAACGGCATGTAGGTCGAGTTGGACTACATTTAAAAAATAACAACTTTTATACAGGGTGTCTAGTAAAAGCGTGACATATCAAAGCTATGTTTTTGAATGGAACACCCTGTATATTATTGCATATATCCCGGGTCAATTTTAGTGTGACTTTGTGTATCGCACATACGACCTTAAGCGAACCGTGTGGGTGCAAATCACAATTTTTGGTAGAAATAGCTATCAGGAAAATATCGAATATCGCAGCGATTATAAAACTTAGAGGGCTGTGACTTTGCCTTGTCACTCAGCATGGAATGCATCAGCTTAGGTTAGGCGACTAAGTTTGTGTTACTCGGAGTGATCGGTAGATTAATTAAAAAAACTTCAATTAGTGGTAACTTGTTTGACTCTGATGTATTCTTTTTTGTAGAACACGGACACCGACAGCCACTTCCCCAACATCACGAGATCCTACACGCCCGCCCCGCACGGTGACCAGTGCAACTACCGCCGTTACAGCACCGAGGGCTGGCCCAACGGCACGCCGCTGCTCGAGTTGGACGGCAACCACATAGAGGGCGCCACCAGGAGCAAAGTGTCGCGCAGCAGCAGCAGCCCGGCGGCGGCGGCCGAAGAGTCGCTCGGCCTCAGTCGGTACAACTCGGCACGGCGGCGCGACGTTGCCAGCGCGACCGTCGCGCTGTTGTCGGTGTTTCTGCTGTGCTGGTTCAACCGTTGAGCGTGCGCCGGCGCTGTGACTCTTTTTGCAATTGACCGGGTTTTGACGCGTGAGCAGGCGCTGTGTTAGTGAATTGTTTTTGTTATTTGTTTTCTACTAGTCCTATGTCGGCCAGATACTGATTTATGAGTGATGATGTGGATATGTTGAGTGGCGGTTGAGTGTTGCGGAACGTCAATAAGAGAGATAGAGGGATTGGGTTTTTTGGAAACAAAATGATTTTTGTGATAAATGGAAAGTTTTATCACAAAACTTTTTTTTCAATTCATAATTATGAGCGTTAACTATATCTTTCTATGGTAGTGACAGTTCATTTTCCAGTTATCTGGCAGTGATCTTGGGAAGAAGCCAGACCTGTCATCCTGTAGCTGGCACGATCTTGAAGACCCACCTCAATTATGTGCTTTCTGTGGCCTCGTTGCTATAGTGGCACCAGTAGCGTGGGATACGGGAGAATAGGAGGGATGACGTATTCTCGCTTGAAAGTGAAAACAAAGTTAAACAGTTTGCCTATAGTTGCCCCCCTACCGGAAGGCCACCAAAATTATAATGGGACTCACTGCTAACTTCAGACCATAAATCAATCCCCCCATAATGAAACTGTAGCATAACATAAAAGATAAAACAAAAATTAGCTCGGACTTCGCGCATCGAACTTTTTACCCAATCAAATGTTTTTGAAGGTATTATGGGTTCAAAGTAACATTTTTAAGTTTCTATAGAGGGTGAGTACAAAGTGATACTTATTTTTCAACTGTGTTCAGAAGTCGTTAAAATAAACAGCTTTTTCAAATAACCTTTTTTCGCAATATAAAAAATAAGCGAGATACCGAATCAAAAAACTGAATATGGGTTTCTGTATAAAGACTCACCCAGTCTGTTTATGTTTAGTTTTTTGCTCGGATTTTTGTCTTATCGAATAGGCATTGTACCTGTTAGATAGTGCAGTAGTCATTTTCAGTTTATCGTTCTTAATTGCACATTGGTAAATCCCAAAATTGGCACATTATTATTAAAGAACTTTCAAGATTTATCAAGGTAAAATTAACTATGAAAAACTAAAAGTGATTAGTGCACTAATTGACAGGTACAATTCCTGATTGATAAGGTAAATGTCCGAGCAAAAAACTAAACAATAACATACTAGGTATGCCTTGAAATACAAACCCAGATTTACTTTTTTGATTGTGTATCTCGCTTATTTCGCTGTTTAAAGAGATGTATCAACTTAGGACTCACCCTGTATGGTCTGTGGTCATTAATGGGTTTCGCGTATGTCATAACTTGTTGCGTAGGTAACTTGGAAGCCCGTGAGTGTCATCGAGTCAAACTACTTGACAACTTATTCTTCAATCCGTAACTTCCCAAGAAGCTGCCAGTTCTTCTTATATACTGACTTACAGTACGATGGAAGCAGGGGTGTAAAGTTAGTTCGCTACTTCAGAGAACGGATGAGGGAACGAGTAAGTCCCTTCTAAGGCAAAGGATACCATCTGTCTGATAGACAGATCATGCAGAAGGTTTTTTCGGTTATGGGGTGTACAGCAAGTCTCCCAGGACGGAGCTCTGGGTTAGCCTCTGGGCCTTGACAGACGGTCCGTGACAGGTCTATTGTGATCCTCTTGGACCTCCAGGCCACTTTAAAGGCATTGGACTCCAGGGAAGTTACATCAAAGCTGGTAAGGGACTGTTATACCATGTTTCATGCTATTGCCCCGGAAAAAGGATCGACTGCCAGGTATGGTATATGGTACGGGACCATTTCACACTCTCAGCAACTCTGTACATCTAAATTTGGTACCAAGCCACGGAGGTGTTGATGGCAATGTGTCTGCAGACGAGTTTGCAAAAGGCGCCGCGAACATGCCGTTCTTCGGTCTAAAACCAACCTATCGCCCACAAGGTTATCAACTAGACGGTCCAATGTTGAACATGATCAAGGGTGGCGAGCCTAATTTGGACATTTGGACAAGCACCAGGCAAAAAGCTGCTTGCGGGCTCAAATGAGCGGCCCACTAGCTGGCTAGTGAAGCTGAAGAGCAATTATGGCAGGTTGTTGCTCTTATTACTGGACATGGTCACTTCAGACAGCATTCTTGGAATCTCCAACAGAGAATATGAGTATAGACTTGGACATCTGTCTCAAGAGACTGCTTGACATATCATTTTGGACTGTGATGCACTCAGAGCGAGGTGGAGGAACGCAGTCATATGATGAAACTGAATATAGGCAAAGAGCTCCTGGACCTGGTCAGGGGTACAAAATAAGCTTCGATTGACGTGTGAAAACCAGGATCCACCCCTAACAACCAAATCTAATCTTAGCATCCAGGATGCTATGCAACCTCCGCGTAAAATCGCAGGAATTGTAAGCACAGCCTTAGAAAGACCATAAATACCTCAATATCCCGGGCCCTGCTATGCATAAAATATCTGAGTTACGAGGCTGGGTTATAAAGTCAAACGGGCATAATAAAGTAGTGTTCCAAGCTGTACACCGCAATCTAAATCCGCGAAGCCATAAACCACCCGACGGCAGCGTGTTGTGGGACAATTTGAAAGAAATTCACGCAGCATTCGCAGAATTATTTACGTTCATTATGTCGACATATATCTTAATTTGCTTTAAAACAGTCTCACGCTCGATGCAAACAGGAGGGAAAAGTGTTGGTCTCATTACGCGCGGTAGCTCCAAGCGTGAAATAATACAGCAATTAATCTAGTTGTTTAATGGAATGATGCTGCCTGTTCGCTTTTTTTCTTTCTTTCTGTGGATCCGGCAACGATTGGCGTTTTCCACTTTCAAGTATCATGGTTTAATGCCAAACCGCTAGGCCCTTTCTGCGATTTCCGGCGCTTAGAATGAGATAAATGGAGTAAAGCACTTTCACTACACAAAGCCCTGGAAACACAATAATCATCTTCACTATATCCAACCTTATAACTTTCATTCCAAAGTCAACTGGAAGTCTTAAAAACAGAGTCGGGTCTATGTACAACTAGTAGCCGTGTGACAAAGAATGGAATTACTCCGAAGATTATAACGAAAACTATCACAACGACAGCAATTTTAGATGTACAATATGAGAATGAATTATAACTAAATTTTTCATGAACATTTTCGTCGTAAAAATATAGAACATTCATGTTCTATATCCTGCTTAGAAACTATGCAAGTCGGAGAAAAGGCCTTTACGGAGACGATCGGGTTAACCAGATCACAAAGATCACTGATCAGATCAGAAACTGATCAACGAGCAGTCAGAAATATGGTCAGTTCACTCTTGTATGGTAAGTGATTGCGATCGAAGTATTCAGAGAACAGATTAAGCATCTGTTTTACATTCTTAAACCAACTTTTTCGTTGTTCAATGTTCATTTTATCCATGGAATCATACATCCCACTAAACAGCTGATTGACTGATTGATGCGCATCCAGAGATCACTGTTTCCGTGAAGGCCTAAAAAGTTTCTGACATAATACAGATTTGTGACAGATGTCACTAGACCATCTGTCGTTCGTCATTGCCTCAATTATTATAAATGATAACCTCCACTATTTTGTTGGCTGTGGTTGTCTGCATTGGTTTTAAAAATGTCTTCGGTTGTTTTGGTTGTTTATTGCGTTTGTTGCAACTGTTCAACTCATATGCAGCATATATGCAGCCACTTTTGTGCTCCCAGAACTCGAGTACTTTTTCCGGTGTTCCTGTGTTTCCTTATATAGGCCACTAAAAAGGTGCATATAACAGCCGTGGAAGCTGAAAACAAATTACTTGGTCCATTTTTTGGAGCGTTTCATCCGAGATCAAGAACAGAAATTTCGTAAACAAAACTTTGTAACGCATTTTGCGTGTGTATATTTATTGTTTCGAGCGATTTTTCTGCTAGTTATGACGCGTCACGGTTACGTGCGTAAAATATAAACCCTCGGGCCTGAATCACACTCCTTCATTAGGTAGCTAAATTAGGATTCAATTGGAACTTGAGACCTACGAGGCAGCTATTTCGATTTCCTCATCGTTGTTCGCCTCTACCCGGTGGCCTATCTTTTGTTCCGTTAGAAAAATGCTCGTTAAAACTAGATACCCGTCATTAAGTATTACTCATTATAAGCTTACTTCCCGGCATAATCGCTATTACTTTTGCTACACATTTCAAATGGAGTATACAAATATTTATCTATTCTAGCCCTATTTCAAGTTCCCGTGACATCTGTGAGAAGAGAAATAACCACAACCAGTTAGGTAACAAACTGTTAATAATTGGGAATGCGGCAAATGCAAAAGTGGACTCTTTTAACTGTATTTCAAGCTTTCGGAAACTTATGATTCCATCATCAGGGATACAATAAAAATTTTGAAAATGAGTAACAATCTCAATAAATTGGTATCAATTACTTACAAAAGTAAGCGAGACTGCGAATAATTGGGAATGCGGCAAATGCAAAAGTGGACTCTTTTAACTGTATTTCAAGCTTTCGGAAACTTATGATTCCATCATCAGGGATACAATAAAAATTTTGAAAATGAGTAACAATCTCAATAAATTGGTATCAATTACTTACAAAAGTAAGCGAGACTGCTGCGTAAAGATGTTCAAAGGGAGAGACTTCACAAAATAGCACAATTTGTGTGGAAACACAAATTCATTGTCACGAAACATTGGACTGATAATAAAAATGGGCTTTAGAACAATTTAACCGCATTAAAAACCAGATATCTGTCATAAATTCGTTGATTTATATCTTGATTAAACTACGTGGATACGTCGTATCTTACACCCGTATGCACCGTAAGTCAATTGCGCGATTAGTTACATAAACCTGGATTAGATTGCTTTTTTTACTATGCATCGTAAGCTGACAATTCTAACACTGTCACTGTCAAAACAATCTTGCGAACACAAGCTTGCCGTATCTACAATCTGGATTAGTTAATCTCTTGTCAGTGCATGGATAGATGCCAAAGATTAGCAAAACGCGATTAGGGAACTAGGATTAGAATGGCCAAGCGGTGCATACGGTTGTTAGTGAATGACGAATGACACCCAGAAACAATGACACTTGTCACTTGTCTATCATTAGTGACAGCTGACACGGATTGAAATGAAAGACGGAATATTAACAATCGATAGAAGATCGATAAATCTGAAAGAACGAGAATTATTTTTCGGACATGTTGAATTTTATAAGACCGAGACAAAGAGCTAGAATGTTCAAGTTAAGCACTCAAAAGAGCAGATGCAATTATGTTGGGATGTTCACCTAAAGAAATGTGATCTAGAGTATAGTCTAGAGATCGTCATAATGTGTTTAAATAGTTTTAGAGACCATTTTTATCATCAATCCAATGTTTCGTGACAATGAATTTGTGTTTCCACACAAATTGTGCTATTTTGTGAGGTCTCTCCCTTTGAACATCTTTACGCAGCAATCTCGCTAACTTTTGGAAGTACTTAACACCAATTTATTGCGATTGTTACTCATTTTCAAAAATTTTATTGTAGCCCTGATGAAGCTTGGAATAAAGCTAAAAGAGTCCCCTTTTGCGTTTATTTGCCGCATTCCCAATTATTAACCGTTTGTTACCTAATTGGTTTTTGTTTCGGCAATGACTACCCCCCTTCTGAAATAACCAACTATCGCACACATTGACGTCGCCGCCACTGAATCAATGTTTTAAAATTGTAAAGGACTTTCCTTACTCGCGCAGGGCTAGTCAAAGGTTAAATATCGGATTTTTAGAAGGGCCCTATGTATCCCGAAGCACCATAAGGACGTCGTTTTGATATTGCGCATACTTCACTTTAGTGACACGGCATAACAACCGGTATTTGCACCTAAAAAATTCGATGACGTTTGAATGAAAAATCTCTTCTTGACGTTCCGCATCATGTTTGCCACGTTCAATAGCAATGTTGCGGCAACTCCGTCTTTGAGTATCGACTGTCGGAGTTGCTGCGTTTGGTCTGTGATGCAAAGTAGCTTATGCACCCTCTCTATGCCTGCACGATTTTAGCAACTCCAATCATCTTGAGATACCAAAATACGTTGTGGAATCGATCAATATGCTTATACGTAGGCAACCAACGTGCTGAAGTTATCAAGCAGTACATCAAAAGGTGCCCGTATATTTCTTGATATCATACAGTGTGTTCCAAAAGGAAATCGTTTACCGGGAGTCCAGGCGGAAAGCTCGATATGAGTTGTGCAAATTGTTATAGTTTTTTAGGTATGCGCTCTTTTTTGATATTTTCCTTTTCTTTGAAATCTAAGAAATTATACTTTATAATCATAAGAACTATTATAAACTGAATTAAGTGATCAACAAACAACAGTCGAGTTTGAATCTGATATCATCATCATGCTCTATTCAATTATTGAAACACAAAGTTGGATAAATTCAATATAAAGCCCTACTGCAAATGGCAGTTTTTGATTAATTGTTTGGATCCAATAGTGACTTGATGATGTTGAATAAAATCGCTGGGAAATGAACCGATTGACAAACATTCAAAAAATGATGGGGATCTAGTGTCTGGACTAAGAAGATTTAAATTTCATTGTATTCAAATATGATATTTCCAAGTTATAGGTACACTTTCATATCAAAGGCAGGAATCGAAAAAATACTGTCACTTCAACTGCCCATGCGCCATGCCAATTAGACCTGAGAATAAAGGAAATCACCAAAAACCACTAAAAAATCACAAAATTAATTTCGGCCGGTTTTTACTTTTCTTTTATTTTTGCTGTACTCATCTCAGCCACTATTGACAAAATTTTTACGTACTCTTATGAAAACTGTGGTGAAAATAATATGTCAAAATTTCATCAAACCTAGTTAGCAGTCTCCAAGTAGGTATAATATATCTAAAGTGTATTATCTTCAAAGACAATATTTATTGTCTAAGTGTAATAATCAATACCAATTTTTGCTCATGGCTAGGGAAAGTTTCTCATGATAACAAACGTTTTTGGTGTTCCCTGCCATTCCAACTTCATCCTTTATCAGCAAATCTAAAATGGTATAAAATACCTAAAAAGTCATAACTAGAAAACTCAAGTAAGGATGTCCAGATGGATTGTCACTTGGTACTATTTTTTGAAATACATATATTATATTATATAACAGCTTTCATTACATTTGAAGGGTATGAATACAACTCAATTATGATAACGGCTAGGAGATGCAATGGGAAAAAATTTGTTTTTGTAGTTTTGTAGCTCAAAAATGGAGCTAACATCGTGCAGCAATTTTTACTACTGAAAATATAATTTTTATTGAAATTAAATTCGTTGCATGAAGAAAAATGACCTAATGTGAAAATACTTCATGTACTGTATTTCAAATTCTTGTAGCTAGTATATATAGCTAGTATCGTCCACAACCTTGGATAAAATGGTCTTCATGCAAACAAATTTAGTTTCATTTTGATATGTACGTTCTTCTGTTGTGTATATATATAATGATTATTAACTGTGTCGTGTAATAGCCCAAGAATACTAGTAGAACTCTAAAGGAGGTTATGTATCTCTTATAGAAGCAGTTGCACCTAAAAAGAAATTCCTGTAATAGCACGCTGCATAACAATTTTTGAAAGGGTATTTCGACACAACTGGAATGCGAGAAAACCTATTTCTAAATAAAAATATTGTAGAATTTTTCTCACAACCATAAAATAAGATCAACTTTTAGTTATAGTCAAGGGCCGCAGTTGTATATAATAGTGTGTGTAAACTGGTATGACTTTTGGCCACAGCAGTATATTTACCATAATACGTATCGAACTAGTTGTCAGTTTTTGCATACTAGAATGTGATTATATCACAAGATGGTATGATAAAACTATTTATTTTTAAAACAGTGTAATTTTGTCACTAATTATAGTTTATTACTTTTATATCGGATTTAATCCTGGATTTAATTCAAATGATATAAATAGAGGTCAAGTAAACGTGTAGCTCCCAAAACTGCTTCTACAGAAGAACCTTAATATCCATTGGCTTTTTGATGTAGATCCTCAATTATCTTGGGCTGTAACTTCAAAACTATTAGAATAATATTATTTTTCTATCTTAATAATTGTTCCCAAATCCCATGAAGACTTGGATAAAAGCGCACCTATCTCATTCTGACATTCTCCAGGTTTGGAGAATAACAGTTTAGTGACTGCTAAGTCTGACTATCAGTGACTTAGATACAAAGGCAAAATATTTTCTGTTTAAGTCTGATTAACCTGCAGCATATTTTTATGTGAATGCGCCCTTCCTTCTGAAACTGTGTCATGTATATTTGATATATTGCTGAACTTTTTGAAACCTGATTGGCGTTGAGAACGCATATTCCTCTGGTTACTGCAAAATCAGTCTGATATAAATTTTTATGTTTTTATAAATGTTGTATTTTTCTGAAAGCAATAAACTATTAATACCTAGTTATCGATCATTTTAACATAAAGTTATTAATAGTTAATTTTTGTAGTTACTACGAGTTTCTTTGGAAACAGATACATGACAGCTGCTAAACCATCCTAGAACCATAGCATAGACGATATCTATCAAATATCTCAGTTTTCCTCAAGATACACTTGACCAAAACTTGCTCTCACTTGTGACTTACAGTTTGATGTTGCTAATTTGGCAGAAATTATATTTTTTGAGCATTTTACTGTTGACTTCTAATTAATAGTGCTGTTTCTGAAGTGGCGCCGGGAAACTGTAACAAAGCCTACACAGAACACGATGCTAATGACCACAGTAATCGATGCCGTTGAAACTAAAGTAAATAAAAAAAGATTTCCAACATGGTATTATATTTTTTTCAATTTTGCATGAATGAGGCTAAAGTTGGGTTTAAGGGGTCACGAGGGATCAGAACGGGAGTCCTAGCCCCCATATCACTCATCGAAACACTAGTCACGCCCAGTACTGCTTAGCTTTTACCGACTAGTCTTGATATCTCGGAACAACAAAATTTTTTTTCAGACTCGTAGTTTCGAAAACTGAATCACTTAAAGAAGCTTACGAAAAATTAGGTCGAAGCGCAAGCTTCTCAAACCTACTCTTATTTTTCATAGCCAGCTTGATAACACCTTCAAATGTTAGTTGTGTGTACGATGTACATTTTTTTGAGAACTTTTTCGAGGCTCTTTTTTCCAAATCGAAAATGGAAGCATTTTTAAAATGCTATAAACATATTATAGTGATTTATGTTTCACTTCACAAACCAGATTTTCAGATTCCTGGTAAAGTCAAGGTCAAATTTGAAGTCACCATCAGACACCGACTTTTTAATTTTGTGTGATATTTGGGGGGAAATGTGATCCCCTCGTTCAGTATTAGGATATCTACCTGCTGTAGCACGCTTAAAGACAGAATAGTCTTCTGACAAAATATATTGGCATATGGCATTAAGTTGAATAATTTGAGAATGAAATAATAATATGCAATGACGTTCATTTGAAATCTATTCTGTATTTTCTAAGCTGCGTACGTATAGAGATATACTATTCTACTTCTCGTAAGACTTTTGCAGTAACTAGAGAACTATTACTCTTACCTTGTATATGGTTGCAGTAAAGCACCAAAACATTAATGTTGGTAACTATCTGACGTTTATTTAGATCAAAATCTAACTTTATCATTTTATAAATTTTATTCGCTTTTTAATTGTAGTTTTTTGACTGGTGCTATATTATTTTATCCTCTGTATATATAATGTCCCTTATTTATTCATTCGTTAGTATATAAATTTCTTGTACAGTGTAGATATCTTGTGTAATATATTTTATAAAAAACCTTTATGATGAATAAACCCATAGCTGTAAAAACTAATTTTATTGTTCTTAACCCCTATCCTTTATTTTTAGTGAAGATTCGCAATTTGTATCGTTTTTCTTGGTTTGCGGTCAATAATATAATATGAACAAACAATGTAGGCTACTACTACTTTTTTTACACCATTACATGTAATTGATCATTGTGAGCTGGAGCAAAAATCTCTGGTAGTTATTCTTTTATTTCTGGGTTTTTAATTATTTTGGAAATGTTTAACCTCTAGTACATTGCAGCAGCCAGCAGGCTGTGGAAGATATCCATTTCCGTCGTACTCCAGCTTCTCTTTGACCTTAGATATGTTACCGCCGTTCTTTTTGAGTTGGTTTGTGGTAAGTAATTTTTCTGCAATCTTGTCCCTTTAGTCTAGTTCGTCTGCATTTTTCTGCTAGGTTAGTTGTTTTCATCTATCTGAACAGATGTTTGTTTATGTTTCGCGGTCTGCTAGGTTGCTTATACGTAGGAAACTTGAAGAGCACCAATTTGATTGAAAATTTGAAATTCAATGAAAACTACCAGAGATTGATATTCACAACCTTATATCATTAGGGCTATTAAATTTCACTTTTAATCGACCGATTTCTCCAAGCACAAACGTAGTTCAAATTTGGTCGTCTAACCTAAGCTGAAGCATTTCATTCTTAGTAATACGGCAAAGTCACTGCCTTCTAGACTTTATAATCTCTGCGATGTTCAATTTTTTTTGATATCCACTGATACCGAAGATGATGATTTACACCTAAACGGTTCGCTTTAAGTCCCATGTGTGGTACATAAAGTCACACTAAAATTTACCAAGGAATCTGAATATTCAATAATATATAGGGTGCTCTATTCAAAAAAATATAACTTTGATACGTTTTGTGTTTTGGGGACACCATGTATAACAAGAAAATATTTTTAAAATGTAGCTTTAATGGGTCCCTATCCATTCGAAATGATTATTTTCTTTTTCATCAGATACCTTAGCCATAATGCTCTGTGTCGAACAACGTGAATAACCCGGTATATGTTCCTCTCATTTAAGAAAAATATATGTTTGCATCATCATCACGAGGTCATGAATCACTCTATATAAAATATTTTCTGAGCAAGGAACACATCCTTGGCTATGAAATTTATATATAACTTTTTTCGCTGTATTTTACAGTAGTGGAGTTATTGAATGATCCGGTACTAAAAACTAACCCTGTATGTAATTCTCGTGTATCGTTCAAGTGTTAGGGCAGCAGAATCAGCGTTGATGACAAACTGCGTCAAACACTCTAACAATTCTGCAAGAACTCTCCATAGGAAAATGTCGCATTCTCGAATTCCTAAATGAATTATCGTCAGCTATAGGATTATCATACCAATATCTGAAAACTTCAAACGATTTCCGATACTTTCGAATCCAGTAAGTAGTTGCAGATAAAAGGTGAAGCTCTAAGTTGGTAGTCGGAGTAATTGTATAAAAAACACGAATTTTGGAAAAAGATATATCTTTACCTTTCAACGTTAACACCAGCGTGACAAACCCACGTTTTAAAATGCCTATTACTATTATCACCTCATTCAGGCGACCATTTTAGGGAAATTTCAAAACATCTGCATTGTTTGTCAAATTTTTCATCATATCTACCCGAACTGGTCTAATATAATTATGTAATTCTTGTAGCGTGTTAGGATAGCAGAATTTTATTTTAGACCGTGCCTCAAACACGCGCTAGGCTTCGCTCATCTAGACAGAGTTTTATACAGGGCGTTTTCAAAGTTGGGACTTTCTTTTCAAAAGCAACTAACTGCCTCTGAAGTGACAAAGCTAATGCACCGTGAGTCAGTACACAGAAAAAAATACTGTTCTGTTTCCAATTAATTGTTAGTATTTGGACGTTCGTCCATCGCTTTAAATATATTTACAGTTGATTCTAATCCATGTCATTCAAAGAAATCAATCCTTATATTCGAAGCAATCACAGGTACGCCAATAAATTCAAAACAATTTTATATTCGTTCTAACGATATGTATAATCCTTCTAATACCAGTATTGACATATAATGCAATCAAAACATCCTTTTGTTTTCGAAATTTACCCTATGTTTCATTTAAGCAAAGCATATAATCCATACAATGTACAAAAATTATTGCTGCAACAGCAGTTCGTGATAATTCATCTGATAAAAATGAATTTTGTTTCAATGGCCCTTGTCGTTCGCTGAACTATAATCAGTATTCGGCGGGCCTGATATCCCGATTCAGTGAAGGTAAGAATAAAGAACAGTGTTACTATCGCCGCGAACCCGCCAACATGGACGGTTGTTCCGTTGTGTTGTTTCGGTGTTAGCCGTGTTGTGTCGTCTCGTGGTTTTGCGTCTTGCATCAGCAATTGTGTGATTTAAATGTGTCCAGTTATATACTAAATGGAGGACCTACTGAGAAATTGGGACTTAGAAGAGCTAACACATTTGAGTGTAGATATTTAGACTAGTCAGACAGTTATATTTCAGGTAATAATGCAACAACTGGTGCAGGCTTATGTCTAATTCTTATATCATGCTCCTTATAACTTCATAGAAAATCACACAATTAAACATCCAAACGAACAATCAGCTGTCCTCGCAATAAAATCTGTTGGTCCAAGGAAAAGAAAAGTAGTTTAGAATGAATTACCAAACACAGATTCGATTCAACGACAGGCTGCGATTGAACTATGCATTGGAATCCAATGACATCTTGTAGTTGAATCGACAATACGATATAATTCGTTACCAATTATATACTTCCCATTGGATAAAATATCGCTGTATTTGAGGAATGCCAAGTGTAGCGTCCTATTGAATCCAAGCGTAACTCTTTGACAGAACGACAGATTTTTTGTGTGTAGCAGAAAAATGAAAAAAAAAATGTGAGTAAATACTTACTATCTGTTCGCTGAGAAGTTTTAAGTGCGGCCCTGTCACCTGAATTTTATACAGTTCGAAATTATAGCCGTGAGACTGAAAAGCGCAGGTATTTCTTCTTTAGTTTGTACCATTCGAGGTGATCCAGCGTGTCCATCATGACGTGGATACAAACATCCTGTGTCTCTAGGAGCTCTTTACATGAGGTAGGCAAATCGAATGGGTGCGGGGTGAATACGGTCAGGAAAACGGTCAGCGTACACTCCGGCTGTCCCAAGGAAGAACACGGTGTGTGCATTTTTTTCATATATTGAGGTTTTGATGAATTTGTACATACTGGGCCATGATCTATCTGTTTAATCAGTCAAAACTTCAATATATACCGAAATAACGGAGATTTTGATTGACAAAACCCAGTATCTACACAACAACAACGATTATCAAAATTCCAAAACACAGTATCTGCGTGCCAGCTAGATATTAAAACACAGTAAATGTACCAACCAATCAGGGATCATCATTTTGTAACGGCCATTGTAGATGCTGTGTTTTGACATTTGTTTTAGTAGGATTTTAGTTTGTTGTGGCGGCTTAAACGGTAGTGTTTTTGAGAGGCTAGCTTGGACAAAATAGAAAATTAAAGGTGCCTGCTGCGGTATAAATGCAGATAAAAAATCTACTATAATTGGGTATCTAGTACCTAAAATGGAAAACCATTGTGCGTTTTGGCTAAATCTTCTTGAAACTATAAGCAGGCGTGTGATCTGAATCAACATCATCTTAGTCACAATTTCTTAACATACATGTTGTGAACTCGTAAAATGCATTACGTTGGAGCTAGTGTTGCCGACACTTATATAATCAATAATTTCTCACGTTACTCATTTTATGAGTTTCTCTTAGGATATCTTAAAGACCTTTAATGCAGTAGCTTCCCATTTGATTTCTTCATCCTCACGCCCTTGACCTGATGGTATCTACTGGTTAATCCGCGTTTAGGGGCAATCTCTCACCCCAAGGACAAGAGGTGTCCTGACTCTTGTCAACTCGTCCACCCAAAGCTGTTGGTTGAGAAGAGGTTACTGCTGATACCGACAGTTGTTCGATTCCTTTTAGTCGCCTTTTACAATACGCAGGATATACAATGGGAGATATTCTAACCCGCCCCCACACGGGGGGAGCCAATAGAAATCAGGCTAGGCAGCGTTAAAATTCAATTTTTTGTTAATTTTTAGATTAAAAGTTATTGTTTCATAATATGTTATGTATTTTATCAAAAACTTTTTTTTACTCTCGTCACCAGTTTTTATTTTCTGCACCATTATTCAAATTATTATAAAGGTAATTATATGTTTTGTAACTGCCCGTGAGGTTACCTGTCCAATAAATGTTGATTTAGAATAAACATTGTGGAATTTGCTGTGTTAATGCCGTTATTAACTTTTCATGAATG
The DNA here is from genome assembly GCA_951848785.1 of Callosobruchus maculatus. Lineage (NCBI taxonomy): Eukaryota > Metazoa > Arthropoda > Insecta > Coleoptera > Chrysomelidae > Callosobruchus > Callosobruchus maculatus. Next base: position 18,065,965 of record CATOUR010000041.1, on the reverse strand, counting down.
CATACATGCGACATAGTAAAAACACAGCATGTAGTTACTGTCTTCGTTAATTATATTATCTAAAAATTATTAAGATCAAAACACAGTATATGCATTTCTTCCTAAAAGCCTGTTTATTTCTCAGCATTCTTTGAAGTCCATCCATATTAAAGCTCTAACATAACTAAATCAAGGCACTACTCTTTTATTTCACTTAAATTAATATGAGCATAAACTCAATAGTGATCCCTATAAGGAAGGAACTTCCACACCCGATTTCTCAGAATATTTTTTTTTTCATATAGTGTTTCTTCCTGGGACAGCCGACTCGTGAAGTCTGAGAGGCATTTTACCACATTCACCGTACACTAAAATGAGCGCCATATAATGAACCCATTATAGTTATAACCTCGTTTATAAGGTTGCATCATATTTGTTGTTTTTAAAGTCCGACTGTAGTACGTCAACAATTCGAGAGACATCAAATGCGCGCTGCTACGTACACATATGCTCCGTACGTTTTTTGTGTCTGTTTTGATCTAATCCTACAGGGACGGAATTAGAAATGAAAATTTCATTATCAGTCAATATCAGGATATCCCTAAACATTTCGTTTATATGACTCTGGGAAAAAATCACTCCTTTTGGCAAGTAGTACAGGGTATCCCATTTTGGACACTTTTACGGGATATCTCGGTTATTTTTGAAGATAGATAGTTGCGGTTTTCGCGACAGTGTGCTACTTTTTTATGAAAATAAAGATGCCGTTAACAAAATTATCTTGGTTTTTGAGATACAGGGTGAAATCGAAAACTACCGGTTTTGAGACCACCCTTATATCTCGGTTGTCTTTTATCTTATTGAAAAACTAAAAAAAGGGTCTTATAGAATTTTTTCCGTAGAATCCAGTGGTGTAGCTTAATTTTTTCTCGCTCTAACCATTTTTCAGTTATGAAGCAAACATGTATTTTTTCAAATGGAACACCCTGTATATTATCTTTGAAGTCAATCGGAAATAATTCAAGCTTTTCAAAAATATACATTACTATTAAGTTATTTTGAAAATTGCGCTTAAAATCTGAATTTTCATTTTTTAATTTATTTGTAGCAGTAGGCCATGATTAATCAACTATAAATAATCATCGAAGCAGTTATTACTCCATATGAGATTTCCTAAGATTCAAGAACCAAAATACCTTTTTTTAAAATAATACTGTCTCGTCAAAGTGATGATTATGTTATTATAATATTGAGTAGATATTGAGGTCTGACCCATCTATTAAAAACAAAAAAGCAAATGCGTAAAAAAATTGCAAGACTGTCAGTTTTTATTTGTCGTTTTATCAAATATAGCTTTGTTCTTTCGGTGTTTTTATTTTAATTATGTTCAATTTTCTATAATAAGGGCATATTAGATACTCAGAGAGACAGCAACCGTTTCCAGATATTTTTGCTCGTCTAAAAATAAATATAGTTAGGTACGGATCCTTTATTTAACCACGTCCTAAAACTTATTTCAAGGAGAATAGGGAGCAAAGAGAATCAAACGTATTAGGTTACATAGAAGCAACCCCTTCATCATCTTGTAAGCACATAGAAGAGGCTATAGTATCAACTGCAGAAAGGATTCTAAAAAAATACAATTACCATCCATACACGGTCAATATACTTTAAAATTTGCACAGGATCCAAGTTTCATAACACGGAGGAGACCAATAATTCTTTTAAATGTCATTAAAAAAATCAGAAATTGTACCAGATTTGCATTCGAGAAAATAGTCTACAGCATGAACCAACATCTCTACAAGCTCCTCTATGTTTTTGGTTTTTATTTTGATTCAAATTCAAATTTAATAATGTGTTGATATTCTTCAGATATAATGATGTTTGGTTTTAAGTAATGTAATAATGGACTAAGTAATATTTATTGAACATTATCGCAAATAGTAGTCAATAGCGTATAAAAAGTATTGTATCTGTATCTTAATAAGTGTTCACTTGGATATTGTTTTTAATAGATTAGTCATGGCCTACTACACATAAAGTAAAAAATGAAAAAATCAAATTTTGAGCGTAATTTTCAAAATAACTTAATACTAATGTATATTTTTGAAAAGCCTGAATTATTTCCGATTGACTTCAAATATAATATATAGGGTGTTTATTTTATAAAAATTTATAAAAATATATATCTGCTTCATAACTGAAACTGCTTCATAACTGAAAAGTGGTTAGTGTAAGAAAAAATCAAACTACACCACTGGATTTTACAGAAAAAATTCTATAAAACTCTTTTTGAATTTTTCAACAAGATAAAAGACAACCGAGTTACGGGGGTGGTCCCAAAATCGATAGTTTTCGATTTCACCCTGTATCTCAAGAACCAAGAGAGCCATGATGATTTTGTTGACGGCATCTTTAGTTTCACGAAAAAGTAGCACACTGTCGCGAAAACAGCAACTCTCTATCTTCAAAAATAACAGAGATACCCCGTAAAAGTGCCCAAAATGGGACACCCTGTACACGCCCTATGAAGAAAAGTCCCAAATCGGGGAATACCCTGTATATCAGTTTTCCTGCAACAATTCTGCAAAAACTTCGAAAGTATAATCCATAGGAAAAGGTCGCGTTCGCGAATTCCCAAATGAATTATCGTCAGCTATAGGATTATAATACTGCCGTCGGAAGGTAAACCCCCGTATCTGAGTTACAATCAAAATGGCCGAAATATTCATTTGAAATTGAATTTTGTTTCTAGATCAAACCTAGGGCCAAATGTTCTTCATAATGTCTTAGTAAGCGATCAAAATATGGACAAACACGACTTTTGATGGAAATATGATGATTTCCAACCGTTAAACTATAATAAAATCCCGTACGGGTTAAATCGTTAAGAAAATTATTGATATTAACTAGCTCATATGCCCGTATCTGACAAATACTGGAAAATACCATAGAAAATTGGGGAAATCGTTGGATCAATTGCCCGTATTTGACAAAGCGTAGGAAATAATAATAAAATAATAAATATACGAATAACCTATATTTTGCAAATTCTACAAAGCTGAGATTCGAAAACAAAAAATACGTTAAAGTCTAATCCAATGGCTTATCTGGTAAAGATAACCAAAATCTCTTCCTGTTTTCTGGAATAATCCCGTTTAATTTTTTTAAAAGGTTTTCCACCTTATCTTTTTCAAAGCCATTTGGCTGAGCTTTGAATGAAGGTGTTGGCATTGCATACATATATTTTTTTAATAAGAAATCCAATACTTTCCATTCACCGTCGCTTTCTGACTTGTAATAAATAACAAATTCGTTTCTTTTCACTAGTATCTCTGTTATTTTGGAAATATAAACCTTCGGTGTCTGTTTTTTAACTTTGGTAGAAGAGGATAAGTTCTTCCAATTCTGGAAATCACTAAGCGTCATTTTTTTAACGTGCACTTTCCCTTTGTTACTCATTTGCACAGCAGTGACATAATCTTCAAAATCATAGATTTTCTTTTTCCTTTTAAAAGACTCTTCTACCTGATGGTGGAAGGAGTCAGCGGACATAAAGGTATGCCCCGGTTCGAAGTAATTAATTTTAATAGTTTTTGCTGATATACCTTGAAAATTAACAATATATATTAGAAAGGAAAATAATGCCCAATTCTTATTCTGGCTGGAGCAGTTGTCGAGCCATAAAATAAAATTTTCTGTATCCCTATTTTGAAGGAAGAATGCATTAAAAGCACTTATGATATCCTCTTGATTGCGTCCGCTGATCGCTTCATGCCATAATACAGCAAAAAGAAAACGTCCAGTTCTTACCTTTCCTACTGGAACAAAACTTTCATTATATGTTGTTAGTCTTTGGGCAAAAATTGCTCGTTTAAACATTTCTAAACGTGGCAGCATGACGATTTTTTGAAGATCCACTGAAACGCACAAAGTGTTTTCGTCATAGTTGTTTTCCTTATCTAGTGTATATCGTGTACGAGAATCTTTTGCTTTCTTTATGTGGTCGCTCCAGGTACAGCAAATTTCACAAGTTTCATTTAAACTCTCAGGTTTGTGTTCAGGGTGATGAAGTTGGTATGACTCGCATAACTCGCACTCTTCATTGCCCAACTTAGCAAAGGAAATATTTTTGGATTTCACTACTTTCCTATATTTGTCGTACGAGCATATAAAATCAGGAAATTTTTGACAGAAATCTTTGAACATTAACGTAACTGAAATATCGCTGGGCAAGTACAAGCGATTAGGGGCATGTACTCGTCTATAATGTGATACAGAGGGATTGAAGGACATTATGTGATTATCTATGGTTGTATTTGACAACTTATTTGGAGGAGGCATTCTGCCTCGTTTGTCCGGAGAATTGTTTATTTGACCTCTGTTTTCTGTATTTGACCATACAGACTGCACAACCCAATCATTGGTTTTCTTATAGCCCAAAGTTGTCAAATAAAAAACTTTGCAGACTCGCTTCCTCACACCGTCTGTGTTTTTGAAATAGTACGAAAATGTTTTATTTTTCCTAGATCCTTCAGTTTTCCGTTTTGGTATTCTGTTTTCCGTTGAACTCATCACGTATGCTCTTTTTTCCTTCCAGGATAACGACCAGAATTCCTTATTTATTGTTTTCCTCTCATCTTCTGAAATTAACTGAGTGCATTTGAATTTACACTTTTGACAGCCTTCTTTCACAGAATGCATATTTATAATTCTGTTCTGCTTTACTTCTAATCTTCGACTTCGCGATAACTTGTATTTTTTTCTTTTCCTTTCTGTTCCTTTCTTCGTAAGAGTCGCAATAGTTTCATTTTCGTCTGAAAAGTAATTTATATTATTAAACTAATTAAAAAAGAAATAATATTTTTTTACCACAATCATCATGACTGTCCTCACGAATTTCTTGGGATGACATGTGTGAAGATGAATCAGATTCTCGTATAGTCTTAGATGCATCTACAATACAGTCCACATTAATTGACGTTTCCAAAATGATAATGTAAATATCGTTTTTACCTGTGGCGATATCTTCTGTAATCTCGTAGTCCAATGTAAATCCATTATCATTATGTATAGCTTGTTGGTCGATTACTGGAACTTCAACACTATTCAGGCTTAATATGGATGCTTCAGGTTGCATTTCTACCACTACATTCGTAACATCTGCAAATATTCGATGAACTAAATTATTTAAAAAGAGGAAAATACAAAAGGATTTTTTACCTGCACTATTATGATTATCTTGGGACGGAATATATGAGATGAGAGATTCATCGGTAACCACAAATTGTTGATTATTTCCTGCTTCTTCAACATCAGTGCTATCCATTCTTGAAGTTGTTGTTACCGACTGAAACTGTACTACATTCTTGTCTATTGAAAAATAATAATCGTTTCAAGTAGGTACATGATATATGTCTAAATGTAACTCTTACCATTTGAAACATTAGGATAATGTATATTAATATTGTCATGGAGCATAGCCCCTTCCACAATAACACAAGTTTCTGAAATTTTTTCAAACTGCCCACCATCACAGCAATCTTGTATACTTCCGTTTGACAAACTGTTACAAAATGTGCCCAACTGAATATTATCATCCGAAAATATTGGAATTGAATTTGTTTGTGCTAGGTTAACCAACTTTTTTCCACGAGATCCACTCATTGTCTGAAGAATACCACACTGAACTGTATTTGTAAATTGTTACAAGACACTACTGATTCTTGATCATTAATCACTGCACAGAAGTAAAGTATAAGATGAAAACGCGATGCACTTATAGCTGCAACAACAAGTAACTAACATCTCCTAGGAACCAACGATGTTTCTGCGAGACTAAAATTCCGCGGAAATAACTACAGTACTAACCTAATTGCGCGTATATGCCGACCCAACTCGCAGCCATGCCTGCGACAAACTAAGCAAAAAGCCCGTATTTGGAAGTTACTACATAAAATCTACGTATTTGACTGCAAATACGGGGTCACGTTCTTAGCAAAATTAAAATACGTGTGATTACCTTAGCATCATACACTATTTTTGCAGAATACGTGGATTTAAATACTACATTTTTCTTGTTTTCTTGCCAAATACGTGGACTATGAGTAGTAGAAATGATAATTTTGACTATTTCAATATGCTAGACCACAATATCTCATTTTTAATATTTTTTTCAAATACGGGGGTTTAGCTTATGACGGCAGAATAACAATATCTGGAAACTTCAAACGATTTCCGCTACTTTCGAATCCAGTAAGTAGTTGCAGATAAAAGGTGAAGCTCTAAGCTGGTAGTCGAGTAATTGTAGCGGAGTTTCAGAATAAGAGAGGAAAGTTCGTGATCTCGTAATCGGCGAAGAGCACCCAATTTGAAATTTAAGACCAGCATGAAAGGAGATTGAGTCTCGCTGGAAGCTGCATTACCCTTTTGTCGTCCGCTGCGAGGATGATGCATCTCTTTGCAGATGGCGTACTTTGGTCTTATCTCAATATGGTAATGAGTTTGCCAGGAACGAATTTAACGGGGTAGCTGTTTCTAGTCAAACAGGAGTGTCCTGTGTTTACTACAGTAAAGTCAACATATGGTTCTAATAGTGCTTGTGCCCATATCAAAGAAAATAAAAGGGCTTATGACCACAGTATAGAAATATTGTGTATTTGTTATTGGGGTGCGAAAATAAAAGTAAATTCTCAATTCGAGAATAATCTTGTAAAAATATACTTGCGACAAGAACATCTGTTCTTGCTCAAAGAAGAATTATGGTCAATCTGAACCAATAAAAATATATTCTTGATTTCAATACTCACTCTAACGAAATATGCTCTAACCAAGGATATAATTTTCTTCACAACTACAATCAAAATTTTCTTCACAGCTACAATTGAAATTTTCTTCGACCAAGTATCTCATAAAGGTTTAGCAAGGATACCATATTTTCCAACTGAACTCCTATTACTTTGTTCAAAAATACAAACAGCTTGAGAATTGTAGACTGCCATTAAGAACATGATAATCGTAATTTTTGCGCATCGACAGATCGAACAATTGTACTTGTTTTTGTCTGTTATATTGTTATATTTACTCTCATGGAAGGATTGTTGTGCAGTTGAGTTTGTGGGGACCTCATACATATGTTCGTATGTAAGATAATTATGATACGAAATATATTTATGTATGTAGTTGCAAATGAAATATAAACAATAGCGGACTAGTAGGCGTAACATATAGTTCTAGATCAAAGTTGCTAAATTTTTTTATATTATGTGGTAATCGGCATTTTCCACCATGGATTTGTAAAACTAATATATAATGTGAAAATGGCGAATGCTTATACAGATGCTCTTAGATGTTTGTTGCAAGAAGACCTTAGTATTCAGCTGTCTGCGTCAAGATTATGAAATTCTATAGGTAGCATTCTTATGGGTGATATTATTCATTGTTTTGTTTTCAAAATTGTCATATGATTGATTTAAAATTTCAGTATTTTCACTTTCAAGGTTCTCCCAGTTTTCAATTGAAAATGTTTACCTAATATAACCCTACATGGTCAAAAATATCACATTCTTGGTTTTTGATTATTGTAGCTTTGGGTATATAGCAAGATGCAGTATACTCGAATGAAAGTATACAGGATGTCCCTGAATTTCCTTGGCACGTGATGTACTCGCAAAATAAAGTTCAAACTAGAACTTGTAGAAGGTACCAAAGAGTCTATCATATATAGCTTTCAAAACATTTTTATTGTTCTTCAAAACACACCTTTTTTACAAATAGCGCCCTGTAGCTTTTCCTACGTAAATAAAGTCCTTATTCCGTTTAAAATCTTGTTGTACCTTTAACTTTGTACTAAAACCTATTTTTTCATAAATTCGTAAGAACAAGATTAATAAAATAACGATTGTCTTAGGCATAATATTTTCGTAACTAAACAGGATAAAAAGGAAACTAAGTAGGTCTCTACTGAATTATCGATTATTGGTATCATGCTTTTAGAGCACTTCAACCCTTAAAACTCACACTCAACTTTTTTCCAAATGGCACTCTATAGATTTTGAGAAAATGAGGTACCCATTTCATTTAAAATCTTGTAGTATATTTGAAACACATTTTTTGATACATCCATATAAAAATAAATAAAATAAAGATTTGTCTGAGGCATAATATTTGTATAACAAAAACGAATAAAAAAGAAAGCTAAATAAGTTTTTAAGGGTACTGAATGATGTATCATATACCTTGCTTCAAAAAAAAAAATTACATCAACCCTTAAAACATCACGCTTTATCAACGACAGTGATCTTGAAAACAAGTTTTTTTTTATAACTGAGCAGACCGCGCAGGCAGGGCCTAAGTACCAAAGTACCGCGGCTGCTGTGAAAGGGTTATGTTAGGGGAAGTTTATTAACGCGAGATTTGAATAGGCCAATGCCTGCAGGCCCAATAAATACATCTTCTGGCAGTCCATTCCAAGCCTTGGACACCCTGGGAATAAATGTGCGGTTGGACCGCTCAGTTCTTGATGTATGAAGAACGACCGTCTTAGGATGAGATGCAGCGGTAGCGCGGGTACATCTGATAGGAGCAGTGAGCGGCGGAACGATAGGAGTGAAAAGGAACGAGGCGTGTTAATAAACAATTAAAAATATAAAATTGCAGTAGTAAGGTACTACGACGCGACGTTTCAATTAGGGTACGAACTGCACAATTCAGATAAAAATTGTAAAATTATAATTTGAAAATAAATTAGTTAAGGGTGGGTTTTAGTGCTTGCAGTAGAACCCTTTTTTAAAGTATGATATGATAGATCATTCGGTACCCTTAAAAAGCCACTTAGTTTTAAGTTTAATCTTATGCTTACGAACTCACGAAAAAAATGGCTTTCTGTATAAAATCGAAGGTACTACAATATTTTGAATATAAAAGAAGGACTTCATTTATGTAGGAAAAGCTATTAGGTGCTATTCTAAAAAAAAGTTGGGGGTGAGTTTAGAGGGTAAGTAAAAAAATGATTTGAAAGCATTGTATTGTAGATCGGTCAGTACCATTAAAAACCTACCTAATATTCTTTTTTATACTGTTTTGTGACAAAATTATTGTGCCCCAAAAAAATGCTTATTTTATTAGTCTTATGCTTATGAAAGAAATAAGTTTTAGCATGAAACCAATGGTACTACAAGCTTTTAAATGAATTAAGGAATTTATTTATGTATTAAAAGCGGTAAGGTGCTATTTGAAAAAAAGTTGCAGGTGAGTTTTAAGGGCCCAAAACACATGTTTTAGAAGCTAGATACCGTTTGGAACTTTCTACGATACCTCTCAATTCTTGTTTGAACTTTTTTTTGTTACGGGACTATCATGTATCAAGGAAATTCAGGGGCACTCTGTATACTCTTAGTCCCGATATTTATTATTATGTGCGTTTACAACAGTAAAATCTTGGGTAGCAGATATTAAGTGGGGTCGTGTGAGCTGTTGAGGTGAGCATCCCAGTGGTCGACAAAATTTGCTGACGATTCCGGGAATGATGAGCAAAATCCACAAAGCGCTATCGGATAATCCTCGACTGAAAGTTCCTGAGCTAGTAGATATAGTAAGCATTCCATAAAGTGCAGTACACAGCATATTTGGACATGAGCAAGCAGTGCAAGATGGTTGCTCACACTCGAACAAGAACAGTGCCGCAAAGATGTTTCAATTGATTGTTTGGTTAAGTTTCACAGCAACAAAACATATTTTTTTCACCGTTCCATAGCCATGGTTAAAACGTTTACCTATAACTTCACACTTGAGAGACAGGAACAATCAACAGAATGAACAGCAAAGCGTGAACCGGGTCTAAAGGAAGCATCTTTTTTTTATTTATGTTATTGCATCTTGAAATATGAAAACTGTCAATGGCGAGTTTATGCGGTCCTATAGCAAGGTTTTAACGAAGAAATCTAGCAGTGATGGCTGAACGTGGGCTCACATTCTCAAAGAATGTATTGTTTCATCAAGACACAGCGCCAGCTCACGAACCCGCTATTTGAATGGCCAAACTTAATGGTTTAAGATTTGAATAGCTACTTTATGCACCCTATCCTAGAGATTTAGCTCTTCAGATCATCCTCTGTTCCAAAACTTGAGAAAATAGCTCAGTGGTCACAGAATTTTCAACGATAAAGGAGTGCCATGTGTTAATGGCTAATTTGACGAGCAACACAGTTCTTATTAAAAAAATCATATCAAACGTCTTGAACATCGATGCGAAAAATTTGTATAGCCGAAGAGAGATCATGTTGAAAAAAAATTAATATATTTTTTCCTAAATTTTGTCTTATCTTTGTTGGACCGTGTATTTTTTTGACCACCCCCGTAAAACATCACAGTATATTGCACACTCTATCACTACGGCTACTGAGATTACGATGTGGCAAAGATGGCGCAAGTAAGCACATAGGCTACTCTGCTGATTTGATATGGTGTCTCAAGAAATCAGTGGGTGACGTGGCTTAGGATGGGTATGAAAATGGACATAAATCCTCAAATCTGGAGCAACTGTTATCCCATCTAGTGATGTTACCAGTAAATCGAAAATACACTTATATAAGGTGGATATTTCGATGAAATGCATATTTGAGAGTTCGGTTTTAAGACATCGTAACTTGGGAGTTAAACCTGCAAAATACTTCGTCGGGTTATAGTCCAGGCGACAGGGGAACGGATCTCATACGTAAGCTAGCTCAAATTTGAGGAGATACCTATACGCTATTGCTGAAACCCTTTTAATATTTCGCCCGATGGTACAAAAAGGCCTTTAGACTAACCTTGAAAACAAAAAAAAAGCAAACAAGCTCAACATGATATGGATTCCCGCTCTACGAGAGACCTTAAGATGAGGGGGAAAATACAGGAACCATCACTGCCTAGATTAGATATTTGCTACAGGTATCTGGTCGGGCCGGTAAGACAGATAGAGATGTATATCATCTGTGTAGGAATGGATAGGTACATGTTCTATTACAGTAGCCTAGTCCCATGGATATAAGGTAAACAAAATCGATCCCATGTTCGATGCTTATGGAACGCTTTCTAACCAAAAATGTTCTGAAAATGTTAAATCTCCGACCCAAACCCTTTGGACACTATTTGACAAATAGCTGTCAAACCATAAAACGGCGTAGACTTAGCGAAACCCAGAAGTGCAGTTTGCAGAGTAACAACATCCATGATGTGGGCAATCGGAAGCTCTGTTATGGTCTAATATGACTGCAGTAGTAACACAACCATTATAAGCCATTATACAGGGTTGGGATAAAGTATGGAACCAAGCAAATATCTTCGAAACTGAAAGGGTGATATTGCTGAAAATTTGCAGGTAAATGTAGTGACTGACGCATAATGCACTCAAGACATTATGTTAGCTATTAATGTACTTCCGGTATAACCGGAAGTACCGTCAACTTTTTTAATTTAAATGGGACATAGTAGGTGTAGTATTTGTTTCTGTAAAAATGGGAAAGATAAAGCTTTTTTATTTACCGAAACGTTCGTTTTATTTGATGTGTTACAATAAGAAAATTTAAAATGAATTATCAGGGAATTATCTCAGACGCTCAAAATGCCCGCCGTTTACTTCCTGACAATATGCAAGTCTGTCAACAAATTGCTGAGTTTCCTTGTCAAATCAATTCACGTCAGGATCAGGACGTCAGGAGGTAAATGGCCGGCATTTTAAACATATGAAGAAGCTTTATCTTTCCCGTTTTTACAGAAACTAATACCCAACCCACTATAGACGTATTCAGAAAAAAAGATGTATTAAGATCTGCAAAAATAAACAGGGTGTCCCATTTAAATTAAAAAAGTTGACGGTACTTCCGGTTAAATCGGAAGTACATTAATAGCTAACATAATGTCTTCGGATGCACTATACGTCACTACACTTGCGTGCAAATTTTCAGCAATATCATTCTTTCCTTTCCAAAGTTATTTGCTTGGTTCCATACTTTATCCTAACCCTGTATGTATAGCTCTCAGGTAATCATGACACACATCGCATCGGTTAACGTTGTGACAAGTGTTATGGAGATAACTGAATCCAGACTGAGTAGGCTAAACTTTTAACGCGAATCCACATCTGATTGGTCTGATCGTAAAAAATTCGCTCCAGTACCTGCTTTGGAGAATAAAAATAAAATACTAATCCGCCTGTAGTCACTCAATTGTTCCGGCTTCTCTACTTTTGGTAAAGGAATATCTTCTGCTATTTTTCACTGTACGGGAACTGCATTGACCTCAGGTGAATAATTGGCAATATGAGTGACAGCTAATAAAGATAATTGTAATATAATACCAACGAATTTGAGACTAGACCTTCAGCACCAGAAGCATTAGTTTTGATTTTACTGAAGTCTTCCAAGGTATCTGATGTCTATGATACCTAAATCAAATTGAATTGCTCACCTTCATTTGCATGTATATTGTTGTGGTAGTAGTAGATAACTTCATTGTCTATTGGATTGTCGGGTACAGAATCTAGGAGAAAATCATTCTTGGACTCATGGTTCAGTGAGAGGTTGCATTCATTTACTTTTCTGTTATGGATACCAACAGGGCCGTTCCTGGGGTCATACGCGCCCTGATGCAAGCTAAAAATTGTCGCCCTTTGCATAGCGGGAGATAAAATGGGATTTAGATGGATTAGATATAACATCAGTAAAATCGATATAATACTCGTATATTATATACCAGGTTATTCAGGTTATTTGACTTGGAGAATTAAGGCTAAGAAAATAATAATTTCGCATGGATAGGGACCCATTAAGGCTACATAATAAAAAAATATTCGTGTTATACAGAGTGTCCCCAAAACACAAGACGTATCAAAGTTACATTTTTTAAATATTATATATATTATTACATATTCGGATTCCTTGGTGAATTCTAATGTGAGTTTAAGTATCACACCTGGGACTCAAGGCAAAATGTTTAGGTGTAAATCACCATTTTTGGTACAATTAGATGTCTGAAAAAAACTGAACATTGCAGAAATTATAAACTCTAGGAGGCTGTAACTATGCCAGATTACTAAGCATGAAATGCGTTAGCTTAGATTAAATGGTCAAATTTGTATTACGTTTGTACTTTGAGAAATCGGTCGATTAATTAAGGAAACTTCAATGAGAGACAACTTGATTTTTTCAAACGGGAATTCCTAATTTCTTTATACGATTGAATGTTACATTTGATAACCTTGCGATTGTTGCTCCAGCATGCAATTATCAATAACATGTAATGGTGTAAAAAAGTAGTCTTCTTCTTCTTAGTGTGCCTATCCGTTCCGGACGTTGGCGATAAGCAAAGCAATTTGAACTTTACTTGCTGCAGCTCTGAACAATCCTCGTGTGGACAGGGAGAACCAAGTTCTAAGGTTTTTTAGCCAGGAGATTCTGCGCCTCCCGGGTCCTCTTCTTCCGAAGACCTTTCCCTGAAGTATCAGTTGGAGCAGACCGTATCTCTTTTAGTTCCTCATTATGTGGCCCAGGTATTCCAATTTACGTTTTTTAATAATGCCCTCAAGTTAGGTCCCTTTTTGAAGCCTTTCTAAAATTCTGTTGTTGGACACGTGGCCAACCCAGGAAATTCTGAGAACTCGCCTGTATAGCCACATCTCAAAAGCCTCAATTTTCCTTGTGGACGCTTCCGTCAACGTCCAGGACTCAGCACCATACAAGAGCACAGACCAGAGATAGCATTTGAGTAGTCTTAATTTGGTTTGTAAATTAAGATCTCTATTCCTGAACAGGTTTCCCATTCTAACGAAGGTGGCTCTTGCTTTCTCTATGCGACATTTTATTTCTGTAGAGTGGTCCCATTGCTCGTTAATCGTTGTGCCCAGATAAGTATAGCTGGTTACACTTTCAACTGGTTGATTATTAATTTCTAGTTGGCCGGGATGTGCGCTGCGCTTACCTATTACCATGAACTTGGTCTTCTTAATATTAAGGGTTAGGCCGTACTCAGTGCTGGCGTTAACGACGCTGTTCATCAGTTCCTGGAGACCCTCAAGGGAATCGGCAAACACGGCAGTATCATCCGCATAGCGTATATTGTTCAATCTCTCTCCGTTGATCAAAACCCCGCCGTCCACAGTGTCCAGTGCCATGTTGAATATGTGTTCAGAGTATAGGTTAAACAGAATAGGGGACAAGACACACCCTTGTCTGACACCGCGTAGTAGTAGTCATTTGCGTTAAAGTAAAGATACGTCTGACTGCAAAAAACAGGAAGATCGCAAAAAAGGTACCTATACTGACAAATCAGATTTAAATTTTCTCTGTTCTAAAAAATGTTTGAGCCCCATAACGTCCGGCGCCCTGGTGCCTTGCAACACTTGCACCACCGGGTAGGCACGGCCCTGGATACCAAGATGTGCAACTGATTTCCAACAGCGCGCAGCGCTTTGGGTCTGCATTATGATTAACGCCTTCTTTTCACGCCTAATGGATGCAGATTCCTTAATAGCTTATAATATATCCAGTAACTTCATTGCTAACATGATTATATTTCCTAAGAATTTTTTTATAATATCAGCACGATTTGTATAACGTCATAGAATGAGCAAATTTTTGAGTTCATACCGTGGAAATGAACTACATCAGACCAACGAGGTTAAAAGCAACCTCGTCAAGAAGTTCAGTGTATGTATCTAAGACGTTGGTATATGAGTTCATGAGGTGCTAGTGGTTTGGATAGATAGTGTTTATTGACCGTTCGTATACATAATCTGTATTTGGTCACAATTCATAAATCAGGTACGTGCAGCAGACAAAAACGTAATATACTCCTGTATAGTGCAAAAAAGTATGAGCTAATAAGAATAATTTTACAAACCTTTTAAATATATACATAGACATAATACAGAAACGAGGTGTCATTGAAGTAAATGATGAGATAGTTTGGAGCCATTGAATCTTTTTGCTTCATTCTGAACAGTCTTTTTTGCCTCTCTATTCACAGCAATATCTTTCTAACCACAGTGGTATCTTTTTCTAATTCAGTCAGTATATAGAATTCCGCTTCATCGATAGAGCCTGTCACTGTACACTATATTGCATCTGACGACTGAACTATAATATTCACGGAGAACCAAAAAGCTATGAAAGCTTTACCAATAATCTTAAATAAAAACGTTTGCGAGTCAGAAGGTAGAGTTTTTCCGACAGAGCTGATGCTAAAAAATAGTAAGAAGATTTTATAGCTGGTACTTATAGAACATAAGTTCTGATGCAGCTTTGCAGATGCGTTCTCTTTTGCAGTACATTTTTCGCCATAACGAATAATGTTGTCATACCATTTAAGTTTTTTATGCGAGTTCAAGGAAAACTTTTAGTTATCTGGAAAACGTGTGAGAGTTAGATTACCTATGCTTTGATTTATAGAAGCAAGGGATAAGAACATACATATACATATACTACACATACCTATTCGAAATTATGCGGCTCATCACAGTGATGTACTAACATCCGTAAAGTTTGCAGTATGAAGTTAATACAAGATATATAGATAGGGAGTCAAAAAAAATTTACTTTAAAATTGATTTGGAAAAGACAAACAAAATATACCCTTTTATAGGACAACGTGCTAAATATTAAAAATAATTTATAAAAGGAGCTTGAAAAAATAACGAACAAAAAATGCTAGTATTATTGTGAGAAAAGCGTCGGACGGTCGTTTTAGTATTTTTCGTTTATGATTGTTTTATTGTTCTTAGTTTTTAGTCCGGTGATCTTTAAAAGCGTGTTTCTTAGTTGTTCAAACCTATCCTTATTTTTAATTTTTTAGTTAAGTTAAGTTTAGTTTTTAGTTAGAGGCGTGTTTATTTTTGTTATTTAAGTTATAGTTATGTGTAATGAAAGTAAACGTTTTTGATCAACAATCATAGCACAATCATTACCATTACTGCTTAAAAGGTAATTAAAACTGCTGACCCTCCTGAATAAATTTCACAAAAATACCAACTCCCAAACAGTTGGATGTCACCCCTTTTAAACTCTCGTCGCTACGCCCCTGTGTAATATTAACTTTAAAGTGTTTGCCCCATCTCCGAAGTCAGCGGGTACGACCGTTGCGCTGGTTCGACGAATTTGAAACCATCAAAATCGTTTTCAGGGCGAAGTTAGAGCGTTCAATGTTCCATCCAACGGAGGGATACAAATCCACACACACCCACACACCCGCACACAGATGAACCTAATAGACGCGAAGTGACGCTGAAGCTTCCTAAAAAAAAGATTTTTCGTTTATAGACTGAGAAAAAATGTTTTTCACGTGGTCGTGTGCAAAAGAGGTCGAAATTATTGTTGTAGCATTTTTTCTTGGCTTGCAAAGCCCTCCTGGCAAGGAAACTTGCGATTTAGAAATGTTTTAGCGGTTAAATGCAAACGAAACTTCTACCTACATTTTTTTTATTGTAATTTCTTTCACAAATTCCCTAATAAAAAAATAAACCACAATAATTATAATTCTAGACCTCTCTCATCTGTAGTTTCTAAAGCGTCAACTGACAATAGTTCAAAAGTGTCAAGTTAATTTTCCAACTCGTCACTTGTAATTTCAAACTATCAGGTATAATAATTTATACCTGTCAGTTTGAATTTACGATTGACGAGTTGGAAAATTAACTTGACCGTTTTGAATTATCACTTGACGTCCTTGACGCTTCAGAAACTACAGCTGGAAAAGACCTCTTGAAAAAAAGGTTCAGTTCGATTTCACGTTAGACCTTCTTCGTCCCTCTATAAACGTTTTTGCAACCCAATGGTGAGCAGTAATGTTTGCACAAATATGCCAGTTTCTTTAACAGAATTATAGTAGTACAGTATTGATTCTCGAACGACTTCTTGAGAGACACCTTTTCTTGAGTATTCATTTATATCCGTTTTTTAAAATTTATTCAATTAAGGCTAATATTAATATTGAAGCAAAACTGCTTCGGAAGTATGAAGTTTCTCTTACCTGACTATACTAAAGGCAAATCTTCAAACTTTTTAAACGTAATAAAAAAGTGAATATTCAAACATCCATTTCTCATCAAATCATTCTCTAAGTTCATTAGTAAGAGAGGGCAGTGTTGAATTTCTTTAATTTTTCACTTTTTTCCACGCGTAACGTAAAAATGCATGGGTAGTACCAAAGTTTACAGAATACATATAAGTTGGATCAATCTCCGTCGGCACTTTGAAGAACTCACATCAAAGCGATGCCGCGGCCGCACGCGCCAGTTAGTTTTTGCGTTGGTTTTTGTTCAAGTACGAGGGTCTTTTAGCGGGGACTTGCTAACGCCTGGGTTGTGCGTATATACGAGGGTCATTGAAAAACTATGTATTGACGGTCGATTTAGACATACAAATATAACGTTTATTTTGCGAATACACTAAGTTACATAAATGGATAACATAAATAAAACCTAGTTAAACTATTACTAATGAATCTCAAATGACTTCACATATTGTAGCTATTTCGTAGATAAGTAAAAACTGATGGTTCAAAGGTGCATTGGAATTTCTACCTTAGTGTTTTGTTTATTTGGCTTATTTTTGAGATCACAGTTTATAAATTTTATGGTATAGTATATACGAACTCGTATATACAATTTTAAAAGAGAATCATGTGGAAATGCTTTACATGGATGTGAATAAATTATTTTTGACATTTTGCTTTTCAGTGTCATTCCAATTGCTATGTAGAAACTAAATTGTTAAAGTTATCAATAAAAATATATTCAAACTCTAAAATATAATTTACAATGTCCCTGGGTGGTATGGTAAGACCACCTAATAAATATTTTCTCTCACTATACGCTTTTAGCGTGATACAGTCCTTTAAGTACCTGTAGCTCTTGAACTGATCACCTTAGACCCAAAGTGTTCTAGTTTGTTGGAATTGTTTTATCGGGAGAAACACAGGCACAAATATACAGGGTGTCCTATCAGTCATTTTGAATAGAATGTCACGTGACCAAAAAGAGATACCTCATTGGGTAGTACAATGACAAAACAAGACACAGCATCTGCTCTAATTTGCATGACCAACATTATAATTATCTGCTACTGCCCAGTTCCGACATATTTCTTGTCTTAATCGTTGTGGGAGACCCTGTATTTATATCCCTTGCATTTCAAGGTTTACCACAAAATAAGGGTGGATCTGATTGTCATTCTCCACCCGTTACTGAATTTAAATTGATTGGTAATATTTATTCTCGCGAAATTGATTACTATCAAACTTCTAAAAAGATTATCCATTTCCTGCAAACAAATCCGAGATAACAAAATCCGATATTTTTGAGACACTGTATACACTTCGCGTTAAATACGTTCAACCTCTACTTTGCGCCGCTCCGTATCTCCCGGCTGACTTCGGTACACTGCTACCGGTGTACCGGGGAGACGGAGCAAGGGGCAGACCGTTTTGATATTTTTGCGGAGTGATCCAACTTATATGTATTCCGTAAACTTTGGTAGTACCCAGTAAAACTACTCTATTCCTTTTCTTTGTTTTGAAGGCGACTACTAATCTTTTGAAGAAAAAAAGTTGGTTGAATTTACTCACCAAACTGTGGATCATAACCAAAGGGTATTGCGATGGACTTACTACCACAACATTAATATTGACATATTATGATATAGCAAATTGTAAGCTGTGCAATTTACATGTCCTACAGCAAACTGCACATTAATTTCCAGTATTCTGTCTACTGAATATTAATCCAGAGCCCAAACAATCCACCTTAGCAGAAATTCCGTTACGATTCCCAATTTAATCGGACGTATAAGACACAGGCGTAGTCATCAGTAGCAAGAAGGAGCCAGTTGATGAACAACAATTGAAATGAGGAACTTTTAATAAATTACTAATGGCATAGAAAACAGATTAGTATTATAAAACGATTTCTAGGAATATATTTGTTTGTGTTAGATAAAAAAACGATCGGTTTCTGAAACATATATAGAGGAGAGTTTTTGTGGTATCGTCTGTTCTCACAAAAAAAGTAAGTACGAGACATTTGTATGCTTCAGCTACAATTCGCATGTAATCGTTGTGAAAAGCTACTTTAATCTGCTAAGAATGAGAAGACAGAAAAATGTTTATTTTCTGAGAAAATTTGATACAGGCGTGTAAATACAGTGGTAGTTCGGGTATGGAATCAAGGAAATAACATCCAATCCAATCTACAGCTTCGCAGATGACAGTACATTAGTGTCGTGCATGGAACCAGGCAAGCCACTATCATCCCAGGAGACGGTACGTCGGCGACAGCAGCATGCCTCACAGATCAACGCAGATATCAAAACAATTGTCGAGTGGGGATTAGCAAATAAAGTACAGTTCAACGTACAAGAAACTCAGGCAACAACACTTACAAAGAAGTCTCACGATGGCTTACCAACCGTGGAAATGGAGGGCCACCCCATAGTCGAATCATCTTCCGTCAAGCTTCTGGGGATCACCATCAATAATAACATGTCCGCTGTAGGAAGTTGTATACATCAGAGCAACTGCTGCTGCTCTACAAGGCACAGATCCGACCATCGTTGGAGTATTGCTCCCATGTGTGATGCGCTCCGAAGCATTCTCTTAAGCTTCTGGACACTATCCAGAAAAGAGCAATTAGATCAATCGATACGCCTAATCTCACAAAGGACCTACATAGCCTGGAACATCGAAGGAGGGTGGCTGACCTATCCCTGTTTTACAGATTCTATCACGAAAGATGTACGAGTGAGCTCTCCCAGATAATAACACCAAAGGCCGTCCGAACCAGGAACACTAGAGAAGCTCTGCGAGCTCATCCTTACCAGGTCAAGGCCCTTACTCCCCGAACCAGTCTCCTCCAGCATTCCTTCTTTTGGAGAACTTCGGCGCTGTGGAATCAGCTGCCGGGGAATTTGTTTCTCGACGGCTACAGCCTCCACCGTTTCAAATCTAACGTGCACCGATACTTATCCTCTCGCAGCGCTTCTACAGCGCATAGGCTTTCAGCCTTTGCGGGAGGCTGACCATAAAAAAAGGCAGTACACCTAGAGCCAAGAAGTACAAGACATGTCAAAGGAAGAACCACACCTGAAGATCCCTCCCTTAGGTTTTTGGCTTTTCAGGAACGCTTCATGTCCACAAGGTCAACTCAAGGTCAACAAGACCAATGGTTTGCCGATCACAATATAAAATAAATGAATCTGTCTGCCTGCTCTGATGACCTTGGCGGGTAAGACTATACTTCAAAAATAGTGGGCCTGCCATAATCCCCTGAAGGCTCTGGCGAAGACCATAAGGCAAGGTTATCTTGGATAACTAGCCACATAGGGGAGGGTGGTAATGAGAGGGCTGACAGGTATGCAAAGAACCGTGCAGAACTCCCTCTCATTGGGTCAGAACCAGCATGTGATGCATCATGCAACATGGTACGGACAGCTGTCACTAGATGGGTGTCAAATGAGCACCTGAAGCGCTGGAACAGAGTGGTGAGGAATATTCGGTCTAAGGGAATGCTGAGGAGACCCTTGTGGGAACTACTAAACGTGGTAGGATTTATAACTGTCCATTGGACATCAATGTGCACCTGCAGAAGCTGAGGATTGATTGGCAGATCCATTATGCGTGAAGTGTGGCGAGGGAGAGAAAATAGCTAAGCATGTCGTCTTCGACTGTCCTACCTTGAGTGAAAGCTAAACTCCTATCTGGATGTAGGCGAGGAGGAAAGATAGGAGAGCATAACAGAGTGCATCTTAAAGAATTTAGGATGGAACTCTGTTTGATCCCTATGTCCAGGAGTGCACAATAAGCCTTAAGGAAACCATTAGGGCAACTGAACCCTAACCTCCTCACAACTAAAAAATCTGCCCCCTATCAGTAATAGGTAGGCGGGTACATACCCTACGGGTAGGTAAATAAAACTTGAGTATATACCTGGTATACCCAGGATGAATTTCGAAAACTTTGAGGGATAATGTCTGGCACAGACTTATGGGACAATATGTTTAAATTATATGTTTATTCTCAATAGCTAAACAGTTGAAATGTGTTGTAGATGGCGAAATGGTTAATGTGTGGCCGCCCTTATCATATTCGTTCGTCACTGGGTCACCAGCTGAGATAAACGGTCAACAAGGACATGAAAAAAGATCGGTTAGCGTATCCGTACGAAACGACCTTTGCCCTTCTTTGCTGTGAAGATAAGATGGGCCACACACGTTTCAGTCACCTTCACAACAAAACTATAAACGTTGATTTCTCTGTAATGAATGCAAATTTGAGAATAATTCCTTTTGATATGGGCTTTATATTTTGAAACCTGAGCGAGATTTCTTTTTTTGGGATTCGTCCTGGGCCCATTGCCCATCCACTGCTGGGTGTTGAGTAAATAACCGACGAGTAGGTAAACAGAATGTGGTTGTATACCCTGCACATGCCCGGTATATATCTGGTATATACCCGCAAGAAGTGGGGTAACCTATTGCGCAACATTGTTCCAGTATATTATAGACTAAAACTTGAAACAAGGCTTAAATTTTAAACAGGACTCAAGTCAGTTTTGTTGTGCATCATGTTTGTTGCTTTTATCATACTCCTTACCTTTTTATGAAAAAGAAGGATGTATGACTGAACTATATTTTTATACCTTACCTCGTTTTATTTTGCCGTTTTTATTTCGATCCATTGTCACAATTGATTTTCAGATTCAATCTGTTGTAATAATGGTTTGTTGTAGCTTCATAGTTAAATAGTGTACCCTTAACGAAAAGTAATATATTTGGGTATATAGCCAGTACTTACCCAAGCAGCAATAGGGTATATACGCATTGGGTACCCATTGGGCATATACCGGGTGTAATACTCTGAGTATCTACCGAAATTTCAATATACCAGGTTTGCCCATCACTGCTATCTATACAATATTTAATCACGATTGCATCTCCAATTCTTTATTTGACTGTGACTCAGTATGGTTGGATATGCTTCAAGGGAAGATCTGATCAATGTTCCTCAAATCAGAATGTGGGCCATACCACTATTCCTTGCATTTCGACATGTGCATATTATTACAAGTGACATAACTTAACAACTTACATACCTTAAGCCCTACAGTCCTTAGGGTATAAATAACATTTTGGTTCCTAACTTCCTGCTGGACATCTTTATCCTAACTTCAGTAAAATGAGATACTGCCTCTTCTTATGATGTCATCATGCCATAAACAGTAATGCCTGAAAGAAACACATTACATAATATTTTTGAAACTTTCAAGAATGTTTTGAACAATAATTCTTTTCGAAAATGTCATAGCTCACAAGGTATTTATACACCACCTCCATGGATTTTAGGAATGCATTAGTGACGCCTTCCCATGCTACTATTTCGTAATTTAGGTGAGAGTATCTTAGGGCGTAATACACTGAGCGAAGCTGACTTACGGTAAGGAATGTACTATTCGTCATTGTTAGTCAGAGCGGTCCGGAAGACCTCTTCTCTCTTAGTTGCAGTCGTGTCGGTCGATCGGTCTGTCAGGTCTGGTTACCCAAAGACCAGACAAAGTCATGGAGAAGTAAGGGAAGAAAAAGAGAGGAAGGAGGAAGAAAAGCAAAGAGCAGGAAGTGTGTCGGTTGGAGCATAGGAATGCTTTAATAATTCCATTATTGGTACAAAACTATTCAGTTTTTTTGTCAGGTTCCTCCTATGTTAGATCTAATATTCAGTAACGTCAGTGAAGTTTACCTTCAAGTATCTATGGATTTATATTGATAAGACCCTGAAACGTGACAGAATACAGATACAACCATAGGCGAACGATTTAAAAATTACGTGTCATGATATTTCAGATAACTCAAAAACCTGTTGAATAAAAATCCTTTTCCCTATCAGTGTAGGGAGTTTTGTGATCGAAAAATTTTATTTTTGGGCTTTTCATGATATCTACATAACGAAAATCTACGCCACTCATTTCTGTCGATCTGTTTATCTATCTATTAGCGTTTTTGTAGCCGCGCAATCTCAGTAACAGCTGCTTGGACTGTGATGAAAATCGGGCAACGATATGCTGAGGAATCTTAGTAGATAATACTGCTGTAATTATGAATATCGGTGCATTGGCGGCAGAGAAATTAGTAAAAAGTTATCAGAACCTCTCCAAACTTTTTTTCAGGCGGTTTAGGGATTCCTGATCCCTTGCCTTTTTTGTTTGAGCTGTGGGTGCAATTGGGGTGTAGAAGCGGGTGGATTATTTGAAAACCCAAGCTCTGTTGTATATGTTAAGAGCAAACACCGATTTCGGCCAATGGACGAAAAATATGGCCAAAACGCGTTTTGGCTGCTACCATTTTACCAATGTCCGAATTATCGCTTTCCGACTGTTTAATGTAGCCCAGAACGTGTTTTGGCTCAACTACGATTGCCAGAACGCGTCCTGTTCTACTGCGATTGCCATAACGCGTAGTGGGTTTTGTGAGTGTCTCAGCTTGTAAACGATACCTCTGGAGCTAGTGTATTCATTTAGTATTTGATCTTTGTGCGGGTTAGACAGTAGCTAGAGAGTGCCATGGAAGACCTAAGGTTATGTTTTAATGACGAACTACAAAAAGTCATAAGTGCTAGCAATGATCGTAGTAATATTTGTACAAGAGACCAAACGACCAAACACTCACAGAGGTAAAGGCGGCAAAAGCTTGTAAAAGTAACGGTGATACAATATCTTCGAAACAAAGACAATGATTGAAAAGATATGATATTTTAAAAATTGGCTATATCGAAAAGCTAATTGAAAGAAGGACAGACGAAGCTGCCGAACTGCGTTATTTTTGCATGACCCACGAGTTATTTGACATTATTCATTCCGCTCATGTGCGAACTGGACGTAAGAGATTGTGAGGTATCTTTCTTTCAGTTTTTTTTTCACGGACCTAAGATCTACGTTCTACAAGTGCTTTTTATTCATTTTTATTCATTTTAGTTATGGATTCTAAGTTCATAGGTAACATTGTAACACAACACGGCAAATAATTGAGATTTATTTATTCGTAGTAGAATATAGAACGTGTTCTGGCAATCGCAGTTGACCCAAAACGCGTTCTGGGCTACATTGAACAGCCGGAAAGCGATAATTCGGACATTGGCAAAACGGTAGCAGCCAAAACGCGTTTTGACCATATTTTCCGTCCATTGACCGAAATCAGTGTTTGCTCCTAACATATACATAAAATACTCTACAGAACACTTAACAAAAATTACTACTGTGTGTTTTTTAATGAATTTATGGATATGGGATATGGGAGGGATAATGGACTAATTTCATACATACATACATACTATAATCCTCTAAGGTGTAACCTGTAAACTACGAACTTGTTTGTGGTAAAATTCTGACCCCGCACCTAGTGGTACGGTAGTCCGTGGAGGAAATGGCGGAAGACATTACAAGGATAAAGGATTTCCAGATTTTTTGTTAGCACGTATAATGTGTAGGAAATACTGAGTCAAGATATTCGACGCCATTATTCTCTTATAGTAGACCGAAAACCGCTAAACTATTAAAAAGTCCTATCATAAACTTCCTAGTAACTTATTAAGTTCCGCCTATGCGCCCTGTTCCGTGACTTTGGTTCATTTGACATGGAAGCACAGCCAATTTTGTGCCGATTGCGACTGTTTCGTGAGTCCATGATCTGTTATTTAGAAGTTTCGTATTGATTTAAATGGTAAATTCGTTATTGGGTACGGTCATTGATTAGCTTCGCCCAAAGGTCCGTTCCCAAATTATTAAATGCCAAACTTGTAATAAGTTCGTTATTGCGAATTCAAGAACGTTGCATCGCTAGTTTGGTTGACGATAATTGGAGGTAGTTATCAAGTTAATGCAGTTTCGCAGATGCATACTGTATTTCATCAGCGAAATATATTTGTCTGATTATTGTATGCCTTTTAAGTTACAGGCGAATACTAGAGAGGTCAACCAATTACTGCAATACAGTCGGGTCCCCCTATAATAAGCAGTAACATATAATAAAGCAGCATAATAAAAAATAGAGTGAGAAAAATCTATTACTAAAATACTTGATGAAAAAGAAAATAACAATTTCGTATGCTATATTTCAAAAACATTTTCATATTATACTCTCCAAAATACGAAACGTAGGTATAAAAGTTATATTTTTTTTAAATAGAACACCCTGTATATTATTGCATATTTAGATTCCTTTGTAAATTCTAGTGTCACTTTAGGTATCGCACGTGGGAAATAAGTAGAAATAAGAAGAAAAATGAATATCGCAGAAATTATAAAATTTAGAACCACCAACTGCTAAATTGATTTACCTTTGTCAAAACCAGCATGCACTCATGTGGTATTTTATGCTTCCTCATCTTTTCGGACATATGATGCAAATCCTGTATTCTAGAACTCATAGCCATCTGAGATAAATCAAGAGACAGGATGCACAGTTCGTAAACAGTTCAAACAGAACCCGAACACCCTATTTGTAATCTGTATCTGGCAAAACTGTAGCAATCTGCACTGACAGCAGATAAGCACTTCTAACCCTGAAAAGACCTTTTATTACCTCAGGGCTAGCAATGGAGTGCCACCAATCTTTAGCCTATGCTTCGAACAAAAACAATATTGTCCTGAGGTGGGTTAAAGGGCACAACAACAACAAAGGCAACCGTATAGCGGACGGTCTAGCCAGGAAGGCCGCTGACCAAAGAATTTTAGGACTATGTGACCTTTCTGGAATGTCGACAACCACAATTTCGGAAATAGCCAAAAAACACTCCCATGCCCAAATGGTAAAACGATGGGAAGAACTACAAAGATGTCGATTTGCCAAGGAAACCTTTGCAGGGTTTGACGTGGCAATATCCAAGAAGTACTTGGCGATGACCAGACCAAACCTACGTCTCATAGTAGGATTCCTTACTGGCCATTGTCAACTCAGGAGTGTGCGTTCGGCGAGTCTTGGCCTACACCTGCCCACATAAGGGCGATGTCCCCTAGCGACTTGTTCACCTTCCTACAATTGGCAGGATGGACGATAACCTGAGAAAACAACTCCCTGGGAGGATGCACAATGGGCCAGTTGTGGCCTAGGTGCAGTGGGACCACTCACCCTCCCCACTTTACAGATACAGATACCCTATTTGTAATACGCAGTTCTAGGACGGTTAGCAGAGGAATCAGAACAAAACGTATGACTCGCATTTATGAACTACCTGTGTTCCATTCAGTTCATTTTGGTGTCAGCCAGCAACCTCGCCTGTATTACAGATACTTTTTTTTCGCGAGGGAGTCAAAAGCGTAACGTTCGCATCGCTTTGTGTCCAGGCGCACAAACGGACAGAAGCACAACAAAAAGAGCACACGCCGTGTAATAAAGAAGATTAATATGTGAAAAATATTATTTCGTTGTCACTTTGATGGTATATTTGGCGTGATGGAATGGATTTATCTTGCGCGTTATAGTCGGCTGAGTCTGTTCAGACCAAAGCGTACTGGTTTATTTTTCGGAAAAACGAACGATATCAATACTACAGGATGATACGGCGGACTGTTTTCACACTGCATCTAGGTTGGCTAGGTTGAAAGTAAGCCAGATGATTACGCCTGCTTCCACTGTGACGCTATTGTAGTATTATGTCTATTGTGGCTCACTTCTATGCTAGAGTTCGCCGTACAATCCACACCTCTTGATGAAGGCGATGGTCGTGTTGAGCGAAACTTCTTTGAAGTCAGTAGGTTTTAGTTAGGTGAATCCAAAAGTGTGGGACTACACAGTTTATATATACATCTCTAGTAGTCTAAGTTGGCCATCTTTTTAAGGAAAGCCTTAGAAATATTTGAGTTATTAAAATATAATTTTTCTTTGGTAAGCCATCCAGGTCGGTTACCTGGGATCCTCTGGTTAAGCAAAAATCAAGCAAGAACTGCTACTGCGGGTTTATTATTTAGAAAACATAACAACTTCACCGACATTTTTCATATCCTGATAATTTTCTCAGCCTGTTTATATATGGAAAACGATGACAGTCATTGACGCCATGGTTAGGCTGCCTCCTCCGCTTCGACCATATTGTGCTATTGAAGACTCACACTTATTTATAGTTTACCTAACGACCCACATCTTTCGACAAAAGCAATTGTCGTGATGGGTGAAACTTCTTTGAGGTCAGTAGGTTTCAGTTGGGTGAATCCAAAAGTCTAAAATCTAGTTTTTTCCAGTACTGGACAGGAGCACGATATGTACTTCGCTGTTTCGTCTTCCATATAGCAAAAACAACAGTCTTTTGTTTGTTCCCGACCTATCATCCGCATGTGGTTTCTCAGACGACAACGTCCCGTCAACAGACCAACCAGAATGTACAGATCATTCCTGATCCATTCTATGATCCTCGGGAGAGCCTGACTAGAGGGGTATGGTATGAATGCCTTCGAGTGTGGTAGCCCTGGTGTATCTCGCCAGTGCCGAAGTGCTTTCCTCTCTGCCCAATCTGAGACGGTTGCCTTGATAGTGCTTTTCGCAATGTCAGCAAATGGTTCTGGGCCTATGAACACAGATTCGGTTCCTCCCCTTGCGAATGTGTCGGCCAATGCATTGCTTTCCACTCCAAATCAAGTTACTTTATTCCAAGTTCATTGAGAAGATAGATATATGCAGTTCAATAAGAGCCTTAAGTCAACCCTTTTTAGAGGTCAGTGCTTGCTACCTGAAGAGATTTTTGTAGATTTCTCTGGGGCCTTTTGTTCAGCTCCCTAACTTCTAACTCTAGCTAAATGCCTATGGCAATTGGGACATTTTTTCCACCAGTATGTGTTCACACCATCCGGACCGAGAGCTGCGGAACCCTTTGCGCTCTGTTCGTAAATGTCCCTCCAAAAGGCCTCCTCGCGAAGAGCAGCTGGCGGCGGCTCTACGGATGGTAGTGCCTGTTGGAATATCTGTGAAGGTCTTTCATACAACATTCTGTTCTCCTTCAGACCTCTTGCTAGCCACCAGCATCGCTTAGCAGCAATCAGCATCCATATCCTCTCAATACAATATTGCTCGATAACAATCAGTACCACCTGACTGAGTGTATAATGGTCCCAACAACTAGCCTACAGGCTATTTGGCGCATTTGTCACATTGGCGAGCCAATTAGATTTTCGCTTCCATTTGGCGTACCCGTCTCTATGCTCTCTGAATAGAAGAGTCTCACTCTCTCACTCTCTCCTGTCTAGCTAGCCTTAGATGTTCCAAATGTCAGAGATCTCCGATGGACGTTCAATCACAGCCTCATCCTCTCTCTTCAAATCTGTTAGCCTGAAGGACCTCTTGTAGTTATGCAGGGCCCTTCGGTCTCTGAAATCTCCAGGTGAGGCGACTTCTTTGACTTCCCTCTCAGCGGATCTTATCGGCAACCTGTCAGCCTGGTTAGCGGGCCTTTCGTCTACCAAAGACGCAGGATGAGCAGGATCACGAACAGATCCCTGCCACCGGAGATACGATGCTTAATCTAGCTAATTCTAAAAAGCAAGCGCGTTATGCCCTAGGTCCTTCGGCGCGGACTACTGCTCTCGTAGAAGCTCAGCAGGTCATCCTTGAGTTTCGTTGTCCATCTAAAATGGTCCATGTCATAGCGATAGTCGTCAACAGGGCAATCCAAGGTACCACCACAACATAGTAAACAACCAGCACAATATCTCTGAGGATTTCCTATATAAAAGTGGTTCCCACAAAATTTGACATTGGGATGATTTATGGATGATTTTACGGCTGTGAAGTTTGGGTAGAGATGCGAAAATGAAAATACCGAAAATGAAAATACCAACTCGATATTTTAGACAAATAGACGCGTTTGGTTCGTACAGAGTTTTGTGCAATTGATTATACCCCTCAATAATAATTATATAATCATTTTCGATACCGATACCCTTACAAAAGTATCGATACCAGCTAGGAATTGCCCAAAAAGTATCTAAGATAAAAATACTCGATATTAGTGCAGAAGTACAAGTATCGAAGTATCGCTAGCATCCCTACAAAAAAATCAACCAAAAGTGGGGACGCGCGTGTATTGCCACCAACCTGAGTTATTGTGCTGGTTCTTTACTATGCTGTGGTACCACCTCTTGCCCAGTGTCGACTTCCAAAACCGGCTCGGTGAAGATGCTTTTCCTCCGGGGTGGTCGAATACGAAGACAGAGCCCGTCAGGTGGTTAACCTTAGGGCCCTAGCCGATATTTCTGGAGGCAGCCATCCAAATTGCCTCCTGAAGATGCACCTGCCCGGTGGTTTGCATCCTTAGGCTTCAGTATAGCACCACGCACCGGATATAGCCTTTTGATTTTGGGCAACTTTCTGTGAGGAATGGCACATTGCCGTACCATCTAAAGTATATTAGAAGTTCACCCTGTACAATTTGAACAGGGAATCGCCTGGTATAGATTATGACACAGCCAGCTGGTTTCACGTTTTGGAAGCTTTGTAGGCAATCAAATTACACGAAACAAAACGGGGCATGTTCGAAATATCGGCGGTGCAAAGGCTAATCTCATTTTTGGACGCGAAATAATATTTTGATAATCATAGAGGGCTGGTGCGCTCAGTTACATAACCAAAAACAATTTTCGAAATTGAGTTCTCAAACATAAGCCTACTACATAGTGATTCACCGCTTTGAGCAACGTTTATACACTGTAGCGTTTTGGTCATTTATCTGCCGCTAATAGGTATGGAAACATGACGATATAAAAAAACTGCGCTTAACAATTCAGTGGTGCCCTTGTGGGGTATCCTATAATACATCAACGCCTAGTACGGGCGTCATATTTATGGAGGGGGAAATGCTCGATTGTACTGTCTACAGATTGGAGTAGCATTTGTGTAGCTGTGGATTAGGTTACGTCTTTGTGGGTTAGCAGAAGCAGTTGAAGTTTCTCTGGGGTTGTCACACCCTTTTGATGTAGAACAACAGCAGGTATGTGTAGTGAAGGGACAAAGATGATGATTTTATAAATCTACATAAATCAGTGGCGGCTCGTGTCAACTTAGAGAGGTAGTGCCAGAATGGCAACCAAAATTTTAAACCGATATAAAATTGAAAAAAAAACGTATAACTAGCCGATAAGCCGAATGCAACTGAGTCTTTATGTACGACTTACTAAGCATCGATAAACTGAAAATATTATTCATATGCCCTCTAGATTTTTCATGGGTCTTCATTTTCTCCTATATATGAATAGGATCATCCGTACTTTTTTCGCCTCCATAAGAACACACACAAAACAGTTTGTTAACTTCTTCACAGTTACTTATTCAATCGTGTTTATCATAAATAGTTTTACTAAATTTACGTCAACCCGATTTCTGTCCACCAATAAGTTTTTCAATTTTTAAATCAGGAGTTGGACGTCCTAATTGAGGTTTTGAATAAAGAAAAAAATATATTTTTTTTGTGATAAATCGAAAGATCATATATAAGTTTTATAACAAAACCGTTTTTGTTTTCTTTTTTTTCGCGATAATTCAAATGTTATATCAAAATAAAAATGGGTTTTTGAATCGAGTACCGAAAACACGCCGACGGCTCCCGAACCCGTGTGACGTAATGATGGCGGTTAAGATGCTCCTTTGACCAACGACATCCTACATCGATACTAGATTCTAGATTCCGAGCCAAACGTGAAAATACTTGCTAGTAACTAGTGTATATCTGTTGCAATATAGCTGATGAATGAAGTTTGCATCTCAGGACGACCTCTACGATCGAAATAAATATCTTTTTGAATGTTTGAAATCAGATTACAGATTCCAGTAAGTAAGTAAGTACCTAATCAAATATGTCTTATTGAAACTTTCTGGTGCATGTTCGGCTGGCCTAGTGGTTAGAGTATTGGCTAATGAATCTGTTGGTCTGGGTTCAAAGCTCAGCCTGTCCAATTTTTTTTTTACTTTTTTTTATCAAATAATTCATTCATGTGCTTTTTGCACTTGTTATGTAAATTTCTTTCTACGATCAACATAAATATGTTTTTGAAACAAATTCTATCAGACATACTACTTGCACTGCATAGTGCAAACACTAAGTACAGGACGCGGTGGACAATTTAAAAAATTAGTTCAAATGGTGTTTGTCCGTCAATATCAACCGCCAATATTTTTTTTAAATGCAATAGTTGGTTAATAAAACAAAATCCATTAATTTCTTAAGTTTTTAATATAAACATAAATAAAACTCGTAATCACAACAGTCTTCTGTTTATCACTTGGTATTTTTATTTATTTAACTTTGAGCAACGAAGCTTAATAATTAAATTTTCATAAAAATTTAACAAACAAAAATATATAAACGCAATGCAAACAAACAAAACTTATTCTTCTATGAGTTTCAATGTTATAATTATCTTTACTGTACGTAGATGCTTTTCCGTTAAAATATTTATTAGTAATTTCAACTTATATGAAATGAATCCAATTTTTTTTAATAAATTATTAATATGTACATCCCAACGTAAGTGTGAGTCTAAATACATTCCTACATACTTTATACTTTTTTCTATGTTCGGGACTAAACAATATAGTTTTATTTTTGTTTACTTGAAGTGCTAGCTCTTATGTAAAATAATTATACTTATAGTTTATTTATCGTATAAGTATTTATTATCAATAATAATATTAAATAATAAAATAATTATTTTAAGTTTTGGTCAAGAAGATAATTATAACATTGAAACTCATAGAAAAATAAGTTTTGTTCGTTTGCATTGCATTTCTATATTTTTATTTGTTAAATTTTTATGAAAATTTAATTATTAAGCTTCATTGCTCAAAGTTAAATAAATAAAGATACCAAGTGATAAACAGAAGACTGTTGTGATTACGAGTTTGACTTACTTTATGTTTATATTAAAAACTTAAAAACTGAATGGATTTTGTTTTATTAACCAACTATTACATTTAAAAAAAATATTGGCGGTTGACATTGACGGACAAACGCCATTTGAACTGATTTTTTGAATTGTCCACCGCGTCCTGTACTTAGTTTTTGCACTATGCAGTGCAAGTGATATGTCCGATAGAATTTGTTTCAAAAACATATTTAAGTTGATCGTAGAAAAAAATGTACATAACAAGTGCAAAAAGCACATGAATGAATTATTTGATAAAAAAAAATAAAAAAAAAATTGGACAGGCTGAGCTTTGAACCCAGACCAACGGATCCATTAGCCAATACTCTAACCACTAGGCCAGCCGAACATGCACCAGATAGTTTCAATAAGACATATTTGATTAGGTACTTACTTACTAGAATCTGTAATCTGATTTCAAACATTCAAAAAGATATTTATTTCGATCGTAGAGGTCGTCTTGAGCTGCAAACTTCATTCATCGGCTATATTGCAACACATATACACTAGTTACTAGCAAGTACTTTCACGTTTGGCAGGGAATCTAGAATCTAGTATCGATGTAGGATGTCGTTGGTCAAAGGAGCATCTTAACCGCCATCATTACGTCACACGGGTTCGGGAGCCGTCGGCGTGTTTTCGGTACTCGATTCAAAAACCCATTTTTATTTTGATATAACTTTTGAATTATTGCGAAAAAAAAGAAAACAAAAACAGTTTTATTATAAAACTTATATATGACCTCTCGATTTGTGACAAAAAAAAAATTGATTCAAAACCTCAATTCCTTACTCTGCAGTTTTTCTTCCAGCGGAAGATTACTAATTGGGGTTATTGATGCGCCAATTTTATTTATTTTCGCTCCAATGATGAATTTTTAATTAAACGCAAAAGAGATACCGATCCGAAAACAGCGCACTACTCACTCAAACTAATAAGATTTAAATTCCAAATCTTTAGCGAGAAAAGCCGACATCAGCTTCAAACAGAAACAAATCGAAACTGCTAAAATAAGACAAAAATAGTGAACTATGAAAGGAAATATGGCTAATGTGCCTGGCACGATCTACTTCGGATTTTCGTATTCTAAAAAATATATCCAAGCGTCCAGCATAGCGTTATCTCCGTCACTCATAAGCGTTTATGATAAGATTTCTCTCACTCAGTTTGTACCTTAAAAGGAACGGCACGGTAGGCTGTTGCCATCTCGCCCGTCACGTCGCGTGTCATGCCAGCTCTCATCGTGTGAGTTGCCACGATGTCACGTGTTGCCTGGTGCAACCATTTGTGCGCTGAGGCGCTATTTTCATTTCATATAAAACAGAAAAAGTCGTTGGAAACTAACATAGAATGAGACAAGTTTAAGAGATAGATAAATATGTTTTTGTCGAAAATTAAGGTAGTGCCATAGCACTGTGGCACTACCTCACCAGCCGCCACTGACATAAATATGTCCTCCTATGTAACTACTTGAAATAAAATAAATCTTAATGGTTTAGAGGATGACAGGTACTGATCCAGAACAGTTGAGAAAATGATACGATTAGTTAGCAACAGATAACAAAGAAGAAGTTTATGCAGAAGATGATGACCACGACAGTGAGGTTGCAATGAATGAACATCGTACCGTATAGAACAGGAAGGAGCGTCTGGTGAAAATACAGATGGAATAGAAATTTCGGATAATGACTATAGAAGAATTTCAGTGTATACAAAAAAATGACACAGAAAAACGATCCTCCGCTTTCAGTTTCTCGAAATAAGCACCGTATTTTCAATGTACAGTTAAAACTTGCGGTTACGTAGCTGACAGTTATTAATAACTAACAGCTATACTGCCTGTTGGTTTCGAAACCATAGAGATATTCGCGGATACGTCCCGAACTGGTTCTGGACTAGTTCCGATGAAAAGGTGAATGCTCAGTATGATTATGGGCTTATGCGGTATGTAAATCCTTATCTAAACTGACTCTGTGATGTAAACTGAATAAGTTTACATACAAGAGT
This sequence comes from Callosobruchus maculatus, assembly GCA_951848785.1. Taxonomy (NCBI): domain Eukaryota; kingdom Metazoa; phylum Arthropoda; class Insecta; order Coleoptera; family Chrysomelidae; genus Callosobruchus; species Callosobruchus maculatus. Next base: position 18,032,058 of record CATOUR010000041.1, on the reverse strand, counting down.
TACATACCGCGCACGCCCGTAATCATACACCTTTTTATCCGAACTAGTCCCGAACCAGTTCGGGACGTATCCGCGAAAATCTCTCGTGTTTCGTAGCTGTCAGATGCTATTATATGCCGGTAGGCTAGTAGTGTTTGTTGAAATTAAATTTACTGACTCGCTCTTGTGATTTTTTTAGAATTTCGTATCTAGGTTAGGTTAGGTTAGGTTAGGTTGAAAGTGAGTGGGGCAGAGCTGCCTCCTTCCACTGCGACTCAATTGTGTCCATTGTGGCTCACCCCTTTTTTAGAGTTCACCGTACAGTCCGCTCCTTTTTACGAAGGCGATCAACGTGAAGGGTGAAACTTCCCTGAAGTCATGAGGTTCCAGTTGGGCAAATCCGAATGCCTGGAACCTAGCATTATCCAGTACTGGAAAGGAGCAAAGAATATGCTCCGTTGTTTCGTCCTCGACGTAGCAGAAGCGACAGTCTGAAGTATGTTCAAGACCCAACATCCGCATATGGTACCTTAGACGACCATGTTCCGTTAGCAGACCGACCAGAATGCGGAGGTCGTACCTATTTACATTCCATGATCATCAGGGGGGCCTGACTCGAGGGGTATCTTATAAACGCCTTCGAGTGCAGTAGCCCTGGTTTATCTCGCCAGTTCAGGAGTGCTTTCCTCACTGCACAGTCCGAGATGGTCTTTTTAGCGGTGCTTTCTGCAATTTCCGCGAGTGGATCTGGTCCTATGAACACAGATTCAGTTCCTCCTTTTGCTAGCGCGTCGGCCAATTCATTGCCTTCCACTCCGCTGTGACCCGGAACCCAAATCAAGGTTACCCTGTTTCCTGTTCCGAGTTTGTTGAGGAGGTGCATGCAGTTCCAAATTTTCGTATCTAGCTGGAACTACGAAATCAGTAGGGCTGAGTTTCTTAGACCTGCAGACTACAAACAGTACGGTATATGATCATGTTTATCTTACAATGACCTACGATAGATTCAAATTTATACGCGGCTGTATAAGAGTTGGCAGTATCCGAGAACGTCGGCAACTAGATAAAGTATTTATCTAACTGTTGTTGAGCAACTCATAACCTTTAGATGAAGATGACCTTATAGGGAATGTTCAATACTATTTAAGCAAGATGTTTAAGCAAAAATCTATATCTATCTATCTATAAATACCTAAACAGCAACAAAAAAAGTTCAAACGAAGACTGAGTGGTACATTTTAAAGTAGTATACATGCTTCCGAAACGTTTTTCTGTACTACAACTTTTAAAACTCGGCTCCAACTTTTTGAAAAAGCATCCAATAGTTGCTTTTACACAAATTAAGCCCTTATTTTATTCAAAATCTTGCAGCACCTTTGATTTTATACACCAACCTATGTTTTTCGTAAAGTCTAACAAAATAAAGGTCAAAAGAGAACTGAGTGGTATTTTTGAAAGCACTATAGAGTCTATCGTACCATGCTTTCAAAACATTTTTTGTTAGTACTACAACCCTTAAAAGTCGCCTCCAATTTCTTTTTCAAATAGCATCCCATAGTTGTTCCTACACAAATTAGTTAGGTATATTTTATTCAAAATCTTGCTGTACCCCTGACTTTATACACAAACCTATTTTTTTCGTACGAGTTTGTTTGTTTTTCATAAGTATAAGATAAACAAAATAAGGATTTGTTTGAGGCGTGATGTTTTCGTAACAAAAACAGATAAAAAAAACTAAGATTGCCTTAGCTACCATATAGGCTGGATAAATCAAGTGTACTTTGTTCACTTCTCTGGTGAATAACTGTGGCTACACAAAGCTGGATAGGCAATTTTGCCTATAGCCCAGTGTCTCTACTGGTCATTTTTTAAAAGATAAACGAAATTAGAGATCGGAAATTTAAATTTATACAATAACAGTTTAAATCATATTTAACTAGTGTGTACTAATTTCCAACTACCTTGTACGTAAGCACGTATTGCATACATCGTTGCACTGATCTAAGACAAGGAGTTGGTGACCATATTTTGTATTATATTTTCAAGATATTAAGTTTGTTTGTAACCTGTATTCACCTTGGACTTGATATGTATCTGCATGTAGTTAATAAGTCTTTCTTCCTTTCTAAATCTTTCTCTCGTCTCAGGGTACTCAATGATCTGTCATACCATCCTTTCGAAAATCATGTTTTTACTTCAACCTCTGATACTCGTCCTCAACTTTTTCTTTCAAAAATAGCATCCCACAAGATGAATAAAATAAGGATTTGTTTGGGGCGTAATATTTTCGTATTGAAAATGGTTATTAAAATAAAGACACTTTTTTGATAATTCATTCAGTATCCCTTAAATGTAACATCAACAGTATCACAAGGTTCTAAATAAAATAGGGACATCATTTTATAATGGAGAACCTACACACATAAAAATAATTTCTTAGATGAAGAACAGATGCTTTAATTCAAGTATACCATAGCTTCCTATATGCGCAAAGTTATGCTAATCTTAAAGTGAGAATACGATATCTTTGACCATATAAAGGTTAGATCGAGGAAATATGTTCAATGCAAAACTGGAAAATTCTTGAAAGTAAGAATACCAAAATCTTAAATCAAGCATATGGTAATCTTGACCGAAGCATTTCATAACCTTGACTGAAGCATTTTATAATCTTAACTGGAGCATTTCATAAACTTGACGCAAGTATCTCAACTTTATTCTAAAATTGTGATATCTTGGATGAGGAATCTAGTAGTATTGATTTGAGCATTGAAACTCTTCTATGAGCATGTAGAAATTTTTCTCGTCTATGTCATTATCTGCAAGAAAATTTTTTAAACCACATTTAACATACAAGCTGGTAGGAACACCAGAGTCAGGTCTTCGCACCGCATCCCCATTTTTTTAATAGCTCATTCATGATTGGATAGATCCAGTGATAAGGAAACTGACGGGAACTGGGACGCGACTCAAATGGCGGTGGACCAGCATTACCGGCAGATTCGTTGACCGGTGGTTGACGGTGGTATCACGGGTATCACGTGGCAATGGCAATTTATTTAACAGTTTGACTAGATACTCTATTATGTGCTATTATGCAGGATCCAGGATGCAGGTATTACGCTACGGTGCTAAATACGGCGACGAATGCGACAATCCAAAAACAGATAATGACGACGCGGACACGGACGCGGACGGGCAACAGGCTGTTGAGTAGAGAGGGTGGAGGGGTTAGAGTTGACACGTAACACGCTGCGCGCCTGCGCACTCCGACGTTGACTTGATACAAATATAGAGTGTGCTTATAAAACAGCGTTCATTTTCAGACCAAGATTATCATATTGTAAACGAAGGTGCGCATTTGCAAGCTGTCTATATTCTTGATAGAAGTAAACTGGACACCGCTGGAAAAAATAACAATCTTCATATAAAATTATGAAATATTTATTATTAAATTACCATAGTCTTGGTTGCAAAGAAAATTATATTTTCTTTTGGAGCATGTTTCTTTAAAAGTAAGTAAGAGTATATAAATCAAAAATATATTATTCTTGATACAAATTTTCTATAATTTTCTCATCAAATATTACTTCTTAGAGTGCGAACAGATATTCTTGTTGTGAGTATGTATTTAAAAGAATATCGTAATTCTTGACTTGAGAATTTCTTTTTATGTGTGTATGGGGTGTTATTTTATTTATTTGTTATTTATTTATTCATTTTAAAAGCTACATGAATAAATGAAGATCATTCACAGAAGGCACTGCCTTGTGTGTGAACATTCCTCGGTATAGAATAACTAGAATTCAAGTTCACATGCTCCTACATCTCGTGCACTCACTAACTTGTAGACCTTTACATGATTAGTCATCTTTTGGTTCCTCCTCATCCTGCTGTTTCTACCATTTGGACCAGTAAAACTCCCATCTCTTGTGCAGTCAATCATCAGCCATATTAATTTTCCTAAGCTTTGTTCAGGATAACTTCACAAATAAATTTTGAATTACTACCTCGTGTCATGTCATGTTGACATTTTTTAACCTCGTATTTGAAAACAAAAAGTTGGGAGTTAATTTTTGGAGATAATTTAATGCACGGTATGATAGACTCTATAGTACCCTCAAAATTACAAGTCAGTTTTTGCCTGAACCATTTTTCGTTACGAAAATGTCACGCGTCAAGGAAATTCTGGGATACCCGGTATATACTATGTATCAATAGAAACTCAAAAATTACTGTCTCGGAATGCCTAGAAGTTAGTGCAAACTAATATAGATTTGAAATCCGTAGAATTGCAGTTATCTCCAGGTATAGCTCTTCCTCCTTAAGTATGATCACAAGCTTTGCAAGCCCAAACTTGCGGTGAAATTATCGGATGGAATTCCCTCGCGAGCTTCACCGACCCACAGCAACGATCTCTAAATATCATAGTTTCACTCGCGCTACTAAATTCAGTAATTCGCATTTCCATACCAGTACCTTATAACATCTCAGGCCGCCATTTGCATTTCAATCCTCATCAATAGCGCGGTCTAGCGCGTATATCGAGTCATTATGCATATGGGCCTTATTGCGAATTCAAAATGAATACCTTGTACGAGGGGTTGAACATTTTTTTCTTATTTGCAGGAAAATAGCTCGTTCAATAATTCAATTATTGTAGAGTTACGTGGTATCCATTAATGTCCAATTTTCTCCATATTTTTTACTTTTGTAGAGTAAATGAAGTTTGTTTATACTCGTAAAACAAAATTAGGAACTAAAGAAAAAAATAGAAAGAAAAGTCTCACTTAAGTATGCTTTTAAAATATTTTTAAACACCTGCGATTTGCGTGTTAATAACAAAATATGACATTAGAAAAACCAAAGGGTCTAGAGTCGAGTAGAGATTTCAGAAAGAGCGATCTAAGCAGATTCTCAAATGACACCGCCGAAAAAAAGGCTCTTTCAGGTTCCATACTCGCAGTTAGATGCGCAGGAGGTTTTTTGTGAGATTAACCTCTGGATTAACCCCAATAATGTTTTACTCTAATATTAGTAACAAAAATGATGAAAATGCAACAATATAGAAAATAAAAATACGTTTTCATAAAAAACAAAAAAAAAACATGTTCTTACTATTGAAAAGTGAAGATCAAATCAAATCAACTTTGGTTATAGAATATAAAATCTGCATAGCTAAAAACAAAAATAGAAAATATAGTGACAACTAAAAGTGTAAAGATATTTTTAAGCACTTGCGATTTGCTTGGTAATACTAAAATATGACCTTAGGAAAACCAAGTAGTCGGAACACTGCAGTCTAGTTTTTTAAGCGTGATCTAAGTTGTTCACAAATGAAACAGCTAAATAAAAAGCTCTTTCAGCACGGGTGCTGTCCATACTCGTAGGTGGTTAGGGACGAGCTTCTTTTGCTCGCGAAATTTTACGCCACTATGGGGACCCCGGGTAATTAATAAGAGATGGGAGCCCTAATTTGATTACGCCACTGTCCGAGCAAAGCTAAAATAATACATGAATGAAAAGAGGAATACAGCAGACTGAAATTTCATCACTTAAAAAATCCAGATTATTGGGATCCCGTTTCATTTATTCCCAGATTTTCGGCAAAAAACCTCCAGGACCCCGGGATATCATGTCCCGGGATCCCGAATTGGAAACCCTAGTATTCAACATTATCTGACATCCTCGGCTAGAATATTACAGAGGAGGGAAATACCAGAAGGAACACTTTGAGCATTATCTTTGATGTTCCGACAAATTGACCGTTGATCGTGGGACCTCTAGGTTGGATATCTTGTTGCCAAACTGGCAATATTCTAAGAGATTTTACGTAAATGTGATCTTACATTCGCTCATTCACTGACTAGCATAACCTCACTTTTTCTTAGACAAAATAAAATGGTGCTGCGACGGCGACGCCAACTCGCTGATTATCAATGTTAGTACTATCCAATGCAATGTTGCCATATTGCGTCCTTTTATCATATTGAAGAATGACAGACTTTTGTGTGGAAGGGGAAACCTCGACAGTGAAGTCTATTAAAAGTGAAATATAATTACAGGAAAGTGATTTCAATACATTTCCAGCGCGATATGTTTTGCTCGATAACAAAGTCTTGCTTAATCTTAATTGTGTGGTAATCTGCGTGATTTCCGTAACGACAGCAATACGTGGCAAAACCGACTCCTGGATCTTCAAATTGGATATTTTGCTCTATTTTAGTCTTCGTTTCCTTGTCTGAGTGTTCGCTCTGGTGTTTCTCTCATCTGTGAAAATATCATCTTATTCCGGGGATTGTAATATACAGGGTGGCCTAATAGTGAGTTGGCGGAAGACTGTGAGCTTACAAAACATATTTTAGGAATCTGTTACTTGATTATGGTAGGGACCCTTGAGGGCTATGACCTAAAAATATTTTCACTTAAATTTTGAAGTTTGTGTACATGAAACTTACATTTTTTTGAATGGAACTCCTTGTTATATTTTTTGCATATTCGGATTCCTTGATGAATTCAAGTGTGACTTTATGTATCATACATGGAGCTTTAAATGAACCGTTTAGCACTATTTTTGGTATAAGTGAGTATCAGAAAAAATGAATACCGCAGCGATTATAAAACTCAGATGGCCGTAAATTTGCGGTCAACTAAGCATAAAGTGCGTCACCTTAGGTCAGACAGCTAAATTTGAAATATTTTTCAGCTTGCAGAAATCAGTAGATTAATTAAGGAAACTTCAATCACAGATAACTTGATTTTTTCAAATGGGAATGCCTATTTTGGTTTACAGAATCAAATGTAAAATTTTATTACCTTTCCAGCGATATAGGATTCTCAGTATCAGTCTTTTTTGGTTTTCATTTTATTTCAAATTTTCAGACAAATCGGTGTTTTTCCTGTGTGTGAGCAACCTAGTAGGCCATGAAAAATAAACAAATGCCCGTTAAGATGGAAGAAACCAACTAACTTGGAAGGAAGATACAAACAAACTAGAGCAACGAGGCTAAGTTATGGAAATTCCTTACAACACATGAGCTCTAACCAGAAACAATAGCGGTAGCAAGAATGCCTCGGGGCTTCAGAAGTCCTTCGGCAGGTAGCTATAGCTGGCCTCCGTGGCGACGTCAACTGTCATCTCCAAAAAGGAGATCTGTTGGCCGAAGCCACAAATGGCTGGCTCTTGTCGGTAGCTTCTGGCTGTGTGTGTGTGTGTGTATTTTTCCATCCTTGACTCCTCAGTTTACAGCCGAAACCAAATGTTATGTTATGTGACCTCATCTAGATGTGGGCATATGACATCCATTTGGGCCTGATGAAGCCAATTAGCAGAAATGCGTATCGCTCGGGTTACCATCCTTCATTTTTTCTGCTTCTCGACCTTTTCCTGTTTGCGGGCATCCCCAAGATTTTCTATCTCTTTACATCTTGTGATCCGCACGACTACCATCCTATATGTGAAAAGTAATTGTCACACTTACAACATAGGAGACCCTCGTATGGGCCTTATTGCAAATTCAAAATGAATACCGCATAACCTTGTTTTCTTTTCGATTTCAGCGCCAGAGCAATGCGTTTAATGCGAAAATTATGCGCTTTGCTTCGGATAAGTGCGAAGCGATAAATTTCCATAAAGATTAGCCGTGTGAGGCGATTATGTATAACTAGTATCTCCGAGTAGGCTATAAATTAGGGTGGCATTGAATCGCTGAAATACGATGACTGCGTAATTTTATAGCTGCTTGATAAAAATGTGAAGCATGTTAAGGGAGATCGATTTTCTCGAATTTTCTGCTAAGATGCGCGCACATAGTAACACGTTTATCCATAAATTAGCCTTTAGTACCCCCGCCTCCCCTCCAAAAACTCCTAAAGAATTTTCATGCAGCGATCAGAATATGATATGGTGAATCCAATATCGATGAGTTTAACTTGCTCGGTAGAAATGAAACCTGTAATAACATAAGGAATAGTTTGCTGTTAGAAGTACCTATACATAAAATGGCCACAAAACAAATAAGCCAAAACTAGGTGCTATTACAATAATTCATAATAAATTGCCTCAATTCGTAAAAGCTATGCAACTACGGTACTTTAAGGGGAGGTTATACAGTACAAGGTTAAGCTTCGGTTAAAAGTAAGCCGCCGTTAAACCACGGAAGTTGGAAAACGTCGATTGTACAATGGTTGCTTGTCACTTTATGAGGTTATATTTTTGGAAATATTTGTGTCTAACTTAAAGTACAGAGTAAATAGAACAACAGAAACAAACCAGCAGGCGTATTACGTACCTTGCGGATGGCAAGCGAGAGGCATTAGGGCTGTTTTTACAGCAATCACAAACTAGTCAGCGTCAATTTGATTGGCCAGTACTAGTCAGAAATAGTTTGACAACTGCAATGGCGAATACTGATTGGCTCTGACTGGTTTGCGATTCTCTGTACGAACAGACCTATATACTGCTGTCAAAACCGCAACGGACAATAACTGACAACAACATAACCTACAACGTGCTAAACCGCCAGCGAATGAAACAAAGCGTTAGTTCTGTCATCTGCTACCCAATCGCTAGAAGCGCTAATCTCAATGGGTGCATTCAGCAGACTCAACAGTTGTGGATCAGCTAGCAAATTTTCTACTGAACGCGTGCGCTACCTTGCAGCTACCGCTCCAGCGGTCGCCATTTTTTGCAGCGATAGAAAAGTACGCTCACTTGGAACGGAGCGGAATAAGCTATACTTCTGGCCTTGTGGGTGTCACATGTTATGACACTTGTGTTATAGGTTATGTCGTCATATTTAAAAAAAAGTCCACACTACTTTACACAGTCCAAAGCTCTGATACAATTTGACATATATTTTTATTTTTAATAACCTCAAATATGACCACTCATTTAACACTTCACTGACAACTGAGAGTCGACACAAACTATTCGTGATATCTCAGAGCGCACAAACAATTCTTTTCAGCAGAATGCCAACTGTTGAGCTGTAGCGGCTACAAGAGTAGCGGCTCCCCATCTTTCTGCTGAATGCAGCCATTGCGAGAAGTGCCAGCAGACGACCAGCAAGCGATAGCGTTCTGTAATATGGAATTTTTTGATGGTCGGGTTGCTGTCGCGTCACTCATGCTCAACACCTGCTTCATGACCGCTGTCGTGGACTTTTACATAAGGAGGCCACAGGAAAGGTTATTTTTCAGGTAACTATGACAGTGCGCATTGCTTTAGTGCAAACTGTAGTGAATTTGATTACGACTCGTATCCGTAAAAAGGATTCTGACCGTCACTGTCGGTGTCAAATATTTAGTAATAAGACCATGGCTTACGATCAAACATCAAACATTATATTTGAAAAAATCGATGCTTTGATGTTTGAATGTAGATATTACTGAATATAAGACTCAACTAAATATCTGTCGCTAACCTCACCACCTTCCCCAATAAATGAAGCTTCATAGTTTTTTCAAGTAAGTTAGGGTCATAATTTCACCTAGTAGCTTAAAACAGCAGTATATATGTAAATTTCGTTAAAAGTTCACTCGCTAAGGTACGCGAGATTTTTTTTTCTAAATTTAGGTATATCCAAAGTAACCTTGATGCGCTGCCAACCCATGAAATCGAATTTAAAAGAAGTAAACAAAAATGTTGTTAGTCTAAACCATCCTGCTTAATGATGGTTGTTTGTGTCACAGGATGTGCCAGATCTCATCTGGATAAAGGCATTGCATGTTCCTTATAAACCAGTGCATAATGTAAATATTAAAGCTATTTTGAGATACATTGGAGTCATTGCTGTAATAGTAACGCGGTCGAAGGAAGATGTGAGGTAGATCCCAAAATAGCCCACTGCCTTAAAGTAGGGTACTGATCCAATGTTTTGTTTTATAGGAAATGGAAAAAAGCTGATACTAATCCTATCAAAACTATGCCATCATAGCATATATCATTTAAACAATTCAAGAATATTCTCATTTGGGGCGGTGGTTCAGTAATATGTCGTACAACCAATTATTTTTCACAAAACGTGACAACGTCGCATCCACCGACGGCCGACGTTGGGCGAACAGGTATAAACAACAGATAATGGCAGAGCTTTGATTTGGTTTGATTATTTCTTGGTTATTGGACGATTTTCGAGAGAGTTTTGTATTTTTTTATTTAAACAAGTAACTGCATCAACCGCAAGGGGTTATTAGCGGTATAACAATACACGAATATTGTATGCGATAATACAGTCCAATATGTTTCACAAAAGAAATAATATTTATAAAGTCTTAAGCTAGTGCTTGTCGAAGGTCCAGAGGACACTCGATGATTATGTGTCTTACGGTAGGTGCTGTGTTACACGTTGGACATGATGGTGCCACGCTTCTTGTAAACAGGCGCGCGTGGGTTAAGCTCGAGTGCCCGATACGGAGCCGAGAGATTACCACTTGATCCCTTCTTTTCTTCGGCAGTTCCAGTCTGGTACGGATGTCTGGCTGGATTGCGTACATCTTACTGTCGCTGCTCCATAATCTTTGATCAAGCAAATGATTTATGAAAAGGGGCTTGAGGTCACAGTGGGATACTTGAGTGAAAGGCAGTTTCATCAGTGATTTCTTTCGCAGCAGCTTCGTCGGCTTTTTCATTTCCTGCTATGCCACACTGCGATGGCACCCAAAGAAACTTTATCGTTTTGCCGAGGTTATGTAAGTGGTTCAGTCATTCCTGGTTTGTTTCAGGATTTCGTTGACAGGATATAGTCGCTTCAGGCTCTCTAGTGCACTTAATAAATCCGAAACGATCATAATTTGCCGATCCTCTAATACAGTCGCGTACCTCAGTGCTTCTTTGATGGCAGTGATCTCTCCGGTGTATATACTGGAATGGTCAGGAAGCTTTATTAGCTGGTTGTAGTTCATACTGACTACTGCCACACCTACTCCTGTTTCAGACTTTGATGCATCAGTGAAGATCAGTTTTGGATTTTATCAGTGCATAAGTGACTATTTTATATAATTCCACATCATAAAGGTGAAGTGGTGTACTATTTGCAAGAGACGATTTGAATGTGATGAGTACATATTTCATCATCGGTAAGAGTGTAAACACATGGTAGATAATAATAACAAAATCCTGCAAACAACCACACAAAATAGTGTGAGACTGCCACAATACCCTAAAGGTACTGGCGAAGATCAACAGGGTAACATTATCTTGGGTGCGTAGTCATAGGAGTGGATGGTAATGAGAGGGCCGCCAGGTGTGCCAAGGAAGGCGCAGAACTCCCTCTCCAGAATCAGCATGTGGTCTATCATACAACATGGTTAGGACCGCTGTTACCAGTTGGGTGTCAAATGAACACCAGAAACGCTGGGACAGAATGGTGGGGATTGATTAGTCCAAAAGGATGCTGAGCGGACCCTCACGTTAAAATACCGCAGACGCTCTCAGACCGAGCAGGAAGGAACTACAAAAGGTGGATGAATTTATAACTGGCCATTGGACGTATAATGCACACCTGCAAAAGCTGGGGATTGAAGTCATCATCATCCTAGTCACAATGTCTTAACAGACATGTTGTGAACTCGTAAAATGCACTTACTCATTTTACGAGTTTCTCTTGGGATATCTTTAAGATCTTTACTGCAGTAGTTTCCCATTTGCTTTCTGCATCCTCATGCCGTTGATCAGATGGTATATACTGGTTCATCCGCCTTTAGGGGCAATTCCTCACCCCAAGGACAAGAATGTGTCCTGACTCTTCTCAACTCGTCCACCCAAACCTGTTGGTTGAGGAGAGGTTACTGCTTATACCGACAGTAGTTCGGTTCCTTTTAGTCGACTTTTACGACACGTAGGATATACGATGGGAGATATTCTAACCCGCCCCCACAGGTGGCCCACAGGGGGGGCGGGTTAGAAGTGGCAAACCCATTATGCAGGAAGTGCGGTGAGGCATAGGAAATAGCTAAGCATGTTATCTTCGACTGTTCTGTCTTGAGAGAAAGCAGGAACTACTAGCTAAATGTCTGCCAGAAGGGAAGACAGGAGAGCATAGTTCAATGAATCTCAAAGTTCGCAAATAATTTACAATGGGACTCTGTTTGATACCTTTCTCTGGGGGCGCACAATAAACCTTGAGGCTGCGCGGCAACTATTAGGGCAACTGAACCCTTACTCACTCACAAAAAAAAAATGACATGCATGTTAGAGCATGGTCTTTGCTTCACCTAACCTATCCCAATTTGTTGTTGTCAACCGGTGCTGCCAAATCTCTGCGCTCCAGTTCTACCCCTGGGATCGGTTTTACTCATTTTGTTACAGTACTGTCATCCGCAAAACCAGAACCAGAAACAATGTCGGTGCCAATACCGATGGAAGGAAGCCAAGAAGCCGTGTACCATGATAGAGATTTTGTGAACAGATCAAAAGCCTGCTATTTCGGCAAACTTCAACAGGAGGGCCCTAGGCCAGAAGCTTGTTTAGGGGAGCTATATCCCACAGTTGACTGGTCGCCTTTGAGATATCTGGAGTAATAGTATGAGTTTCGTCAAACAATCGGATGAGTTTGCTCCACACATGTGGCCAGTGGCAGCCTAAGCACACAAGGTTGTACCACAAAGCTTTTGAATAAAACTGTTTCTTCTTTTAAATTTAGCGGTGTCTAGTGTTCTATCCGGTTAGTAAGAGAAATTCTTAAACTACCGTAGTTTCTGTTTGTCTGGTATAGTAACTAATATACATGCACTTCCCCTTGTGAGCTATACTGAGGCGTTTGATAACGTAAAGTGGTCTAAACTGTGGGAAATCTTCATCGCTATTGGAGTTCCTTATTCCCTAGTGTTCCTTATACAGAGAGTCTAATTCGGCTAGTGTAGGAATTGATGTATCCTGTCTGGTCAAACTGCAACCAGAAAAGGAGCTCATCAGGGATGCGTATTATCTCCGATGTTATTTAACATTTACTCTGAATTTGTGATGAGACGGGTATTGGACAACTGGAATGGCGGTATAACTATTGGCGGGAGCAAAATATCCAACTTAGGATTTGCTCACGATACAATCCTTATTGCTGCATCTCAGGAAGAACTAGTAGCTATACTAAATGTCTTAGAACAACACGGTGCAGCGTATGGTCGTAGTATTAAACACAACAAGACCAAGGTTATGATCGTAGATAGAGAGCACGATAATCATCGGCCGTTGTGAAGTAGTTCAAAGTTTTGTGTATATCGGTTCTTTGATCGACAATTCGGGTAGCTGTGAAAATGATATTCGACGGCGCATTCAATAGGCACGTGTGGCCATTGCAAGGCTTACTTAAATATGGCGTGACCACAACATCACTAAAGCTACCAAAATGTCGCTGGTTCAGTCTCTTGTGTTCTCCATATTTTTGTATGCCTCGGAAACTTGGACTGAAAAGGCAGATCGAGCTCGCATAGATGCTTTTGAAATGGACGTGGAGGAGAATGCTGAGAGTTCCTTATACTGCCCATCGAACTAATGTTTTCATACTGGATGAGCTCGGTAATCCAAAGATTCTATCCTGCATTGTGTTGACGAGAATGCTTACTTTCTTCGGACATATACACAGAAGCGATAATATGGAGAAACTTGTGGTGCCGCCCCGAGTGGGCGGGGCCGTGGCCGTTCCCCTACACGCTGGGTGGATATGACGAAACAGTTGCTGGATATGAATATCAAGAGCGCCACTGAACTGACAGTAACTCGCGAACGATGGCGAGCTAACTATTGATAATATTCGTGTTGGCAATACTCTAGCTCCGACTTAATGCATTTTACCAGTTTCACAACATGTCTGTTAAGATATTGTGACTATGATGATGACTTCCCCTTGACCATCCATTCTATACACCACAGACCCGGCTTTCTCGCCCAAGAAGGCCTTCGCCAATTTGATGACCCAACTTTCGCCCATGTCCGCAGACTGGTCTATAAAGGCATAGCGGCGGAGCAGCTTTTCCAAACAAGTAACAACAGCGCCGGGTGGCGTCAGTGCATGCTCTTAATTAATTTCTAATTGCAGTTATGCAATTTGCATATTCCGCCGGCAGGCGAAGCGTTGAAAACATGTCTGCGTCCGTCGTGACGAGTCCATTATTCGAGGCTTACAGTGACTTTTCCCGCTGACATGCCGGAGCATCGTTTATCCGGATTCGAGGGCCTCGTCGGCGATGGTGTCGGTTGATTTTTTCATAGCGGCCGGGAAGGCAAAGCCTAAATACCAGCATATCCCGGCTTCTATGAAGAGGTTAGGTTGCACAGTAAAAAATGGGTGGCATAATACCGTATAAAAAAACGGAGTCAAGTGGATTGACTCAGTACTTCCCACACATAACAGTTGCAACCAAATCATTGTCCGCCTGTCGGCAAAAAACATCCAACACAAAAACTAGTAAATAGTTTTCTAAATCTCTCCGTAGGAACTAAAACGACATAATTCAGCCTCAACTGGACAAAACGAAACAATCAGGAACCCCCAAATTGCTTAAAAACGAGTTTGTGCTATTTTTATATTTTTAGCTTTTTTGTTACTGCTGCGCCGCCACTGACACGATTTTTGAACACCGTACGCTTTTTTCATCCTTGCCGCGGTAATAATACTGTGTCTAAATTTCATTAAAATTAGTTCCAGAATTTCCATGTTACTAAATTCAGAACGATCTAAAGCAATACCTACCCTTACCAATACCAAGTCCCTTGATTTGTGTAATAGCCAAGGCAATGTTCAGATGGACCTAAACAAATGTCTATTATGCCGCTAGGTCTTTCTTTCACAGTTCAATGGACACTATTATGAATGGAATACATTTTTGAGTTTTACAACCCCCCACCCCCTAGTCACCCCAATTTCACCCCCACCCAAAAAAGAGTAAAAAAATGATCACGAACCCCTTAAACGCCTAAAAAGAAAGTTTGAGCTATTTATCCATGTTTAGTTTTTTTATTATTGCTGCGCCGCCACTGACACGATTTTTCCAAAACATACGCGTTTTCCATCCTCGCCGTGGCAATAATACTGTGTCAAAATTTCATTAAAATCCATTTGATAATTTTCGCGTTACGCAATAAAGAACGATCTAAAACAACACTCGTATATATACATCACAAATTCTAAGTCCTTGGATTCTATTATAAGCAAGGCAATGTTTGGAGGGACCTAAAAAATTGTATTATGCCGCTAGGTCTTTCATTCACAGGTCATTGGACAGCCCATTATGAATACAACAAATTTTTCAGTCTTACAACCCCTCACCCTTAACCATCCCAAATTCACCCACACCCAAGAAAAAAGTAGAAAATGATCAGGAACTCCTAAAACACCTAAAAACGAAGTTTGAGAAATATTTGAAATTTTTCGTTTTTTGCTAATTACTCCACCCCCCGTACAACGATCTCCAAAATTATCGGAACATTAGCTACTACGACACCACAACATATGGCTGCCCAAATTTCATCACAATCCATGCAGCGGTTACTGAGATTACGACGTTAGAAAAACGCCAACAGACAGACCTACAGACAGACAGACAGACCGACGGAAATGGGTGACGTGGATTTTCGTTATGTAGACATCATAAAACGCCCAAAAAGCGTGTTATCTCAAAATCGAAAATTTTCGCGATCACAATACTCCCCTCACCTATCGGTGTGGGAAGTAAAATGGCATCAAGTGACTACCTCCCACACATTATTGGTGACAAAAAAAAATTTGGAGTTTCTCTATTCCTATCATACCATCCTCATCAAATAAGTAAACGATGAAACAAACATCTAAAAACTAGGTTTGGGCAATTATGAATTTTTCGTTTTTTGATCATTTCTCCTCTGCCAATAGCAAGAGTTTCAACAGCGACACCTGTTACTATTTCCGCGGCGGTAGCAATGAGGTGCCACAGTTTCATCACAATCAAGTTCGTAGATTCTAAAGACGGGTTCTCACGATTCAGTTTCGCTGAATCAGTTTGACTGATTCAGTGACACTGAACAGATACTGGACGTGTGAACACCTTTTCAGTGAAACTGATCAGTGGGTTTGTGCTTTCAGTCAAACTGAAAGCCAGTCTACCTTTCATTCAGGTTGACTGAATCAGTATTGAAAAATGAATACAAACGTTACTTTTATCAATGCTAAATAGGTTAAAATTATTAATTAAAACTGAACAGTGTGAACGAACATCGCTTTCAGTATCACTGAATCAGTCAAACTGATTCAGCGAAACTGAATCGTGAGAACCCGTCTTTAGTTATACGTTACAGGATTATAATATAATACAGGGTGTCCCAAGACTACTAAGACAAGCAGTATATCAGAACTGGGCAGTAGTAAAGAATTATAATTTTGGGGATGTAAATTAGAGCAAATGTTGTCTTTTTCCCTATTATTGTGTTATCAAATGACGTATTTGTTTGTGGTCACGTGACGTCCGATTCAAGGTTATTAATGGGACACCCTGTATATTAGTGCCCTTCTGTGTTCCTCCAGATAAAACAATTCTAACAAACTTGCACACTCGGGATTTAAAGTGATCCATACAAGAGGTACATGTAATTAAACGATTTGTATCACTACGATTGATTATAACATGTACCCCTACAGTTAAATTATTTTGCCAGTATTCGTTTAATTTTTTGTCTGAATGCTAGCGGTACAATCCTTTAAGTACCTGTAGCTCTTGAATTGAGAAGTTCTTAATGAAGCAATAGACTCGGACATCGATATGTATGAATAAGTTCAGTATCCGTAATGTACTTTGTATTCTCATATATTCTAAAATACAAATACTTTAAAGAATGTACAGGCTTTTATGACCCTTTCGAAACCCAATCCAAAAAAGTGCCTAAGTTCATTTTTGAAAAAAAAAAACAAAGTCTTGGAAAGTAGATCACTAAGCTAGCTTTTACTTGAAGTCGCTCACTGTAAAAGTGATAAAATACAAAATTGTATCAAATCAAATGATTATTCCAAAAGGTGATATTTCCAGAGAGAAATATAGACTTTAAAAGCATTTTTCTGAAAAACATAAAAATTTGACTCAGGCACCTTTTACGTTGGATACTTCAATTATTCAATATACAGATATGAAATTCAACGGTAGCATTCGGATAGGTCTAAAGTGCACACGATGTCATCAAAGTCAATTTTTTCAGTGCAATGTCGATTTTGTGAGAACAGCAAATTTTTAAGTTTTTCAACCCCCCTACCCCCAGCCACCCCAATTACACCCACCATCTCAAAAAAGTAGAAAGTGATAAAGAACCACTAAAACGCCTAAAAATGTTAACCCGTAACCGGTGACATGGAGTCTGGGAGACTCCTTCGAAGTTGAACATAGCTGTAATTTCGAAACCAGATGACCTTGACAAACGCAACGTCAGGTAGCTTTCTACAATCACCCTCCGAGGCAGCATCGCTTGTGACGTCAGCTCACAGGAAGCCATTGTTATGTAAACCTCGTGTAAACCACGTTTCGGAGTCTAGCAGACTCCACGTCACCATTGTTGCGACTGTTGTTTATACATATGTATACCGTGTGGTCAGGGCTTTGCTTGTGTGCTTTAGAACTCTTCAATGGCTACTCGTCCAAGTACGTCACGGAGTATTCCTGCAACACATCCTAACTTTGAAGAGACCTTTTTGGAGTGGGTATAACAGCTATGACTGATAATAGCGACATTGATGATATTGATCCTGACTTTGCAATAGAGATGGGTCGTTATGAAGATTATCTAAGTATTTTTGCGTCAAGTTCAACGAAATAGCTTAGAATTTGAGAGAAACATACATCCTGATAATAATGTATGGGATTGATAATATATGCAATGATATGGGAGGAGTCTCCAAGACTCCACGTCACCAAGAGTGTAACAATAATGGGACGTCACCGGTTACGGGTTAAGCTGTTTTTATATTTTTTGTTTTTTTATTATCGCCAGTTACGCACGCTTTCTAAGAAACATAAGCGCTTTTCATCCTGGTCACGGTAATAATGTCTAAATCTCATTGTAATCCATTCAGTAATTTCTATGTTACACAATACAGGACGATCAATACTCTTATGTATATTTAAGAAAACTAAGTCCCTTGCTTTCTACAAAAAGCAAGGCAATGTTCGGATGGGCCTAAAAAAAAAGTATATCATGCCGCTAGGATCAATTGATAGCATAGTATCAATACAACATATTTCTTACAACCTCCCACCCCTCAAGCACTCCAATTTCACCCCCACCCAAAGAAAAGTGGAAAATTATCAGGAAACCTTAAAACGCCTAAAAACCAAATTTATAAATGTAATAAAATTAAAACAACTCCTTATGAGGATGACCCAGTTTGAGAGCCAACTAGCTGAACATTTAACTGCTAAGGATTCTCAGATATAAGAGGCTTCACCAATAGGCTGGTTGGCGTAAGCCAAAACGTTCAGCAGACTGAAATTTACACAAGCTGCGCTGTTTGGCTTGCGCGAGCTACCGTTTTACCGTCCACACGCGGATACAAACTGGTTTGCACCAGTAAGTACGAGGTAAAGGCTGCACGTGTGGCCGGGGCTTAACGTATAGTTATGGTGAATATCATGCTTGAAATTATCAGAAGATCCCAATCTTTCAAAAACCATATTCACGAATGAAGCAGATGCTCGTAAGTGTTACTACGGTATTATTGATGCATTACTTTAAGCCTTAAAAATATACTTGGAACTCCATCCCTATGTTTTCAGCCGTAATATATTTCTAATTCCAAATTCTTGCTGTACGTTACATCCTCCAGCTTCCCATTAGGCAAATGGATACAGATTCACGTATTTCTAGAATTACGGGAAAACAGTTTAATTTTGTTCCCGTTCCAAACTTAAAATTGAATTTGTTCTGTTCGAGCTGTACAAATGATTAATTTCTTAGAGTATATGCGCCAAGTGAAGTAACTACAACGTAGGTATCTAGGAAAGACGTGAGTGTAAACGGAAATACAGTAGCGCCAGCCATAAAATGTTCTTTTGCAATGAGTACCATCTACGTTAAACCTATAATAGTACATTGTTAAATGACCGGAAATGACGGTAAGGACACACGCATGCGAGTGTTGTATAACAACAAGTACTACATGATACTATACATTATATGCGATCGTAGTAATCAGTAGTATGATATAATAAGTACCAACTACGGACAACCTAACCACAGTTCTGTCACTAAAGTAAATACTGTAACAATGTACACAAATCACAGTTCGAATTTACGCTTGACTTTCCATAGCCACCTTTGTAGCTATTGTAGCGTATATTTAACAATAAAATGTATAACATTTAATCATATGCATTTCCAAGTATTGGTATCTATATCTAGAAGGCATTGTTCTTAACTCACGGCTGGAGCATGAGTTATAAAAATAATTCATGTTGGTTGTTTGTAGGTAATATTACCTGTTGGTAAGCGCCAACGAATTCGAATAGGTCAGAAAAAAAAATTTGTGTGTTTGAACCATCCTGCTTGATGAGGGTGGATGGCACCACAGTATGTTGTCAGACCTTCTCTGGGTAAAGTCAGTGTATTTTCCTTATGTACTAGATCATAATGTAAATATTTAAGCTGGTTTGAGGCTATGTTGCTGTCATTGCAGTAACGGTATTGTGCATTCAAAAAACTTAAGGATAGGATAGTGGCAGGGCTTTGTTTTAGTTTGATTGTTTCTTGTTCATTGGGCGACCTTCGAGTAAATTTTGGATTTTATCAGTGAATAAGTGAAGAATGTTCTATTTCAGATAAACGCACAAGATGGTGAAGCGCTGTATAATTTGAGAGACCCGATTTGAGCATGATGAGTGCATAGCTACCATCGGTAAGAATGTAAATATAAACACATGGTAAATAACAACAGCAACATGATTCAAAATATTCCAGTTCGTTGGTAAGCGCTATATAATGGTAGCAAATGAAATATATTTTAGCTCAAAAAATGTCAATAAATGTTTGCAAGAAGGTGATTATAGAAAAAATCATACATCAGCATAATTATTAGCTTTTTGAGGCTTAATATGACGTTCTATATAAATTGGCTTTTATTAAGGATTGCATAAGCGATGACTTGATATAAACAGAAATGCCTCCACTGCACAGCCGCTTTAAAATGCTAAATGCAATTTCAAAAATACTTTTTTCGAAAATTTTTAAAATTCTTCCTTCTCCTGTCAGTCCAAAGCTGTAACTGTGTTAAATAAAGAGATCATTTCGAACGATTTGACGGATATAATTTTCTCCTCTTCATGAACGGCTTTTGTATGCCTCACGTTGTTGAATGAAGACCTGTATTTGAGTGTACTGTGACCTGCACTCAAAATAACCGTAGTACATAATTATCGAAACAATAAGCAAATGTTGTGCATAATCTAGAGCAAACTTGTTTATATTATAATTCATAAACATATAAATGAAAAATCTACGGAAACAGATTTTTTATTATTTACTCATAGTACATATTACTTACTATAGATATGTATTTCATACAATAGCTAAGTTGTTTCTTGAAGCAAAATAGGTACTCTTTATATTATCTGCTAGGTATAATTAAATTAGGTAATTCAAATAGTTTTGAAATTGGTCAACACAGATTGAAATAGAGACGTTTCTATATATGTAACTTCTATACCTGTCTTTAAACGAACTGATTCATTTGAAACTCAAAGAAATCATTTATACATAAATTTCGATTTTATATAGACTAAATAAATAACCTTATTAGAGATTCATTGTTTGAGGTTAAGGAACGACCATAGTGTCTCGAGAATGTGCCGTTCAATCAACAGTCATATGGACAAAAGCTTGGCAGACTGGGTCCCATCCCGAAGTGAAGAGTAGTAAAAATCCCATTGATGGAGTGACCGATTCTTTGACAACGCACTATATAATCGTTAAGAAACTATCAGCTGATTTCAATGACTAGCGAATACGAAAGGCGTAGTATCGCTGGATCCTTCATACAGACGCCTATGAGTTCTGTTAAGGAGAAATAGCTCTAACAGCGTGTCGCGAGTAAACCCATGTGTACTTTTGCGTGAAAATCTGGAAAAAGCTCATCTTAGATTTCGATTAGATTTTGGAGAATACTGCCGTGTATCCAAAAAGTTTTTTGAGTGGATATACTGTGGGCGCTATTCAAATCAGCTCTGCTCCCGCATCGAATCTTGTACGTATACTTCTTTGTTAACTGGGACATATTTTTTCCATTAGGAGTCATCCGACAAAGCTGTTTCCGTTAATGTACTGCGTAATAAGGGTTTCGCGGCCGTTGCTCAGTGAATTGTTGTTACTGGGCTTTTAAACCGACATCGTTGAGCGTTGAGTCTCGACATTTCGTCAACAGGAGTGGATCGCACCTTCAGAAAATATTTCACTTCACATATCGCGATGAGGCAGGGCTACCAACGCCATCTAGTTGGGCCTCGTCACCGTAAACATGCCGGGGTTGGAAACCTAAGGACTAAATATAACCCAAATGGGTTCCACATGCAAAACTGTACTATCTTGGAGATTGCCGTTATTATTTAACTCACTCCAGAAACCTATCGGCGTTATATTGGTTCAAATATTTCTTCACAATTTCCTTGCTCGAATAAAGGCGACACGAGTTCCATATCACTTGGGTCAGCTAAAAGTTCGTTAAAATCATACAGAAATCAAATAAAAAGCGATGTTGCCATTTGGGAGACTGGAAGCAACCGATGAAGTTAACATCTTTTCTTCAGCGATTTGTTGTAATAGTGCTGTGTATGAGAGCTGTTGCGCTCGAGAGGACAGTCAATTTCTCACCCACATGGTATGTGTTTATATTAACATTTTCAAGTAATTCAAAGCTTTCGTTAGTTGAGTACATTAATACTGATTACCTGAAGCATTTGCGTATATGCTATCAGCAGTAAAATATGCGATTTTTGAGATATTAAGGTAATAACGAGAAAATGTCACTTTCCTGTGTATCACTTCCCTGAAGTTGCGTCGACAGGGAAGTGTGATCCTTTCAGGGAAGTGAGGATTCTTCCATGAACACACTACTTCAAATAATATAGTCATCCTTCAAGCTTTTTATTAAAAACCTCAGCTCTTTAGTATCCTTTATATTCACTCTTCAGTATGATATGACATGCCTAGGGGGCGTGAAAAGGCATGAGTCTATGAGTCATCGTTGTAAAAGCAGATATGGCTGAATCAAAGAGGAAGGCTCAAATGAGACAGGAAATATTAAAGAAAAGGCGAGAAAGTGAAAGAGAACAGCAGGTAGTGTTGTGGCATCAGGAGGTGATGGTAAGAACTTCACTCAGTTTTGTAGCGCCATTCAGAACCGTTGTCCAAACAGAACATTGTCCACGGTAACTGCCAATAATATTGAACAAATGGACGCGTTGATATCTGCTGCCTTTCAAGGGAACTTTGTAAATCCATCAGGTACAAGGAAATGCGTACATGCCACAGAAAGTCGTAATGGAGTCTTCAAGTTGCTTCAGCAGAAGAGATCACTACCGTTTGGGCAGGTACTGTAAAATACTCCACAATATCAAAAGTTGACGATATCTTTGGCGAGTCAGATTCTGAGAGAAATGGTGGCGAGAACAAATGCAAAATTGATCTACCAAATGTGACTAATGACGATCTACTTGGTGATCTCACACTACTGTAAATGATCCTGATGGTTTGCTGATTATCCCCGATGCGGATGTCGATCCTCAAGAACTTTTCCCAGAAGACGATAAGGGAATAGGCAAAGGTAATACATTGAATGGTGATGTCAAGAAAGATAAGAAGAAGAAGATAAGAAGGTCTTATTAAAGAAATGAGACTGAAAGTGAGACTGAAAAGAAAAGAAAGGTAGCGATGAGCAAAAAAAGACTAAATCCGGTAACAAAGCGAAGGCAAATGAAAAAAGAAACTAAGTCAATCGAATGCTTGTCGTAGTATTGTTTGATGAACTTTCTATATCGAAGATAATAGTGGACAAGATTGTTTCCAGTGCGTCGTATGTCGTAAATGGGCGCAGATCAGTTGTATTACAACCGATCTTATCTTCTTTGCATGCCAAGAGTGTTCATCAGATAGTGACTATGAACCATGAGCAGTTACCTTTGGATATGTTTAAGCACACTGTTTTGAGTTCAATTTTGTTTTTCACAAAACATTCTGTTGAGACTTTGATCTTACACTGTGAACAGTGAGTGCTCCAGTTATGTTTAATTCTATAGTAATTAAAGGAGTTTTCCGAACTTTTCTGTTTTCACTTAAAGAGAACTTATGCAATCATGGCGTTTTCTTCTTACTGTAGCAATTTTATTTTTTACAGTAAGTAAAAGTTTATATACTGAGTGTTTTTTATACTTACATCACAATATTGATTGATTTAGATTACATACAGTCAGCAACATACTAACATATTGTTTTTAAGCTATTTAGATGGATATATGCCAAAGATACCATGGGCTAGTCTAACAGTTAACAACAAATTCTTCTATAATTCAAAAATCAGCTCTATTATCACATTTCTGTGGCTATCCTCACTTCCCTGTCCTCCAAAAATTGAAAAAGAACTACAAAATGTATAATTCTAGATGTATTGTCTGGCTAGCTTATAAAAAATTATGCGTAGCGAGACCATACAGAAATACCCACTTTTGAGTCAAAATACCTTAAAAAAAGTTAAGGTTAAAAATCGCTCCGTTTTATTCGACCGTTTGTAGAATCACCCATTTACCTTATATTCACAGTTTATTTTTTCCTTTCTAGTTGATATCACTATAACATTTGCGTGCATTTGTTTGAAATAAAAAATAAAATCAAGTTGATTGACTCAGTACTTTTCACACATGACATTGATACTTGTTTATTATTTCCCATTGTCTGACATCTCCTTGCACCTAAATCATCGCCAAAAAAGTGTGTTGTGCCGCTAGATCCTTTTGTCGCAGCCCAATGGACAGCCCACTATGAATACAAACGATTTTTCAGTTTTACAACGCCCCATTCCCCAACCATTCCAATTTCACCCCCACCTTAAAAACAGTACGAATTGATCAGGAGCCCTTAAAAATGAAGCTTCGACTATTTTTAGAGTTCTTTATTACTACTGCGCTGCCACTGACACGATTTCTAAAAGTCCTGCGAATTTTCCATCTTCTCGAAGGTAACAATACTGTTTGCGTTAATTTTATTAAAATCAATTCAATAATTGCCACGCTACACAATACAGAAACAGCTAAGGCAATAGTCGTATGTATACATCAGAAATTTCTTTGGTTCCTGTAACAGGCAAGGCATCGTTCGGATGGACCTGAGAAAGTGTATTATGCCGCTAGATCTTTCTTTCACAGATCAATGGACAATGTATTATAAATACAACAACCTTTTGCGTCTTACAGCCCCCAACTCCCCAACCACCTCAGTTTCACTCACTCCCAAAAAAAACGGAAAATGATCAGGAACCCCTAAAACGCCTATAGACGAACGATAGACCGACAGACTGACGAAAGTAAGTGACGTGGATTTTCAATATGTAGACATCATAAAACGCCCAAAAATCCTATTGTCTCAAAATCAAAAGTGTTCGCTATCACAATACTGTCCTAACCTATCGGTGTGGGAAGCATAGAACATTAATGATGCCTAATAATAGATGCTGCTTAGCAAATAAAAAAGTCCAACAAAAAGCCAACAAAAAGCCTAGGTGAGCTTCAAAACGCTTGCGTGCAGCCATCGCAAATACTATAATGGTATAAAAAACTGATCAACTTAAACCAAACCAACCCCACTATCTAGTTACTCGGATTTTACCCCGACACTGTATGAAATTAGCAATCTGAGAAAGAGTGCTAAGCCGTATATAAGTCACGTGGGAATATTAATCTTGAAAATGAAATGCTGGATGGTGTAATGCAGTTATATTATGTTGGAATAGAGTTTTCCAGTTATTCCCAACGACCTAGTAAGGCATTTCTGTGCACGCTGGCAAATTGAGTTTATTGCTAGGCAAGAATGTCTGTTCTACCTAAAGTAATAGCCTGCCTGCTCTTATGGGAGCGTCCTATCAATTAGTAGCTACTGAACTGAGTTAAAATTAAAATGTTGTTTATATAGCATGATCTATACTTTGTTCGTAGTTTTAGTAAATTTCGTAATAACGTCCAAAACATACCTACGTTAAACGTAACCACAGTTTTCCAAGCACATTGATTGAATTACGAGATATCGTTTTTTTGCCTTAGTTGATATACCCAGTCATTCCCCTATAAAACGAGTCCAAAAACTTGTGAATCGCTCGATAAATAATCAAGATATGACGTTACAACTGCGTGAACACATGGCGCTGTGATACAGAAGTCTTAATACAGAAAGGCCTATTTTGTCGAAGATTTTAGTGCTATATACACGAATTGCATGTGGTTAGACAGGAAACATCCTGCTAAAGATTAAACTGTCTTAATAAATAGGCACTAATACGGCTAATTATTTGCAAGTAACCAAAACAAGTGCATTACAAAATTTTTTTTTCAGTTTGGTGAATTTTTTTAGCCTTAGAAATTGTCAGGTATCATTTTTTTTACTTTAGTTGATATCCCCAGTCATTCTCCTATAACACGAGTCCAAAATGTCGCGAATCGGTCGATAAATGATCAAGCTATGGCGCTACAACTGCGCGAACCCATGGAGTCGTGATACAGAAATTAAAAATATAATAAAAAATTGATCAAAAGGTAGACCCCTTTTTTTCGCATTTTCTCTCGATAACTTTAATTGTATTTTTATACCTCAAAGTTTGTCGACATGATGGTGGATCACATTGAATATAGAATTAGAATCATTCCCACTTCTTTTGCAATTGTCCGTCAGGAATTTGAACATCGCCTAGGTATATCATTGTTTGGCCAATAGCAGGCAACATTTTGAATACTTATTGCAACAAATAGTGATATATTTGTTTGTTTTTTCGTTATAATGAAGGGCTTCGACGTGCCTTTAAAACAAGCTATTACACGACACCCCTTGTTATTTAAAATTTGTAAGGGAGTCACCCTAGGGGGCAGAGGGTACAAAGGAGGAAAGTAGTTTTTGGTTAAAAAGTTGCCTCCTTTGACAGATACGGCCCGGCTCCATTGCTCCGCTGCGCTGCGTCGTCGGTACGGAGCAGCCATCGAGGTAGAATCCCAAGGAGACGCTATGAGGTTCCTTTTCGCATAACAAAAACGGTAGCAGGAGGCGTGGCTAAGTGTGGTAACAATATGGACGCCTTGCCAGAGCCGGATTACTTTCTTATGTAAATAATTTTGAAAATTCATTACAATGATGATTTAAATATGAAGTATTTGGTTGATTTTTCAATCTAATGCGAAATTCATAGTTAAGTGTATGAAAAAAAAACAGGCTTTGTAGAGACGACATTCATCATCAATTGAATAATACAACTGTATTATTGCTGCGATACGTTACACTTTATTGAGATAAAGATTACAAATGCGGTCCTGCACATTGTTATTTTTTTGCATACATACCTATGAAATGTAATTCCCGTCGATTTCTTCTTATCCATGCCATCTCTGCTAGAGCAACTACGATAAGCACATGAAACCATTATTTCCTACATGAATTAGAATATCACTTAAAAATAACTAAAAATCTCGGTAAAAACACTCAAAAAAAGCAAACACGAAATTGTCAGAGAAACGTCAGCTGTTTGACATAAGTGTCGAATCAATATGACAAACCTGCACCTGCTTTCAGCCACGTTATCGCACCTCTATGGGATTCTACCTCGATGGGAGCAGCGCATGGTAGGCTCCACTGGCGCGTCGGCGACGGACGACGTCGAAGCAGCACGCCGCGCGGCGATGCCAGATGTAACATAATTATCGAATTGTAGCATATTATTTTTCTGAAAAGCGCACTCGGATCAAGAATTTGTATGATTGTATTATCATGATTGATAATTGTAACATAATTTAATGTCTTTTGTGAATTTTATTGATATCAATATGTAGGTATGTCATCAGTGGCAGTGGCAGTTGAGGCTAGTGCCCAGGGCGCCATATGTCCTAGGGCGGCAAAATTTAAAAATTGGGAAAAAACTCTATCGTTATCAAAGTTGCACAATATAATTATCTTTTTTATTCAATGAATAATTCAAGAAAATGAATTCATACACGATTTTTAAAAAAATTGAGATTTTGTAAATTATAATGTTGGCACTTTAAGTGAAAATTAAGGATCAAAATAATTTATTTGTTTTATTGAAGATTTGAAATTATAATATTTTATTTTATTATTTTGTAGAATTAATGAAGTTGAGTAGTAGTATTTTCGAAAAAATGCAGTCAGAATACCAAAAGTCAAGCATTTGTGCCTGTTTAAAAATGCATGTAATACAAGTATAAGTCGTCCTGAATGCAAAATTTATGATTTTTAGAGCAAAACAAATATTTTGTATGTTAGTGAATTATGAATAGCAATTGTTTTGCAATAAATTAGTTATTGTATTGTGTCAAGGCTTTCGCGGCC
This sequence comes from Callosobruchus maculatus, assembly GCA_951848785.1. Lineage (NCBI taxonomy): Eukaryota > Metazoa > Arthropoda > Insecta > Coleoptera > Chrysomelidae > Callosobruchus > Callosobruchus maculatus. The sequence goes on along the minus strand of CATOUR010000041.1, from coordinate 18,004,541 downwards.
ATGACTCGATCAACTGTTAGTTCGTGGGCTGTTCGGCCGTCATCGACAGGCTCCGCCGCCTTGGCTTCGAGTTACTCGCCACAAACCCTTTCATTTGATACCTATATTGTAGGAATGCATTAATAATAATTATTCCGACATCTTGGATGGTCCGCCATATTGCATCTAGAACGACGTCGCATTATTTTTCAAGTTACTCGCAACAAGTCCTTTCATTGGTATTCATATTGTAGAAGTGCATAGGAAAAACTATTCCGCCATGTTGGATGTACCACCATATTGAGTTTAGGATGGCAATGACGTCACACTATTTTTCGTAACAAGCCCTTTCATTCAATACCCACTTTGTCGAAATGCATTGAAAATAACTATACTGTCATATTGGATGTTCCGCTACATTCGATTCAGAATGACGTCACATTACTCTTCGAGTTACTCTCAACAAGCCCTTTCATTTGATACCCATATTTTAGAAGTGCTAAAAAAATATTATTCCGCCTCCTTAGATGTTTCGCCATATTTGATTTAGAGTGACATCGCATCATTTTTCGAGCTGCTCTTAACAAGCTCTTTGATTTGATACCATTATTGTAAAAAAGCGTTAAAAGTAACTATTCCGCCATGTTCAATATCTAAATATGTTTTGTTTTTTAAACACCCTGAATAAGGCATTATTTTTAAAATGCAGCCCAACTCGACATACATACATACACTCCCGTAGTAATTTTTCTGAAAAAGATGCCGTTCGGTTCTTATCTTCACTCAGATGCTACTCAATAGCAATAGTCAAAAAAAGTGAAACATTTCAAATTATCTGAATCGTTCGCAATAGATCAAATTACAAGTGTAATAGTAGCGGCAACCCTGCCGGCCCAGCAGCGTATCGCCTTGCTCCCCACTTCGGCTCTCGCGCGTCAATCCGTTAAAAATGCGCATCCAGCAACGGAGATCGCAATGGAGCCACCTCTCCGTTGCATGTGTAAAATATATGGACAGCGACGCTCCGGTGACGCGGTGACGACGGAGCGCAACGCAACGGAGCAGTGAAGCCACCCGGATATTTTGACGTGTTTCGGCGTTTTTCATTTAATCAATGGTTTTCAATAAATCCGTATTGACAGGTTTTCAAATTAACACCCTGTATGTGGTTTTTATTGATTAGCTAGTAAAACGCGATAGAATAAAGAGACAAACATAGGATAAGTTTCAGTATTTACACGAAAAATGAGTTTGCGCGTATCAATCAAATTACTGTTATATTCATAGGCCATACCAATTGTATGCAAACAACCTTGTACCTTCCAATTTAATATTATTATATACTATATGAATCACACTGGATCACCAGAACAGCACAATCAATCAAACCCCCCCCCCCCTATTTTTTTACGTTTAGTGGCCGCAGCGCGATCGATACCAAGAAATAAACAAAATCCATTGCCACCATCGAAGTGAGGAAAAAACGCGTAATAAATGGATGGTGTTGACCCTAGTTTATATTTAATAGACAAACGTCACATGGTTTCCGACCAATCCATCACTCTGACACTTCCATTGAGGCGGAAACCTACCAGCTGTAAGCATATAGGTGAAACAATTTTCCTTTGGTAAGAGACTGATCGATATATAAATAATTAAATATATTTTTGCGGGAAAATTGAACTTATTTCGGAGTAGGGAAAACTCTCAAGGTCTAAGGTGGCTAATAGAGACGCTGCCCTATAACATTTAAAGTATATGGTGAAACTGGAGAAAAGCGGATGGAAGGTTGACGTCAAAAAAATGCGAAAAAATAGTGAATTGTTTTAAAATGGGATCGCATTGTTTATATTTATGTATATAATATAATTATTTCAACTCAATAGCCATGGACATTATACAAGAACCAAGAATAGTAATTTAAGAGACATAGGGCATTCTCACCAAAAAGAGTATAAATGAGTAAGTAAGCCTTTTTTTGTAAACAATAATAACTGTAACTGCTCTTAGTCAAAATATGTACTTTTATTTGTCTGACATTATGATGTTACCTTGTAAGTGGTATTTGTACTGTTGGGTGTTGCAATAAATAAAATAAAATACGCAAATGGACGTCACGGTGTGTTATATAGAAATAAAACAAATCGCCAAGTATTATTGATAGAGATTTGTAAAGTTTTTAGCCTTCCGAATGTATCTGATATAGCTAAGAGTTACGGGAGGCAAATAAACTGAAAAAAAAATCAACAAAGGGTATAAACATCTCCCCTACGTTAGCTGTCTACCCAACTGCTGTTCCACGCAGTCAAGAATTTGTTTGTTGTATTTGCTGTCTTTTATTTTTGAATTAACTTTACGTTATGCAGTTAGTATTGATTTATTATTTATATATTATTGATAAAATTAGAAACTAGTTTTCCGTAGTATCCAATGTATTGTGTCTCGTAGAAATCTCTCTTCCATTAAAGCATTTAATAAATTACTAAAATTTGCTTATAACCACGGCGCCATCTGTTGGAGTAGCACTAGAGTTAAGACGTCATATATATGAATGGCTTCTTGCAATTTTACTGTGTTTGGATGAAAATTATTGCAAATTCACCTAAAAAATGCAAAAAAAAGTATACCTTTAAAGCATCCTCCGTTAACCTGTATAAATAGTCCAATCAAAATAGACATAATTTGTGACATAAAGAATAAATCTGGACTCTCCACCAACGTATTCGAAGTTAGGTGAAATGCTTTCTTTAGTTGAGTCAGAGTTGTCGTGGAATGAAAAAAATCTTGCCTCCGTTAACCTGCCCAAAAGTATTTATCATTATTTTATTTTATCTAGTTGGACATACTCCGGTTTTATAGAAAAACCTCAGCACCAGGAACCACACCATTTTGACAAAATGTAACATGAAAATATTCCATTCAAAATCATCAGTGAAAAAGACTATAAAGAGAACAATTTTAGATATTATGGACTGCTGAGACGTTCTACGTACCCTTCTGCAAATATAAAATTAATGAAGCAGCTCAAAGAGCAGCGGCAAATGACACATGAGGCGTAGTGGCAGTGTGTAGGTTAGAGACACAAATTACTGTTATACATAATAAATTATTTCAGCCAATACTCTAGATAAGTCATAGCCTTCAGAGCTGCCGCCCGCAAAAAAACATCCAACACAAAAACCTCTCGTAAATAGTTTCTTGCGTCTACCTCCTTAGAAGTAGGACGCCACATTTTTTTCTGCATGCTTCAACTAAACGATGCGAAATGATCAGCAGCCTCCAAACCATCTAGAAACAAAGTTTGAGCTGTTTTTATATTTTTATTTTTTTTATTATTGCTGCGCCGCCACTGACGATTTTTCAAAGACAGACGCGTTTTCCATTCTTGCAGCGGCACTAAATTCGGTGTCAAAATTTCATTAAAATCAATTCAATAATTTTCGCTTTACGCAAAATACATAGAACGAAATAAAGCAAAACTCGTATGTATACATCACAAAATTGGTTTCTGTAATAGGCAAGCCAATATTCAGATGGACCTAAAAAAAGTGTAATATGCCGCTACGTATTTTTTCAACAGGTCAATGGACAAACTATTATGAATACAACTAATTTCTTCAGTTTTACAACCCCACACCCTCCAACCGCCCCAATTTCACCCTCAACCAAAAAAGTAGAAAATGATCAGGAACCCCTAAAACGCCTAAAAACAAAGTTTGAGATGTTTTTATATTTTTAGTTTTTTTATTATTGCTGCGCCGTCACTGACATGATCTTTTCCAAAACATACGCGTTTTCTATCCTTGCCGCGGTAGTAATACTGTGTCAAAATTTCATTAAAATCAATTCAATAATTTTTGTGGTACGCAATATAATAATATATCGATCTAAAACAACACTCGTATGTATACACCACAAATTCTAAGTCCCTTGGTTTCTCTAATCGGCAAGGCAATGTTCGGATGGACCTAAAAAAGTGTATTATGCTGCTAGGTCTTTCTCTCTCAGGTCAGTAGACAGCCCATTATGAGTACAACAAATCTTTCAGATTTACAACCCCCCACCCCCCCAACCACCCGAATTTCACCCCCACCCCAAAAAAAAGTAGAAAATGATCAGGAACCCCTAAAACGCCTAAAAACAAAGTTTGAGATGTTTTTATACTTTTAGTTTTTTTATTATTGCTGCGCCGCCACTGACATGATCTTTTCCAAAACATACGCGTTTTCTATCCTTGCCGCGGTAGTAATACTGTGTCAAAATTTCATTGAAATCAATTCAATAATTTTTGCGATACGCAATATAATAATATATCGATCTAAAACAACACTCGTATGTATACACCACAAATTCTAAGTCCCTTGGTTTCTCTAATCGGCAAGGCAATGTTCGGATGGACCTAAAAAAGTGTATTATGCTGCTAGGTCTTTCTCTCTCAGGTCAGTAGACAGCCCATTATGAGTACAACAAATCTTTCAGATTTACAACCCCCCACCCCCCCAACCACCCGAATTTCGCCCCCACCCAAGAAAAAGTAGAAAATGATCAGGAACCCCTAAAACACCTAAAAACGAAGTTTGAGGCATATTTGAAATTTTTCGTTTTTTGCTAATTACTCCGCCGCCCGTGCACCGATTTTCAAAATTGTAGCAACATTACCTACTACGACCCTACACCATATCATTACCCAAATTTCAACGAAATCTATGCAGCGGTTACTGAGATTAGGAGGCTAAAAGAACGCCAACAGACAGGCAGACAGACCGACAGACAGACCGACAGACCGACAGACAGACCGACGGAAATGAGTGACGTGGATTTTCGTTATGTAGGCATCATAAAACGCCCAAAAAGTACATTATCTCAAAATCTAAAATTTTCGCGATCACAATGCTCCCCTCACCTATCGGTGTGGGAAGTAAAACGTATTTCTGATGAATGATCACCACTTTTATTTAAACAAAAAACTTGTGACAATTGCTTCGACACACAGTGTCTATCAAACAATATTGTTTGAGAAACAACAGGACACTGTGTGTCGAAACAATTGTCACAAGTTTTTTGTTTAAATAAAAGTGGTGATCATTCATCAGAAATACGTTTTTTGTAAGTTAGGTTAGGTACTAATGGGCGTTTTCACAGTCTAGCAATAGCCTCATTCAGCTTAGGGCGTCAATCCATGTCGACTGATACCACCTCGACCCCCATTTCTAGTTTCGTTAAAACGAACTCTAGCCTTTGAGGGTATTGCTAAAGGTGACAAGGCAAAGCTAAAATTGTGAAATGGTAACAGATTCATCGTAAATTTAAAATCAGTCTGACACTCTGGTCTGACAGACGCAGACTGATGTGACTGTGCAATATCTAACAAAAGTATCACCAGCACCTCTCAACTTGGCATCGTGCACCCTCCAACGCAGGTAACAAAGCGTTTAATGGCAAAGAGTGAAAAAATGAGATACGAGGCTATTCTCCCTCTCTTATCGTAAAGTGTGACAGTTAGAAATATGATACGTCGTCTGAGAATGGAAAAAATAAGCCGTTATAAAATAATATTCCCTAGCGTAGCTAGAGAGGGAAAAATCATTTTATAGGCAGCATTTATTTCACGTCGTAAATGTCGCCATGGCCACACTGCTTCCTCCTCACTCCCGACACTAATAAATTATTATGCTTACGCTTTGTGTGGGACATCTTTTATTGCTGTTCGTATATTTTGGATTTAATTCCTTATTTAATCGGACATTTTCACACTACAATACGGCGTTCTACAGGGCTCTGTCCTAGGACCCTTTCTTTTTGGTCTACATTTATACCACACACGGTGAGTTTTAAGTACCGGACCGGACATAACTATACTACTGTAGAAAACAGCGAAGAAAGTTTTATACAAAGGTTGCTCCTTACTCAGATAATATTTTGATTTATACAGGGCGATTCATAACAACGTAGTGATGTAAACATAAATTTTTTTGAAAGAGACACCCCATATATTATCCCATACTTAGATTTCACTTATAATTTTCTTGATAACAATATAAGGTATTTATCATTTCACAGGGTGTTTCAAAAGTTATGACCATTTTTATATCCAAACAACTGTCAAATTAACGTACTGTGAATCAAAAGTAATGTATCAAACATTATTTTTTACACACCAAGATAAAAAATATCCTTCAGTTCTAACGTGTGCTGTAAAAAAAGTCGACGACATATATTCATATACAGGGTGAGCTAGAATGACAAATCTAGCTTTTCTCTTTTATTTTAAATGCAATGACCACATCTTATTTTACCAAAAAATTGCATCCATCGCGACCTTTCGACTCTGCTATAGCATTTCCTATACCTAGATTTATCAGTTCGAGAGATATTTTGATTTTTCTGCAAATTTTCAAAAATACCTTCTAGTTGTGTACTGAAGTTCATCCACTTTGAAGAAGTATTATGGAATTCTATCAAATGAGCAACTAAAATATAACGCCATTAGAGAATTTAATGAAGGGAAAACCCCAAATTGTTGCGATAATGAGTCAAGCATGCTGATGAAATATTTTTATAGACGTGATGTACAATTATGAAGCAGATATATTAGGTAGCTTTTAAAAATCAACTGTTTTGATAACCTGCTCAATGGTTTCGTACCGCGTGAAAAACAGATATGATTTGAGTGTTACGAGAATCCTTCAGAAACTGCCTACTAGCTCCTAGAATTTATATCAACAAAAATGTCCAAAACAAAGGCACGCTGAAGCTGATGGATTTGGAAGATTAAAGAATCACTTTGTTCGTACTGAGTCAGTCAACATTACAAAAACCGGATGAATCTACTTAATAAATCACATCCATGAAATAATTTCCTCAGCATACTTGACTTATTATCGCAACAATTTGGGGTTTTCTTCTTCTCTTTTAGTTGTTGGTTAAATAAAAATAAAGTTCCGTAGTACTTTTTCAAAATGAATAAAGTTCAGCATTTTTAAGAATTGCAGAAAAACCTAAATATTCCGGAAACTGATAAATGTAGGTATTCTTTTTCATCCTGCATCTTTAAAATGAAGCGACTTTTCAAAAATCATCAAAAAGCAAAATATTCTTATAACAGCTCAAAGAATTACTCTATGAATTTTTACCGCATGTTTACCAAGCGCCCTGTATATAGGATAGCAGCAGCTGAAATGTTGCAAAGTGCTTCTCGTGCTTCCCTTTTTTATTTTTATTACGTCAGATGAAGTCAGTTCTATATATCTTCTCACTCTGAAAACTTTCGCCTAACCTAAATATGAAACTTCTAATTAAAATTGCCTCAAATTCCTCCGCGAAAACCGAAAATGTGCTAGCTGAAATACAAGCAAAGATGTTCTCATTTAACTACCGCTTCAGGCAATTTATTGTAGAACTTTTAAATTAAGCAGCAGTAACGTATTATGAACGCAGAAACCTTATCGCAGAAACTAGAGTAAAATATCCTGTAGGTATATACCACAAATGACCATATCTAATAGAAACCTCCTATTACTGAAACCTGAAAAAGCTCAACGGTACAGCTGCGTTTTCAACTACGTAGATTCAAGTTATAAAAATTTTACAATAAAATAAAATGCAAGAAAAAAAGTAGCTTCACCGGTAGGAAGAGGTAGCGTGTATCAAATGTTTGAGTTTTGATGGAAAAATATTAGTTCTTTGAAAAATGAATTGCCGAAAACGCGCTACAGCTAGAACCGGACTTCACTGGTTCCAGACGCGCCACCCAAAGCATACCTTAAAAGAAAGCTAAAATCATGAAATATCTAAAAAACCTATTACCTGTAGAAAAGGTTTTCGACGGTGATACTAACTTATACGTTAGAATTGTTTGTAGACTTTCCATAAAAATTTGCTTAGCGGTTTTAGAGAAGCTTTTGTTTCTATCATAGTTCTGGTATAACTACGCAGAAAGTGATATTGTTCTTAGAGTCGATTAGTCCAAACCAAGTTTATTTTGTCCAATTCTAGTTTTCCTATGTTTCCTATGAGGGGCTGCTATTTTGATCTAACTTCCACAGTAGGCTTGCTGTACACGTTCTTGTTGCAGGCGATATAAGCAGCTTCTTTGAATTTCCGGTGATACCATTGAGGTTCTTTGATTAGCGTCTGCCCAAATAATTTTGTGCTGCTCGGCCACAAAATCACCCATGGGCCGAGCATCTTAAAATTATTTGGAAAGACGCTAAGGTTATTGACAAAGAACGTCACTGGTAACGCCAGATATAAGGCCGCATAAAAGATCTAATCCACAAAATATGCACTCCCCCGCCTCCGACGAGAACAATTTAAAAGGTGGCAACCCTAATCTGGATCACCCCCAAAACTACATTACGTTATGTTCCTCCCCCTCCCCCACGACGATTCTGTAATTTGTCCCCCACACCAAAAAAACTAAATCCTGGATACGTACCTACCGATTATCAGTATTGCTAAAAAGGAAGATCTATTAAAACTATGTCGCAAGAATATTATACCAGAGGAGTTGGTATCAGTCCTTCACAACCTCCAGTAGCGTGTCAGATCACAGTACGGAACCTGCCCAAGCAGTGGACGACGAACAAGAAGAATAAGCCGTCTCCCTTTCTACTGACATTATTTCTTATTTAAATTACAATGTTGCCTGTACAAGTGGGCGAATAAATAACTAGTTCCACAAAGCTTAACTTTTTTACTGCCAAGAGTCACTAACTCTGTTTGTTTATTTTTTATTATACTTCAGAGAGAATAAAACTGATTTTTTGCTACTAAAATTAATTAGGTATTTTATTAGCAGAACGCAGGAACATAGCTTGCGTGAAAAAAAACTGATTTAATACATAGAAAATAAACTTGAAGCTGGAATATCGCGAAAGTCAATAAATGTTTGTTAGTGAATTTACGCTGGAATATGACGATATGACTGTTTGCATAAATAAACGTTATTGTTATTATCTATTTGCGCTAATATCTCATATTCGAATATTTTTGACAAAACTGATGGTTCGATGGTTGGCCGATAATTGGGTATCGAAGTTACTTTAGATGGTTTAGGTTCATATGGAAATACATCTTCACTAAAAGAATGATTGCTATATGAGTGACACGTCTGATAATAAAATCAGCTGTTTTCTTGATTCAAAAGACAACAACAACAAAAGACAAACATATGCTCTCAAATTTCCATTGTTCTTAAGATGATGCGCTGCTGTTTGGTTTATATTGTTCAGTAAGTTTGCTGCCTATGTTTTCACAACTGTTTCACGCGTTCTAGTTGTACAACAATACCTTCTATGCAGTATTACTTTTTCGCACACGTGTTTGGAACAACCACGTAACTTAGGTAGTGTAACAAATTCTAACTCGCTGTTAAGTTAATATGAACACCCAAAAGACTGCACCTGTTCTGAAATATCGCTTTACAGGTGCTGCATTGGTTGCTAAGAGATGAATCATATGTTATATGAGAATGTGAGCATCGTATGCCATGTGAAGAAATGAAGATTATAGATATTTGATTTATGTGTCTCGAGATGTCGACGGTACGGAACGAAAACCATGTGGAACGTCTTCAAATAAAAAGTATTTGGGTGGTTTTAACTGAATGATATATTTTATGAAAATCTGTTGAAGTGGAACCATAAAGCCATGTGTGGAATGTTTGTTACGAAAAAACCTCCGCATATGGTGATGTAAATTCCTTATTATAGTTATTCATCACTCTCTCAAACTTATTTCTCATTTGTAATAACACATTAAGAAGACTATTATAACTTGGTTGGTTTCTCAATGTATAGGAACTATTTTTGAATGAAGCAAGTATACGAGGCGTGACCGCATATTAGCAGCTATTAGTTCAGATCTCTTTCTGCTGTACATTAACGAGCTGCTGGAAATAACATCTAATCCAATCTAAAGCTTCACAGGCGACAGAACATTAATTTGTATCATGCATGGAACCAGGCAAGGCACTTTCATCCCAGGAAGCGGTACGTCGGGGCACCGTACATTAACAAGACAAGTAAGGTCACTCTAAGCTCCGCCCCCAATGTGGTCTTTCCAGCTCTGCTCTCGGATGCTAGGCAAGCTGGCTTATTCTGGTGCCCGGCGATCTCGAGCAGTAGCCGAACGCTAACAGCTGTGGTTTACAGAGTCAGTCCACCTAACACGACCTAACACGCGACACGGTGCACGGGATACCATCGGTCGGATCTACCGGGGTGCCTAAATAAGTAGTGTTTGTGTGTTATTGAGCGTTTTGCAAGCATTTCACAAAAAAATGCCGGCGATATGCTTTGTATATGGCCCCATTGTTTGTTTTTATATTTGTGCCTACTTATTCCCATTGATTTTTAAAATATCTGTTTTTAATACTTTAATTTTATTATTGACTTGTTTCTCAAGTTTTTCAAATTCATTTTCCAAATTCGTGTTTCCCGGTTCTTTAACTTTTTGTTTATAAGTTTTGACTCGGTTTTCAATCATTTCGAGAATTCCTTGATCTATCCAATCGTTATTTTCACCTACCTTATACGCCTTTTTGAATTCCGAATCTTTTTTTACAAGAAGTGATTAAGTCAATTGATTCCTGAAGTGATTGAACTTCTGTAGTTTGAATATTCTTTTCAAATTTTGAGATGATTTTTTATGATCTGTTCTGTTTACTTCTTTTCTATATTTTGTCGCAAGTACTTTTATGTTTACACCTAAGGTTATTGACAACAAATTATGAATGATCAGACTGTTACTGTTACTTACTACTTGAATCGTATATTTCAAATTACAACATCTATCTGACAAAACATGATCTATAATACTCTTTGAGCTATTTGCCACCCCAGTAGCTGCATCTGCAGTTATTGTGTTGAATGGTTTATTGAACAACAAATTATATTCTATCTATACTATAGAATTCATTTCTATTTACCCCCGTATAAGTAAAGTGAACGTCGACCGTTGACGTCGACCATATCGCACAGTCGGATTCCCTGTAAGTGAACGAGATCGCAAGAAGGGAACCCCTCTGAATTCGAGGCGGCTCGCATTTGTGAGACTCAATCAAAGTCGGCACGGCGAGTGACCCTACTTGTTTTTGTTAATGTACGGCGGTCCGGGACAGCAACATGCCTCACAGAACAACGCGGATTAGTAAATAAAGTACATTTTCACGTACAGAAACTCCCGACACAAACAACTCTGTGTAGGGAATGAATGTTAACATTCATTCACTAAACAGAATTGGTGGCATCTGGAGGTGAACGCTGCCAGGGATCAATGATGATCCAACAGATTTCCTTTCTGGGATCGCTTCGCCGGCTGGTTTGCCATGACCACCATGGCTCAGCTGGTTGAGCGCCGGACTAGAATTTCGTAGGCATGAGTTTCCATCTAGCAGGCAGCCGGTTCTTTTCCGGGCATTTTCTGGCACCTTTATTTGAGAGCCTGACATGTGGGCAATAGCACGAAACATGGCATAACTAGTGCGTGCACCCGGTTCTACCCGGTTCCAAAATACCCGGTTCTATCCGGGTATTTCATCAGGCCACAGAACCGGTTCTGACAAAGATGAGACCCGGGTTTCGGTTCCATAACGGTTCCGCAAGAAATTTACGCCCAGTCTCGTGTTTTGTAACTAGATAAGCCCTGGCTTGTGACTGGCGCGCCCGTAGTGACTAACACGTGTGCGGATTGCCCGACGGAGTGTTTGCAGTTCGCATTCAATACATTGCATGGAGCTAGATTCAGTTCTCAGCATATTTCATCGGTAAAAGTAAAACTTGTGTTTGATTGTGGCAATTTGGTAAGTTGTTGCTTCACCTTATTTGCTTCTCGCAGTGAGAATCGGTTCAGTAAACAAAGTTTTCGGAAGTTAAGTTACCTATAGCACTTATCTACTTATAGGTTAATGATAGAGAGATATCGGTGAATAAAATACGATAAGACTTGAAATGGCCCTCTACGAAAATGGCGGTCAAAGATGAAGGTACTTGTCCTTAGCCTATGACCACCTTCTTCCAATTCAGCCCACTAGAGTGGAGTCAGATAGATTATTCTGATCAGCTGGGATTATCTGCAACAAGCTCCGCACCTCGTTATCAGATCGAACTTATGGCCATATGATTTTTACGGTCATTCTATGATAATAAGAAAAAATCGGTGTAAAAGTGAACACACCCGTAAATTTTAGGCAAACTAAATATACAGGGTGAGTTTTTAGTACCGGCTCGGTCGATAACTCCACTACTGTAGAAGATAGCGAAAAAAGTTATATATAAAAGTTGTACCCACGGATATGCTCCTTGCTCAGAAAATATCTTGATTTATACAGGGTGATCCATAACTACGTGCTGATGCAAACATGCATTTTTTTAAATGGGACACCCTATATATTATTCCACAGTCAAATTCTACTAATGATTTCCGTTCTTCCAATATAGGGTGTTATTACATTATACGGGGTATTTCAAAAGTTATGACCATTTTTATATCCAAATCGCGGTCAAATGAACGTACTGTATATCAAAAAGTAATGAATTAAAAATTACTTTTTTCACATGCTAGGATTAAAGATATCCTCTAGTTTTAAAATCGGCTATAAAAGAAGCCCGTGACGCATACTTGTATACAGGGTGATGTAGAATGCAAAATCCAGATTTTCTCTTTTTTTTAAATGTAACCCCCAATATTTTATTATTCCAAAAAATTGCTTTGAATATGCTCTTTTATTTTGTATAGCACCTGTTGTACCTACGTCCATCAGTTTCCGAGATATTTAAATTTTTTGGTTAACTTAAAGTATAGCTTCCATTTGTGTACAGAAATTTATTTATTTTGAGAAATTACTATGTAATTTTTTTTTTGAGTTCAACAAACAACTAAATTATAAGGTCATGATACTATTTGATGAAGTCAAAACCCTAAATTATCTAGATAATGAAGTCAAGTATGCCGAGGAAACAATTTTGTAGGCGTGATGCATAATTATCAAGCAGATTTATCAAGTAGGCTTTGAAAAATTGACAGTTTTCAAAACCTGCTCAATAATTCCGTACTATGTGAAAAACCAGCTTTAAAAATTAATTTTTCCATTGAGGGTATTTAGGAGAATCTTTGAGACACTGTCTACTTGCCTCTAGAATATATCAACTATGAAAAGCAATATCCACAACGGAGGCACTCTAAAACTAATGCGTTTGAAAGACTGAAGAATCGTTTTATTTGGACTGTGTCGTTTAATATTTCATAGCCTACCTGATACATCTGCCTGATAATTATGCACGACGTCTATAAAATTGTTTCCTCAGCACACTTGACCTATATTATCTCGTTAGTTCATTGTTTTGACTTGATCAAGTACTATTATGGCCTTATATTTTAGTTGTTTGTTAAGCAAAAATTAAATTTGATAGTATTTTCTCAAAATAAATAAATTTTAGTAAACAAATAGGAGGTATATTTAAAATTTGTAGAAAAATTGAAATATCTCAGAAACTAATGAATGCAGCCATAACAAGTGCTATACAAAGATGAGAGAGCATATTAAAAGCAATTCTTTGGTATAATAAAATATTAGGGGTTACATTTAAAAAAAGAGAGAAAATCTAGATTTTGCATTCTACATCACCCTGTATACGAATATGCGTCACGGGCTTTTTTTATAGACGATTTTAAAACTAGACGATATTTTTAATCCATTCATGTAAAAAAAATAATTTTTGATTCATTACTTTTTGAAACACAGTACGTTCATTTGACCGCGATATGGATATAAAAATGGTAATAACTTTTGAAATACCCTATATAATGTAACAGTACCCCATATTGTAGGAACGGAAATCATTAGTAGAATTTGAATATGAAATAATATATAGGGTTTTCCATTTAAAAAAATATATGTTTGCATAACCACGTAGTTATGGATGTACAAATATAAATATTTTCTGAGCAAAGAACATACCCGTGGCTACAACTTTTGTATACAACTTTTTTCGCTATCTTCTACAGTAGTGGAGTTATCGACCGAGCCGGTACTAAAAACTCACCCTGTATATAGACTGAGACTTACGATCACTGAGAGACTAATTGAAGATGATAACTTTTCGTTGATTATGTTATAGATTTAACATTTATGTTCCAAGAACGATTTTATGTTTCTTTATGTTTAATTTCAAGTTCCTTACACTTACTTATGTTCCTAACAGCTAAGTTATGTTATTTCCGTTATTTTATTGAAATAAATGTTACTTCAATATGATTTAATCCACCTTTTTTAGTAGGCACCCTAGAACCGGTTCGGAAGCGGGTATCCGGGTAAAGTGCATCTAGAACCGGTTCTGAAAATTCGAGAACCGGGACCGGTTTTGCATGCACTAGGTATAACCCAGCATTGATGTTATGAAAGGAAGACACTAACATGGCGAAACATGTAGAGTTCAAAAAAATAGGTTTTATGAGCTATAGCACAAAATATTTTTATAGTCAGTCATTTGTTAAGCTGTTTCAAAGACCTATAAGCCAAACCAGTTTTTCTGGATACAGATACACCTCACCATGAAAAGATTAATGTTTGAGTAAATAAAACTAAAACATTACTGCGTTTACGTACTTTTACAATTAATTTCTATTCAACATCCCGGAAATTAATGGTCTGAGATCTCAAATACACAAATTTACATATAAATGGTGGTGGAATCGGCGGAAGCCAGAAAAATTATGTATTTTAGGATTATTAGTGGCGTTTGCAATTTAAATGAAGTTAAATTCATTGTCTACCGTAAGAGCGAATAGTTACAGAAAATGCAAATCCGGATACTAATTAGAAAAAAAATATCGACTAATGGCAGAGTAATTTGGATGCTTCGGAGTTGGTTTTTCTGAATAACTCTAGGTGCATTGAATATTATTGTTACAGTAGCATTACGAACCTGAGTTGTACTCTCAAAGTACGCACAATGGAAGCATAATGGCAGCTCAAGGCCGCAGAAGCCAGTACTGTCAAAAGCGCCGGTAAAGTGATGCACACGACTTTTTTAATATCTGGTGTTATTAACGATCACATTGTATCTGTGACATACAGTAACTCCAATGTAATTTGAGTACCCTTAAAGGCAACATATACAACTCGCAAGTGAAATTAGAACACCTAGAAAAAAAAGGATATTTGCATTTAAAATTCGTACACAGCTTGGCAGTACCATCTCTAGTACACATGTAACACTTTTTATTCATTTAGACCCTATTTACCTACATGGCACCTCTGAAAGGCTCTAGACCTGTGAAAACAGAGCATGACTTTTTGTCGATTCAAATGTGGCGAGAGACCAGCGCCGGTACTATGTAACTTACAAACGTGTTTCTATGCACTATGTACTATAGTATCGGGTGGCTTCGTAAATATGTCAGCATAGTAGTCACCTCGTGGCAGGCACCCGAAACTGCTCGATCGTCATGGTCGTCATGGTGATCGAAACACGTTTCTAGCTCTTAAGTTACAGAGTGCCGGCGCAGTTGGTTATGAAAAGAGATGAACTGGTTGTGCAAAGATGCCCCCTAGAAGACGACAGCCCCACTTTACACAGTTAAGCCCCTTTGAACGGGGTCGGATTGTAGGCCAACGAGAACGTGGTGCTTCTTTTAAAGCAACTGCTGTAAACCATGGGGCGTAGCGCGGCAACAGTTGTAGTAGCATGGCGCGCATGGATCGCAGAGGGGTGGATGCCGCGAGCTAGGGGTTCTGGAGAACGTAGAAGAACTGCAGACCTGCAAGATCGTCATCTACGACTAGTGGCCCTTCGAGACAGAATGCGATCCACTCGAACTGTTGCTGACGCTTGGTATGCAGCTAGAAGGAGGCCCATCCGAATCCGCAGATTGAGTGAAATGGGCTTAGGATCATCTAGTGCTTCCAGTCATTGCAAGTCATCGTCGTCAACGGTTAGAATGGTGCCAAGAACACCGACAATGGCATGCTGAGTGTCATCTTACCGCCTTCTCCGACGAGTCCGGGTTTTTTCTGCATGCAACATGCCATCCCATGCCTTTTTCGGTAATCTTGTGACCAATCTATCAATTGGCGACGATGATTTGCAGTCAGTGTGAAGCCCTAGATGCAGACGATATGATATCCATTTCACGCAAGCTGTGCGGAGGGGCCTTCCTATACCTGCATACCAAGCGCCAGCAACATTAGTGGATCACATTCCGTTTCGAAGAGCCAGTAGTCGTAGATGGCGATCGTGCCGGTCTGTAGTTGTCCTACGCTACGTGCTACAGAACCTCTGACTCGCTACGTTTGCCCTTCTTCGATCCATGCAGAAGGGTTGTAGAAGCGAATTGGGACTTGAGTCCCAAGGTGATGTTCTGGTTTTATACTACAATCTTAAGGCCGTCCTTATTGTATGGACCACTGGTTTGGTGGCCATGTGCAAAGATGTAAACAGTCAAAGCAAAGCTAAATATAATAATTCAACACTTGGCTTGTGATAGTATAACAAGTGCAGTATACACGGCTCCGTTGAGTGCACTAGAAGCACTGCTGGACCTCCCTCCACTGGACTTAGTAGTTCGAGGGGAGGCAAGGGTGACTGCGTTCCGATTGTGGATTCAAGGCAGTTGGTCCTTTGTGAATTCTGACAGGGGCCACTCTCCCATCATTTCGGAACTGCAAAGGGATGACCCTATCCCACATATGAGGAGCAGTGATATAATTTCTCCTACATATCGCTTTTATTGCAAATTTAGTGTGAATTATTCTACAAGGGAAGAGTGGGGGCCAAGCGGCAGGCTGCCTTTTGAATGGAGAGGGCCAGTCTAGTATATGGATGGCTCATTTACCGACGAAGGCTCCGGTGCTGGGGTCTATCGGCCAAAACCAAAGCCCTTCTTCTCTCTTGGAAAATACACCACTGTATTCCAAGCACATATACTCGTATATGCGATTTTACCCTGAGCCCGTCGTATTCACGAGATTCAGTGGCCTAGTTTACAAGGTTTGTTCTGCAATGTAGAAAGGTCTTGAATGAGACATGGGCAAGTCATTCTCATGTGTCAATTACGTGGGTGCCGAGTCAAGCTGGAGTATGTGGCAATGAAATGGCGGATGCGCCCGCAAGTATAGCATCGAGGAATAATTTTCTTGGCCCTGAGCCAGCTGTGGGGCTGACAGTAGGTACCATTAGATGGAAAAGTGTGGTTACAAGATCACAGCATCTTATGAGATGGAGAAGAATCTCTGAACATCTCCGTCAAGCCAGAGAGGTTATTTTAGGATCTCTGACCAAGGTAGGGCGGTTCTGTCTCTCACTGAACAGAAATCAACTAAGGTTTCTTGTTGGCCTGCTATCCGGCCATAATACCTTCAAACCTCGTTGGATATTACAGGTAGGCCATACTAAATTCAGGAGTTCTTGAAACTGTGGATATAAGATGGGGACCCAAACCCATCTTCACCTTTGCGATGAATGCTGGACTCCGGAGCTAGGGTAAGGAGCGGTGCAAAAAGGCTTGTTTGTAGACCTCTGCACTGGCGGTTCTGGTCAACAGAAAGCCCCTCTTTCTCTTTCATTCATGAATTCATTCATTCGACCAATGCACGCCATGCTGCTACTACTGAAGCCACACTACGCCCATGGTTACAGCGATTGCTCTGAAAGAGGCACGTTCTCAGTATACTATAGTATGATTCCGTTTAGAGGAAGTTACCTACCTAAACAGGGACTGTCATTTTCTAGGAAACATCTTTACATAACCAAATAGTACCTTGCCACATTTACAACAGATATCATTGTTTTGGAATCAAAGGAATGTTTTGTCTTGTGTTTGCACGTATAGAGATTTTTGGACGCGCCATGTAGTACAATAACGTCTAAATGAGCCACATGTATTGCATGTGTACTACAGAGGGTACTACCAAGCTCTGTAGAAATTTTTAAGAATATCCTTTTCTTTATGGGTGTTCAAATTTCACTTAGTTATAGCTGCAGCCTTAATATTTCCTGATACCATCCTCTGATAAACACAGCTATAAAGAAGTCTCACGCTGCCTTACCAACAGTGGAAATGGAGGGTCACCCCATAGACGAGTCACCTTCCGTCAAGCTTTTGGGGATCAATATCAATAACAACATGTCCTGGCATGATCACTTCGTCAGTATTGCTAAAACAGCATCCCAAAAGCTTGGAGTTTTGTTCCCCTATAGGAAGCTGTACACACCAGAGCAACTACTACTGCTCTACAAGGCACAGATCCGACCATCGCTGGAGTATTGCTCCTATGTGTGGGGATGCGCTCCGAAGCAGTCTTCAAAGCTTCTGGGCACTATCCAGAATAGAGTAATTGGACCAATCAATACGCCTAACCTCACAAAGGACCTCCATAGCCTAGAACATCGAAGAAGGGTGGCTGACCTGTCCCTGTTCTACAGGTTCTATCGCGGAAGATGTTCGAGTGAGCTCTCCCAGGTAATAACAGCAAAGGCCGTCCGAACGAGGAACACTAGAGAGGCTCTGCGAGCTCATCCTTACCAGGTCGAGGTCCTTACTCCACGAACCAGTCTCCTTCAGCATTCCTTCTTTTGGAGAACTTCGACGCTGTGGAACGAGCTGCCGGGGAATTTGCTTCCCGCCGGCTACAACCTGCAGCGTTTCAAATCTAACGCTGGCCAGACAATATATACAGAATTATACATTTTGTAGTCCTTTTTCAATCTTTGGAGGACAGTGAAATGAGGATATCCACAGGAATGTGACAATCGAGCTGCATTTTGAATTAAAGATAAATACGTTATTAATTAACGATTAAACGACTTACCTGTAAGAGTAAGGATGTTCAATCGTAATTATACGATTTAAACCCATGAGGAACACAATGATTCGTAATAATGTTCCGTCCCACGAACTGACAACACTGTTTAAAAAATTAGAAGCGCTGGCTATCCCGCCCGCCTGTCACTCGCCATCCCTTCAATCCGTCATTAATGTTTTGTACAATTATCACTAGAGCGCTGGGGTATGGGGTGCGATGCGACGCTATAATATAGCTGGGCGGGTGTGTTCCTCATGGGTTTAAATCGTATAATTACGATTGAACATCCTTACTCTTACAGGTAAGTCGTTTAATCGTTAATTATACTTCATTAAACCCATTCGGAACACAATGATTCGTAAGTTGTTGAAAGTAGATGGCGATCTAGTGAAGAAGGTGTTGCAAACAAAAATTATTTCAATACAATTCCGTTCTTTTTTTTTTTCAACCAAAATAATGTATATGTATAACAAAAGGTAGTATGTTATGGATAACACACTGCCTACACACGTAAAGTGTAATAAAGCCCATATACCTACTTATTTATCTGTTTTATATCTAAGATCGATTTAGCGAAAACACACCTATCTAATACTGGTCTATTATAAAACCTAGCAAACATATCAGATTTCTCAGTCCAACCAGCCGCATTTCTTCAGTTTCTATACTTACTCCTTGCCTATTGGCAGCAGAAGCAGCTGCATGTGTCCAGTACTATACCCCTTAAATTTTGATATATCAATACCACTATTTTGCAATGCTTTATACATCTGGACAAGGTTTGAGAAGAAGCAACGTGATAAGGCTTTTTATGTGTAATTCGTAAATAACTGTCTTCCCAAGATCTTTTGGGTCTTATAGTATCTATATAAAATAATAAGGTTGTTGCCACGCAAAGCTCTGGTTTTTCTCTAAATATAGGAAAATTTAAAGTAGGTCGAGTTCTGTTGCGAGATGATGTTTTCAAAATACCTGCAATAACAATTTCTATTCGATCTTCATAATTATGTATATTAGGTAACTAAATTCTTGATTAGGTCTGCATTCTTTGGGCCGATGTGAGAGCTAAGAGGGTAACTACTTTGATAGACAGCATCTCAAATGAAATCTTTTCTAATGGATACAGTTTAGCTAAGTAAGACAATACTTTTTCTAGTTCCCATGTTTCTTGATATGTAGGAAAACTAGGTTTAAGTCTAAACGAACCTTTTAAAAAACGCTTTAATAATCCTGTATCCCCTGAAATACTTGTTATTCATTTTATTGCCGACAAATGGGCATTCAAAGAGTTATTACCATTACCAGCTTACTATCTGAATTAAAGACATCTAAATTATCTTCGGAGCAAAATGTCCACCATTTCTGAAGAGATGCATTGTATTGTTTGATGGTATAATCACTTAAGGATGCTAACAAAACTGGGATGCAGTCTTCTGCTAAGGCTCTTCGTTTATAAGATTCCCTGATAGCTTCCCGGGCAAGCAGGGTAAGGCGCTCCTACATCGGATAACTTTTTCTGAAAGGACACAATAATAAATCACTTTCTGGAGGAAAATAAAGGGGTTCCCAAATTAATAGTTTACAGAAACTTTGGATACCAATTCTGAGTAGGGCAAGAGGGCACTACTAGTATTCCTTCCGCTTCCTCTGCAATAATCTTCGTTATGACTTTCCCAACCAAGCAAAAGGGTGGCAACGCATAAAAGAAAACATTTGACCAGTTTAATGTAAACGCATCCACTCTAAACGCGTCTGGATCCCGTTTCCAGGAGACGAAGGTCCTACATTTTGCATTAAGAGAGGATGCAAATATATCAACTTGTCGAGTTCCGAAGTTTGATATAACTTTCCGATAAATTTTAGTACTCAATGAATACTCTGTTTCTACCTTTAATGATCTTGACTCCCTAACAGCTTCAATATTATGTCTAGTATTAATGCAAGAAGCACACACATAAATATTCCTTGCTTCACACCATTTTCCATAGTTTACGTGTGATAACATTAAGATTGGGATATTTAACACTACCCATACGGTTTAGTCATGATATTGCGGTAATATTGTCAATTCCAATGAGAATATAACAATTATGAAGCTTATCAGCGAAGCATTTAAGACCATAAAAGGCGGCTAAAAACCTCTAAGTAATTTATATGTAATGTAGATTCAATATTATTCCAAAACCCATTAGTTTT
Source organism: Callosobruchus maculatus (assembly GCA_951848785.1). NCBI lineage: Eukaryota > Metazoa > Arthropoda > Insecta > Coleoptera > Chrysomelidae > Callosobruchus > Callosobruchus maculatus. Next base: position 17,983,561 of record CATOUR010000041.1, on the reverse strand, counting down.
TTTCCAAACAATTTACTAATTCAAAATCCAAAGATCTAAGTTTAAAATTTGCTGGCTTCAATAACTTGATAGATACAAATGGTGCTATACATAACCCAAATGGCGTACAACAAAATTCAAAAAGAATATTTTAAAATTCAAATCGCAAAAATTTCCTATATTTTTTAGATATTGGTATTCCAAAGTAGGCATCCTCTAAATCAAGAGATGCCTCATAACTATTTCCTGTTATCATATTTTTAACGGACCTATAGTCCTCCAACTTGAAATGGTGAGCTTTAATGTATTTATTGAGACGCTTTAGATTTAGTACAAATTTGAAACCGCCATTCGATTTTGGTACTAAAAAATATGGAGACAAAAATTCGCGACATACATGACTGCATTTTTTAATAGCTCCAATTGCCTCCATTTTAAAACAGCGCGACTCAATTCAAGGCTCTCCTTTCTGGAAAATTTTTGAATTCTTTGCCGCGTGTTTTTGGCTGGGTTTTCTAGCAAAGGGAATCGAGTGGCCAGAAACCCAGTTTAAAAACTTGGGTCTGACGTGATGCTTTCCCATTCGCTACTAAAAAGCTTACTTTTCTTCTCTTTCTTGTATCCTGAGGGTCCCGCTGCGTTTAACTCCCAACTAGTTTTTTTTCACTTCCCTCGCAGTCTTGTACTTATCTTGAAAATCCACTCCAGATAAGAGTCCATCAATGTTCGATCTCATTGCCACTTTCTGAACCTGCATTCAAGAAGGGATACAATTCTTGCTTCCGGTGGTAGGATATTAGGTAATGTGCTTCGCAGATTAGTTTGGCTACGTCAGCTAAAGTCGTTTTTATGTTATCTTCTAATTGAATGGCTGGATCCTGTGCTAGGATATCATTCAAAGCCGATTCTTGTGCCACCAGAGTTCTACCCAATCTATTTTGGATGGTCATAGAAAAACTGGTCCTTCTTTATATTATAGTTGGCCATTGGCTAAACAACTATTATTTACATTCTTGGTTGCTCAGTAAATGAGAAAACAACACAAAAATATTCAATCAGTTGCCCCGAAATAAAGGGGAAAACAACTGCTTGCTAGTTGTCCATGTTAATGGAAAAACAACTTCAATAGTCTTTAAAATGATAAATACTGATATAAATATTCCATCAGTTGCCCCTAAAAAGGGGAAAACAACTGCTTACTAGTTGTCCATGTTAATGGAAAAACAACTTCAATAGTCTTTAAAATGATAAATACTAATATAAATATTTCATCAGTTGCCCCGAAAAAAGGGGAAAACAACTGCTTACTAGTTGTCCATGTTAATGCAAAAACAACTTCAATAGTCTTTAAAATGATAAATGCTAATATAAATATTCCATCAGTTGCCCCGAAAAAGGGGAAAACAACTGCTTACTAGTTGTCCATGTTAATGGAAAAACAACTTCAATAGTCTTTAAAATGATAAATACTAATACAAATATTCCATCAGTTGCCCCGAAAAAAAGGGGAAAACAACTGCTTACTGGTTGTCCATATTAATGGAAAAACAACTTCAATAGTCTTTAAAATGATAAATACTAATATAAATATTCCATCAGTTGCCCCGAAAAAAAGGGGAAAACAACTGCTTACTAGTTGTCCATGTTAATGGAAAAACAACTTCAATAGTCTTTAAAATGATAAACACTAATATAAATATTCCATCAGTTGCCCCGAAAAAAAGGGGAAAACAACTGCTTACTAGTTGTCCATGTTAATGGAAAAACAACTTCAATAGTCTTTAAAATGATAAATACTAATACAAATATTCCATCGGTTGCCCCGAAAAAAAGGGGAAAACAACTGCTTACTGGTTGTCCATGCTAATGGAAAAACAACTTCAATAGTCTTTAAAATGATAAATACTAATATAAATATTCCATCAGTTGCCCCTAAAAAGGGGAAAACAACTGCTTACTAGTTGTCCATGTTAATGGAAAAACAACTTCAATAGTCTTTAAAATGATAAATACTGATATAAATATTCCATCAGTTGCCCCTAAAAAGGGGAAAACAACTGCTTACTAGTTGTCCATGTTAATGGAAAAACAACTTCAATAGTCTTTAAAATGATAAATACTGATATAAATATTCCATCAGTTGCCCCTAAAAAGGGGAAAACAACTGCTTACTAGTTGTCCATGTTAATGGAAAAACAACTTCAATAGTCTTTAAAATGATAAATACTAATATAAATATTCCATCAGTTGCCCCGAAAAAAAGGGGAAAACAACTGCTTACTGGTTGTCCATGTTAATGGACAAAACAACTTCAATAGTCTTTAAAATGATAAATACTAATATAAATATTCCATCAGTTGCCCCGAAAAAAGGGAAAAACAACTGCTTACTGGTTGTCCATGTTAATGGAAAAAACAACTTCAATAGTCTTTAAAATGATAAATACTGATATAAATATTCCGTCAGTTGCCCCTAAAAAGGGGAAAACAACTGCTTACTAGTTGTCCATGTTAATGGCAAAACAACTTCAATAGTCTTTAAAATGATAAATACTAATATAAATGTTCCATCAGTTGCCCCGAAAAAAAGGGGAAAACAACTGCTTACTAGTTGTCCATGTTAATGGAAAAACAACTTCAATAGTCTTTAAAATGATAAATACTAATACAAATATTCCATCAGTTGCCCCGAAAAAAAGGGGAAAACAACTGCTTACTGGTTGTCCATGTTAATGGAAAAACAACTTTAATAGTCTTTAAAATAATAAATACTAATATAAATGTTCCATCAGTTGCCCCGAAAAAAAGGGGGAAACAACCGCTTACTAGTTGTCCATGTTAATGGGAAAACAACTTCAATAGTCTTTAAAATAATAAATACGGTCGTCAAAAAAAACCATACTATGCTTTTTTCCGGCGGCTTGTCATCAACTTCTTATCTTGAATGCTAATATCTATGTATATACCTATATCAATCCGCCGCACCGTGTGGCTATTTCTTTTTTTTTATTATTTCTATCTATATCTGGACAAATAATTAGTCAAGAAACTTAAGTTCTCAACGCTATCGTTAGTGTATTGAGCAACGCCCTGTGCACTTGAGTAGAAGAACGCGCTCCGCTTAGTAGGCTAGCGTTTCCGTGACAACAACAACAATCAATCAATTTTGAAATTTGTATTTATCCATTTTGTCAAAGAATGTATCTTCGAGAAATAAACTAGCATTGAATACTGTCTACGAAACAATTATTATATTCAATTTCACCGTTATTATATTGAATCTGGCTTAGAGATTATCATTGCCAGAATAATAAAAATCGTAATTTCTGGTTACTGTCAATATTAACCACTTTACTTACTTGAATAGGAACTCTCCATTGATGATTAAAATTTTTACATTTTATTTCTTAGGTCCTCCAACAATCGCTTCCTTTTCGCTCATATTTTGGAATCTTCCTTTTGTTTTCGCTTCATTTTAGAGAATCTGTACACCAAAACTGTTGTCGCCGCTGAACACGAAACATTAATGACGGATTGAAGGGATGACGAGTGACAGGCGGGCGGGATAGCCAGCGCTTCTAATTTTTTAAACAGTGTTGTCAGTTCGTGGGACAGAACATTATTACGAATAATTGTGTTCCGAATGGGTTTAATGAAGTATAATAATTGTTAGACTAGCCCATGTAATATGTTTGTCATAAATTCATCTTAATAGCTTAAAAAATGGTATGTATGTGTATGACTGTACGTAATCTAAATCTAACCAATATAGTGAAGTAAGAATAAGAAACACTCAGCATATAAACTTTTATTTACTGTACAAAATAGAATTGCTACAGTAAGAAGAAAATGCAATGAGTGCACAATTGAAAACAAAAAAACTTAGGAACTCCTTAGTTACTATACAACTGACCATAACTAGAGGACTCGCTGTAGTAAAATCGCAATTTTAACAGAATGTGAAAAGCACAATTAAACTCATGACAGCTGCCGGCTACAACCTGCCGCGTTTCAAATCTAACGTGCACCGACACTTATTCTCTCGTAACGCTTCTACAGCGACATAGGCTTTTAGCCTTTGCGGGAGGCTGACCATAAAAAAAAGCTCGATGTATGGACCGGTACTTTGTTCATACTGCCAATCAATGACAAGTAAATTCCTGTGGTGTCGCGGTGAAGACATGCATCAGCGTGCGAACTGGAGGCATTAACACGAAACAGAAACATAGACAAAGCCGAAAGTACACGTACGCATTGTCAGATCGGGAACGTGTTCGCGAGCGAAAAAGCAGAAAAAAGCCCTTTTATCCGGCAAATTTATGGCGTAACGGATGGAAGCGAGAGAGCGGGTGAAAAAAGTTTTTAATTAAGGGAGGTACACGGGGTGGCGTCACGACGCCGCCGCCGACGCCGCCGTCGATCCGGACCGCGCAAATTTGCAAACAAGTCAATATTTAACCTATACCAATTTAATGTTCGCGTCCCACAGACACATCCAAACAAACACGCAGGTGAATTTCAATTGGCCAGAACCGGCAGCTATCCCCTGGAGGATTAGGGATGAAGTATTGTACAGGGTTAGTGTATTACGTCTGGCGCTAAAAAGCTAATACGAGGTGCGTTCAGAAAATAGCGGTAAAATTGGTTTTTTGGAAAAAGTGTTTATTTATTCGTCTATATCAATATTGATACCACCAAAATACACACATAAAAATAATTTCTTAGATGGAGCACAGATGCTTTAATTCAAGTATACCATAACTTCCTATACGCGCAAAGTTATGCTAATCTTAAAGTGAGAATACGATATCTTTGACCATATAAGGGTTACATTGAAAAATTATCTTCAATGCAAAACTGGGAAATTCTTGATAGTAAGAATACCAAAATCTTAAATCAAGCATATGGTAATCTTGACCGAAGTATTTCATAATCTTGACTGAAGCATTTCATAATCTTAACTGGGAGCATTTCATAAACTTGACGCTCAACTTTATTCTAAAATTGTGATATTCTTGGATGAGGAATCTAGTAGTATTGATTTGAGCATTCAAACTTTTCTATGAGCATGTAGAAATTTTTCTGGAGAAATAGTTCTGCAATATTTCTTAAATCACTTTTAGTATACTTGGTACTTATCTAGGAACACCTGAGTCAGGTCTTCGCCTCCCAATTTTTTTAATAGATCATTCATGGTTGGACAGATCCAGTAATAAGGAAGCTGATGGGAACTGGGACGCGACTCAAATGGCGGTGGACAAGCACTACCGGCAGATTCGATGACTGATGGTTGACGGTGGTATCACGGGTATCACGTGGCAATGGCAATTTATTTAACAGTTTGACTAGATACTATTATGTGCTATTATGCAGGATCCAGGATGCAGGTTTTACGCTACGGTGCTAAAGACGGCGGCGAATGCGACAATCCGAAAACCGAAACCGATAATGGCGACGCGGACACGGGCGGGCAACAGGCTGTTGAGTAGTAGTAGAGAGGGTGGAGAGGTTAGAGTTGACCCGTGACACGCTGCGCGCCTGCGCACTCTGACGTTGGTAGACGTCAAAAAAATGATTTGCTTGATACACATATAGGGTGTGCTTGTAAAACAGCGTTCATTTTCAAACCAAGATTATCATATTGTAAATGAAGGTTCGCATTTGCAAGCTGTCTATATTCTTGATAGAAGTAAACTGGGCACCGCTGGAAAAAAATGATAATCTTGATATAAAATTATGAAATATTTGTTATTAAATTATTATAGCCTTGGTTGCAAAGAAAATTATATTTTCTTTTGGAGCATATTTCTTTAAAATAAGTATATAAATCAAATATATATTATTCTTGATACAAATTTTCTATAATTTTCTCATCAAATATTCTTTCTTAGAGTGAGAACCGATATTCTTGTTGTGAGTATGTATTTACAAGAATATCACAATTCTTGACTTGAGAATTTCTTTTTATGTGTATAGTCCTCTTCGGATGACGTGCACTTTTCCTAGCGCTTTTTTCAATCCTCCAAATTACCTACCAAACTCTATGTTTGGGATAGCGTTGAGCTTTTTCAGCTTTTAATGTCAATTGTGCCTGTAAAACGACAACCCTTTAAGCACTTTTTAGTTCTGGAGAGGTCAGGTCAGGTACCTGACTCAGTACTTCCCACACATTGTCACACACATCGGTGCTAACAAAAAATTTGAGTTCCTCTATTCCTATACCATCCTCATCAGGAAAGTAGACAATAATCAGCGACCTTTAAACATTTAAAAACGGAGTTTGGGCGATGTTGAAATCTCTCGTTTTTTGTTCATTGCTCCTCCACCACTGACAAGAGTTCCAACAATGATACACTGTTACCATTTTGTCCACTGCGTCATTGTAGTCAATTTTGTAGTTTCCAAGTTACGTATTATGGGATTAAAATATATATTTGTCAAATTATTTTAGAGATATGAAACTCAAAGGCAATATTCGCTTACGTCTGAGAAACACACGATATCACTAAAAATTTTTAAGCGTAATATTTGAGTATTTCATGAATATTGTACATTTTTCAAACCCTCCAACATTATCACATTTTCACCCCTCCCAAAAACAAATTGAAAATGATCAGGAATTGTTGAAACGCCTAGAAACGAAGTTTGGAGTGGTTCTGATATTTTTTGTTTTTCAGCTCTCAACACATGGCTTCACAAGTCCAATAGCAATAGAGACCAACGGAGTGAGTAACGTGGACTTTCGTTATGTAGATATCAAAATACGCTCAAAAAGCGAATCAAGCATAAACTTAATAGTTCATCACTATCCTGCTTTCGCGCAACACCCTATATATTTCAAAATATTTTTAAAATATTCGCGTTTGATCTATATCTTTTAACACAAGCGAAAATCGACCAATTGACAAAAACCCATCTAAGCGTCTGCCGCCGACAAAATAAACAATGAATATTTGATTATACTTTAGGGGTATACATAGGTACCAACATAATAAAAAAAAATACAGTCGGACTCTTCGCGGTGGTGCCGATACCAAAAATAAGTTGTAAGCGGGTATCCTAAACTATAACCGGGATATCACATGTTACAAGAGAGGCTAGCAGAGGTTGATCTGATGCACAAAAGGTACCTATTACTTATACCTACAATGAGTATAACAGAAAATTGTTCCATTCGTAAGCAGAAAAGTATTGTTATACTTCAATAGCTTAAAATTCACAGTTTGCGCTATTTGAATGTATCCTGAAGGCCAAAAATAAACTCTGAACGACAAGTAAAGGTAAAGAGAAAGAACAAACTACGCCTCAGGGGATTAGGGGTGAACGTACTATGTGTCATTCGGCGTGTCATGTCATTCTAATAAGCAAGTACAGGTATACTACTTGCAAGTGAAACCTGAACACTGAGAAAAAATAGGTTGCGATTGATGAAACGAAGAACCTGTTCTAATCTGTGGTCAAGTTTGACGTGAAATTCAGTAGTGCCAACCTTAAAAATCATATGATGCATGCCATGTATATGTTGAATACTCGTCTCTGTATATTACTAGATATTTTCTAAACAAAAATTCGCAATCGGGTCGAGAGTTTTACTGTCAAGACCACACAAAAAAAAATAGATTTTGCGTAAACCGCCAAACCATATGACAGCAACAGTGTTGGCAGCACTGCATGCTGTACAAAATTCATGGTCTGATTCACAGACGAAAAATATAATCAGTTTGACCTTGAAAACGACCATTAATCAATCCGTGCATAAATTCGCGAAAAAAGTCGTTGATGTAAAACGGTATCACATGTGTATTAGAGATCGCCCGTGTGGGGGCGGGTTAGAATATCTCCCATCGTATATCCTGCGTGTCGTAAAAGGCGACTAAAAGGTACCGAACTACTGTCGGTATAAGCAGTAACCTCTTCTCAACCAACAGCTTCGGGTGGACAAGTTGAGAAGAGTCAGGACACCTTCTTGTCCTTGGGGTGAGAAATTGCCCCTAAAGGCGGATGAATCAGATGGTCAACGGCATGAGGATGCAGAAAGCAAATGGGAAACTACTGCATTAAAAATCTTAAAGATATCCCAAGAGAAACTCGTAAAATGTGTAAATGCATTTTACGAGTTCACAACATGTCTGTTAAGACATTGTGACTATATGATGAGAGATGGCATTGCCAAGCTGTGTACAAAGTTTCAGTGCAAATATCCCTTTTACTTCCCACACCGATAGGTGAGGGGAGTATTGTGATCGCGAAAATTTTCGTTTTTGAGATAATATGCTATTTGTGCGTTTTATGATGTGTACATAACGAAAATCCACGTAATTCATTTCCGTCGGTCTGTCTGTCGGTCTGTCTGTCGCGTTCTTCTACCCTCGTAATCTCAGTAACCGCTACATGGATTGTGATGAAATTTGGGCAGCGTTATGCTGTGGGGTCGTAGTAGGTAATGTTCCTATAATTTTGAAAATCGTTATACGGGGGGCGGAGTAATTAGCAAAAAACGAAAAATTTCAAATATGCCTCAAACTTCGTTTTTAGGGGTTTTAGGGGTTCCTTATCATTTTCTACTTTTTCTTGGGTGGGGGTGAATTTGGGGTGGTTGGGGGTTGGGGGGTTGTAATACTGAAAAATTTGTTGTTGTCGTAATGGGCTGTCCATTGATATGTGAATCAAAAACCTAGCGGCATTATACACTTTTTTAGGTCCATTCGAACGTTGCATGCTTATTATAGCAACCACGGGACTTACAATTTGTGATGTATACGAGTACATACGAGTATTGTTTTAGATCGTTCGATATCTCGTAACGTATGTAAAATTGTTCAATTGATTTTAATGAAATTTTGACATAGTATTACTCCCAAGACGGGGATGGAAAACGCGTATGTTTTGGAGAAATTGGGTCAGTGGCGGCGCAGCAGTAATAAAAAAACTAAAAATATGAAAACAGCTCAAACTTTGTTTTTAGGCGTTTTGCGGGTTTCTGAACATTTTCACTTTCACTTTTTTGGGTGGGGTGAAATCGGGGCGGTTGGGGGGTGGGGGATAGTAGAACTTAAAAATTTGTTGTATTCATAATAGTCCGTCTATTGACCTGTAGAAGAAACACCTAGCGGCATATTATACTTTTTTAGGTCCATCCGAACACTGGCTTGCCTATTACAGAAACCAATTTTGTGATCTGTACATACGAGTTTTATTTCGTTCTATGTATATTACGTAAAGCGAAAATTATTGAATTGATGTTAATAAAATTTTGACAGAGAATTTATTACCGCTGCGAGAATGGAAAGCGACTCTGTTTCTGAAAAACCGTGTCAGTGGCGGCGCAGCAATAATTAAAAAACCAAAAACATAAAATCAGCTCAAACTTCGTATTTAAGCATTTGGGGGTTCCTGGTTGTTTCGTTTCGTCCAGTTGAAGTTGAATTGTGTCATTTTAGTTCCTACGGAGAGACTTAGGAAACTATTTACTAGTTTTTGTGTTGGATGTTTTTTTGACGACAGGCGGGCGATGATTTGGTTGCAACTGTTATGTGTGGGAAGTATTGAGTCAATCAACTTGACTCCATTTTTTATGTATATTTTGCAGCATGTTCACCCAATACTTTGCATACTTATGGAATAAAAGGCGACTTCTTAAAATTCAAAAAGTAGAGCGAATATGGATTAACTTTAGACGGGTTGGAGGCTCTTGATCGTTTACCATCGTCCAGTGAACTGCATGCAGAAAGAAACTGTGGCATCCTAGTTCCTAAGGACGGAGACGCAGGAAACTATTTACGAGGGTTTTTTTGTTGGATGCTATTTTTGCGGGCTTGCGGGCGGATCGGCGATAATTTAGTTGCAAGGGTAGTTTAGACTATCCAATGGGAAATAATAAAATGGTATCATCATTATGTGTGGGAAGAACTGAGTCAATCAACTTGACTCCATTTTTTCTCTAGGTGTTCGGATTTCACTTGCGAGTAGTATATATTTCAGTAGGTTACAATGAATACAAAATGACGTTATGCGCATTTTGGTCCAATCCTGAAGATCTAACAAACTGAATGACCAGAAAAAGCAAACATCCTAATACATAAAATTCGATAATATTGTCAAAATGTACTTACTTACTATAAGGACATGTGTTCTCACTCTAGAGCAACGTTCTGAAAGAGATAATTAAAGCTTATGGTTTCTTGTAATGTAGCATAGATCTCTACAAAAAATTATGAAAATTTTGGGACTAAGATAGTGCATGTGCCTATTGGTGCGAAAATTATGAAAATGAATCATTATCCCATGCGCTTAATCGGAAACCTTACATGACGTGCAGAATTTTTTGTGATAAGAACTTAGTCACAGTCGGAGTAACGCCATTTCTTCCCAATACACTAATAATAAACAGTTATTTCTTCAATCACTCCCCCTACTTTGGAACGCTGAATTTCTGCTGTGCCGCTGTCAAGACTGTTTTAGACTACTCTGTTACTTGAACGGGGTTTTATTTAAATTTTAGAGGAAGAAAGGAAGGAAGGAATAAAATATAGTTGATATAGCTTTTTACAAAAATTGGATGAAAACAGAATTTCCATTTTAGACTCAACTCTTGGAGTATCTGTTGCATAATTGCTAATTTATAATGTCCAAATATAAATACAGTCTATAGCAGTCTTTACCATCTGCATTTTGTGGACACGACGCTGACCGACCTCTTACCGTTAATAAAGCCAAATAAAAACTATTCATTGTTTGCATATAAAAATTGATATGCGTTGTTGTGTGCATCGAGGGCATTAGATAATAGAGGTTCAACGTATACCTCTAACAGCCATTGTTCTATTAATAAAATTGCATGTTTATGTGATGTTTAGCAATTACGGAATACATACGGAAAAGGGGAAGTACAGTTAGGTCATGATTTGCATGCGACTAGCGAGTTTTATTGTGTTTATGGGAAAATTGAAACATGTCGGTTTGCAATTCATGGTGCATGAATAACCTCATATGGTTAAAGAGGAGTAACTTGATATAGCAGGTGCATGACACTGTTTCCGTATGTGCAGCAAAGAATAAATGAAGTACTGAGCAACTCGTGCTAAATAATAAAGGATAGCTGATAGAATATACATATATAGTTTTAGGACAGCTATAGGCTTTTTAGATTTTTATTTATCGACAAACCAGTTGAAAAAACTTCGTCATTACTGGTCCCAATCTCGGTTGACAGAGGAGGAGGGAGCCCAGAGCCAGGGTGTCGAGGGTTAAATGAGATCGGCGGCTACACTTCTAGGAACAGATTCGTATTCGGGAAATTGACGGGCTTAGGAGGCGGATTACTATCTGCTCTGCCAGGCAGGCAGCCATCAAAGCACTGAGTGCTTGGAAAATAACATCGGGACTGGTCCTGGAGTGCAGGAGGGCTCTTGACGACATCTCAGCTAAACACAAGGTATCACTGATGTGAGTACCTGGGCACGCTGGGGTAAAGGGTAACGAAATGGCAGATCATCTGGCTAGGATGGGATCCGGCAACAGTTTTGTGGGCCCGGATCCAGCCATAGGACTATCTGCAAACTTGATTAGGAAAACAACTGGAGAGTGGATCCAGAATCAACACTCTCTGAGATGGAACAACATCTCTGGTCATCTCCGTCAAGCTCGGGAACTATTAGCAGGGCCTGCAGAAAGAATAGGACGATTTTGTCTCTCTCTGGATAGGAGTAACTTGAGATTGCTAGTAGGCCTATTAACGGGTCACAACACCTTCAGGCGTCACCTGTTCGTGATGAGGGTGGTCAACGACCCAACGTGCACGTGGTATGGTGAAGAAAAAGAATCCTCGGCACACATCTTGTGTCGCTGTGAAACCCTGGTTTATTAGAGGCAGACTGTGCTGGGCTCAAGAACCTTGGAACCAATAGAGATAAAACGGATAGGACCTAGGAATGTACTTGCCTTTGCCAAAAGGGCCCATCGTGTGGCCTATGCATCAGTCACATTCCGTGCTGGATAGCCTCTGGTCCTTATTCATTCTGGGAACAGAAATCAGTACTTTCCTGCAGGGTGGAAGATGGTTCAAATCATCATGATCCCAAAGAAGGTGAGCTCGATATTGCCTCATCCCATCAGTCTGCTATCGGCTCCCTCTAAACTCGCCGAAAAGGTGAATCACCACCACCTCTTGGATTTCTCGTCAGACAATCACGTGATTCCTGACGTGCAATTTGGCTTTTGATCCGAGCATAGTACAGAGTTATAGGCGGTTAGGCTGGAGAAGTATGTTAACAGGGATTGCACCCTAAACAGCAGTACTGGCATCTTGCTTTTGGATGTCTTTGAATTGAACAAGGTCTGGCATGTTGGCCTGCTCTATAAACTAGTTCAAAAGTGCTTTCTATTCTAGATACTAAAACTTTTGAAATATTTCCTCAAAGAAGACAGTTTCGGATCAAAATTGTATATACAGTATTTTCGGTAAGGGCCAGGTGCCCCTCAAGGTTCGATTTATTCACTTTTTGTCCATGACGTCACTTGCCCACGTAACTGACAACACTACTCTTATAGTTCAGTCGTGGTCTGGTGACCTAATCCTCGACAGGCTGCAGGATGCGGTGGAAGAAGTATTGGAGTGGGCGAATCGGTGGCTGATTAAAATTAACCATTCTAAGACGCAGGCAATCTATTGTACGAAAAAACGTCACGGTACCCCTACTGAGGTCTCAGTAGATGACACTTGTATACCATGGAAAAGTTCTGCGAAGTATCTCGGTGTCATTCTTGCCAAAGGGATAATCTGGCTTTATCACACCGAGGGATTAAAAGCCAAATTCCAAATTGCGTTCCGGCAGCTAAACCTCCTGTTGTGGAGACATTTAAAATCAAGTTTGATCAACAAGATTCGGCTTTGTAAAATGGTAATACGACCAGAAATTACTTATGCATGTGTATCTTGGTGTTTCCTTGCCAAGACACACTTGTGAGGCCTGCGGGTTCCGCGAAGCAGAACCTTACGCACAATTACGAACGCCTCCTGGTACGTTTCAAACGAGACTCTCCATAGAGACCTCGATATCTCCTATTTTAGGGGCTTCATTAAAAAACACGCGCAACGACGCTATAGTCCAGCAGAATCGCACAGCAACCCTTCGTTGTGTGTATCAGTGGACTATGCAATCGAGCATATTCACAAGCACGCAAGGCCACGGCTCGCTCTGTGAACTACAATATTGCATCGTGAATTTAGTGTAGTCAAAATTGAAGCATTTCAAGAAAACTAACCAAAATTAACCTCTAGACTATGTTTTAAAGAATTGCAGGAACATTTCAAAAATGTCTGAGTGCCTCCTGCTCTAAAATACTTTCTTCCCCCTCTTTGCTCTCCACCTTTCTTCCTTACTTTCCTCTTATCAACTATCTTTGACGTTGTCTGGTTTCTGGATTCCCAGACCTGACAAGCTTACGAACTGATACCATGACACAAGACCTAAGGTCCCACGGACCGCTCTGATAATCAACAATAACTTGACTTAACGGGTCACTGGGAGGATGAAGGATGAAACAGAAGTGGAGTGTGGTTCTGCAACAGATGATATTCTGACCCATAGTCTCAGCGACATGTTCCCTGCCATCATGCAAAAAGGACGAGCTGCTAAAATCTGGAGAGAAGCCTCCAAAAAATTAGTCGCCATTGAGAAACCTCAACAAAGGGCTCTCGCGTAGTAATCTGACGAGGAAGAGGAAAGAAGAGGCTCCCGCTGGAGATGAGAAGATTGTCTCCAGTATCGAAAGATGACGTCTATGAAAAGGAAGGCATGAGGCGAGGACAAGGTATCCTTTTAACGGGTCCGCTTCCTAAGCGCAGATGTCAATATCTTGACATCAGACTCAAGGGGGAAAGAGGTTGCACTTGCAACTAACTCCGGAGGAAGCTGCGATTTAAAAAGGTCAACGACAGAGGCGCGGAGCATGACGCCCCCAAAAACCTCTGCCAACAAGGTGACGGTAGAGAAAATGGCAATAGTCCATATAGTCCAGTCTTGATCCATTGTGATCCAACGGGTACGGGTTTCTGCGGTCCATCCTCCCAGAGACCTGTCAAGTCAAGTTGTTGTTGATTACCAGAGCGGCCCGTGGGACCTTAGCTCTTGTGTCATAGTACAATATCCAGGATATAGCCATGAAGATGGAGCCGGTACATGGCATCTTCAGACGTTATTTCACTTCGGCGACTTCCAAAATACAGTATTTCTGAAATGAAGTAGCCTTTCTGAAGATACCATCTACTCGATGTGACGAAACGTCAATCCTCAACGCTCAATGACGCCGACCCAAAAACCAACAACCACGAATTAATTGGATGAGATATCGAATTATAAGAAACTCCAGCTTTAATAAATTCAATGAATTTTGGGTAAACAACTATTGACATTACAGGAGAATGCAGACACAACAACACTGTGTGTCCTTTAAGAATTCAGAATCACCGTCTGTTACTTAAAAGGTTGGTTAACAAAAAACACACAATTATACCAGAAGGAGCTGTCTGATAATGTCATTCAAAATTAATGTTTTTCGAACTTTCGTACCTTGACAAAGGATTTGTTTTATACCAGGATTGGACGCCCTTTTGGTGCATGCGTCATAGCGCAGTTGTGATGTATGCCTCTCTGCATGCGCTTTTTAAAGTACACCAATGGTCTGCTTCCAAAGGCAAAGAGACTGTTGAGAATATCTGTACGAGACCTCTTGCCTCTTCGCATTTTGTTGGTCAGAATCGAATAAAACAATGGCAGTACTATCGAGTTTATCGACTCCTATAGAGTGTCTGTTGTATGTGGTGATCCTAATTATAAAAACTGAATTATACGCAATGATGCTGTTCAAAACCCCAAAATTAAGAACTTGCCGTCACACTTGCATAAAGAGCATACAAAAGTTACGAGCAAGAAAAGTGGACCCTGTAGTCTCTAGCAATATTTTTGTATTAGAAGCATCCGGTCTTGCTCAGAGGTATATGTATGCCGTAATTGGTCGAATTGTGCTTGTATATATCTTTGATTTTGTTTTCAGGCTTAGGTATTTGTTGCGCTTGATGGTATCATTTAAACAGCCCACCAATGGGTTTGTTTCACTGACCTGCTTCAATACTTCTTTCCTGACGTTTCCATGACTTAACAGCTCTATGTCCGGGTAAGGGAATCATATCACCTACTCCACAATATTTCTATCAACCACAAGCTTGCACCTTAATGGTTCCTTTACTCTTGTCATACATTTTATTTTTTGAATTTATCTGTGCATATTTTACTTTTTTGCAGCTTCACTAAAGTCATTTAAGTTTCTTTGGAGATTATCCTTAGGCCGCTTTCTGATTTGTCGATTCTGGAGGGGTGCGGGATCTGTTAGCTCGGCACCGAAACGATGCCGCGCTGCCCTCAATTACTCACCTATCTGTATATTCTCGGTAAAAAATCCTGCAGTATCGCTTTGAGCGTCCTACGAAAATATCTCTTCAAGTAATCAAGATATTTCAGTGTGTTATTTATATCGTCTACGTAAAAAAAGAAAACGTTATTCGCGTCATCCTTACATCGAGAAGAACATTAATTGTCGACTTTTTGTTGCGGCTCAAGAACCTTCCCAAGACGACCAAAAACTTCTATCGAACGTCAAAAAAAAACGTACGAAGGGCTTTTGAATTTGTTATCACCAGTGTTAACAAAGTAACATACAAGATTTAGAGAATGCGTGACTGCAGATGAGAGAATGCGTGAAGCAAAATGCCGACCGGCTCCTGGACACGCGTCCCGACTGACGGTAAAACGAAACGATCCCTCTCCGCGCCCGCACTTTCCGCGTCAATCAGAAAGCGCACATTGAAATATAGGTGCTCGGCAAGCTTTCGGTACCGCGGATACCGAGCGAACCGAATCCGCGCCGCTCCCGCACCGACAAATCGGAAAGCGGCCTTAGTTTCAGCGAGAGTTACTGCATCGTTAGCATAATATGGGATAGTAATTTCTTTATTGTCTATTTTATAACAATTTCTCTGCAGACTGTGTCAATAATCTCGTACATAATGATGTTGAGTAGTCGTGGACTAAGAAGGTCGCCCTGCTGAATTCCACACAAAACTTCTAACTTTAAAACATCCATGATTAAGGCTGTGATTCCACCAAAGATGTGCGAAGATGTGTTACGAGGAATGTGTTTTTAACGAACCAATAGAATCGCTTGAATTATCTTGCCTTGCCCAGCACAGCTCTGGTGGAAACTGCTCAGCGGAGCGAGGTTTTTGTACGTACAAAACAAGGCATGCTGGCAAGGAATGTGTGCTGGAAATGTGTTTCAAGAGATGTATGCTAGGCGAACTGCAAAATAAAATACCTGGAAAGAGCCCGATACACATCCCCGCAACGCTCATTCGCACACCATTTTACAGCTCCGCCACAGATATTCGCACCGCTCATATTCCTAACACATCTCAGGTGGAAACGCAGCCTAAACATGCAAAACGCACGCAATGTCTATTTTAACTGTAAATGAGGTATTGCCCAAAGATGTCCAAAGAAAACGGCTTTATATTGCATGTGCTGCTTGCGCCATGCCCCATGTGTATCGCAGGAAAACGCACCTCATAAAACCAGCAAGAATGTTAGTGAACAACGAGAAAAGAGATAGTACGATAGTGGAGCTATAAGTATGTGACAGCTCAGGCATTTATTTGACGAGCAAAATTGCACAGAAAAAAAATTTATTTGTCAGTATGTGATGTTGCTTTATCATCAAACCACCTTTTACGCACACTGTGCCATCGTCAGACGACCGTTGAATAAATTATCCTGCAATTAACGTCAAGCAATCAGTACGGAGACCAAAAAGTCTTTAACCTGAATTAAAAAATGCAATAATCTCCTCTTTTACCATTCTTGCTCCGGGTGCCTGAGATAACTCCATGTAGAGCAGGAAAAAAAGCAGAGGATGAACGAACTCTAAAAATATTCAGAACACCTTTAGGGAGATTTCAGACACCTTGAATTTAATAACAGTATTCCAAGATTTGGAACTGTTTTCAGATGCAAATAGGACTTAATTGCACGAAGCAATGGCGGGGCATCAATTCAGATGAGTATTAAAACTGCCTTACGAAGTTGAGCGAGATTGCTGAAAGTTAATTCATATTCGTTCTACTTTCTGAATTTTAAAAAGTCGCTTTTTATTCCATAGGTATGCAAAGTATTGGGTGAACTCATTTGAAGAGTATCAGTTTCTTGCTAAAATGTGTTTTGAAGGTTATTTATTATAAAGAACCCACTTACCCCTCAAATAATTTATTTGAAGAATCCCAGAAATTTGGTATCCGACAACTATACAGCTATAAAATATTGAATTTCGTCCACAAACATAAAAATTACATCAACTTCAATAGCCATGAACATAATACACGAACCAAGACTAGGACCTTAAGACCTCCTATATTTAAGTCAATAGGCCAAAAAAGTTTAATATATTTATGTTGCTGCATATACGATTTACTTCCTGCTTCACTGAAATCCATAAAATCTCATATTGTATACAAAAAAAAGTCAAAAAGTGGATAATGGTCACACCCAGAGATATTTTTTCGAATGTTTTTAACACGATTTTGAACTGACACACTTACAAGTTTTTAATATAGTTAGTATTAGTTTTAATATACGTATTGTAAAATATATGTATGTATTATAACCCACGCACAAGGTCAGCACCTTCTGTGGGTCAAACAATTTATTTGCCCTGTATTGTTGGTGAATAAATTATTATTATTATAACATGCTACAAAGTATACATAGAAAGAAACTGATGGTGTAAATCTATTGGCAATAAGATCTGTAGTCATATGTGCGGTCTTATATTTGGTCTGTCCAAGCGTTTATTTCTTACAATACGCAAAAAGCCTCCAGCTTTCGTGGCTATGTAAATTAACTACTAGTAGCAGCATATAGATATTGGGAAGCAGTACTTTGTTCGCCATCTATCTACCAAAGCCGGTACCTGAGCGTTTAGTTTGTGTCCGAGCACTGTTTATGTGACCCGTTTAAAAGCATCAGGTATAGAAACCGGGCACGACAACAAACAGACTCTTTTTTGTGGAATACTCATTTAACACTCCTGACATTCGGTTTATGCTAAAAAGCAACTTAACTCATTTAAAGAGTAGCAATTTCATTCATTCATCCGAAACCAATCACAGACGACGTCGTTTCGCTTTTATTAAAGCTCGTCAGTGTGATTTAGGTCTCAGACGAATAAATAAAATTGCCTGTTAGTGCCTAGCTGGTAAAACTCGTACTAGTAGGAGCAACATATAAATATTGGGAAGCAGTACTTTGAAAAAGTATTGTTTCGCCATCTATCTACCAAAGCCAACCAAAGAGTTTTGCCAGCTAGGCACTAACAGGCAATTTCATTTATTCGTTTGAGACCTAAATCGCACTGACGAGCTTTAATAAAAGCGAAACGACGTCGCCTGTGATTGCTTTGGGATGAATGAATGAAATTGCTACTCTTCGACGCTGGAGTCGCGTAAAGGAACTCTCTTGGATCCCCGTCATATTTTCTTGCTCGTTTCTCCGCGCTACAGTCACATTTGTGACTTTGAATATGCTTCCACTTATACCTGAAGTTTGCACAGTTTCCGTGCCCAGTTTTGATCCGGTTTAAAGTGAACCAAACCTTCCGTAGCAGGCCGTATTCCAGATGATTATGCCAATACTGGGGATGTCTCTGATAGCTGGAATGGCTTCTTTATTTTGTACATTGCGCCACTGACTCTTCAGCTGGAAGTTATTTGCCCTCAGTGGTTCGGCTGTTCTCGTTGGTGAATCTTTCGAACGCAGACGGGTGTGGTTAGCAGCAGCAATATTATGGATTGGCAGATTACGGTTGTTTGGAGTCATCTTGGAAATTTTTACCAAGACATTTTGGCGTCGCAGTTCTGGTATCTGGTGCCAGATATTAATCGCATTGTTGCATTAGGTTGCGTATTCTAGTCTTGTCTGGGCAGTGTTTAGTCATCATCATAGTCACAATGTCTTAACAGACATGTAACTTCTCGAGTTTCTCTTGGGATATCTTTAAGATCTTTAAGGCAGTAGTTTCCCATTTGCTTTCTGCATCCTCATGCCATTGACCAGATGTATCTACTGGTTCATCCGCCTTTATGGACAATTTCTCACTCCAAGGACAAGAAGGTGTCCTGACTCTTCTCAACTCGTCCACCCAAAGCCCCACCCCAAAGAAGGCATATTATTCAGGCGTTGCATGTTGCATGTCAAATGGCAACAATGGACGCCAATTGTGGAGGATAAGATACTTCATACAACGTGTTTGGCTTGAGTTCAGATTAGGCATCTGCCATAAATGTGCGACAAGAGTTGCGTTAGCTCTCTTCTATAAGAATATCGATATTTTAAGTGGCATGTGTGCAATTATGTCTGACTATTATTATTTGAATTCCTTCGTTAATGCATATAGGTACATGTGTATAGGTGATGTTTCATAGATTGTGTTGCTGGTGCTATAAGTTTTCTTAACTCAAAAAGGAAAATATTTCGCTACGCTACTTGTTCCTAATATTGTCATACAATGGTATACCATATAGCCACAGACAGTATTCGGAGCGCTGGTGACAATATTAGGAGTACTTGTGCATTTTTTCAACACTCTATCCCCAATGCATATTGTGTGAGCTTTACGTCTTTATTTGTTCATTTTCCATTATGCTGTTTGTCTTGCTAATAGTTTCCATCAGTTATGTAATATGGCAATAACAGGAACACTAGTGAGCCTAATATTGTCATGAGAGTCCCTTGCAATGAACTATAGGGTCCCCCAATAAGAACGATAGGCAGGAAAAATTAAATAAAACAACAACGGTTTGAGATACTAAATTGGTTTTGGCTTTGTTTTGAAGCTACATCCATGACATTATGTATGGAACCATTCAAGTGTCCGCCACGGGCTCGCCGGTAGTGCTTCAAGCGGTCGGTCTCATGTCGGATGATATTTTCGAGCATTTGCGGCGTTATGGCATTGATGGCTACACGAATATTGTTTTCCATCCTGAGTGGCTGGTTTGTTGGAGTAGACCAATGATTTGACGTACCCCCAAAGAAAATAATCGAGAGGTGTCAAATCACACGATCGCGGTGGCCAATCAATGAACGCTCGTCTGGTGATGATCCAGTCGCCAAACTTCTGTCGAACAGCTTCGAGCGTTGCGTCGCTTGTGTGGCTCGTGGCTCCATCCTGTTGGAATCACATGTCGATAATATCGATGTTGTCGAGGTCTGGCCACATAAGTTCTTCCAACATCGCTCGGTAGCGTCGCCCATTGGTTTTAACGGTGTCTCCTTCCTCATTTCGAAAGAAATAAGGACCGATGGTGCCGCCGTGTCACAATCCGCACCACACATTCAATTTTTTCGGGTACTGGACCACTTTTTCGGTCATTTGTGTATTGTTCACAGCCCAGTAGCGACATTCCTGCTTGCTGACATAGCCACTGACGTAAAAATCGGCTTCGTCCGAGAAGATGATTTTTTGACCAAAACGAGGATCTTCGTCCAACATTTGTAGCGCTCAATTTGCGAACTCGCGGGTCATCCGGCTTCAATTGTTGCGTTAGCATGATCTTATACGGGTGCAGCCCCAAATCCAAACGCAAAATTCGACGAGTTGTCTCTTGGGAGAGGCCCAACTCCGCGGCTCGGTGTCGATACGACAAATTTGAGTCGTCGTGTACACTGGCCGCTACGGCGGCGATATTTTCTTGGCGTCGACCGGTTCGCATTCGGGTTGGTTTCTCTATGTCCAATATAGTGTATTCACGCTCAAACTTTTCCATGGTGCGACGAATTGCCTACTCACTGGAGCCATGATGAGGGCCGAGTTCACAAAGAAATGCGCGTTGCGTATGTACAATTAAGCGGGAATTTCCCTAGTACTTTTTAATAATTTCCAAACGATAAGCAAGCGTAAAACGATCGATGATAAATTGTCAAACCTTACTGATTAATTTGGCAGCTGGATGACGTCTGTACCTTTGACGGCGGTCTAGATATCTGTATTAGAAGACCTATCACTTCTATTGGGGCACTCTATACAATAAATGCATTTGTGGTCATTTTATTAATTTATCTGTAACTTATGTGATAGACAATATGTTCCTTAATGTATATTCATATTTTTATTTCTTTATAGTATATTGTATAGCGTTTATTGTAAATATAAAGTAAATAAAATACAATCAATAACAAGTGCTCCAAAAAAGTTAAAAACTTGTGCTTGGGTATAGTGAAAAACATGAATTATATAAAGCAATTACTCTTAAGGTGGCAATATTTGGTACACCCACCTTATCTTTTTTTTTTCTAGGTGTGCGAATTTCACCTGGGAATAGTATATTAAAAATTACTTTACCTTTTTAGTTCAATGTCCTCTAAAAGCGCGTTTTCTTAATTTTTGTAAACTACATTTATTAGAATTACACCAAGGGAGTACAAAGGGCAACAGTTTGAAAACAGTTGACTTAAGTGAGTCGCCACCAAGTGAGTGTCATCCACAACCTGCTTTAGCTGTTGTTATGCTTATGTACCCAATTATCCTCTCAGACCCTTTACACGTGTTTGGTTGTGCTGTATTTATGTAAACACTCATATAAAATTGGCCGTTAATTGCCAACGGGTCTAATGAACACATATTCTGATTACAGTTTCCGGTTAGGCGGTTGTTTATGATCCAGTAATCAATCAGGGAGATTTTTCCGATGTTGTTGAACTGATGTCGTTGCATATATGCGCTGTTATTAATTACACAGTATACGTGCTGGTTTATTTTCAGATTCCATCAAAATCGCGAATATAACCGTTCCCAATACATACTTCACTAATTTAGAATTTAAAAGCAGCTATAAAACAGGGAATTTTCAAAGTTGCAGCTTTTATACATATAGCGTACTTTACTTCTATTTACAAAAAACTTTGGTCAGACCATTGGAGAACTGTTATCAGAATGCAATGTAGGAGAGCCAATTTGACGAAACGAATTTCCATTGCTTTCAGTATCATTAGACCTTTCGAAGATAGGGCCTGCAGTAAAAGTTAGGAATGCTTGAGCAATAATCAATGTGTATCAATCCTCATTCCTGAAGTAGTTAAACCGCGAAAGTTAAGAATGTGTGGCACAAATGAACGTCGGGGATCTGTTGTGGACTTGGCAACATCGCTAGATGGTGTAGTACTGCTACTAATGACAGTTTACGTTAACATCATTCAGATTTACTGCCGGTCGGATTCTCGCTTGTTGTCGATTGAACCTACACGGCCATTTTTGCTTACCCCGCCGTCCCCCTCTGCCCGCTAGCCTATACTTAATGTTCTGATGTAGAGAAATTTAACCCTCCATTAGTTACGTGTACTCAAGTGACGAGTTTGGTCGCGTGGTCTACATTTATGTAGTCCATCGTTTAGTTTTGATATCCTACTCATAGTTGTTTTGTGAAAAACAATTTCTGCACGTTAATTCAGTTTATGGTGTTTGTTATACAAACAATTAAAATATTTAATCCGAATGATAAAACTAAGGAGATTTTAATAGAAACGCACATGCACGTAGTTTTTATACCTTTATTTGCATGTAGTTATTTAGTTACAGCTTATTATTTTAGCCTGTAGGTACAAGTGATAATATTCACATTTCTTACATTAGAAATAAAAAATGAGGAAAGTACAACTCTGATCAGTACTGTTTCAAAAAAAGTGGTACAAATAAATCGATTTTTATTTTTCTACACATGCAACACACAGACTTCGGATGTGACCTATGCACGCGTATTTACCGCAATTTGCACAAAACTTGCTTGCTGATTTGTCTCTGGCTCGAGGACAATATGAGCAAGCTCCAACGAGATTTCTCGGTCGATTTTGAGGAGGTCTAGGATATCGTTTTTAGGTTGCCAGAAGAGCCTGTGCTCACCTTCTTAGTTGAACGGGTAATGTGTCAATAATTATAGATCTATATTCAATTTGCGGTTTAATGAGCTCCCGCGCTATGTTTTCTAAAAAGTTACATCTATTTATTTGTTCTTTAGGATGACTAGCCTTATAAACGCAAAGTGCGTTATTTCACTGATATTGATTAGGTCATAAAAGGTGATGCAAATTTCAAAAATGTTCTTTGCCAAATTTTGCAACATGAGTAATGCTGTGGAAGCAGCCGAAACGCCAGTATTATTTGGAGCGACTGCGGTTTAATTTACCGGATGAACGAAAGAAATGTCTCTCAAATATAACCACGGAAGAAGTTTTGGATGTCGCATAATATATTTCTGGTTTCTGGGGGAAGCCCCACCTAAGCCACCTTGTAGTTACAGTAACACTTACCATGATGAAAATGTGTCTAAACAACTTTTACAACCTATCTTTTTGGGAAAAAAATCACAGACAGGAAAGGCTGCAACCACGCTGAACTGTAACGCGTTTAGTCGCGCGGTCTACGATTGTGGCCCAATCATATTTCGGTGCTAATAGTCTTGCGATACGCTCACTACAGCAGATCAACTGAACGTTTAGTTGGTAACATTGTCGAAAGGTACTGAAAAGGACTCAAGAGCCATCTCTGGGATTGAGGGTTAGTGCATAAATAAATCCGCGTGGTTTACCAGTGTAGTCCACGCTACTAACGAAGGGTTAGTGTACAATAACGAACGAAATGAGGGGTTTAACTAGGTTTACATTCGGTGGACGAAGGCCATCGGCATTTCCACGATCTGCAATTTTTACTACAATAAAGAACTATAGTTTTCTTTCAAAAGAGCGCTGGAGCTATTTAGTTAATAAAAAGGAAAGACAAAACTGGTTCTCTGGCTCATATGGTTATACAGCAGAGATCTCAACCGATTCCTATCCAAAGAAATCGATCGCTTAGCTATTTTATGGCACAGCGGTCTGATTTTTTTTTATACGGTCAGCCTCATGGAAAGGCTGAAAGCCTGTGGCGCGAAAGAAGCGTTGCGAAGAGATAAGTGTCTGCGCACATTACATTTGAAACGCCTCAGGTTATAGCCGTCAGAAAACAAATTCCCTGGGAGCTCATTCCACGGCGTCGAAGTTCTCCAAAGGAAATAATGCTGTAGGAGACTGGCTCGGGGAGTAGGGACCTCGACCTGGTGTGGATGAGCTCACAGAGCCCCTCTAGTATTCCTCGTTCGGACGGCCTTCGATGTTATCCTCTGAAAGATCTCTCTTGAACATCTTCCGTGATAGAATCTTCAAAACAGGGACAGGCCACCCACCCTTCTTCGATGTTCCAGGCCGTGGAGGTCCTTTGTGAGATTAGGCGTATCGATTAGTATAATAATTGTTCTATTCTGAATAGTGTTCAACGATTTTGTGTTTTACACAAATTGTGCTATTATTGTGAAGACTCTCCCATCCAAAATCATTTCGCATCAATCTCGCTAACTTTTGTAAGTATTTAATATCCCTTTTTGAGACTGTACCTCATGCTCAAAATTCTATTGTAGCCCTGAAGATGGAATCATAAGTTTCCGAAAGCTTGGAATAAAGTTAAAAGAGTCCACTTTTGCGTTTATTTGCCGCATTCCCAATTATTAACCGTTTATTACCTAACTGGTTTTTGTTTCGGCAACGACTACCCCCCTTCTACTTTGTCATTAACTATCGAAGAGGCATACAGAATAATAAAAATAAGTAAAGAGGTGCTTTAACCATATCCAAACGTCGTTGTGTATTTGAATCTGAAGCATAACTTCTTGCCGTGTTATCTCCGGAGGTTGTCTGTACCGCATATACCTATAAATTCAGCATTTATCTCAGCAGAGGTACAAGAGACGCTTGCCTTTTATTACAAGCATCGCCACGGTGTATATTTTAAACGCTTTATTATGAGAGCCGAAGTTTGCGAAGCCAGCGTTCTATGTAAATGAGCGCGAAAGATAATGAATCTGGAAAAATTCCTTCTAATTACGAAGTAACGCCGAAGGCGCCTCAGAATCAACTACGAGTTTCCGATTAAATTCCATAAATTTGCATGCCAGATAAAAGTAAATGCGTATAAAATATATATGCATATACATACAGTGACTTCTGTAGGTAGACGTACACCGAGCCTTATACTTCAGTAAAACTATGTACTGGAAGGACCTATTTTATCAGCATGCATATTTAACAAAGAATTTAACAAAGCTTTTCTATTGGATGTTATTTAGCAAAAGCTTTCTATTGGGTATTGAGGGCAATGTTAATAGGTATCATCCAATAGTATTTTATCAATATTGAAAACAACACGTCAAAACTGGATGACACTTTTGTCAAGGATATTTTAGAAATTCATGGATCAAAATCATAGCAGGATATCAGAACAAAGCGATTGATTTGCAAATTAATGCCACATTTTCCATGTTTACATTATAATTATTGTATAATTACTAATTGCAAACTGCGATAATTTGTGATAAAAGTAGTAGGTACCTATATCAATCACAGCAACTACCTACCTTATTTAATAATTAAAAATCCCACGTCCGTCAGTCAGATGCATTATATGAAAATACATACCTTTATGAAGAATCAATCTTTCATTTACTGGATGCATGTTTGTTATAGATCTTCTTATAGAAGTATTCACAGGTGCATTGTACATCAAATAGGGTTATACTTAATTTTAATTATAAAATGGCAAGCTTTGGCGTTCTGGGGTTCTGGATAAGCAACCAGTAATGCACATATATGTTTGGGAAGTAGCTGTAAGCTTTAAAATGTAACAAAATGCTATTTTTACCTTTTTTTACTATAAAAAGGTATATTGCAAGTACTCATAATTATTATCGATAGTAAATTATTGTTTTATCCAAATAATGCAATGAGTGAATTTCTTGTCATCATATAATCTAATACAGCATGAAACCAGTGATCAAATGGAAATGGAATCTGGAATCTAATTGGTTGAGATCAGCAATTGCTAAATTTTTGATTAGAGAAGAAAATGCAATTTTTCACCGATTTGGGATGGAAAATCAGACTGGAAAATATGCTAGATGATTTACAATGCTCGATTGTATATAAAGCATGTCATTTTTGAGCTTTTTGAGGTCAACTTAAAGAGAAATCAATAATTTTCAGAGTACTTTGACAGATACATGTTCTTGAAAGGGCTGCTCTGATTGGTCAAAGTCTTTGTTAAAGTCTGCATGTTGATAAAATCGGGCCTAAGAGTCATAAATCGTCAAACCGTTAGGCGGAGGATCTCAGATCAGATACTCAAGGACACTGAAGTCCTTAGCATGCAATAGCTATACTTCAAAAATACTGTGAGACTACTATAATTCCCTAAAGACACTGACGAAGCCTAACAACGTAACATTATCTTGAGAGGGCCGACAGATGTGCTAAGGAAGGTGCAGAACTCCTTTTCATCGGCCCAAAACCATCATGTGGTATATTACACTGGGGAACGTCAATTTTGTTGACTTTGATCTGTGACTTGTTTTTGACTAATTTTTGGTCTCTAAATTCAGACATGTTCACAGTTTTTCTCTATCACGTCAAGTTTTAGAGCCACAGCATACTACTCGTTTTACCTTAGAAGTGTACATACAAAGGGAAGTAAGGTGCGATCTGACCAAATAGATTTGAACATTTTATTCATACAGAGGTCAGTGTGCTAAAAGTTATAATAATGGTAAAAATTTCCTCTTGTAGCTTTTCCTGAAGTGTTCAGTTTGTGGACATTCTCGCTTGATACTCCAGCAGTAGTCAGCCATCATACTGATCTGCCATCTACCTCAATACCGCACCTCCATAACGTTCAAATCTGGTGGAATCTCTCACCCTGTTCATCACTAACAGCACCAGGATTTTCTGGGAAGTTAGCAAGATAGCTATGTAAGAAATGTAGTTTGATGCTCATATTGCAACGAAGTTTTTTAAAGCTCTTCAAGAGTTGTTGCACAATTTCGATGTAATTTGAAACCCGAGTATTTCCAATAAAGTCTTTGACAACATCTTTAAAAGCCAACCAAGCATTCCTTCCAAGCTCGGTCATTGTTCCAGTAAAATGTTCATCTTTGATGAGTTTTCAAATTTCTGGACCATCAAAGACACCAGCCTTTATCTTTTGGTATGACAAGCTAGGGAGTGCCAAAAAACGATCTCCTTCAAGTGACAAAGCCTTAGCAAATTGCTTCATCATACCTAAAGGTGGAAATAAAATGTTTTTTTCAGTCGACAAGTGGCTGATTCAAAATGTTGGGATCAGCAGGTCTTAGATCAAATCTTGGCGGCCAGTTCCATTTCACTCAATGCTTCTCACGAGCTCGGCTGTCCCACATGCACAAAAAATGGATATTTGGTGTACCCGCGTTGCTGGCAAAGTATAGAAAACAGACCATTTTCAGGTCAACACAGATAATCGACCGGTGTATGTTATATTACAATAAATCAATGACCTTCTTTATGTCCCCATATTCTTCACGCAACGAAACTGTATGACCTATTGGGACAGAACCATCTACGTTCTGGCAATACACAAATCCGTCATCATTTCGAAAGTACTATGGAAATGCACTAGTAGTCTTGATTATCGATAGGAGAGCAGTAGTGGCACGAGTGGCAGTGCCTTCTATGTGATTCGCGTCCAATCCTGCGAAGATTAGTCGCATGCGCAACAACTGTAGGCAAAAAACATGACGTAATAGGAAAAAATTGAATGATGTTTTGGAATCAGCATGTCAGTTATCCTATAAAACAGCTTAAATATTGAACTCAACAGAAATTATTTTTGAAATTGTTCTCCAGTGTTATCATACGACATGGTGTCAGTTGGGTTTCAAATGAGCAGAAGCACTGCTACAAGGTGGTGAAGAATGTTCGGTATAAGATGATGTTGAGGGGGTCCTTATGCTCTAATACCGCAGATGCTCTCAGATTGAGCATGAAGGAACTACGAAAGGTGTTTAAATCTATGCCTGGTCATTGGGCACTCAAATAATAAGAACAGCATAATAGCTAAAAGGACAAAAGTAGGCTATAACTAAATATTTTCATCATAGAGAAGTTCGTTAACAGAATAATATACTTTTTTCAGGGATACAGATTTCTTGCTTCTCTTGAATTCATGCAGACTTTCTTCCTCCATTTTGTTTGGAAGCTTATTAAATGTTTTGATTTCCATGTATTTGGGTTCAGTTATAAACAGTCTATGGGCAGGGATTTGTAAAATAGAAGAATTTCGTGTATTGTAACACTTGTGTAAATTGAACACATTACAGCAACTGCAATATAGCATATAGCATTAGTTGGTATATATACACTATTGGACAAAAGTGAAGCAACGTTTATGATACAATAAATACATAGATGTTTAAAATAAATCGAACAACTGTGTAAATTAATAATTAAAATTAATTCCGTTTAAGGGGTCATAGTGGCCTCCTGTCACAGGACAAATAAGATTACCACCAAACGTTCAACAAGTGAGTACGCAACAATTTGGCGCGACGAAAGTAGAGCAACTTACAGTAAAACGTTTTTGTATTCCATTCAACAGCTTTTAAATCACAAATACTGCTAAATGGTTATAACAATATAGTTTGATCCTTAATAATTAACAGGGTATCCATTGTTGGCTACAACTTTTTGACAACGAGGCGTTTAATGCACACCTGCAAAAATTGGGGAACGATGTCTGAATCTGAGCTAGAACTGGAAATTTCTGATGTAATTTTTGTAATAAGATTTAGAAATAGACAATCGAGCCCTATTATTGAATCGGATGATGAGGTAGAATAATTAATATTAATTCAACCTACTTTATTCTATATTATGTTTACTTCCGTGATGTTTACTCCCCAAAACAGGAAAAGATAGTTTCGTAACCTCAACTTTGCAACACATGTCCCTAACTCCCAGTCCTCCGAAATCATCATCCAAAACTAATCCTGAAACTACAAATTGCTGTTGCTCGAAGGCACAACGATTCCAAACTAGAATAAGAATTTACCTTGCTTGACAACTAATATTATTAACAAGCCAATATTTGAGTTCAGTTCTTAAAAAAAAGCAGTTAATTTTCTGAGATATAAAATCTCTGCCTACTTGTGTAAGCTACTGTACACAGAACATTGCTGATAAATATTAATTCAGACGCAAGGATGACTAAAAACAAGTGCATGCGCTCACTATATAAATAAAGTTTTTTCAATGTCCGGAGGTGAAGATTTATCCGGTGATATGAGAAAGTTAATGAGACTGGTACATGGTAACGTTTTAGTAATATCGTCTGATAGAATAGTAAATAAGCGTATAGACTAGGTATAGCGTGTATGGCTTTCAGAGCTTAGAAGCTGAAATTTTGACGTGGTTATAATTTTTTACATACCAATACTTTGAACATTTAAACTAAGTGCATTGTTTATTCATACATATTAAATTTCCTCAAACACTTCGCTATAAAGTTCTAAAAAACATGGAATAGTGAGTGACTAAATAATAGATCTAAAAAAGAGAAATGATAAAGTGAACGTTGTTCTGATACTTTCTTTTTGGAATGCGTTTGGTATAAATAAATTAAATTCAAAACGACTTGTAAGTGCTTCTGGCCGTCTTTCAGCAACAAACCTTGAAGTATGCCCAAACTGACAAGGACCTTGTTTGCAACTATCTGAAGCTGGGACTTCTGAATAAGGATTGCTTGTGTTAGCTTCGTTAATAACCTACTGTAACTGTGATTCTGTTAAAAACGATATTCCAACAAGCAAATGTCCTCCATACTCATACAAAAAGGTCAAGTATAGAGATAACCTTTACTATTCAAAACTAAACATTTCTCTTCTATGTATTGCGTAAGGCATTCGCGACTATCTTCCCGGTGCTACCTTGGTGTGTGTCGTCTGGCTTCACTTCGTTTAAAGTTTCGCCAAAACGAGCGGAAGCTGTTACTTTTTCGCCGACTCCCGAGCAACTGAGACCAGTTGAGTGAGTTGAGTGCCGTCAGAATTTATATACCTAGGGTCGGAAGTGGAGATGTCCCTTCTAGGCAGTACCAGTCTCTGAAAAATACAGGACTCTACCTGAATTGACTGCAGTCTGACAGATGCACTAGATCGACTGAAATGATTAACATTGATTTTTGTAATGTACGTAATACAAAACCCCTGTTTTTTTTTCATTTTTGTCCTAGTTGTATTTATCACATGTAGCTTTATAGATACATTACATAGATACTTTTGACACGTCAGTCATATAATTGAGAGTTTAGAATATTGTTAGTAATGCTATGTTTCATTTTCCTTTAAATGAAGCTATAAGGTACAGAAGAACTTTGTAAAGATTGTTTCTTCTCAAAATGATAATTTTTTTCCCGCGATTTCGGACACTATATACCTAGTATTCCAAATTTATGAATATTCATTTGAGTTTCGGCATGTCAGCCCTTTAGCTAACAGTTCAGCATATTGTTGTTAATGATATTAGTTTTCCGTTAAATAAATAATTGTAACTATGAACAATATCCCCCGTGTGGGGGCGGGTTAGAATATCTCCCATCGTATATCCTGCGTGTCGTAAAAGGCGACTAAAAGGAACACCGAACTACTGTCGGTATAAACAGTAACCCCTTCTCAACCAACAGCTTTGGGTGGACGAGTTGAGAAGAGTCAGGAGACCTTCTTGTCCTTGGGGTGAGAAATTGCCCCTAAAGGCGGATGACCCAGTAGGTACCATCTGGTCAACGGCATTAGGATGCAGAAAGCAAATGGGAAACTACTGCATTAAAGATCTCAAAGATATCCCAAGAGAAACTCGTAAAATGAGTAAATGCATTTTACGAGTTCACAACATGTCTGTTAAGACATTGTGACTATGATGATAATACAACAATAATAATGTTTTTATGTTATTTTTTGTTATATATCTAAGCCTGCTTTGTTTTCAATATTTACCATAATATTCAGTCACCATCGTAATCATTAATCCAAATTATTCTATGTCCAACCAAAGTTGCCTTCATCACTTTTTTTTGAGAAATTTGTTATCTCTACGTCATGCAAACCACATGTTTTTAAAAGTAAGTAACATACAATCACTACCAAAAGCAGAATTACACCAGAATACATTTACTTTTAAGACAGCGAAGTTCTCAAACCATAAAATCGTTCCACCGTAAAACTAAAAAAAATTAGACAATATAGTCTGCTTCTAGGGCAACGACATATGATATAGAAACAACAAAATTTCAATTACAATAATCTTCTTTCGTGTGTAAATTAAAAAGATTGCAATAAAACTAAAGACGAGTACTTCAATAAGCTTTTGTTCAGCGATCACCGAAACCGTTTGTGAAAATATCCCGCATCCCGCGTATACCTGTTCAAATTTAACATAACACTTTGCCTATACCTGCGTTATATGGGTGCCCATTGACTTTGGGGGTGGAACTAAATTTCGACACATCAAAAGGCAGTCGACCTAGCATCTGGTGGGTGTGGGCGAACCTCTATTTTTCCACTATTAAAAAACGATTCCAACGTACAAACGAAAATATTTGACAGATGGATGAGTTAATTTACCATCATTATACTTTCGATTCATTTGTGCCAGCGACAACAAAGGGAGCCCCACACTTGTGAAATTGACTGGGAGTAAAAAATTATGGGTATATGGTTGTTGGCTAGCTTATCATTAATCGAAGTACGATTTATGTTTTGTTCGGTACAAATTGGTTGTTATTGTTTTTGGGTTTGCGTTAGGTAATCAGCCACCATCAATCATATCAATGACAAATGGAATTTATTCGAGGTTAAGGTAAATGTTGACCTAGTGTGAGGGTCATCCTGATTTATAAGTTGATATCCTGATGTTGGTTAAGGGATTCCTAGCGATATTGTTCCTGCTTGCAGTATCCTGATTTGCATTTCTTACTTTCCGCAAAATATGAGGGTTTTCTGACCACCAAAATATTCACAATTTTAGTAACTGTCCTGATTTTCAAGATTTCGAAAAACGTAAAAATTTTCAGTTTCCTAATTTTTCAAAATTATGTGTAATTAATTATGTTCATGCTATTGAATTATTGCAAGAAATATCTGGGTTGAGAACTTGACACCAATAGGAAGTAATTTTGTAAAATATTGAAATCCGGGCCTCATGAGTTTATGCTAGTAGTCAATCTATATCTACAGCTCATCATTTCGCTACATGGGTAGGTGGAATACCCAATCTATTTTGTAATAAAAAATACCTAAAGCGGATGATCTGTTATACTTTACTGCCTGGAACAGAAAATGCTTTCTTAGAATCATGTCACGCCAGTTTAATCTCCAACCTACGCGTAATATGGAAGTTAGTATTTTTTATGACAAGTGCTTCAAAAATACATACAAGGTGTTCATTTGAAGATTTCCCACCGCGGATTTATCGGAAACCACTGATTAAAAGAAACACGAGACACGTCAAAAGATTTATCAAGGGGGACTTTTTATACAAAAACTATTTCATATCCCTATATCCACTGCCCCCTCTCCAGGGACATGTCCTTGAGATATTTAAATAACAAGGTGTACCGAGTAATGGCTTGTTTCAAAGGCATCTCGAAGTCCTTTATCTTGACGTTTGCTTTTTCGAATGGATCAATTTGGAGAAACTTAGAAAAATTTTTACGTACGTTAATATGTTCAGTTAGAAAACGAAGACACAAACATAACACTTTTTATTGCAAATGTCCAAAATGTTGCCCGTTATTGCCCAAACAATGATATATCATGGCAGCTTGGATGATGCGTTGGAGAAGGTCATCCAAAGTTTCAGGTTGGGGAGCAAACACAATAGATATCAAACAATCCTGTAAAAAAAGTGTAATGGAGTCAAATCAAGCGATCTGTCAGGCCATTCTATAGGCCTTCTTCGCCCTACCCACTTATATGGAAACGCGTCACCTAGCCATTGCCGGACCGGAAGAATATAGTGAGGAGGAAATAATAAGACGAAAGGATACAAGGATGACTGGCTTTTGCATTCTAGTTGCTAAGAATGACGCCGCCGCACGGCACACCGGCATTGTGAGAAGTACATGGAGCAGCGTATCTTCATTCCACTTAGGGATCCAGTGACCGTGACTAGCGGACTTACAGTGCAGTCTTGCTAGAGCCTGCGAAGTTGTCCGAGCTGATATTTGATCCACAAATTAAATTATTATTAAATTATTAGTTATTATTTAATTATTATAATAAATTAAATTCCTCGGAAACGAATAAACCGATTCTAAAAAATCGAACGTCAGAACAAAGTACTGGGCATACCTATAAAGCAAGCTAATAGTCAATACCCATTGTAAATTAAAATATTTAGGAGGATATCGCTGAAGGTATAAACGTGCTCGCCCACTTAATGTCGGCTACACACGTTCCGGCAGGCCTGTCAGTTCAAACTGAACAAGGCCGCCTAAAAACCGGTCGCCTCTGATTGGCTGACGCCCCTCCACACGTTCAGGCGAATGTGAAATATCAGTTATACGTTTCCACGGGCTTTTAAAACATTTTGTGTGTAATTTCGCGATATCTGGTAAGGTATACCTGATAGAAGAAAATGTCAAGTACTAAGGTTATTTGGTTACTTAAGACGCATATCCTAAAAATATTTTGAAATATATAGGGTGTTGCGGGAAAGTATTGGATAGTGATCAACTTGTTTTTTATATATAGAACTATAACTTTTTTTAAATTCTTCTAGTTTCCATCATTGATTTCTATTCAACCCTAAAATATTTTTGGGATCGGTTGCGACGTTGCCAAGTTATTATTTATTTTCTATTAATTTCCGGATTTGCAAGGTCGCAAGTAATACGCCCAAATTGATATATCCCTTCACCTTTTCCCAATATTATTATACAGCGAGTTACTTGAATATTAAGTGAATATTATTTTGGATGTTATGAGCAATGTGCATCTACAGGGTGGTTTTGGCAGAATTTTAAATTACGGCAATTTGATGGTCATTTTACTTTGTTTTTTTAAATGTAACAAATGTTTTATTTTAAATCAAAATATCCACTAATAGCCTATCTCGCCTTGTAATATTTTTTTCGTGTTTGCGACGCTGCCAAGTTATAAATTATTTTTCCAAGTTTTCAAACAAATATCTCCGATTTTTATTGATAGAACACACTGTATATTTTATTTAACATAGAGGTACTCCCTAGTAATGGTCTATAGCGTGAACAAGTTTTAACTGGTGTTCCTAAAATAATAAACCGTTTTCCTTGCACATACTGCTATTTCGAATACCAGGTTAGTAAAAGGTACAGGAACGCTTAAGTATCTTCAAAACTGGCACAGCTGAAACGAGAAAATCAATAACTGCAGGATTTTGGACATGCAGATTTTGCCACTTTTACGTAACTCGTCATAATTTTGATACTTTCAATAGAATCCTCTACTTATCTTTATTGCAATGAATTCCGTATGTCAAATTTAGTAAAGTCTCACAATTTCAAAATTTTGTTTCTATTAATTACCGAGATACGGCAACACTGCTTTTCCAGTAAACAGTACCGGAACGCTTGAATATTTCCAAAACTGCCACAGCTGGAGCGCTGAAATTCAATACTTAGGGGTTTTTGAACATACAGAATTCAAAAATGCTAATATCGGCGTTGTCAGATTTCCCAATGTTACCTTACACGTCATTACTTTGAATGAAGTGCCCTATTTATGAAGTTTAACGTAAAAGTGGTAAATCTGACAACACTGATGTTAGCATTTTTGAATTTTGCTGTAAAAAAACTCTCCGATCTGTTCCGGTACTTTTTACTGAAAAAGTGGTGTTGCCGTATCTCAATAATCAATAGAAACAAAATTTTGAAGTTATGAAATCTTACTAAATTCGACATTGTAACGGTTCACCCGTTTTCAAAATCATTTTTATATTATTTACTTGGCTACCATATACAAATAGTTTACAACTTCCATTTTTAGCTACTGCTTCATCATTATACTAGTACATTTTTATAACTATTTTGCTTCTCACCCCTACCTTTTTCCCATCTCTACTTTCTTTCAGATGGAACGATTTTTATATTACACCGTCTGCGCATATCTAATCAGTGGGGGTGTGCTCTTGCTCTCCACCAAGGTTACCTTTTATGTCGAAACACATACCTCCTTCCTTTTGCTTTTTGAACTCAAATAGTTAACACTAAATATAATTATGTCTCTCTAAGACAATCTTTTGTGTCTGTGCCATCATGTCTTAATCAAGGTAATCATAACGATTTAATTGCTAAGCTTTCCCATATTTTCATTGCTTCTGCATATTTATTTCTCAGCTATGTGTAGGAATGTGATTTTTCCGATTTATACATTTTTTTTTTTTCATGAACATGTGATGGCGAACATTTTAATCTTTAAATATCAAGTCAATCATACACTGTATATTTATCAATGATCTAACAAAAGAGTCGCTGAACATTATTCTTTGTTTCTAGCCATATATTTTTGTGTTACGATGCCTTTTCTTGTGTGTATTTAATGTTTCACATTTTTTATGACATTCCTTACGTAAAAATACCTAGCACTCAGATTTGCTAATTGAGAACGCAATGAAAAGATCTTTTGGACATTTTTGTAATTTTCTTTTACAAGGCGTGAGGAAAAAGTTTGTAAATTTTTGAGCATACTTTGTACATTTATTTTATTTATCACTATATATCTGAAAAGATCCGGTAGGACTGAAAATACAAAGCATTTAAGAATCTTTTTTTAACTATTGTTCTATCTATTCGCTCTTGTATATATCTATATTTTTTTTAATCTTTACCATGTGAACATTTGAAAGTTATCTGCTTTTTGGCTTTTTAATTCCCCCATGCTACTTCATAGATTTGTTTCTGAAGTATATGAATGCAATTTATCAAAATGTAAGAACGCATGAAGATCCATACTTCAGGAACAGATCGTGAAGTCCTGTGAAGTTCTCCACAAGGTGCTAATACCAGCCATAACTCTTTCACAGGAGAACCACCTTTTTTTTCGGGGTGCCACCATGAACACCTTTTTTGTCGGGGTGCCACCATGAAGACCACTTTTTTGTCGGGGTGCCACAATGAAGACCACCTTTTTGTCGGGGTGCCACCATGAAGACCTAACTTTTTGTCGGGGTGCCACCACCAAAGCCACCTTCTTTTTCTCGAGTTGCCACCATGAAGACAACTTTTCTTTGGGGACACCACACCTTTGGGGCACCACCTGAACTCCTGAAAAAGCCAGTCTTCTCTGGAGCACCACCTTCCTTTCGGAAGGGCACTACCAGGACTTCCTTCAAAAGCTAAGTGTTCTTTTTAAAAAAATAATAATAATAAAATGTACTGCATTCGTATATATACTAAAATAAATCTTTATTAAACCATTGTTGTCCTAGATTTCATTTCTTGGCGGCTAACGAGACTCACACATTCACGCACACACGCACGCACCTACGTACCCTAGTCTCATGCAAACCGATCGAGCTGCTGGTTGCTATGAGTAATGAAGGTGTTGGCTGGTGGTTCATGACCAAACAACATTTTTATTGTTACAACATGCGCAATTCATTGCAATAAAGATAAGTAGAGGATTTTATTGGAAATACCAAAATTATGACGTGTAACGTAAAAGTGGTAAATCTGGCAACGCTGCTGTTATGATTTTTGAATTCTGCATGTTAGAAAACCTGCAGATATAGATTTTCTCGTTCCAGCTGAGCAAGTTTTGGAGATATTTAAGCGTTCGTGTACCTTTTACTGACCTGGTATTCGAAATAGGCAGTATGTGTAAGGAAAACGGTTTTATTACTTTAGGAACACCAGTTAAAACTTTTTCACGCCGTAAACCATTACTAGGGAGTACTTCTATGTTAAATAAAATATACAGTGTGTTCTATTAATAAAAATCATAGATATTTGTTTGAAAATTTGGTAAAATAATTTATAACTTGGCAACATCGCAAACGCGAAGAAAAATATTACAAAGCGAGGTAGGGTATTAGTAGATATTTCGATTTAGAATAAAACATACATTTAAAAAAACAGAGTAAAATGACCTTCAAGTTGCCTTAATTTAAAATTCTGATAAAAACACCCTGTAGATGCGCTTTGCTGATAACATCCAAAATAATATTCACTTAGTATTCAAGTAATGTGCTGTATAATATTATTGAGAAAAGTTCAAGAAATATATCAATTTGGACGTACCTTGCAAATCCGGAAATTATTAGAAAATAAATCATAACTTGGCAACATCGCAGCCAATCTCAAAAATATTTTAGGGTTAAATAGAGATCGATGATAGAAACTAGAAAACTTAAAAAAAAGTGATGGTTCCATATAAAAAAATCAATTTGAGCACTACCCTACTTTCCCGCAACGCCCTGTATATTTCAAAATATTTTTATGTTTTTTTATGTTCGTCTTAACCAAATAACTTTTGTATTTGATATTTTCTTCTATTAGGTATATATTGCGAGATATCGAAGAATTACTCACTATATAGTGGAAACATCAATTGGATACGTTTTCAAAACGTTTCGTGTTCAAGGTCGATTTGCTATTTTTTGGGATCGTATCGAGATCCAAATGTCGTGGAAACACCAGCTGTCTGTCCCTTTCTTTTTGAATGGACCAATCGTAGTGCGTCAGGTCGGACGGATGGACGAACATATATGTGATTCTTCTTCGGTTGCCTGAACAGTCGTAACTGACAGGTCGACCGGACCATACACACGCTCAGGCGACCGGACGTCAGGCCGGACGGAGGGACGAACATATATGTGATTCTTCTCCGGCCGCCTGAACAGTCTTAACTGACAGGTCGACCGGACCATACACACGCTCAGGCGACCGGACGTCGGCGGACCATTCAGTTCGAACTGGCAGGCCTGCCGGAACGTGTGTAGCCGACATTAGACGAAGCGTCGCGAACGGAAGCAGCGCGAGGCGAAGTGTCATTTAACCGATGTCCGCACACTGGGGCGAAGCGGCGCGTCGCGTGTTTTACGGCGCGACGCGAATTTCATTTGTTTTTAAGCAGTTGAACGAGGTACGTCGTCTAGTGAGGTACGATGAGCCGGTCATCAGAAGAGGAACTCTTTGTATGGAGTTTAATTGCCACTATGGAAGAAGAAGAGAAAAAAACAAAAGAAAATCTTGGGTAAGTAATTAAGTTACTGTTGTAATTGATGTCCTTGTATCATAACCAGAGACTGCAATCTAGCACCACTTCTTACAAAATATTGCTAAACACTGAAAATATGCGAGATGAACCAAGAAAAATGTTGATCTTCTCGCCGCCTGGTACCGGCCATTCAGGCGAAGCGAAGTGAAGCGACGCCTAGTTGGTCCGAAGAGAATTCGCGCGTCAAACGACGCGCCTGTTCGCTTCGCGCCGCCTGAGTGTGCGGGCTGCCATATAACCTAATTTAGGTTTCTCTGGCGTCAGATCTACAATTCTCTTCGCGCAGCTTCCGTTCGCGACGCTTCGTCTAAGTGGGCGGGCACGTTAAGGAGGTCAATTCGTTTTTGGTTAGAAAGTTGTCCCGCTTGACAAATCTTCTGACGTGTCTCGGCGTTTTTTCTTTTACTCAGTGGTTTTCGGTAAATCCGTGGTGAGAAGTTTTCAAATAAACACCCTTTATGTCTGTGGAAGTGGAAACAAAAAAAGAGACAGGTGCTTACCAGAAGCCTCTACCAAGATCCCAATCTCTAGATTTTGCAACTGCTTTTGACGCGCCAATGCTATTTCATAAATCCAACAAAGTCTTTAGTATAATGACCCGTGCATTAAGCAATCGTCACCACCAGATAACGAAAAATAATTTTATTGTCATTAATAACCACTTACAGCCCACCAGGATCGAAGAAAATAGCTCAAAGGTGTGGAAGATAATTATACACATTCGTCTGATCGCGATAAGATACTACTCTCATCTACTCTCCATAATATTGTTTTCAGTTTCGTGCCAGCATGCCCTTGGGGCTTGGGCACCGATGTTCCCCAACCTTTTGGCATGTTTTGTCCAAATTATGTATTTCGTACATTCTCATTTCCATCTGGCGTAATATAAAGGTGATTAGGATGGTTTATATACTACGTTGAACTACGTAATATTTATACAGCAGATTTTCCTGCTTGTGGGAAAAAATTAGGACAGTGATCAAAATGAAAATAATTCTGCTGTGATGGACATATAAAGAAAAATAGGGTAGATAGTGAAACTTCTGAATATATAAAATACATGAATTTCCTTGACATGTGGTCTTTTCATAACCAAAAATATTCAAACGAAAATTGAGTGAAATTTATTGTAAATACCATAGGGTCTATCATACCATACCAAAATATTTTTTTGTACTTCATACCTTAAAACTCACCCTTAACATTTGTTTTTCAAATAGCACCAAATAGTTTTTCCTACACAAATTGAATCCCTCATTTTATTTAAAATCTTGTAGTGCCTTCGATGTTATACTGAAACCGAGACTGAAACCTTTTTTTATAAAATCATAAGCATAACACAAAATAGATAAGAA
This sequence comes from Callosobruchus maculatus, assembly GCA_951848785.1. NCBI lineage: Eukaryota > Metazoa > Arthropoda > Insecta > Coleoptera > Chrysomelidae > Callosobruchus > Callosobruchus maculatus. The sequence goes on along the minus strand of CATOUR010000041.1, from coordinate 17,943,983 downwards.
TTTGCTTGACGAAATCGATCAAAATAAAACTAAGTGGGTTTTCAAGAGTACTGAATGGCCTATAATGCATACTTATTGCGAAAATAAATGTTTTTTCTATTCATTTTTATTGCAATAATATTGCGCCTCAAACATTAAATCCTCATTTTATTTATCTTATGTTAATGACTTTGTAAAGTAAGTCAAAGCCACTACAATATTTTAAATAAAATAATGCCATCATTGATGTAGGAAAATCTGTGAAGTGCTATTTGAAAGAAAAGTTAGGGGTGAGTTTTAGGGGTTGAAGTAGAAAAAATGTTTCGAAAGCACGGTATGATAGGTCATTCGGTACCCTTGGAAGGCCCACTCAGCTTTTTTCATCTTTCTTTTATTACGAAAATATTACGCCCCAAACAAATCCTTATTTTATTTACTTTATGCTCATGACTTTACGAAAAGGATAGGTTTTTGTATAAAATCAAAGGTACAACAAGATTTTAAATAAAATAGAGACTTAATTCGTGTAGGCAAAACTATTACGTGCTATTTGAAAAAACAAAGTTGGGGGTGAGTTTTAAGGGCCGAAGTACAAAAAAAATGTTTTGAAAGCATAATATGATATATCCCATAACAGTATATTCAAACATTCCACTCAGTTTTTGTTTGAACAATTTTTTGTTGACATTATGTCGAATGGACTAGTATCATGAATTTTTTTTTTGGTTGCATATGATAGAGTACGTCATAAAAAGTATCTCATTTATTCTCCGATTTTTTTGGGCACAGGAACGCCGTGAAAATAACGAAAATATTTGAATTCTCCTAGAGCAGTGACGTCACTGCCCTAAAGGCGAACAGCCAATCAAAAGACAGATTTGTATGCTGTGTTGCCGTATTCTGATGGCGCGCGAAATACCGGAGCTGTACGCGGGCTGGCTCATCTACCTTGTCCTCTGTTCCCGTCTGCAAGTCGGAGCTGTTCTTGACTACAATGCACTGATGATGCTTCGCGCAGCTGGCACTGATTGGCTGAATTTGAATTCCTTTCTAAACTTTAGGATGGAATTACTAAAAAACAAAATGATGTAGGAAGTAACGAAATGCAGCAGTACGTTTATTTTTGTATGCACTAAGAAGTTATAACAATTAAATCATTGTTCTTAACCTCGTGATACTAGTCCCTTGTATTCACCCGGTACAGTGATTCTCCAAAAATTCGTCAGGTACAGAAGATGGCATATAGGGTGGTAAGCCTGGCCGGAATGTACCTAAGTATCCGCCTAGGTAAACGGGCTACCGCTTTCCAAGCAGATATAGTCGCAATTTTTGAATTCTGCAGAATATGCATACATAAGGATGTATAGAAATACTATCTATGTAAGACAGCCGGGCGACTCTGATGGTCTTGGCAAGGAACCATTATGCTTCATAGTGTGTGACTGCCTTATGGCAGTTAGGCATTATTGCCTAACACTGGTAAAGACCAACAAGCTAACGTTATCTTGGGTGCCCCGTCATATATGAGTGGGTGGAAATGAGAGGGCTGACATGAGTGCCAAGAAAGATGTAGAACCCCCTTTCATCGGACCAGAACCGGACGGGAGTCAAATGAGAACCAGGAACGCTGGGACAGAGTGGTGAGCAATGAAGACGATGTTGAGGGGACTCTCGTGTTCTAACACCGCAATCGCAGGACAGAACTGCGAAAGATGGTTGGACTTATAATAATCATAATTATTAATATCTTATATCTTTATTTCAAAAAACCAAGAGGGACACAAGCAGCGAGGTTTAGCCTTGGCTACTCTTACACTTAACTGCTTGTGTCGGTTAGAACAAAGATGTTCGATGTAAAATATACAAAAGTAAATGTGAAAAAATTACATAAAACATTGGTAACAATAATAGTGAGAAAAAATTAATAGGATGCTTGCCTAACGAAGAAAAAGAAAATGTCTATTACTTTGATAAAAATATACTGAAAGTTGTAATAACAGGTTATAGCTTCACTAATTAGTCTCTAGCAAGTAGCATACTTTTAACCGATGTACGAAAACATGACAGTGTTTGAGTTTTGAACGAACTATTTAATTGATTGTAAAAAATGGCCGCATTGTACGAAAAACTCCTGCGGAATAAAGTTGTGGTATGTAAAGTAAGTCCAATAATGTTTCGATTTCTAATACTTCTGTTATGAACCTCATAACCAAAAATAATTTTTTTTCTCAAATATTCTGATTTTGATGACGATAAAATTTTGTGAACTAAAATTAAATACTTATATTCTACAATGTTCCCCAGCCTAAGCCACTTCAAGTCTTTATATTTCTGACTGACATGATCATATTTTTTTAGTCCCAAAATAAATCGTACGCAGTTGTTTTGGGTGATTTCAATTTTATTTTTCATCAGCTGATCCAAACACGGGTAATAAATAACATCACGGTAACTGAATACAGACAGCACCAATGATTCGCAGTCTTTTTCTCATTTTAAAACTTTAAAATTTAACAAATATCGGTTAGAATAATAGAAGAAGAATAAGAAATTGGCTATGTGGTTCGTGAATCTTAATTTATTGTCAATTTCTACTTCCGATATCTTTGCTGTGATTTAACACCACCCCATCAAGTGTTAAGTTAAATGAATCTTCTAGATTTCTTCTTTTCTTGTCTTGTCTGAACAGAATCACAAGACTTGTGTTTTATCAGAATTAATTTCTAAATTATGGTCAAGAGAAAATTGTTGTACTTTTTGTAGATCAATTTGTAAAGTTGGGGCAGCATTTTGTAAATCAGCAACATCAAAATGATAAATAATTTGCGCATCATCAGCGAACGTCTGTATTTCAGAATTTTCTACAACTTTATATAAATCAAAGGTATATATTAAAAATAGCACCGGTCCCAAAATTGAGCCCTGTGGAACACCTGATGGAATCCATGTTATATCAGATCGCTGGTTATCGATAGAAACACATTGTGAGCGACCTGCCAAATAATGTCGGAAAAAACTAACAGCTGGCATTCGACGTCCATCTGCAAAAGCTGGGGATTCATGTGGTAAATCCATTGTGCAGGAAGTGTGTTGAGGCAGAGAGAACACCTAAGCATGTTATCCACGACTGTCCTGTCTTGAGTGAGAGCAGGAATTCCTATATGAATGTAGGCCAGAAGGAAAGGCAGGAGAGCATAGTACAAGGCATCCCAAAGTTGGCAAAGGACTTAGGATGGGACTCTGTTTGATACCTTTTACCAGGGTGAACAAAAAGCCTTAAGGCTGAGCGGCATTTATTGGGGTAACCGACATCTAACCCCTCACTACTAAAAAAAGATCCCACGTCGCCAAGAGTTACCAACTATACCTATACCACAGTCATTAGGCCTATGCTAACGTATGGAGCCATTGCCTGGGTACCTAAAGTTCTGCAGGCCACGGCGATTAATAAATTATACAAAGTACAACGTACGGCCTGCATTAATATAACAGGAGCCATGAGTACAACACCGACTGCTGCTATGGAAGTAATAATTGGCATTACCCCTCTAGATATTTACATCAAAGAGGTTGCGTTACTGTCAATGTTACAACTTCGCACGGTTGGTGTTAATCCAGATGTAGGTATGAGACGACTGAGGCAGCTGGTATGGCGGGAAGCACTAAAGGCACTACCCATGCTACAAGCAACCAGCGACTCAATTAAACCAACATTCGTTTTTAAGAAACCCTACAAAATAGAAATCAAACAGAACGTTGAGCCAAATGTGACAAATGCAATTTGCATATACACAGATGGCTCCAAAACAAGGGAAGGCACTGGTTGTGGTGTATACTCCAGGTCTCTAAACCTAAGAACAAAGTGAGCTATGGGCAAACAGGCCAGTATCGTTCAAACGGAACTGGCTGGCATACAGCAGACAAGCACTTCTAAATCTGAAAAGACCTTGCATCACCTAAGGGCTAGCAATGGAATGCCACCAATCTTTAGCCCATGCTTCAGACAAAAACAGTATTGTCCTGATGTGGGTTAAAGGGCACAACAACAACAAAAGCAACCGTATAGCGGACGGTCTAGCCAACAATTTTAGGACCATGTGACCTTTCTGGAATGTCGACAACCACAATTTCGGAAATAGCCAAAAAACACTCCCATGCCTAAAATGTAAAATGATGGGAAGGACTACAAGGACGTCGATTTGCCAAGAAAGCCCTTGCAGGTTTTGACATGGCAATATCCAGGAAGTACTTGGCGATGACCAGACCAAACCTATGTCCCATGGTAGGATTCCTGACTGGCCATTGTCAACTCAGGAAACACCTCCACACTGTGGGGTTAGGTGACACACACCGATATGTAGAATGTGTGAAAGCGAAGACGAAACTGTGGAACACGCCATATGTGAATACCCAGAGTTATCTTCTATTAGCGAGTGTGCGTTCGGCGAGTCTTGGCCTACACCTGCCCACATAAGGGAGATGTCCCCTGGCGACTTTTTCACCTTCCCACAATTGGCAGGATGGGCGATGACCTGAGAAAACAACTCCCTGGGAGGATGCACAATGGGCCAGTTGTGGCCTAAGTGCAGTGGGACTACTCACCCTCCCCACTCTACAGATACAGATACAGAAGATCCCACGTACCACTCTGGCAATCAACCATGACTTGACTTCACTTGGTGCAGTACTTTATATCACAATACCACCAGCATACATTCATTCTCTGATTCAATCGTTCGTCATTTATTTTTGTAGCAAGCGTGGGACAACTACAGGCAATCTGTCAGTCTTCTCTAATGAACCTTAATTTTTGTATCCACTATGCAAAGTGATTGTCTCATACACTTCACACATTGGTGATTATGTGTCCATCTTATGCCTAAACGGCGTTTCCTTTGTTGCGGATGAAAAGGTACATAGAACATCTGCGAGCGGTCGGTGTCATAGTCGGCTTTGAAAAGAGACGATGTGTCTTATATGACTCAGCTGTTTTTTAAGAATGCATAATGCCTATCGTTTATACCGGGATAGTGAGAAGTACCGGAACGCTTAAATGTCTCCAAAACTGTCAAAGCTAGAACGACAAAATTCAATATCCGAGGTTTATTGACCAAGCATAATTCAAAAATTCGTTTCAGTAAATATTACCCGAACGCTCAAACATCTCGAAAACTGCCACAGCTAGAAGGATAAAATTCAATACGCCAATGCCAATACGCCATGCGTTTTTACATAAATTGAAACGTCCCTTCTGCGTAGATAGGACCAATTTGCTTAGTAAGTTATGATAGGTCAAATCTCTTTAATAATATTGCGGCTTTTTGTAGACAAGACGGATTTCTCATGGCCAGCCTCCCGCAAAGGCTACGGCGCTGTATATAGAAGCGCTACGAGAGGATAAGTGTCAGTGCATGTTAGCTGCGGGTTGTAGCCATCAGAAAACAAAATCCCTGGCAGCTCATTCCACAGTGTTCTCCAAAAGAAAGAATGCTGGAGCACACTGGTTCGAAGAGTAGAGACTTGGACCTGGTAAGGATGAGCTCGCAGAGCCTCTCTAGTATACCTACTCGGATACCTAGTTCGGACGGCCTTTGGCGTTATTACCTGGGAGAGCTCACCCGAACATCTTCCGTGATAGAATCTGTAAAATAGAGAGATGTCAGCCACCCTTCTTCGATGTTCCAGGCTGCGGATGTCCTGTGTGGGGTTAGGCGTATCGACTAGTCTAACTGCTCTCTTCTTGGTAGTGTCCAGAAGCTTTAGAGGGTGCTTAGAAGCGCATCCCCACACATGGGAGCAATACTCCAGTGATGGTCGGATCTGTGCCTTGTAGAGCCGCAGAAGTTGCTCTGGTGTATACAGCTTCCTACAGCGGAACAAAACTCCAAGCTTCTGAGATGCCACTTTAGCAATACTTACGCAGGAATGCATGAAAAAAGTGGTTTTCCATGTAGTTAGATCGTCTTAGGTTAGGAAAATAGTTCGAGATGTATGTCTGTACCACACATAATCCTTGAAACAAAATGTGAAATTTTGTCAGTAGGACGTTTCAGCTTAGTAGAGCGATGTTGAATTATACCGTTCCAGCTTTGACAGTTTGAAGATATTTAATCGTTCCGGTACTTTTTGCTAACCCGGTATTTTGGTAAGTTACTTTTGTTCGAGGTTATGCTTTAGTGTTAGACTTCGATTGTTTTGGAATTGCTTGTATGTGCACACGACAAAAGTCATATTCAGGGGTATAGTTATCAGCCCTTTACGACGGGAAAGTGAATACGAAAAACGGTGGACATCGGTTAAATACCTATTTAGGCTACTATTCAGTCGACACCTCACTCTATGGTTACCATACACTGGGCACTGAACCAAAATATGTTCCACTGAGTTGGCGGCAGCAAAATATCCAACTTAAGATTTGCTGACAATACGACATTGACGCTCCTCAGGAAGAACTAGTAGCTCTATTAAAAACCTTGGAACAACATAGTGCAGCATATGGTCGTAGTATGAGACCAAGGTTATGAACGTAGATAAAGAGCATGATAATTATCGAGAAATAAAGTCAATAGCCCGTTGTGAGGTAGTTCAAAGCTTTGTGTACCTTGGTTCTTTGACCGACAATTCGGGTAGCTGTGAAAATGAGATTCGACGGCGCATTCAACAGGCACGTGTGGCCATGACAAAGCTTAAAATAATGCGTGACCGTAACATCACTAAAGCTACCAAAATGTCGCTGGTTCAGTCTCTTGTGTTCTCCATATTTTCGTATGTCTCAGAAACTGAAGATTGCTAAAAAGGCAGATCGAGCTCGCATAGATGCTTTTAAAATGTAGACGTTGAGGAGAATGCTAAGAGTTCCTTATGCCTCCCGTCGAACTAATGTTTCCATTACCGATGAGCTCGGTAATCCAAAGAGACTATCCTCCATTGTGTCGACGAGAATGCTTACATTCTTCGGAAATATTTACAGAAGCGATGATATGTAGAAACTTGTAGTTCAGGGTCATGCTCCGAGTGGGCGGCGCCGTGGCCGTTCCCCTACACGTTGGGTGGATACGACGAAACAGTTGCTCGGTATGAGTATCAAGAGCGCCACTGAACTGACAGTGAATCGCGAACGATGGCGAGCTACAGTTTTCAAAACTATTGATAGTATTCGTGTCGGTAATACTCTGGGTCCGACTTAATGCATTTTGCGAGTTCACAACATATCTGTTAAGACATTGTGACTATGATGATGATGAGTTGGCAACGTTTGCTGGAAGACGATTTTTAGAAGTACTATTAGAGGTGTTGTTTCCTCTGCTGCCAAAAACGAAAAAGATCAGTTATATTTTGACTTTGATTGTTCCCTGTTACCTCATAGATCTTACGTGATCCTTTTGTAGTTAGTACAGTTTTTGTTTTGTGGCAGAAAAGAAAGTTCGTTTCGTTCCAGTTTTTTATGAAAACTAAACATTCGGGTATTTATCAAAGTACATTTAAATCATTTCTAGCCAATCTTACCATCCGAATACTATGATGTGGCCTGCTCATGATTTGCTCTCACTTAATTTCATTACATGAGATTTAGGCATGATTCTCATAAATATGGTCGAAGCTTCATTCTCTGGTGCAACAAAAAGCCCCACAGACTTTGCAAAATCATGTATGTTTACATCGCAATATGCTTAAAACATAATTCATTTTATATGAAACTTTTACCTTGTACACTGCAGAGTGCTGTTTTATCTACCGACCACAAACAAAAAGTTGAACGTTCCTCTAAAGCTCCGAAAGCTCACATAAATTGCCGTATTCACTCGCTTAACTTTTGCTTGATTGAAACATCAAAGGCATTGACTAATCTAGATACAACTGAGAATTTAGAGTTTGGGCGGCAGTATTTCTTGTAGCTGACGTCCCGTCAATCGCAATACTGATGTATTCAATACACATCGAACGACGTGAAGGGCTATAGTAGCACATATCTGTAAAATAGCAGATAAAACAATAAACACTGCGTCAAACCGACAAGACGTATATGTCGGAGCCCTAACCCCTGGCCCCCTGCTGACTTTGACAGGTACCAACACGTAAATCAGACGTCATTAAAGAATTAATTATACTCATACCCAGTTTTCTAGCAACCAAAATGTTTTTCAATATAAGGTGAGTTTTTTGATCGACATGAAGGCATAGGTATGGGAAACTACTTGTCTCACTTTCTTGTTGAACTATACGGGCGATCAAAAAGTTTAAGAAATTACAAATAATTTTGGAAAAATTTTAACTACTAAGTTATCCGCCTAATTTAGGCCCGGTTTCATAATAAAACTCAATTCACCCATTATGTTTAATCCGAGCATTAGGAAATAAATGGTTTTCATAATCGCTAACTGACAGATTAAAATGACATAATTGTCCAATAAGGTAATGGCTCGCCCTCGGCCAGTTAAAGCGCATTAATTGGAAAATCAACCTATAAATCTGACATGTCGTTTATATGACGTTTAAGAGTTGACACATATCAGAATTTCATTAGGTTGAGTTGCCAGTGGATGAGCACTTTTATCAGTGTTTATAAAATAAAACAGATTACATCGATTCATAGCTGCTTTTGAGCACAATTAAAAGCAAGTATTCATCTAACTGCATAATATTTTCTTTATTCATCTCTATATTATGTATTTGTGGATGACCTACCTTCTCGTGATTGTTCACTTTATTTGTAAATTTGTATTTTATAATGCTTTTGAATATTGCTACTGTACGAATGAGTAGCAGCTCCTCTTCTTTAGTAAAGTTACTATCACGCGCACGTTTTGCTTTTTTGGCTTTAATTCCATACCTTTCTAATAAGAGTAATAATGCCTTAATAGAATTGCAAACACGAAAACTTATGTCACAATCTGACACATTCACTTTTACAGGTTAAGCGAAATGTCATAATGTAGTTCAGACGGCACAAAATGTGGCATAAAACCTTCTTTCAGGTGTACCAGCCACATTTTATTGCCTGTTAATTAATTGACGTTTCCAAATGCATTATGAAACGCGCTTCACTTTAATGGAATGATTAAGTTAATGAGGTCATTTGCTAATAAACGGATTAGTGAATGATTATGAAACCGGCCCTTATTCTTCGATAAATGCTATCGGGAATATTTATTATCGATCAGTTGTTGGAGGCGTATTTTTGACAACGGTCTAATCAAAAGTTCGCACGATAGTTATTTCCAACTCTGATGTTGATTATGTCCACAAAACCTACCGTTCTTATGGTGTATTTTGGTTCAAGTTTGTATGGTGTATATGGAATTGGCAAAGAGGGTCACCCAATAGTCAAGTCACCTTCCATCAAGCTTTAGGGGATCAGCATCAACAGTAACATGTGCTTGCACCACCACGTCCTAGCTATCGCTAAAACGACATCCCAGAAGCTTGGAGTTTTGTTCCGCTGTAGGAAGCTGTATACAGAAGAGCAACTAATGCTGCTCTACATTATTCTGTCCTCAACATCTAACGCGCTATACTGTGCGTTGTAGAAAACATGTTTTTGGCCATGAAAGGAAATACTTGAGAGATAAGGGCCACAAAGTTACTGCAGGGCATTTCTCGAACGTTTGTGCAGGGTCAGCTTTTAGTACCGGATCGGTCGATAACTCCTGTACTGTAAAAGCTAGCAAAAAAGTTGTATACAAAAGTTGTAGCTAAGGATATGCGCCTTGCTCAGAAAGTGTTTTTAATTACACAGAGTGCTCCATAACTACGTGGTGATGCAAACATACATTTTTTTGAATGAGACACTCTGTATATTAATAATAACCCAAGTATGCTGAGGAAACAGTTTATAGACGTCATGTATAATTATCAAGCAGATCCATCGGTAGGCTATGAAAAATTAACCGACACAGTCCGAATAAAATGATTCTTCAGTCTTTCAAATGCATTAGTTTTAGGCTGCCTTCGTTCTGGATATTGCTGTTGTAGGGAATTGCTCAAAGATTCTCCTAAATATCCTCCATTTCTTTTTCAATGGAAATAGCTCGTTTTTCACACAGTATAAAGTTATTGAGCAGGTCATGGAAACTGGCAATATTTCAAAGTCTACCTGATAAATCTGCTTGATAATGGGCCTATACCACTTTTTTGGTTTATTCGTTTAAGCGAACCCTGACACCACGTAGATGCCATAAATAATTTTACAAAATTTTTCTATCGTATTTATAACCGAAAAAAAATTGCTCTAAATATTGAATTTTCTGAATCCATACACTTCCCGCCCAGGTCGTGACGTCACCTGTAGGGAACCAATAAGAGCTCACTGGTACAAAACAATAGCATCCGCTCGTAGTCATCGGACCACGAAAGGACGCTTCTCATTGGTTCCCTACAGAAAGGCCGCTTCTCATTGGTTCCCTACAGGTGACGTCATCATCGGCTATTTCAAATTACAGTACAATTTTCTTTTTAGTGTTATTCTCATTTGGATCAAGTTTTCTGCTGACTTTCTACAGTAAGCGGTCCTATATATCATCAAAAATAATACCGCAGTAAATAAATTGATCAATATAAGATCACGGTATAGGCCCATTATGCGTCACGACTACAAAATTGTTTCCTCGGCATACTTGACTTCATTATCTCGACAATTCGAAGTTTTGACTTTATCAAATACTATTATAGCCTTATAACTTAGTTGTTCGTTAGATAAAAAACAACTTCGACATTACTTTCTCAAAATAAATAAATTTCAATATGCACAAATAGATGGTATTTATGTTGAATTTACATAAAAATCGAAATATCTCGGAAACTGATGGATCTAGTTCTAACAAGTGGTATACAAAGATGAAAGGGCATATTAAAAGCAATTCTTTGGTATAATAAAATATTGGGAGTTACATTTGATAAAAAAATGGAAAATCTAGATTTTTCATTAGAATGTAAACATCACATATGAGTATGACTGGTCGTTTGTCGTTTTTTTTTTTTTTGTAGCCGAAATCAAAACTAGAGGATATTTTTTATCTTGTCATGTAAAGAAAATAATTTTTGATTCATTACGTTTTGATATAGAGTACGTTCATTTGACAGCGATTTGTATATAAAAATGGTCACAACTTTTGAAATACCCTGTATACTGTTACAACAAATTATATAGTAAGAATAGGGATTATTAGTAGAATCACAATATGGGATAACATATACGGTGTCTCATTTAAGAAAATGTATTTTCGCATCATCACATAGTTATGGATCACCCTGTATAACTAAAAATATTTTCTGAGTAAGGAGCATATCCTTAGCTACAACTTTATATATAACTTTTTTGCTATTATCTACAGTAGTGGAATTATCGACCGATCCGCTACTAAAAATTCACCTTGTTATAAATAACGTTAATTAGAAGTTAGTAGTAATATAGTTAGCGAAACACGTGTCGAGTTTAGAAAAATGGATTTGGCCATTCGTTATTCTGTGCAGCCTACGTTATTTTTTGATAGGGTATCTTGAAAATTATGTCTTTAGTAGCGACTGTGTAGCCTACGTTATTTTTTGATAGGGTATCTTGAAAATTATGTCTTTAGTAGTGTCCGACCGAAACTACTTTTTATGGCCGAAACCGAAACCGAATTTCGGCCTCCGTCTCAGTTTCGGCCGAAACCGAGACCGAAACATCAATATAACGTTAGTAATTTTTCGTGGATATAAAAATGAGTAACGTTTCATCAGCATTACCACACCTTATTTCAAATAAATTATTTATACTTTTTGGAATAAGAAGTTAATCTGAACAAAATATCAACTACTGTATATTTATATTATATTTTGTATCTACTAAATAACATTCCAAACTTTAGTCAATTTTTATGACACTGTTATCAATTAGCTGCCTTCAAACTAAATTTCTGAAACACCTACGTGCTAAGTACAACTACTAAGTATTTTTGAAAGTAAGGAGTTTTCTCTGAATTTAAGAAACTGTTGTGAGCTTCATTGAGCTACAGCTATTGTTCACTATCAGTATTCATAACTGAACAATCTAATATTGTAAGCGAGAAACAATAATTTACCAACTTTCTTTGAAAATAGCTTCCTGTCTGAATAAATTTGACTAGTAGCATTAAGTAGTTGTTCAGTGAAAACAGTCGCCGGTAAGGCTGACGTGAATTTTAGAGGAACTTTTCTCAAAGGCAGAAATGGACTGAAATTCTAGTGAGATCTAATATCTGCGTTTCTTTGCAAGCTTGACTCCGATAAGTAGGCTTCTTAACTTGTGATACATTATTACCATCATCTACCCAGCAAAATGTCACTTCTTCGCTTGAAGATTAGTGCTCCGAGGGCGTCCGATCGCAGCGCCAAATCCATCGAATTTAGTTTCGGTTTCGGCCGTAGTTTCGGCTGGATGGCAGCCAAAACCGAAACTAAACCGAAACCCGTTTTTTGGCCGAAACTAGGCCGAAACCGAAACCGAATGTTCGGTCGGACACTAGTCTTTAGTTGTACATAAGCCCTTCGAACAGCTCTGGGGAAATGGACAGCGAGGTCCGGTGACCAATTTCCTTTGTTTTCTTTGTTTTGAACCACCCACTAACGGATCCCGTATATCCCAACTACTGTTTCCGATTAAATTCTATAAATAAACGTGCATTAAGAGGAAGAGCAGGCGAACGAGCGTCGAATACACAAAAACCGCCGCGCCCGCCGTGGCGATGCATTCAATGTCAACGTCGTCGACGTTGGTGGGTAGAGAGCGGAACTCCAACGTGCATAAACATATAAGGGAGAAGTGTGCCCTGAATCGAAATTACCATCGAAGTTGGAAGGTGTGGGTACCTGAGGCGTCGCTTTTAGGAGAATCTGAACGAACGAACGTCGCTTTGGCGCGACATCCAGCCTGGCCTGCATTTCAATTTCGAATAGGGGTGTGCTATATGAAAGAACACGTGGCGTTCAACAGACCGGCCCAAAGTAGTGTACATTTTCCATTTACGTTATCCTCGTGAAGTAAAGATGTACATGAATGAATAAGGACCAGAGGCTATCCAGCACGGAATGTGGCTGGTGCATAGGCCACACGATGGGCCCTTTTGCGCCTCTATCCGTGCTAGTTCCTAAGACCTGCCCTTTTGGAAAAGGCAAGTACATTCTTAGGTCCTATCCGTTTTATCTCTATTGGTTCCAAGGTTCTTGAGCCCAGCATGGTCTGCCTGTGATAACCCAGGGTTTCACAGCGACACAAGATGTGTGCCGAGGAGTCTTCCTCTTCACCACACCACGTGCACGTTGGGTCGTTGACCACCCTCATCACAAACAAGTGACGCCTGAAGGTGTTGTGACCCGTTAATAGGCCTACTAGCAATCTCAAGTTACTTCTATCCAGAGAGAGACAAAATCGTCCTATTCTCTCTGCAGGCCCTGCTAATAGTTCCCGAGCCTGACGGAGATGACCAGAGATGTTGTTCCATCTCAGAGAGTGTTGATTCTGGATCCACTCTCCAGTTGTTTTCCTAATCATGTTTGCAGATAGTCCTAAGGCTGATTCCGGGCCTACAAACTGTTGCCGGATCCCATCCTGGCCAAATGATCCGCCATTTCGTTACCCTTTACCCCAGCGTGCCCAGGTACCCACATCAGTGATACCTTATGTTTAGCTGAGATGTCGTCAAGAGCCCTCCTGCACTCGAGGACCAGTCCCGACAAAGATGTACATAATCAATAGAGTCCGGATTTCGAGGCATTATTCCTTTTGAAAATATTCAAGCAAATATTAGACAGCTAAAGCTATTGATGAATTAGACAAAGAAATATCTAAAAAAACACGGTTTATAATGCTTATTTTGCGTTTTTTCACATTTTATGCATATTTTCTGGTTTGTGCTTATTTACAGCCTTTTTTCAGGGTTTTTGTACATACTGCAAAAACTATGTCAGCTCTGTATATGAAGAAACTATTCAACAAATAAAAGACCTAATTGGAAGTCACTGTAATAGTCGACGAAACCACAGATGCTTGTGGAAGATATGTTGCAAATTTAATTATTGGAGTCCTTGATGCAGAAATTGCACCCACAGGGTATTTAATATGTTCTCAGGAGCTAGAAGCTACAAACTTGTTTAGCTCATGGCTTGAACAGAGTTGCTGAAACCATAAGGGGCATAAGGCAACGGTTTTCTCTTCTCAATGAACTTATAAAAAATGGAAAAAGGTGCTCGTCAAGGCGCCTTTGCGTGTGCAACTTTTTAAAGAACGACTACCGAATATTCCATTACCACCTGAACCAGTTTTGACAAGATGGGGCATATGATTAGATGCCGCGTTGTATTATGCAGACAATTTTGAAAATTTCAATAAATCCATATTCGAGCGAGTCGAAACAGCTAACAAAGCAATTAAAGATTGTCAAATGGAGCTAAATCAAAACGAATTAATGAACCATTTAGCTTATATAAAAGCTAATTTTAGTTTTGTCAGTACCACCATAAAGTCCTTGGAGAAACAAGGAATGACATTGGACACATCCTTCAAAATTGTTGATGATTTCGAAAAAGCCATTGACAATGTTCCTGAAGCATCTGCCCAAATAGTACAGAAAAAGTTGATACACTGTCTAAGAATGAAGGTTTTCAGAAATTAAAAAAAATGCTTTGGTAAAAGTTACAAGTAACCCCGAATGTGCTGGCAAAATTTAAATATGCGCCGACAAGTTTTCACATAGAAAGGACTATTTTCGACTACAAAAATATAAAATTTTATGTGACAGAAGACAGAACTTTACTATGGAACATCTAAATCAGCATTTAGTTATTTTTTGTTTCTGTAGGAACTAAATTATTTTTCGTTTTGTCGTTCCATAGAGACTTTGTTTATTTTAATATTTGTCTGTTATATGTTTTCTTATGTATTTTATAAACAATATATTTTGATTTCACTTTTATGTCTTGTTTATGCGTATTCCATGCCTTTTTTGCGTAAAACTGGATGCTTTTTAAGCGCTTATTTGAACTTTTTTTCATGCTTTTTAATCCGGACTCTGTGACCAAACGATATCTCTTTTCAGAAAAATAACTATGCGAGTGTATGTAGGTGGAGCTAGACTGCATTTTAAAAATAATGACATTAAATAGAGTGCCCTGTATATTATTACATATTTAGATTCCTTGGTCAATTCTATTGTGACTTTATGTATCACATGTTGGACTTAAAATGAGCAGTTTAGGTACAAAACACCATTTTTGCTATAGGTAGTTAACAGAAAGAGCTTCGTATATCGCAGTGGCTATAAAACATAGGAGGCTGTGACTTTTCCGTATGACTAAGCATCAAATGCGTCAGCTTAAGTTAAAAGATTACATTCGAATTATTTTTGTAGTTGGAGATATCGGTAGATTAATTGATCAGGAATAAGTTATTTTTTCATTTGGAAATGCCTATCTCCTTTTATCCAGTGAGATTCTTTGTCAGTAACCAAAATTTTGTAGTGCTCGGTCTATGCGTGACCTGCTATTCCTGGCTTTCCTGTCTCTGCTCACTGGGTGTTGATTCCCGGCTGATTAAGGGTCTAAGGTATAGCGCGCGAAATTGAGCATCCAAGAAAAGACTTATTCCCGAGTTAGCGAGGAGGCATGGCCACCTGTTCCCTTTCTCCAGTGTGTGTCTACGATGAGGGAAGATAAGTCCAAAAATGCAAAGGTAATGTCAAAAGATCCAAAGTTGAGGTCCAAACGTCACTATAAAAATGAATTTCGCATTTCCAAGCTCCTTACGTTACCCTTAAACTTACGGTAATGATTCAAAAAGCAGACTGAAGAAGAAAGCTTGCGCTTCGTCACCTATTTGGGCCTATTTCTGATATCGGGTTTGATTGCTAAATTACAGACATCTGAAAAATGTATGATTTTGCATTGCGAGTTTTTTTGCACACTAGAAAACTTTTTTTGAGAAAATCGCTAATAGTTGACAAAGACAGTATTTTGAGGGTTCAGGAATGATTACAGCAAAATCAATAGATATGTTGACCTCTACTGCGTTACTGCACGTTTCTTCATCATAAACGCAAATTCTGTCTTACATAAATTTTGAGGAACTGGCAACGCCTCTATAATTTTCCTGCGATTTGTTTACGGTAAACTCCGACTGTCAAACGTTTGTTTTGGCTGTGCGTCTTTTATGCTTGGTCAGTAAAACCGAATTCGCTATTTGTTGGTAACTGTAGTGAAGCTTTACGGACTTGCTGTGCTATATTCGAGTGTAGGTTAACAGTTTTTCGAGATGGGACAGTGCAGAGCAGTGTTTGTAGCATGGGTTGCATTGGAAGAATTTTCAGATTAGTTGGCAATGTTTGGAGGCTGAAGTGTCAAAGGATGATGGCTTTGAGAACGCCATGCTGCAGTGGTTTGTACTCAGGTTCTGTTCGAAATGGGAATCCGTATTTCAACATGGCAGATACATAATTATGCGTAACTGTGTATACCTAGGCCACTTAATTCTCTCTCTTAGTGGTATGTCTTTTTGTTTCTCAAAGGTATACTTTGCCGCATTTACATGGCACATCGTGGATGCGGTTTTTAGTTTCATGACGTTCACTCATGGTTAGTAGGATACGGAGGGTTATTTTTGAAACTTAAAACTAAGCTTAAATTGGAAATCCAAATTTACACCGGATGTCTTACAAATTGAGTTTTTGAAAAAAAAATATGTTTGTCATAAATGGAAAGATGGTATTATGTTTTGTAAAAAAAACTATTTTTTTAATTTTTTTTCACAACAAGTATGCACTAGTTACACAAGTAACTATTCGCTGGGATTAGCTGGGAATCTAGAAAAAATAATGGTAATAGGTATCGGAGTAGGACGTCGTTGGTGAAAACTAACATTATAACGTCACAAGCGCTTGGTTTTATTCTTGAGCTCTCGGCGTGTCTTCGGTACTGGATAAAAAAATCAAGTTTTATTTTCATAGACTTTTGAATTACAGCGAAACAAAAAATTGTTTTGTTATAAAACTCACATGTGATCTTTCCATTTATCACAAACTTAAGAAAAACTCGCACTTTTGCACAAGATATACATGTACTAAAATGTCTCATCGTTCATCTCTGCCTGCTTTCCATCTCCACTACTAAAAAGAGCCACATATTAGTTATTCTGATTAGCTTTTACCTAAAATACTTAGCAAACAACCTCATTCAAAACCGAAACACAATCTATGAGCTATTTTCTTTCCAAGTTACTCAAATTATCTCTAACAAGAGTCCTCGGGTTCTGATTCCCGGTATTACACAGCATTACGGAGAATTACGGAACACGAAATTCTATAACTTAATTTATCTATAAGCATCAGATCTGAAAGTTGTAATTCCATCGGCGACGATCGAAGATAATGAATATTAGATTATTAGACGTTGAATTTAACCCGAGGCATGTGCCTCACGATATTGTCTTTGAAGCCGTTTGAATATTATCTAAGCGTAGGTATATGTGTGTTGGATCTGTGAGAAGGTGCTTTGGTGATAGAGGGTGCCGTATATGTGTGAAAAATTATTCTTTAACTATAATATTTTAACTGTCCCTTGTTTAATTATATTTCAGATGTGTCTGTGTGTTTTTACAAATATAGATAGGTTTAGGAAACATTGTGATATTCATAGTTTTAATACTACAACTAGTACAAAATTGCACCCCAACGTCTAAAGTTGCATTTAGGTCACCATGTAACATAGGGCCTATGCATTTTAATAATCTACCACCTGATATTAAGTCTTGTGAAACTATAGTTCAGTTTAAATCTAAACTTAAACAGTTTTTAATCACTCAATGTTTTTATCGGGTAGATGATTATCTCCCTATATTGAATTAGGTCTAGTGTGAAATTTGTCATTGTAGGTTCAAGGATGTAGAAACTAAGCAGCTGACCATTCCAATACATTGCTTGTAATTATCTTTGGAAATAAATGATATTGTATTGTATTGCAAAAACCAATAGCGCATCCTTTGGTCTGAATAGCACTGATCAGATCTTTCCTTGAAGCATATTCTGTCGTAATGAGCCACGGCTGTCAAGCAATGCACCTCATTCCAAATCAATTTTTTGTGAAATTTTGTACTTTGATGCCAAAATATCAGTAAAGTCCGTCTTTAAGAACATGTAGTTTTTTATTGATGGGTAAGAAAGGTACGGTAAAGATGTAAGAGATAGCCGTGCAAGGTATTGTAAAAGCTCATCAAGTAACGACTAAATTAAGGAAAAATCTTTGCGAGTATTTTGTTCTGTATCTGTAGAGTGAGGAGGGTGAGTGGTCCTACTGCACTTAGGCCACACCTGCCCATTGTGCATCCTCCCAGGGAGTTGTTTTTTCAAGTCATCGTCCATCCTGCCAATTGTAGGAAGGTGAACAAGTCGCTAGGGGACATCTCCCTTATGTGGGCAGGTAAACGCCAAGAATTGCCGAACGCACACCCTCTAATAGAAGCTGGAATTCACATATGACGTGTTCCACAGTTTCGTCTTCGCTTTCAAACAGTCTACTTACCGGTGTGTCTCTTAGCCCCATAGTGTGGACGTGTTTCCTGAGTTGACAGTGGCCAGTCAGGAATCCTACTATGAGGCGTAGGTCTGCTCTGGTTATCGCCAAATACTTTTTGGATATTGCTATGTCAAAACCTGCAAGGGTTTTTTGGCAAATCGGCATCCTTGTAGTTCTTCCCATCGATTTACCATTTGGGCATGGAAGTGTTTTTTAGCTATTGCCGCAATTGCGGTTGTCGACATTCCAGACCTAGACTGTCAGTTATACTGTTGCCTTTGTTGTTGTTGTTGTTGAGCCCTTCAACCCACCTCAGGACAAAATTGTTTCTGTCCGAAGCATTCCATTGCTAGCACTGATGTGATACAAGGTCTTTTCAGGGTTAGAAGTGCTTGTTTGCTGTCTGAGCAGATTGCTATAGTTTTGCCAGATACATCTCTCCTGGCAGTTCATTTGCGGCTATCGATGATGCTGGCGTGTTTGCCCATAGCCCACTTTGTTCTTAGGTTTAGAGACCTGGAGTGTACACCACATCCAGTGCCTTCTGTTGTTTTGGAGCCATCTGTATATATGCAAATTGCATTTGTCACATTTGGCTTAGCATTCTGTTTAATTTCTATTTTGTAGGGCAGTCTCTTGTTTTATCTGTGTTCAGTTACTTCATGAAATAATAATAAATAAAATTCTGAAATCCTTACACATTCCTTCAACATATTTTGCTGCTATTTGGCTATAATTATTATTTAAAGGTTAGGTGGTATAAATATAGTAACAATAAATAAGATACTCAAAGTCCTTCATTGTTTCTGCACCAGATTTCAGCAGCTCCTTAGGTGCCATATTAAAAAGATTAGATGCATTGGTTTGGGGTTTTCGCTTGATTTTATTGTTTTTTATCTAGTACTCTAAGATAATATGAATATGTTAATAGATAAAATACTCAAATGCCTTAATTTCTTCTATACCATATTTTAGTAGCTCTCTGCCCGCCATATTGAAAAGCTTAGAGGCTTACGCCAGACTAATAGCCAAACCAAGCCAGACTTTATTTGTTGAATCCAGCTTTATTAGACGACATTACGATGGTAACAATCAGTAAAAGACCTGAGTGCTTTAGTCTTTCCTGCACCATATCTTAGACTGCCATATATGAACAAACATAGTTAAAATAAAAACTAGAAAACATGCTTATAAGGAACATCAGACTAGAAATTAAAAATAATTTTTAAAATGAACTGAAAACAGTAATGGGCAAATAGCTCTCACGCTTTTTCATAGTCATACCAGTATTTTTGGTCATTATGGTTTTGAGCTTATTTTTTAAATTATTTTTATCTTTTTTAGTCCGATGTTCTTTAAAAGCGGCTTTTTTGTTTTTTAAACTATATTTATTTTTAATTTCATAGTTAAATTTATCAGTAAAGCGTATTTGTTTAGTATAGGTAAACTATATTTATTATCGTATTGACTTTTCTGAATAAATTTCACAAAATCACTCCCAAACAGCTAGATGTCTCGCCTTTCGAACTGTCGGTGCTACGCCTCTGTGTAATATTAGCAAACCTTAAGGCGTTTGCGTTATCTCTTAGTCAGCGGATACGATCGCTGGTCTTACGGATTTGAAACCGTCAAAATCATTTTCGCGGAAAAGTTGGAGCGTTCAAAATTCTATCCGACCTCTTAATCCAAAAGACATACAAGCCTACAAACAAACAAACAAAAGCGTGTTAGAAAGGTTAGATGCATCGGTTTGGGGTTTGCGCCAAATTTTCTCATTTTTCATCTAATTTTTTTAGAAGAAATTAATATTGTAGCAATAAGTAAAATACGCAATACCTTATAGCACCTACTGAACACAATATCCTTGAAATCGAACTTTTATATAATATTATCATTACTTATGTTCAGCCCTCGTGTCCTGGTATTCATAATGGAGCTAGTTATCTGGTTTAATTTAAAATCACGTAATATATCTGAGCTTTCACTAACTAGTACCAACATTCGTATCACAATGTCTTTGTCGTGTAAAAATAACATTAATGTCAATCTAGTTCGTTAACGAGACTAGAAATGACATTATTTTCAGGGTAATGCTTGTTCTTATTGCGTGCAAAGCTCGTTTTTGGTAGTTATAAATATGATTTATATCCACATAATAAGAGTATCTAGGTGAATAAATTTAATGGAAATGCAGCTTATTTCTGTGAGGACATTGTATATTATTAGCAACTCAGTGATATAACTGCTTGATCATATGTATTGAATCGGCTTAGATTGTGTGCTTTCCTACTTGAAAGAATATGAGGTGAAATAAAATTTCTGTAATTGGCTGAATACAAGCATAGCATGAATATTCATGTGGGAGAATAAATGGGACAGAGCAAGCTTCTGTCTGTAATAGCACAATAATATCATATATTTTTAGCCGCTTAATGATATAGCCGTTTTATATTAGGCCGTTGGAGATAATAGTAAAAAAGAATCTAGCATGGGCGACAAGTTATATTAAACTGAACCGTGGGTAGAATCTGTAACTTTCGCTATGGTAACGCAAGCAGTCGAAAACAAAGCTAATCATTTACGAAAACGATTTTTGGCGGCTTTCCATAACCAAAGTTTAACGCTTCGTTACGCTTTCGGCATTAAGCTCGATGACTCACGAGTTGGCTTAAATATCTGAGAATGAAAAATCAAGCAATGCCGACCATTGCGAAGGATCAGTTTTTTCTCTCCGATTCATTGATTGTTATTAAGTACCTACACAAATAAATTTAAGCAAATTGTCACTTCGACAGACAGCAATAATAAAGCCAAAACTTGACAAACGAGATCCAAAATCTTTCGCTATCGCTTGTACCTTTCGTCTGCGTTCGTTATGTCTGAGTCGGAACGAAGACAATACCGAAACGAGCGAAAGCGCTGGAAGAATGTCGCTGTCGCTTAGTTTAGATTTACAGAATTGACCCACTGAACTGAAACTTCGATTTAAAGATTGTCGGCGTTTTAAAATGGAACAAAATTGATCAGGGCAAGGGGTGGTTTTCTAATGTAATTTCTGTGGTCATCAGCTGGTTCCTTACACACTTCAGTATCTACTCTACTTATTTGCAAGCAATATCTGGATGCCCTCAGGTATGACATAATTGTTTTGGAAGATGTTTTCAGAGACTACTACAGAGGTTGTCCAATGCAACACAGTACTGAATAATGTTGATTACGGTTATTGGAGAACCACATATACATTGGTGGTTCTTGTAGGAGGTATGCAAGTGTATGTAGCCCTTGTATGTCCCGTGCGTAATCTATGCAGTTTCACCCTGTCCGCTTGTTTTAGTGTACAAGGAGGAGTCCAGCTTTTACGCTTCGCTTCACCTGGGTGAGGTGGATATGAATACCTCCCCATTCTGTCTGCCACATATTATGGTGAACTTCTGGAAACATTTTTTTTTTGGTCTGGCAGCTTTTTATGAGACATTCATATACCGACAAAGTGCAGCTTTTTTGGCGACCTGGTAGGCCATCCTTTTTCCTAGTATACCTGCATGGCCTAAGATCCAGACAAATAGTATTTTGACATCCATGAATCCCATTAGAGGTGAAAGTGAATCATTGCAATGAAGACATTTTTGTGTTTGACGTCATACAACCATATCTTATAACTTGCCAAATTGCACTTCAAGAAGCTTTGGCCGAAACTTGATATGAAGCTTCCAAGAAATCTACTTCCAGAAAATACACATGTTCAAAATGAGATATCATATCATCTCATTTAGTTCAAACGTCAATATATCAGCAGAAGATGGCTTACGCTTCAGACGTCTTTACTGTTCAAGTCAGATCAAGAGAGGCCAAACATGCAGCAGACAATAACATCTTTTATGTCTTTAATAAAAAACATTTTTATTACGAACATTTTAGGTGTGCAACTTGTCTTTCAAATACTTCCTAGATAATATTCCTGAAGTTTGGAGTAGGTATCTGTACAATTTCAATGTTCCTTCAGTACCTGGCCAAACGAATATTGTTGAGGTTTCTTTAAAAAAAAATATCCGTGTTCAATTATACATTTTACGTTTATGTCATTTACCTAATTGAATTTGCTTTTAGCTTGTAGTGGTTTCTACTGAGGTACCTATAATTCCAAGCTTTGTTTTCGCTAATTAAAGTTTTGCATTAAAATAAGTAGTTATCTTTGTGTTTCAAATTTATATAGTTTTTGCAAAAAAAACTTATTTTGAATAAAAATATTTCTAAAGGTAAGTAGCTGTTTTTCTCTTATTATCGTAGACATGCAGCTATCCCTAGGAAAGAAATGAAAGCAAAGAAAGGCCAATAATTACACAATTGGACATATTTTCTGTTTTCTCCAAATACAGGGTATGTCCCACGAAGACTAAGACAAGCGATATATCGCAACTGGGCAGCAGTAGAGAATTATAATTTTGGGGATGTAAATTAGAGCATATGTTGTGACTTTTCTTGATATTGTGTTACTCAATGAGGTATTTGCCTTTCCTGATAAAACAATTACAACAAACTAACACCCTTGGGGTCTAAAGTGATTAATCCAAGAGCTACAAGTACATAAAAGATTGTATCACTATACCTCTATGCTAGTGTGCGTTTCATTTTTTCTCTTAATGGTAATAGTACAATTCTTTAAGTATACCTGTAGCTCTTTAATAAATCACTTTAGACCCCAAGTGTGCTAGTCTGTTGGAATTGTTTTATCGGGAGAAACACAGAAAGTCGCTAATATACAGGGTATCCAATTTAAAACTTTGAATCGGACGTCACGTGACCAACAACAGGTACCTCATTGGGTAAAGCAGTAATACGAAAAGATGCAGCATTTGCTCCAATTTCCACCCTCAAAATTATAATTGTCTACTACTGCCCAGTTCCGATATACTACTTGTCTTAATCGTTGTGAGACACCCTGTATAAGAAAAATTACTTTTTTGACATTATTACCTAGTATGTTTCAAAAAAGTAGAAATATCTTCAACTATCAAAAAAATGTAGCTACACAAAAAGAATTCTTAATCTAAAGTCCCAAATATTGCACCCAAAGACAAATATTTCCTTAAGGTGCCAATAATTGGGTAGTCCAAATACTAAAACTGTTATAAACGTAAAAATGGAAAAAAGCATCCTGATAGAGTGTCTGGAATAAAATATTTGGTATTGTTATAAATTAACATTTGAAATTGAGTAAGCATATATTTAAAAAAACAAAATTACCTGGATTTGCATAATAGGGTCAGTAAACATTTGATGCGATTTTCAAAACATATGATTTACAATACGCTAATAAAATCGCACTTCGATTATTGTTTAACAATTTTCTATATTATGTGTAACAAATGTGATGTTAGGAAGCCACATATTTTAAAATATACGCGTATGAGATTTTTATCGAATTTTAAAATTTACACCAGAGCATATGTGGTTCGCAGTCGATCGAAGACATAAGGACAACACTCATGTTTATTTTCAAAATTTCGAAAAACCTTTTTCCTGAATATTTATCAGTAAATCTGTAGAACCCTTTTGACATATACAGTTACAATACACGTCCAATAAATCATGTGGATATTAACCCATCACTGAACACTGAAGATGGATAGTGAGTTAGAAAGTCCTAGTTAAGAATTTTATTTTTAATGTCTAGTGGATATTTTATATATTTCATGTTGTATCGCACAGTCGTCTTATGCCTTGTCTAGGCTGTCTAGGCTAAAGTAAAAAAAATATTATGTGGAATTTACATATATTTAAGCATTTTTTATATGTAGCTATTTTTTGCTGAATAAATGCGGAGGGAGACAGGGGACTAGGTAAAAAAAATCGTTGTGCGCCATTATCTCAAACGCGACTGTACAAAACCCTGTAGTTTAGTCAGTCAATTCCGTCAGATAACACGATACCTATGAATGTTTCCGCGCCAACCTACAATCCTAATTCATACCGACAAACAAAAAAAAAGAGTTACATGTGTGGTGGCCGTTGCAAAGCCAAATGAACAAAATCTAGCAGCGACACACCTGTGCCCGTGTTAAAAAACTTTTGAAAAAGCGGGCCGTCAACAGCGGAACGCGGAATGATAGACGAGCAGGCGCTGCTGAAGCGGTTTCGCATTCCCAAACGAAACGCTACGGCCAACGGGGAAAAAATCTGTCTTTGATGTTCTCCAAATGTTCACACGTCTTTTTGTAGATATTGCGGCACCACTTTGATCGCAGCACAAAACAAAGGTCTGCAATTATACTCATAGGCGAAGCTAGGGGGCGCCATACAGGGCTAAACTATTGTGAGCACAACAATTTTCTACTTTGGCATAAAATGCAGCAATAAGTGTAGTCTATAAAACTAAAAAAACAGGCTTTTAAGGAACATCGAACTAAAAAGTAATTTTTAAAATAAGCCTAAATAATAACGAACGGAAAGTACTAGCATTATTTTTGTTTAATGTGGCATAAAGTGCCCATGTTCTTTTCACAATAATACTGGTATTTTTTATTCGTTATTATTTAAGCTTATCTTAAAAATTATTTCTAGCTTTTTAGTTCGATTTTATTTAAAAGTGTGTTTTATAGTTTTTTTAAACTATACCTATTTTCAATTTTTTAGTTAACTTTGGACTTGGACAGTGACTTAGAATTACCGAACATAATTAAAGAAGAACTCGTTAAAGCTCTGAAAAAGACTAGAAATGGAAAAGCTACAAGACCCGGTGATTTAAATGTTGAAATCATAAAACTCCTAGATGATGAAAACCTTGATCTTCTGCTCAAATTGTGCAATAGAATTTACAATACTGGAGAGATACCCAGGGAATGGCTGCAATCCACATTTGTCACACTCCCCAAAAGATCATCATCATCGTAGCCACAATGTGTTAACAGACATGTTGTGAACTCGTAAAATGCATTAAGTCGGAGCTAGAGTATTGCCGACACGAATATTACCAATAGTTTTGAGAATTGTAGCTCGCCATCGTTCGCGATTTACTTTCAGTTCAGTGGCGCTCTTGATACTCATATCTAGCAACTGTTTCGTCGTGTCCACCTAGCATGTAGGTCCATATTATCGCTTCTGTGAATATGTCCGAAGAATGTAAGCATTCTCATCGACACAATGGAGGATAGGCTCTTTGGATTACCGAGCTCATCCAGTATGGAAACATTATTTCCATGGGCGGTATAAGGAATTCTCAGCATTCTCCTCCACGTCCACATTTCAAAAGCGAGCTCGATCTGCCTTTTTAACAGTCCAAGTTTCCGAGGCATACAAAAATATGGAGAACACGAGAGACTGAACCAGTGACATTTTGGTAGCTTTAGTGATGTTATGGTCACGCCATATTTTAGTAAGCTTTGTCATGGCCACCCGTGCCTGTTGAATGCGCCGTCGAATCTCATTCTCACAGTTACCTGAATTGTTGATCAAAGAACCGAGGTACACAAAACTTTGAACTACCTGACAACGGTCTATTGACCTTATTTCTCGATAATTGTCATGCCCTCTATCTACGATAATAGCCTTGGTCTTGTAGTAGTTAATACCAAGACAATATGCTGCAGTGTGCTGTTCTAAAACGTTCAATAGAGCTACCAGTTCTTCCTGAGAAGCAGCAATAAGGGTTGTATCATCAGCAAATCTTTATTTTGCTTCCGTCAATAGTTATACCGCCATTCCAGTTGTCCAATACCTGTCTCATCACAAATTCAGAGTAAATGTTAAATAACATCGGAGATAATACGCATCCCTGACGAACTCCTTTTCTGGTTGCTGTTCGACCAGACAGGTTACCATCAATTCTTACACGAGCTGAGCTAGACTCAGTTGCTGTATGAGAAATACTAAGTGGTAAGGGACTCCCACGGAGATAAGGATTTCCCACAGTTTAGGCCACTTTACGTTATCAAACGCCTTAGAATAGTTCACAAAGCAGATAAAAACGGGAAAATAATCCCCAAAAAAACCCAACTCCAAAAGATGCAACGAGTACCGACTGATAAGCCTTACGTGCCATTCCTTAAAAGCTTTTTTACGTATCCTGTACTCCAGACTATGGAGAAAGATTGAGGAAAGTATCGGTGAAACCCAGTTCGGATTTAGAAATGGTTTGGGAACTGGAGACGCATTGTTCTCGATGCAGGTCCTAATCCAGAAATGCTTAGATCAGCAAAGAAATGTCTTTGTATGTTTTATAGATTACGAGAAGGCAATTGATAACGTGAAACACGATAAATTGATATATTTGCTCAAACGACTCGGGTTAGATGGCAAGGACATAAGGGTTATCAAAAACTTATGTTGGAATCGGTCAGCTCATATAAAAATCGGAAATATGTCAACATCGGGTATACGAATTCTCAAAGGCGTGAGACAGGGATGCAAATTGTCGCCGTTGCTATTCAACTTATACTCCGAGTCCATATTCCAAGAATCTTTGGAAGATGAGGTAATGGGAATGAAACTGAATGGCCAATACATTAACAACATCCGTTATGCTGAGGATACGGAACTCCTAGCTAGCGATGAGAAGGAATTACAGTACATAGTGAACAGAGTCAACAATGTTAGCCAATCTTATGGTCTCAAAATAAACATAAAGAAAACAAAATCTTTGGTCATCACTACATTAAATATAAATAATGTAAGAATAGAAATAGACAATCAGGACGTACAAAGAGTAAACAGATTCAAATATTTGCGATGCTGGCTGACTGATAAATGGGATCCTGATGAAGAGATTAGAAGCAGAATCGAAATAGCCAGAAATACTTTTTTCAAAATGAAAACGTTACTCTGATACCGAGATTTAAGTTTGACTACTCGATGGCGAACAACAAAATGCTGTGTACTGTCCACATTATTATACGGAGTTGAGGGATGGCCATTAAAAGCTCGGACCATGTCACGCTTGGACTCTTTTGAGATGTGGCTTTACAGACGCACATTAAGGATATCATGGACCGAGCGGGTAACAAACGCTAGGGTACTAGAAAGAATGAATAAAGAACAGGAACTTTTAACCACAATAAAACGAAGAAAAGCGACATATTTTGGCCATATTTTTAGAAATAGTAAGTACGAGTTGTTACAACTGATCGTTGAGCGAAAGACGACGAGGGATCAGGCGAAAAACTTCTCCTGGCTTCGGAACTTACGCCAGTGGTTTAGCCCAAGACAGAGAAGAGTTCCAAATGATGGTCGCCAACCTCCGCTGAGGAGATGGTACTGAAAGAAGGAGAAGAAGTTAACTTTACCATTAAAGCGAGTTTTTGATAGTTTTTGTAAACCGTATTTATTGATCAATGTTCATAACATAACCATTACTGCATAAACGATAATAAATAACTGTCGACGTTTCTGAATAAATTTCACAAGAATATCAACTCCAAACAGTTGAATGCCAGGCCTTTTTAGCTCATTTCGCTACGCTTTTGTATGATATCAAAAAAAGGTAGCGGCAAAGCTCTAGCACCATCAGGTGCAGGTGGCTAGACACGAAGCAAGTAAGACACATAACACGTTACACTTTAAGACAGCAGATAGTGCAGTGTTGCAGTCGCTATCACTCGCGTGACCAAATTTTATCAACTATCTTTCTAGGAGCATGGAAAAACATATATAGCTAAATTCAGATGCACACGACATCCGACAATACGACGGTACGAAACTGCTCCTATTGGTTGAAATATTCCAAATGGATTGGCCCGAAACTAAATGTCCGATGATTTTAGCTTTTATACGACGGTCGAATAAGTTAAAAATATTTTAACTTTTTATCCGATGTAGTATGTAATTTGACAGCTGACAATCTCGATTAATTTGTAGGTAAGACTTCGTTTTAGCGGAAACCGAAATGGGTGTCGAGAATGGTGTCAAACGACGCGGTTTGACGTCCTGAATCGAACGAGACCACTCCCAGACCGAGGAAACGTTCTGGTGAAGAACTACGGCATTTTGAAGTTTGATTACCTTTAACTTTAACTTTATTAACTTTATTAACTTTAACTAACTTTAAGAAAAGTACAACAATGTAGAGTGTAAACTAAAAACTAAAAATAAGTACAGCGCTCAATAGTACAATATATACTAAAACATACTAATGTAATATCGTTGATTGAAGAAAATACTTCAACCGACGGTAATATCCAAGAAAATAGTATAGAAAATGAATGTGACTGTAATCCATGTTGCACCTAGGTAACTGAATACCTGTATGTGCATAACTAGAATATGTGAAAATACAAAGTAAAAAATAAAAAATATTGAAATACAATTGAATTACATAGATCCTAAAACCAAGGAATGAAAACAAAATACAGAATTATATATAGATTTATATAGTATAAAAAATTTGTTTAAAGGTCTCTTTATTATAATGTATGTAGGCCTTACATTCAACACGAAATTTTTTTAAACTCATCAGCTGTCTTATTTGAGAGGGTAACAAGTTATAGATTTTGGGTGCAAGATAAAAAATAGACCGTAATTTTTTTGAAGTATAAGCAGTAGGAATTTCAAGATGTTTATTGACGTTGATTCTAGTTTGGTATGAATGGCTTATGAAGCTTTTGAATTTAATAGACTTATGAACAAATATGCAAATCGACAGACAGTACAGTGATCGCATATCAAAAATCTCTTTTGAATAGAGTAAAGAGGTAGAGGAGCGTTTGCTTCTTCTAAAAATGACTTTTAATATATAATTTTGGGCAACACTCAACGGTAGTAATGCATTTTGATAAAGGCCTCCCCAAACCACCACACCATACCTTAGTAATGACTCCACGATTGCCTTATATACCATTATTAAGAGCTGTTTGCTTAAAATTTCTCTAAGTGTATAAAATTTATATATTAATTTTCTGATATTCTTTGTTAATCTAGTAACCTGATGATCCCATTTTAAGTGTTTGTCAATTACAATTCCTAAATATTTAAGACTGTCTACTTGATGTATATTACTACCTAGGCTGCTTATATAAATACTAGCATAAAGTGGTCGATTTGCAGAAGTAAGTGAAAAGGCAATGTAGTTAGTTTTAGAAATATTTAATGTTAATTTGAAAGAGTCCAACCATAATTTTATTTTATTCATGCCTTCGACTGCATAATCTTTCACTAGTTCCCATGTTTCTCCGAAAAAAACAACGGCAGTGTCGTCGGCGTATGAAATAACAGATCCAGATTGCATTGAGATATTTGTCAGCGTATTAACATATGCAATGAATAGGATGGGTCCAAGGACGGTACCTACCTTGTGGAATGCCAATTTTTATATTAAGTGGATGGCTTAACATATGTCCCAGTTTAACTGACTGTGTTCTGTCCCTCAAGTAGTTAGAGAATATGTCCAGCACTGTGCCCCTAACTCCATAAGATTCTAACACCTCAAGAAGTAAATAATGGGGCACAGTGTCAAACGCCTTCGCCAGATCAAGAAAAACAGTGAGACATTTATTTCCGATGTCAAGGTTGTTCGTAACTTGCTCACATAACTCGCAGACAGCATTAGATGTACTAAGACCGCTCTTAAATCCAAATTGCCGCTCAGATAGAATTTTATTTTTTTCGAGAAAATTTACTAAACGATCCTTCAAACATTTTTCAAAAATCTTAGCAAAGGTGTTAGTGATGCTGATATGTCGATAGTTCGTTATATTAGTCGCGTCTCCAGACTTGAAAATAGGTTTGACAATTGCGAATTTAAAAGATTTAGGAACTGTAGCTGTGCGAAAATTTAAATTAATGATGTGAGGAGATGCAATATGCATGTGACAATGTTTAACTATTTTAGAATACCGTCTGAACCGGGAGCACAAAAATTTTTAAGTGAGCCTATTTGTTTTATGATTTCATTTTTATCCGTTGGTCTCAAAAACATAGAATAAGGTGCTGTCGAATTTATTCGGATGGGGTTTGGTGGCGGCTTTATTTCTTTATACATGTTATAACCATTATTAACAAAAAACTCATTGCAAAAATTAGCCATATCAAAACAGTTATTAAACTTGGTATTATTCTGGGTTATGCTAAGATTTATGTCGTTTTGATCTGTTATAGAATCTGATGCTTCATTGACCAGCTTAAAAATTTATTTAACGTTATTACCGCTATTAAGTATTTTCTTTTTATAGTAGTCATGTTTAGAGATCTGAATTAAGTTGTGCAAATTATTACGATACGCCGTATAAGCTGTTTTATTCTCCAACATATAATGTTGTAAAAGTTGCTTTTTCATTTTGTCCCTTCTTTTTATGCTAGTAATAATGCCATTAGTAATCCACGGTTTCATTTTTTTAAATTTATTATTAGAATACGTTTTTTGGGATTTAGATTGATTTATGGCATTAGCCATTATATTATTTAAGATTGACATCGCTACCTCCGGGTCCTGGCTGCCGTAAATACTATCAAAATTCTGATTTTGCAAATGGTTGTTCAACCATATATAATCTATATTAGTGACCGTGTGGTCATTTATCGACTCAGTATTTTTACACCTTTTATCATCGCTACTTATATTGAACATTGTCAGATAGTGATCTGTTATTGCAGAATGGATTATATAGGAGGAGTACTTAATGAAATTGGCCCTTACATTTTTCCTTAAACATATGTGATCTAGGACGGTGGAAGAGTTAGGTGTAACCCTTGTAGGAGAGTTGATGGTAGATATAAAACCAAAATGGTTTAAAATAGCATTATAGTTTACAATTTCGTTATTATGCTCTTCAAGTAAGTTGAGGTTTATATCCCCCCTAACCTAACTTATCCAAAAAAGTTTACTTGTTGAGCTCAAAATGAGTGTTAATCGACATGGCTGGACAGCGTGACTCGAACTTGACCACTTCCAGAGTGAGGACACATTCCAGTGAAAATCTACGCCACTTTAAAACTTGGCAATTTCAATATGTTACCTGATATAACCTAACTAATACGGTCGGGCTAAAAAAAGGGTGTGAATCAACTCGGTTTGATGTCCTGACTCGAATTGTGTCAATTAGTAGACTGAAAAACGTTCATTTTGGTTCTCAGTTTAGGAAATTAAGCAAAAAAAGGTCTTCGAGGGTCTGCGCCTGGGGCCTCTTCCAGCAGACTGAAAAAACTGAACAGGTGACCTACCCTACTTGCCTGGGAGTATGTTACATGGAGTATTCAAAATCTACAAAATTAGTAACGTCTGGGGGGGGCCAGCCCCCCCAGGACCTCCTATCTCTACAAGTGAACAAACCTAATCAAACTTAAACCTACCTAATTTCTAGGAACATTAAGAATTCAAAGTATCATAACTTTTTTATTTTCCATTTCTTAGTGTTGCTTCTGGTGTCGTTGTACCCTACTCGTCAAGTACTTTCGAATTGATCATATATTTCGCGGAAAAAATATAGAAATTTCGAAGTCGTTTTTAGGTTAGGTTTGAAATTTCAAAGAGGCAGACATTTTTATCGGGCCGTTTTCTTAGGCTGGGTGTGGTCAGTGTGGTCTAATCCCACTCAGGTCGTCAAACCGAGTTAATTAACAGTCCTTTAAACCCTATTTAACCTATTTTGACCTCAACAACTTGACCGGTCAGGTTAAGTTAGGTTAGGTACTGAAACTTTAAAATGCCGTAGTTTTTCACCGGAGCGTTTCCTCGGTCTGGGAGTGGCCTCGTTTTACTCAGGACGTCAAACCGAGTCGATTGACACTACTCTCAAGCCTCAAATCGGTTTCCGCTAAAACGAAGTCTAGCCAATTTGTATTCGGAAATGATAATTCAGCGAGCGCAATACGTAAATTCAATAAATATTTTAGTTTTATCGTTCTTATGCATGAAAATGAAGAAAAGAACGCGAAGAATTTGGGTTCGAGACATTTTTAAAAACAGAAAGAAGCAAGGAGCGTACCACAATATGTTGCAGGAGATGGAGCTAACTGACACAGAAAAGTATTTTAATTATACTTCATTAAACCCATTCGGAACACAATGATTCGTAATAATGTTCCGTCCCACGAACTGACAACACAGTTTAAAGGTTAGAAGAGCTGGCTATCCCGCCCGCCTGTCACTCGCCATCCCTCCAATGTGTCATTAATGTTTCGTGTTCAGCGGCGACAACAGCGTTTTTGGTATTGGTGTACAAATTTGCTAAAATGAAGCGAAAACAAAAGGAAGATTCCAAAAGAAGGGCGAAAAGGAAGCGATTGCTGGAGGATCTAAGAGAGAAAATGGAAAAGTTTGAAAGATCAATGGAGAGTTCTTCTTCAAGTAAGTAAAGTGTGGCTTACATCGACAATAACAAAAAATTACGCATACGATTTTTATTATTTTGGCAATGATAAACCTCAAGCCAGATTCAATATAATAACGATGAGATTAATTATATATTATTGTTAATAATTGACAGAATGGATAAATACAAATTTCAAATTTGATTGATTGTTGTTGTCACAGAAACGGTAGCCTACTATTCGGAGCGCGTTCTTCTACACAGGGCGTTGCTCAGTACATTAACGATGCCGTTGAGAACTTAAGTTTCTTGACCAATTATTTATCAACACCTTTATATATTAAAAAAAAAAAAAAAAGAAATAGCCAGACGGCGCGGCGGATTGTTATAGATATATAAATATTAGTATTTATTATTTTTAAAGACTATTGAAGTTGTTTTTCCATTAACATGGACAACTAACAACAGTTGTTTTTCCCTTTATTTCGGGTCAACTGATGGAATATTTATACTAGTAATTATTTTTAAAGACTATTGAAGTTGTTTTTCCATTAACATGGACAACTAACAACAGTTGTTTTTCCCTTTATTTCGGGTCAACTGATGGAATATTTATACTAGTATTTATTATTTTAAAGACTATTGAAGTTGTTTTTCCATTAACATGGACAACTAACAAGCAGTTGTTTTTTCCCTTTATTTCGGGGCAACTGATGGAATATTTATATTAGTATTTATCGTTTTAAAGACTATTGAAGTTGTTTTTCCATTAACATGGACAACTAGTAAGCAGTTGTTTTCCCCTTTATTTCGGGGCAACTGATGGAATATTTTTGGGTTGTTTTCTCATTTACTGAGCAACCAAATATATAAATAATAGTTGCTTTGCCATCAGCCAACTATTGACGAACCCAAACTAACCGAAAATTACTCCTGTCTTTGGGGTAATTCATAGCTATATTTTTATATTGTTTCCACAATTTTTTTTATTAGTATTATTTTTTCTTTCGTTCTCTATTGAACATCCAATAATATTAATTATTATAGTGCGTTGCTATGAACCAACCCAAACTAACTGAAATATCTGGGGACAGTAAGTATTATGCCAAGACCCTAATAATAATGGGGTTTTACAGGTCTGGACTCAGAATCCTCAGATTCAGATCTTGAATCTGAGATCTCTTCTAACGATGATAGAACGAGAGATGAGGGAGAAGCAACCCTGAAGGTGATTTTGGGGGAGGACC
Source organism: Callosobruchus maculatus (assembly GCA_951848785.1). NCBI lineage: Eukaryota > Metazoa > Arthropoda > Insecta > Coleoptera > Chrysomelidae > Callosobruchus > Callosobruchus maculatus. The sequence goes on along the minus strand of CATOUR010000041.1, from coordinate 17,910,007 downwards.
CGAAGTCGACAGGAGAGAAGGGTCCACCATTATGTGAGGCCTTGGTTAATCGGTGGTCTAGTTATTTGGGGGCAGGCCTGGAAAGAGACGTCAGAGATGCTCTGATTGTAAAATATAAAATACCAGAAAACTGCTCATTGTTAGATGCCCCAAAACTTAATCCAGAAATTGAGGCGTCATTGACTCCAACCCAAATAAAGAAGGACCAGTTTTCTATGACCATCCAAAATAAATTGGGTAGAGCTCTGGTGGCACAAGGATCGGTTTTGAATGATATCCTTGTACAGGATTCAGCTATTCAATTAGAAGATAGCACGAAAACGGCTTTAGCTGACGCAGCCAAACTGATCTGCGAAGCACACTACCTAATATCCTTTCACAGGAAGCATGAATTGTATCCTTTCTTGAATCCGGAAGTTCAGAAAGTGGCAATGAAATCGAACATTGACGGACTCTTATTTGGAGAGGATTTTCAAGAAAAATACAAGACGGCGCGGCGAGGGAAGTGAAGAAAACTAGTTGGGAGTTAAAAGCGGCAGGACCCTCAGGATACAAGAAAGAGAAGAAAAGTAATTTAAACTACAAGCGCCAAGGCAACAGACCCAGGTTCAAGACGGAAAATTACGTCAAGAAAAACACAGGGAGGAAACCGTCACAACGATACCGCAACCTTCAACAACCCTCCAATCAGCAGAATCATCGGAAAGGTTCCAGGAAATATTACAATTAGAGGTACCTAGAAGATATGCAGGTAGAATTAAGCTTTTTAGTAGCGAATGGGAAAGCATCACGTCAGACCCAAATATTTTAAGCTGGGTTTCTGGCTACTCGATTCCCTTTTCTAGAAAACCCATCCAAAAGCACGCAGCAAAGAATTCAAAAATTTCCAGGAAAGAGAGCCTGGAATTGAGTCGCGCTATTTTAAAACTGGAGGCAATTGGAGCCATTAAAAAATGCAGTCATGAACGTGGCGAATTTTTATCTCCATATTTTTTAGTACCAAAATCGAGTGGTGGTTTCAGATTCGTGCTAAATCTAAAGCGTCTCAATAAATACATTAAAGCTCCCCATTTCAAGTTGGAGGACTATAGGTCTGTTAAAAATATGATAACAAGAAATTGTTATATGGCATCTCTTGATTTAAAGGATGCCTACTTTGGTATATCAATATCTAAAAAATATAGGAAATTTTTGCGATTTGAATTTAAAAATATCCTTTTTGAATTTTGTTGTATGCCATTTGGGTTATGTATAGCACCATTTGTATTTACCAAGTTATTGAAGCCAGTAAATTTTAAACTTAGATCTTTGGGCTTTGAATCAGTAAATTATTTGGATGATTATCTTTTATTAGGGAGATCTGAAGAAGAATGTTCTTGCAATATCATAGAAACAACTAATTTACTTTATAAATTAGGATTTATTGTTAATTTTTCAAAGAGCAATTTAATTCCCAAACACGAATGCATATTTTTAGGCTTCAAGTGGAGCAGTTTTGACCTTACTGTTACGCCAACAGAAGCCAAGATAAATAAAGCTCAGCTTAATATTAATAGAATCATTCATAAGCAAAGTGTTAAAGTTCGGGAATTCGCAAAATTAATTGGGTTCTTAAACTCGATGTGTTTTGCCTTTAAATATAGTAGGATGTATTTAAAACAAATGGAAAGGGATAAATATATAACCCTATTATGTAACGGGGGAGACTATAGTGGGAAATTAAAGATTTCAGAAACGTCACAAAAGGACTTGCATTGGTGCCTAAGGGAATTGCCATACAGTAACCAATCTATTGGGCTAGTAAAATATAAACTAGAAATATTTAGTGACGCATCAAGCACCGGATGGGGAATATTTTGTAACAATGAAAAAGCTAATGGTTTTTGGAATAATATTGAATCCACATTACATATAAATTACTTGGAGATTTTAGCTGCCTTTTATGGTCTTAAATGCTTCGCTGATAAGCTTCAAAATTGTTATATTCTCCTTAGAATTGACAATATTACCGCTATATCACTAATAAACCGTATGGGTAGTGTTAAATATTCCAATCTTAATGTTATCACACGTAAATTATGGAAATGGTGTGAAGCAAGAAATATCTATGTGTTCGCTTCTTACATTAATACTCGCCAAAATATTGAAGCTGATAGAGAATCAAGGTCATTAAGGGTAGAAACAGAGTATTCATTGAATATTAAAGTTTATTGGAAAATTATATCAAACTTCGGAACCCCACAAATCGATATATTTGCATCCTCCCTTAATGCAAAATGTAGGACCTTCGTCTCCTGGAAACGGGATCCAGACGCATTTAGTGTGGATGCGTTTACATTAAACTGGTCAAATTTTTTCTTTTATGCGTTCCCACCATTTTGCTTGGTAGGGAAAGTCATAACGAAGATTATTGCAGAGGAAGCAGAAGGAATACTAGTAGTGCCCTTTTGGCCTTCTCAGAATTTGTATCCAAAATTCTGTAAACTATTAATTTGCGAACCCCTTTATTTTCCTCCAGAAAGTGATTTATTACTGTGTCCTTTCAGAAAAAGTCATCCGATGTGGGAGCGCCTTACCCTGGTTGCCGGGAAGCTATCAGGGAATCTTATAAACGAAGAGGCTTAGCAGAAGACTGCATCCCAGTTTTGTTAGCATCTTTAAGTGACAATACCATCAAACAATACAATGCATCTCTTCAAAAATGGTGGACATTTTGCTCCGAAGATAATTTAGATGTCTTTAATTCAGATAGTAAGCTGGTAATTAGATTTTTGAATACGTGCTTAACGGAAGGCGCTTCTTATAACTCTTTAAATGCCCATTTATCGGCAGTAAAATTAATATCAAGTATTTCAGGGGATACAGAATTATTAAAGCGTTTTTTAAAAGGTTCGTTTAGACTTAAACCTAGTTTTCCTAGATATCAAGAAACATGGGAACCAGAAAAAGTATTATCTTACTTAGCTAAACTGTATGCATTAGAAAAGATTTCATTTGAGATGCTACCTATCAAACTAGTTACCCTGTTAGCTCTCACATCGGCCCAAAGAATGCAGACTTTATCAAAAATTCAGTTACCTAATATACATAATTACGAAGATCGAATAGAAATTGTTATTACAGATATTTTGAAAACATCATCTCGCAATAGAACTCAACCTACTTTAAATTTTCCTATATTTAGAGAAAAGCCAGAGCTTTGTGTGGCAACAACCTTATTATTTTATATAGATACTACAAGACCCAAAAGATCTAGGGAAGACAGTTATTTACTAATTACATATAAAAAGCCTTATCACGTTGCTTCTTCTCAAACTTTGTCCAGATGGATAAAGAAAGCACTGCAAAATAGTGGTATTGATATATCAAAATTTAAGGGGCATAGTACTAGACATGCAGCTGTTTCTGCTGCCAATAGGCAGGGAGTAAGTATAGAAACTATAAGAAATGCGGCTGGTTGGACTGAGAAATCGGATATGTTTGCTAGGTTCTACAATAGACCAGTATTAGATAGGTGTGTTTTCGCTAAATCGATATTAGATGTAAAATAGATAAATAAGTAGGTATAAGGACTTTATTACATTTTTGGTGTATGGGCAGTGTGTTATCCATAACACCTACACCTTTTGTTATACATAGTATTATTTTGGTTGAAATAAAAAAAAAAAGAACGGAATTGTATTGAAATAATTTTTCTTTGCAGCATCTTCTTCACTAGATCGCCATATACTTTCAACAACTTACGAATCATTGTGTTCCGAATGGATTTAATGAAGTATAATTAACGATTAAACGACTTATCTGTAAGAGTAAGGATGTTCAATCGTAATTATACGATTTAAACCCATGAGGAACACACCCGCCCAGCTATATTATAGCGTCGCATCGCACCCCATACCCTAGCGATCTAGTGATAATTGTACAAAACATTAATGACACATTGGAGGGATGGCGAGTGACAGGCGGGCGGGATAGCCAGCTCTTCTAATCTTTAAACTGTGTTGTCAGTTCGTGGGACGGAACATTATTACGAATCATTGTGTTCCTCATGGGTTTAAATCGTATAATTACGATTGAACATCCTTACTCTTACAGGTAAGTCGTTTAATCGTTAATTATTTGCGAATGTCAAATAATGCATTTAAATCTTTGCTTCAAATTATTGGTCCACGACTCAGTAGAATTTATTGTGTTCGCGAACCTATTTCTTCAGGGCAAGTACTTGCTTTAACTTTAATAAGTACCAATTATGAAAACACAAATTTCCCAAGTTTGTAACCAAATTTTGTACAAAAATTTCAGACTCATGTGAATGGATACATTTTAGATTATACGACAGAGTCAGTTCGTCGTGTGACGAATGTCGGTTGTCGTGTGCATCTGAATTTAGCTTATATCTGAGGTAAGCGGCTATGGCAACTTAATGGATTTTCAGTTACATGTAACGTAACGAATTTTTGTGCAAAGAAATGGAATAACATGAGTGAGCCAACGTGCTCTTAGTTCATATGATGTTACAAGCCCACAAAAAGTACTTATCACCGATCAAACTTCTCCCGCTATAAAGCACGATGAAGCTCAGGTAATACCTAGCCTGGAACATTGCAGTCTAGAGAAGAGCAACTGAATAATCGGTGACTGGATCTCAACTCACCATATCCAGCCACTTCTCACCGGCGTGTGGTTGATGACCTCTCACTTTTATAACGGCACTCAAGTGCCGCCCATCAAGCTTACTATACGAACCTATATGTACTGCAGGATCTCATCCCAATGAGGTCGTTCTCCATGCATTAAGAACCCAGCAGTGCGACCGCACGTTTGGTCCCAGAGTATCTGGTGTTTGCCGAAAGATTATTACTATACAGGGTGGTCCAATAAGCGGGCGGTGCTCTCTAGCGACCTTACCGTTTAAATTAGAAGAAAAATGGCTCGTAATAAAAACGAAAACACTATCTCTCTGTCGTACTTAGTTTTTCGAAATATTAAGATTCTTGTCAAATTTTCAAATAGTCTGTCGACCAGTCCAAAAATATTAATACAAAACTTCCGGTGGGCTGACACAATTACCGTAAGTTATCTGTAAAAAATTTGGTAGGTACCAACTTTTCTAACTGACCACAAAATTGACTTTGAGAAGCAGAGCTTCACTGAAACTATTAGTTAACTTTCATCTGTCGGTTAAGTAACAACAGTTACCAATGATTGTGAAAATAACGCTTAATTTAGTAGTTTTGAGCAAGGAATATTTCCCAAACCCGAAAAAATAATTGTATATGGTTATTAATCTTTACAGAATAAGCAAAACTAGTTTCAAGTTAGAAATCCACTGAACTAGTTCTGTATATTTTCAGAATGACCATCACTTAATTTTTCTTGTTTAAAAGCTTCTCAAATGCAGATAAGGTAGGTAGGTATGTTTATGTTGTCTTCTTGACAGTATCTTATTTGTGCATTTGAAACTGAGAGTGTTGCAGTTATCACATTTACGATGTTTACCCATTTACCTCTGTAAAAATGCAAGGTAAATTTAACTTTTATTTAGTTAGGTTAGGTCAGGTGCTCAAAAACTTGATCAGAGATAAGTTTTTGCAGAACAGAGTCAAAATACATATCATCTAGACAGAAAAGGAAAGCGTTTTGATAATTTTTTGATAAGTGTTATGGAATAGTTAAGCAAAAAATGCAATAAATATTTTGATACCACACTATATTTTGTTTGTACGGATGAAGTGTTTCCTATAACTCGCCAGACAGACAGAACGGCAAAGGAATATCACTTTATGTCATTTTGACAAACATCCGGATCCACATAAGGATTTATTTTGTGCCTATCCTCTTGCTCACATAAATAATTTTTTTAAGTAAGAATAAGATTTTTATTTGTTGGTATTTAATAAGATAAGATATTAGAATAGCATTTCCAAATTTATATTTATTCTATTCCGTCGCTGGCGGGCTGATTAAATAAAAAAAAAAGATTTTGTGCTGCCCATTCAGAAAGCGTACAGAACACAGAGTTAACATCTATAGAGGGAGTGTAAACAACAAAATGCACAGATCGCTGACCAGCCAACATGTAACGGAAATTTTGACAGCTTGAGGGCATTACCAGTGGCGTGCGACTTTATATAAAAATTGGATATTCATTAATAGATTCAATTATAACTGTGATGTTACAAACTGATACCAATAAGTTGTATTAGTATTTAGCTGTACTTAGAGAGTTACTCTTATTATAATTTTATTGTAACAGTTGATAATTTATTATTACCATGAAGTGTTTTTCGAAACATATCTAACAGTGTTCTGAAAGGTAGCCTGTTGGAATGGCTGCATCGTGTTTTTACTTCAGCAATAAAATATAATAATTGCATTAACTAATTTCCAATTCTATAAAATTCTCATACATAGATTTTCTGTAAGTAAATGTGGCATACATTTTTGCATTTCACGTCTTCAAATAGTTTAAAAAACGGAATTTGGAAAATTCATGTTGATTGACATGAATGTAATGCGTGCACGAAACATACATTAAACAACCATTATTACTCCTCAAACTGGAGTGAAGTTACTTTTGTTCCCAGTTATCCTCATATATTACGCTACTGAAAACTAAAACAAAGCCTATACTCACCTATGATAAGAAGTGTTCACCGATTCGTCGCCATTACAGCAAACTATGCACTTTTTATGTTGTCTCATCATGCAATTATGACAATATTGTTCATAAATAATTTAATTCACACCACAAATAGTCACAAAGTCAGTCAAATATACACTAAAATCACAAAAATCTCGGCACACGCAATAACCATAACTACAATGACAGCCACATGACAGCTTAAGGGCACGCCGATTGTAGGTTGCCAGATTTACGACATATTAGAAGTTATTGCGACATTCCGCTATGAAATTTCATTAAATCAATACAAATTATCTTCACGTAAATCAGTTACATTGCAAGTATATTGGAATGTATAGTTAAATACCCAGTTAAATACTTTGAGGAACATGTGTTCAAACTGCGGATACTGCCAGATTTTGAAGAAAGTGTAAGCGGACGAAGAAGAGTGGCAATAGCGCTATAGATGTTGGCTGGCCAATATTCAAATTAAGCTCCCTCTAGAGATGTTAACTCTGTGGTACAGAACAATTATTCCTGTGCGTTCTAATTTGCGCAAAAAAACTTATGTTCATTTTATAATGTTCAATGGCCTTATATAATCAGTTTTTCGGGTTTGGGAAATATTCATTGCTCGAAACTGGTTTTGCGTATTTTTTCGTGCATTTTTCCAATTCGACTATTGCGCTTAAACCTATGCATCTTGGAATTCTTGGTACGACCTACGTCTGATATATCAGGAGACGGCACTGCCGGTCTGCCAAACAATAGCGAAAATAGTTGTAGAGGAGAAGAAAACAACCTGGAATTTGCGATTCTCAGGAATTTTTAATTGGTCTGAACGACGAGGTGATGGAGTTTTTTCAAAAGCATCTAGACGTGTCTGATTTGTCCCGAGAAGAAGGGGATCTCTTCAGTTTTTTGTTGCTCGCAAATAATCGGCGCGGTTCTCAGAGTGCGGTATTCCAAACACGCTTGTTGTTTAGGCAAAACAAAGGACCGGCAAAAAACGGGAGGTGAATCTTCACAGAAAATATTTGTATTCGTTAGCAGCTGTCTACCCTTTAGTTTTATGGGTCGGTCAAACACAAAGAATATACGAAAAAACACGCAAGACTTTTATCACGGTACAGACAGATCAGTTTCACGAAAAGGTAAGGACGTTTGATACTTAACGCCGTAGACACAATAAAATTTAGCTACGCAGCTTTATGGCAAAGCCAAATATGTAGTATATGATGAACTTAAAAAAAAAGGAAAACACGTGGATAAGAAAATAAAAAAAAGAGAACTAAAGTATTTCAAAAAATGTTTGTCGTACTTTTTTAGAAGTCACTTTTTTTAACTGACTCGTAAAAGCTTTGATAAGAACTACAATTATATTACTCAAGGAGCTTGAAAGGCAATACACAGGGCATTTCCTAAGTTGGGACTTTTCTTCATAGGGTATAAAGTACTCGACAAAACAGTGGCGTAACTAAGGGCCCGCTGGGCCCGCAGTTGCGGGGGGGGGGGCGTCGTTTTGGGGGCCCCGTAGCCTTGGAGGGCCAGAGTCCTCAAGCGCCATCCTTTGTGCAACAAGAAAGTAGACACTAAATTAAAAGATCGCTTTCCTTGTATGTTTTATAAAAAATACCTATGAACCCCATGATACATATCTAACATTGAAAAAGTGGGACAGTATTGCATTTTAAACTAAACACTGAAAATCGGCGCAGTATCTGCAGTAATTAGAAAAATACGTCAAAATGTTTTTGCCTAATTTAACGCGGTGTCTTTTTCAACACAGGTCACATAAACAACCAACATATAGGTGTAAAATATAAACTAAACAACGACCTTCTAAAAATATTTATATCGAAAAATATGTGTTTTTAAACCACGGATTTTCTAACTTTTCGGGAGATTTAAACATGTAGAGGTCATTGTTTAGTTTGTATTTTACACATAAGTGTTAGTTGTTTCTGTGATCTGTGTTGTGGAAGACACCGAGTTAAATAAGCCAAAAATTGTTTGACGCTTTTTTTGTTTGAGAATTGCATTTGAAAATCTGTGACTCAATGCACATTTCTGTTTTTGGCGAGCAAACATCAACGTTAAAGCCCCGAAGATAGCGTTATAACATTGCAGAAAGCTTGGCCGTCTCCTTTTATATATCCTCCTCCTTATATATATTATACGAGTATAAGGTGAGTCCTAAGATGATATCTTTTTAACCGTGTGTAGAAGTCGTTGACATAAACTAGTTTTTCATATAATTTGTTTCAGAAAACTGAAATATAAGCGAGATCCAAAATAAAATATGTAAATCTAGGCTTGTGTATTAAGACCTACCTACCCTAATCTGTGTATGTTTAGTTTTTTGTTCGGATTTTTGTTTTATCTATTAGGCATTGCACCTGTCAGATGATGCAGTAGTCATTTTCTGTTTAAATTTGTTAATTTTTAATTGGTTATTTCTAAAAGCCACAAATTATTATAAACGCAAATTTTAGAATTTACAAACTTAAACTGAAAGTGACTAGTACACTAATTGACAGGTACAATGCCTGATGATAAGACAAAATTTCGAGCAAAAAACTAAACATAGAGAGCCTAGGTACGTCTAAATATACAAGTCCAGACCAGGGTTTAGACTTACTCTTTATGATTCTGTGTTACGCTTATTTTGCAGTTTTGGGGTAAAAGTTATTTGAAAAAGTTTTTTATTTTAACGATTTCTATCCACAGTTTGAAAAAATAATCAACTTAGGACTCACCCTGAATATAATATATACATAATATCATGAAAATAGAGGCCACGGAAAATTTGTTGCAGGGGGCCCCGGGAAGTATCTTGCGGGGGGGGGCATTTGTTACGCTACTGCGCCATAAGGAGTGATTTTTCTAAGTAAAGTATAACAAAAATGCTTGGCGATACCAAGATATTGGCCGATAATGAAATCCTTATTTCCAATTCCCTCCCTGTGCGGTTAAATCAAAAGAGAGGGGAGAAACGGAAAAACTCAGTTTCCCTAGTTTTTTTATGGCGATATGTATCTTGGTCGAAAAAAAATGTTTTGCTGCGAACTGGTTTATTTTGGACAAAAAAATCAAGAGACTTTTTTTGTTTAGAATAAAACAGGTTATCGGAAATAAATTTTTAAATGCTTAACAAATAATAAGACAAAAAGTTGCATTGGAAATACATTTAGGGGGTTGCGCGTTCCACCCCTTACAACCATGGGGTAAACCGAATAAATTACTGGCTGAGTGTCCTTTTGGTAGCAAAAAATGTCAGGTTAAGTTCAACATTGTAACTTTTTTAGTGCTTGTGAAAAAAAAATGTTAAACAAATTTTATGTACCCTCATTAAGGGACTATATCCTAACAAGGGATTCTCCAATGAAGTTTCTTATAGGAAATATCCTATCTCTTTTTCGATGAGGAATCACCCCCTCAAATGTTTCACGGTTATTTAGCTACACCCTGTATAAAGGCCAGATAAGGCCTGGCCAGGAGTATTGCTCTCATGTCAGCGAAGCTGCAGCACCTACTACCCTGTATACTAGACGCCGTCCAGAGAAAGGCAATTCGACTAATTTGTGACTCGGCCTTAATGCACCACTATCAGTCACTTACTCACTGGCATGCTGTTGGTGACCTCTCACTCTTCTACCTATATGCAAACGGATTCTGCTCCTCCCTGTATATTTCCGCCGCTCACCTATCAGATGCACCCTAGTGACCGCTACATCTCATCCTAGACGGTCGTTCTTCATACATCAAGAACCGAGCGGTACATTCCTAGGGTGTCCGAGGCTTGGAATAGACTGCCAGAAGATGTGTTTAAAGGGCCCGCAGGTGTTGGTCTATGAAAGTCCCGCGTTGACAAATTTCCCCTAACCTAACCTTTTCTCAGCAACCGCGGTACTTTGGTATTTAGGCTTCGCCTACGCCGTCTGCTCAGCTCTAAAGAAAATATTTGTCTGTGCCGCGTCGTGGCTGGGGCAGAATCGATATCCCCTCGTTATTCCTATGAACTGGAAAACTTCAGCACAAGAGACATAACCGTCTATTACGAAGCTTGTACATGATTTTCTACCAAATTTACTAATAGGGTTATACCTATATTATAAAATTCATTTTATGTTGGAAGTACTGCTCCGAGCCAGAGAATTTTGTGGAGTTTCTGCCTCGAAGCTTTAATAATTTATGTAACGGGGAAGTTGTTTGACGTCTCACTAGCAAAAACTATTAGGACTAGTTGAAAATTTAATGTTGGGAGAGTTGGCCATATGGGTATTATATACGACGCTGATACGTTGCCCTAGATATGAGAGAACTTTAGTTGGGTAAGCATATTGGAGTTCTGTCTTTGTACATGGACATACAGGGTGAGTTTTTAGTAACGGATCGGTCTATAACTCCACTACTACAGAAGATGGCGAAAAAAGTTGTATATAAAAGTTGTAGCCAATGGTATGCTCCCTGCTCAGAAAATATTTCTGTTTATACGGGGTGATCCATAAATACGTGGTTATGCAAAAATACATTTTTTTAAATGAGGCACCCTACATATTATTCGATATTTAAAATAGAGGGTATTGTGGCATTATCCAGGGTACTTCAAAAGTTATGACCACTTTTATATCCAACTCGCTGCCAAATGAATGTACTGCAGATACAGGGTGTCCCACGACGATTAGAACAAGCAATATATCGGAACTGGACAGTAGTAGCGGGTTATAATTTTGCGAGCGTAAATTAGAGCAAATATAGTATTTTTCCTTATTACTGTGTCACCCAACGAGGTATGAGGTAGGAAGTCTGATTTAAAACTTTTAATGGGACGCCCTGTATATTTGTGACTTTTTGTGTTTCTCCCGATAAAACAATTCCAACAAACTCGCACACTTGGGGTCTAAAGTGATTAATTCAAGAGCTACAGGCACTTAAAGGATGGTACCACTACCACTGATTATAACACGTGCCCCTACATTATTTCGGTAGTGTTTCATAATGGTAGTGGTACAGTCCTTTAAGTACCTGTAGCTCTTGAATTAATCACCTTAGACCTCAAGTGTTTGTTGGAATTGTTTTAGCGGAAGGAACACAAAAAGTCGTTTATACAGGGTGTCCCATTAAAAACTTTGAATCGGACGCCACGTGACCAGAAACAAATACCTCATTAGGTGACACAATAATTAGTGGTACAGTCCTTTAAGTACCTGTAGCTCTTGAATTAATCACCTTAGACCTCAAGTGTTTGTTGGAATTGTTTTAGCGGAAGGAACACAAAAAGTCGTTTATACAGGGTGTCCCATTAAAAACTTTGAATCGGACGCCACGTGACCAGAAACAAATACCTCATTAGGTGACACAATAATAAGGAAATATACTATATTTGCTCTAATTTACACCTCTACAAACCTCTTTGTGACAGTTACTGTCATTTTAAAGTTCGAAAATTTGCTACTTTGTATGAGGTTTTGTTCTGCCATTTTGAAAATTTTGTGGCATGTGCGGTAGCGGTTTCGACACAAGAAAATGTACTCTTTATTGTTTTAACATTAGAATTTCACGTTATCGCATAATTTTTTGAGTTACCCTCACCCCCACCCGTTTTTTATCACCGCAGTGGGATCAAAAACTAGATTTTTGTTTCTAATGATAACTTTTTTATAGTGACCAGGTTTAAAGATAATCGGAAAACTTTTGATGTCCTGTGTGTCTGTACGTCCGCGATTTCGTTCTTCAACGATTACTCAAAAACATCTCAAGCGATTGCTCCCAAATTTGGCCAACTTGAATTAGTGAAGGTCCTTTCGAGTCGAAAAGCTTTTAGTGCCGATGATAAAGGGGAGTAAAATATGGTGGGGCCTGCACACAAGCTGAAAGAGAATGCGTCTTTATATCTAAAGCGATATACCATATGTTATTTTTTTTCTGAAATGGAGCCTACAAAAATCAAATAAATAAACAAAAAATACCCAAATGTATATGAACAACAACCACTTAGTCGGAAAAGTTCCTAGAACGAGGTCGACCTCGCTCAATATCAACATTTTTTAGTTAACTTTATCTTTTAAGTATGTTTTTTGAGTTTTTTAGAATGTACTTATTTATGTATTCATAGCACAATAATTGCTGCATAGACGGTAATTAAAACTGTCGACTTTCCTGAAAAAATTTCACAATAATACCAACTCTCAAGCAGTTGGCTGTCACGTCTCATAGCTTTCGTCACTATGCCTATGTGTAATATTAACAAACTCTAGCGTGTCTGCGCCATCTCTTAGTCAGCGCATACGACTTCTGCAAAGCTGGAGAGTTCAATGTTCGGTCTGACCTCTTATTCCTAAGAAGGCTTACAAACTCATAAACAAACAAACAGGTGAAGCCAATAAGCATGCTAACAAAATACTAGTAAGTTTTTTTGTTACATCGGGTTTTCAAGAGCCACCTCATTCAACACACAAGGTGATCAAATTACAAAGCATCGACATGTGCCTAAGCACATTAACGGTTAACGAGTCGTTCAGACTGAATAGCCTTGTCTTCCACTTGACGTTAATTAAATCCAACTCCACTTCCATTTTGAAAAAAGTGAGAAAAGCTTTGTTATTGAAATCGAACGCTCTGTAGATGTCTCCTTGGGAGCTGGAATACCTTTTCCCAGTAATATAGGACAAACCTGTATTATTCTCTATAGTCTCCGGCTCAAAGAAAGGACGTTTTCGAAATGGTTCCTACTCTACCCCAACAGGGCGAGAGAAGTGTAGGTAGAACCGTTCTACTCGTGAGTTTATAGTTATTACTCTGATCTATAACGCTCTATTGGACAGGAAATCAAATTACAAATCACATTTATTTCGAAAATGCCTGAAAAGTCAACCTTGTGACGTCGACAACAGAGAGCCTCCAAAATCATTTTATCTCCAGTTTGAAGTGTTCGCAACTACACTACTTCCCGCGCCTATTGGCGCACTTAAGACACAAAAACCAAATTTAATGATTTATAGTTTTGCAATCACGCAACTGCAGGATTTTTCATTGCTAGTTTCATAACGCAACGATAGAACGATGCACACTGCACAGCAAAACAATGTGGTTGTTTTCAGCTCGACCTCACTTGAACCACTAGGAAAATTATATGTTTTCACATTATTTATTCTAAACGCAAACAAGCTTGCAACGATTTGTTTTCCCTACGATTTTTCACAAAACAGCCTCAGTCATCAATTAGTTACACGCAATATGTAATTCTTTTGTTAGAATCATTTTGTAATGGACAAAAACACGCAAATAGCAGAATGACGGATAAATGCACTTCCGGATACACGAAAACAATGTCTGTAGGTTCTGTAGTTTCTTTCTATAATTATGAGCCTATCTACTACTGCTACTTTTCAGCGAGGGTATATTCTCGGATATTTTTGTCATGTCTAATGTATCCATCAAATTGAGTTGTTTAGCAAAGTAAAGCTGAAACATCAAAGTTGTCTAAGGGCCGCTTAAATACACATCCATATTTTGGGAAAATTTTGATGGAGGTTTTCTATTGAATGTTGTTTAACGAACTGTTTATATTGGATATTAAGGACTATAGTTAATAAGTATCATCCAATGGCATTTTATTAGTTATTAAAACAAAACATCAGAGCTGGCACATTTCTTAACAAAAAAATTTTAGAATTCATGTATCAAAATCATAGCAAAAAACATAAACTGATTGAAAGAGATGCATGGATTTTCATTTCCACCTTGTAATTATTATATAATTACTAATTCCCAATTGGAATAGTTTGTGACACAATCATAAAAGTTGTTTCAATCACAGCCTCCTTATATGATCTCTATACAGCAACCTCGCCACAGTTAGTCAGAAATTGATTCACAGCTTTACACAATTTTACTTCCCACACCGGTAGGTGAGTGGAGTATTGTGATCGCGAAAATTTTCAATTTTGAGATAATACGCTTTTTGGGCGTTTTATTATGTGTACATAACGAAAATCCACGTCACTGATTTCCGTCGGTCTGTCTGTCGGTCTGTCGGTCTGTCGGTCTGTCGGTCTGTCGGTCTGTCGGTCTGTCGGTCTGTCGGTCTGTCGGTCTGTCGGTCTGTCGGTCTGTCGGTCTGTCGGTCTGTCGGTCTGTCGGTCTGTCGGTCTGTCGGTCTGTCGGTCTGTCGGTCTGTCGGTCTGTCGGTCTGTCGGTCTGTCGGTCTGTCGGTCTGTCGGTCTGTCGGTCTGTCGGTCTGTCGGTCTGTCGGTCTGTCGGTCTGTCGGTCTGTCGGTCTGTCGGTCTGTCGGTCTGTCGGTCTGTCGGTCGGTCGGTCGGCCGGTCCGTCGGTCCGTCGGTCCGTCGGTCCGTCGGTCCGTCGGTCCGTCGGTCCGTCGGTCCGTCGGTCCGTCGGTCCGTCGGTCCGTCGGTCCGTCGGTCGGTCGGTCCGTCGGTCCGTCGGTCCGTCGGTCCGTCGGTCTGTCGGTCGGTCGGTCCGTCGGTCCGTCGGTCCGTCGGTCCGTCGGTCCGTCGATCGGTCTGTCGGTCTGTCGGTCTGTCGGTCTGTCGGTCTGTCGGTCTGTCGGTCTGTCGGTCTGTCGGTCTGTCGGTCTGTCGGTCTGTCGGTCTGTCGGTCTGTCGGTCTGTCGGTCTGTCTGTCGCGTTCTTCTACGCTCGTAATCTCAATAACCGCTGCATGAATTGTGATGAAATTTGGGCAGCGTTATGCTGTGGGGTCGTAGTAGGTAATGCTCCTATAATTTTGAAAATCGTTATACGGGGGGCGGAGTAATTAGCAGAAAACGAAAAATTTCAAATATGCCTCAGACTTCGTTTTTAGGCGTTTTAGGGGTTCCTGATCATTTTCTACTTTTTCTTGGGTGGCGGTGAATTTGGGGTGGTTGGGGGGTGGGGGGTTGTAATACTGAAAAATTTGTTGTATTCATAATGGGCTATCTAATGACCTATCAATGAAAGACCTAGCGGCATAATACAATTTTTTAGGTCCTTCCGAACATTGCCCTGCTTATGTATAATAGAAACCAAGTGACTTAGAATAATTTGTGATGTATACATCCGAGTGTTATTTTAGATCGTTCTTTATTGCGTAACGCCAAAATTATCGAATGGATTTTAATGAAATTTTGACACAGTATTACTGCCACTGCAGGGATGGAAAACGCTTGTGTTTTGGAAAAATCGTCTCAGTGGCGGCGTAGCAATAATAAAAAAACTAAAAATGTAAAAATAGCTCAAACTTTGTTTTTAGGCGTTTTAGGGGTTTCTGATCATTTTTTTCTTTTTTTGGGTGGGAGTGAAATTGGGGTGGTTAGGGGGTGGGGGGTTGTAAAACTCAAAAAAATTTTCCATTTATAATAGTGTCCATTGACCTGTGAAAGATAGACCTAGCGGCATAATAGACGTTTATTAGGTCCATCCGAACATTGCTTTGGCTATTACAGAAATCAAGGGACTTGGCATTGGTAGGGATAGGTATTGATTTAGATCGTTCTGAATTTAGTAACATGGAAATTATGGAATTAATTTTAATAAAACTTAGACACAGTATTATTACCGCGGCAAGGAAAATGCGTATGGTTTTCAAAAATCGTGTCAGTTGCGGCGCAGCAATAATAAAAAAACTAAAAATATAAAAATAGCTCAACTTCGTTTTTAAACAATTTGGGGGTTCCTGATTGTTTAGTTTCGTCCAGTTGAAGCTGAATTGTGCCGTTTTAATTCCTACGGAGAGATTTAGGAAACTATTTACTAGTTTTTGTGTTGGATGTTTTTTGACGACAGGCGGGCGATGATTTGGTTGCAACTGTTATGTTTGGGAAGTACTGAGTCAATTAACTTGACTCCATTTTTCTGTGTGTTGAACAGGATATTACCGCAAATTTATGTTTTCTAGTGCCCAGATTACAGATATGTTCATGAAATGTGCTATAATTTTTAAAAATTTTGCATACTTCATATTTTAACCAATAAATTATTATCGGTTTGTTGTTAATCAAATTCAATTTTGCAGTCACCATTAGGCTTCTGCGCAACTTTTTGGTGCATACAAACGTCACGTGATCCCCACCCTCAGATCTCATGCTCCACAGAACAGCTAAGGTCTCAGTTTCAGAATATTGAAGTAGTTACACGTGCTCCTAGATAAATGTGTTGATAATGACTGTTCCAGAAAGTGAAGCCTGGAGAAGTTTTGTGTCAGTTGTCGAAAATTCTCTGGGTAACCATAATGCAGAAAAATATGAAGGGATTGTGCAAAATATGCTGACAAACTTCACTTCACTACCTCCGCAATCCGCTCGATAAATTTCCGTATAATTTAGGAAATTATAGTGAGGAATAGGGAGAGTGGGTTCACCAGGATCTAAAAGGGATTATCCCCTGAAAGAAAAGCTCATAATAGGTGTTTTATGGAAACATAAAATATATTTTCGCCATATTACTCTTCAGTTACTTCCATGTATCCTAATTTCTCAAAACGTAACTGATATTATGAATACGAGTATATCTGTCATTTAAATTAAATAAAATCTTGAATACCTTATTTTGCGTTGTCTTTATTCTTCTGAAATTGACTTTTCCGCATGTACCCCCTACAGGAAGAAGGTACCTAAAAGGTGAAGAGATGTATGCATTATATATATCGAATTTGACTTTACGCGTAAATAATGATGTGTTTTTATACAGGGCACCAATCATTGAAGTTAACTTTTTTGTCACATGGTTAATATGTTCAGTCCATTCAAGATTATCATCAATCATTGAACCTAAGTACTTAATACAGTTAACACTTTCTAACTCAACATCCTTAATGATAATTTTTGGTACCAAAATATTCTTATTCTTATGCTTAAAAATGTTTCCCTTAATAAAGTAAAACGGTAACATCAGCAAAAGTAAAATAGTCACACTCAAGATTCGCACAACGTAAACTCAAAGTGTATAGTGAGTACAATAGAGGTCCCAAGATGGAACCTTGGGGAACACCAAACGTACTGTTCAAATGATGACTTTCGTTACTACCTATTTTGACATACATTTCGTGTACTTATTTAACAGGCAACCAGTCCTTTGCTCCAGGATTAAACATAGTTGATCAATACACAGGGTTTGATTAATCTAAGAGCAGAACAGGACATCCGAGCATCATCAAAATTTAGCAAACATATCGCATAAGTAAATACATATGTCAATTAGCCCCGCAATCTAACGCGTCCTACCCCATATCAGTATTTCGACAGAAAATCCATAATTCATGAAACACTAACCAGTACGGAATTGCTAATATTGATAGGCCGATTCAGAGGTACAGCAATTGATGCGTGCAGCAATACGTCGAAATATAGTCATCAAATGCAGGTATATTCATTGTTAGGAATATCTTCCTATGACCAATTCTAGGAACCCCCATATCTGAGAATGCTAATCATGCAGTGTGTTCATTTGACAACTTCCCAGCACGGATTTATCGAAAACCGCTGACTAAAAAAGAAGAACGCCGAGACACATCAAAAGATTTGTCAAGGGCGACAACTTTTTAGCTAAAAATTAACTTCACCCCTTGTACCCTCTGCCAGGCGTGTACCTGAGGGGGAGTTATCGGGTTAAACCCCCCCTCCCCCGAAATTTAAAAAAACTGCAATAAAAAATATCAACGGTTAAGACGCCGTCACGCTTTCAATGTAGATGATAACCTTTGATTAAGCATTAGTACCTAAGTATCAGCATATCACAGCGAAATATTAAACAACATTGCTAGCGTGAAAACGCGCACAATCATGTGCGTAAGCATAAACCTCGTCTAGCCTAGCGGCAGTACGCACAGAAACTTATAGTCTAGATACTGGAGGGAAAAATCATGACAACACATGCATTGCTACTCTGATTCTTCATTTTATCAAACCAACAAAACAAAAACAAAACAGCAACTCGATTTTTCCTAACCTTTTGGAAACAAAACCAAAACGTTCAGGCAAATATTTTGCTTTGTTGGTGTTTTCAGCTACTTATCATTTTCATGTGGCCAGTTGAAAAATGTCAAAGTGTTGATGTTTTGTCCGCGCTTCTGGTCTGACGATGTGTACGGGCTCAGCTAGAGGAAGATAAAATAAATCTCTGGTTCAGTTTGCCCCGTTGTTGAGTGCTACGGAGTATGTCGTGAGAAAAAATAAAATAGAGTGTTTAAAATACGTGCAAATTAATTGAACTTTATAGAGAAGTTAAGTTTTTATGCAATCCGGTTGTACAATTGCTATAAAAGGTCACACGCCTTGAAGGAATTAGGAATATTTTGTGATGCTTCTTCAGATCAGGGTCCGATTTATTGTATTGTAATTTCATTATCAGTGCTATTCGTTCTTATACAGGGTTTAGAGCTAGGTCGCATTTCTCTACTAATACCGGCATTACAGACATCACCTTTTTGTAAATCTTCTAATAATTCCGCAATATAGCTTTTGGGTTGGTTCTTTTTAAGCTTGGTCTAACTCAAAATAGTTTTTCGTCGCTTTGGTCAATAAACAGAAAACACGATTCGCAATTTTGAGCAGGCCCCGTTTTCTATAGGCGGCCACGAAGTTGACTAATTGTTGCCTAGATAATATGTGGACAGCATTTGACAGTCTGTTTTTGTTTTCAAAAACTTGAAGTTTTGTTGTGTTGCTGTTTTGTTGGCAGTTTTTGTTTTGTTGGCTGGGTGTGGACCTCTATCGACTGACCAGTTTATCACTGATCCATCCATATATGTGCTATGTTGCTTTTTGTTTATTTTGCAATTATAACAGATATCTGGTTTTAGCTCTCACTGACTCACTGAAGCTTATGCAGAGCCTCTGTATGTCCGTCCGTCCGTATGTCCGTATACAAAAGATAACGAAAACTACAGGTGCTAGAGAAAAAACTAAATACAGATTCTGAAGCAACATGAAAAAACTAGTCCGGAAAAAATCCGGTTTTGTCAATTTCGCTTCCGGTCTAAAAAAATTGAATCAAATTACGACAGGTAACTGACGACGTATTATATACGGTGAATTCATATTCCTGAAGCACAGGCAGCGTCGCCAAGCGGTTAAGACGCTATGTACCAGTCCGAAAGGGCGTGGGTTCGAATCCCACCGCGGTCAACAACTTTTTTTTTCTTTTTTTAAGACTAAATGTTACATTTGTTGATTACTAGTCCGGGAAAAATCCGGCTTTGTCAATATAACAAAAAATTAAATTCTTATAACAACAAATTCTACAGTGAGAACGCCGTTTGAATTTACTCACGTAAATCATTTCCTACTTTTTTTTTAAACCTCCCCCCAAACGAAAATCCTGTGTACGCGCCTACCATCTGCCCCCCAAGGTCAACCCCTTCAAAATTTCGAATGATAAGAGGTATCGAGTAATAGCTTGTCCTTTATTTTGACCTTTTGATTTTTTAAAATCGGTTGATTCGGTTTTGAGAAGATTACAAAAATCTTTATGTATCTTAATTCATTCAGACAGGTAACAAAAACACACAAAAATACCACTTTTTATTGCAACGAGTGTACCGAAATGTTGCCAGTTATTGGACAAACAATGATACAGGCGATGTTCAAATTCCTGACGGAGAGTTACAAAAACAGTGGAAATAGTTTCAATTTATGGTGCCCAAAATAAGTGTGCTCGGCATACTACCATCTCATCCAAGTAACATAACTTCGCATAGCTATGCTTTGGACCAACCAACTGAATCTGTTGCAAATAAAAAACGGGACGTTCTGGATAAAGCCGCTCAAGTAGAAGTGTTTGGTCATTTTGCAATAATCCCAACCCTTTATTGATTCCGTAAAATTGACATTTCATTTGGCTCTATAAACACAGTTACTAACTCTATAAATGTTACCTTTCAAAATGAAAATAGTGCAAGAGTTAACCTCGGAGTTAACCGAAGATGATTTCGATCGGCGTGTTGAGTTTTGTGAACAAATGACTACAGCGATTAATGATAATACTGATGAATGCACATTTTATCTAACTGGATTTGTTAATAAGCATGACTGCAGGTATTGGAGCAATGAAAATCCTCATGCTTTTGTAGAAGTGCAGTCCTATTCCCAGTATCCCCAAAAAAATACGTATGGACAGCCATTTTAAGAAACCAAGTGATTTGATCATTGTTAATGGAAATTTAAATGATGACATTTATTTTCGTATGTTGGGAAATACTATCAATCCGCTTGTCACTGAAACCATTGATAACCAAATCGAAGGGGGTATGAGGTCTATAGCTGATGAGACTGAAATCTATTTAGAGCAAGACGGCGCTCCTACTGACTCGGCTCTTCAGATTCGGAAAGGGCCAGACGACGCGTTTCCGAATAAATGTATAGGGCGAGGAGGACCTATAGTGAATGGCCTGCTAGATCTCCTGATTTGACGCCACTAGACTTTTTTCCATGGGGCCATTTAAAGTGTATCGTCCACAATCTGAGTTTTTATGACCTTCGTCAACGCATCATCGTAAGCAGCCACGAAATCCCACAACATGTTTTTGCAACTATTCGTCAGGAATTTAAACATCCCCTATATCATTGTTTGGGCAATGACGCGCAACATTTTGTACACTTATGCAATGAAAAGTGATATTTTTTTGTTTTTTATTTGGAAAAATTAAGATACAAGAAGATCTTTCTAATTTTCTCGAGAACGAATCAACCGATATAAAAAGTCAGACGTCAAACTAAAGGACTTCGACATACCTTTTGACTGAGATATTACTTAAGAGCTGTCATTGAAATTTTTAAAGGGCATGACCTTGGGAGCAGAAGGTACAAGGGGGTGAAGGATATTTTTGTAAAAGGGTTGTCCCCCTTGACAAATCTTTTGACGTGTCTCAGATTTTTTTTGATCAGTGGCTTTCGATAAACGCATGGTGGAAAGTTTTCAAATGTATATGTGTTTGTGATATATGTATGTGGTGGTGTGTAGCTTTGTATGTAGATACTATTACATATATTTTGACTTTTGTATTTATTTAGTGCCGTGTGTAAACATTTTGATGTAATGCATCAATAAACTTCTACTATTACTACTACTAGGTACTACTGCTAATGCATCCATATACGTGTTTGAATGTGTGATTATAGAAATATCTATACATCAGCATTTTTTCACTTACCAGTTTATGAAGCCATTGGTTCTCTACGCTGACAGTCTTATTGAATTACCACACTTATCACAAAAGGTACACAACACGCACTAATAACAATAACAAATCCCCGTAATTCGCACTAATTTGCCGCCAATTATTGCTGTTATTCTCCCGACCTGTCCAATACGTTTTCGGTACTACCCCGTACTGATAAATTCCAGTTAGCTGTGTTGTTATCAGTTCAGCGTCTCACACACCATAAAGGTGGGTTTACACCAAAGGCGCGTTGCCTCGTTTTTACTTCACACACGGATAGGTGAGGGGTGTACACAATAACGTTTCCAAAAAAATAAAATTTGGAAAATTCATTACTATCTGATAGTCTATTTCTTCGCTTGAAGAACGTCAAAAAAATCATCTGAATATTCCAAAAAACAGCGGAGTTATTCAATTTTATATTTGCGTAAAGCGACCGCGGAGGTGAAAATCTGTATGACGTCACATGTTATTAATTATTCGCGGCAGCCACAGTTTGGTCGGGACTCCGCTATGCATACGCTGCGCAGCTGCGCTGTACAGTATGCGACATAGACTTGAGTGGAACGGTGAAGGTGTTTGTTGTAACGGGCAGAGGCCAGTATATTTTTGAAGTATGGAGGAAGGTTACGTCCGTGGTGATTCTAGTAATCTTCCTAAAGTGGATGACATGATTATGGACTTTTACTTCTCACACCGATAGGTGAGGGGAGTATTGTGATCGTGAAAATTTTCGATTTTGAGATAATACGCTTTTTGAGTGTTTTATGATATCTACATAACGAAAATCCACACAACTCATTTCCGTCGGTCTGTCTGTACGCGTTTTTCTAGCCGCACGTAATCTCAGTAACCGCTGCATGGATTGTTATGAAATTTGGCAGCGATATGCTGTGGGGTAGTAGTAGGTAATGTTCTTATAAGTTTGAAAATCGGTGCATGGGCGGTGGAGTAATTAGCAAAAAACCAAAAATTTTAAATATTCCTCAAACTTTATTTTTAAGCGTTTTAGACGTTCCCGATCATTTTCTACTTTTTTGGATGGGGGTGATATTGGGGTGGATGGGGGGTGGGGGGTTGTAAAGCTGAAAAGTTATTGGATTTATACAGGTCCACTAACCTGTGAAAGAAAGGCCTAGCGTCATAATACACTTTTTTAGGTGCATCCGAACATTACCTTGGCTATTACGGATCGTCGACTAGTCGACTTGCGAGAGTATTGCTTCTGATCATTCTGTATGGTGTAACTAGGAAGCTATAGGATTGATTTCAATTAAATTTTCACACAGTATTACTAAAAGCATAAAAAAAAACATAAAAAATCCATCGAAATATTTGTTTGGTGCTTTTATGGTGGTTTTTCTGTCTGCTAGACATATTCTAATGATACGAGTACCAGTAAACTGCAGTGTATCGTTTTGTCACCGTCGGCATCGCCTACCCTACTGAAAACAAGTAATAACAACATGAACGAGTAGGCCGGCGACGGCGCGGTGGCTTGCGGGAGCAGCATCCTCGATAGGGCATACACAGGCTTGCGTTCTGTCGTGTGACGTCACAGCGGCTTCGCGCGGAGGATACGGCAATTCAAACTTTGAAGGACTATAACTTTTCTATTAATGGAGATAATTACAAAAATTTTTCAATGTTGTTCTCTAACTCTTTAGTACTATCTGATTAACTAAAATTTGAGAAAATGGAAACTTCCTCATTGTGATCGCGAAAATTTTCGATTTTGTGATCATACGCTTTCAGGGCGTTATCTGTCTACATAACGAAAATCCACGTCACTCATTTCTATCGGTCTGTCTGTCTGTTCTCGGTCTTCTAGCTTCGGAATATCACTAACCGCTGCATGGATTATGTAGACATTTAGGTAGCGATACGCGATGGGGTCGTAGTAGGCAATACTGCTATAATTTTGAAAATCGGTGCACGGGCGGCGGAGTAATTAGCAAAAAACAAAAGCTTTCAAATATTCCTAAAACTTTGAATTCTCAAAAATTTGAAAATTTCTCAAATTTTGAAAATCTTGAAAATTTTGAGAATTTCAAAAATTTTGAAAATTTCGAAAATTTTGAAAATTATGAAAATTTTGCAAATTTTCAAACTTTGAAAATCTTGAAAATTTTGAAAATTTCTAAAATTTTGGAAATTTTGAAAATTCCTAACCCCAACCCCAACCTTTACCCCAACCCCAGCTTCAACTCAATCCCTAAAATTGTTCAAAATTCTAAATTTAAATTCCTGTGGTAATTATCTGTGAGTATTGTTAAGGTTTCTTAATCGGTGATGGAAAAGGTGGTTAACTGCGTTTACCCACCCTCTTTACCGCCACAGAGCGAGTGGTTGGGACAGGGTAGGCAACGGCACTGTTGTTTTGAAAACATCTTTTCACGATAAATCGATTACGTGTTTTCAAAAATGTGCTTCGCTTGAAGGTCGAAAAAACTATCGGGCTTTAGATTATACATCATACAACATGTCTGAAAATTTTGAGCCAAGCATACAGGGTGAGTCAAGCTCAACGCCTCGGACTCTTGTGACCAAACGATACCACTTTTCGAAAAATCGACTTTCCACGTGTATGTAGTTCGAGTTGAGCTACATTCTAAAAATAGTGACTTTTATACAGGGTGTCTAATGAAAGCGTGACATATCAAAGTTGTGTTTTTTTAAATGGAACACCCTGTATATTACTGCATATTTAGATTACTGGGTGCATTTCAGTGTGACTTTATGTATCACACATGGGACTCTAAGCGAACCGTTTAGGTGCAAATCACAATTTTGGGTATAGGTAGATGTCAGAAAAAAATTGAATATCGCAGCTAGTATAAATCTTAGAGCACTGTAACTTCTCCGTGTTAATAAGCTTGAAATGTGTCAGCTTACGCTAGACGGTCGAGTTCGAATTACATTTGTACTTGAAGAAATCGGTAGATCAATTAAGGAAACTTCAATCAAAGGTAACTTGATTTTTTCAAATGGGAATGCATACTTTTTTTTATACGATCAAATGTGCAATTTGATAGGCTTCCTAATTATTTCAGGTTGAGGATATCAATCTATGGTAGTTTTTATTAAATTTCGAGATTTCAATGAAATCAGTGTTTTTCAATTTCCCTACCCATAAACAAACTAGCAGGCCATAAAATATAAACAAAATCGTATTCAGATGGAACAAAACAACTAATTCAGCAAAAAGATCCAGCAGAACTAGAGTAAAAGAACAAGATTATAAAAATTCCCTACAACAAATCAACTCTAACCAGAAACAACGGCGGTGACATGTCTAAGGTTAAAGAGAAGCTGGAGTACGACAGAAATGGATAATTTCTACAGCCTACTAGCGACTGCAATGTACTAGAGATTAAAAACTTCCAAAATCACTAAGCACTTTGAAATGAAAGCAAAACTTTCAGCGATCGTTGCGTCACTCTAATATCCTCAGAACGCAATTTCACATTTAATGGTATAAAACAGTAGTCATTTCCGTCAAAGTCAAAAGTAATGATACCTCTCACTGTCGTCCTTCAAATTTTTCAGTATTTATTAGCAAGATCGCAAAAAAGGAATACTGACTAATCATATTTTAATTTTCTGCCAGGTAAATTACGTTTAATAGCTTGAGCAGATTTTTAATTTATTCTTCAATTCTGGAGATCTTGCTTATGAGTATTGAAGAATTTGCAGAACTCCAGTCAGAGGTATTGATTACTATTTTTTTAAATCTTGAAATGTGAAATTTTATTCTGAGCTATTAAACTGCCACCAACATTAAATGGTAGACTTCCTTTCATTTCAAAATTCACAATGGTTTTGTGAATCTTCAATCTTTAGGATATTGTAGAAGCCGGTATGCTGTGAAAAATACCCATTTCTGTCGTACTCCAGCTGCTTTTTGGCCTTAGATGTGTTATGTCTGCTATTCCTGGTTAGAATTGATTTGTTTTAAGTCATTTTTATAACTTTGCCCCTTTACTCTAGTTCGTCCGTAACTATCTGCTAAGTTTGTTGTTTTGTTCCATATGAACAGTTTTTTGTTTATATTTCATGGCCTGCTAAGTTGCTTATAGGTAGGAAAATTGAAAATCACCGGTTTTACTGAAAATTTTAAATTAAATCAAAACTACCAGAGATTGATATTTATAACCGCATATCATTAGAAAGCTTATCAAATTGCACATTTGATCGTATTAAAAAAATTATGCATTCCCATTTGAGAAAATCAAGTTACCTTTGATTGATGTTTCCTTAATTGATCTACCGATATCTCCAAGCACAAATGTAATTCGAACCCAACCGTCTAAGGTAAGCTGGCACATTTCATGCTTAGTAACACGGCAAAGTCACAGCCCTATAAGATTTATAATGGCTGCGATATTCAATTTTTTTCTGACATCTACCTATACCCAAAATTGTGATGTGCACCTAAACGGTTCGCTTAAAGTTCCATGTGTGATACATAAAGTCACACCAAAATGCACCCGGGAATCTAAATATGCAATAATATACAGGGTATTCCATTTAAAAAAACATAACTTTGATATGTCACGCTTTTATTAGACACCCTGTATAAAAGTCTCTCTTTTTAGAATGTAGTCCAACTCGACCTACATACCCTCGCATAGTCGATTTTTCGAAAAGTGGTATCGTGTGGTCACAAGAGTCCGAGGCGTTGAGCTTGACTCACCCTGTATAACCCTCTCTTCTATGAAATGTATGTTGAATAGAGGCACACCTTCCACTTCTATTTATAAAAGCATAGCATACATTTTATGTTTCTGGCAAGGCTTTCTCTTATTGTGCAGAGCAATGCTGTGCTATTGGAAGGCACGCCAAGTTTACTGCAGATCCAAAATGAAAATCCCGGCGCAGCTGCGAGCTGTCGCATATTTTAAAAAGGAAAATAAGGATTACGGCGGCCGCCTTATTCTCCCTAAATTATTTTTCTTGCTGCCGTTTTCGTTGGTAGCGACTTATTGAGGAAGTAGAGGGAATTTATAAGCTGCGGAGTTGAATTGCTACATGTGGCTGGCTGTTGGTGAAACGCCGGCGAAGGCTTCGATAGGAAATTACACGCGAGCCGCCATAAAGCGCAACGTGAGTTACTGCCTACCCTTTGGGAACGAAGCCTGGAATGAAAAATGGAGCGAAAGTAGATTGACTCATGTGTAATTTTTGAAATTCACCGCATGGCAATTGCTATCACATTCGTGGCACTCAACTGAACCTATAACAAAATCACTAACTGAAATAGTCAGTGTAGTTAAGTCAGGCGTTAATATTAAACCTTAGCGCGCAAACACAGTGGGGCTTTTTAGTGAGCGTGCAAGGGCGTGCGAAGGCGTGCAGGTGCCGCATGCAGGCGCACCTGCTCAACTGAGTTTTCGACCGCTTACCAGTGTCGGAAGCCCGCTTGAATGCCTTTATAGTAACAGAAATTTAGTTTGCTACCTGGTTTCGTCTGTGCCGGTCGAAGATGAATAGCGATAAAGAATTACTTATAGCTTCAGTGTTTGCGAAAACCCCTATTTGGGATAAAAGACACAAGCTACACTATAACCGCACCGCGATAGAAAAATGTTGGAAGGAATGATCATTTAATGATGTTATAATTATCTTATACCTGGCGGGCCAGCCCAAAGGATCTGTCCGACACGGGAATTCCCACCGAACCCAGGTCGTTCCTCATGCGTTGCCAAATGCAGGAGCCTCCTTATGTAGCGCGTCCAATGTCAATGTTGTTCCCAATGCCCACAAAGCATATTATCTCAAAATCGATAATTTCCGCGATCCCAATACTTCCCTCACCTATCGGTGTGTATCGGAAGTAAAAGCTATTCTAATATTAATGTTTAACAATGTACCCGACCAATAATATTACAAGACCCAAATATATAACGTTAGGCAATTGTATTTACTACGTACTATCACTTAGTATCAGAGATATATTCCAATGAGCATAACACATTTATACACAACCACAACACTAGATGTAGGCTAGGTACCATAGTAATTCCCAAACCAAACAAATCAGTGATGCGGCGGTCATATCTCAATTTAGCGCCAAAATGATACAACACTTCTCCCTTTTGATACCAAAAACTTGTTTACAACGCGATTCAGATAGTCACTACCAGAGTGGATAGCTTCCTTAATAAGACGCGCACAAGAATTCGTTGAACATGTACATTGACAAATTTCAACTAAATGGTTCTAATGTATATGACGTGAGTCTACATATGTATGTACTAATAGTTCATTTGACAACTGCCCACCACGGATTTATCACAAACCGCTGATTAAACGGAAAAACGCCAAGACACGTCAAAATATTTTTCCAGAGAGACAACTTTTTAACCAAAAACTATTTCACCCCCTATTGTACCCTCTACCCCCTCAGGGGAATCATTTCCAGTGTTTTTGCAACTATCCCTCATTGTTTTGCCAATAATGGGCAACATTTTGAACCCTTATTGCATGTTTCCTATACCGTGTCTAGATGCGACTGGCCAATCTTTGTACTCTTTTCCTTGTCTGTTTTCACTGTACCATGCACTGGTGTGTTTGACTACGTGCGGAACCGGCGCCGGCCTGCTTCTACCTGCCGAGGGGACTCGGCGTTGGCCAACGCACTCCAACGCTCTCCGTCGGAGAGCGGTCTCCTATAAGCCGCTACTGTGAATGCCTACTTAATTACCACACTGGGGTCTATGAGACACTGGCATTATTTTAAATCTGAGCTGTTTTTTATTTTGAATAGTATATCTTGGCACATCCATCTAAATTTAGTCTGATATACAGGGTGGCCAATCGGGTGACGATAATATTTTTTTTTTAGATAGCCCGTACCAAGACCTATCCAAAACAGCCCCATGTATGTGTACCGATTATTGATAGTTTTCGAGTTATGATTTTTTTTTTGAAAACTTAGAAATTTTCCAGTTTTTCCAAGAAATCGTCAAAAACAAAAACAAGAACGCTTTTTGGATTTTATTTTTTCTGCAATCATACTCAGTATTAAGCCTATTTGAATATCCAATAAAGAGAACCTGTACATCCGAAAAATAATTAAGTACATTTTGGGCCCAAAGTTTGAATTCTCTGTTTTTAGTCAGGAGACCAAATCTTCAAAATAAAATTAAAAATACTTATGCCTGGTTCTGGAGCTTCAAACTAATCTTAAAAACTTTGCACGACATTGCACTTTCCAAATAATAATGAAAAAGTAGCACTTATGGGGACATTTTGCGCCGTACGTGAGTATTAAAGGTAAAAAGGTGATAATTCACGAATTTCCAAAATGATTTAAAAAACTATTATTTTGCTTTATTATGCCAAATTAAAGAAAAAAAACTCGTAACAACTAATAAACCCGATAATCATTGATGTTTTGATGACTTTTAATAAAAAAACTAATACCCAAATTGTTGTTTTTGAAGTGTTCTTGCTATGTACTATTGAACTTCTGCTAAATTAAGTTGTATGGAAAGTTAACAAAGGAAAGAAATAATAAAACAATAATCTGACTTCCAATTTCAGAATTACCTGGGAAGCGATGTCGTAGCATACGCCATCCCTTTCTTTCAGAGTAGCTTTTTGCGAGCTCATGTCTGCGAAGCGCAGTTGTGTTAATTAATTTTCGGTAATAGGCAAGGCAATGTTCGGATGAACCTAAAAAGGTGATTTATATCTCTAGGTCTTCCTTGACAGGTCAGTAGACAGCCTATCATGAATACAACAAGTTTTTCAGTTTTTCAACCCCCCACCCCCCAAACACCCAAATTCCACCCCCAGCTAAAAAAAAATCGCAGAAAATGATCAAGAACCTCTAAAACGTCTAAAAACGAAGTTTGAGGAATATTTGAAATTTTTGTTTTAATTACCCCGCCGCCCATGTACCGATTTCCAAAATTATAGCGGCATTACCTACTAAAACCTTACAGCATATTGCTGTCCAAATTTCATCACAGTCCATGCAGCGGTTACTGATATTACGAGGCTAGAAAAATGCGTACATACAAATAGAGCGACAGGCAGACCGAAGATAGAACGACGGAAATGAGTGACGCGGATTTTCGTTATAAAACGCCCAAAAAACCTATTATCTCAAAATCGAAAATTTTCACGATCACAATCCTCCCCTCACCTATCGGTGTGGGAAGTAAAACGGGTGGCGTATGCTACGATAACGCTTCCCAGGCAATTCCGCGATGGAACTAAAACTCAGATTGTTGTTTTATTATTTTTTTCCTTTGTTAACCTTCCATACAACTTAATTTAGCAGAAATTCAATAGTACACAGCAAAAAGCACAGGTATTAATTTTTTTATTAAAAGTGATTAAAACATCAATGATTATCGTGTTTATTAGTTGTTATGAGTTTTTTTTCTTTAATTTGTCATAATAAAGTAAAATAATAGTTTTTTAAATCATTTTGGAAATTCGTGAATTATCACCTTCTTACCTTTAACAGTCACGTACGGCGCAAAATGCCCCCATAAGTGCTATTTTTTAATTATTATTTCGAAAGTGCAATGTCTTGCAGAGTTTTTAAGATTAGATTGGAGCTCCAGAACCAGGTATAAGTATTTTTAATTTTATTTTGAAGGCTTTGGTCTCCTGACTAAAAACAGAGATTTCAAACTTTGGGCCCAAAATGTCCTTAATTATTGTTCGGATGTACAGGTTCTCCTTATTGGATATTTAAATAGGCTTAATACTGAGTATAACTGCAGAAAAAAATGTAAGCCAAAAAGCATTCTTGTTTTTGTTTTTGACGATTTCTTGGAAAAACTGGAAAATCTCTGAGTTTTCAAAAAAAAAATCATAAGTCGAAAACTATCGATAATCAGTACATATGCATGGGGGTGTTTTGGATAGGTCTCGGTACGGGCTATCTAAAAAAAAATTATTATCGTCACCCGATTGGCCACCCTGTAGATCTGTGCATGCGGTCCGATATGTTAGTTTGTCGAGAGCTGTGGATCCGTTAGCTAGTGAAGTTAGTTTTAGGTCCAATAGACCCCAGTGTGTTATATAGAGGTGGATATTTCAAGTGTGCAGTTAAGCAGTTTTGTGGTTCCATTGAATATTTCCAAAAATAAAAATATTCGATAACGATTTACATAGCCCTCCGACCTAGAGAGAACTAGAGTTGGAAATTCAGAATATTTTAGTTAAAAATGCATATGAGAGGAGGACCCTGTGTGCAAACTACATTTTGTGATAATATAAAAACTCAATTTATGTTAAGGAAATGTAAAGATGAAATTATTAATTTAGAAGGAGGTATTTTAGAGACACTACTAGAAT
Organism: Callosobruchus maculatus; assembly: GCA_951848785.1. Lineage (NCBI taxonomy): Eukaryota > Metazoa > Arthropoda > Insecta > Coleoptera > Chrysomelidae > Callosobruchus > Callosobruchus maculatus. The sequence continues at coordinate 17,878,901 of CATOUR010000041.1, read as the reverse complement.
CACAAAAGTTTTGTTATTTTGTTACATTTATGTAAACAGTTCATCATGTATTTTGTTTATTTTTTATTTTTTTGAAATCCTACGTTAATAAAATATATGTGAGTGATGAATTAACTGAATAAAATTGTCTAGTTATATAAGTTACATTAAAAAATTTGGAAAAAGAACTTGAGGTGAGCCAGATCCCAGTGTAGTTATTGTGTCATAAAAAATAAGTGTCTATATTGAGGGTTAATGGCATTGAATTGAGAGCGAGTCTTAAACAGATCTATGGTATTATGATTAAAACAAATTTTTCAGTTTTACAAACTAACACGCCCCCCCCCCAAACCACCCCAATTTCTCCACCATCTAAAAAAAAGTGGAAAATGATCAGGAGCCCCTAAACTGCCTAAAACCGAAATTTGAGCTGTTTTGATACTTATTTTTGTTTTTAATTGTTGCTGCGCCGCCACTGATGCAATCTCTAAAAACCGTAGACGTTTCCCATCCTCGCTAAGGTAAATAACATTCATTAAAATAAATTCGATCATCTCCAGAATACACAATACAAAACGAGCAATAAAGCAATATTCGTATGTATATCTACATCAGAAAGTTACTTGGCTTCTGTAATAGGCAAGTCAATGTTCGGATGGACAAAAGAAAATGTATTATATCGCTAAAGGTTTCCTTCTCAGGGCAAGATGTATCCACTGCTAGGTCTTTCTTTCACAGGCTAATGGACACCCTCCAATTTCACCCCCCACCAAAATAAAGTAGAATACGACCGGGAACCCCTTAAACGCCCAAAAACGAAATTTTAGGAATACTTGAAATGTTTCATGTTTTGCTAATGTCGCTGGTTCAGGCTGTTGTGTTTTCCATATTTTTGTATGCCTGGGAAACTTGGACTCAAAAAGGCAGATCGAGCTCGCATAGATGGTTTTGAAATGTGGACGCCCATCGAACTAACGTTGTCATACCGGATGAGCTCGGTAATGGAAAGAGACTATCCTCCATTGTGTCGACGAGAATGGTTACATTCTTCGGACATATTCACAGAAGCAATAATATGGAAAAACCTGTAGTTCAGGGTCATGCCCCGTGTGTGCGGCGCCGTAGCCGTTCCCTTACACGTTGGGTGGAAACGACGAAACAGTTGAGAGCAGACAGAAAGAATTCTGCCAGTGCTGAATATGGGTATCAAGGGGGCCACTGAACTGACAGTAAATCGTGAACGATGGCGAGCTGCAGTTCTCAAAACTATTGGCAATATTCGTGTCGCCAATACTCTAGCTCCGACTTAATGCATTTTACGAGTTTCACATGTCTATTAAGACACTGTGACTATGATGATGTTGTCTCCGCCACCCATGCACCAATTTTCAAAATTATAGCAACATTAGTCCACAACTCATGCAGCGGACAACGTTAAAATTTTTGTTTGTCCATAGTGGCGCTAAATATAACAAAATATAATGAAAAAGGTCAATCCAGTAGGTACACCAATTTTTGTGAACGAACCACAACATTTTAATAGGATCGTCCTGTCATTTGTCTATCAATTTTCATAATTATAGTAACGATGCGGCGTTATAGATAAACCCGGCAGTAAAATTTGTGGCACTCTAATGTCTCAAAAGCTGTTCCCCCAAAACCGCAGCTCGATATAATTTTTATATCAATAGTAAAATTTGTGAGAGTAATGTTTACATGTTTACTTGTACTATTGCCACACTGTATGGAATGTCATTTTCTACTTTATCTTCGATTCAGGTAGAAAATGATCATGATTAATCCGGAAACGTGCGCTAGTAATGAGTGCTTTAAAGTAAATAGAAATAATAAAAAAACTAACACTTCGTTCAGAAAAACTGATACTACTGAATTTCTTACGAAAGACAATATCACAATTTAACCAGAAATTAAAACAAAAAGTCAGTTATGAGAATTATATAATTTATATATCGCTGATGAAAAGGCGTGAAATAGTGAGTGTGAAGTTTTAAGATTTTCACCCTATGTTTGTATTCTTTATCCGATTCAACAGATATGGAGCGATTTAAAAACAAATATCGGATAGCCTTAAACATATAATAAAAGTAGTCATCATTTTTAAATACACGATCGAATGAAATTCTTATTGACCCGAATGTTAGCGAATGTGACTCTTACTTGCATTAAATTATTTTTATTTCATCATTTTTCATATGTATTCTTAAGTGATATTTCTAGAATGTAAGTTAAATGGTTATTTATTGTACATTTTATAATGTTAATTAGTATCTATTAAACATCCAATAGAGAACCAGGTTTAGTTCTGTTCTTTAAAATTAGTGCGGCCCTGGATAGTTCTGTCCTCACATGGCCGACTCTACACTAGGCCGGAGCCTTAGATGTGGCAACGTGGCTTAGCTGTCAAATAGTGGGCCTATAGTTTCAGAATAATTGTTACATTTTTTATGTATTAGAGTTCATCTCGGTTAATAAATCAAGAAAAATACTTTTCAGAACTACTACTACTAATACCACTTACATCTGATGTCTGGTTCATCGTAGTCAAACACTACAAAATAAAAATAAACGCAACCTGTTTTCTGCTGCCACTTCCACTTCAACTTAAGTGAGCACTCAATTTACTTTGTAAATTGTCACTTGAGCTAGAAAAATTCACTATTAGGTCACTGTGAAGCCATTCTTGCTGGTCTTCATCAGTGGCGACGCCAGCTTTTTCGTTAGGGGTGGCCAAGGGGGGGCCGGATTTTTTTAGGGGGGGGGGGCAAATAAGTTGGTACATAAATCGAAAAAATAGCTATTTAGGAACGTACAAACACTTTTTAATGAGTAGTTTATAATCATACTTGTGAGTTTCAGGATACAAAAATATTTATAATACACATATAAACATGGTGGACATGGAACTGAATATAAACATATTCCACATATGAGTTGAAAAATGATTTAATCGGCTGTATCCGTTGGCCACATAGAACCACATCTACTTCTAAAGCAACGACATAAAATACCGTCCATTTTTTTATTACACGGTTATCTAATACACTTCTCTATAGCCTAGATTTCATAAGCGCTGATGCGATTGTTGCTTATTCCAAAACTGCTGCCCTAGACATAGATATATCAATCTCATTCTTAACCATAACATTTTTTGTAATCGTATCAAAGAGCTAGATAGGTGAAAGAAACGTCAGTAAATCAAATTATATCAACCAAGCAAATTTTATCTTGTTTGGCCAAAAGATGAATTCAAATTATGGAACAGACAGCACAGACAAGCCCAGGAAATTTCAGAGATCACATAAAAAATATTTATGGACTCAACAAAATTCTTCTGTTGTTATGGTTGCGTCCAAATTCGCTTACAACATTATCAAGGTCGATATTTTTTGCTCTTTCTTTCTCTATGCTTAGTATAGAAATATATGACAGTCTGCTATTAACCATGCTTGTTCTTAGATATGTCTTTACTCTTTTAAGACAAGAAAATGATCTCTCACAGGCGGCTGTAGAAACCGGCAATGTGAGACCGATTTTCATTAGAGTAAGCAAGTTATCGAAAGCTGGATAATAGCTTTGCAGAAGCTTACATAAGTCTGACATCGAGTTAACGTTTTTATTTTCATCCCTATCTAGCATTCGTTTTAACAAAAGGCATTCTGCGTTCAGTGTAACTTCATCCCACTTGGGGCAATGAAGCTCATAGTTTGAGGCTAACTTGAGCAGATCGTGAATATTTAAAAAGTTTTCATGTCCTCGTTGTAGAGCACTTAATCCAGCAAAATGAGCTTTGTTGTCCGAGAAACGGCTCTTTAATTCTGCTAATATCCGATCAAGCGCTGTGAAGAAACATCGAACTTTTAAATCACCCTCCTTTTCTTGCCAATCATCTTCTGCCTGCAGTTCACTGAAATATTCTTTGAATCGTGCTGGTAGCGATCTTTTTCTTTTTCCTACTATGTTTTCATTATTTGCAATACCAGTGTCCTTGCTAATTTTCTCAACTTTTTGCCAAATGTAATTCCATGACCTGCAGTTATCTCTCATACATGAAATTTCATTTATTGCCTCTTCCACAAGACTATTTGCTTTGAAACAGTCGAGGTTACTTGATTGTAAGTAATCTGACAATTTGGTAAGAACTCCAAGAATTTCTCTGAAGGAAATCATATAGACAAGAAATATTTTGTTGAGATTTTGTAATAATCCTTTAGCATCTAGACCCCTATCTGTATTTTTTGTAGCAAAAATGTGCAAAGTACAAATTACAGCTTCAAAAGTTTGCTCTAAAACACTACACATTCTATGCTGAATGGACCAACGTGTATGCTGTAATTTCTTCAGCTCTTTGGGCTGCCTGTCTGGCCATATTTTTTTTTTGTACGTTTATGAATTCAGTATGCACGCTTGAATTACTCATAAAGTTGTACAGACTTTCAGCCATGTTGAAAAAATTCAAAAATTCTGGAGCTCCCTTGTAACAGTCGATTATAGCAAGATTAAGAACATGATTAAAACAGTGTACATAAATAGCATGGGGCACTTCTTTTTTGAATCGAGCTTGAACTCCACTCAAATGGCCGCTCATAACGCTGGCGCCGTCATATGCCTGAGCTACACAATTTTCAAGCTTTAAACCGTGCTTCAACAAAGTGTCCTTTATTATTGTTGTTAGAGATTCTGCATTCAATGTATCTGCATGTACAAATCCAAGAAAGGCTTCCTTTATTACTGATTTGTGTAGGTACCTAACAATAACTGATACTTCCTCTTTCTTAGATAGATCTTTCGTTTCGTCAGCCAAAACTGCATAAAATCCAGCTTCGTCGACTTCTTCTTTAACTGTTTTCAATACTTCATTTCCAAGAATTTCTAATAGTTCATTTTGAATACTAGAATGGAGATACTTAGCATTGCCTCCGGTTTCACTAATTTTTTTCCTGAATAACGGATCACGTTTCGCAAAAGAGTCGACCAATTCTAAAAAGTTTCCTTTATTTAAACTGTCCCTAGATTCATCATGTCCTCTCTGTGCTATTTCCAGTTTACATGTAAGCAAAATAATTTCAGCCAGAGTTTTAATGTAGTGCCTGTTCTCTTCAGTAACCTTTAAATTATGATGTGTTACGATTTCAGGAATGCTTTTATGTGAGGACGCGTGTTTGAAATTGCTATATTTGATTTCGCATTCTTTGTGTGCTATAGAATTGTTGTGACTTTGAAACCCAGCATCAGAGTATAGTGCTTTTTTCCAGTTATTAAATCCCGTGATAAATGATTTTTCTTTGACATCACTTCTAGAAAAGAACCGGCAGTAAAAACAGAAAGCCTTATCTGCTATTACAGAGTACTCTAACCAAGGGAACTTTTTGAACCAGTCGCTATTAAAGGATCTAAGACGATCACCCATTTTTACTGAAGGATACTGTTTTAACACGGGCTGAGAAGGAGATTCATGTGGATTCTTTGATATATCAGAAGGAGAAAAAACACTACACCAGTTACTATGACATATACTTATGTTAGCCTGCTCTTCAGTTTTTTGAACTCCGATTTCACCGCCGATATTCTCTTCTTGTTCTTCAAGTTGACTTAACGGTTCTTTTTCATCCTCCACCTGGACCTGGCCTGCAACTTCTTCTGCATTATTTTCCACTTTCTTGTGATCGTCCGCCACTGAGTCATCATTGGTTTCGACGTCGTTGATAGAAGACGATCGAATTTTTTTGTTCGTTGAAGAAAAGTCCTTAATTGAACGTTTCGCAGACATTTGCTTTTTCTAAACAAACTTTCACTTTTCTTCTTTCCTTGAGAGCTTTCTAAGAAGCGCTATTCTGCTTTTTCCTGAAAAAAAATAAATAAGCATTGTGACGATCAAAAATTTAGAAACCTTTTAATTTCTTTTCCAGTTTCCTAATTGCCCAAACCCAAAAATATATTTGTGGAAACTGAAAACTAGAGTTTGATTTCCCTCCAAATACAATACCCAAAAATCTTGTTTTTTTGTGAATTCAAAAATTTGGGAAAACACTTGGTACGTACTGTAAGCAATAATACTCTAGCGTTTAGTCTCGAACGTCGCTGGTACTTTTATGTCAGTGGTAGTGAGCCATGTGATCATTCGTTTGAACTACTCCAGCTACTCAATAATTGTCAGTTGTCATTAGTTGTGACCTACCGCTTGTTGCAAGTTGCAAGGAGCGAGATGACGATTTGCTTGTTTTGAGAGTTAAAACTTAAAATGGTCTTTTGGAATTGTTTTTCAGAAAATAGATAGAATATAGCATAGGATCGATATGGATCATCAACAATTTTACATATAGGCATGCAAAGATGCAAACCTAATGTATTCCATGCAGGTACATCATTTTTCCGTATTAATTCGTGTCCGAAAGAGAATACTGTGAAAAAATAACTTAATATGTATTTTATATTGACGATATTAGATAATAATGAGATAAGCAAGACCGTCAAGGATGTCAAAATTGCCAAGGAGAACAAGGATAGGCTCATACGATCATATATATAAAGTTCAGCACCAATACCCGACCATTCACCTAATAATACCTCTATTGTATTTATATATAAAATATGACTTACCTGCAGTTCTCTTTCTCACTATCACCGTTATCAGGTGTCAATGATTTCAGTTACTTTACTCATAAAAATATATCCAAAGCACTAAGTTCAACTTTAACACCACAATCTTTGGGCCAGAGATATTTTTAAATCTTGACCAATCCGTTTCTGTTGGATCCCACAACATACAATTCACTTGTGTATAAGTAGTTGCCTGGAGAGCAGGCTGCCGTATCGTCGTTTGTTTGGATGGGTAACCGACGGGAACATCGCGTATTGTAATGTCATCTACCACATGGCGCAGAAATATTATATGCTTATGGCTGTGCTTATGGCTAATAAAAGTGCAGTTTTTTGTTTCATATAATTAAGAATTTGCAAAGTTCTCATTTCTTATTTCAGGGGGGGCCACAGGGGGGGCCAGGAATATTTAGGGGTGGCCGGGGCCACCCCTGCCCCCCCCCTAGCGTCGCCACTGGTCTTCATTCCCTTTCACTATCAAATCTTTTCGCAGGTATGCCCAGATGCATGCCCAGATAAGTTCTATTAACTGTATTTTTCTGTGAGGTTTAAGAGGTCCAGAAAACATCGTAGGTACCACATTGTGCTTTAAAATAGGTCTCATCCTTTGAAATGTTTGTAAATTATTGTCTTGATTCTTATAAATATAACCAGCCCTTACGAGGAATACATTTTATCCACTTCTGTTTATGTCCTTTATTGGAAGCACAATTGCTAGTGCAACCTTGTACTACACACTTTGCAGGCATCTTTTTATCTTTACAGTTTCGTTTGTGCAGGTAAATAATAAGAAACACATTAAAAATCACCTTCCACTCTTCTTTGTTACTCTGGAAGGTTATGTTGGCATGTCCTTTATTGGAAGCACAATTGCTAGTGCAACCTGGTACTACACACTTTGCAGGCATCTTTGTGTCTTTATAGTTTCGTTTGTGCAGGTAAATAATTAGAAACACATTAAAAATCACCCTCCAATCTTATTGTTTACTCTGGAGGGATTACACTAATGACACAAGCTCGGCCCACTATTCAGTGTTGCCATATTTCAATGCTCCGGGCTAGTGAGTAGAGTCGGCCAGGTCCTCAGCATCTGGCACGCAACACTGTGCCTTGTAAAATACGCGTTTCTGGCCTTAAAAGAGACCAATCTGTTGAAAAATTAGTGTCATAGAATTACTTCCGGGTATATCTGGATTCATCTGGAACGTTTTTACTATACCACTTCTTCATTAGTATTAAGTAATTTCTTCGTTCAGTGTAGTCTTTCAATGAAGCTCGTAGTCAGGAGCACTCAAACAATGCTAGAATTATTATACGCCCTATGAGAGCTCACAGTCGATTATCAAACTATCCACCCTAAATGCGAATCATCGTAGGCTGTTCTTTTTTAATAAAGAGGTGTGACAGGTATAAAAATGGCCGGTCTTTCATATAAAAGGCGACCCTCATCCCTTTTTTAATTTCTAGGCAGATGTTATCCGACAAGAATACCCGAAGCTGACATAAAGCACTTCATTAATCTGGATGCTGAGCGTTCTGTGAGTGCCTAAATTGCTGGTAACCCCGTCTGAGGATATTAGGGCCGAGTGATGGATGTATATTTTTGCTATGGATTCAAATCAGGGTTAATATCCGACAATAGTAGATGCAGACGGATTTATTAAGGTACAGATGGTGCAATATGACTGCAAATTGCAGTAAGAGTTTGCATAATATGAGAACTCGCCATCAATGCGTTTTTTAAGGGATGATCCATTGCAAGCTAGCCCTCTGACGTGCCCTTTGGCCGAAAGTATCAACCGCCAATGGACCATCTAATAGAAATGAGCTCGGAAACGAGGGCCAATAGTAAATAATACACAGTAGTTTTTATTTGATTACTTGTTTATTTTTTTGAGGGAGTCTCCTTACGAACCTTAAATGTAGCCTCCATTCTTATCAATTATCGACTGCCCACATATGGCAATCTTTAAAGTTTCGTCACACATCTTACTAAAAAACATTTTAAGCTAACAAATTCAAGATTAGAACGTTAGGCACACTCAAAGCAACAGAAGCTACACAAAAACATAAACACTAAAGATATAAACTATAGGTATAAAACACAGAAGCATTTGATATTGTTAGGCCCGATTTTATCAACATGCATATTCTGACGAAAGGTTTGACAAGGCTTTTCTATTGGACCTTGTTTGACGAAAGCTGTCTATTGGATATTGTTAATCAGTATCATCCAATAGTATTTTATCAATATTAGAAACAAAACTTCAAAGCTGGATGACAGTTTTGTCAAAATTATTTTAGAATGCATAGATCAAAATCTTAGCAGAAAATCAAAACATAGCGACTGATTTGCAAATTAATGCCAGATTTTTTATTCGTTCCTTATAATTATTGTATAATTACTAATTGCAAACTGCGCTGGTTTGTAACACAATCATAAAACTGATATCAATCACAGCCACCTTAATTAATAACTAATAATATCACCTCAGTCAGTCAGAAACTGATTATAAATACCTACATACTTTTCTGAAGATATTTCAATGCATGTTTGTTATAGAGCCCCATATATAAATATTCACAGCGGATGTCGAGGTGCAGCAAGAGGGGTTTATCTATGGGTGCAGCTAATGTTCTCAAACCTTTATTTCCACTTTATATCAAATTATCCTTCCTCCATGTAACGTCTAATTCAGATTCCTGTGTATTTTCCGTAACCATCTGTCCGCGTCAAGACGAGAAACAATTTTCCGCTTTATCCACACTTGTATCTGGAAAAACTAATAATGAAATTGAAAACAAATAAGTTACCATAGATAACAAATTAGAAATTAACAAATCGAAATCACCCCACCACTCCAATAGATACGTCAAACGGTCAACTTCTTTGGCTCAGTGAATGGAGATGAGCTTTCCAAATGCTTTACTGAAGTGAATATCTGAATACTCGGTGCGAATGCATTTGGCATAACATCGGATGGCATCTATATAAATATCATTAGGGTTAATTCTGTTCATTTATTTCAATAGTTATGAAAAATTTCAAACATACTTTGATCCTTCGACTATCTATTTGTTTAACCGAAAGATCGCCGCAAAACCATAAGTAAAAACAGGTTCGCGGGACGTTCTATGATGAGTAGAAACATGGCCGAGACGGCCATGGTAGAAGTCGTAAAATGATAAAAAATGACCACTTATAAACCAATGTGAACGAGTAATTTCAGTCTAAAATATGTTGTTGGTTCTAACACCTAATGTCGTTTTTATTACTTGATAAATATCAAAATGTTTGTATGTTGTATTTTATTCCAAGTTATATAAATTTTCCTATTCAGTAGTTTGTTTTTTGCTTGTTGAACTGTACACAAAGAATTTATGTTTGTTGTTCTTTGTTCCCGCTCTTGGTCTCAATTGTCTTATGTTGCCACCAACGATTTCGGAAATCGCACCGACCACGACATAATAGAAGTCTAATCTTATAATTATAGAAGATGAATTACAGATACATGCAATGCTCGATTACATAACACCAAGTAGGTACTTGGAACAAACGTTTACATATATTATTGGTAGCACTGGTGGTACTACTATTATTGCGTATGTTCCTAAATTTTATTCTTCACGTACCAATGATTATTTGTTTCAGATTAATTATTGTAAATATTAGTTACCTCTGGTCTATTCTATAATATAAATTATTTTTTTACTACTTTTCCATGCCGTTATTGTTTCGTCGTTTCTGGATACGGCAAATAATAATTAACATTTTACAATTTTTACGTGATATACGTAAGTGGATATATCGAACTAGTAACAATGAGGAGGAAATGTACAATTTGGTACTTTCTGATTAAAATACGAAAGTACTTTATTTGACCAACATACGGTTTTCCAGTTTCAGTCACTTTTGCTAAACTGCAAATAACAATTACACAAAATTAGCCCTAATATCTTAAGCAATCTTTATTGCGGATATAAGAGACCGAGAGTCGGCCATGGACCGATCCATGAAGTATCGATCCCCAGTTATTTTGCACATACGCACATCACTACCAAGTGACAGATATTTAGATACGTTGTGTCAATGTCAAGATTGTCAAGGTGAATTGTTTTCTTTTGTTTGATTTTGCTATGTCTAGTGACCTGTTGATGCTCAACTTTTTTAAATTTTACAGGTAAGTAGGCATTTTTTACTTCATTGCGTTAGATTTCAGGTTTAATATCAGTTTATTGAGTTCATTCGACATCGACATTCTGATAAAATGGAAGCCCGAAGAGGGAAAAAGTTTACTGGGGAAGAAAAAATGTTTCTGCTCGAGTTGGTGGATTTGTAAGTGAAACATTCTTTTAGTTTAACTATACAAACAGAATCCCTTGTCATGTGCTTTTAGACGATCATTATGTTGTGCCTTTGCCGATATTTGCATCTTTCTTGCATCTCCTTATTAAGAACCTATTTTTTAGGCAAAAAAGTATTCTGTTGTGTAGAAAAAGTGACCAGGTGTCCAACAAGCAGAAAACGGATGCCTGGAAAAAAATCGAACACGACTTTAATAGCCGTTTTCCGGAGAATCCCAGAAAAGCTACAAGCCTGAAGCTGCTTTATGACAACCTTAAAAGGAAGACAAGGCAAACTGTAGCTGAGACCAATGTAATTTGCATTAGTTAATTTGGCCCTTACATATTTCTAATAATATTTGTGTTTCAGAGAAGCTTATATGTGAAGCACCTAAAAAGGGTTGCAAAAAAGGATAAGGTAAGAATCAATTTTAGATTAGCAGTAGTGACTTATTTGGTTTAACAGGTTAGTCAAGATGAGAACGTAGTTTTATAAAATGTATAATATTTATTATCAGATAATAATTAACAGAATAACATAAATAAAAGCACGAGGTACCCATAATTATTAAATCTTATAAAACTATATTATCATCTAGAAATCTAGCGTAATTCTTGTTGTATGCAGTAATATTAACTTATAATATGTAGATACTAGCTGATACAAAGTTCCTTTAAGGCTTACTGAAAGTTCAACCATAAATAGGATAGGACAAGCTGCTTTAAAGAGTTCATTCAGCTTGGCAAGTTTCTTATTCTGTATTACTTTGTTTTAGGCTTGCTTCTGCTGTTTCCCTATTTTGATTTTTTTTTATCATATTTAAAACAATATCATAAGTTTTACAATATAGGTACCTAAAAAGAATAATCATACATACTCATCATTACAGTGGGCTATATAGAAATAATAATAATAATATTAAATTATTTTTTCAAGTCTAGAAAAATGTCTATTACTTTTTGGCCCTGTTCTATTTTTGTTTGCATTTGCATTGCTCAAAAATATTTTTTATATTTAATACCCTCCCTGAAAGCAAATTTGTTATGTTTTTCGAGGAATGCCAATCAGTTGTGCTTGAAACATTTTTCTACAATCTTACTAATTTATCTATCTCAGTAGACCTTATATAATATGATAAATATAGCTGCTGTTGAAAACATATATTAGATTTATTTTTGAACTGTTGAAAAAGTATGCAGTAAATTAATTATTTTTCATATTCAGCAAGAAATAAATAAAACTGGAGGTGGGTCATATAAGCCCCAGCTGACAGATGCCGAAGGAAGGGTTTTGGCTATGTTGGGTGATTCCGTTAAACCATTGGAAAACCCATATGACAGTGCAGCAGATTACTTCAGTAAGTATTGCTATACAGGTGTTTCTCCATAAACTGGGCTAATATTTGGAAAAAGTTGTCGAGGTCAATTTTATACATTTGTAAGTTGGAAAAATCTGTTCCAAGGGTTAGATATATGCCCTATTAATAAGGAAATACTAGTGAACCAAAAATATCACCATTATTGTAGGAATTATTTGACCTTTTCTGAAAATTGGGCACAGGGGACTGTTGCACATGTCAGGGGACTGATTTTAAATGAAAAATGCTGAAGAAGAATTTAAAAAAAATATATATTTATTCTGAAAAAGTCATAATTTTTATAGACCGATTATTTGAAGAACAATGTAACAAAAATCAACATTATTTTATATAGTATCCTATTTAAACTTAAATTCTAACTCTGAAGTCTGAAACCTCCATGTAATATCGGTAAAAAAAATAATACAGTATAGCAAGGCTTACATTAAATAATCAGTCTCAGTATAATTAAGGAACATTGGATAATGTGAGAAAACAAAAAAATACCGGTATAAAAAACAGAATGGTTGAAGACAAGTTCAATGTTCTTCAAAAACATTTACAGGTGCATGAAATTTATAGAATACTCTATTCCCTTTTAAAAGTATATCAGATTTGGGCAGTTTTTTAATCACTTGCTCTGGTGTTACATCTGCAAAATCATCTTGATGAAATATGAACGTTTTGTCCTTATTATTGTGAACTTTCAGAAATGCGACATAGATTTTGCCATCTTCTTCTTTCTTTCTTCTTTTTAGTAAGCAATTTGACAACAATGAAGTTGCGGGTGTTAAGGTACTACAATCCAAAATGGTTGCAGGTTACAAAAAGTGTGGTTTACAGATTAAAATTGTTATTCTTCTGGAATTTTTCATATAAGCCGCATTCGGATCAAACATATACTGTTTTTTAATAAGTATTTTTTTCCAAGTAATGAATTCTTTCTTTCCTGATGCTAGTCTACTATTAGAATCATCTTCGTAGAAGTTCAATACAGCTCTGACACATTCTTCTGGAAGTCTTTTCCTACTAATGCGTCCATGATATGTTTTGACGTTCTTTAGCCTTTTTTTAGCCATTCCACTATCTTTCATTCGCCATAACACATATTATTAACAAGACCATATCCTGATACTAACTTAGTGAGAAGTACTTTCTCTTTTATAGTTTTCACTTCATTGAAACTTTCTTGCAACTGTTCTTTCAGTATTTCACCAAATAGTGCTTTCTTAACTACATTCTTCCTAGATTGAGTACTATCCACCATTTTCATTAGCTTTGTATTTGGAGTATCTTTAGGCTTTGTTTGTTTATTTTTCAATCTTGATAGACGTTTCTTATATCTCAGTAGTTTCTTTTTCAGGATTTCAATTTCTTCATCTTTTTTCGTTTTTAGTTTATATCTCAGCATGCTCCCCCTATTTCTTTGTCTCCAATCTGTTTCAGCAATTTCAGGCGTAAGTGGTTGTGGGGAATTAGATACCTCTGAATTTGGCGTATTTTCTCTCATATACAAATTCGTTATATTTTCCAACACTTTCTTCTTATTTCGATATTTTCTGCAGTGTTCCTTCCACTTCTTCTTTGCTTCTCGATGTTCCCGTGGTAGTTTCCTAATGCCCTTTTCTTTTTTTCTAAGATATTTAAGATGTGTCTTTTCTCTAAGTTCTTCCCTCTTCTGTGGATTGCTTTTGTTACACTCATCTCCTTCGTTCAGCTTCTTTTTTTCTTTGTAAAATCTCTTTTCTTGGGAGCTGCTTTGGTTTTGATGGCATCCTAAAAAAATGTGCGTATTTAAAACAACGATAAACTTATATTGTAACAGTCCCCTGGAGGCGGGACAGTCCCCTGTCCTGTTTTGGGGCAGGGGACTGTTGATTTTAAAGTTATCCCCAGGTGGCATAAAATATAATTGCTACATCATATTGTTTCTTAGCAGACAATATAAAGCAGTTGTGAATAAAAATGAATCCATTAAAATTAAACAAGGTACACCAAAGGATACAAAAATATCACTTACCAGAGGACTGGCGGCTCTGAGGTTACAGCATGTATTCCTAGGGGCAACACTCATGCAGCACTAAATGAACTGGCGTTCACGCAGTTTTGGTAACGAAAGTGCCTATTTTTTAGAGTACTGGGTGCAAGATTTGAAATATAGACAGGGGGACTGTTCGCAAAATGCTGAGACAAAAGTTTAACACACTTTTTTAAATACTTAAATATACTTAGGCAAAAAATTAGTATAGCTGCTTAATAACGATGGAATACTGTGTATACAGCCTACAAGCCAATTATCTCCCAATAAATTTGTTCAGTTTGAGGTAAAGTGAAGCAACTGTATTGCCTTGGTGACATGCCAGGTGACTGTTCTTTTTTACCTTTAAAATTATTTTAACTGTTACACTAAAATAAATGGGCAGTTTAAGCTAGACACAGGTAGGTTCAATTATTGTATTTCAAAGTTGTTCAGAAAATAATTAGTAAGATTCACTTTTTTCGAAATATTAGGCTGAGACAACGATTTTCCCTGTTTATGGAGAAACACCCATACATGAGTTCCTGAGGTTTCATTCCCAACATCCTAACACAAATAAAGTATTGCAAACTTTATCCTGCACTCTAAACAACTTGAGAAAATCTGCATTTTTTAATTAAGTGAATAAATTCCTTCTGAAAAAAAATCACCTGATGAATGATAGTGGAGAAAACAACAAGTTCAAGATATAAATAATACAGTACAAACATATTTATCTTTCAGAAAATGTAGCCATCAATTGGAGTAATAATGATAAGCCTGCATTGTACCTTGTTTGCTTAAATAATAATAATAATGACATCTTTGCTACCAGAATACAGAAGCCATGCAGTTTTGTAAAATTTTCTCCATATATATCAGCATCATGAATGGAATAAACAACAAAATAAGAGTAACACAACCCCCATTATATTTTTCTTTCAATAGTTATGACAGAGCATGTGGCAATATTGCATTCTGCTTTCAGATAATTCAGAGCTAATCAAATTGGTCACAGACTTTAGGATACGTATATAAAATTCAAGTAAACAGCTAGAAAAGTGTTAGTAGGCGTTAGAAGTTATTATAATAATGAAGAATTTTATTTTTTATTTGTATTTTGCAGATGATCAACCATCCACTTCAGCCACTCCTAATCCATCGACTACATTCTTCATTTCTGAACCATCCACTTCAACCTTCATTCCTGAACCATCCACTTCAACCTTCATTCCTGAACCATCCACTTCAACCATCATTCCTGAACCATCTATCTCAACCATTCCGGGCCCACCGACATTTCCTGCTGCTGAAAATAGCCAATCCACTACCTCTCCAATTCCTGCTGTTGAAGACTTGAGATATTGGAAAACTGAATACTATAAATCTCGGTCCAAATATTATGACCAAAAAACGTTGAATGCTAAATTGAAACACAAATTGTTGGAAAAAAAATGAAACAGATGGAAGAATCATAATTAGTATGTTATGGTTTGGTGGTAAGGGTCCTTTAGGTACAGCCATGAGCAAAAATTTTGTAGATTGTACTTTAAGTTTAGTAATGGGTATGAGTTTTCATAGCTTTTATTATTTTTAGTAGTAATAATTTATTCGTCCCCTGAAATAATGCAGTCGATGTAGGATTGATTGAAAAAAGGTAACTCCTCTGACGAATGGAAAATACTTTAGGAGAAGCTCACTCCCAACAAAACAGTTCTATAAAGTGGGGTCCTATTTTCAACTGTTTCAGAGATAAATAGATTTTTACAGATTTTCATTAAAATGCAGACCTCAAAACGAAAACCCAAATAAAACAAAATTTTATTGTCGGATTTTGTAATTTTTGGAATTGGTCTTTAGAAAATATGTTATCATGTTATTATCGGCTAAAAGAAAATGATCATGTATCAAACACTTCGCGAGATAGTGTCAAATCAGCATGTTTTGAAAAGTGACTTCAAGGAACGTTACAAAAAATCACCAAATAATTAACCATACACATTTCAGTAAACACACATCTTTCTAGTTACCATTGGTACCACAAACTTGATGTAAATGTGGTAAACATAGGCAATAAGATTGCATTGAAGCTCTAAAGGCGTAATGGAGAGAATAAGAGCGCAAAATTTCAACAGACCGTTGGGCGGCAAAAACTTGTCATCGGTTTTTTAATTTTTGTTATGGGTACTTGAATAATATGCTATTGCATCGTGAATAAGTCATAACACATGATCGGTCAACCAAAACTTCGGTATAATAGGGTCTCATAATTGTTTAATTTTAGAACTTCAAGTTGTAACTTAAAATCGTCTTAAAAATTGGCTAGGCAAGCAAGCAAAACGTGCAGGCCACGTTATAAAGTGTCTTGTATCCGTAAGAGTAATGCTACAAGAATAAAGTAATTGCAAAACATTTATGATCAACATTTTGGCTTCGACCCACAACTTACCACCAACATATGAATGAAAACCGGCAAGTGTATTATGGAAAGAGAAGGGAAGCTACTCGTGAATTTTCTGTAAAACTCACTCGCCTTGCCGTGATTGTGCTTCTTCATCTGTTTCAAAATGTTTGAAGTTATATAATTATTATATAGAATAACTGTTGTGTTCTGTCAAATAGTTAGTTCAACGTTTTTTGAATCATATGATTTCAGCATGATTGATAATTCGTTATAGCTTTCTTGCACTTTTATATTCCAGTTATACATATTAGTTCAATATTTCATTGATTGGTGAAGTACTGACTACATCAGTCCTTCTGTATGCATAACTTCATACTCACTTTAAACGTTTGCTAAGATTTCAATTGCATTATATTTGTTTCAAACCCTCTCACTGGATACTGAATAAGTATCAAGACAGAACAAATTAATCTCACCTTCATTTGCAATTTCTTGAGATATACAAATACAAATCGCAATTGTCAATATTTAAGGATACACTGCCGACATAAGTTATATTAGTTTTAACTGCACCTTGTCTTTTATTCCGCTTGAGTTATCATACATTGTTTTAAATCATTAGTTTTTGTGACAGAAAACGCTTGATCAACCCTGTTGCTACTTTTTCCCGGACAGCCGCCTGTTTTATTGTTGGCCCATCTGCACAAGAGGATTCCATTTTTGGAAAAAAAAGTTAACTACAATGAGCTGGAAAGGGGATGATAGTATTGAGTAGAAGGTATTTATTCCACATTAAAAACGTCCTAGTATGTAGAAAGGGGGAAATTGAAAAACCACAAAAGACATCAGTTATGGTAAATCCAATCGCACATAAAATAACTGTTATACGATGTCGTATGTTTTTCTCAAAAAAAAAAATGTGTAGTTTTTGTTATTTGACCAACTTCTGTTTTTATTGCACAGATGATTTACTAGTTATGCTGTATACTTAGAAATGTGTAATTACAACAGACATAAAATTTCGGTTGCAGTATTTACTATACTGTGCAGTTAACTGTATCAAATAGCTCATTAGAAGTTTCCGATTGCTTACAACAGGTTCTCATATAAAAGTCGATGCTCCCGATTATTATTTATTATTTGCCTGACGTTTATTCAATCCTCAAGATTTAGGGTTCATTCTGTATGCACAAAGATATTTGTTGAGGATCAAAAAGTAAGAACAAAAAAACTTAAAACTTCGTGTTCATAAT
This sequence comes from Callosobruchus maculatus, assembly GCA_951848785.1. Classification (NCBI taxonomy): domain Eukaryota; kingdom Metazoa; phylum Arthropoda; class Insecta; order Coleoptera; family Chrysomelidae; genus Callosobruchus; species Callosobruchus maculatus. The sequence continues at coordinate 17,860,928 of CATOUR010000041.1, read as the reverse complement.
CATTTCAGACCGTAGCAGAATAATTCTAAGCTAAGTAATTTTTGAAATATGCTTAGATTTTTTAATATCATTAGTAACACATTGTTGGACACTCTGCTGGCCGGGAGGCTTCGTAATATGGCACCTCAAAACAATCCCATTTTTTATGCGTCTGTAACATGATTTGCGTTATAAAAATATTTTAGTGTTTATTTCTGTCTCTTTCTTCCATTTTTGAGGTTTTTGGCGACAATAAAAAAAGACTGCTATATCCGTCGTGTCATATCACAGCTGACTTTGTGGGAATCACGGCTGTAGCCGTCTGATCAGTGTGATCATAAAATACATCTTGTGGGAAGAAGAGGATAATTTTTGAGACAAAAAATAAAACAAAAACAAAACTTTATTGTGTCAAATTTATAAACAAAACCGCATCTCTCAGAATATAGACGGTATCAAAACAAAAAATCAAAATTATTAGCAAACAGAGGTATCCCCGAACAAAACAGAATTCATACACAAATGTATGTTTGATGCCACTCTTCAAAGCAATCTGGATACAAAGTACTAAACACATGAAAACCAAACAAAAACACACTCGCAATATGGCAGCTATACACGTGCTCAATGCATCACATTGGAGGCTATGGACGGCTATAACCGTCGTGCTGTTTTATTCATGCGCCTTAAAACATGAATAGTTGGGATAGTGTATAGTGGGTTTGAATTTGGCAATTTCAGAAATTAATACCTTCACGTTATGGCATAAACATTGCTTAACGAGGCAAGTATACCGACATTCTAACGGTTGTCGCCGTTCTGCCGTAACAATAACTTTTGACTGATATAGCCGTCGTGGCGTATCACGATCACTGCTTGTGTCCAACGTGTTAATTATTTGAGGAAATGTTCAAACGTGCCTAGGTCATTATTATTGTGCGCTTATCGAGGGCCTGGTTATTTCTAAACAAAAAATGACATTTTCACAGGAGATGTTAGAATTGTTGCAGTCACTGAAAGTGACATTTGCAACGGCTTTATAAAATACTAGTAGGTTAATTTTCTCGTTTAGGTGTTACATAACAGTCCTCCTGTCTAAAAATTAGTAATCTCAGAGAAAATCAGAATTTAAGTCTGAATAGTGAAAGTTTTCTTTTACTACGGTATTTTGGTAGAGAGTTGATAAATTTGTTTATAAGAAAAACAATTTTACCCCATGAACAGTAGTAGGCAAAACAACAAAATCAATATAATATAAAGAATGCAGTACAAAAACGCTTCATAATTATTTATAATTTTCTCGTTTAGAAGTTACATAACTGCTATCCTGAAAATTAAGGTAGCTTTATTGTGGTGTCCGAAGAATTATACCTTGAACATTACACCTCCACGATTTTACTTAATATACAAGCTGGATACTATATAAATAAACATAGCATTTTGTGCTCTTTGCAAGATATATGTGTCAGTTACCAATCAATGCAAACGTTACATGGTTACAACTCGATGATACTACAGCATATAATGACAGTATCAGACAGTAAAATTCAGCGTGTATATTTGAGTTAAAGTTTGTTATATAATTACATATTTTTTATTTACACGATAAACACGTTACACATGGTAATATGTAATATATGTAGTAGAGTTATTTTTCTAATCCATAATAAACCCTTGTTCGTTTCAGATTTGTATGTCTGTGTGTTATAACCTTTGGTCTGTAACTATCTATATGTTGTATCTTGTATATTTTATTTGATGAGAGTTATATTTTATTAAAATCTTTGAGAGTGGCTATTAATGTATATTATTTCTGTACATATGTATAAATTTCATTTTATCCAAGCATGCTTTCCAACTTTCTTACACACGTGTTTCCAAGAGAGTTAATATTTCTCACTGCTAAGCAAAACTGCTTGATTTTTTAACTTCTACAGGCATAGCCACTAGAGAATTGTTCAATTCTTGACCAGATGGTGTGCGCTCAGTACAGGATTATCGTTCATAGCTGCCTGGTACTTCCTCATGACAGTTATGTGAGAAGACTTGAAGATATCCCTTTGAAGGAAGCCACACGATTATACATGAAAAGAGTGTTCTACCTACTTGCCATAAAAATAGTGAATGCATAACTTTGTTGTATATAAAATATGATGTTCAACATTATTCCAGCAGCACTCATCAGTAAGGTCTTTCAAGCCACAATTTATTCATATAAAAATCTAGGGCATCAGTGGAATAATTCTTTTCAGAAAAAAATGTATAGAATATGTTTTCCAATTATTTATTTCAAATTCTCTTTAAACATGTTAAAAATATTGTAGATGAACAATTGCAAATTTCTCCAAACGCCTTTCATATATTTTGCAAAACAAAAGTAAGTGGTAGATGTTGCCCATTGTGATGTCACAATGTAAAAAGTGGGGAGACAATGATTCATTGATTCCTACACGAGTTTCAATTAATTTTAATTTGGTAATTCCCAAAATTATATACTGTCAACTTGCTGTATTGATTTTCCATTCATTCCTATGAGTACATAATTATCTGGACAAATATTTCGAGGAAGGTAGCAAGTAAGATATGTTTTTGAGGCATTAACTTTCAGGCCATTATCTGAACAGTAACTATAAAAATCTGTCGTACATGTCTCGGTTGCTGATGTTATTTCTTTGACATTTTTTGCATCAATACAAAAACTTGTATCGTCTCCATATAGTATTTGAACGTTATGCGAATTCCAATATGTTTATAAGCCATTTATAAACAGAATAAAAAGAGTAGGTCCTAAAATCCATCCTTGTGGGTACCCGTGCTTGGACTACTCTGCATTCAGACCTTACGTTATTAATATCTGCTGTCTATTTTCTATTATTGAGGTATGATGCTATCCATTTATTAGGAATAGCTCTTACCCCAAGACAATGCAGATTTTCAATCAATATTTATGATCAACACCGTCAGAAGCAACAGGTGAGGCCAGAAAATAATGTTACTGGAACGGAACGGAAAAGTTCGTGTAGGACACCCACCACCATAATCCCGAGTCCAGGCAACCTCGCACTAGCCGCCCGGCGGCGCTGCGTGGAGCTCACATCCTACGTGTTCCGTTCCTTCGCCGCAAACCCACCTTTCCCACCCCAATTTTGTCCCGAATTTGTTTCCGCAGTGACTGTATACCTCCAGCTGATCTCTTTAAGAGAGATGCCCCTTCGGTACTATGTCACTGCCCCCCGCCCTTAAATTTTGCCCTTTGCCTGAAAGTGACTCTAATTCGCGACGCGGAAGCACGACGCACCAGGTGTACTGAGCAGGGGAGTCCACCGTAAGGCTTAATGCTACAGGAGTTTCTTTAATGTTTAGTATTCAATATATATGAATTTTGTTAACTTACTGATTGCAATTATAGTGGACTTTTGTTTTATAAAACCATGTTGATAATGTTATTTGAAGCGATAAAATATTTAACCGCTCGTTAAAGCATATATCGATAATTTTTGCAAATTGACCTGGAAGACAATTATACTTCGATAAGAATTTACATCATACTTTGGACCTCTGTTTTTATAAATAGACTTCGATTTTACACATTTCAGTGCTCCTGGATAATTTTCCGAATGAATAAGATACATTTATTATGTAAGAAAATGGACTTTCAATACCTATGTTAATAAAAAAGTCAAAAACTATTTACAATAGCAGTTGTCCCCACAGCCATGTCACATTGTCAGGTATTCCATGTCCTCTAATTTTATTATTGTTATTTCTGAATTCCTTGATGATTTTCCAAGCTTCGGTAGATACATTTGGAGCATTCATAATTCTTTTGTTATCGCATGTTGAAGTATAATTTACCATAGCTCACTTATATAGACATTTTAACTAATATGCCAGTGACCATATTATGTATTTATTTTCTTTAAATCTGTAGGAAACAATGCTTTATTCCCATTCGAGACTGTACTTTTATACTAAATATACTACTATAATGAAAGGCATTTTTAAAATGAAATAGAAAAGTATCATAGAATGCATTAAACTTTTTATCAAAAGTAACCCAAATACATGTCAGACCATGTCTCACTATGCACCATAGTTTCAAAGCTGTGCAAGTTGAAGTTAAAAAAATATCTCTCTATCACAATGTCAAACGTTAATTTGGCAATGGACACTTGGGATCTATGGTCAGAAAGGCAAGAGTTAATGACTGGATCAGAGATTTTTGTATCATTGAATCTAATTTTCTCGTCTGACAAATGATTTGGAAGAAGAAACATATTGTGTAAAAGTAGCAGACACTATTTAAGGCTGTTCGTTCACGAAAGTGTTTATTAAATGAAATAAATCTTTTTTCATTCTTGATAAGTTTAGTCACTTAGGTAGGTATCTACCATAAAAAAAAGAAACACCTGTTATAGATTATTTCAGAAAGTTATTATCGATTAAAAATCAGAATTTTAACATGGGCTCCTATCAGAGAGCAGTGAATTTTTGTTTTAAATGTAGAATGAATAATTATATTTTAAGATTAGATAAAAAAATAAGCAACATTCAGAAATATTCTTTGGCATTTGAAGTTTACACTATTGCATTAAAAAGTTAGGGTTGACGACCGCACTAAGAAGTTTATGGTTACAATCAATAAAAATAACTGACTGTTAGTAAACAGACGGTTATCCAAAAAATGGTGAATACGGGCCATAGTCTGGAAGCTGAGGTCAAACTTCGCCGGGCCATTATACTGAGGCTGGATTTTTTATTATAAAAAAGCGCAGTATTTTATTGATGTTGAAAATTTGCAGATAGATAGTTGACATTTTCATCACAAAAAATATAATAATATACGACTTTATTAACCAATTACATGGTGTAGCAGAGTACGGAGCTTATTGTGGCGAAGTTTAGCTAATCAGCTACTCTTACACTCAACCACAAAAGCTACAAGAGTAATCGATGTTTACATAATAGCAACATTACACAAAACACAATAAACTAACAAACGGGAGGTGATAACCTTACCAAAAATATATTAAGAAGGCTTAAAACATAAAATATGAATAATAAAAAAGAAGTGAACAGAGACGGAATCGAAAACAGAAAAACAGAAAAGCGGCGAGTACTACCATTATTGAAACATAAGCTGCTTAATTTTTCTTCGAAAACAAGATGTTGACAAATTTTTGTCACTAGAACTAAGAGAGCTATACAGCTTGGCTGCATTATAGCTAAAACTACGTTTAAATAAGGTAGATGAGTGCGGAGGTATTCTAATATTTCTCACATCACGCAGTTCTCTGTCGTGTACTTCAAAAGAGAATGTTAACTTGTCTAATAAATACTTTGGTCTACCAGTTGAAATCAGCTTTTTAATAAAAACAAGAAAATGGTATCTTACTAGATCACCAAGTTTCATCCATTTTAGATGGGAGTATTTTAACGACACATGGTCAAACTTCCTTAAACCGTAAATGAAGCGAATGCAATTATTTTGAACGACTTGAAGACGTCTCTTTGTAGCCTGATCAAGACGTGGAAAATATACAATATCACAGTAACTGAGAATAGAAATAACAATACTTTCGCATAACTTTTTCCTTATCTTGAAGTTGAGTAAGTGTTTGTTGGCATACAGAACTCTAAGTCTGAGATAAGTCCGCTGTAGCAAATTAGCTATATGTCCCTTAAACCTGAGTTGGTGGTCAAATTTGACACCTAAAATTTTTATCGCGTCAGATAGTTGTAGAGGATCTGAACCAACCTTTAGTATAAATTGCTTGCAGATATCGTCTCTTTTGAAGTCAGGGCAAAATATGATAACATTTGATTTAGTAGGATTGATTGCCAAATTATGATTATTAGAAAACAAGATAACATTGTCCAGATCAGATTGCAAATTCTCAATTCCCTCCTGTAAATCATCTGGGTTGAAGTGGTATAAGATCTGAGTATCATCAGCATACGATTGCAAACTAGAATATCTGACTTGTGAGGGTAAATCGGCAACATAAATTAGGAAAAGCAAGGGACCTAAAACGGAACCTTGAGGGACACCGGAGGAGATAGATTTAAAATCAGACATATTATTACTAACACATACACATTGAACTCGATCTGTCAGATAACTGTGAAAAAAAGAATTAGCTGTGGAATCAAAGCCAAAAAATTTCAGTTTAGCAACCAGTAGCTTGTGATTGATCTTGTCGAAGGCCTTAGAGTAATCAATTGAAACAAGAGCCGAACAACTTTTTTTGTCAAGAGATCTGACAATGTCATCAGACATATTCAAAAGAGCTGTCGTTGTGGAGTGTCCACTACGAAATCCAGACTGGTTTGTAGGGATAATGCCACAACTCTCAACATAATCTAATACTTGTTCTTTGACAATTTTTTCCAAGACCTTGGACAAAACGGGAAGAAGGCTAATCGGTCTAAGATCAGACAATTCTTGGGGAACATTTGTTTTAGGAATAGGCGCTACCAAAGCTTTTCTCCATAATTTAGGGAAATACCCCTTTTCCAAACATAAGTTGACGATGTGAGTGACATGCAGAATAATCTCTGGAAGACAAGTTATAACCATGTTGAGGGAAAGTCCATCCAGCCCTCGAGCCCCTGATTTTAAGGAACGTATGACACTGTATATTTTGTTCGAATCTACGACTTTTAGAGAAAAGGACTGATTCTGGCTAAATTTATTTCCATTATATAGGCTGAAAGCATTTGAGTTATTTGGGAGACTAGGTTCAAAAACAGCAGAAAAATAGTTGTTTATCACATTAGGATCAGCAAAAGTATCAGGAAGTGATGATTTGGCAGAGAAATTGACATTCATATTTTTTAACTGAAGCCACATATTCTTAGTATTTTTCTGTCTCTCAAGATATGCTAAATAAGCTGCTTTTTCTCGTCTCATAGAAGCAAGGGCAAAATTTCGCAGTTCTTGATAACGTTTGAAATTTTCTGAAGTTTTTTTGGATTTATAGACAGACAAAGCTCTGTCTCTTTCTTTAAAAATGAGTTTTAAGCCATCTGTTAGCCAGGGCGCAGCAGGTTTGTTGACTCTAAGGGTTTTTATAGGAGCATGTAGGTCGTAAAGCGTTATAAGCGTCTCAGTCAGAAACTCAACTTTTTGGTCAATGGAGTTCATAAAAAATATATCATCCAAATGCATCGACCTAAGATCTTCAAGAAAAGCAGTTTCATTAAAAGAAGAAAAATCACGCACTGTTACAAATTTTTGTTTCCTGGTACTAGCTGGAGCCTCATAATCAAAAGCAACAATTTTGTGATCCGAGATTCCAGCTGCATCAAGCGTATAACAGCTACTAATCAGACAAGGTTGATTTACAAAAATAGGATCTAAAAGAGTGGAAGTCGAGTCGGTTATTCTTGTGGGTGAAGAAACCAGCTGGGTGAAACCAAAGTTATTGAAAAATGGAATAACTCTATTCTGAGGTAGGAGTAAGTTCACATTGATATCACCTAAAATAATGATATTATTAAACTGACTCAAATAAAAAGGTATCATATCATCTAAAACAGAAAAACAGTCATTAAGATTGCTAGAAGGCGGTCTATATAGGACGCAAATTACAATTTCATGACGGTTTAAGGAAGTTTTAATCCACAAATATTCTAAACATGAATCATTATGTGAAAACTCATTAAGGACGTGGCAAACAAACTTATTTTTAATATAAATACCGACACCTCCACCTCGAAAACCCCTGTCCTGCCGAAAAAAGGAATAATCACTTATATTTACAACATCTGATGAAATGTTTTCAGACAGCCAGGTTTCAGTGACAGCAAACACATCATAATCATCAGCGCAAATCATAGATACTATTTCATCAAAACCTGGTAAAAGAGACCGAACATTTAAATGGCCAAATTTGATTACTTGCCTAATTTATTCTACTATGTAAACTATTAACCTTATTTTGGTACATGTCACATTTATAATAGTTTGCTTGATGATTAAGCCATGTCTCTGTCAGAGCAATATTATCAAAGTAACTTGACTTCACTACAGTGTTCTTAAAATCTGCAGACTCAACCAAAAGAGATCTGATGTTTAATACTGCTATTCTAATGTTCTTTTTTTGTTTATCGCCCATATTATTAATCTGTTTAGCCATAATCAATTCTGGCTCTGAGACTGAGAACGTGGTTCTCATACAAAGGACATGCTTTGTCAAATGCACTATGTTGAGAATTAATCTTAGTATTAAATTTACTGTTATGGTTTGTGCAATTAATGCACTTAACAAAATCGCTATTACATGCTTTATAAGAATGTTCATTAGAGCACTTAAGGCAAGCTAGCTTACCAGATACACAGTTTTTGTCTAGGTGTCCGAATGTACCACATTTGCGACACTGCATGACGTTAAGGTGATCTTCTACTGCGCATCTCTTCCATCCCAGGTAGACGTAACCCCTTGCAAGGAGCAGTTTCCTTACGCCCGGCGAAACTTCCAGGACTACGTGTAATTCTTCAGAATTCCGCAACTTTAATTTTGTGACAACCTTCACAACAGAGGAATCAGGGTCTAGGCGATTCATGGTTAATATGCTCTGCACAATCTTTTTATCATCATCAAGATCTTCATCTAGCTCTGCAAATTTTACCATAATTCTAGGATTGAATTTTTTGGATTCTGCAATATGATAGCCGCTACCAAGTTTCTTCTTGAGTGCCTCACTTAATTTCTCTAAGTCACGGGAACTGCTACAGTAAACTGCTGCACCATTTTTTGTCTTCTTTGTACCGTTGATGCAAATGTTTAGATCGGCAGGATTAACAGATTTCCTTATGGAATTGATTATATCAAGGTTTTGTTTGCTATCTGATGATTTTACAAGTAATACGGATGACTCAGAATTATCCACACGCTTTCTCAGTACGCCACTGTATGTTGGTGTTTGGGTATCTTTTTTGTGCGGCAAAGAAACATCGTTTCCATCGATAATACTTTTTCTGGTTGCACACTGCTCGAAATCGGATAATTTTGATTTTAACAATGCATTAGAACATTCCAATTCATTAATTAATTTTTCCAGTAGCGCCTTCTCCCTTTCTAAACACTGCACTTCTTTCCTGCATACAACTAGATCCGCCGACTAACCGATTGATTTAAAATCCTTGCAGTCGTCACAAAACCAATGCACGTTATCGCACTTTGACAAAAACTTCAACAGATCGTCTTTTACGGCCACACAGTGATTATGAAAACGTTTTTCACATTTTCTACATGAAACGTACTTTGAATTAACGATGAAATTGTCGGAGCAGCGAGGACATACGTATACATCGCTCGCCATGCTAACTGAGACTCATTACTACTCATATGTTAGCTGCAGGATCTGTGTGACTTAATATGTTTAGCTACTCGCATGATCATGTATGATAAATTGGAAAAAATGGAACTATTTAATGAGGCTGAAATTAATTAATGGTATGAAAACTATAAAAATAATTGTTAGCTGATACGCGGGTTTTACGATTCAAATGAATTTGTAAACCATCTCACAGTATAAAATGCTTTTTGCTGTACTCTTGTGTTTGCATATCGTTTATTTGTTGTACAATTTTCACATATTTTCATGTATGATCATAATTGAATATATTTTGTGCGTTTTTTTATACATTATGTGGGTATCTTTCTATATATTTATACCTACATACAGGTTGTCCAGCTAGTGCGTAATTCTTCGATATCTCGTAAGGTATAGGTACTTGATAGAAGAAAATGTCAAATACAAGTTGCTTGACCACTTAAGACGCATATTTTGAATTCTGTATGGTCAAAAACCCCCAAGTTTTGAATTTTACCTCTCCAGCTGTGGCAGTTTTGGAAATATTTAAGCGTTCGGGTACCGTTTACTGAAAAAGCGGTGTTGCCGTATCTCAATAATTAATAGAAACAAAATTTTGAAATTGTGAGATCTTACTAAATTCGACATGCACAATTCACTGCAATAAAAATAAGTAGAGGATTCTATTTAAAATAAACTAAAATCGGGGATATTTGTTTGAAAACTGGGAAAAATAATTTATAACTTGGCGACGTCGCAAACGTGAGAAAAAATATTACAAGGCGAGATAGGGTACTAGACATTTCGATTTAAAATAAAACATACAGGGTCTTACATTTAAAAAACAAAGTAAAATGACCTTCAAATTGCCGTAATTTAAAATTCTGCCAAAAACACCCTGTAGATACAAATTGCTGGTAACATCCAAAATAATATTCACTTAGTATTCAAGTAACTCGATGTATCATATTATTGAGAAAATTTAAAGGAATATATTAATTGGGACGTATTACTTGCTACATTGCAAATCCGGAAATTAACAGAAAATGAATTATAACTTGGCAACGTCGCAACTGATCCCAAAAGTATTTTAGGGTTGAATAGAGACCAATGATGGAAACTAGAGGAATTTAAAAAAAGGCTACAGTTCTATATAAAAAAATCAAGTTGATCACTATCCTACTTTCCCGCAACACCCTGTATATTTCAGAATATTTTTAGAATAAGCGTCCTAAGTAACCAAATAACTTTTGTATTTGACATTTTCTTCTATCAAGTTTACTTTGCGAGATATCGAAGATTTACACACTAACTGGACACCCTGTATATCTATTATGCTATACTGTGACATATCCCATCAATATGACATATGGCTACCGGACGTTATTCTATTCTATTCTATCCAGATTTTACCAGAAGCTTTTTCTGGGTTATCGGTGCTACTGGTGTAGAGATGAAGTACAGGCATCCACGACGTTAAGAAAACCTGATTTCAGATCGTAGATTTACCTGGACCATATCAATCTCCACAAAGCTACAGCCCGTGTTCATTAAATAACAAGAATGTTTATCGGCAATTTGTACAGCATTCCTCCAAAATTCTTTCGGTTGCTAACATGCGTAAAACAAGAACAACTCGCTCAAGTTGCAGGTGGTCCCGATATTGACACGTAGATATCATCTTAATGGTTTGTTGGAAATATTTCTCTGGAATTCTTTGTTCCTTCCGATACTAATAGCTGAGCATCGCTTTACCAGGCCGCTATTCAAATTCTGATGTATCAACATCGTAGATAAGGCCGCAATGTTAATACCTATACCCTGTGATACTCAGGTTATTTTTTAAGTTCAGCTGCTTACGGGTTGAGTTCCAGAAACCGGATAGCATTTTTACGCCACTGAATTGATTGACCGTATCGGCTGTATGTCACGGTCCTATTTTCCATCCTAAACATTTGACAAAAATAGGGCAATAAATAGCATGGCTGCGCATTCGCTACTACGCCCTTTTAAATATAATTTGTTATACTATTTAAGGTTCTTTCCAACAGACCTAATACCGTAAATGTATCGTCGCGCAGAACGTGAAATGCGTACCAATACTTTTGTGATCGTTCATGGGACGGTTTCTGTACGATCAAATCGGTACTTAGTCCAGAGTAAGGACTGTGAGGACTGACATGCGCAGTAGAGGGTAAATCGCCCGCTTGGCGCACAATTTCATTTTGTCATTTCTATGCGCCTTCTGTTTTCTTACTTCCTTGAGTCTTGAGTGTTGAGATTGAGTGTGATTTGATTTTGCTTTTATTTTCGCTGTTGCTTGTTGTTTGGCTGGCTCGTTTGTTGGCCGAAATTTCACCAAAGCCAAAAATGGAAATGGAGTCAAACAATAATGTTATACATGGTAGGTAATGATAAATTCGGTCATTTTTATGGAAAACATAACCCAGGTTCTTTGTTTATAGAGCTACAGGAATACCCGGTTGTGAGTGGCAACCATTGTTCATGGCTAAAATTACCCGATCAATTTTAGTAAAGCTCTAGGCGTCTTGGCTTTTGACGGTGGCCTTTGAAATGAAGTCCAGTCCAGCTAAATAAGAGAAGGAACCGTTCCAACAGATTTTCCTGTTTGTGCGGTTACGAAACCATCCAAAATCAACGCATGCGCACCACAAACGATCCGAACAGTTTCGTGACGGTTCAGTGGACGGTAAAATTATGCTGTTGGAAAGAACCTTTTGGCAAATCGGGCAAATTGGATATAAAACTGTGCGTTGAACTACTGCGCATTAGAATCTTTTGCTGGTGACAGTAGAAAGATTGAGGTTATGAAAATTGAATATTTTTAATTTGGATGTTTCTGAATTTTGTTGAATAACAACCTTCTTCACAAAAAAATAATCGCAACATGGATACATCCCCGAAACAAAAAAATGGAGTCAAGTTGATTGACTCGGTACTTCCCACACATTACTGTGATATCAGTTTATTATTTTCCCATAGCATGAAGCTTTAGTCTGAGATCTCCTTGCAACCAAATCATCGGCAGCCCTCCCTCCCCTAAAATTGTCTTATGCCGCTAAGTATTTCCTTCAGAGGTCAATGGACAGCCTAAAACATCTAAAAACGAAGTTTGAGTTGTTTTCATACTTTTAGTTTTTTGATTATTGCTATATACGCTGCCACTGACACGATATTTAACAAACACACGCGTTTTCCATCCTCACCACGGTAATAATACTGTGTCAAAATTTAATTAGAATCAATGTAATAGTGTCCGCGTTACAAAATACAAAAAGATCTAAAGCAATAAATACTCGTATGTATGTATACAGAAAATTCTAGGTCCCTTAGTTTCCGTAATACGCTAGGCAATGTTCGGATGGACCTAAAAAGTTGATTTATGTCGCTAGGTCTTCCTTCACAGCCCCTACCCTACACCCTATTATGAATACAAGAAATTTCTCAGTTTTTCAACCCCCCACCCCCTAACCACCCCAATTTCACCCCACCCAAAAAAAACGCAGAAAATGATCAGGAACCTCTAAAACGCTTAAAAACGAAGTTTGAGCTGTTTTTATATTTTTACTTTTTTTTATTATTTCTGCGCCGCCACTGGCACGATTTATAAAAACCATACGCGTTTTCCATCCTCGCCACGGTAGTAATACTGTGTCAAAATTTCATTAACATCAATTCAACAGTTTCCTTGTAACACAATATAGAAGGATCTAAAGCAATACTCTCGTATGTTTACACCAGAAAAAATTCTAAGTCCTTTGGTTTCTGTAATAGGCAAGGCAATGTTCGGATGGACCTAAAAAAGTTATTTATGTTGCTAGGTCTTCCTTCATGGGTCAGTGGGCAGTCTATTATGAAAGCAACAAATTTTTCAATTTTACAACCCCCCACCCCCCAACCACCCCAATTTCACCCCCACCCAAAAAAAAGTAAAAAATGATCAGGAACCTCTAAAACGCCTAAAAACGAAGTTTGAGGAATATTTAATTTTTTTTGTTTTTTGCTAATTACTCCGCCGCCCCTGCACCGATTTTCAAAATTATAAGAACATTACCTACTACGACCCCCCAGCATATCGCTGCCCAAATTTAATCACAATCCATGCAGCGGTTACTGAGATTACGAGGACACAAAAACGCGTACAGACAGACCGACAGACAGACCGACAGACCGACAGACCGACAGACAGACCGACGGAAATGAGTGACGTGGATTTTCGTTATGTAGACATCATGAAACGCCCAAAAAGTGTATTATCTCAAAATCGAAAATTTTCGCGATCACAATACTCCCCTCACCTATCGGTGTGGGAAGTAAAAATAACCACAAATATCAGGTTAGAATAAGATCACAAGCTTGACAGTTTAAAGATTATGTACAGAATGTTAAAATGAGAACCATGCGTAGGAAGTGGCTTATTGACAGCACGACAATGACTTTGACCCCTCCCCCCGAAACGTTATATAATGCCGCCTAAAAATGGAATCCACAGGTTTGCAAAAACATACAGGGTACCCCAATAGAAGTGATAGGTCTTCTAAAAGGAATATCTAGATAGCTGTCAAAGGTACTAACGTCATTCAGCTGTCAAAAGGTTTAACAATTCATCATGGATCGTTTCACGCTTGCCGATCGTTTGGAAATTATTAAAAAGTACTACGGAAGTTCCCGCTCAATTATAAATAAGCAACGCGCATTTCGTCGTGAACTCGGCCCTCAACATGGCTTCAGTGAGCAGGCAATTCGTCGCAACGTGGAAAAGTTTGAGCATGAGTACACTCTACTGGACCTAAAGAAACCATCCCAAATGCGAACTGGTGAAGAAAATATCGCCGCCGTAGCGGCCAGTGTTCACGAGGACACAAATTTGTCGTATCGACACCGAGCCGCAGAATTGGGTCTCTCCAAAGAGACAACTCGACGAATTTTGCGTCTGGATTTTGGACTGCACCCGTATAAGATCGTTTTGACGCAATAATTGAAGCAGGAAGACCATAGGCCGTCGCCGTTAGTTCGCAAATTGGGCGCTACGAATGTTGGATGAAGATCCTCATTTCGGCCAAAAAATCATCTTCTCAGACGAAGCCAATTTTTACCTCAGTGGCTGTGCAGAATAGTTACTGGGCTGTGAACAATCCACAAATGACCGAAGAAGCGGTCCAGTACCCGAAAAAATTGAATGAGTGGTGCGGATTTTGGCGTGGCGGCATCATCGGTCCTTACTTCTTTCGAAATGAGGAAGGAGACACCGTTACAGCAAATGAGCCACACTACGGGCGGTGTTGGAAGAATTTCTGTGGCCAAAGCTCGACACCATCGATACTACCGACATGTGGTTCTAACAGATTGAGCCACAAGCCATACAAGAGACGCAACGCTCGAAGTTGTTCGACAGATCATCACCAGACGAGCGTTCATTGATTGGCCACCGCGATTGTGTGATTTGACACCTCTCGGTTATTTTCTTTGAGGGTACGTCACTTTAGATGCCCTCGAAAACAATATTCGAGTAGCCATCAACGCCACAACGCCACAAATGCTCGAAAATGTCATCCGAAATGGGACCGACCGCTTGAAGCACTGCCAGAGAGCCCGAGACGGACATTTGAATGATGTTCTATTCCATACATAATGTCATGAATGTAGCTTCAAAATAAAGCCAAAACCAATTTGATATCTCAAACCGTTGTTGTTTTATTTAGTTTTTCTTTTCTATCGTTCTTATTGGGGCACCCTATATTGAGCTGAAACAGTCGAAGTGTCAAATTTATGAACATGTGGGGTTTCTCAAATAAGCGGTTCAAATAGAATAATCCGCGATACAAAATATAACACTTTTTACCTCATTCTACCTCCGTCCAATGTCCAAGAGCGTAAGCTTGCGTGTTCTCCACCATTTGTAAATAATAACCCTTTTTGAATGTATCAACTCCAGGAACGTATAATTTCCTAGAAGCTATCCATTCCATTTTTCAACTAGATTAATATAAAATTTTTATGAAAGTGTTCTTTCATGCTCGCAGCAGATAAGCATCATTTTGGGGTAAATTAATTTTAGGGTAGCGATAAGGAATTACGGGTGGTTAGCACAAAAAGCTGCCCAAAGGTACGGCACAGGTGTAGGCGTATCAGTAGGTGTCATGAAAATTTAAACAGAGTGACATCAACTTACCTGTATACAGAGTGTCCCTGAACTTCCCTGACGCGTGGTATTCGTATGACAAAAAAATGTTTAAACGAAAGCTGAGTGGAATCTTTAAAACGACTATAGGGTCTATAATACTATACTTTCAAAACATTTTTTTTTTTGGACTTCAACCCGTAAAACTCACCCTCAACTTTTGCTCTTCAAATACCAACAGATAGTTTTTCCTACACAAACCAAGTCCTTATTTTATTTAAAATCTTGGAATACCTTTGATTTTATAGGGAAACTTACTTTTTTTTTTAAATAAGCGTAACACAAATAAAATAAAAATTTTCTTGACACAAAAACGGATACAAAATAAAACTAGGTGGGTCTTTAACGGGACTGTCTTTTTAATCCTTTTTTTATTACGAAAATATTACGCCTCAAACAAATCCTCATTTTATTCATCTTATGTTAATGACTTTGCGAAAAAAATGGTTTATGCGTGAAATCAAAGCCACTATAGGATTCTAAATAAAATAGTAACCTCATTATTGTAGGAAAAGCTGTGGGGTGCTATTTGGAAAGAAGTTGGGGGTGATAAGTTCAGCGTTTGAAGCGATATTTTTTCAAAAGCATGTTCAATACCCTTAAAAAGCTCACTTGGATTTCTTTGTTATCTGTTTTTCTCACGAAAATATTACGCCTCAAACAAAAAGTGTATAAAATGAATGACACTACAAGATTTTGATAAATCGAGGACTTAATTTGTGTAGGAAAAATTTTTGGGTGCTATTTGAAAAAAAAATGGAGGTGTTTTAGGGGTTGAAGTACACAAATGTTTTGAAAGCATGGTATGTTAGACACTGTAGTATTTTCAAAAATTCCACTCAGTTCTCGTTTGAACTTTTCTTTGTTACGAGAATATCAAGTGACCCCCTGTTTGTTTTAGGTCTACAGTACTGTTGGTATAAGACTAGGTGCCGGACAGAAAAACCCAAAACCACTTACCGTTATCTTTCAGATAAATATTTAACTGGACATTGAGAAACCGGCCCTTAGAAAGGTCCTCTGTAACATGCACCTGAATATCGGTACAAGAGCACAAGTCCTAATATAGGTATTACTAATTCTTCTAAAATAATTTCCATTTCCTCTTGCCGCTAACGTCACAATGGAACTTTGAAAATCTCTAAAATTATCATTTTTCCAAAGGACATTTACATCTTCCTCAAGTGAAGCACGTTTCTATGCTGAAATAATACGTTAATTGCATTTACAACAAATTTTACGAACAGGAAGTGCAAAGATATTCGTATTCTCTACCATCCTATTATAGTGATACCGTTGAAAGAATACAAAGAAAGTTTTTGAAATTCTTGTGTTATAAAATTGATGGTGTCATCCTGCCAGAGGCTGTGAGGCTGTGATTATGTTGAACTACTAGTGAGGTTTGTTTTGCGATCTTTGCATAGTCTTAGAAATCAGGCATCTGTGGTATTCCCATATAAAGTTTTAAACGGATTTGTTGATTGTCCAGTATTATTATCGCAAGTAAATTTGTTTAACTCAAGAATTGCTTCGAGACATAACATCACATTTTTAGGTAACAGAGCTCAGATAAATTTATTATTGAAAGCCCCAATAAATTTCACGTGTACAAATGCTGACAAGATATCGTAGTATCCCTGAGCTGAAAGATAAATCAAGCACTCATATTTAAACGTTCTTGGGTCCGAAATTAATTCAAAATTTTACTCTGATTCTTTGTTTTGATTAATACGTTATCACTGTTTTTGCCAGTACATGTGTTAGTATTTGACATCTGTTTGTTTGCTAACATTTTGCTCTATAAGTAGGTATACTGTTAGGCACATAAAGCTTATTATTATCCTGATTTTCCAAGTTTATCTCGCATGACTGCGATAGCAACAAATGTTCACGGGCTGTGCAAGTCAACACCTGAACTGTTACTGATCTGAGTTTAGGAAGGATCGTACAATCCTACATGTTTTCAGGATTACAGACTTTTGAAATATTTTGTCTCGTATTTTGTGTAACCTCTCGTCTAGGCCTAACTGTTGTAGGTGTGGTGTAAACTTGTTTGGTGTAAGGCCTGAGACCGACATAATTGGGGGACCAATAGTAACTCTGTGTTGCCTCCAGAGCCGTTTTATTATTTCATTTTTATTATTATTATTAACACTGTAATCCAACGAATGCAAACGGTGTTAGATACATCGAAAGATAACACACAAACCATAATCAACAAAGCAACCTAACCTAACTGGTGAACACTGCTGTACATATATAGTGTAAAATTGAAAAAGTTGGCACATCTTGGGCATATAATAGGTACGCAATGAAAAACACCAACTTACAATTGGTTTTGTAGGGCAAAATAGAGGGCAGAGGAGATCAGGGGCGCCGACGAACATCGTGGCTGAGGAACATCAGACAATGGATGGGAATGACAACCCTACATTTATTCAGGGCGACTGTCAATAAGATTACATAGACCAGTGGCGGCTGGTGAGGTAGTGCCACAGTACCATGGCACTACCTTAATTTTAGACAAAAACATATTTATCTATCTCTTTAACTTTTCTTATTCTATGTTGGTTTCCAGCGACTTTTTCTGTTTCATATGAAATGGCAATAGCGGCTCAGCGCATAAATGCTTGCACCAGACAACACGTGGCATCGTCGCAACTCACATGATGACAGCTGACTACGCGACGAAACGGCGAGATGGCAACAGCCTATTCTTACAAGGCACAAACAGAGTGAGAGAAGTCTTATCACAAACGCTTACGAGTGACAGAGAGAACGCTATGCTGGACGCTTGGATAGATTTTAAATACGATTAGAAGTATATCGTGCCAGGCACATTACCCATATTTCCATTCATGGTTCACTATTTTTGTTTTGTTTCAGCAGTTTCCATTTGTTTATGTTTGATGCTGATGTCGGCTTTTCTCGTTAAAGGTTTGAAATTCAGATCTTATTAGTTTGAGTGAGTTGTACGCTGTTTTCGGATCGGTGTCTCTTCTGTGTTTAATTAAAATATATCATTGCAGCGAAAGTGAATAAGATTGGCGCATTACTAAACTCATTTAGTAATCTTCCGATGATGGAAGAAAAATTAAAAAACTTACTGGTAGTGGACAGGAATCGCATTGTCGTAAATTTAATAAAACTATTTATGATTAAAGCAATTGAATAAGCGACTGTGAAGAAGTTAACAAACTGTTTTGTTTTGTGTGTGTTTTATTTGGAGGCGATGACACTTGGGCGAAAAAAAGAACGGATGATCTTATCACATATGGAGAAAATGAAGAACATGGAAAGTCTAAAGTGCATATGAATAATGTTTTCAGTCTATCGATGCTTGGTGAGTCGAACATAAAGTCTCGGTTAAATTCAGCTTGTGGGCTAGCCATAAGTACATTTTTTCCCATTTTATGTCGGTTTGAAATATTGGCTGTCATTCTGGCACTACCTCTCTAAGTTGGCACCAGCCGCCACTGATATAGACCAACGTGATTGCCAACATCCGTAGAGGATAGGCACTGACAGAACAAGAAGAAGTTGATTCCGAAGGTGACGACCGATAAGCAATGAGCGGATCGACTCATTAGCTGTGAAGAAGGTAACTTTAACGTAATCCCTAGCTTTCAGATAATGTGGTTACATGTGAAGAAACTTGGAATTGAAGTCTCGAAGCATAAAGACAACCAATACCACACAAGGCCAAAACTGTCAAAAGCGCTGGTATAGTTTTTCGCTCGGTTTTTCGCTTGACTTTTTTGAATAAATGTGGAGCTATTTACGATCATCTTGTGCCTACGAGCATATACAATAACTAAGGAGTACTATTATAATAAACTTCGAAGACACTTACAGGAAAAATTAAGGCAAAATGGTTACTTTATCAAGATTTCGGTTGGCCGACGTATTACGACAATGCTCCGGCTCTCGATTTGTCAACGTAGAATTGAAGAATAAGGGGTGAAAATTATTCATAACCCTACTCTCCCAACCTTGCTCTATGTGACTTCCATGTATTTCCTGAAGCCAAAAAAGAAATGAAAACTCGAAGACTTTCATCGACTTCAGTGCTTAACAACGCTGTATACTAAACAAATTATCAAATAATGGTTTCGCAGTAGTTTACGATAAGATGGAAGAATTTTATTTCAACAGTAGTTTCTAAATCCTTATGACGCTGGATTTGGGTGAAGCTATTTTGATCCAATCGATATGAATAACGAATTTTGAATATATTGCGATGGAAGAGTGTGAAAATTTCATTCGTAACGTAAAGATGATTGTCTATTATGTAGTTTTCAAAAAGAAAATTTGAGTTTTTTGGCCGCCTTTCTGAGAAAATAATGGTTAAAACTCGGAATTTTCACCACATTTTCCTAATACACCCGCACAGAACAAGGCGAATTTAGGTTCGATAGAGATATGCAGTGTTGCCAACATGTTTTCGATATCTCGCATCTAGACAAATACACTGTTAGCAAAAGTAGTACAGAAAAAATAACATGCTATGGATGGAAGGACACTCACCGTGTCATCAGTCACCCTGAGTCAAATCCCAGACCAAGGAATAATTCCGGTGAAACTCCACGCCAGTTAGAAGTTTGGAAATTGCCCGACAACCAAATCGGTTGAGATAAAACGTGGTCTCAATCGACCCATATTGATGGCCCGAATATAATTGTATAAATCACAGACGTTTATTTTGAGGCTCCATACAAAACTAAACAAAAATAGTCTTCCGGGGCCTATCTCGGGCATGCTATTTGAACACTGAACAGGTAGTAATCTTACCTGAGGGGATCGCTGCTCAGAGTTCTCTAAACATTTGAAATCAGTAACATCCGAGGGGAGCTCGCCCACCTTATATTTCACCAACAGCTGTAGTATTAAAAACTGAAAGCATACTTGTTCTGTGTGAGTCTATTACAAAAATTTGGTCAAAATACCAAGTTTTAAGAATTAAAAAATACGTGCATGGACCGTAAATTTTATTTTTGAAAAGTACATATCAGACCTTTACGTTAGGTACGCTTTTTTCCAAATTCATCATCATAGTCATAATGTCTGTAACAGACATGTTGTGAACTCGTAAGATGCATTAAGTCGGTGCTGGAGTATTGCCGACACGAACATTATCAATAGCTTTGAGAACTGTAGCTTGCCATCATTCGCGATTTACTATCAGCTCAGTGGCTCTCTTCACACTCATATCCAGTAACTGTTTCGTCCTATCCACTTAGCGTGTAGGGGAACGGCCACGGCGCCGCCTACTCGGGGCATGACCCTGAACTACAAGCTTCTCCACATTATTGTTTCTGTGAATATGTCTGAAGAAAGCAAGCATTCTTGTCGACACAATGGATAGCCTCTTTGGATTACCGAGCTCATCCAGTATGGAAACGTCATTTCGGTGGGCGGTATAAGGAACTCTCAGCATTCTCCTCTACGTCCATATTTCAAAAGCATCTATGCGAGCTCGATCTGCCTTTTTAACAGTTTACGAGGCATATAAAAATATGGAGAACACAAGAGACTGAACCAGCGACATTTTGGTAGCCTTAGTGATGTTAGGTTCACGCCATATTCTAGTAAGCTTTGTGATGGCCACACGTGCCTGTTGAATGCGCCGTTGAATCTCATTTTCACAGCTACCCGAATTGTCGATCAAAGAACGGAGGTACACAAAACCTTGAACTACTTCACAACGTCCTACTGACTTTATTTCTCGATGATTATCGTGCTCTCTGTCTACGATCATAACCTTGGTCTTGTTGTAGTTATTACCAAGACCGTATGCTGCACTGTGTTGTTCTAAGATGTTTAACAGAGCTACTAGTTGTCCTGAGAAGCAGCAATAAGGGTGGTATCGCCAGCAAATCTTAAGTTGGATATTTTGATTACGCCAATAGTGATACCGCCATTCCAGTTGTCCAATACCTGTCTCATCGCAAATTCAGAGTACCTGTCTCATTACAAATTCAGAGTAAATGTCAAATAAGATTTACAACAAATCACGTGGAGCGTTATTGTATTTCAGCACCCGATGAAATTATTTTAGAACTTATTTCGTACGCACTTTTATGAAATAATATCCAAACTTAATAGATTCCTCTAGAAACCCATTGTTTCTTTGAATCACTTGCAAATACTATACAGTCCAAACTATCGCCAATCCTATCTTCCAAATCCGACACGTATTTGACTAACAAAGCTAGCATCTTCAGCAACACAGCAACACACGAATCTCCTGTCTATCATCTCTACTTCTTACTCTGCGCAATCCTTTTAGAAATGGCGGACTAGACAACATAGCCGTTTCTTTTCCAGGCCGGGATAGTGAAGAGCTGCGAATTACAAACTTTAATTCGGTATACACGTCGTCGCGGACATCTTCGTGCAATTTTGATATTATGACCAAAAACATCAACGGCGGCGCTGCGAGGACGTGCAGACGTTTCGCCGTTGTTTTCCCGCTTACGCCGAGATATATGGTTAAAGTTTAATAAAACTGGGAAATAAGATCCGCCGGATAGTTCGGACGGATGTATTTTCCAGCGAGGACGAGCCAATGCGGCTTTCCCAACACTATCCCGGGATAAGGTGGAAGTGTGATTGCGCCTTCTACCGGAATATGCTCTTGAGTGGGTTTTTCTACAGGGTCTTTTCCTCGCCCTTTGACACAGTTCCTATACTAAGGACTAAGGCTTACTACGCGTAAAATGATAAACACATAAATAATTGCCAAGATATTTGCAGCAGACTCCACTGTAAAAGTCACATCCAGTGCCCAGTTACCATCCATACCGAGAGTACCCCAAGCCATGAGCGAAATAACGTTCAGAACAAACATAGTTCGGAAGGTGCTGCAGTCAGTTGACATTAATAAGGCGAATGGGCCCGACATGATCCCCTCCATTGTTGTCAAGAAGTGCGCACCGGAGCTTGCTCCCATACTTACCCGCCTGTTTCGGATGTCTTACAATTCCGACATTTTCCCAAAAGACTGGAAAACAGCTTGCATACAGCCGGTGCCAAAAAAGGGATCCAAAACTGATCCGACCAACTACAGACCTATAGCTCTGCTTTCTGTAATCAGTAAAGTGATGGAGAGATGCGTCAACCAAGAGCTCATTAAATACCTAGAGCTCCATCACTTAATCAACGACAGACAATATGGATTCCGACACCAAAGATCAACTGGAGATCTCCTGGGCTTACATCACACATGTGTGGAGCCAACTGATCCAGTTATTTGGCGAGGCTCACGTCGTTGCTCTTGATATTTTAAAGGCATTCGATCAACTGTGGCATGCAGCTCTCCTGAACAAGCTCCCGTCTTATGTGCTCCCTGTTAAGCTCTGCGGTTGGCTCGCAGACTTCCTTTCAGGTCGGAAAATCTCTGTCGTGGTAGACGGCTGTTCCTCTTCTTTCCATAGCAGCAATGCCGGGGTTCCGCAGGGATCGGTATTGGCTCCGACATTGTTTCTGCTTCATATTAATGATCTACTCTCTAGCACTACAAACCCAATCCACAGTTTTTCGGATGACGGTACGCTGCATGCAGGCATCATGAGCAATAGACCGATATCTGTGGTCGAGCTGGAACGCAGAAGACCGGCAGTGGCAGCTTCACTTTCAAAGGATCTCGATACCATTACCGCTTGGGGGCTTAAGAATATGGTTAAATTTAATGCCTCCAAGACCCAGTATTGTACGCTATTAAACAAGAAGTGCCCAAGCCAACACCAGGTTCTAATGAACAACCAGGCTCTGCCAAGGAGTCACTCATTCAAGCTGTTAGGAGTCAATATTACAGAAAATCTGATCTGGCCCGAACACGTCGCGTCAATTGCAACAGCTGCTGGTAAAGAGCTTGGGTACCTATTTAGAGCCAGAAAGTATTCTCACCATGTAACCTCCTCACGCTATATAAAGCCCAGATAAGACCTTGCCTGGAGTATTGCTCTCATGTCTGGGGAGCTGCTGCCCCTACTATCCTGACTATACTAGATGCCGTCCAGAGAAGGGCAATTCGACTCAATGGCGATCCGGCCTTAACGCGCCACCTTCAGTCGCTTTCTCACCGGCGTGTTGTTGCTGACCTCTCACTCTTCTACCGATATTCCAATGGAATCTGCTCCTCTGTGCTATCCTCTATCGTTCCGCCACTCACTGCTCCTATCAGATGTACCCGTGCGACCGCTGCATCTCATTCTAAGACGGCCGTTCTTCATACATCAAGAACTGAGCGGTACAACAGCACATTTATTCCCAGGGTGTCCAAGGCTTGGAATGGACTGCCAGAAAATGTATTTATTGGGCCTGCGGGTATTGGCCCATTCAAATCTCGCGTTAACAAACTTCCCCTAACACAACCCTTTCACGGCAGCCACGGTACTCTGGTATTTAGGCTCTGCCTGCGCAATATGCTCAGTTATAAAAAAAAATTAGCCTTTATTGCCCAACAGTCATTCTTCTTAGGATGCCATGCAGATTCCTGCGGAGGCGTCCATCCTTTCTCCTATCATCCATCCAATTCCTGTTCTCGAAGCTCCCTTGAAGAATGAGACGTCGGAGGTGATAGTGTTCTTCACACATTATATGTCTTAGGTAAGCTATTTTCATTTTACTTATAACCTCAAAAATTCCACGTTCTGCTAAACCGGCTCCCTGGAGAACGTTCGCAGTATGTAGTACTGTATAAACATGTCGATTCTTGTTGAGGAGAATCTATAAAAATGGATTTGTTCATTTGTTTTGTTTAGTATAGGGTTATATACCGTAGCGTACGGGTGTCTTTATCAGTTTCATTGTTAAACTGTTTTGTGATAAAAGTGTGAATACTGCTTTTCGGGAAGATGGCTGAATATGGCATTACGTTTTCAAGGTTATCTGTATTTAGGTCGTTCATGTAGGAATAAATTACATATAATGCAAAAAATTACAATATATCAAGTCCAAAGAAGCTATATATGCTTGAAACCATACATACTATAGTGTAGATTTTTCAAAGTTTTTTTAGAAATGTAATGTGCTATATAAAGTACATTGGGCAAATATGCTACTGTCATTTTTTAACTCGTCTTCAGTATCTAGCTATATAAGCATCTCTAAAATTACGTGATTTGGTTACATATTTTGAACTATAGTTGCTTTGTTATAGAGGGTTTTCATTACATGACCCCTGACGATGACAGATGAGGACGATGTGGAAGCCGAAGCTGTAATTCTTGTTGCCACCTACAAATGCAGAGCATGAAAGACAAGGATTCAGGTGATGAAGATACAAGTAATGTCGACACAAATAATTTGTCAGAGTGTCAAATGCAGAGCCAGGTGGTAATTTCATCGAGATACCAAATGAATGACTATTATAGCTCAAAAGACGATATTCCTTTATATCAACTGTCAAAAGCAACAAAACTAAGGTAAAAGGGTAAGAAGAAACAGTATTATAATTATGTGAGTGAAGATTTAGAAGTGACGGGTGGTACTTTTGACAAGTCTTGTGATTATCAGCTCTCCGAATGTAGATAGGGATACATAAATTATTTTGAACAGTATCAGGAAGCATCCACGAATATTAGCCATAGTATAAAATTGAAGATAGTAGAGAAGAAGAAGAAGAAGAAGAAGACGAAGAAAAAGCTTTCATCAAATGGAATGAATGAATCAAGTCAAGTTTTGTCCCAATGCAGTGGAGGCGAATCCTCTACACTCCACCAAAAGGTATTCTCAAAAGGAGGAAAATTTAATTCAGGCTCAGCATCTAAATCTGGCCAAACTGTACAAGGGCGGTCTTGATCTTTCAGATCTAAATATAAGCCTGTATCGTACTGGCATAGGAGGGAAGTGTTTCCCTACTATAGCCATTGTATAGTTATGGCAGTGCAGAATGCTTGACAAATCAATAAGAGATGTGTTAGATCAATGGAGCAGTTGTCGTTCAGGTGAGCATAAGCTAATATTAACTTGTCCAAAATAAAAATGATTTTGCTTATCTCAAGGGACATTCATCCCAACTTCAAATTATGGAGTCACAGTATGATGGTCTTGATCATTGGGTCACACCACAGGAGAAGAGCAGACAAGAAGTGCAACTTGTCATCAAAAGACTAAACGTACAAAATGGTGTTGAATGTTAGGTGTTTTTTTGGCATATGATACTATACGTGAATAATATATAAGAACATTATATTATATTATTTACTAAGTCTCTAGTTTATATATATAGCTCTTTTTAATAAACCAAAAAATATGTTTATGTCTATAACAATAAATATAAATGAAGTGAGTAGATAGTATAGTAACTGCCCAATGTCCTATATATAGTACGGCTTCAAAAACAACTTTTTTTGAATGAACATGAAGGGGGTTTCATTGTTTCTTTGTGTATAATTAGTATCTCTCATTAATCATATCACAAAGAAATTGAAGAATCTGACAATTTGGGCATATCTGGGCATATCTGGGCTAAATATATAGTAATTTTCTTCGAACATGATATTGAGGTTATGACAATAAGTGTTGCGAATTATTAACTCGATTGCCTGTTATTTTTGGTCTACGCCTATTTTCTTCCTAGAGATCTATCGGCCTTACACTTATATCGATGAAGAACGAAAAATTAAAAAATTTCCGAATTAGAAAGCAGTTTGTGATTCTTTTGTAAATCCAAATCACCTACCCAAGGTCTAAGACGCCTAAGAACAGTGTAGGAGAATATTTTGTATTAACCGCTTCTCTACTTTTTTACTTTTACTCCACTGAATAGTGATTTGTGGAGCATGAAATCTGGCATACTAGTAGTAGAACCTTGCATGACACAAGACAGAAGCTCTTTGAAGCCAGGACATTTGACAAAGACTACCCGATCAATGTTTCGACTGATTCAGCATGGCTCTCTTAGATGAGAGCAAACATCATTAATTTGACCAAAACCAGAAATTAGATCAATCGATATTCTATCCCAGATTTGTATTGTTAATAAATTAAGAATAAGGAGACCAGTCCTGATAGAGCATGTTCTATATAATTATGTTCGATATAATTTAGAAGTTGCCGAAACATGAAAATAGTTTGCTTGATCCTTCTTATAGGTCTGTTTTTGCAGAGAACCACAAACCAGTCAGAGCCAATCAGTATTCCCCATTGCAGTTGTCAAACTATTTCTGACTAGTACTGGCCAATCAAATTGACGCTGACTAGTTTGTGATTGCTGTAAAAACAGACCTTATGTAGCCATTTTCTATAACGGATTGCAGATGTCAAAGCCCTCTTTCCAAAATTTAACTAAGTCAGTGACTTAGGGTGTCAAGGATGCATAATAATAAAATTTATAAAGCTGAAAATATCATTACTTTAATAATTTGAGCAAGCAACTTAGTCTCTAAACATGCAGAGTGCCCTGGCTATAATAGCAATGATTCGCACATCCTCATGGTACTGAAACTTTTTCTGGTATATCTACTAAACGAGCTGCATAGATATTACCAGGTGGTCTGATAATGCACTTCCTTTATTGAACAGCATCGAAACATTCTTTGCATTCTACTCGTAGGCACAACGAAAACGTCAAATCACGATTAATTAAATGAGCAAGCAATAAGCAAGCTGGATGATGAATTTTGTTAGGGAATTACATCCATCTTTTGCTTTACAAAAAATTATGACGTATACAACCACGTAGACATGTTCATAGACAAGAACATCATTCATCCTGCCTGGGATATAATATAAACACACATGAGACTGCAATATTGCACCAGTCGTAACACTAATCATCTTATAGTCCGGTCATCGTAGCTTAAAACCATGATGAATACTTCACGAAACAATAAACAAGGCATCAATAAGTTATTCTTCATAACTCACGCTCCAGCTGTGGGCTATAAACAACGCCTATTAAATACCAGTACCGATCTCTTGGAAAAGCTATAATAACTACTATTCTATAAAAACTGCAAAGGTGGCCATGCCATGAGACGGTAAACGCAATTCGACACTGTACAGTATTTATTTTACAAAAGTGAGGTTATGTTATCAATAATTCGTGTTTATTATTTATTCAAGTTCTATTATTAATTGCTTGGGTCGTAGATAAAGTATAGTATTCAACTCGAGGTAATGGGAATAACTCACTTGTTGATTTACATCACTCGCCTACGGCTCATGGTGCAAACTTCGACTGCGTGAGTTACTCCGTCATTCCCGCATCGTTGAACAATATCACATTCTTCACAAATACTACTGAATGTAGCAATTCTGAATACAGGTTTAGCAATAGAAACTGAACGTTCTTACGTTTGTGAGGAATAAGTATTCTGACCCTTACTACAACAGTCAGATATGAAAGCTGCGGCTTTGAGGTTAGCTCTTAGACGTAGAAATGACACGTGCTGTTACCTTCATCATTTTGTTTTATAATATGCCTCATATATTTGCAGTGTGGGGGCGGGTTAGAATATCTCC
Source organism: Callosobruchus maculatus (assembly GCA_951848785.1). Classification (NCBI taxonomy): domain Eukaryota; kingdom Metazoa; phylum Arthropoda; class Insecta; order Coleoptera; family Chrysomelidae; genus Callosobruchus; species Callosobruchus maculatus. The sequence goes on along the minus strand of CATOUR010000041.1, from coordinate 17,832,955 downwards.
CATCGTATATCCTGCGTGTCGTAAAAGGCGACTAAAAGGAACACCGAACTACTGTCGGTATAAACAGTAACCTCTTCTCAACCAACAGCTTTGGGTGGACGGGTTGAGAAGAGTCAGGACACCTTCTTGTCCTTGGGGTGAGAAATTGCGTCTAAAGGCGGATGAACCAATAGGTACCATCTGGTCAACGGCATGAGGATGCAGAAAGTAAATGGGAAACTACTGCATTAAAGATCTTAAAGATATCCCAAGAACAACTCGTAAAATCAGTAAATGCATTTTACGAGTTCACAACATGTCTGTTAAGACATTGTGACTATGATGATGATATATTTGCAGACGTGGTGATGACGCACTTTTTGCGCTAATAATTTGATTTTATTTGTTTGGCTGTTTCAATGCATAGCCACAGTAACCTACGACGGATTCGATACCATGTCGTCGGCGCTGTATATCGGCTATATAACGGGGCACCGTAGTAGAGTTGGTAACGCGTCGGCCTAGAATGCCAGAGACGCTGGTTCGAAACCATCCGGTACCTTTCATTTTTCCGATTTTCTGTGAACCAAATGATTAAATTTATCTCCCTCTTGCGGAGTAAGCAAGCACCTTCACTCCATGAAATCTTGGCCGACTCACTCACCCAACAACCGACTAGATCTCTCTGGATGACTGAAATACATGGTTCGCAGAAGGATAAGGGGGAGTTATGTAGGTCGACGGATTCGATACCATGTCGTCGGCGCTCTGTATCGGCTATATAACGGGGCACCGTAGTATAGTTGGTAACGCGTCGGCCTAGAATGCCAGAGACGCTGGTTCGAAACCATCCGGTACCTTTCATTTTTCCGATTTTCTGTGAACCAAATGATTAAATTTATCTCCCTCTTGCGGGGTAAGCAAGCACCTTCACTCCATGAAATCTTGGCCGACTCACTCACCCAACAACCGACTAGATCTCTCTGGATGACTGAAATACATGGTTCGCAGAAGGATAAGGGGGAGTTATGTAGGTCGACGGATTCGATACCATGTCGTCGGCGCTGTATATCGGCTATATAACGGGGCACCGTAGTAGAGTTGGTAACGCGTCGGCCTAGAATGCCAGAGACGCTGGTTCGAAACCATCCGGTACCTTTCATTTTTCCGATTTTCTGTGAACCAAATGATTAAATTTATCTCCCTCTTGCGGGGTAAGCAAGCACCTTCACTCCATGAAATCTTGGCCGACTCACTCACCCAACAACCGACTAGATCTCTCTGGATGACTGAAATACATGGTTCGCAGAAGGATAAGGGGGTTATGTAGGTCGACGGATTCGATACCATGTCGTCGGCGCTGTATATCGGCTATATAACGGGGCACCGTAGTAGAGTTGGTAACGCGTCGGCCTAGAATGCCAGAGACGCTGGTTCGAAACCATCCGGTACCTTTCATTTTTCCGATTTTCTGTGAACCAAATGATTAAATTTATCTCCCTCTTGCGGGGTAAGCAAGCACCTTCACTCCATGAAATCTTGGCCGACTCACTCACCCAACAACCGACTAGATCTCTCTGGATGACTGAAATACATGGTTCGCAGAAGGATAAGGGGGAGTTATGTAGGTCGACGGATTCGATACCATGTCGTCGGCGCTCTGTATCGGCTATATAACGGGGCACCGTAGTATAGTTGGTAACGCGTCGGCCTAGAATGCCGGAGACACTGGTTCGAATCCAGCCGGTATCCTTCATTTTTCCCAATTTTCTGTGAACCAAGTGATTGAATTTATCTCCCTCTTGCGGAGTAGGCAAGCACCTTCATTCCACGAAATCTTGGCCGACTCACTCACCCAACAACCGACTAGATCTCTCTGGATGACTGAAATACATGGTTCGCAGAAGGACACGGGGGAGTTATGTAGGTCGACGGATTCGATACCATGTCGTCGGCGCTGTGTATCGGCTATATAACGGGGCACCGTGGTATAGTTGGTAACGCGTCGGCCTAGAATGCCGGAGACACTGGTTCGAGTCCAGCCGGTACCCTTCATTTTTCCCAATTTTCTGTGAACCAATTGATTGAATTTATCTCCCTCTTGCGGAGTAGGCAAGCACCTTCATTCCACGAAAGACTTTTCTGTGAATAATTCTGCAAATATAACAACTAGACTACCCAATATAGTACAAGAGAGTATGTTCTAGATATCTCTAACGGAAAATAAACCTTCCCATGCATATGTCACACCTGACAACTGGTCTAATATCTAGCTTTGTTAATATATACCTTTATAGAGTGCATTTGTCATAATCATTGGTACTCAAGAAAAGTGGCATATCTCGAAATCTTTTCTTATTGTATCTGTTCTGGCTGTGAGCATGCCTAAGCATGTAAAAAGTCGATAAACTATACAGAGTGAGTCTAGTATGGACGATTTTCTAACTATAATTACTCATAATGTTGGGGTAGGGGGGTTTTGCAATACAGCCAGTCTTGCGATGGTATCTACATATTCTCTGATCTACCATTTTTCAGGGAATATAAAAAAGCTTTGTTATTTCAAACGGATCACCCTATATACATATTTCTACATTTGTGGAATCACTGAAAAATACTGATTATTTTTTGTGTAATTTTCCTATACAATCAACGTCATAATTTCGGAGTTACAAGTAAATTTATATTACATAAGCTCAAGTTAAAATAAGACATTAACTTCAAGAAACATTTTCCAGCATGTCTAAAGTTTCAGCAGTAATCATAGCCATCTTATTTAGTTATTTTAACTGCGGATGTAATGAAAATTTAGTTGTAAGTCCGAAATTATGAGGTCTAAGTATAGGAAATATACAAAAAGTAATAAGTATTTTTAAAGGATTTCAAAAAGGTAGAAACATGCAGGGTAATCCATTTGAAATAATAAAGTTTATTATATTTCCGGATAAATGGTAGACATGGCAACCAGCCTCATATCGGCCGTATTGCAGAACCCCCACACTCCAAAATTTATTAAAATTCTTTGAACCATTTTCGAGATAATAGAAGCGTTCCATACTTAAGACTCATACTGTATGAATATGAGTATAACTATTTTTTTTTCTTTTTTTCGCAATATCTATAATTATAGTCATAACAAAATAAAATTTTATTTTTGATCCAGTACCGAGGACTCGCCGAATGCTCTGGAACAAAGCCAAGCGTGTGTGACGTCAGAATGTCAGTTTTCATCGACGGCGTGCTACCTATACCTATATAACGTTATTTTTTTCTAGATTTCCAGCTAATCGTAAAAAGATTTGCTTGTGTAACTAATATATTTGTTGCACGATGGACGAGAAATTGATTTTGCAGTCGAAATAAGTATATTTTTGAACGCTTGAAATTAGATCACAAATTCTAGTAGGTGCTAAACTACCTAATCACATATGTTTTGTTGAAGGAATGTTTTCTGCGCCATAGTAGCTCAACGGCTAAGCGCCAGCCTTCCATCCCACGATGTCAGAGGGCTTGACAACTTTTTTCTTATTTTTTTAACCTAAAAATTTATTGGTATGCTTTTTGCCGAGCTTGCTTATATTGCACCTTTCTTTCTACGATCAAAATAATTATGTTTTTGAATCAATTTTTCTACAAGCACAACAGAAAATCACTAATAATTTTACTTTTTTGAATTGAGTTCAGTTTTGATATTGCAATCAGAGCAATTGCCGACTGACATTGACGGAAAAACCACGGATTTTTTGAATTCTAGTGCCTGTGCCTCCGCTACTTAATTTTTACACTAGTGCAAGTAAAATGTCTAACAAAATTTGACAAACGCATATTGGGTTTTAAAGAACTTTAACTTTGACTTTGATGTCACTTTTGCTCATGCTTAATTGAACTGAACTAACGCCCGTACGAAACCGGCCATAAGCAAGGGTAAAAAATGCAAAGTAATTCCCCAAATAGGTCCGAAACGTCGTAAACCGTCTCCCGCACTGCGGTGAATCATTTCGTCTGACTTGCGGGCTGATTAAATCTTCTCCATGTTCGAACAGCGGGAATATGAGTAGAGAGTTATGTTTTTACTGAATATGTAATGATTGCCCTGACCTTAACTTTGGTAGCGCGAGGTTTAACGACCTCCCTGAATTTATTATGGAAATGTCAAGGGGGTGGCAGACTATATCGATGTTACAAACACCTAGGGATGATCAATAATTCCAGTAAGGTGACGGGTAATGCATATTTTATCTGCCGGGTTTGATTGTCAGACATAATCATCTCAGGACGAACTTTCAGGAGACTAGCCGATAAACATTTGACTTGACTCGATAAATTTATATAGAATTTTTACGAATAATAGATTAAAACAAAAAATTTAATAAAGCCTTTATTTGAATATTCTAAAAAGAAGAAAATAAAATGTTCCTTTAAAATGTTAACTATCAACTTGTAGCCTCATTATCCAAAATTTATATGATCATAAAAGGTTCACGTAAATACCTATGAGTATTTAATTAAACTGAAGTTTTGACACAATTAAACTTAGCAGACCAAGTTAGTCAATTAAATAGTCATAGGTTAGCAAGTGAGTTGATGTTGATTTACACTGAGTAAATAGTCCATGTTGTTCAGGTAATAGTACTATAGCTTACACGCCCAGGTAGACTTTTTTACAAACAAGAAACTCTAAATGTTTTGGAATAGCAGAGTGTATTGAAACACCACGATAGCTTTCAACATCTGCGACATCAGTGTTTTTGAATATTAGAGTAATATAGTTAATTTTTCTCTCAATACTAAGAAAAAATACTACTATTAAGTGACGAAAAGATCCCGCTGCTCAATCCTGAAGGTACCTACTTTATTTTGATAAAATTAATTTTAAATGAATCCTGAGAAGATATAGAACGTATTACCTTTATGTTGCCTTTTTAAAAATTAGCAGCAATTACCTGTAATTAATTTTAGTGTAAATAGTTCGCTAATATAACTTGCTACTATATGAGTTTTTAGTCAACTTTACGTCATATCAAAGAAAATAATGTAAGGAGTAGAAAAAAAAATTGATGTCAGCTCACAATCCTCCGCAGGTGCCAGGTGTGAACATGACTGTGTATTACTGTTGGTTATCTGTACTCACCTGCTTTTTTTTAATTTTAATATTAATTTAAAAAAAAATTCATGGTGGTCAGTTGATAAATGACCACAAACAGAGGTTGCCATGATTTTTCTGTGTGATTCTCGCTCCAGGTAAGTGCGATAACTAAGGAAAAAGTATGGCAGCTGTGATAGTTATACTATAGCGACAGTTCATTGATAGTGTGCCTATTTCCGCGAGCGATAGTTGCTTTGTCTTAGGTATTTGTACTGCAATTAAATTCCAATAGAACTGCAAATTTTGTTTATACTTAGAAGTAAAGAAAATAAAAATATAATAAAATTTCAAACGAACAGCATCTGTTAAACAAACAATAATTAATTAATTTGCTAATCACAAATGTCATGTGTGTTGTATTTATTTATCTTGTATTTATTTATTTTGTTATTTACAATTTAGTTTAGGATCGGTTGAGTAGAGTTGATATCTGGATAAACTCCAACGTCTGTGTCAGTAATGTTTTTAATAGAATAGAATAGAATAGAATAGAATAGAATAGAATAGAATAGAATAGAATAGACATTTATTGGCTACTAAAATATCTTCAGACAATGTAGCAAGTCAAAACAAAAAGTATGTATAAATATCTGGCAAGACTAAAAAACAGGAACAGTAACGTAAATCAAAAGATTTATAACAAACACATAGAAGTATATAGACGAACAAGGCGCATGAAAATATGACAAATAAGTCCTGCGCAGGTATAACAGTGTTTATTGTTGGTCAACAATTCTGTGTGCTAGAAACTCATCAACAGAGTAGAAACATTCATTTAACAAGTACTCCTGCAACGTTTTCTTAAAATCGTAATAGTTCAAATCTTTTAAGCCACTTGGTAGATGATTATACAACTTAATATTGATAGAGTTTTCAGCAGACCTTGCCAGCCTGAATCTACGGTCTCTTAGCTGAGTTCTAGTTCGTGTGGGATAGTTATGGTATGACAAATTTCTTTCAAATTCGGATACATTTTTGTGTGTTTCCAGTAGTTGGTAATAAATAAACAGCGTTGGCAGGGGCATGATTCGCAGAGACACGAAATGCTTACGACAGGAATCACGATATCCAATTCCAGTAATTATTCGTACAGCTTTCTTTTGTATTTTAAAGATCGCAAGTGCGCCGGTGGAATTACCCCATAGTGTAAGAGCATGACTCATACGAGATTGAAACAATGCGTGATAAACGGTTAGCAGTACTTCCTGGTCCACCAAATTTGAGAGCCTACGGAGGGCAAAAACTGCACAAGATAAGGTATTGCATAAATATGTAGTATGAGGTTTCCATGATAGATGACCGTCAAGTATTATCCCTAAAGATTTTACGGTATTACCACTAGTATATTGAGCATCGCTGAAAAAAACAATGTTTTGTGTTTTATTCATGTTGAGCTTAAGATTGTTGTTGCTAAACCGTCTTTCAGCTTTCTGTTCCAAGCATTCCATCTTTAGATGTAGCTGAGTTAATGTTGAATCAGTGGAAACCAATGTTGTGTCATCCGCATAAGAAAAACAAGTATGTGGCTGGAGGTAATCATATAAGTCGTTTATATAGATCAAAAAAAGTAAGGGTCCTAGGACAGAGCCCTGTGGGACGCCGAATTTCAATGCGATAATGTTCGATTTTGTATCATCTACAACCACACACTGCTTCCTTCTTGACAAGTATGACTTAATTAAGTTCAAGGGCGCACCCCTTACGCCATATCTCTCTAATTTAGTTATTAATAAGTCTACAGAAATACTATCAAAGGCTTTGCTTAAGTCACATAAGCTAAGACCAATATACTCTCTATTTTCAAATGCATCAATAATAAGACTTACGATTTTTGATATTAGGTGAACTGTTGAGCGCCCCTTTCTAAATCCAAATTGATCTTTACTAAAAAGATTATGCTTATCAAAATACTTATTTAACCTTTGTGTTATTATTATTTCAAATATTTTTCCCAGGTACGGTATGATAGAGACTGGCCGGTAGTTATTCAGTTCTTCGGGGTCACCCTTTTTGAATATTGGAACAGCCCTAGATAACTTGAATGGTTCTGGGAATTTTCCACTGTTGATACATAGATTGAAGAGATGTGTTAAGGGTCTGGCTAAAAGCGATTTAGCGTGTTTAAGTATTACACTATTGAAATCGTACACATCAAAAGAATTTGAGAATTTCATACCGCTGATAGCAGACAAAATTTCGTTTTCCGTGACTGGTTCAAGAAAAAATGATACCGGTGACACCGCAATATTTAAGATAATATCGCTTTGAATTACAGGATTTACATTTAATGAAGCAACTATTTCATTAATAATATTAGAGAAAAATGTATTGAAATCGTTAGCTGAAATTTCTTTCCAACTGTCCATTTTGTTGTTAGTGTTTCTCTCATGATTGACAATTCTCCAAACACTCTTAGCCTTATTGTCAGATCTATTTATCATGTCAGTGTAAGCAGCTTTCTTAGTGTCTACAATCAGTTTTTTGTACTGTGCATGCAAAATGTTATACATACGCTTACTGTCATCATCTTTCCTCACATGAGAAATAGTTTTTGCTGCAGCAACTCTATTCCTGAAACTTTTTAAGTCGTCATTGAACCAATTAACCGGATAATTTGATATTTCATGAACCTTTAGAGGAAAACAGGCTCTGACAAGTGTTTGGCAGTTACTTTGCAGAAACTTGGCGCTTTCGTCAACATCCTGTAGATTATAGAAGTATTGCCAGTTTAAATCTTCCAGGAGGGAATATAGTTTGTCAAGCCCTTTTTGTGTTATTTTCCTATATTTGGATTTACTAGTTTTTTTGGAAAATTCTAAATTAATTTCGATAAACTGACCAATATGATCTGATTTTATTGCGGGATCGAGTACCCCAGTTAAGATTCCGCTTTCTGGTAAATTTGTCAATATATTGTCAATACAACTATCACCGGTAACGCCGAACCTCGTGTTTTCAGATATAGTAGTACTTAGTCCATATCTGGCAATGAGTGATGAAAACTCTATCATATATTTGTCATTGGGTAGGTTGAAGTGAATGTTAAAATCTCCCAAAATTACGATTTTTTCGTACTTACCGCTAATGGACTACAACAGCTCTTCAAATTTCTCGAAAAATATTGAAACGTCTGCTAAACATGACCGATAAGCTACTATAACGATTATATTCTGCTGGCTTAATTCTAGCGCACAGAACTCTGCGCAGGCCTCCAAACTGAAACTTTCTACATCAATCACTTTACAGGTAATGTTCTTTTTTACAAACACACATACTCCACCATGTATTCTACTTGGCCTACAGTATGCTGATACTAACCGGTAACCATATATATTCATTTGAGTCAAAACTGTTTTTTGTTTAATCCAGTGTTCACTAAGGCATATTATATCAAACTTATTACAATTTAAAAACATATTTAGAGAATCGGTCTTATCTCGGATGCCCTGAATATTTAGGTGAAATAATTTTATACTATTGACAATCAATCGTTCCTTGCAAACGTCATTTTTCATTATGTGACAGCTACTGTCCTCGTCTTGATGTGAAAAAATTTGCTTATCCTTGTTCCGGTGGTCCATCTACTGGCATCCAAAAATTTGTCGGCATTTGTAGCATAAACTCCCACTTTGAATGAAGAGTATAGGTCAGGATATTTTGCACTAATTTTATCGCACACTACTTCAGGGAAGTCGTCCTTTAGAAATTCGACCATGTCCTCTTGAGTTGTATCAGGATGGACACGACACACGTGAAAGTAGGACACATTAGGAACTGCCCTTATCTTGTGTGCAACGTTTGTAGCTGTGCCAATTATTATAGAATTACTTCTATTATTTCTGCGATTTCTGTGACGAACCGTTTTCCATGAGTCATCTTGTTTTTCATTTGCTTCGCTTGTTATGATTGGAATATTTACTGTTTCGTCAGCTGTTTGGGGATTCCCTTTTTTGTTGGCTTCACTTTGTGAATGGGAATTGCTTCTTTCTGCCTGGTTGCTTCTTTCACTTGTCGGTTTTTTATTGTGATTGTTTTTGTTTCTGACCTTCTCAGAATAATCTGCTCGGCTTTCTTGAGAATTGGTGGTTTCTTCCATTGTTAGAATATTTCTAGATTCCACATTACAAGGATAACTAGTAGATGGCGAGACCTGGCTGTTATTTTTATTTTTGAATAAACTATTATTTTCTTTCAACAACAATATTATATCCTCTTGGTCTTTGATCCTCATTTCTAAATGAGAAGCAAGTTGTTCTACTAACTGGTATTGCTTCTGTAGAGCTGCACAACTTTCGCAGCTCGGTAGACCGTCATGGCCGTCGAAGAACAGGTCAGCATTTGGCATTAGTCGCGATTTGCGACTATTTCACTATCCACTTTAATCTTAGACACAAAATTTATTAGCGCGGCACTAGTAACACTTGATGGTAGTTTTTGTTTCACGATAATGTCTATTAACTCGTCTTTTTTTAACTTATTTAACTCCCGTGTCAGAGTCGTAGCGTCAACACCGCCCGCCATATTGTCTTGTTGCAATAACGGCCTATTATTATATGCCTACATTACCGAAATTTCTAAAAATATTCTATATCTGTCGAATAATTGCTCCAAATCTGTTGGAAAAGTCAAATAATCACATCAGAAATAGTCAAACGTTTATCTGATTAATTACAGAAATTACAGAAACTTCTATCAAAAATTTTAGAAGGTCCAGTGCTGCACCAAAATTTAAAAACGTCCTTGGAAAAACCAAAAGCCATTCCCAAATATTCAGCTTCTCTATAGGCAAGTGAACAGCCTGCTTTATCGCATTATTAAAATTTCAGAGACAGCGTCTGCCAAAGCATAAACCGAGGCCTCTCTGAATAAAAATAAAGTTGTCTGTGTTTTATCACCATACTCACGATCTGTGAAGGGATTCGAGGTAGAACTTTCCATAAAAAACCTGGTGCAAAAAAAACTGTATCAATGTACCAGAGAGAATATATAAAAAAGGATAATCATATAAGCAGTAAAAACTGGGGATGAAAGATTTGCCTCCTTTATAGACAGAAATTTATTCAAGTTTATGTATGCCGCCTTTCCAATTCTCGTTCCTTATATGTTGGTAAGAGTAAAATTTGAAGACGGGTAGCTAATTTAAAGGATACCAAAAATAAGAATTTGGAGTTACCAAGTGCTACACCCCACTGTTCCAATATCACAGTCACTAAGGTGCAGGTATACAGATATAAGTATAAGTGTGCAGATATAGGTTTTTATGCGGTACTAGATACGTCACGATTTGCCTCTAAGTTGTTTAAAAGATACCGAATATAGACCTCTTAGCCATTGCTATTTCGATGTTCTGGTATGCTAACAGAAGCAACAAATTCTTAGCTAGATTCATTGTTAAATTAGAATTCTTACTAAGCATCTTTGCAACGACTTTTTTATGGTCAGCCTCCCGCAAAGCTGAAAGTCTATGGCGCTGTAAAAGCGCTGCGAGAGGATAAGTATAGGTGCACGTTAGATTTGAAACGCTGCAGGTTATAGCCGTCGGGAAACAAATTTCCTGGCAGCTCATTCCACAGAGTGAAAGTTCTCCAAAGGAAGGAATGCTGGAGGTTCGGGACGTAGGGGGTAGGGAGTAGGATGAGCTCGCAAAGCCTCTCTAGTGTTCCTCGTTTGGACCGCATTTGGTGGTTATCTGGGAGAGCTCACTCGAACATCTTCCGTGATAGAATCTGCAAATAGGGACAGGTCACCCTTCTTCCAGGCTGTGGAGTTTCTTTGTGAGGCAAGGCGTATCGATTAGTCTAATTGCTCTGGATAGCGTCCAGAAACTTTAGAGAGCGCTTCGAAACGCATCCCCACACATGGGAGCAATATTCCAACGAACGATGGTCGGATCTGTGCCCTGTAGGGCAGCAGTAGTTGCTGGTGTATACAGCTTCCTACAGCGAAACAAAACTCCAAGCTTCTGGGATGCCGTTTTAGCAATACTGACGACGTGGTCGTACCAGGACATGTTATTGTTGATGTTGACTCGACTATTGAGTGACCCTCCATTTCCACAGTTGGTAAGCTAACGTGAGACTTCTTGGTTTGCGCCTCGCTAATACGATATTTTGAGGAGCTTGCAAGGAATAGGTGCAAGCTCAAGGCGAGTTCTTACTATTCAGTTTCGCTGAATCAGTCTGACTGATTCAGTGATAGTGCACACATAATGCACGCTAGAACACGTTTTCATTAAAACAGATCAGTGGGTTTGTTCTTTCAGTCAAAGTAAAAGCCAGTCCTACTTGTGATTAGTTTGGCTGGATCAGTGTTAAAAAATATGAATACAAACGTGGTTTTCATCACCGCTGAATGAATCAGTTAAAGTGAATCGTTGAAACTGAATAGTGAGAACGAACATTGTGTTCATTAACTGACTAGTGAGAACCCGCCTTCAGCGGCACAGCGTTTAAGGACAGTGGCTGGAATTTGGTCAGGACCAGTAGCTTTCATCGTGTTTAGTTTTTGGAGGATGCTCTCTACATCTCAGTGTTGAAATTTGACCTGTGCTACTCCCGAGTACACGTTTGTGGTGGTGGTCGGAGTACTTCCTTAGAAGTTTACAGTAGAACTGGCTACGAAAAGTCTTCCTAAGATATCTGGTTTTTGTTTAGGAGTACAAACGATCGACTCATCCTCTGAATGCACTTGCAGCCATGAAGAAAATATTTATGGTGTCCCCTAATTAATGGCACATTGCAAAACTGCAAATTCTTTGCGCAAAAGTATAGGGGTTTAACCAAACTTACGTTAGTGCAAAGGTTGATAATAACAGAAATTCAGGGCGTCAAAGTTTTTAATTATCCTTTCGTTTTTGCTTAATAATTCACCAAAAGTATCACATAACGGCATGAAATCAGGAACTCAAGAGCTTTTTTAGGAAAGAAATTCAAATCTGTTCTTAGTTAGGATGCCACCTGTAGAAGACACCGCCTGCTCTGCACTAGGCTTCTTTAAAATAGTCTTCCTTCCTGTTCCAATATACAGCGATACAGTGTCCGACAAAGCCAACAAAATGTGCCGCGAAACTCTATCACGATTTCCAACACATGTCAAATTTACACAGATGCAACAAAAAGTGAAGACGGTGTAGGCTGTGGCTTTTTGGATCTGTCAAATAACGAGTCACATCTGTTTAGCTGATATCTAAGAACATCATTTTATTCGCAGAAGTGACTGGTATATTGAAAACTATTGAATACTCAGAAAAAAATCAACGCCTTATGTCTGTTCACTTACTAGACGCACTCTCAGCTCTAAAAAGTCATTCATACCCTCTATAAATCTTCATATAGGAAACATCAAACAAAAATTACATTCTTTGATTTTGATTCAATAAGGGCAATGATATCAAGAGAAGAACCAGCTAAAAAACAGGAATCTCACTTTTACGTCAGAACCGTCTTCCCTTATACACTATGAGTTTTTTAACGTTATTTAAATACCGTTTATAGCATTTTTCTTGTAAAACTGACAGTATTTATGTAGAATTTTAGATTTCTTGAATTTTTGGTTAGATTAATTAGGTCCAGTTTTAATAAGTCTCTTCGCAGTTTCCACTTTCGTTAGGTTTTTAAAATACTAAATTGTTGCTTATAAAAGACGAAATATTAAGTTGGTTAAAATTGATTGAAAACATGACCTTTTTTCAAAAACAATATTCAGCATTTTCTGCATATACATATAGGTTGCAGCTCTAAGATATATTTCCAACACATAAATTACCACCAGGGCAGGCATTAGGATAGTTACGCAGGCGTAGCTATAGTGGAAGTTTGAAAGGGAACTAGCGGCAAACTCTGGACATCCTTTCCTACCTTACAATGATCTTATATTACCACCTTATGTTCCATGTTTAATAAACTCAGAACTGGTATAATTTGCGCTAATTTCATACCATGCACTGAGCTAAAAAAATCCTTGAGTGACAAACGAAACAAAGTCGCACAGTCGGCACAATAAGTCCTGTTCTAATAAGATTTCCATAACTCCAAAAAATTTCGTATATCCTCGAAACCATTAAGAAAAAAGCGTTTGGCCTGTACCTTTCGTCTCCGGCAAAAAATGAAGTAATTCCAGGTAATTTATCCCAGTGAGAGACCCTCCTAATCTCTTAATTAATTTCTTCGTCTCCAAAACGAGAACAACAAACTTTAATTTGGCTCTAATCTTGGGCGTAGCTAAGGGGTTAGTCTTTTCTTTACGATTACATGTAACCGTAATTTACAACAAGATGACTTGCTATATTATCCTTCAATATAGAGAGATTTTAATTAGTGTTAGTCAGGGATGATCTAGACTCTAGAGCGTAGTTGATTTCACTCTCCATGAAGGATGCCTATATTGCCTATACTATACAGATTACCGTTCCTGGTAGAATTTTTTATGTCAACCAATGTATGATAAGAAGAATTAGGTCAATGATTGTGTAACTGTCCAGTAAGTAGTAGGCTCCTCACAGTGTATTCTATTAGCAAGTTGAAGCAACAGCTTCTTGAGAATAGTTGTTTTCATTTTCATTGTCTTTTTTAATACGGTACATGGGAGTAACTATTTTGGGAAACTTCTACTATACAGTTGTCCATTAGAAAGTTTATTTCGAGAAGTCAATTATTCTCAGCGAATTAGATCAGGTTATAAAAAGCAACGCACAGGTTCTCCTGAGAAACATTATAAGTTTTATCAGAGCCTTCAGGAGGCTGGTACAGCTCAGCATTGCCTGCCCTTTTAAAGAAAAGTTGCCTTGAGGACTTCATTAAGGCAAAGATGTAACCTTCCCACAGCCGAGGGGGCCCGCACTTATAAGAGACCTGTCACACCTTCCATTAAAGCTAGTCTTATAACCGCAAGTACTTGAGAAAGTCTCTGTTAAATCTAAATAATGCTCATGTCTCTGTCCTTAAAGCGTTGTTAAATCCTTTAGGCTTTAAGACTTCATAACGTGGGGCCATGATATAACTATTCGATATTAAGACTGCTTTCATGTAGATATTTTGGTAGACTAATGGCATATAAAGATAAGTTGGTTTAATATACTTCTTATCAGTGCTCTATCACGAAAACGGAAAGCCTTTTTGTCTACGCATTTACAACATGTAATATTGAGGTACATCTATATACCATCTATTACTATTTTGTGATCATAAATTCTGAATTTGTCCGATTACTACAACAAAAGAATGAAACGAATCACAGTTCATTCATAAAACCTTATAAGAGGGCCCTAAAAAATGGACTCTCCAAATATATTAGAATTCTGATAAAAATCTTGATTGATTTTGTATCTGATATATAAGCCTAAGTATGAGCTCAACGAAGTGAGGTGAATTATTTTTCATTAACTTTTTTCAATGCAATATTAAGGAAAATTAATTTTAATATGTTCTGAAATCCACTAGGAAGTTCTTGGACAGTTCACTTTCGTTCCTCGTACGGTAAACATCGTTTTTGTCGCCCGCCTGGTTCGACAGTGTATTTATTTCATTTATTTGGAATAAAGTAGAATATAAAAAACAATTGTGATTACTGCTTGTGGAATAATTGTGTATAGGTGCAAGGTGAAGTGGTGATAATGCCAAACACGTCTCCCCCTGATGAGGGGGGAGAGAATACCGATGATGCTACACAGGACTGCACCGATTCGGCCGAAAATGTGGATACAACACCTGGCCAATCAGCTGGTAAAAAAAGTACCGAAAATGGTCAGACAAAAAGTAAGGTCTTTAATTTGCAAAAACCAAATCAGTATTCCGACACTGTTTATGTATTCGTCGAGAAGGTAAATAGTGATAATATAGGCAAATTACATCCTATGGCAGTAGGCCATATATTACACAAGAAACTACAGATTCGTAATATAATTAAAATAGACCATGTAGGTAAAAATAGGATTAGAGTTCAACTAAAGAATTTAAGTGATGCTAATAAATTAGTTACTAATGAAAATCTTAAAAAAGAAAATTTGCGAGCATATATACCAAATAATCTATTATCTAGGAAAGGCGTTATTAAACACGTCGATACTTCTTTTGATGAAGAGTATCTATTCAGTAACTTTATGTCTCCTGTAACTATTACAGAGGTAACTAGGGTTAAAAGAAGAATAACCAACAATGGGGAAACCAAAGAAATACCAAGACAAGTTGTTATTCTTACTTTTGAAGGAAATATGCTACCTAATCTGATTTACATCAATTCCGTCGCATGTAGAGTCGAACCTTACGTTTACAAGGTAACACAATGTTATCGATGTCTCAGATACGGTCACGTAGCGAGACAATGTAGAAGCACTGTCACCCTTTGCATCAATTGTGGAAAAGAAAAGCTTGATACTCATAACTGCCGAGATCCCCAAGATAACTGTTGTATATATTGTAAGGATAATACACATAAATCTATATCAAGAACTTGCCCAACCAATATCAGACAACAAGACATTAAGAAAAAAATGGCGGAAGAAAATTTAACCTATATGGAAGTAATATCCCAAAAGAACTCCTCTTATGTAGCTTCAGTAAAAACTCAGAATCGCTTTGAAGGTTTCAACATTCATAGTGAACAAGAATTTCCACACATTCGCAACCCAAAACCAAATCGTCATCAAATACAACAGCTTTCTCAGCCCAGTACATCGCGAATGACAAATCCAGCACCGAATGCAAATAAAGCACAAACACAAGTTAGTAATCCTAACAAAAAAAGGAAATCTTCCTCCCCGGTAGTAGTTGCACCAATGTTCCCATTTAATTTTGGACCCTCAAATCCTGTTTACTCTTCCCAGAGAGTAGAATCACACGAAAGTGATTCAAATGATGAGTTTATCAGATCCTTCCTTAATGTTTTTCAAAAAATCATTAGCGAAGTTCGTTCATTCGATGAACTATCGAACATAGATCCTAGAAAAATCAAAGAAATTTTGTATTCAAATCAAGAACCTGTGCATATAATCGAAGATGACGAATATTAATAAGCAAATACACATAATGCAGTGGAACGCACGTTCTGCTGTTAGCAATAAAAATAGTTTGATAAAAGCGCTATCTGAATTTGATGTTGACATTGCTTTACTGTCAGAAACATGGTTTAAACCAGACGTCCACTACAATTTCAAAGGCTATAAAGTAATTCGACAAGACCGACAGGATGGTACTACCGGAGTAGCCATTCTTGTCAAAAATACTATCAAATTTCGTAATATAGATTTACATAACATTCCAGAATATATGCAAGCATGTGCAGTTCAGATTTCTAGTACGAATCCGCCTTTTGCAATTTGCTCAATATATTGTCCACCTGATATTAGAATGTCTTCGCAATGTTATCTCAATCTTATAAATAATTTTAATGGAAGTGTGATAATCGGAGGAGACTTTAATGCACATCATGACCTTTGGGGTTCTTATAAAGTCAATTCATCAGGATCCAACATCGTCAACGTGCTTAATCAAATAGACTTAGTTCTACTCAATGATGGATCACAAACGAAAATTTCTAGATCAGGAAAAAAATCGGCTATAGACTTAACATTGGCTTCCCCCGACATATCCAATAAAATCTCATGGAATGTATTACCTGATACGCTAGGCTCTGATCACTTCGCTATATTACTTACTTTGGACTTTGAAAACCAAAGAACCCCATACACGATATTACCAAAAACCAAATGGAATACTACCAAGGCAGACTGGACAAAGTTCGAAATACTAACGGAAACATATTTTAATAATAGTCACACGAATTTTGATAGTTTAAATGAAAAGTACAATCACTTCATGGCAGGAATTGAATATGCTGCTAAATCATCCATACCCGTAAAGAAACCATTTAAGCCTAATAAACCTCCCCCTCCACCCTGGTGGGATGGCGAGTGTAATAATGTAATCGAACTGAGAAAGCAAGCCTTAATTAGTTACAAGAATCAGGGAACACTCGAAAACTATATTAAAGTTAAAAAAGAGTTGGCAAAATCCAAAAAAGTTCTAAAAACGAAAGCAAAAGCTTACTGGATTCGATTTTGCAGTCAACTAAATAAAAATACCCCTTCTAAGGACCTATGGCAACAAGCCAAGAAAATGCAGAGAACTACTACAGGCCACACCTGCGAGAACACTGATTGGGTTAACGACTTCATAGATAAAATCGCACCTGCTTCTGCGCCCAACAGTTGGAATCAGGACACTACTGACTGCCCATCAACTAATAACCTCTTTGTTACGCCAATAACATACGACGAACTTGAATTTGTATTAAAAAATACAGCGAACACCTCGCCTGGATATGATCATGTTACGTATGATATGCTATGGAACTTATCTGCCAATGCCAAAGTGTTTCTCACTGAAATATACAACGAAGTATGGTTAGAAGGAGGTGAGATAGACGCTTGGAAAAACTCAATTGTATTACCAATTTTAAAGCCAGGAAAGAACCCTGATTGTGCTGACTCGTACCGTCCCATAACACTATTATCTTGTGTACTGAAAACATTTGAGAGGATAGTAAAGAACAGACTAGAATTCTTCATGAAACACTTCTCTAAACTCCCTCCTAACCAATATGGTTTTAAAAAAGGTTATAGCACATTGGATGCAGTTTCACACTTGATTACAGATATACAAATATGCTTTTCAAATAATGACTATACAGGCGCCGCATTCCTAGATCTAAGGGGTGCATACGACTCCGTCGATATACCACTTCTGAGAAACAAATTACTGAAAAAGTCTCTGCCCTCTCGAGTATCTAATATCCTTTGTAAATTATTTCTAGATAGGAAAATTTACGTACGATCAACAAATAACACACTGATAGGACCTCGACACATATCCGCAGGATTACCCCAAGGATCAGTATTATCCCCTCTTTTATTTAATATCTACACACAGGACTTGCATAGCGAGGGAAACAGTTATAATATTATACAATATGCTGACGATTTTGTCATTTACGGAACTAGTAAGAAATGGGAAGATTGTTTAACATCGGTCAAAGCATCTATAAGCAACATATCTACTAAGCTAGACAATATGGGATTCAGCCTTTCGCCAGAAAAATCAACAGTAGTCTTTTTCAGCAGACATAGAGTGCAGAACCTTCAGAGTGTCATGATAAATAACAAAGCATTTCCAGTTTCGGATACAGTTACCTATCTAGGAATAACTCTGGATAGGAGGCTGTGCTGGAAACCGTTTATCAACAACGTAGTGACTAAATGCAACAAAGCTATAAATTTCCTAAAAATGATAAGAAGAACATGGTGGGGCGCAGACCCACAGACCTGCTTGACCTTTTATAGAACATATATAAGATCTATAATAGATTATGGATGTATATTCTATGCGTCAGCTAGTCAACATATTATTAAACGCATTGAAATTATACAAAATTCAGCTCTTAGACTCTGCATAGGAGCCATGTGTTCAACACCAGTCGAACCACTGAGAACAGAATGTCTAGAGCCCCCATTAGAACTAAGGAGAACGTTCCTAGCTGAAAAGTTTGTAATTAGATCATATTATAAGGATCCGACAAACCTTAACAAGATATCTTATCTAAATACCCTAGATCTCACCTCTAAGTATTGGGCTAAAAAGAAATCTCCCCTAATTTGTGAAGCCTATAGAAATGTCAGCAGCCTAATTCACTTACTTTCTAAAAATAGCACTCCTGAAGTACCTGTATATCTAGACACAATAAGACAAACAAATGTATCTATTCCTAACTACAGCGAAAACCCTACAATAGCTAAAAGTGTTCTGAATCAATGTCTTGCCAAGTATCCGGATCACACGCACATTTATACAGATGCCTCAAAACAAAATGAAGGAGTTGGATGCGCATTCTTTATTGAAAACCCAAATACACAGCGCCTCTTTAAGCTCAATAAATTAACATCAATTTTTACAGCAGAAGCAGTTGGCATTAGCAAAGCATTAGAGTATATAGAGCAAGAATCAATTAACAAAGCTGTTATTTTATCAGACTCGTTGTCTGTGCTCCAAAACATTTCAAACCGCACAGATATTAACCAAACATATATGAATCCAGTAGTACAACAAATGAAATCACAAATTCATAAATCAAAGAATGCAGGAGTTGAAATCAAATTCTTATGGGTTAAAGCACATTTGGGATTAAGGGCTAACGAAGTGGTCGATAGACTAGCCAAAGAAAGCATAAATAGCGGGGTGGAAATATCACATGATATCAGTGTACAGGAATGCATCAACATATGTAAAAACAAAATGAAGCAAGATTGGAATGATGCCTGGAAACAATACTGCATTCAGAGGCCAACTCGCTACACTCAACTACATCCAGCAATTCCTAACGATGTATGGCATAAAAGTTTTAATTATACACGTGGTGATATTGTCACCATAAGCAGACTAAAGTTTGGGCATGCTTGCTATCCTCATCACCTGCAAAAGATTGGTATCCAGAACAGTAACCTATGTGACTCCTGTAACACTGTAGGCGACCTAGACCATATATTCTTCGAATGTAGCAAATACAACAGAGAAACTGATCAACTGTACGCAGACCTGATAGAACATAAAGTGCCACCACCATTTAATATAATGTCGCTGTTAGCTATGAACAAGAAAGAAATATACGATGCTCTGTTAGGGTTTGTGAAATCTAGTGGTTTAAGGCTATAGAATAGGTTAGCTTTGATTCCCTATGTTTTTATCCTTCTGTGTATATCCTTTTGAACCGTGGTCTACTCAATCTGTGTAACAAAAGTCACCCTGGCAGACCCCTGGGTGTGAAGCGTGTCCTCTTTATCCGTTCCCCTTCGTGATCTTCCAAAATATATCTCAAGGTTCGATTAGGTTAGATGTTAGGTGTATATCATAGGTTATAGCTCTAGGTATAATTAATTTTTTTTATTGAAGACATTAACATAGTTACTGGCTAAAATGAGCTTTCCTGCTCCAGAGCCAAAACACAAAAAAAAAAAAAAGTTCTTGGACGCACTGTAAATACTCTATAAATTGTTGACATGAACTAAATTCTCAAGTCATTGGGTAACTAAAACATTTGTACCCTTTAGTGAACCTCCAGCCACGCCATTGGCCCAATTCTGTCCAACCCCCAAGATTTAAAAGTAGGGCGCTACAAAAATATTTAATTACACGGTAACAGGGTCTCATTTCCAGCAGGGTAGAATTAGTACTCTCCATGGCCCCGGACTACGTATCAGATTTACGCAGAGTTCACCGATAAGGATAAGAGTTATAGCTGTCGGTTTACATGGTTCATGGCTAACGCATTATTTGTGGGTGCATGAACTTTCTGTGATAATATGTTCACTAAAATGTGCCCCACTGTTAATTCAGATAAATCTTAGATATTGTTTTTTTGACGTTCTGGCATTTTTTGTAATTAAGTAGAGGTTCACGTAATACCAGTGGCAGTTCCTGAATTTTTGAAAGGGGGGGGGCGTACAAAATTTAGAATAAAAAAAATCTACGGAAATTATACAAGAGACTATTGAGGCTGCAGCAGACTACAAACATTTATTTCTTAGAAGTTTTTTTTCTAGCTAGTATAACAAACAGTCGAGTGTTTTACTTATCACATCACAAAATGTAATTTTTTATGATTTTCGTACTAATCAAGTAAAAAAAATCGTGTAGGGGGAATCGAACTATCAGTTTCTGTATTGAGACGCCTTAGGCCTCAGCGCAACCTACGAAACCAAGCAGCCATCTGCTTTATTTGGTCGAAACGTGTACATTAGTACCTGCTTATTTTCATCTTTGTAATGTTATTCATAATTTCTTTAATTTTAATTTTGCCCTCCAAGAAAAGCTGGCCAATGTTCATCTCAAGCAATATATTTTTAATTATAGGTTAGTAGGTTAGAATCGCCAATGCAAACAGCATGTAGCGCCTTTAACAAGAGAAGATGACTGAGGCGCGTCAGTAGAAGCGGCTACTGTTCATATATCACCTGTAACCCTTTGATTTTCATTGGTCATTTTCAAAGTCAATTGATGTGTGACTGACCAATAGGAGCGCTCTCGGTGCGCTATTTGTGCCTGGCCTTCTGCCAATCACGTGACGAGGCACCGGTTATAGTCCAAGCTTAGTGTGCTGCGAGTGCCAGTTTTCATTATCTGAGCATTGTGTGCTACCTACAGAGCAGGTAACCGATTGTAGCTAGAAATAGGTACTTGCACTCCATACCGACCTACTAAAAACATTTTTAGTCCTTTGCTGAGGGAGGGGGAGGAGGCACAGCGCTGCAACCTTAAGGAGGAATGGCCCTTGGGTAATATCTAAAAAAAATATGTACACGGGTACGATGTAGCTGTACATAAAATAGCAATCTCCGTTCATCGTCTACCTCCATAGGCATTCTTTGCTATGGTGAGCTAGAAGGAAGGCCCAGTGCTAAAGAATATAATATCAACTGATATTGACAAAAATTGAGAATGTGTGCCTCTACGCCATTAAACCCCAGCGCATGTAAATAGGGCTGTCACTGTCAACAAGCCATGTAGAAATGAATCAACTATATGGCTGGTACAAAGAGGTTGATAGTTTTAGAATATTTAAATACTGCTACTACTACTACTATGAGGATACACTCTCTAAAATTTCAGGAATAAACTATTAAGTAAGAATAGATATTCCATTGAAGAAAATGTTCCACCAATCTGTCAGAAATCATGTGTCCAGTGATTGCCATACCTTGGCAAAATTATACTACTATTTATTTAACGTGAACTTATAGTACACATGAAAAAATGTTATGAAAAATTAAAACATAGACTACTGTTTGACAATAATTATATTAAATGAACCCATTGTGAGCTTTCTCCAGAGGTTACTTTGCCAAGGATTTTTTTGTATTTATGATTTGCAACTACTTACTCACATAATTGTTGCTTCCTTTCAAGAAAGCCAGTAGGCTGCAGGTTTCAGTATTAATTGTCCACCATACATTGTTGAAGTGTCATTGGGAGGTTGCATTTTGTCCGTATATGCTCATAATTTCGACATTCGGAGAGTACATGGTCTATTGTCAAAGCTGAATCACATGTATTACAAGAGGGAGGTGGGTTATCCACCAAAAGGTAGGGAGAAGCCAGATGCTTATGGCCTGTTCGTGTCTAACGAGCCTGTTGTAAGGTCTTTAGGGTATTTATTAGGTGCTTTCTTTTACATCTGCACTAACTCAGATCACTTAAAAATGAGATGGATCAGCTCAGTTGGAAACCTCAGATACTCAGATGAGCTGAAGGAACGTGTTTGTGCAGTTAAATATCATTCCTCGAAATTTTGTAATATGCTATGGTTCTATGATCTGTCGATCCTTCCCATAACCTAGTTTTTCTCCTTTTTGGAAGAGATCGTCGCTCACCACATACCATCGACTATCCGTACACCACAAAACCCACTGAAATGCTGAAATTTAAACTTACAAAAAAAACCTAATCTCATTTATTTGACATCTAAATGATCTGAGACAACTGATCTACCTTTCGAGCTAGTGTAGATGGGCTTAAATGGGGGTAAAATATCTCACTTTAGACTCAGATTCAGAAAACAAAAGGAACGTACATCGAAATGACTCATGACGTCACAAGTAAGAATTATCAGATAAATCATGTAAAAGGAAAGCACCTATTGTTGAGTGTGTACGTATCACTTTGCTGGTGTTATGATGTTAGCCTTGTTGCCACTGTGGATAATATTTTTGCTTCATATACAGCGTCAAGTCAACTGGCTGTTTTTTTTCTGCAGTTGTACCGCCATCTTGTTGTAGAGCCTGTATGCATTGTAAGATAGAGCGTTTAAACGTTATTGCTTTGCTTTTATAAGGGGTCACATGAACTATGACCTTTGATCTAACTGCCTGCCTTTAGGGGATATATTATTTAGACTGCACACTGTAGCCAGGTATGCATATATGGTATAAAATAAGACAACATTACTCATCAAGGGAGCGATGCGCTCTAGAAGTGAGTGAAAGTAAGTGACAATAATTGGCAGAATGTAATTGACTAAAAACGTCCATTCCTTATATAGAAAAACTGCTTCGTAATACTGCAAGATGCAAAGAGATGATGTGGATACATCTGTATCATTGCTTTGTCTGGCAAAAGTTCATCTGTTATCGTCTAACTTCCCCTATTTCCTAACGAATGTATCTCGAAGGGATGCATCATTTTCCGCCAAATCACCGTCAAATGATCAATGTTACTTGCATAACTTTTGTTCGCTCTGACGTAACGCCACGTAGTGAACGCTGAGGGTAATCAGATATTTCCAAAATTAAAATTTATAGTTGACAGCGCGTGCCACCCCCTTAATTCGTTCAGGTTACGAGGCAGTTTTTCACCCCAGTGGAGCTCTGTTAGCTGGAATGGTATTTTCGATCTTCAGTGGTGTGAATCTTTTATTGGGTAAACAAACTGAACAGTCAGAGGTGATGGTGATGCGCTGGGCACAGGCCAATTGCAGCATGGGTCTTATATTCTCATGTATCAATTGGACGATAGTACTAAAAATATTGTGTTGCGATTGAGTTCAGGAAGGAAGCAACTGTTTATGTTATATTATTATTATGTAATCTGTGCAATCAAAAAAATTACTATAATAATATTGGTGTCGGAAATGTGGAATTATCCATCGAATCAAACCAGGAAAAGGACACAAGAAGTGAGTACAGAGTCAGTTAATACCAGCAACCAGAGCTATGGCGTCAGAAATGAGGACAGTAGTGAGAAATCTTCAAAGTAGCAGTTGAAAGATGTTGAGATAAGGTGAAGTGATTTTGTATTCAGTTATGAGGTAAAAATGTTGTGAAGTTCAACCAGTTTGATTTCCTGGTGTTAAGAAAATGTGGCTGTCGTGACAATAAGGTACATTTTCCTTTATTGTCAGGTATACAGTAACCTAAAAAATATGTTGTAACTATCAAATGTTGTGAAAATCTTGACCACCGCTCCGGATGAAATAAAAAAATTCAACACATTCCTTAAAATAACTGGACTCTCTTTTAAACTGTAAAACCTCCGATAAACTAACAAACACGAGTTCTATCAACTACATTACCTAATATTGGTATATGGCTAATGACCATGTAATCGGCGCCTTAAACAGGAAAAATATAATTATATAGAAAACAAGGAAGTGCAGCCCGGGCTTCGACAAACCGAGCTGCTGTTCCGTTACCCAGTGACTACTCCTCACACCGTAAGGTGAGCAATCACTGGAACCGCAGATCGTGCGCCCTAAGTAGACCAAGGTACCCCAAGGATGACTGCCTTCTGCATTCTGGTGGCTAAGATCTGCGCCACCGCACGGCACATCGGTATTTTGCGCAGGCAGAGAGCAGCGTATTCCTCATTACACTTAGGGATCCAGTGAGCATTATTAGCAGACTTACAGTGCAGTCTGGCCAGAGCCTGCGAAGTTATCCGAGCAACTCCTGATATTTGGTCCGCTTTTCCTCCCCCTTAAAACGATGTAAAACGCAGGCAGCGAAAACTCTATAACGAACATCGTCTTTTGTTGGTGGTCGAGAAGGACTATGTTGGCCTTGTTTGTCTGTACACGCTCGAGCGTGGGGAACAAGTAGTTCCAGTAAATCCGGCATCTCTCGTTCTCCACAACGGACTCTATATCCCCTGGAGCATATGGCAGCAACAGTGTATCATCGATACCGTATTAGTACCTTAAATGATAACAGAGCACTCATAGAGCCGCGTTGTGCCGATGGACGTTAGTCGTTCCAGCGCACGTCTTACAAGCCGACAAGAGATGCATAAGCGTCTCTGGCCTCGCGCCTGTCGGCAAGCTCTACAATGGTATACCAAGGTGTTGAAGACACCGTCTTAGCAAGCCGTTATAAAGCCCTCAGTCTCCGACTTCAACCCACTGGACCTTAGGAAAGAGAAGGTCAACTACTCAGACAAGCTATGCCCTTCTAGATGTTTGTAGAAGATTCCATGCATTGACTTATCTTTATGAAGCCTCAAAAGGAAGTCGACTTTGGTAGTTTTCATGTGATATTTTGATTATGCGGGAGCAAGTTCCGTAATGGTCTTCAGACACCTTCGCCTATTACATTATAATTATATTATGATTAGGTAACTGAGGCTCAGTTAGAAAAAATGATATACTTGGAAAACTTGTAGTATGAAAATTTTGATTGCGAAGCAAATTATTGGGTTTTTAGTAAGATTATAGTTCTTTTGAATGAGTATTGAATTAGAATACACGAATTTTGTCATTTTTACTCAAAACGATGAATTTTGTTGTAAGAGTTCTGGAGAAATATACTATTCAATGTCGGCGAGTTGTTTTATCACTGCATAAATCTTACGTTCTTGCATTTGTTGTCCAACTAGAGGCTTGCGGTGTGAGCAAGAATCTGGCAGCAGACACAAGAGATTCTGGATCGAATTGTATGAGTTCCTCTATACAACCTACGCAGTTGGTCATTACCAGGTTGTATCGACGACGGTTACAACATCGACATGAGGTTGGAGGGCAGCTGACGAACCGCTGGTGCAGCGAGCAACCACGGAGGGTGGACCGAACAGTCGGTGTGTGTGACTGTGATGTGACGTAAGTGGTAAAGAAGATCTGCGGTTAGGATTTTCCAATAGTAAGTTGTACAGGAACATTTGGGGTGCTGGACTGACTTTGGGAAAGTAATAGGGACAAACTCGTGTTTTTAGTAGACTCTTATCACCAACACAGGTTTAAGGTTATGTTTAGGTCCACATTTTTAGTTTAGTTTAAGGTTTTCGTGATGTCTAATAAAAGGAAATCCACGAAAGTGAGTGGATATCAGTATAGCGCAAATTCTGAATTAAAAAAACAGAAATATTTTTGATATAAATGCAAGATAATAACTAAAAGTAAAAAATAAATTAAAACAGAACAACTTTATTAAAAAGGTTCTATTTGAATGTTCTTAAAAAAATAAAACAAAACATTCCTTTAATACGCTAACTATCAACTTATAGCCTTATTATACACAATTTATATGATCATAAAAGCTTGTCGCGCCATTTATTTCTGCAAATGAACTAGTACCTCTTCAATTGACTAACTTGGTCTGCTAAGTTTAATTGTGCTAAAATCTCAGTTAAATTAAATTCTTATAGGTACTTACGTAAACCTCGCCACAAGATTTTATGATCACATATTATAGCTTGTGTATAATGAGGCTGTAAGTTGAAAGTTAACATTTTAAAAGAACATTTTATTTTCTTTTTTTATTTAGAACATTTAAATACGAACTTTTTTAAAAAGGTTTTTTGTTTCAATTTATCTTTGTTCAAGTTAAGTAAATTTGTATCAATATTGTCAGTATTTTTCAATTGAGAATTTCTTTTCATGTTTTCATGTGTGTAAGCAATCTCTAGTGTTTTGAGACCGCTTGTACATGGAAACCAGCTCGGAAGAGCCAACCTCACCAAGGAAACATATTACGAGAAGTAAGATTAAACACATCGTATGGTAATATATCGCGGAAGGCTAGAGATAAATGTGTTTAGTATGCAAGACGAATGCATGGAGAAGCAATATTATTCTCAAATTGCGAATGTTGCTTGACTTGCAAGTTTTCCGAATGTCTCGTGCTATTTCGCCCATGATTTATAGAGGAAATAACAGGTTTACGCTCTGTGCAAGATATACGAGGTGCTACGCACGTAAAGTCACTACATCGGTTCGGAACATATATTATTCGAATCGCATTTTGCAGCGTTTTGAGTTATCTACTTTGTACATTGATCTATGGAGTCAAGAAGCTGGATAAAGGGTCACTCGTGATTTAAAAGCAATATCATAGCCGGCAAGCAGGAAGAGAAAGTGGTATTTTTTAAAGGGTTTTTCATTAAGGACCGGTCGGTGTTGAAATGAAATAAGACAAGCTGTGTGTGAGAAGAAAGAAGAAAAAAGTGGAGTCAAGTTGATTGACTCAGTATCTCCCACACATAATAATGATTTCATTTTATTGTTTTCCATTGCATGAAGCTATAGTCTGAAATCTCCTTGCAACCAAATCATCGCCCACCCTCCCGCAAAAAAAGTCCAACACAAAAACTCTCGTAAATAGTTTCTTGCGTCTCCCTCCTTAGAAACTAGGATGCCACAGTTTACATTCTGCGTGCTTCAACTGAACGATGCAAAACGATCAGGAGCCTCTAAACCATCTAAAATCGAAGTATGAGCTGTTTTTATGTTTTTAGTTTTTCAATTATTGTTGCGCCGCTACTGACATGATTTTTCAGACACTGGCGCGTTTTCCACTCTCGCTGCGATAGTCAATTTTGTATCGAAATTTCATTAAGACCAATTTAGTAATAATAATTTTTGCTTTACGCAATATACATAGAACGAAATTAAGCAATACTCGTATATGTATACATCACAAAACTCTAAAGCTTAGTGTCCACTTGCAAGTAACTTGCGATAGTTTTTGAAGCAAGTACTTGCTTGTTTGTCTACGCTATCTTTTAATTGTTCGAAAATTTAATCTAGGAAATTGCTTTCGCAATTTAACTTGGGCTTGATTGTTCTGATGCCGTATACACTATAGATAAGACGTCGTATGCAAAATCTGTAGCTGCTGTGGAAGTTGTGATATATTTAATTAAAAAAGGATAATAAGAGAAATATAGTAAAGGGCGGGGAAAATGTTGGGTGAGAAAGTGGATCAGCGTAGAACTACTCTAGGGAGTCAAACTCGGAGTCAAAGAATTTCCAAGTACTCTTATATATTTCATTAGTCCCTTGCCCACTTTTCTTTTTTTAAATTTTTCTCCAATCCCGGTTAACTTGCATTCTCAAAATATGTAGCTTCCTTTGAATTTTCCGCTGCAGAAGTGTTAAATAAGTCGGCCAATTTTTGTAACGCTTTCTGCTTTTTGAATCTGTCCTCAAATTGTGGAGTGTGTACATTCCATAATTTAAGATTTAATTCAAAATTTTCAAACAAAAGACAGGTGTCTTCTCTTGTCCAGTTGAACTTCTCCATATTTGATTTACAACATTACTTGCGGCAAGACTTTCGAAACAGGTTCGAAATTTTTGTGGCAAACTGATTTACCGGGAGTAACCGTGTACACTACAAGCTCTCAGCAAGTCGCAAGTCCTTTATGTGTAGTAAGTAAGTGATTTTGCTGCAATATTTCTCTAATGACGTCGTGCAGACGCTAGGCAAGTGACTTGTGAGAGTCATTCTAGCAATTTAATTTACTAGTGGACACGAGGCTTTAGTCCCTTGGTTTCTGTAATAGGCAAAGAAATGTACACATGGACTTAAAAGAATACGCCGGTACGTATTTGTTCCATAGGACAATGGACAAACTATTGTGAATACAACAATTCTTTCAGTTTTACAACCCCCCACCCCCCAACCGCCTCAATTTCACCCCCACCCAAAACAACGTAGAAAATGACCAGGAACCCCTAAAACGCCTAAATTTATTTTTTTTTTGTTTTTTATGATTGCTGCGCCGCCACTGACAAGATTTTTCCGAAACGCGTTTTCCATTACTTAATACAGAACGATCTAAAGCAATAGGCAAGGCAATGTTCGGATAGGCCTAAAGAAGGGTATTATGTCGCTAGGTCTTTCTTTTACAGATCAATGGATAGTCTATTATGGGTACAACACATTTTTGAGATTTACAACCCCCCACCCCTCAACCACCCCAATTTGACCCCCACCCAAAAAAAAGTAGAAAATGATTAGGAAACCCTAAAACACCTAAAAACGAAGTTTGAGGGATATTTAATTTTTTTGTTTTTTGCTAATTACTCCGCAGCCCCTGCACCGATTCTCAAAATTATAAAAACATTACCTACTACGACCTCCCAGCATATCGCTGCCCAAATTTCATCACAATCCATGCAGCGGTTACTGAGATTACGAGGCTACAAAAACGCGCACAGACAGACAGACAGACAGACCGACGGAAATGAGTGACGTGGATTTTCGTTATGTAGTCATCATAAAACGCCCAA
Source organism: Callosobruchus maculatus (assembly GCA_951848785.1). Classification (NCBI taxonomy): domain Eukaryota; kingdom Metazoa; phylum Arthropoda; class Insecta; order Coleoptera; family Chrysomelidae; genus Callosobruchus; species Callosobruchus maculatus. Next base: position 17,803,788 of record CATOUR010000041.1, on the reverse strand, counting down.
AAAGCCTGTTATCTCAAAATCGAAAATTTTCGCGATCACAATACTCCCCTCACCTATCGGTGTGGGAAGTAAAAGGAAGAATTTTTGTTTTTATATGAAAGGTACACGTATGTCATTACGTGTGGAATATTACATCGTTCATATGTCCACCGCGACTTCTCACCAGGGCACGGATGCGGTTGGTCCAATTTTGAATGAGTCTGCTGCATAAATCTGGCTGGAATAGACTTGCGATTTCAGAAAATCCCATAATAAAAACTCTAGTAGCTTAAATTGTACGATCTTGGCGGCCAATTCACATCACCTCTCTGTGAAATAATCCCATCCTCAAATTGTTCATAAAGAAGGTCCAATGTGCTGCTGCGTATTTTCTCTCTTCAACCAGCAGATGCAATGGTAGCGTCACTATCACCCCTTGGAATGCTTTACTAGATACTGTGCGGTAGGCACTGGCCACCCTCAGCGGTCAATTCCTCTGCAGTGTGTCCAGATCCTGCAGCAGCAGTAGTAGCCGTAGCAGTAGTAGGTAGTTATAGTCTATTTCAGAAAGGTATAGAGGATAAAAGCTCATTACATATGCAGACCGACTACAGAGTGATCCAGCGAATACTTGAGCCATTGTACATTGTTCACCATTGATTTCATTGCAAAATTCTTTCCTTTTATCAAATACAGGTAGTATCACCCGAGCTTGGGGCGATTAATGGCTTTTGGCTTTGGTTATATATTCAAAATCACTGAAAATGGTGTACCAAAGACGTGCAGGTACTTATTTTTATTGGATATACAAAAAATATATTATACATAAATATAATTATAAAAAAACACAATAGTCTTCGTCATCTGAGGAGCAGTCATATCCTCTTAATGTTATAATTAACAGTAGCTCAAGGGCTTTGATTTTGAGTATTGTGTTATGTCTGCCTATAAATCTTTTCACTTCCATCCAAATCAGTTCTACAGGATTTCCATGTCTCTTTAGGGCGCGTCTTATCGAATTGCTAGTGGTATGATTTAACTATTCTGAATTGAATCACATTTCCTTCAAGCTGTTATACCAGGGTGCACTGACTGTATGTGAAATCACATAATAGATAAACGCAAAACATGCTCGAAAACCTACTAAAGTCCCCCGATATTCCAGTAACAATCAACCAAACAAATTACTGCTTGACGGCGACACGCTGCAAAAGAAGACGTGAATATGTAACGAGAACAATATTTTTCAGATCTACTGCGGACGGCGTCGATACTAGACACTTTTTTGTAGCTTTCCTTATCGGCGGGCCGGGCCCACAGCCCAGACTGTCCACTTACAGTAGGAAATACATTAGCGGCGCGTGTATTGAGCTATCAGCGAATTTATTGAAAAGTATTTTGGTATTACATATCAAGATGGCTTTTTGGAGATGCTTTGAAAGTGACCAGGAAGATGTAAACAATGGTGAAGGTGAATTTGACGATGAGTTCAAAAACAAAGACTTAAATGTGCAGTGTCAGCGTATTGTCCTGAATATATATCAGTGTTTAAAGCGGGAAAATGCGGAAACATCTAATAGAGCCCTAATTAAAAGAATCAGTGAGTTAACAAAACTTTCACATTCTACAATTTTTCGTGTCATCAAGGAAGGGGACACAATAGATCATGGAGTGAAACGCAAACGAACAAAGGGAAAACTCACAAGAATAGATGATGGTGACAGAGACGTTATTCGACGCGTAGTTTATGGTTTCTATGAGCAGAATACTGTTCCTACATTAGAGATGATTCAGGAAAAACTAAGAGACTATTCAAATTATAACTATAAGTCTTTGGAAACTTTACGCAGTATTTTAGTGAGTTGTGGATTCAAGCATAAAAAAATAGACAACAGGATGTGTATTATGGAGTATCAGCGGATAGTTGCATTGCGAGGAGAATTTCTTCGAAGAATCAGACAATTTCGAGGCCAAGGAAGAACTATAGTTTACCTAGATGAAACGTGGTTTGATACACACGATGTGGTTCGCAGTGGTTGGGTGGATGAGTCAAAAAAATGCTTCTTGAGTACTCCTAGCTCAAGAGGAAAAAGAATAATAATATTACATGCAGGAAGTGAAAGTGGCTTCGTACCGAATGCTCTGTTACTATCTGCTAAGAATATTGCAAAATCTTCGGCGGACTACCACGAGGACATGACAGCAGATTTGTTCGAGAAATGGTTTCAACAGCTTTTGCCTAATCTTCAACCGAACTCTGTTATTGTCATGGACAATGCTTCCTATCACTCCCGCATTCTGAACAAGATACCAAACACGAATACAAAAAAAGCAGACATTTTACAGTTTATGGTAAATAAAGGCATAGCAATCCCCGAAAAAAACAATATAAAGCGGGAGTTATTGAAAATTATAAAATCTCACAACTTTAAAAATGAATATGTTATAGATGAGCTATGCAAAGCACAAGGTCATACACTTTTACGACTGCCACCTTATTATTGTATTTTTAATCCAATAGAATTGATCTGGGCTATTCTGAAAAAACGTGTGAGACAACTTAACAGGACTCCAACATCTAGTGAGACCGTATTCAATAATATACGGCAAGTAGTACGTGAAATCACTAATCATGAATGGAAGAATTGTGTTGGACATGCCATTAAAAGTGAAGACCAATACACAACTTTGCTACCTGTTGCTCCTGTAATCATACACCTCAATCATAGTTCCAGTTCCAGTGACGATTATGAAAGCGACAGTTCTTGATAGCGAATCAGATATTTCTAAATAATAACTTCTCCGATTCTCTGGTTTTTGTTAAATGGGGGTAAGTACACATATGAAGCTACATATACTGGGTTTCTTACTGCAAATTTGCGAAATAAATGAAGTTAACGGTATGGCAAGCACCTCGATCCAAAGTTAGATGATTCATATTTGTTTAGTAGTACTAAATCAGTTTTGGTTTTTGAAAATTAGTGTCGGTTAGTCACGATTTTTTATATCAGTGATTTTCAAACGTGATGCGATCATCATCATGATTGCCCCCGTTATCTTTTGAGCCGTGATCCGTGATTTCAGGCATAAGTTATACCTACTGTGTCTTCCCAATCCTCATACAACATGGTATAACCTAATTTCTTCATATTTATGGAATGTCAATGTGACAACCAATAAGGTCGCTTGTTTGAGGGAACTGGGGAAACGGGGAACTCTGTATGTATTTTTAGGTTATTTTTAACAGCCATTTGCTGCAAATATTCGAGGAAGCAAGCATATTGTTTTGCTTATGATATTAACTGTTATATTGTGGCAGTCGTGAATTGTCGCCCTAGTTGCATTACTGTGATTTGCAACAAGTAGGTACTTTATATATCCTAGAATATGAAATATTTGAAAACCCCGTGTAAATTCCTAAAATTTGTTGAAAGACTTTTAGGATCGTATTCATAGTCGATACCTAAGGGTCTCTTAATAATGTTAAGATCCAATAAATATTTTCTATGTAGTACGTATCTGCGTAATTTATTAATCTAACGAAAACAAAATTCTGTCCCGCCGCACATGGTTTTCAAAGAAGCCGCCGACGGTCGGTCGGGGCTCAGTTTTTTAGGTGATTCAATTCACAATAGTTAAACCATACAGTTGAACGCACCTTCGATAAACTTCATTAATCTGCGCCTCATCAAAATAAAAGATTTTCTTCTGCTCTTTTCGGTCCTGCTTTATACTTATCCAGTATTTTAATCTCCAGCAAAAAATCTCATTGAACTAAAAACACATATACTTTTACATGCCTACCGTATGTTTTATTTACATTACTATTAAGATGTCATTAATTTCCTCTACTCCGCCATAAATGAATAATGAGGGTCAATATATCAGGTAAGATAGTAAAGATTACCTTCGCCTATGACCGACACTGGAAATGGTCAATGCAGGTAGGCATTTCCGACTTAATTGCTCTATACATTTCTGAAATACACTATAATAGTTGTAATAAAAGTTGTGAATAGCAACCCTCTGTTACATGACTCAGAAAACTATAGCGTTAAGGATATCTGATAACAGTTCAGGCTGCGGCTGGCACTGTGAGCAAAATTATGTGGTGAAATTTTGGACACCTAAATTTACATTTTAAGAAAATTATATCTTGCCAAAAATATATTCTAGGAGCATCAAAATTAAACCAGTCACTGTAGCAGTGTCTGTTATAAGAGCTTCACTGCTTTTCTCTCTGCACCCTCATCCTTTCTATCCTTTCTTCTATAATTTCTAGCCCTGTATGGTTTCTTGATTTATGCATGGCGACAAGCTAGGCCACTCACTATGGTATAAAGGTAATAGTCCTCCAAACCACCCTTGGCTGTGAGCGACAAGTATTAATATTATACATACTGAAAGATAATTATAATAACAGCCAAAAATGCCCCTCCTGTAGAGCTTTGTAGCTTTGGCATTTAGAATGGAAATTTTCAACTCATACGCAACACATGCTCTACACAGATACAAAATGCAATAATGCCTGAACGAATTTCGCAGATGTAACCCCATTAGAGAGTATTTCTGCAATCGCGCTGTAATTTTGCATGGAATGTTTTAACCTGACTTGTTTTTCATCGTTTTACTTTTTAAGCGGAATTTCATTTTCGTAATCGCGTGTTGCCCAGATGGAACCAAAGCGCAAACACAAATTCTACTTTTAATCGTCTCATAAATTAAACGCAATTTTTACACATTTTTATGACAGCCAACCACGCTAGTAAATCGTATTTTAACAAGTGTATAAATCTCTGGCGGTAAAGTACTATTTTAAATGGGGGATAAAAAATATTCTGCGCTATCGTATTAACTAACTAGAGTATAGATTAGGCCATTTGTACATAACGTTGTTCAATTTGTTGATAGAACCACTTGTGTGTCCTATGGCCAAAAAACTTAATCTAGATGAGAAAATTTTGGGGCTGTGGCCCAAATTTTGAAAAATGACTGGGTCACTGCATAAAGGAGACTGGCGTTAACTGCCAAGCTTATTGCCATCTTCAGGGCTTTGACGTTGAGGTTTGCCAATGTAAAAAACAGCAACTGCATTGAGTGCAACGACTTTCAAATGCCAGATACAGTAGTAGTGACAGTTTTAAGAAAAAATTACTATAAGCTCCCTTGGTATTAGGACACAGATGGGGTTCTATCAGCTTAACAACGTTATGGTAACCAGAACTTAGAGAATGTATGACTTTGTCTAGGGTAAGACCTTCAATCTAATACGTGAATCAGTGGATCAATTTGGGAATACGGAGATACGTAAGGTACTCCGAAAATGTTTGCAAACTTGACAAACCAAAACGGAATAGTGGAAAAAGTAACTCTATTGTAAGATCAATGCATTTGGTCATTCTGTAAAACCAATTATAAAAACAGGAATGCCACTGCTCTCGAGTCATTTCATAAACCAGGTTTTCGAACGTTACAACAGCATCATTTGCGTTTTGAAACATGCTCTCCATGCATTTTGTCTTTCAACTTTGGGGATAGAAATAAATTACATGGTGATAAGTTGGTTATGTAGGGTGAATGCTCAAATAATTTTACTTTTGACTCTACAAAACCTGTCTTGTTTGTTGCGCTGTATGGGATGAAGCATTGCCGTGATGCAAGACCATAGGCAGTATTAATAAAAATGAAGCACTTCCTTCAAAGGAAAAGGTAGGAGGAAAAGGTAGAGCTCACAAGGAAAAGGTAGAAGGAAAATGACACTGCTACTGCTTAGTTATACTGTTAACTTTCTTTAATCAACGGTTACACATAGTTTTGAGATTACACCGTATTCATAAAGAGGAGCATTTGCTTTTGCTTGTAGATATCGGAGATATCCACATTCTGCCCATAAACAAAAAATGTTGGTCTAAACGAAAAGGTATCACATTTTTGGTATTTATAAAAAGGAGCATTTGCCTCTAAATTGAACGATTTGTTTTAGAAAGTATGCATCTAGTCGGGAGCAGCTTTTGCTTCATTCATGTGTATGCACTTGAAGGGTTAAGGTGTTTTTAGTTGTACAGTCAGTGGGCGCGTGATTTTGTTAATTTAAATTTACCATGGCGGATGTAGTGCACCTATACGCACGAAAAGTGTACAAAGAGAGACAACATCCACGTGAGTGCGATTTTCTAACCCTCTTCCGGGTTGAGGAAATTAACGTACAGTGGTTAGCTGACCACTTCATTGTCGAAGATCTGAAAGCCAGGGGAGGAGCGCTTTTGCCAGTAAATAACACAAAAGTACTTTTACGGTACATGGCTGATCCGGGTTTCCAGAGCCTGCGGTATAGATGAGGAACTGGGATGTACAAAACCTACAGTCTCCAGGTCTGTCGATACCATTCCTCGTCGCATTGTGGACAAGGCGGCTGACTGGATCAAGTTCCCATTGACTGAAAATGAGGTTATGGAAGCCAAAGTGAAATGGTCAGCAAAAAAAATCCGCCTGCAATAAGAGTTATCGAATGCACACATGTTGAAATTGAAAAACTAATCTATTTGGGGACGAATATGTAAAAAGGAAGAATGACGCTAGTATTAATGTTCAAGGCATATGTGATGAAAATGACGACTTCATGAGTATCGATGCACGGCGGCCCGGTTTACGTATTTTGCATAAAGCTGCCTATATTCTTGCGCAGCTTTTCTAATAGCCTCCTGCTTCTTGGCTTTTTTGCTGGTAATTGCAATTTTTTAATATTTCAGGGTATTTTCTTGCCCTTTTGGCTATGGACCTGCATTCCGATAGCTGCTCGGCTGTGTCTTGTACTTGATCTGACAGTTCCTCGTCACTTCCCATTGTTATCTAACCTAACCTAACATTTGTTTCTTTAACTGCAAGTTGAAATCCGCACCCTTAAAAACGCTTGCCTACCTTTTCCTTTTTTCCGAGAGGATTTACTTGCAAAGAAAAGGAAAAGGTTATGAATACGAAATAACCAAAAGCTTTTCCTTCTACCGTTTCCTTGTGATATTTACCTTTTCCGTTGGATAAAATCCCTTATTCTTATAAATATGGACTAAAATTACAAATTTTTTAAAGCAAATCCTTTATTTTGAAGTAAATGCTCCTGTTTATAAATACCAAAAAAGTGAAACCTTTTTCTTTTGCTTATGAATAAAATGTGAAGTGAATGTTTCAATTTCTAGAAGTAAAAGCAAATGCTCTTCCTTTTGAATACGACCTAATGTTAATTCGTGGACGTTGAAAGCAGGCCTTTTCAAATTCTTGAGGTAAACAAACTGTGATGTACTATTGAGTTGTAGACTGTTAGTTGATCCTTCAACGGAATCGAGGTAACACATTTTCTTTCAAAAAAAAAAACCGCGATCATTTTTCCTGGACACTTCGAGGCTGCATCACTTTCAGTGGATTCGGATCAGTTTTCTTTAGTATCTTATTTTATTTTGCTACATTAAGGGTACAACAGAACTAAATTCCATAGTAGCACCCGCTATTTACAAAAACAATAAATTTTGCGGATAATACAACACTAAGGCTATAGAGGGTACACAAATGTACATCGACAGAAAAAAAATGTAAGATAGCAATGATCTAAACCACAGCATAATAAATCTAACTTCAATAATATGGTAGGTTGCAAGACCTACGGCACTTTATAGAGACGTAGTGAGAAATGTAGAGTTAAGAAGTAAAGGGCAGAATTGTGGTATGATACGTTAGGGGTATTGTGTAAACTATTTAAGTTAATTATTATTATTATCATTATTAAAATAAAATAATTAGACATTCTAAGCAATTTAGGACACAGGATTACAGTCTTTATATTAAGCGCTGTTTCAAATAGTTTTTAAAAGTCAGTCCCGAGGTGTTGAGCAAGTCCAGATCATCCGCGGTGTTATTGTAAGTCCTTTGGATGCGCACAAGCGGAGAGTTTAGACCTAGATTCGTCCTACAATAGGGCACCTTAAAGAATGACCTATGCCTAAAGTTCCTATCAGGGACATTAAATCCTATTTTAGATAGTAAGTAAGGGCAATCGAATTTATTTATAATTTTATGAGCAGCACATAAGTCATACATTAGTCTCCTGGACTCTAACGTCATTAGATTGAATTTTTTTCGGATAGACCCATAGTCACTATTTACTACCGGTGTTCCAATTTTGTAGCTTAACGACTTTAGAAATATATTTTGTACACCTTCAATTCTCTTTACATAAGTGACATATTGAGGGTTCCAGATCACTGAGGCAAAAGATAATTTACTTGAAACCAAGGCATGATAGAGAGTGATCAAAGCCTTCGGATTTTTGAACTCCCTACAGGTTCTGTTTATAAATCCCAGCATCTTATTCGACTGGCTTACCATGTTGTACCGTACCGTGTTAATATGATATTGGAAAGGTAGTTTCTCGTCAAAGAAGACGCCCAGGTCTTTGACTACGTTAGTCTGCTTTAAGTAAGTGTCATTAAGCTTATAATCATACTTGATAATGTTAGAGTTTTGTGAGAACCTGATGAAACAGCATTTGTCTATATTTATGAAGAGATCATTATCGTTACAAAATTTTCAAAAGCTATTTAGTTCGTTTTGAATTATTTCACAATCGTCAGGACCTTTAACAGTGTGATACATCTTTATATCGTCGGCGTACAACAAAAATTTTACATGTTTCAGTACGTTGGTTATATCGTTAATGTATATTAAAAACAGCAATGGACCCAGGTGACTTCCCTGTGGCACTCCTGAAGTGACTTCAATATATTAATATTTATAGCCATTGATAGCTACTAGTTCTTCTCTTCTGTCTTCAGAATGTCAAACATCACTATCAAAGCTTCTGTTACAAAATAACAAATCCAGCATCCTACCGTATGTGTTTATAATATTATTATATTGTTTCATCTCCAGAAAAGAAAAGGTATCTTCTAGGGAAGCATATCTTTCTTCGACCTCATCCGGTTCAAAATGTACATCGCTATAAGCAGGAATCCACTTAACAGAATACATATAAAAGTCGCCAATTACAATAACCGAATGTTTATGAAATATTCTTTCGTTGAGAACTAAACTATCTTTGAAACTAGCAAAAGCATTAACATCTGTCGGTGGTAGGTAAGCACAACATATGTAAAGTATTTCACCTGTTTCCTGTTCGACCAAAACCCAAATGTCTTCAGCATCGGACTCAAGATCGTTATGTCTTCGGGACTGATGATTGTTCCTGACCGCCACTAATACGCCACCGCCATCGCTTTTTAAGCACGAAGAACTTTCACGGTCTCTTCTATACACAGTAAAATTGGAATCGAACAATTCACTGTTGAAGACACCAGACTTTAACCATGTTTCACTCAAGCAGATAATATCACAGTCCGTAGTACTCACATTATTCATAAAGGTTGCTGTTTTTGAACTTAGACCTCTAGTATCTTGGTAGTAAATGTGCAAGCCATTACTTCTTTCAGCCATTATGATAGTTTAGAAGTATAATTGTACCATTTTCTGGTTTCAGTTACTTAATAAACCTAAGGGAATCAGAATTGACGATACGAATTATTTTGGAAGTACCGTCCTTTCTCACAAAAATTTGTCCATTCTTAGTCCACGCATATTTGTAGTGTTTATCCCTAGCTAGGGTTCCGACTTCTTTAAAAAATATTTTATTTGCCATGGCGAGATGCTCATTAATGTATAATGCGTCTGATAAGCCTGGGATGCACAGTTTTGGTGAACGTTTCTTGCCCCTTTTTGTTTTAGCAGATGACAACAGATTTTCATTTTCATGCTTTGACGTGAAGTTTACTACAATATTTTTTGTCTTGCTTTGTGCACTTCTATTTACCTGCGCGCGATGAGCGTACTCAATCTTCTTGGAGTCTATTTCGTATCCGACGTGTTCACCTATCTTTTTGACGATGTCGAAGAGGTTTTTATTATCCTTTTCTGGTACTCCTTGGACTTCAACATTTTTTAATCTAGACATATGCTCCATGTCATTCACCTTTTCTCGTAAACTGGACACTTCAGATTTCAATGCAGCATTTTCGTTGATAAGCTTCTCTGTTTTTTTCACATATTCGTCAATTTTAACTAACTTTGCTTCAAAATCGGAAACTTTGGAACTACAGAATGCAACAGAATCCATCAAGGAAGTCTGTTGTTCTCGAATCTGTCTCAGCTCTGCACGGATATCTTGAAACGCAGCCGACATCCAATCGGCAGGCACTGGTGCGCTGCCAACACTTGACGTCGGAGCCGCAAATGAAGGGCCAAGGGAACGTCTTCCTCTGCCGTGATAAAAACAACTGCAAAACCCGCTACACTGTAACCCCGGGTTTTTTCGGCTGACGGGATCACCACAGATTTTGCACGGTCTATCAGGCATTTTTGCTAATTACTTGATATCGAATTGAAGACCAATCACGAAATTTACACAACAGATTCTACGAGTCTTTAGGTCACTATCACCCAAAACTTATTAATTTTACTGAATTAAAACACTGAAATTCTTACTGTTTTGTCACGAGAATAAACAAACGTGTACGACCGTATCTATATCTCTAGACTATTTTTCCAGTATGTGGGGATTCAGATATCATAACAGTTGCCCCTCAGCCTTAAAGCTCACTTTGCACCCCGGTCAAACAGAGTCGCAGCCTATGCCCTTTACGAAGTTTGAGATGCATTGGACTACCTTCTGATGTCTTTTGTGCAGGACTACTTTCAGATGGAAGTACCCAATTTCACTCGGGGCAGCATAGTTGAAGGAAAGCATGCCTAGCTGCCTCATCGCACTTCCTGCATAATGGATTTGACGCATGAATCCCCAGTTTTTGCAGGTGTGCACTGAACGTCCAATGGCCAGTTATAAATCCAACCACTTTTCGTAGTTCCTTCCTGCTCAGTTTGAGGACGTCTGCGCTGTTAGACGCGAGGTTCTCCTCAGCATCCTCATAGAAATGAACATTTCCCTCCACTCTGTCCCATTGGGATCAGTTGGAAACAGTGGTTGTGCCGATTGACGTTCAGTCAGGTTTAAATACATATAACCATAATTTTTCTCCAGTTATATTATACGCTCCCTTACATCATAACCGTATTTGTAGACACTTTATAGACATTATTCAACACGATGCTATTTTTGAGCTGAAACATTTAGGCGAACCCAACTAAAATAAACGCTCCTGACTCTGAGACTGTCATGTACTATCATTTGAATTGCAGAAATTCCAATCCCTAGAGTTCTACTAATCATTCTATAGGTGACTCGGTTATCATCTCAAATCATCTGTCGAACAGCGACAACACTTTCATCAGAAACTGCAGAATAGCCTTGCTTCTCGAAATTCGTCACTGAGAGGAACTCTTTGAAATTTGATTCCTTGCCCAAAACATATAACACATAACAATACTATAACTCTTTCATAGAGAAACCACCTTTGAAATGGTAAAAAATCATAGTACTAAAATGTTCACGCGTTAAATACATTCTGACAGAGAAGAACTGACTTTGAAATTTAGGAAAAAATTAACAGGAGCGACTGTCAATTATTCTTTCAAACTAGACATAAATTGAAATTTTGATTCCAGCCTTCTTGATATCTATGACTTCCTTGATTACGTTAGTTTCCAAAAATTTTCGGTGGTACCCGTTATTGATGATTTCAAAACAGTACATACTGGGACTAACTTTAATGTATAGTTTAAATCGGTCTTCAGGGCAATGATAGAACTCACAGATTTCAAATTCCTGCTACTACAATAGGTGTGGAATAGCATTTGTAAAACGAAAAACATAAAAGCCTCCCAATTCAAGCTTTTAAGTATTTTCCTGAAATCTTAATTTACTACTTCGTAAGGAGGTAAACATTGGTAGGAATGAAGAGTAGGGCGTTACAGAATCGCAAAAATGTTTTGCAATGCGTTCTTGCTACTGACAGTAATAATATAAATCCAACACTAGTATCATAGAAATTATCAAAATAGGAAATCATTATCACGCGCGTAATGACAGAATAACCAAAACACAAATAATGTAGCCGGCCAAATAGAGAGGCAAAAAACTGTACAAGGCTATGCCTTGTTTGTCGGGTCATAAGCATTTAACTTGAACGCAATAATATGTCGATAACTTGCTAGTACCAAGAATGTGTTAGACGTACTGAGCTAAGGTAGTTGACTCTTCCTTTGGATCACTCTATACCCGATTGGCATATGGGAAGGGAAAGAGAGTTAGTTTCCGAAGAAAGACCGCTCATCTGGGCCACGTATATCGTAGCAATAAGCATGATATATACTAAAATTAATAACAGAAAGAAAAATTGAAGGAAAACGTGGTCCTGGTCGCAGACAACATTCACGGTTAAAAAACATACGTGATTGGACTGGTATGAACACATCATCCTTAATTCGTACCACTCAGAACCGAAATAAGTATGCCGAAACCTTCCATTAAATGGCCAACCTTCATTAAATGGAGATGATAACTGAAGGAGAAGATACACGATTCGGAAGCTGGGCCCTAGAACGCCGATATAAACCCATCGGACATAGATAGCCGATAGCCTTTATCAGGTTGAAGAGAGACGAGGTATGCACATGTATATTTATAACATATACCATGTATATACAATATACATACAGTGAGTATCGAATCAATGGATATGTATATCCACAAATAGGGCATAAACGTTTAATGGGTGTAAAATAGACACAAAAAATATACATTTCATGTAAGTTTCTCCCTAATGTCCACATCCAATGTATATCCATTAAATGTACATGTATGTACTTTTAATGCTCATGCGTAGTATATAAAAGTTCAATGTAGAGGCAGAACAATAAACAAACCCTATATACTTTCATTATATATTATTATTAATTCAATTTCTAGTTATAATGATAATACATGGCAAAATCAATTACAGTGATTGTCATCACTTTCTTGACTTGAATTGCATGTCTGAACTCATAGAGAAATGAGGGTTATAAAATGTTGTAGGTGATTTGCAACGCCAATGACTTACCGTCAATTGCTGGATGCTAGTGTTATCACTAGCCAGAAGATAAGTAACGTTGCATAATATTTGACTCGATCAGGTAATCAAACGCAACCAGTACCAGCACACACATACGCTAACTAAGGCTAAGAACGCGAACGGCGAAATGGCCAGAAATCAGCAATGACGGTGCTAGTTGTCGTAAGCGCAGGCGTAAACTATTAGATGTATATATGATACTTAGACCAACATCTTATGTATAAATCCACATATTAATGTACCTACGTGAATATACATAGTATATTACACTAGTGTATATCATTTTTCATAATACGAAGGAAGCTTATGGCCAAAAAACTTAATTTAGATGAGAAAATCTTGGGGCTGTGGCCAAAATTTTGAAAAAAGAGACTGGATCACAGCATGGAGGAGACTCTGGTGCTAACAGCCAAGCCTTCGGCAATGTCTATTGCCATCTTCAGGGCTTTCTTCATAGTTAGAAGAAAAAAAAAAGAATTTAGTTTCAAAATATATAATAAATTTTTTAAAAGATATACTCACAACGTTGAGGTTTGCCAATTTAAAAAACAGCAATCGCATTGGGTGTAAACGACTTCTCAATGCAGGTAAATAATCGTCACAATTTTTCCATAAAATTTTTAAAGAACTATGCTATCATGGCGTCTTCCACTAACAGGTCACGAAACAAACAACATATAATTGTAAATTACAAACACACAGAAACGAACGACCTTTACATGTTAAAATTTTAAAAACCCGTAGGTATTATTAAATCTGTGGTTTGAAAACACACATTTAAATTTAAGAAAATCTAGATCATAAAATGTGTGTTTTCAAACCACGGATTTAATAATACCTACGGGTTTTTAAAATTCCAACATGAAAAGGTCGTTCGTTTCTGTGTGTTTGTAATTTACAATTATATGTTGTTTGTTTCCTGACCTGTTAGTGGAAGACGCCGTGATAGAAAAGTTTTTTAAAAATTTTATGGAAAAATTGTGATGATTATTTAGCTGCATTAAGAAGTCGTTTGCACTCAATGCGATTGCTGTTTTTTAAATTGTCAAACCTCAACGTTGTGAGTATATCTTTTAAAAAAATTATTACATATTTTGAAACTAAATTCTTTTTTTTCTTCTATGTAGAAAGCCCTGAAGATGGCAACAAACATTGCCGAAAGCTTGGCTGCTAGCACCAGAGTCTCCTCCATGCAGTGGCCCAGTCTCTTTTTTCAAAATTTTGGCCACAACCCCAAGATTTTCTCATCTAAAATCATTTTTCATATGTACATTCAACGTGCTATGAATATTCAAAATTCACATGTTCAAACTGGAATGTGTAATGCATATTCTGTAGATGTACATATCCATATAGTATTATGTGGGTTCTCTGTTAGTTGCGTTTAGAGATTTCGTACCCCAGATCCAACTTCGCCAAACGTATAGTATAGAATATTTGCAATCTCACTATAAAAAACTTGAAAGAAACCTTGGTCTAAAGATATAGCATTACCTTTCAGTACCAAAAAGCTATTTACGACAATTTTCAATTTTATTTTTTGCGGCTCCCTTTGTGTGCTGACATCATACAAGTCATTAAAACTGCTTACCGTAGCGTGGCTACTAACACGCACATGACGTCCCAGTATCCCGAAAATGGGAAAAATATCAGCAAAATCGGGATGATAATCAACGCGCGATCGGAAAATGTCATAGAGCAACAGTTAGGGGCACGGTGCAAAAAGAAAAAAGTGTCATCCGCAATGATTAACGAGATGACAAACTGGTATCGCGTATCTGGTTGGTAAATCACCGGCACTCTATATTTTCCTCGGAATATGCAACGGTAGCTTTTGCATTTTGTTGGTGGAAAATTAACTCCGACATTATACACAACGATTTCCTGCGGTGTGTCGGTCAGTATATGCTTGTCCAATTAGTGGGTTTTTTATTCTTTTAGAGACTAATATAATAACAATATCATAAATTTGGTCATCAAAGGACAACAATACAACACCTACTACACTGGCGCAGGATCTGTTCTAGAGATTAGCAACACAAAAATTATAATAATTGGATAACACCTGATATTAACCCTTAAGGGTCTAGGGCATAGCGCGCGAAATTGAGAATCCAAGAAAAGACGTATTCCCGTGTTAGCGAGGAGGCGTGGCCACTTGTTCTCCAGTATGTGTGTCCAAGATGAGGGCAGATAAGTCCAAAAATCCAAAGGTAAGGTCCAAAGGTCACTATAAAAATGAATTTCGCATTTCCAAGCTCCTGAAGTTACCTTCAAACTTACAGTAATGACTCAAAGAGCAAACTGAAGAAGAAAGCTTACGCTTGTGCAACTATTTAGCCTTTTTTGATATCGTGTTTGGTTGTTAAATTACAGGCACTTATAGAATGTATGATTTTGCATTGCGAGTTTTTTTGCACATTATAAAACTTTTTTGAGAAAATCGTAAATAGTTGTCATTCATTAAGGTCTTAACTATCGTCTTCTGAAATATTATATTTTATGTAGTTTGAAAATGTGTTTTACATGGCAAATACGTATGTGTAAATGTGTGTATCCAGGCCCCTTAATTACCACACTGGGGTCTATGAGACCCTGGCATTATTTTAAATCTGCCCTAGTTTTTTATTTTGAATAATAGAGAGCGATTGCAAGCCGGACTTAAATAACGCCCTACCATATTCAGACCAGCCTTATGGGTACCTACATTAGTAAGGACACAAGATAGAGCTACTGCAGCCATGGCAACAGATCATAGCACTATTTCGACATATGACATTTATTTTCGTAGTTCTATTCTGGAATCTCATCGTTTCAAATTTGTTTTTATAAGAGTATTTCTATTTTCTTATCTGATATATCTATCGTTTGGAGTTTGTTTTTGGCGCCCGCTTTGGTTTTTTTTGCTTCTGGTTATATAAATTCATATAGTACAGCGTTTATTGTAAATATAAAATAAATAAAATACAATAAACAATAAGTGCCCCAAAAAAGTTAAAAACTTATAGATTATAGATAATACATTTTGTTGCTGCTATAAGATACATTTCTATTTCTGTTCAAAGGAAGCACTCCTTCAACAACATTAGTTCATTCTCATAGATGAATATAATTCTATTTTTTTTTCTACTTTTTTTTTAACTAAAAATATGGCTACAGATCCCAAGTAAGCGATAAGTGAACGAGAGCTAACTATTAAGTTTGCAAACCAGGGCTATAAAATACGAATCACGATACACAGCAACACAGCGATAATACTTTTTAGATTCAGGTTACCAGGTTAGGTAGAATGGTAGAAAATAAAACGATCGCGAATATTTCGGACTGCGGAAATCGTAAAATAATGCAAAAATGAGGGAAGCTCTTAATGCGTTTTTAATAAAGCTTCCTAATTCCTAATCCTAATGTCAAAATATGGTTGTCCTTAATAAGGAACAGGGCGTGCAATAGGTATCTTGGTGCATCCACCTAAATTTAGTTAACTTTGATATGTTAGTTTGTCCAGAGATGTTGAGCCGTTAGCGTATGAAGTTAGCTTTGGGTCTAATAGACCCCAGTGTGTTATATAAAGGTGGATATTTCAACTGCGGAGTTATGTTGTTTCATTAAATATTTCCAAAACTAAAAATATCCGACCACGACTTAACCACCCTCTGACCTAGAGAGAACTAGAGTTGGAAATTCAGAATCTTTTACTTGAAAATAACAGAGGAGGACCTTGTCGGAGACCCTTTGTGCAAAACTCATTTTTGACAAACATAAAGACTCAATTTAGTAGTGCCGATATGTGAAGATAAAAAATTATTAATTCAAAAAGGTACTTTAGAGACATTACGAGTTGGATATTTAGAATATTTTAGTTAAAAATGCAGAGAAGGATCTTGTTGGAGACCCCGTGTGCAAAGCCCATTTGTGAATAACTTAAAGATTCAATTTGTCTGCACTGTAGTGCCGAAATGTAAAGAGGAAGTAACCAATTTAAAACAGGTACTTTAGAGACATTACTAGAATTACAAATACATAGTAGTTACGAACTATTGACAACTTAACCTCACTTCTGTAAAATAAGTACTGTACGTCGTCGAATTAACGTTTGACGTCTCATGGCATTGCCAGCTTTGCAGCTTATAGCGTGTATATAATCCAATGACGATCATTCTTTTGATCGTCGTTGATTTAATCATATTTGTTCCGAAGAGGTCGGTACTGGTATCTAGTAGGCGTTATTCAGAACCCACGGCTGGAGCGTGAGTTATGAAAAATAATTCACGCTGTTTGTTTATAGATAGCGTAACCTTTTCAAAAGTAGTTTGGTAATCGCTGTACAACTTGACGGGAGTAGATAAAATATTGAACTTTGAATTACCAGCGGAACAGTATCATGAATTTTAAGCACCTGCGCTCTGGCTATGGATGGATTTTAATCCGAGGAGCGGGAGCGGTTTTAGGGCAAAAGAAAATAAAAATGTTATCGCCTCGGCTAGAATCGCCCGTACTTTGACCATATCTGGGAAGCAAAAGGAGGAATGGATGGAAATGTTACACTGAAAAGCTTTCTTTCTATAAAAGCTAAGAATGCAAAGTTTTATCCTAGAGATTCTTGAGGGCATACGCTCTGCTTGATGCTTCATATTACTGGTCAGGATCTTACGGCTACTTCTGGAGGCTTTTAAAAATGACGTTTTGGTATGGGTGCATGATTTTAATTAACCGCCATTTATAACAGTTACACCCGTGTGGGGTCAGGTTAGAATATCTCCCATCGTATATCCTGCGTGTCGTAAAAGGCGACTAAAAGGAACCGAACTACTGTCGGTATAAACAGTAACCTCTTCTCAACCAACAGCTTTGGGTGGACGAGTTGAGAAGAGTCAGTACACCTTCTTGTCCCTGGGGTGAGAAATTGCCCCCCAAGGCGGATGAACCAGTAGATACCATCTGATGGTCAACGGCATGAGGATGAGAAAGCAAATGGGAAACTACTGCATTAAAGGTCATTAAAGAGAAACTCGTAAAATGAGTAAATGCATTTTACGAGTTCACAACATGTCTGCAAAGATATTGTGACTATGGTGCTATATGGATCAGCTGCGACAGGAAACGAATAGCTGTCAAAATTTTGGTGGAAAACAAATAATTTGGTACTTTAGTATTTTTTGTGATGTTTAGCATTTTTAAGACCAATTATTGCATTGGGGTGTGCATAATGGTAGAGGGTCCAGCTTATGGATGTAAAAGCCAAAGCCTTAATAAGAAGACAGGAATCACTTTTCACCGGTAAATTTGTGTTCATATTTTTTGGTACATTCGAAGTTCATGCAAATATCTCGATATCTAGTTCAGACATATACAGGGTGTCCCAGAAGTCAACGTCAAGCCGCAACGGAGTGACAGTATTGGTTGTAACTATCATGAAAAAAATCAGAAAAAAAATATATCCCATGCAGTTTGAAAATTATGGGCATTTAAAGAAAACCTAGAAATTTGGTCAAATTATAACAATTTTTCGGTTATTGTGGTTAACTTTTATTATTCTTGTTCATCTAAACTTTGGAACCGTAACCCTAAATAACATTTCTAGAAGCACAGTCAAAAATAATGACACAGTTCCCCCAAGTTTTCTAGAATGAAGACTATTTATTAAACTATGAATTTAAAATCTTCAATGTTTGCCGTCTTTGAAGAGCCCTCCTTTAAAAAAAAAATGTACTAAAGTGCCTTGGCAGGTACCATTAAAAGTTGGCGCATTTAACCAGGATTGTAAAATGGTACAATACTTGTTAGTTTCATACTAAAAAAACACGAGTAAAAAAAGGAAAACCTCAAGTAACCCGATTTTCGATAACCCATGGTCAGGCCAGATGTTCCTTATTCGAACAAGCCTCTGGTAGGTTCTTAATTTTACGGCAAAATGATGAGAGAGGTGGATAGTGGACATGTTTGCCATGAGTGAGCAAGACAGATAGTGACGCCACTTTTAGCAAAGTCAACAAAAACAAGTAAAATTAATAAAATAATGAAAAATCTTGACCTAGCTTAGTTTAGGTTTATTGTATTAGAAGTCAGATAGGGAAATAACATTTTTTATTACAATAAGAGTTCAAGTTGTGTACCATCAGCTTCAATACACGCCCTACATTTTCTTAAAAA
The DNA here is from genome assembly GCA_951848785.1 of Callosobruchus maculatus. Classification (NCBI taxonomy): domain Eukaryota; kingdom Metazoa; phylum Arthropoda; class Insecta; order Coleoptera; family Chrysomelidae; genus Callosobruchus; species Callosobruchus maculatus. The sequence goes on along the minus strand of CATOUR010000041.1, from coordinate 17,784,610 downwards.
AGATCTACTTATTAGCCAGGCACATTTGATGCGAGAAGACGGATCCCAGTATCGCCTTAAAGTAAGCCTGTGGACCGGAATTTTAAAGGGCAAAATTGTTGGGCCTCTTGAGCTGCCTGAGAATTTGAATGGCACGAATCACCTACATTTTTTACGATAAAATTTACCAACTTTGTTAGAGGACGTACCACTAAAGCGGCCTACAGACGTTGATGTAAGCTGCGATTCCTCAATCGACTCAAGGTTTCATGAAACTTGCATCAGTTGCATAAGTTCCTACTCAAATCGAAACCCGTTGTGATGCCTGAATCGACTTGATATCTCATGCACGTTTCATGCAACACAAGAACAGTGGGGCGGGCTTATTTCTTTGCATCGGCGCAATACTATACACGTTGAAATCTGGAATCTGCATCACTGCATCAGCGTCACCGGCTCGGCGACATGGCTCACCGACCATAATAGGAATCCAGAATCTGCATCGCTGCAAGCCGCAAGTGATACCAAATTCGTGACTCAGTACCACACACGCTACTACTTGCGTTATGAAACGTAGAAATTGATACCTGAATCGCAGCATGCATCAACGTGTGTAGGCCGCTTAACAGATCGTCGCCACATGAGGTATCAACAAGATGGCTGCCCAGCGCATTACGCAGTGCAAATAATAGGTTTTCTTGACCAAAAATATCCGGAAGGTGGAGGTGGATGTTCAGGCACTATCTTGTGGCCAGGCCGTTCCCAGATTTGAAACCCCTGGAATTTTGTTATCGGAGTGTTCTCAAAGAAAAAGTTTATTCATAGCCCATTGAGAGCGTAGCCGAGCTGCGTAAACGAATTTCTCAAGCTGCTGAGGACTTCAACTCTCGAGGATATGCCTGGCTAATAAGTAGATCTTTTTTAAGAAGATGAACTCGTAGAGCGTGTATTGAGGGTGATGGTAAACAATTTGAATATTTATTGCCTGACCTTTACTCCAATAAACCTAAACTAAACTAGGCCAACAGTTTTCTTGATTTTATTAATTTTACTTATTTTTGTTGTATTTTCTAAAAGTGGCGTCACTATCTGTCTCGCTCACTCATAGCAAATATGTTCATTATCCATCTCTCTCATCATTTTGCTGTAAAATTAAGAACCTTCCAGAAGCTTGCGCCAATAAAGGACATCTGACCTGAGTGAAATGGGTTAGCAAAAATCGGGTTACTTGAGGTTTTTATTTTTTTACTCGGTTTTTTTTAGTATGAAACAAGATTGTACCATTTTACAATCGTGGTTAAATGCGCCAACTTTTAATGACACTTGCCAAGGCACTTTAGTACATTTTTTTAAAGGGGGGCCTTTCAAAGTCAGCAAGCTTTGAAAATTTTAAATTCATTGTTTAATAAATAGTCTTCATTCTAGAAAACTTGGGGCAATTGTGTCATTATTTTTGACGGTGCTTCTAGAGATGTTATTTAGGATTACGGTTCCAAAGCTTAAATGAACAAAAATAATTAAAGTTAACCACAATAACCGAAAAATTGTTATAATTTGACAAAATTTCTAGGTTTTTTTAAATGCCCATAATTCTCAAACTACATGGGATAGATTTTTTTTCTGATTTTTCCCATGATAGTTACAACCAATCCTGTCACCCCGTTGCGGCTTGACGTTGACTTCTGGGACACCCTACATGTATCCAAAATATAATTTTAAATATACCACTAACATTCGAATCATAATATTTCTGAGCATGTAAATTGTAAAAATTATATTTTTTAAGGCATGTTTTGGTTCAAATACAATCATTTTTCCAATTATGCATCTGTTATAGCTTACATTTTGCAAGACAAGATATCGGTCAAGCTCACGGTTAAGTTAATGTTAATTTCTTAAATTTAAAATGTGGATAGTGAAATTGGCCATACAGTACTTGTGAATAACAATATTTTAATAAATTGTATTTCAAAACAGATTATTTCTCCAAATAGCTTAACCATAATGTTCATCCCATTAGCTACGGCACTGGGCCTAGCGCTTTGGTACTTTTTGATAACAGAGATGTTAGCCGCGCGTTCTGTCCTTGTCTAAGGTTACAATGGTCTGTGGTTAAGATATGCCTAACCAAAAGTTGATACCTGTATAACGGGTTAGCAAACATTTAAGAGGAGCTGCTCTATTCTGCTCTGCCTGCTCAACTGCTAAAAAGATCTTTAACAACACTAGGGAGAAGATAGCGGTACAGCGTAAGCAACTATAGTGGCGGCATTTAAACTAGACTGTTCAAGTAGGTATAGTACGTCCCAACGACATACCTAACATTTGTTTACCCAGTGAGAAGTTGCGTATAAAGAGGGCCACACGAAAAAGCCTTAATAAGTTCTTATTTTATTTATTTATCTGTTATTTGTTACTGTTATAAAATATTGGGCCCTTGTAGGAATTTTTGAACTTTTCACTGTATAAACGGATGTTATGTAGATGGGCTGGTCAGGAGTGGACTGAAGTGTCAGCATAGATGGCAAGCTCGATAAAGGAAGCCAGACTTGACAGGATACAGGAGTATATTATGTCTTATATTTTTATACAGGGTGCCCCACGTCGATTAAGACAAGGAATTTATCGGAACTGGGCAGTTGTAGAGAATTATAATTTTGGGGGTGTAAATAAGAGCAAATGCTTTGTCTTTTCTTGCTACTGTCTTATTCAATGAGGTGTTTGTTATTCGTCACGTGACGACCGATTCAAAACTATTAATGGGGCACCCTGTATATTAGTGCATTTTTGTCTCTCGATAAAACAATTTCAACAAACTAGCACACCTAGGGTCTAAAGTGATTCATTCAAGAGTTACAGGTCCTTAAGGGGTTGTACCACTACCATTATGAAACATTAGCAAAATACTTTTGACTAAAGGGGTACATGTTATGTATATGGTGGTGGTACAATCCTTTAAGTACCCGTAGCTCTTGAATGGATCATTTTAGACCGCAAGTGTGCCAGTTTGTTGGAATTGTTTTATCGAGAGGAACATAGAAATGCACTAATATACAGGGTCTCCCTTTAAAAAGTTTGAATCGGACGTCACGTGACCTAAAACAGATACCTCAGTGGATAACACAATAACAAGAAAAGACAAAGCATTTGCTCTAATTTACACCCCCAAAACTATCACTCTCTACTACCGCCCACTTCCGGTATATTGCTTATTTCAATCGTCGTGGGACGCCCTGTATAACAATGATTCTGTGATGACAGCAGCCTAATTTGCTTCAGAAAATAGCTTTCCTTTTTTTATTATCTTCGCAACAAAGTGAAAAATATTGTAAATCAGTTTTCCTGAAGCGAGATCCTGAAAATATTGATCCTTTATATATAAAGGTAACAGCAGTTTTTCATTATATGGCAGCCGAGATTCTAATCAATTCGCTGTATTGACTCAGGACCCGGACAAAGAGGTAAACAAAGGTAGAGAGAAAAATTTTATTTTACATTTTTCTGAGCTGCTGAAGTGCTAGAGCGCGTTTGTAAATGCAAGTAACTACAGCTCTCTGGTCGTTTACGTAAGCGTAAAGTCTGTTCGTGGAAACTTTCTGTTTAAATAAAGAATATGCAGTCTGGGAAATTATTATTTTCCGTAAAATAGTTTTGAGGCAAAATCAAAAAGTGGAACATCCCTTGCTTGGCCTTTTATGTACCTAAAGGTCTACATAATTTATGAACATAGACAAGCAAATCTCTTAAGACCGGTTAGGTAGGTAATCTGGAAGTTGTTGTACTCCATTTTTGTTGGTCTTGCGTTTTGATGAGTGCTCTATGGAACAGCAAGGAAGAATTTTATATGGAGTGAAAGATTTAGAAGTACTAAAACCTTATGAAACTTGGCGAAGGCTTTTTAACAGAGTGCCTCTTTTGTGGGACCCAGAGTGTACCCCGGATTTATGGCAATGACGGCATAGTCAGAAAACCATTAAAAATTGTTGGGTGTACTTAGATTAGAAAGGACTTTTTGAGTAAATAGTAATAGTAAACAATCTTTCTGTTAATATTGGCCTCTTTATATCTTTCTGCACGAAATTTTTCATCTGGCTATTCATTCAGCTACTGAGTCGGTATTTCGGAAGTCCGAGGTGGAATAACTTCTGAACGCCTGTCTAAAAGCACAAGAAACCTTACACAGTACCTGTAGCATTGTTTTGTTAGTGACTTGGCTGTAATATAATAAGTTAGATTCAAATTTAGCAAAATGCGAAGGCACCTTCAAAGCTACACGTAAAGAACTAGGCAAGCCATTATCATCCCAGGAGAATGTAAGCCGGCGACAGCAACACGCCTCACAGGTCAACCTAGATATAAAAACAACTGTCAAACGGGGATTAGTAAATAAAGTACAGTCCAACGTACAGAAAACTCAGGCAACAACACTTACAAAGAAGCCTTACGTTGGCTCACCAACTGTGGAAATAGGGTCAATAGTCGAGTTACCTTCCGCCAAGCCTTGGGGATCAACATCAACAATAACATGTCCTGGCACGACAACGTCGTTAGTCTAGGACCAGGTAGTCCCTACCAGAAACTACAAAAGGTACATCCTCAAACAGCATATAGATATCTCCAAATGCAGATACTGTAATTCAATTGAGGAATCTGTGCAGCATTTAATTTCTAGTTGTTCCTACCTCGCTCTTACATCAGGAAGTGGCAATTAAAACTGGTCTGAGAAGCAACTTTGTACCATATTATAAGTATTCCCCATCATCCATATTAGAGAACCAGCGGTACAAAACATACTGGTATACAACCATTGTTACAGACAGACCAGTACAACATAATCTCCCTGATATGGTGGTAGTCGACAAAGCGGGAAAAAGCTGTATAATCATCTGCGAGCTCATCCTTGCCAGGTCGATGTCTCTGCTTCCCGAACCAGTCTTCTCCAGCATTCCTTCTTTTATAGAACTTCGACGCTGTGGAATAAGCTGTCAGGGAATTTGTTTCCAGACAGGTACAACCTACAGGAATTGAGGTTTGACGTGCGCGGGAACTTTTCCTCTCGCAACCCTTCTACAGCGCCGTAGTGGCGTACGCTCCATTGATAGCAAGAGGTATTAATTTCCTGAATAAGAGAAAAATAACGAAAAAGATATAATAGGGACCTTATGCAAGTCCGTTGCCTGACTTTATTTCACGTTATCGGCTATTCGCGACATGCGCAGTTCTCCAGAAATAACCGAATCGGCTATACTATATTTGAAAATGATTGATAGCTAACATTTTATGGCATAGGTGCTAATTAGGTAAAATACAGGATCGCTCAAAGCAGAAAAAATGTAAATATTTAGGCCAGATTTTATCAACACATGCATTCTAACAAGGGCTTTGACCAATCAGAGCAGCCCATTCAAGAAATGGCATCTGTCAAAGTTCTCTGAAAATTATTGATTTCTCTTGAAGTTTCCCTCAAAAAGGTGAAAAAAGACATGCTTTATATATAATCGACCATTATGAACCCTCTAGTGTCTTCTCAACTCTGATTTTCCATCCTGAATGGGTGAAAACTTGCATTTTCTTGACGAACGAACAGTCTAACGATTAATTGATCTAGACCAATCAGATTCCACCATCTAATCACTGGATTGTTGATGTATTAAAAAATGATAATGAAGAGAAGCTGCATTATTTTGACGAATAAAATGTTACTAACTATAACAATTATTATGAATACCTGCAATATACCTTTGTATTATAGTAAAAATGGCTAAAGAACATTTTGTTGCATTTTCCAAAGCTAAACACACTATTTTAACTGTTGGCCAATCACACCTCACACAAGTATTAGATAAAATTTATGCAGTGCACTTTTATATGAATATGCTGATGTGAAGAAAATCTAATATTATTACCTGATGCCTAATTCTGATAAAACTAGAATGTTACTATCTACAATAATTATAAATACCTGCGAGATACCTTTGTATCATAGTAAAAAAGGATATCTGGAGGTACTTCACTATTCATCAACTTCCAACTTCATGTTTTTCCTATTATACCACCTTGCCAGGTTCTCTTTTTAATAACATTTAACATTAGTCCTACCAAATATTTTGAGAGGGTGTTGACCTGTTGATATTCCAAGGTAAACATTTGCATTTTGCACTACTGGAAACGCAGGTACATAATATAGCTGTTTTCAATTGGAAAAGACAACAATTTCACTATTTTGTAAAATACCAGAGCGGATAGGATAGCCTTGAAATTTGAAATCATATGTTTTTTGTTTCTGTCTGTTAGTGGGGTTAGTGTCTACTGTCTAGGCTAGGGATGTGACAATAGAACTCTTCGTAACCGTTACCAGTGGTGTGTGGCGCCAATGCTGCCACCGACGACAAATTAATAGATGGCCGTGACCGAAATTCTGTATAATAATCAGTCAGTCACTATATTGAAGTTCTGCAGCCTGCTGAAGTTTGTGATTAATAAAACTAGCTGCAAAACCAGAAGTATTCGCCTTCTAAATAATAAAGAGGTGGTAAATATATGTATATGATTTTATTATACAAAAAGCGTGAGGTGTTCAGCATTAATTGTTAAAGACATTCATCATTTCGTGGGTGGTTATTAGTCGGTATTTGTTATACCTACACAACATAACATTGCCAATTGGTATATCATATCAATTCGATATGGTTACTACTGAATCGCATTATTCGATATTTCTGGAGTATTTATTCGTTGGAGAACCCAATAAAAATGAATCATTCAGCTTCCTCTTGCAATCTGTGATTAGTATAATATTTATTAGTACAACGGGAACTATCGAATAAAAACTATCGAAGGCTTCGATAGTTACTATGCATACGAATTATTCGATTTTCCTGGAGTATTTATTCGTTTTAGACAATCGAAAAAAAATTAATAACAATTCAGTTTCTTTTGCAAATTGGCTTTGAAATCTACACAATAGAGAATGAAGTTAGGCATATGCTATCGATTTGTGTGCCCCCGATTACATACACAATGTTGGATATTAGTTGATTAACACCTTTGATTAGGACTCTATACTTATATTTATGCATTTATAACTATGACAGCACATCCAAATTTACATTATTTCAATATACCTATTTGATGCTTGGAAGGATCAGAGTAAGCTTTGGTCGAATAATAAAATAATTCTGTTCTCTGCGTATGTGTCGTATTCCATCTATGCATGGCCGACTTTACTCACTAGGCCGGAGCATGAAATATGGCAACACTGAATCAGCAGGCCGAGTTCAAAGAGCAGAAAATAAGGTTGGAAGGTGATTTTTAATGTGTTTCTAATTATTTACCTGCACAAACGAAACTATAAAGATAAAGAGATGCCTGCAAAGTGTGTAGTACCAGGTTGCACTAGCAATTAGTGCTTCCAATGGAGGACATAAACAGAAGTGGGTGAAAGGTATTCCTCATAAGGGCTGGTAATATTTATAAGAATAAAGACAATAATTACAAACATTTTAAAGGATGAGACCTATTTTAAACCACAATGTGGTACCTACAATGTTTTCTGGACCTCCCAAATATCACAGAAAAAGACAGTTAATAGAACTCATCTGGGCAAGCCAACGAGGGCATGCATCTGGGCATACCTACGAAAAGATTTTATACTGAGAGGGAATCAACACCAGCAAGAATGGCTTCACAGTGACCTAATAGTGAATTTTTCCAGCTCAAGTGACAATTTGCAAAGTAAATTGAGTGTTCATTTAAGTGGAAGTGGAAGTGGCAGCAGGAAACAGGTAGCTCTATTTTTATTTTGTAGTGTTTGACTATGATGAACCAGACATCAGATGTAAGTGGTATTAGTAGTAGTAGTTCTAAAAAGCATTTTTTTCTTAATTTATTAACCCAGATGAACTCTAATCATATAAAGTGTAATAATTATTCTGAAACTATAGGCCCACTATTTGACAGCTAAGCCACGTTGCCACATCTAAGGCTCCGGCCTAGTGTAGAGTCGGCCATGATCTATGCGAAAAGCGCTGCACTTTATATATACTTCAAGTTGAACTGATATTGATGTTTTTTTCAAAAATAAAAGTTTTCAAAATCCTTAATTACCCTCTCAAATACGCTATTCGATACTTTTGAACAGTTGTTCAATAACGTCTGGCAATCGGGTATTCGTCGATTCAGTCACGCCCACAGCGCAGGTTGGTTGATTTAGCTGGTAGTCTAGTTAATGTTTTTATTCGAATTAATTCAATCGGTAGTTGCAACCATTCATTCAGTGGTTACTCGATTCCCTAGTTCATATCAAAGTGCCCATCACTAAATTCTCTGTTGGATTGACGATTGACATTCCGTTCACAGCGTTACCAGATCTCCTCTGTTTGAGGGGGATTTGCTATATCAGGCCCCGAGCATTTTACACTGAAATTTGCTGTTGCAACTAGCTATTACATAATGTTTCTATTATAGGATCTTACACATTACACCCACAATACCCTTGGAGGAAAAATACTTTAGGATTACCTCAAAAAAAGCGTTCTCTAGACAAATGTCCCGTGTTTCGAATTTTGCCTGTTTTTCATTATACCTAATTCAGTCTTTTGCAAACTTTGAATATTCTCTCAAACGAATTTGCTGAAAAAGAGCCACTGCAGTTTTGCGCTGTTTCTTTGCTTCACATCAACCTCTTTTAGTTAGAACTCGAAAGAAGAATTAGATTAGGTACGCCTTTTGATTCCACAGAATTGTTGAAGCTACATAGGAGATTCGAAAATGTACCAAACCAATTTCAGAGCTAACAGAATCAGAAACCCAATAAAATTTTTAAAATAAATAAAAGTTTTTTACCACAGTTGATTTTTATTCGTATATACCATCAAGCTCACCTGTTTGATTGGTCCTATTTTCTGTGTTTATTTTTTGCGTTATATTTTGTCTGCTTTAGGAAAAAACACATTCAAGAAAAACTACTGTTGAGCTTGACAAAGCTCCATCTGCCTTATCTTACTAGAGTAAAAAGTAAAATTTACATCTGGCAACGCAGGGCCCACGCATCCCAACCCAACGTCCGCCTCCCAACGATTTTGACTTGACAAGAAAACAGATGTGAAAATACAAAATATACAATAATAATAATTGTGAAGATTGTGAATTTACCAACGTATAAGAAGTTTCTTTACGCTTTGTTATTAGTTTTTCTAGAAACAAGTCTGGATAAAGCCAAAAACCGTTCCTTGTTTTGACGGGAACAGAGTTACAAAGAATACACAGGGTATTGAATTATTTAAAAACTATTATACCATAGATGGAGGAAGGAATCATTTGATATAAATTGGAAATATAGGATAAAGAACATCAGCTGCACCTACATCTCTGTGAATATTTATGTATGAAGATCTATAACAAACATGCATCCAGTAGACATAAAAGTATGTATGTGTTTATAATCAATTATTTCTCACTGAGGATGACATGAGGTGATATTATTATTAATTAAGGTGGCTGTGATTGATAGTACTTTTATCATTGTGTCACAAACTATCGTGCAGTTCGCAATTAGTAATTATACAGTAATTATAAGGTAAACATGGAAAATCTGGCATTAATTTGCAAATCAATCGCTTTGCTCTGATTTTGTGCTATGATTTTGATACATGAATTTCGAAAATATTTTTGACAAAAGTGTCATCCAGCTTTGACATTTTGTTTCCAATATTGATAAAATACTATTGGATGAGACTTATTAACTACAGAGAGTTCGTTAAAAATCAACCAATAGAATCTGTTCGTTGGAGTGGAGCATAATGATAAAATCGGGCCTTAAACTTTCATTCACAACTTATATTTAAAAGGGCACGTTTAGTATTTTAGGGGTCCTATGGTTTACATTTTCTGGACATCAAAAATACATCTTTAGACAGATATAAGCATCGAATTTTATTAAGTATATCCATCTCTTCGTTATATTTAAGTAAATTATATACACAGTTTACCAAGTTGAAAATATGTATTATATATAATAATACTTGTATATAGGTAAATTCACAATATTTTATGTTAGAAATTCTCCGTCACTGTTTTCAGGTGCTACCCTCGATTTTACCTGCTATGCAGTACAATTTTAGCTATCAAGAATTTTCAAATAGACTATAATAACCAATAAAGTTGTACGTTATCTACGGAAGATTACGGTACGTATGATTACGTGCGGTATTACCAGGTCTAAAACGGTGTGCCCCAATGAGAACAGAACCGTGATGATTTTGATAGCAACAATACTTATTTTGTGGTTTATCATTGTAGCAAAGGTTCAGGTTTTCTTCCATCAGTTTTATTTGACAGTATTTTCCAATAAAAGCTACAAAATTAGGCGTCTCCGGCAACAGCGTGTTACCATCACGGAACTGAACCATGAGAGTGAAATGTTATGTTTTGGTGGTCCTGCAAAACCTGTTTTGTTGGCTGTTTATTTGTTTATGATCACGTCCAATATGCCACCGACGGCGACGCCACAAAACGATATTCAAAGCTGGTTTCATTATGAGGATTTGCAATATGAAGAAAAAAACGATAAGAAAAACACAGAAAGCCTAAAGCACGAACCTCACTTATTCTACGCTACGATAAACAAAGGTGTTTGCAAAAAATCAAAATATTATGTGCTCTATATAGCGTAACGTTAGAATCGTTTCATGACGTAAATAACCGTTAAACGTTTTACTACTGACACTTTGGAAAGAGCCATGCAAAAGGTCCCTAACGTAGCGGCTGGCACGTTACATATTCAACATGGAAATTTGACGCTATCTCCCCGACTAATACACCCGCGTATCATCGGGAAGCTATAATACGCCTCACCACTGAATACGTCACAGAACGCTATTTTGTTGTGGTTGGTCAGTTCCTGTATCTGAACAACTTTTCTGTAGTAGTTTGTTGGTTTTTTTTGTACTCTGATGTTTCTTATCATCAATAAGGACTGTTTAAGCATTTTACAGTGTTTGAGTTTGAGGATTTTACGTGGCAGCCTTTGCAGGAGGCTGACCGTGAAAGAAGCTAATTTAAGGACATACTTTCTACTTGTGTGAAAAAATGCAGAAGTACCTTCTTGGAACAATTACTTCAATTTCTAATTAAGCAATTAGGTATAACGTTCTACAATTACAATTATGTATAAATTACTTAAAAATAAACAATTAGCAATAATTGTATGAGCAACTTGGATGTGTCTGGAATTTTTCGCAGCAAAACTAATGATCGCCTCGCGTGTACTACCTCAATAGCCTTATACACGCGTTTCGCCACGCATAGTGGTATTTTATCAGCATCAAGCCAATCAAGTAGGCGATTTTTACCTTTCCCATTATGCCACGTGGAAATTTGGAGCATTCGGAAATCCATAAACTTAACCTTAATACACCAACACCATAGCTAAACCGATATTCCACACGCGTTAGAGCCATTTATTCCTCAGTGATTTGGGACTCCATTGAGTTCTACATTAAGATTCTTATATTCTGAATAACGAAAACTTTTCAGATATAAGAAATTTAGCTTCGTGTTCAGCCGCACCGCTTAGCTTCGTTTTGTGCAATGGGTCTTGGTACTCCGTGTTACAGAATCATGATATGCCCTCTTTTTCTTCATATTTATACATATAGTGAACGCTTGAAATAGCGCACATTACATATACTTATAGTGAACACCATGTTTCCACACAACGCTCGCATCATGTGTTTTACAGGACTAGCCATGCTAGTACTTTCGAATTATTTTAAAGAAGACGAAACATTCTATCTACCGAAGATTGGAGCGACTTCACGAATAGTGGGAAACGGATTTTCACCATTTTGATAATAACGTCTATCCACTCCCATTAGGTTAGAGAGCGACTATCAAACTACTTTTGAATAGGTAATCCTACCTATAGTAATCAAAAAACGTGAATTATTTTTCATAACTCGCGCTCCAACCGTGGGTTATTAAACAACGCCTACTAGATACTAGTACTGTGCTATAGTACCGATCTGTTGGAAACGCATATGACCAAATACACGCCAGAATAACTGCAAAGGTGGTTATGCCATGAGACATTAAACGCTATTTCGACTGTGTACGGCATAGCACAGTAAACAAACACAATAACTCAGGTTGGCGGTAATTACACGCGCATCCCCCCTTTTGGATGTTTTTTGTAGGGATGCTAACGATACTTTGATACTTCTGCACTAATATCGAGTATTTTTGTCGTCGATACTTCTTGAAGCATTCCGAGCTGGTATCGATACGTTTGTAGCGGTATCGAAAATAAATTACTGAGGGGTGTAATCAGTTGCACAAAATGCTCTGTACGAACCAAACGCGCCTATTTGGCTAAAAAATATCGAGTTGGTACCGGTATTGATATTTTCATTATCGCATCTCTACCCAAACTTCACTTCCGTAAAATCATCCCAAGGTCAAATTTTGTGGGAACCATTTTTATATGGGAAACCCTCAGAGATATTATGCCGGTTGTTTACTATACTGTTGTCTCCGGTATTCGTTTGACAGAAGTGAGGTTAAGTTGTCAATAATTCGTATTTATTATGTAAATTACTCGCAAGTGAAATACGAACACTGAGAGAAAAAATGTTGCGGTTGACGAAATCGGGTAGGACTAAATGCAATTATTATAAACGAACTCATTTGTCATAATTGGTTTACAAAAAAATACAACAGATCAATAATTGGCCATGTTGACGAATGCATCCCTCTAGCCTACGTGGTATGCTCGTAATCTGGTTGTAGATAAACGCTAGAGGTACAGCTTCCCAAGCTACCCTCACAGCAGTCCAGCATGGTCGGAGGTTTCAGTGGATCGCCTATGTATCGACCCATCCAATCTCATATTTTCTCAACTGACGACAAATCCAGTGATCGTAGAGGCCAGGGGAGTACCCTGACCTCAGCTTTCTGTAGGAATCTCATCGATACCCTTGCAATATGGGGACGTGCATTATCTTGCTGGAAGAAACCCTCTTCGAAGCCTAGGACATATGGAACGGCAATTGGTTCTAACACCTCATTCACATACTGTTGTGCAGTCATTGTACCACGAATCCCAAGTAAAGGTGACCTGCTGTTGAACGCAGTGGCACGCCAAACCATCAAACCAATAGAACGGTGTACATGGCGCTCAAGATCAAACTGGAGGTCACGTCGTTCACCCCGTCGCCCTCTTACGCGTTGGCGTCCATCACTCAGAATGCCATTGTCGGTGTTTTTGGCAACCTAACTAACCGTTGGCGACAATGATTTTTAGTGAGTGGAAGCACTAGATGCGGACGATATGGTCCTAAGCCCATTTTACTCAATCTGTGGTACACCGTGCGGATTCGAATGGGCCTCCCTATAGCTGCATACCAAGCGTCAGTCTGTAGTTTTTCTACGAGCTCCAGAACCTCTAGCTCGCTGCTTTCGCCCTTCTCCAATCCACGCGCGCCATGCTGCTACAACTTTTGACACGCTACGCCCCATAGTTGGTCTGAAAGAAGCGCTATGTTCTCGTTGCTCTACAATCCGACCCCGTTCAAAGGGGCTTTACTGCGTAACCTGGAGCTGTCGTCTTCTAGGGGACATCCTCATATAGCCAACTAGTCTCTCGCCACATTTGAAACAGTAGTTGATTGATCATCATCGTTTTTGAATCAACAAAAGGCCATGCTTTGTTCTTACAAGTCTAGAGTCTTTTTAGAGGCGCCATGTGGGCAAATAACGTCTGAACGAACAAAAAGTATTACATGTGTACTAGAGATGGTACTGCCAAGCTGTGTACAAATTTTCAATGCAAATATCCCTTTTACTTCCCACACCGATAGGTGAGGGGAGTACTGTTATCGCGAAAATTTTCGATTTCGAGATAATACGCTTTTTGGGCGTTTTATGATGTCTACATAACGAAAATCCACGTCACTCATTTCCGACGGTCTGTCTGTCGGTCTGTCGGTCTGTCTGTCTGTCGGTCTGTCGGTCTGTCGGTCTGTCGGTCTGTCGGTCTGTCGGTCGGTCTGTCTGTCTGTCTGTTGGCGTTTTTCTAACGTCGTAATCTCAGTAACCGCTGCATGGATTGTGATGAAATTTGGGCAGCGACATGTTGTAGTGTCGTAAATAGGTAACGTTCCGATAATTTTGGAAATCATTGTACGGGGGGGGGGAGTAATTAGCAAAAAAGAAAAAATTTTAAATATTCCTCAAACTTCGTTTTTAGGCGTTTTAGGGGTTCCTGATCATTTTCTACTTTTTTTTGGGTGGGGATGAATTTGGGGTAGTTGGAGGGTGAGGGGTTGTAAAACTGAAAAATTTATTGTATTTATAATGGGCTGTCCAACGACCTGGAATGAAAGACCTTGCGGCAGAATACAATTTTTTAGATCCATCCGAACATTGCATTGCTTATGGTAGAAACCAAGTGACTTGGAATTTGTGATGTATACATGGATTTTAATGAAATTTTACACAGTATTACTGCCACGGCGAGGATGGAAAAAGCGTATGTTTTGGAAATAATCGACTCAGTGGCAGCGCAGCAAAAATAAAAAAACTAACAATGTAAAAATAGCTCAAACTTTGGTTTTAGGCGTTTTAGGGGTTCCTGATCATTTTTTACTTTTTTTTGGCTGGAGGTGAAATTGGGGTGGTTAGGAAGTGGAGTATTATAAAACTCAAAAATTTATTCCATTCATAATAGTGTCTATTGACCTGTGAAAGAAATACCTAGCGGCATAATAGACATTTATTAGGTCCATCCGAACATTGCCTTGGCTATTATACAGAAATCAAGGGACTTGGTATTGAGATCGTTCTGAACTTAGTAACATGGAAATTTTAATGAAATTGAGACACAGTATTATTACTGCGGCAAGGATAAAAACTGCGTATGGTTTTCAAAAATCGTGTCAGCGGCGGTGCAGCAATAATAAAAAAACTAAAAATATAAAAATAGCTCAAACCTCGTTTTTAAGCAAATTGAGGTTCCCGATTGTTTCCTTTCGTCCAGTTAAAGCTGAATTGTGTCGTTTTAATTCCTACGGAGAGATTTAGGAGACTATTTACTAGTTTTTGTGTTGGATGTTTTTTGACGACAGGCGGGCGATGATTTGGTTGCAACTGTTATGAGTGGGAAGTACCGAGTCAATCAACTTGACTCCATTTTTTTCTAGGTGTTCGGATTTACTATCGATTGCTTCGGGCATAGATGAAGCATAGTACATATTCAACTCGCGCTAATGGTAATAACTTACTTGTTGATTTACAAACTTAAACTGCATGAGTTATTACCACCATTACCGCGTGGCTGAACAATATACTATTATCAAACTGCTCTTCATTCTAGTTTTTGTTCAAGCAATTAAACCAAATCTTGTTCAAAAAATGGTGTACTCTAAAGCAGTATTTAGATTAATTGGTACTATAACACGGTGTGAAGAAAAAGTCGCTGCAAACAAGATAAGGATATTGAAAGGTGCTTTCCTGACATAGAGGCTCTGATCGCATAATTGACTCAAAAGAAGTTACCGGGCAACGTATAGGCGTCGCCTCCTAACTTACAATGGTAATTTATCTAGCAAAAAGCACACCTTCGTAATTCTAATAACAGCAAGACATTAATCTCAATTTGCCAACCATATATTCATTCTTCGTAATGGAAGTGGCCATTCATTCCAATTTCTCATTAATAAATTTGAAACTTTCCCAATTCCTTCCGCCTACAAGGAAATCGTTCAATCAGGAGCTTATGTCTTCTTTTTCTGTAAACTGAACATGCAAAGCAGATCTATGCGAAAAAAGAAGGGTGCAAAATGTTTCAGTTCCGGATAATACGCGCGTCTGATTTGTATTTAATGCCGAACCTTCATCCACGATTACAGGGAACAACATCAGGTCACTCTGCGATGATTGGGACTTTCTGTTCTAAACCCTACACAGGTTCTGCTCAGAAGAGAAGAACTTTCTAATATTAGCTCTGTAGAATTCATCATATTTGAAAAGATTTAAAAGTTTTCCGTAAAAAAAAACTAAAACTTATTTGTTATAAAAGCCTTATTACAACTTACGTGGGTTGTATAACGAAATTAAGTAATTATTCATTTTGTTTTGTTTGTATACCCATGTAGCACTTTGGCAACCACAACCACATGGTACACCAAAATCTAGTTATATGAAACGTTTTGCCGACGGAGAGCCTACGTTATACGATATAACTGAGCCACGGGTAATTTTTTAGTTGAGCCAGAAATGTTGTCGCGTAGTCTTTTTGCAACTAACCCATTTTAACATTATTATGGCAACAAGGGCATTAGTATAGAGACTACAAATGATACGAGCCCTCATATATGCTGCCTCCTATTACAAGCATAAAAAACGATTGTGTTGTGAACGAACCTTACAGCGGCAAGCTTGTATGGATGGTTTAAATTCATTCAACCAACAATCAAATTCGAGGTCAAATTCTGGGGAAGAACCTAAAGAAGAAGACCCCAATAATGAAACGGGAGTCAATCTGGAGGCAGCAGATATTACTGAGGTGGAAAAATACTGTCTCAGAAAGCACAGTAAGAAAAAATAATAAAAATCTATGAGTACGTGGACGAGACCAAAGCCACAAAAAAAATAGGTACCGTTTAACCAAAGCCCTAGGCACATTCCAAATACCAAAAGACAAAGCTGACATATGACAATTGGCAGCTGCAACAGAGGGTGCGTTTGGAAAGGGAAGTGCGTTCGTCAGTTAACATAGTCAGTTTATAGTCGAACCTTGATCGGACAAACAACTCCAGTTGAATTTTGGGTAGGTATACTCGGGTTTATGTGGTTATACGCCGATTACATTTTTACGCCATGTTTGAATGCAATTCTTCTTCGAAACATGGTCGGCCATTAAGACAAAGAGCATATAAACGAACATTATACTGATGATTACGAAGTCTTATGTTAGTTTTTTGGAAACAGTTCATAAATATTCCGTTTAGTTTGATTTTCGGTCAATGCAAACGTTAGATATTTTTTATCTAAATTTATTTTTTTAAGTCCATTTATTTTTGAATACTGAGAAATTCGCATCGGATTGAAAGCGCGCCAGTTTTTTAGCATGAAGTAATACTATATTTGACAGTAAAGTGGGATGCGTTGTTGAATTAAGTGTACAAATCGTTAATTTGTAGCAACTTTATTTACAGGATATAGCCTGATCAAACGAACAACACATTTCAATATCAAGATGGTAGTCACAGTTGTCAGAAAGTTTTGTCCCCATTCTGATCAGCAGTATTATTTGATCAAAAGATTAACTATTTTTTTAACAATATTTCAGCTGTTATCTCCACACTAGAGAGCGCAGGTGTATAGGCGTTTGAAAGTAAAATCAGCAACGTTTAGGAAACGAGAAACTTCAGCCTTCAGTTAGAAGTTACACGTCGGGACAACCCAAAAAAATGATTGACCAAGTGGGTGCAAAATGGGGTTGTTATTGCTTTATGTAGATATCAGTATTTTAGTATACTTTAACATCTATATCTGTCAAATTCAATGACGGTTACTCGATCAGACTTCCGAAATTTTTAGTCTTAACAGCACGAGTACTTATGAAAACATTATTGGTATTATCTGCTACCAATATTTTGTTGCCTGAAGTAAACCAGTTCGCAGAAAGTCCAATGAAGCATACGGAAAGACAGCTAGCATATTAAGCTAATAGACATTATGATCCACTTCTGGTATGAAACACTGAGATGGTAATGCTGTTGTATTATCACTGACTTTAGAAAATGGTACCGTAAAATATTTTGTGACGTATTACAATTATCTTACTATGTATGTATGCCTATACCCCGCCCCAAGGCTCTGCCTCCTAGGGTAGTTTTCTTGCAAATAAATGAAAAAAAAGAACTCTTTGTAGTACCCTGTAGAACGCAATGAAACCATGTATTGTTGGAGTAGGAACAATGAGCAGAATTAACATTCAAGATAATATACAGGATGCTCCAATAAGAAAAACACAACTTTGTTATGTAAGGCACAGCATATGAAACGCCCTATATATTATGAAATAATTATAGGATGTGGAGCTCGATTCCTTCTATTACATATAGATATAACTTTTTGCAGTATCTCACAAAATGACCAAGTTATCAAACTTTGGACTATAAATTAAACACCCTGTATTTTCGTCTGTCTAAGAAACACGATTGACAGTACGTGACTTGAAGTTTCTTATCAAATTAACGGCGAACGTTTTTTTAGAACCTGGTTTCAGTTCTACGTTTTTTGACATATTAGTTTTTACTTTAGGCTTTTAAGACAACCCTGTATCATCCGTTGCAAGAGATGTTGAGGCAACCCTCATCATAGAGTTACTTGGAGATAAAATTAGGAGCCTCGTTCGTTAGTCGCCGAAAATTCCCCACTCGCCACTTCTCCTACTCATCCATTTAATAAAATCGAGAACATCCTAGATTAAAATTTTAATTAAAATCGAACTCTGTTTACTTTCGCTCAATATAAAATGCCATCGTTGTGGGAAAGTAACTCCATCATTCTAAATCCTAAAGCAGACGGGCGTAATTTTTCGCGGTGGAGAAATAAGTAGCGGCATTTTTTTAATCATACCTGTAAATTTAATGTCACTGTTTAGGACGTTCGTTCACGAACGTGGTTAATAGATGAAATTAGTGTTTTTACTTCCCACACCGATAGGTGAGGGGAGTATTGTGATCGCGAAAATTTTCGATTTTGAGATAATACGCTTTTTGGGCGTTTTATGATGTCTACATAACGGAAATCCACGTCACTCATTTCCGTCGGTCTGTCTGTCCGTCCGTCTGTCTGTCTGTCTGTCTGTCGCTTTCTTCTAGTCTCGTAATCTCAGCAACCGCTGCATGGATTGTGATGAAATTTTGGCAGCGGTATGCTGTGGATCGTAGTAGGTAATGTTCCTATAATTTTGAAAATCGGCGCATAGGCGGCGGAGTAATTAGCAAAAAACAAAAAAAATAAATACTGCTGAAACGTTTTTATGCGTTTTAGGGGTCTATGATCATTTTCTACTTTTTTTGGGTGAGGGTGAAATTGGGGTGGTTGGGGGGTGGGGGGTCCTAAAATTGAAAAGTTTGTTGCTTTCATAATAGACTGTCCACTAACCTGTGAAGGAAGAACTGGCGACATAAATAACTTTTTTAGGTCCATCCGTACATTGCCTTGCCTATTACAGAAAGCAAAGGTCTTAAATTTTTTTGATGTAAACATACGAGAGTATTGCTTTAGATCGTTCTATATTGTGTAACGAGGAAGCTGTGGAATTGATTTCAATGAAATTTTGACACAGTATTACTACCGTGGCGAAGATGGAAGACGCGTGTCGCGTTTATAAATCGTGCCAGTGGCGGCGCAGAAATAACAAAAAAACTAAAAATATAAAAGCTCAAACTTCGTTTTTAAGCGTTTCAGAGGTTCCTGATCATTTTTTGCGTTTTTTTTTGGGTGGGGGTGAAATTGGGATGGTTGGAGGGTTGGGGGTTGAAAAATTAAAAAAATTCTTGTACTCATAATAGGCTGTCCCCTAACCTGTTAAGGAAGATCTAGCGACACAAGTCACCTTTTTAGATCCATTGCTTAGCCTATTACGGAAACTATAAGGGACTTAGAATTTTCTGTATACATCAGAGAATTTATTGGTTTAAATCGTTTTGTGTTTTGTAACGTGGACACTGTCAAATTGATTTTAAAAAAATTTGGACACAGTGTCTTGTTACCGTGGTGAGAATAGAAAACCCGTATGTTTGTTAAAAATCGTGTCAGTGGCAGCGTAGCAATAATCAAAGAACAAACATTATGAAAACAGCTCAAATTCGGTTTTTAGATGTTTTATGGGTTCCTGATCATTTCCTACCAGTTTTTTGGGTAGGGGTGAAAGTGAGGTGGTTGAGGGGTAGGGGATTGTAAAACTGAGAAGTTTGTAGTATCGATAATAGGCTATCCATTGACCTGTGGAGGAAAGACCTAGCAGCATAAGACAATTTTAGGGGGGGCGGCTGGCGATTATTTAGTTGCAAGGGATCTCAGACTAAGGCTTCATGCTATAGGAAAATAAGAAACTGGTATCAGCGTAATGTGTGGGAAGTACTGAGTCAATCAACTTGACTTCATTTTTTTATTTTTGATAAGCTTAATCACATATAGGTATCTACCCTAAAAAAAATCAACACACGATCATTTCAAAAAGTCATTAACGATTAAAAATCAGAATTTTAAAATAGGTTCTTATGAAAGATTAGCGTTTTTTTGTTTAAAGGCAGAACAAACGTATTTTAAGCATAGGCACAAAAATAAATAATAAATAGTAATTTGAATAATCTTTGGAATATGTATGTTACATTATTGCATAAAAAAATAGGGTTGACGATCGTTCGAATTTGATATGAGTTATTTTAGTCGAGATAGTTGAAACTGTTTCGGTAAATAAGAGACCATTTTGAAATCTGGCAACATGCGGCCTTTTACAAACCCATTGCCTTCCTTCTCTTCACAAAAAGCCACGGTGAAGGTGACGTAAGTGTACAGTTTTCGTCGGTTAGGTCAGCTTGCTTTGTTGATTATCGTTTGTGTATCATCTAATTTATATGAGAACCATTGACGTCTAAGACAATAATACTTAAAAACGCCTGTTGACAGATTGATTAAGTGTACATTATGTTTAGGAACAGATTTGCGGGATATTTGTTTGTTGGTTTGTTGATGACATTTAGAATTGTTTAGGATATACAGGGTGCCCGATTTATAAGCTTTCATACAAAAATTGCACGGTCTACAGGCGATTTCAAATGGTGACCCTGACTATGAACTTTCCCATAAATTCCGAGGTCAAAATTATTAGCATAATTATTCAACCAAGGTTGAGGTTCATTGGGCAGGTTAAAAGTCTCTCTCACAAAAATCACGTCAGGATAAATTCTCTGGTAGCAAACCAATTCTCACTGAATTTCCAGCTCCCGTGCAAAACTGTGTGAGACTGAGTTTCATCTGTCCTAGATTACTACAGTATTTTGTAATTACCTTGTGACAATTTCAATAAAGTATAATTCAAGTGTTCAAAATAATTGCGTACACTTGCACACTGCGCAACTTGGACCGCATATGAGCTAAATACTAAATATGACGAAGTTGGACTACGTAGGGAAATATTATTTAGTTTTGATATTGCTAACCTCAAGGCCCACCTAGTTTATACCTAGAAACAAGATAGAACTCCACGATACGCTGCAATACCATTCAGTCATAATTTCGGTTGCAGCGTTGCCATCAATAGTAATAAAACACCAGAAGCCTACAAAAAACATTCCTGTCTTCTCTGTGTGGCCATCGTAAATTGACGAGCGCAGCATGAGGTATGGAGGGAAGAAAGTGCTATCTATCATCATTTTCGTGTCGCGTCTAAAAGGGAATAGAGCAAATAAGTATAAAAAGGGCAATAAATATTGTCTGCAGCGATCATCCAATCACGACGCTGCACTGTCTTTAAGGTGTGGAAGAGAATCTGCTCCTGCCGGTTGTAGTTACAAGTTTTATGAACATGATAGATAGGGTGTTAAGTGATGTAAAATATTTGCCGTTCTCTTTATGAAAAAAATAAAACAAGACACAAACGAAGGAAATAGGATTGATTAGCAGTAAAATAGAGCAATAGAGCAATTGGAACATTCGAAGACAGCATATAATTTTTAATTTGTAATATTTGAAATAAATTAGTTATCACAACGCCGGATTCTTCTCGCTGGTCAATTTACAATGGTCACACAGTAAGTCTTTCTTTTTCTCACTATCCAGCTATGTTCTTTATATACTCTGTATCATTTTGATTCTTTTATATTTCAGTTTGGTCTACAAATCAAATGTCATAAAATTTATATAATCTCATCCCTCTGGCTACCAACTTTTGCTGCTAACCTGGTTGGTTGAGTGTAAGAATGGAGCTAATCTTTGCCAAACAACTTTTTGTTCTGTCGCTGTGTAGTTGTTAATATGAATATCAAAGATATCAAATCTATTATGTATTATTACAAAGACTCACAGTTTTCGATCAAGAAATAGCCAGGCAGCTTTTGTATGAAACGCTTTTTTTTTCTCCAGACCTTTCATTCATTTCTCAGTTACATAAGGCATGTATTGCTATGCTCCAATTACGAAAACAATATTTCAGGCGGTTGGCGATTCACTTGTCTAACGCGACATTTCACGCTCATCTGCAGCTACATTTGGGCAAGATAATGGAATAGCGCTTTATCAAAACACAGGCTTGCGACTGTCTTATCAGGCATGCCTGCAAAATGCATATTCTATCAAAACTTCGTTATGAAGTTTGTGGAGTTTTACGCAGCCCAGATCCGCTGCGCGCAAAATTAATTACTGTTCAACTCCGACATATACAATTTCTCCCTAGTTTTTGCGACAAGCTATTTACACAAGACAATTATTATCGTGAAGGTATTAGACGATCCAAACCACGTGATACTGCATCATGGCGGTTTTGAGCAGTCATTTTGCGATTTTCTATGAGTCTGATGCCGTCAGGCTGTATAAGAAGGGTTATACAGGGTGGGGCATAAAAACCAAGTGTTTTTGGTTTGAGTAGCACTCATATATTAGAAAACGGAGGAGCGCGCGGTTTATTACAATCCATTCTTTGGCTCAAACCAATTCAGTTTCTTACTTGCCACTTGCCATCATGGAGCGGTAGACGCTAGAACAACGCGTGGCATATGGCGTGGCACCATTTGCCCATATTTTTTGGAGAAAATGGGGTCACCTACACAGTAACATCTGAACGTTATATTCATATGGTGAATACCTTTTCCATACCTGAATTGCAAAGAAGGCGTGTGGATATCAAAGATTTGTAGTTCTAGCAAGATGGGGCCACGGCACACACCGCCAGAGCATCCATGGCTGTTTTCTTAACCCCCAAGAGCCGTCAGCACTGCAGCTCCTGTGGGCTTATTGTGCTATAACTCTCAGGGGGGGGGGATGATATGCGCGGTCAGCAGCTCCATAGTCCATGGCTGGTCTTCGCCAGCTGTTTTCAAATCGTTCATTTTCGAGGTTTGGTGGCATTTCATGACCTCCTCGGTCTCCCTATTTATCAATTTGTGATTTTTTTCTATGGGGGTAACTCAGGTCACGTGTTTAAAGGGCCAAACCTCGTACGTTAGACGCAGAGAAGGAAGCGATTCGCCATGGAATCTCTCAAAAATCAACAGAGACATGCTGGAAACAGTGGAGTGTAATTTTCGTGAACGGCTGCATCATATGCCTGATGTAATTTTTGCACATAGATATTTCAAAATGGTTTATCATCAGCTATGTTCTATCAGCTATGTTCTACTACCAATAATTTGTTTTGAGAGTGAAAACTAATATTCTTATGATTATTTCAAAAACACTTGATTCCTATGCCCCACTCTGTACATTGCCGAGTAGAAGCATGTAGTTTAAGAGCTCTCTACGTAAAGAAAGTTCACTCGGTAAAGTAAAAATGTTGTCAAATACAGGTTCAGTAGGTATCAACCTTAGATAAGGAAAGAGAGGGGATACCGCACGCCCGTTTGATGCTATATGAATTAGCTGCAGTCTTCCCAAGCAGATCAGATTGAAATTCGCTACTATATATATTCGCGGATTTTTACAACTGTCGTCGTTTCTCCGCCCCCATTTTCCATAATTTACGCTACGTTGTCGCTACACAAGGATACTGTTCCTTAAAACTTATTTCAGCATAATAAAATTATTATTGTCGGGGGGGGGTGGGGGGTTGCAATTATACGATGTACGGTGTACGTGTCTGAATTTTACGTTAATAAAGAATTACCGATACCATTACACAGGATGTCTTGAAAGTAGCGCACATAAGTGCCGGGTGCAAAAGAGCAAAATATTTTGAACCCAAAACAAAAATGTTTTTTAATTAAATAGTTGATAGTTATAGAAATTAATTAATAAAAGTAGCCAATCTGGTGCGTAGACAGCTTAATCGGTAGTAGACTAGACCGGACAAGCCTCAGGCTGACTGACGAGTGAGCGTAAAGTTTTGCTGTAGTGAGATATCGTTAACTTGGCTTATTATACGGCTGTTGATTACGCTGGGATGTTCATTATTTACGGTGAGTGTAACCGTAGTGCTGAGCTGAGGCGGTTTCATGCCTTTATCGTAAGCGGTTCCAAAATCGCAATTTTTATCCAGACCACAATGTAATCCTCCGCGCAAATCACCGTGGTCGGGAATCTGTAACTTTGTTGAGAGCAGGTCTCGCTCTAACATAACCTACAGCTTTCACACTCATTCTTTATGTGGTACACGCCTGATTGGCTACTTTTATTAATTAATTACTAATTAAATACTTGATCATAAAATTCGAAACATGGATTCTTGGGCTCAGAATATTTTTCTCTTTTGATCCCATAGTATTATGTACGCGACTTTCACGACACCTTCTATACAAAACAGTCTGGGAAAAAATGAAAAGAAGAATAGACAGGCAGTAATGGTATCCGGTTTAGAAAATAGAAATTATTACAGTTTGAAGATTACTGATTAAGATAAATGCGAGAAATTTAAATCGTACAAAAAATTCCAAGACAGGAAAAAGTCGCTACAAATCGGTTGATTGTGTTAGCTGTCATTAGCTGTTACCGAAAACGAATAGCCACCAAAATACTTTTTTATTATATTTACCGTTTCTAAGACCAATCATTGTAAAATATTGTGGTGTGCATAATGGTAGGGTGTGCAGCTTACAGTTGTTAAAGCCACAGCAGCAGAACGGCGTCAGGCCCCTCCGAGGACCATAGAATGGAGCAGGAATGATCTGCGCATTCTGATTAGTCTGTTGACGGGACATTGTCGTCTGAGAAACCACTTGCAGAAGATAGGTCAGGAACAAACAACGGACTTTCGTTCTTGCTACGTGGACGACGATACATCTGGGCACATATTCTGGTTTGGTCTAGTACTGGAAAGGATTAGATCTCAGAATTTCTGAAACTCACTGACATCAAGCAAGTTTCATCCAACACGACCATCGCCTTCGTCAAGAGGTAAGAATTGTACGGTGAACTTTAAAGAGACGTGAACCACAACAGATTCAATAGGGTCGCAGTGGAAGGAGGTAAAATCCTCCCGTTCACTTTCTACCAGAGGCGGCTCGTCCATGAGAGTACATGAACCGTGCACCCCCAAAAAGATTTTTAAAATAAAAAAAATCAATATTTATCTTTTTCTCGTTCCTAAACCTTCCTAATATTTTGCTGTAGGCTAATGGCAATTATGGTTCTCGGGCAATCTGTGGTACCGTGCCCCGACCAGAGCCGACTATCCAGCCGACCAGTACTGCCAATCTTTATTTGTGAAATTACATGGCGAACAGTACAAATTACACGCTTTTACTCTCACATGATTTCAAAAATTCACGATTTTTACGCGCTTTAATATTTTTATTGAAATAAGGCAAAAACTGAACCATCTATAGACTGCTGGACACGGCACCGGATTATCAATGCTCAGTTAAGTTAACTCAACTGACAGTTATCCATTAACTAGCAGTCATAGTGTTTATCTTTCTCCTGCTAACCGTTAACTGCCAGCTAAAGAAACTGCTAAAGTGACTGGAAGTTGAAAGTGTAAGTTATGCGACTAACTGGCAGCAAGATTTCAATTGCAGCAGAGTATTATGTTTTGTGATTGCAGCCTTAACCTAACTTTTTTTATTTTTCCTTTTGGTTTTGGTTTTGAAACTGCTGCTGGATAAATATTTTGAGTGTGGATTATATTTTGTATCTAGAGTAGGGATTTTTATATTGCTTTATTATTCTGACAACCGATAACGGTAAGACCAAGATCCTTTAGAACTTTCATATTTTGCTTAATTTATGTAATGGATCATACATATTGACAAGTTTTATGAGCAGCTGCCTTTCACTTTCAGTGAAATTTGGAAGTCTTCTATTTTTTATTCTCATTTTAATCCGATTTATATACACACCGATATTTACGATTAGAAACTGCTATTCAGTTTTCATCTGCCATTAAAATTTCGTATAACTGACAGTTTGCTCTAGCCAATAGGTTTCAACAACGAGTTAGGGATATTTTAGCAGTGTGACCAACTCAACGCAAACTCTTAGCTACATAACCCTCAGTTACAGAAAGTCACGATAAACAGTAATTTACTTAACAGGGACTTTGACCGTTGGCTATGCCAAACTGTCAGGTAGGTAACTGGAACTTTTAACTGAGCATTGATAAACCGGCCCTTGGTAAATCAAATGTGACTAGTACCAGTCAGAGGATGACTTTATCACGTTCTGTGTTAAGACCTGTATCGGCCGTCAATTGTCGTAATCGGTACGTCCTACGTCACAAGTAGCAAAAATAAAAAAAATGTCCTGGAGGTGGAAAAATATATTTATATTCTAACTCAAATCACAACAAAATCAACATCCATTATCTATTATAAATCACTTAAAAGAGAAAACAATGGTTATTTTATGAGAACCTAAAAAATAACATCATTTTAATTGAGTAAATGCCAAATCACAGAATTACACACAAAATACACGGTTTTTGGAATGTCCAAAAAATACACACAAGGCAATCAAAATACACACAAATGGTGTAATTACACGCTTTTTGGCAACACTGCATCCGACGCAACAGCCGTTCGGCAATCGCACGTGCAGTGATGAGGGCGTGGTTTACCCTTATTATAGGTATGTATTCCGACAAGCGGGGAAGGGGTATCGCAAATTTTAATAGGATAAGGTGCACATTTTTCTTGTGCTCCGTCGTCTGCTTTGATCTACCTGAGCCTTCACTCTTGGCTTCTAATTAACAGTGCTGTTCCTAAACTGGCGCCGGGAAAGAGTAATAAAGCCTACACAGGACACGAGGCTAATGACCAGAGCAGTCGATGCCGATTTATGCGATAAATTTAAGTAAACTCAGTGTCGTTCACAGGGTTTACATTGTAATCACCATTCGAATAAGTATGTTATTAAATAATAACCGTTTTACTGTGGAATATTCACGAAACATTTTAGTTCTATGAGTTTAGATCACAAAGTTGAAGATAACTATGCTATCTATTGAAAAATGTCACAGAAGTACCTAATCCCAAACTTCAATGAACCTGTTACTCACAAGTCGGCTTCAAATAAGAGCAGAAGAATGGACTTTGCGTACGATGTACAAAGCAATAAAAAATCAATAATCTTTTATTTTTATTTCAGATCTAAATATATTTTGAATAAAAATCTTTATCCTATTATCTTTTTGATCCTGATGTTCAAAAAAATCTCATCGTGGGTGGGGGGGTAACTAATGAACCCCTTCTACCATGACCACGAGCCGCCACTGCTTTCAGCCTAACCTAACGTAGGCTTTGCTTTCGCGGCCTGCTCGGTTATCAAACAGACAGACCGACAAACACTAGTGTGTCAATGTCGAATTGAGCGGACAGGTAGACCCAGCTGAGTTGTCATCTTGTTCTATATCACGTAGTGATTTATTAGCTCATTCTACGTATGTGTAATTAAAACGTCGAAAGCATGCCCAAATATATATATCCATTTCGAACAGCACTAGACTACATATTTTAAAATTTGTGGGCTGTCCGAACGTGATACCCCATACAAAGAGCAGCACATTCAGTAAATATTTACAGTTTTGGTATGCCGCAAACAATGTAATAGTGCATTACTCCAGTTGGGTATTTCATTGTTTCCATAGCTAGCGTTGATGCAATGCATAACTGGCGGTATGTGTCACGTGGGGCGGGGTGAAGACGTTCTTGGGTGGTATGTGCGAAATGTTATGTCACCGATCTCTGGCTGTCTCAAGCAATGTTGGCGTTTAATGAGAGAGATTTAATGACATTTTGAACGATCATTTGCTCCCCTCCCTTCGTACCTTGTCTGCGAGAATGGTATTTGATAGAAATCCCAATATTTGACCCGGCCCTGAAAGTTCTAAGCCCTAATATGATACTGGATCGAGTTTACTTTATATCATGAAATGACTGCCATCAGATATTGATGATATTCTCAAAATTTTCGTAGCTTTTTTAAGCTGGGCATAGACGCTAAGGTTTACCTTCCGGCAGGCCTTCCGGCTCATAAGCCGGAAGGCAAATCGTATCGTTAGTGGTCGTTTCGGCCGGGAGGCCGGGCCTGAACTCTCGGCCTCCAGAAAAACTAGCAGCGCTTGAAATTTCGCCTGCCGGCCGAGCCTCTCGCGTGCAAGTCTGAACGTGTATGTGCGAAGTGAGGGAAGAGGCCAGAGGTTTCGCAGTTTTTGATTAGGACTATCAGAAGGTGCACGTTTACTAGCAAAATGACTGATATGCGACTGTGGTCGCACGAGTTCATAGCTGAATTTATAGATTTATATAAGTCATTTCCCTGCTTATATGAAATTAAAAGCAAGGACTATCTGAATAAGGGCATGAAGCTTAGTGCATACAATCAGTTGGTGGAGAAATTGAAGACACTGGATCCGACAGCGACGAAAGATACAGTGGTCAAGAAAATCAATAATATGCGTAGCTCATACCGAAAAGAACTAAAAAAAATCAGAGAAAGCAGAAGAACTGGCTCAAGCGGTGAAATATACGAATCATCACTTTGGTACTTCCATCTCTTAGACTTCCTGTATGACCAGGAAGTACCACGAAAAAGTCACTCGAACATGGAGGAAGAAGAAAGCAGTCAGGATGATGAGGTATTTCAAGATTTAATTTTTTACATTTGTTTTTTATAATGAGCCTTGAAACACAGCGTCTCAATGGAGAATGGTCATATCGACGAAGAAAAAGCATTTTGGAGCCTCAAGAACACTATTATTGAATTGAGAATAAGTGCAACCTGCACTTCCATAAAATTTTGTTGCTAAAAGATCTCAAAACTGAAGGCATAAAGGTTCAACATGCTTATCTTAGACCTCGATATAGTCATTTTTCACTAAAATACATTTGAAAAATAGCAGAAAATTTGTTATAAAGCATTTATTCATCAATTCGTTCAGCAGTGCAGTCAGCAATAGAGTATCACTCGATACTGTTTAAAAAACAACTTATTCTAATTATTTTTAAAATATTGAAGAAACAATTCTCGCACTTGTTTTGCATCCTCAGGAAAACGTCTACTTCCGAAACCTCGTTGCAATGAGGGAAGTACATCTCTCGCTTTATCCTCTTCGTCGGCAGATATTTCCATATAGCGATTTGGATTTTTTTTTCGCAAATAATTATGCAGAACGCATGTAGCCATTACTACAGTTTCTATACTTTCAACTGATATTCCAATTTCAGTGTGATATATACGAAACCGGTTGGCCAGAATTCCAAATACATTTTCTATTATCCTTCTGGCTCTACTCAAACGTTTATTGTAATTGGAACGTTCAGGATTCAGTTCTCTCTCATTATAAGGTTTCAGAAAATCTTTTCTGAGAGCGAAAGCTTCATCTCCTATGAAAACATACGGTAGATTGTTGCGTTCATTAACTGCCGGTATTTTAAGTTGGCCTTCTACCAATGCCTTGTAGAAACATGTATTGTTAATAACACCTCCATCAGATACCCGTCCATTTGTGCCAACGTCAAACATTATAAATTCATAATTACTATTGGCAATACCCATTAATACAATACTGTGAAACTGCTTATAGTTATAGTAGTATGCACCGCTACCGCTAGGAGGTCTTATTCTTATGTGTTTGCCATCAACTGCGCCGAGACAATTTGGAAACTGCCATCTTTCATTGAAATCTGATCCAATTTGTATCCATTCTGCTTCTGACTTTGGAAACTGTAATAAAAAATCGGAAAAAGTCCAAATAAATAGAGAATTCATGCATCACTCAACGAAAATCACGACAAACCACAGTTTTACCACTTAGACATTTTCAAAAGATTGGTTTGGCTAGTAGTAAAACTGGAAAAAACCGATTTGGCGAGTGGTGAGACTGTGGTTTATTGTGTTCTGGCACTAAAGGTTCCAGTGAAACGCATAGAGCTAGAATTACATGAAAACTAAAATGAATCTACGTGTTTGTGTATATATTTTGAAACTTGCTTCATTTTTTTTAGAACAGTGAAGCCAAAACTACAGCAGATGATGGGGAATCAGTCTCGGAATCAATCACCAATGAAAATAGGACACAAAGAGAATTGCCTCAAAATGAGGAATGCGAAACTGATCCGCCGAGTCCACGTACTCCGAGTACCGCATTTACCTCGATTTCAAATCGCCGCCAAATGATTAAAAAAACCAGTCATAAAAGGAAAGCCCCAAATCCAGATGCGCAACAGAATGTTCTGAATTTGGTTGCTGCAAAACTGCAAGATCAAAATAAATATGCAAACTATGCGGCTTATGTTGGTCAAGAATTGCAGGCTTTGGATCCCATGATGGCGACATATTGCCAAAAAATGATAAATGACGCTTTGTTTGCGGCGAAGTGTGGTACTTTGACGGCAAATTCAAGGATTGTAGCTGAACCTCCCGCTACAGTGACAGTTACAAATCCTCAACAATTCAACAGTATCGTAACAGAGTACAACGTACCTTCTGATCAACCCCCTTCAACAAGTTTATACTACCGCAATTTTGTGCCATGAATATGTATTAGCTTTTCTTGTATTTTTCTTTTATGTTCAAAATGTTTAAGTTCTTTTACTGGATGAATTTTATTTTTTCTATTTTTGTATATCTTGAATAAAAAATGTTTGCTTACCTTGCAATATTTATTTTTGAGAACAACTATAATTGCTCTGCATGTCTCAGGAATTATTTTTCCCAAAGCTTGAGCAGAAATACGGGTCGTGAATTTCAGATCTTCGTAATTTCTTCCCGTTGCTAAATACCTCAAAGTAGTACTTAGTCGCTCATGTGGAGTGATTGCTGTCCGCATTATAGTATCTTCCTTTTTAAGCAATGGAGACACTAGTTCTAGCAACTCCGTATATACGCTTTCGTCCATACGTAAGTAATTTCTATAATCATCAGGTTCCAGCCGTAGTTCGTTTATGAGGTGCACATGGGAAAGTTTTTCTCTGTTTAACTTCCACAGTTTTACCCATTTAGAACGTGTACGTTTCAACTTTTTTTGTTCATTAGGTACTAAAGCAACCGCAAGCCCTATTAACAGAAGATCGTTTTCCGAAATCATTATTAAAGAGATGTAAGCAACGTGTCGAAAGTTGAAAACTGAATAAAACCCTCCAACTAAAAAGTACCGTGTATGTTCGAGACGAGAGTACAGGTTTCCCTTCCGGCAAGCCTTCCGGGTCACAAGCCGGAAGGTAAACCTTAGCGTCTATGGCCAGCTTTAAATCTTAAACAAACAAAAATTTCCAAAATTTTAAGTTGCTCAAATTTTATAAATCTTGAGCAATCTGAAAAAATGTTTAACATATTCAGATTTGTCAAAGAAAAAGTATTTAACAAGAAACCGCATCAACCACTTAGGTTTATTAGCGGAGAAGATGGTACAATTCATATAGGTAATAGGTATTTATACTGATTAAATTTTAAAAAATACCGGGTATCCCTGAATTTCCTTGATAAGTCATATTTTCGTAAGAAAAGAAAGTGAAAACGAAAACTGAGTGGAATTTTTGAAAGTGCTATCGGGTCTATCATACCATGCGTACAAAACATTTTTCTTTACTTCAACCCTTATATAACAAGCACCCAATAGTTTTTCATACAATAAATACAAATATTAGGTTCTTATTTTATTTGAAATCTTGTAGTACCTTTGATATGGACACAAACCTATTTTTTCCGTAAAGTCATAAGTTAAATAAAATAAGGATTTGTTTGCTTTCGAGATTTTTTTTTGGTACCTCAACCCAAAAAACGGTCACCCCCAACTTCTTTTTCAAATAGCATTCCACAGCTTTTTCTACATGAATAAGGTCATTATTGTATTTAACATCTTGTAGTGGCTTAATTTGATACACAAACCAGTTTTTCCCAGTTTCATAAGCATAATATAAATAAAATAAGAACCTTTTTTGAAGCGCTACGTTCTCGTAATAAAAAAGGTAGAAAAACATTCATTTTCGAAAGTACATATTATATATTCCAAAACCTATTTGGTTGTCTTTTTATCCGGTTTTTTGCGTCAAACAAATTCTTATTTTAGTTATATTATGCTTAAAATTTTACGCAAAAGGTAAGTTTGCGTATAAAATCAAAGGTACCACAGGATTTTAAATAAAACAGAGATAAGATTCATGTGGGAAGACCTATGAGGTGCTGCTTGGGAAAAAAAAGGTTGGGGTGAGTTTTAAGGGTTGACGTAAAAAAAAATGTTTTGAAAGCATGGGTACCATAGACCACAATATAGTAACTACCTTCAAAAGTTTCACTCAGTTTTCGTTTGAACTTTTTCTTTGTTACGAGAATATCACGTGTCAAGGATATTCAGGGACACCCTGTAGATTAATGTCCTCAATAAAGTTCAACTCATTTTTGCATTGTAGTACTACTTCTTTGATGTCGCTGGATAGGTGGTTGAATATTCTGTCGTTCAAATAATTTCAATTTTCCATAATCTCTGGTAGCTTATATTTAATTTCAAATTTTTCCATATAATCGGCACTTTTCAATTTTTCTACCTATAAATAACCTAGAAGGCCATGAACTATAACCATAAACCTATTTATATGAAAGAAAACAACTAACTTAGCAGAAATTTTTAAACTAAAAAAATGATCCGGTCCAGTCTAAAGACCTTGGTATTTTTAAAACGCTCAAAATTTTTCGTGTTGCAGTTTAAATATGGTTATTTCGGACTTTAAGTATTTTAGAACTTTTGCTTATAGTTGGCCACCGCAAAAACTTATTTTCAGCTGCTCAGTAGTGCAGACATGGAAAATATATGGACTGGGGGCTTGGATACCTTTTTTTCGTTGCCTACTAGCGAACCCTCGTGGGTCATTTCGCATTCTAAGGCAAAAAAAAAGATGTGATAAACTTCTAAATTCTCATAAGCATAAGTACCTTGCACAAAATTTTAAAATTTTGTGATTTTTGACGGCATTCGAATAGTTTGTTTTGTAGCTGTATAGCTTTTTACGGCTTCCGTTGCCTCTTAGCGAATCCTGGTTGTTCATTCTGCTACCGGAAGATTAGACGAATTTCTATTAATTTTCAAAAGGAGATATCTAGTATTACGATTTTTCAATATATTTGAAATTTTCCAAAACGCCCCAATTTTCCAGTATTTCCTAAATTTTCCAACATTCTCAATTTTCTGAAACCTTAGTCTTCATAACCTTTGGAATTTGTCACAATTTTCGAAATTCTTCAGGACAATCGACCACATTAAAAGCTTCCTTGGTAGATTATCAGTAGTGCACATATGGAAAATATGTGATTGAGGGCTTTTTATTATTGCTACTGTTTTCCAATAATAAATCTTTATGCGTACTAACACCACCGAATGATTTAAAGGAATTCCTCAAAATTCTCAAAAGCATATGTACCTGTATTCTAAGTAGCATGCACTATCCATTTTAATAGGATCTGATGAGATTATAATGGCCATTGTAGGGAAATATCACGGCCGGTATCAGCACAATTTCCAGATCATTTCCCGCGATCGCTCTTTCCTTCTACGATCTCGAATGCTCTGCAAAATGCTAATGGCGAATTAATTATTTCTTACGGCGGCCCGGCGTGTGTTAGCTCAGACCTTAAGGGTATCGTAGTCTAGTGAAACTTGTATCGAAAGATGTTCAATCCTAATTACCATAAAGGGAGTTAGTTGTACGGTTGCCTTGCATGGGGACTGGGGTAGAAAGAGCTAAGCTCAATAAGGATCAGCACTTAGATTACTTAAGAGTTACAACTATAGCGCACTACACATAATATACTAACTTAGTACAACTATTGCCCTTCAGAGTATGACAGCAATGTTGAATACTACCTATCTATGTCGATTCTACACCCCGCAATGCGACTGCAGTGTTACTGCACACTACACACCTAAGGAAACACCTCCAGCATATCTGTCACTGTTACTCAGACATATACCCTGTTACCCTTAGATAAGGAAAGAGAGGGGATACCGCACGCCCGTTTGATGCTATATGAATTAGCTGTGACCGAAAATGGATAGCTATTTGACACCCGTCAAAACATTTTTTTATGGTATTTAGCGTTTTTAAGACCAATCATTGTAAAATATTGTGGTGTGCATAATGGTAGGGTGTGCAGCTTACGGTTGTAAAAGCCACAGCAGCAGGAAGGAGCCAGTAATCACGTATCATAGGTAAATTTAATGACGTTTTGGTACATTTTTGGTGCCATTTGGTAACAGAAATGTCAGTCGCGCGTTCTGTCCTCTCTCTTTCCTCGTCTAAGCTGTTACCCGATACCTTAAACTGTCAGCCGTGTCAACAGCGAACAGCTGTTCGGCTAGTGATAACTAAAGTTACCCCAGATTGAGTCTTGACGTATTAATTTTAAGCTTTCAAGGAATACAGGGCTGTACTGAGTGCAAGTACTACTAATGACGAGAATTGACACTTGGTGACGTTTTCGTCTATGCCGTGAGGTCTTTATGCTTATTTAACATTTTCTCGGAAAATCCGGCGTTTCTTTCAGTATATCAGTACCACTGATCTGAAGGATGATGATTAAGCTTTAAATGAGGTAATAATATTACTAATACGTTCTCAAGGGGTGAACACATGGGGATTTATGGTGTACACCCAGAAGGAATTACCAGGATTTCCTAAGCATGTACAGCGATTTCATAAAAATTGTTAGGATGTACAGAGATTTACCAAGGATGTACGGGATTTACCGAGGAATTACAGGATTTCCTGGGGATGTACCAAGCATGTAGTAGCAAATGCGCATGCGCACCTTAGTAATTTCATAACCTCACATTTTAGATTACACGTATTCTTTCGCCTGCCCTTCGGTTTTGTGCTTTCAAAGTGAAAAAGCAAGTGCAACATACAGGGTGCCCCACATAAGATTGTACACTACAGAAATCTCGTAAACCAGAAGATTTACAAAGATGATCAAACCAGAGAAAAGTTACGCCTTGCTGAACCCTGCAATATGGCGTTTTAGACATTTTAGAATTCTGAGTACTTCCGAAGATGGGGACCCACGTGGCTGCGCGATGAACAGCATCTGCCTTCGATAGTGGGGCAGCAGCAGTCTTATGCGCGGTTAGCGCTTGGGTGGTTGACTGAATATTACACAGGGCATTCAGTTTCGACCGTGTTAGTGTCGCCCACACGAGCGCTGAGCGGAGCATCTTACGCGGCCGGCACTTTGGATGATCGACCGGACGGGGGACTCCCGTCGGACCGTCCGGGATGATGGTACCATTCCAACGGTGCTGGCCGTGCACCGTCCCCCCTCTGGGAAGTTATAGTACAATAGGCCTTAAAGGCTTAAGTGCTGACGGTTCGATGATCGACATTATTGGGCAACTCAAAATGAACATCGTGTACGAACATCCAGGCACCAACATTGGTTTGATTTTAATGTGTAGTGTGGGATTTTGGGAATAAGGATTATCGGACCAACAATTTATGAAGGTACTTTAAATGCAGAAAGATATTACCAGGGGTGGGGCAAACTTGTAAATTTAGGTTTCTCAAGCAAAAAAAACGAACTGACCTTTTCCTGGTAAAAAAAGATGATAGTGCAGATGTTGATAAGAATTAGTTTTTTACGGAACAGTACATTTCAACACAATCAATTTGAGTAAGAATCAAGAATACTTCTGCTTATCGAAAGATGAATACGAAACGATAACCGCTGCTTGTAGTAGAGAAAAAACGACTTTTCATTAAATAACGGTATGTTTCATCCCTTGTCGCATACTACATGACTGACTTATGTCAATGTTTTTGAAGTTTATTTTCTGTTATGTTTTTTTTCAGTTTTATTGTTGTACAAAATTAAAGAACGTTTCCATGACTGACTAATGATAAGATTTCTGTTGAGTTTATTTGCTGTAATCTTTACTTCACTTCTTGTTCGGTATTATTATCAATGTATAGAATAGGAAGTATATGTTTTTTATGATTGTCTTGTTATTCTCCATTACCAACAGGCCAGGATGTACAAGGAATTACAAATGATTTTTTGAAATCCATAGGGGATCTACTGAGGAATTACCTGGATGTCCGGGGATTTACAGTGATGTAGAGGATTTATCAGGAGGTACCAAAGATTTCCAAGGATTTAAGTAGGATGTGGGGGATTTGCTTAAAAAAGGGGATGTAGGTGTACACTTTTTAGGTTATGTGTTCACCCCTCGTACGGTCTTGATCGCAGGATCGCCAATCAACACCACTAGTAAAAAATTAAATTTGAGATACACTTCTTCGTCAGCTGATACCTATCAAATAGATGTCAAGCCAGTTTAGAGTATCAGGTAACAGAGTATACATCCAAACCAGTGATCCAAACTTCAAGCTTCAAACGATTAGATCATCTATGAGATTGATGAAGAATGCATGCTGCTACTCAGGATGGATCCACTGAAGGTGAACCCATTGAAAGGCGTACGAATAGCAGTACAAGGGGAGGCAGCGTGGAAGCAGCAGCATAGTCAGATTAGAAAAATTTCAAATGTACATTTTCAAGTTATCAAAGCCAATACCTCACACAAGGCCTAGCCTTCGAGGTGGCAATTATTTGTAATGAATAGTACAAATAAATAATAATAATAACAGCCAGACATAACTCTGCGGCCAAGGTCATACACCAAGCATTAGCCACAAGAAACAAACTAATAGAAAACACAGATCCATATTACAATTACACTCCCACATCAGAACTCGAAAACGATCGATACAAA
Source organism: Callosobruchus maculatus (assembly GCA_951848785.1). Classification (NCBI taxonomy): domain Eukaryota; kingdom Metazoa; phylum Arthropoda; class Insecta; order Coleoptera; family Chrysomelidae; genus Callosobruchus; species Callosobruchus maculatus. The sequence goes on along the minus strand of CATOUR010000041.1, from coordinate 17,747,709 downwards.
CTACACTGGGACGTTGAAATACGTACGGGCAACACTGTCCTAGCAAATAGACCAGATATAGTTTTCCAGTCAAAGGCCGACAAAATTACCTATTTGATAGATATTGCCATTCCCAATGATGTCAATATCCAAAACACCTACGCTGGGAAGATATCTAAATACACGGACCTTGCGATGGAAATAAAACGACTTTGGAAACAAAACAAAGTCACAATTGTCCCCCTGATTATGTCTGTCTCAGGTCTTACACCAAACACGTTTATACAACACCTTCAACAGTTGGGCCTCGACGAAAAGTTACACAAAGTATTCCAAAAGTCTGTAATCCTGAATACCTGTAATATTGTACGATCCGTCCTAAATTCCGATCAATAATAGTCCGGGTGTTGACCTGGCACAGTCCCTCAACACTTGTTACTACCGCAGTTATGCGAGAGGAACTTAGAAAGTCAGATAAATGATGATAATACCTCTGTGCAGGGGAAGTGAATAGGTGATGAGACTATTGAGTACACTCTGTGCGATTTCCCAGCCGTCTTGTCAATGGAAGAATATATTCTGAAGGAAAGGCGCTGACTTTTCATGGCCAGGGCAAACTATGGGTGGATCTTTGGAAGGCTATACAAGCGGCCCAATGGGGTCTAAGTAAGATGTTGGTAGAACACCCTGCTTCAACTACAAAATACACCCTCCACCCTTGAACATAGAGATCCAGAGAGAGGATATGGCCCCTACATGCCTATTATGGATTACTGAATAAAAAAATGTAGTCAAGTTGATTCGATGATTCCAGTTTTATTGTTTTCCCACAGCATGAAGCTATAGTCTAGTCTAGATGCCCCTGCAACCAAATCATCACTCGCCCGACCACAAAAAAAGTGTTTTATTCTACTAGGTGCTTCTTTCACAGGTCAATGGACAACCTGTCATGATTGTAACAAATTTTTGAGTTTTAAAAACCCCACCCCCGAACCACCCCAATTTCACCCTCAACCAAAAAAAAAATTAAAATGATCAGGAACCCCTAAAACGTCTAAAACGAAGTTTGAGGTGTTTTTTATATTTTTAGTTTTTTATTATTGGCGGGCCGCCACTGAGATGATTTCTAAAAACCATACGCCCTTTCCATACTCGTCGCGGTAATAAATCTGTGTCAAAATGTCATTAAAGTCAATTCAGAAGTTCCCACATAAAACGCCTAAAAACGAAGTTTGAGCTGTTTCCATATTTTCGTTTTTTTTAATATTGCTGCGCCGCCACTGAGACGATTTCTAAAAATCAGACGCGCTTTCCATCCTGGTCAAAGTAGTAATATTTTGCCGAACTTTCATTAACATCAATTCAGTAATTTCAACATTATAAAATACAGAACGATCTAAAGCAATACATCGGAAAATTCTCTTGGTTCCTGTAATACACAAGGCAATGTTCGGATGGATCTGAAAAAGTGTATTATACCGCTAGGTCTTTCTCTCTAAGATCAAAAGGCATTCTATTATGAGCACAACAAATTTTTCAGCTTTACAGCCCCCCACCCTCAAACCACCCCAATTTCACTCTCACCCAAGAAAAAGTAGAAAATGATCAGGAACCCCTAAGGCCTATTTGAAACTTTTCGTTTTTTGTTAATTACTCATACATCGCTCATACATCGATTTCCAAAACTGTAGCAACATTACCTACTACGGCCCTACCCCATATCACTACACAAATTTCTTAAAAATCTATGCAGCGGTTACTTAGATTAGGAGGCTAGAAGGACGCCAACAGACAGACAGACCGACAGACAGACAGATAGACCGACAGGAAATGATTGACGTGGATTTTCGTTATGTAGGCATCATAAAACGCCCAAAAAGTATATTATCTCAAAATCGAAAATTTTCGCGATCACAATACTCCCCTCATCTATCGGTGTGGGAAGTAAAAGGTAGCTAATTTGAATCAAAGTACTTATTTCAATTTTTTGTAGGATTTTGGTTGCTTATATTAAAACAAAGTTGTACATATGTAGTTCGTTCTTATCCAATGTATTTCTTTTTGATGACCAATAATAAGAATAAAAATGTTGTTTCTACAATGTAAAGGTCAAATACAATACGAATGTACCAAAATTCAACGTCCTATGGTAGGATGAGGTTTGGCAAAGAATCCGACGTTGTCTTTGGTAATTTTCAGACGAAGGCTACGCAGCGCCATCTGACGACGATGGTTCGGTGTACATTTTATACCTTATGAGAATATGCCAGCCACATAAAACAATTGATGATGTACCCGCGCAGATAACATGGCGGATGACAATGCTTACAATGAGAGGCGTCTGAAAGTTGTTTTCTCACTCAGAATTTGAATACATCTGTCGCTCTTCGGAGAGACTGTACTTAGGTAAAACCTAAAACTACATAAAATCAGAAACAAAATGCACAAAGAACTTGCACTCAACGATCACCAAACGATTCTCCGCCAATCAATCTAATGGCCGGTTTACATGGAGTTAGTAGCTAAGCGCTTAGTACTTGCCACTAATACTAAGTCCTCATGTGTAAACACCCTGATTAGTGCTTAGTATAAGTGTTTGTAAATAGTGCAAGTGAATAGAAAATGATTCTGTTTACTAAGTGACATGTAGATACCCCCACCACGATTTACTAAGCACTTGTCGCTTGCTGACCATGTGTAAACAGCTCGACAAGTTAGTTAGTGACAAGTTGTACTGTGAAAACACGTGTTTATTTACTTATGTACTATTGCTTATCATGGCTGCGGAAAGGTGGAATTCGGAAGCAACAATAGAGTTCATTCAGGAATTTAAATCTATGAATGTTTATGGAACCACCAAATCGGTTTTATATAGAAATAAATTCGCCAAAGATGCCGCTTATCAGAAAATGAAGAGATGAATATTGCTGGTTTTGGAGTGCCTGAGGCGAAAAGAAGATGACAACACTTCAGTCAACCTATTACCAGGCAAAGAAAAAAAATTCAAAATTCAATGCTATCAGGAAGTGGGACTGATACTGTCTATGTGCCAAATCTGCACTTTTTAATATTTGTCGTTCAAGCTCCTCAATCATGCTTGAAATAATAATGTTTGAATATTGCTTAAACACACTGCGCAAATTCAGGCGACGTCGCTCCATTTCGAATTTCTGGTCACTAATAACTTCTACTAGCTCCAACGTGTAAACGGTTACTTTTCACTTGTCTTATTGAGGCTTAGTATAGCGACAAGTACTAAGCACCTAGCTACGAAGCCCGTGTAAACCAAACATAACCGACGCTACTGAAGACAAGTTGGACGATAGCCGACCAGCTGATTGAGCAAAAACTACGTATCTACGTAAATATGACGTCATTGGGGTATTTTCTGATGGAATTACGGGTATATACTGACTACCAACAAGCCGACGCGTACTGCTGTGGCGAACGTCGCGACGTTCGCCACAGCAGTACATGACACTGCGAGATAATTGTTTTTTGGGTAATAAGTGATTCTAGGAGAATACTAGAACAGTGCAGAAAATTAAAGAGTCCTGGGAAATTTGAGTTTTTTGTAGCTTTGTCTTAATTTTAAATGAGACGAGACCAAAATAGGAACAGTTTACTATTAGTTATCACCTGGTTCTGTATACTACAACGCATCATACACAAAACGCAGACTTAAAAAATAAAGAAAATGTGAAATCAGTATCTTGAGTCTAGTCGCATTAATCTATTTACCACAAAATGAGGAATCTGGCTTGATAGGCCCTCTTCTGTACCTAACACAAAATATGCATTATACCTAGTACTACGTTTACCAGCTCATAAGGCATGCAGAATTCGATTTGCATTAAATTACGTCATGTTCCAATCAAAAACGCATTTGACAGACACGGAACCTAGTCATTTGCTGTGATTAGGTACTGAAAATAATCGTTACTGGGTTACATGAGTTTTATATTAGTTACAGCGTTCGTGAGGCTGATTGATACCTTAGTCTTAAAGGGGTGATACACGTACGAACTTTAAGTACGCGGTTTTTAAGTTCGCGAACTTACTCGGCTCGACGCGGTGACACACGTGAAGCTGAAATCACGCATTTTGATGATTTTCCTAAATAAACAAAACTTTTAACAAACTCCAAACACAACAAGCGTTGCGGATCGATGGCCTGCCGAAGCAGATTGGTGGCTCGCGGCTCGCAGTACGAGCCGAGACAAGCTACGAGCTAAATTTCAAACCAGTTGGCTTGCCGGCGGTTTGCGCGACGATTTTAAAGTACGCGTACTTACGGTGACACACAGGCGAAAAAGGTCGTCGAGCCATAAGTACGCGTACTTGCTCGTACGTGTATCAGCCCTTTTAAGGAATTGGCTGAATGCTATTATTTTTTACCTAACTTCACTCATGCAACTTTGTTTCTGAAACAATATTTTATTTATCTATACATAGCACATATTACAAACACCAAAGTTAGTTACACGGAAATATAAAACAAACAAACGCAAGGCATAAACTTAGTTAAGTTAAATTTACACCAAAATATATGAACAGGCAACCTTTAACTCCAAACTGATTTTAGGTTTTAAAGAGTTCAGTTGGATATACCTATGCAGGTGCTTATGGAAACATGATTAGATATTTTTAACAGTTTATACTGGATTGTCAATGTTGAAAATTTCATAATTTAAATATAAGGTAGGTGTACCAAGTATTGCCACCTTAGGAGTAGTTGCCTTACACATATAATGCATGTTTTTCACTGTAAAGAAATAAAAATGTGAATATACATTAAGGGACATATTCTCTATCACATAAGTTACAGATACGTTAATAAAATGACCACAAATGCATTTATTGTAGTTCTTTGTAAGGGACTCACATGACAATATTAGGCTCACTAGTGTTCCTATTACTGCCATATTACATAACCGATAAAAACTGCTAGCAAGACAAACAGCATAATGGAAAATGAACAAATGAGGACGTAAGGCTCACACAATCTCCATTAGGGATAGATTGTTGAAAAAGATGCGCAAGTACTCCTAATATTGTCACCAGTACCCAGAATACTGCCTGTGGCCATATGGTATATACCATTGTATGACAATATTAGGAACAAGTAGCATAGTGGAATATTTTCCTGTTTCAGTTAAGAAAACTCATAGCACCAGCAACACAATCTATGAAGCATCACCTGTACACATGTACCTATATGCATTAAGGAAAGAATTCAAATAATAGTCTGACATAATTGCACACATGCCACTTAAAAAATTGATATTCTTATAGGAGAGAGCTAACGCAACTACTGTCGCACATTTATGGCAGATGCCTAATCTCAACTCAAGCCAAACACGTTGTATGAAGTATCATATCCTTCACAATTGGCATCCATTGTTGCCATTTGACATGCAACGCCTCAATAATATGCCTCCTTTGGGGTGGCATTATTAGGATCTATGGCAATTTTTGGTACACAAACACTTAGGTTTACTTTGGGAACAATAGCTGTTTTGGTGGAGCTAATCCCGAATATGTACGGAACATAAACAGAACGAATTAGGAATTTGTCAAATGCGCAGGAGTGTCTTCGATTTAGTTTCGAATTTGTCGCTTGTCTAAGCTATGGCAAAAGAGGCTGTCCATGACAGAGTCCACAGAACAGTTTTGTTTTGCCGATTTAAAGGTTGGTTAGTGTTAGGACTACACACACCTTAAGAATAGAACTTAGATTTCCGAACTAAATATCCCTGTCTTGATTCCAGAATCTGCTGAACGAGTTGAAACGTCAAGAGATGTGCTTCACCACCAACAACAACTTTACAACTGCACAAGAGCTAACATTCTGAATGCGTTTAGGGTTAACTCCGCCAAAACAGCTATTGATGTTTGTATACTTAACTAAATCGCAATCCTTATATTTAATACAATTAATAAGAAGATATAAATATCACAGCCTATTTATTTCTTCTGTGTACTAGACTCTTGGATCAAAAGTTATCAAATACCAATGTTTAGGTAATAATATTTTTAATCTAATGATGTTTAGGTTCGACTTCATGACAAACACTTCATTTATGAATTCGTTTAATGTCCATAATTGACTACTGTATTGGACATCACTTTATTGGACTCAAATGTCACTGCCATTCTGTCAAGTAAATATCATACTAGATGCAAACAACGCTCTATTTAAAGAAGAACTTTAACTTGAAAACAAAATTGTGAATTGTAGCTACTCTAATCAACAGTGCAGTAGTGAATATTGAAAATACATTTTTTGTTCTCATAAGAATGCATATGTTAAGGGTTAAACACTACACTGGGTAGACCCTTTTATATTTTTTTCCATTATTAACCCTAGAATACTAACCATCGTAAATTTTACGACGAAACTTAGTTTAATTTGCAATTTTATCGACGCGGCTTAGCCCTTGACCTTGTACGCTCGCCTAGTCTTCTATTAGATCGGTGTGAGTAAGTTAGTGACCCAAAGTGCATTTGATCTTGATAGTAATTGGAATAGTTTTATTTGGACAACGGCGTCGTAAATTTTACGAAGGTTAGTATAAATGTTATATTTAAGCATAAGACCAGTTTAGCGTTATTTTGATGATTTTTTTGTTAATATCGTTAGTTTCTAGGTTTTTTCAAAATATAACATTATGGAAGCTAACAAATGGGATATGACAAAGATAATCACCATTAGAAGCGGAACAAGGTTTAGCAGGATTATTGACCGGTGGAAATGACGAGAATAGAGTGCGTTGGATAGTGGTTCCGAGAGCGAATATAGTGTTCAAGAAGTCTTTAGTCCATCTGAGTCTGAATTCATGGATTGTGTGTAATCACAACCAACAAACAAAGAGCTAGGAACCATCTCGAGAAAAAAAAAATTATGTATTTATCATAAAACCAGCTAATCAGACCATGGTTGGTACAATGAAAAACTTGACCAACTTTAACCCGCTCGCTAAGATTAATTGTTGAGCATATATTAAACCAAGATAGATCAGAGGATAGAGCCACTCCTGGTCTAAACACGAGTGCAAGGTGCCAACAGTCACCTTCAAAAAACTTAGAATGGCGACGCGCTAATGTGAGCACTGTCAAAGGTCCTTTTGCGGAGAACATCTGCTCTTTGCTGTGTGTCCTGCAGTTCAAAAATGGAATTTTTCTTGTTATTATTAATATTTGTATTCAGAAATATTCTTATTATGAACAATTTTCAGTTAAAGTTAACAAACGATAAAAACGTTTTTTTTAAATTGTGATCCTTTCTCAAGTAGTAAATTTTACGAAGGTTAGTAGTAATAGGTATAAAAATAAGGTTAGTATTCTAGGGTTAAATCGGAGTATTTGGTATGAATTTCAGCTGCAACTACGGCTGATTTTCGTTGTGGTCATCATCATAGGTCAACGTTCTTCCCTGAGAGGACGGCGCGGCATGTATAATGTCTTGTGAATGCTAATACTGTGTAATTCTGACATTGGTCGCCCCAGGACCAAAGTGGCCGGCCAGTCGGCAGACTCGCACCATAATGAGCCTTCATTATGTCCCCGGCCCTACCTACAAATTAAAATCGAAAAGGAATTGTTGTTCGACCTCGCGGATGCTACTTTGTCCGGCAAGAATAATCATGTAAATGAAGTTGAAGTGGTTGGTTTGTGTGTGCGCGAATAGATTACACAGCCATGCAAAAACAGATTCTGAAATTATGTTGAGGGTATGTTGCTTCTATATGCATACTTCTCGATGTTCGAATCAAATACGCCACGAATTGGTTTCTCTAACTGCAACTGCTGTACATGATAGTGGAACGCATTTCTTAGCAAAACTTACTAACACAGATAGACAGATAGATAGATTCTTTGTCATACTGCCTGGTGAACTGGAGCATTTGGACTTAATAGAAATAATCAGGAGACATATGCGTCTTCGAGCAGGTCTTATTATCCACAGTCTCACAGATCAACGCAGACATCAAAACAATTGTCGAGTGGCGATTAATAAATAAAGTACAGTTCAACGTACAGGAAACTCAGGCAACAACACTTACAAAGAAGTCTCACAGTTGGCTTATCAACAGTGGAAATGGAGGGTCACCCCATACACGAGTCACCTTCCGTGAAGCTTTTGGGGATCAACATCAACAACAACATGTCCTGGCATGTCTACGTCGTCAGTATTGCTAAAACGGCGTCCCAGAAGCTTGGAGCTTTGTTCCGCTGTAGGAAGCTGTACACACCAGAGCAACTGCTGCTGTTCTACAAGCCACAGATCCGACCATCGCTGGAGTATTGCTCCCATGTGTGAGGATGCGCTTAGAAGCACTCTAAAGCTTCTGGACACTATCCAGAAGAGAGCAATTAGACTAATCGATACGCCTAACCTCTCAAAGGTCCTCCATTTAGCCTGGAACATCGGAGAAGGGTGGCTGACCCGTCCCTCTCTAGACAGATCTATTTGCAAATGATGGGAAAGGCAACAGATATCTGTAGACAGAAAAAATGGCACCAAGGGTCAAGTTTTTAAACCACCCTAGTTTCGTCCCCTCGAAAAGCAATAATGGACAAATATCACGAACTCCTGGAACGCCGGAACAAGTTTGACTAGGCTATGATAATTTTTTGTTTTTACCAACTTCTTCGCATCCAATGCATCGATTTTCAAAATTATAGGAGCATTACCTACTAGGATCTCATAGCATATCACTGTCCAAATTCATCACAATCTAAGCAGCGGTTACTGAGATTGCACGGGTAGAGAAACGTTAATCGACAGACAGTCCAATAGACAGTCAGGTCAACAGAAACCATTGATGTGAATTTTCGTTATGTAGATATCATAAAGGGCCCAATAAACGTATTACCTCCAAATATTTTTTTTGCTATAACAATATCGGTGTGGGAAGTAAAATATGAAAAACGATCGAGAACCTCCAAATCGCCTAAAGGATAGGGTTGAGCTATTTTTATATTTTTAGTTTTTTGATTATTGCTGCACCGCCACTGACACGACTTGTAAAAATAATACGCGTTTTTCATTCTCACCACGGTAAAAATACTGTGTCAAAATTTCATTAAATTTGATTTAATCATTTCTACGTTACAGAATGACCTAAGGCAATACTCGTAAGTATACATCAGAAAAGACCAGGTCCTTTGGTTTCTATAATAGTCAAGGCAATGTTCGGATGGTTCTATCAAAGTGTATTATGCCATTTGGTCTTTGTTTCGCAGATCAATGGAGAGCCCAATATTAGCACAAAAATTTTTTCAGTTTTACAACCCTCCACTGCACAACCATCCCCAAACAAAAAAGTAGAAAATGATCAGGAACCTGTAAAATGCCTAAAAACAAGGTTTGAGGAATATTTGAAATTCTTGTTTTTTTGCTAATTACTCCGCCGCCCATACCTTAAAACATTTTTGAAAAATTCTAGCAGCGCTTTCTATTACGACACCACAACATACCGCTGCCCAAATTTCATTACAACCGATACAGCGGTTACTGACATTATGACACTACAAGAACGCCAACAGATTAGACAGACAGAGCATTAACTACCTTATAAAGCTTGGACAGACCGACAGGGAGACCCACGCAGATGCGTGACGTGGATTTTTGTTATCTAGATATCATAAAATGCTCAAAAAGCGTATTATTTCAAAATCAAAAATTTTCGCGATCTCTAGTAAACATGATTTGTTACCTAGTGGGTTGTAGTTACTATTGAAGTATAATTTTTGCAGGCCTTATTCTATTTTTAAATGAAAGGAGAGACGACATATTTTGGCAGGAAAACAATATTCTTGAATAACATAAGAATAAAATTAACGAAAACAGACAAATTTCTCATCTCGTGGCTCGAAAGTAGCTTAGCATATAAAATTTGGTGTTATTATTTGGTTCAATAATCCCCCCTCAAACACCCAATATAGAAGAAAACAATTTAATGGAATACAAAAATAAGAATCAGATAAGTGATATTGTTATGTATTACTAAGGCCCGTTTGCACCGGTTACATTTAGGTGAACCTTAACTTTAAGTAGAACTTAAACTGTCAAATTGGTTTGCACAGTCTACAAAATCTGTTTTAAGCCTTGCTTAGAGTGACATTAAACTAAGCCGAAGATTTCTTTGGCTTAAAGTGATACTTAGGGACATAACCTGAAAAATTGACAGCTTCCAGCTTATTTGTTTTCATTGTTTTCAATATTCGCAAGGCAAAATTCAAAAATGAATTTATTGAGAACTCATTCGTTAATGTATGATGATATGAGTGGGTGGAAGTTAATTTCATTATTTCAGGGATACCCACAAATTAAAGACCGACTGAATCATTTCAATATGCTCGATGAATTAACTTTTTTTCAAATGTTCAGAGTGACGAAGCTAACTGCCATGTATATTTTGGAGTTGACTGAAAATGAAATTGAGTACCACTATGTTTTGTATCTATTTTTTTAATTTGAATTTGTGAGAAGACAAGATTCAGATTCAGAGATTGCAGAGTGGACGGAATCATAAAACATGGCTGGACCTGCGTCATATGTCAAATCATAAAAGTCAAATATGAGAAGTACAAATTAAAATTCCCTATAATTGCGGCGATGCCAAATTGTAAGCTCGCTCAGCTAAGGCAACGTTAAAAGGAACCCTAGCAAACCGCTTTAATCTAAGGTTCAGGTTAACTCTAAGGTACACCACAGCTAAACTGCAGATTCAAGAGTGAGCGGTGCAAACGGGCCTAAGGGTCCTTCACAGATGAAGTAGATGTTTTCTTTGCCCACTCCAGACAAATGGGATACTTGTAGAGTTGGCAAAGATATTTTGTAATTCTTCTTTACCTAGTAAGGCATACTGAACGTTTCTTGGATTTTCGTGAAACACACTCAGCACCGCGTTTGAATTTCCGGCAAACAAGCAACTTTTATCGCCAACAACAAGAACGTGTACGGCAAGCCTAAGTATGGAAATTAGACCAATATGGCAAATTGGCATTCCCTCACAAGAAATACAGAAAAACCAAAATTTAACAGAGCAAACTTTGGCACAAACGTGGGATGCAGTGACTTTCGAACGGCCACGTCAGTAAGAACCGACGACAATGAGCTAGAGCAAAATAGGGCGACATGAGAATAAATGGCAACGAAAGGAACACCTTTTACACTTCACCTGAGGACGTTTGAAGATAGTAGATAAGTCGAAACGTGGTGCTCAAAAATATTATATAGACGATGGAAGTTCGAAATAAACCTTTTGGAACATCTACCTTGTCAACAAACATACAAAAATGATTATGTAACTATTTCATCAATACAACATCGAGAAATAAGAAAATTAATATATTTCCAATCACACTAAACTTAAACAAAATTTATTCCACACGAGGATACGAAGAGATAATAATTGCGATGACACACTGTTGTAGAAAGGATCTCATAAGTACAGCTTTCCTTTTTCCCAGAATAATGGCACAACTAAAAAAAGTACATTACAAAAAGCGTATTACATGCCTTCTCAGCAACACTGTTCTAATTAAAAAATTGGAGTGAAGTTGTTTGACTCAGTACTTCCCACATATAAAAGTGATATTATTTTATGTTGCCCATTGCATGAAGCTATAATTTGAGATTCCCTTGCAACCAAATCATCGCCCGCCTGCCCTCAAAAGAACATCCTACACAAAAACTCTCGCAAATAGTTTCTTGCATATCTGTAGGAACTAAAACGACACAGTTTTTATTCTGCCAGCTTCAGCTAAATCAACAGTAACGATGGCGAACCCCCAAAGTCGCCGGAAACAAAGCTTGGGCTATTTTTATATTTGTAGTTTTTTATTATTCCTGCGCCGCCTCTGACAGGATTTCTTAAAATCGTAAGCGTTTTCCATTCTCGCCACCGTAACAGTACTGTGTCAGCATTTCATTAAAATCGCTTGGTTTCTGTGATAGGCAAGGAAATGTTCGAATGGGCCTAAAAAAGCATTACCTACTACGACCCTATAACATATCGCTACCCATATTTCATCCACCATGATGCATGCAGCGGTTACTGAGATTACGAGGGTAGAGGAACGCCAACGCAGCAGACAGACATATCGACAGACAGGCCAACGAAAATGAGTGACGTGGATTTTCGTTATGTGGATATAATAAAACGCCCAAAAAGCATATTATCTGAAAATCTCATTATCTCGAAAATTTTCACTATCACAATACTCCCCTCACCTATCCGTGTGGGAAGTAAAATGACATCTTTTTGACATCCTAAGGCTATTTATTGCCGATGCTTTTAAGGTTATGAGCTTTTCTCCTGAAGACTCTTCGGTTAGCTCGTTACCACTGAACTAAAATGCTGTCGCTACTCTCCATAGTTTACCCTCCAGACTATGGAAAAATGACACTTCCGCCCCCAAGCGGATAATCGACATTATCCATTACAAACCAGGGCACCTTGTATATGAACCTAATATCCAACAGTGGATCTCTTCCAATGCCAGTCCACTTTTTATTTTAATCACTCCCGGGATTCTAGCATCCCTACGTTTTCGTAGTTTTCCTAATAACCCCACACCTCTGACAGAATTTATATCACCGGATTCGCTCGTATATATATCGTCCTAGTTGCCGCATGGGACCATTAGACGAAAAGGGGTCTCTGGTGAGGAATAGAGGGCAGTCGCAGCAGTAGGTCGTGACCTAATATGGCTTGATGTACGACATTGCCAGCGAAACCATTATACCTCGGTGAAAATTCCGGCGAAAAATACCAGACCATGATTCATTTGCTTTACACTTAAATAATTAATGACTGTTCGATAAAACCAATCTGTATTTTTTACTATTTATTGAAAAGGCTATTTATGTAATAAAGGTCATAAAGACCTGTCGAAATAAATGTTAAAACAAGTTAACTTTGTTCTTCTAGAAGAAGATATAGCCACCTTATTCAGGCTGTATTTCATCCTTTTCTATTGTTTATCGCTGTTATCTGCTTGCTTTCTGTTGTTTCTAGCTGTTTTCTCTTCTTTTCTGTTGTATTCAGCTATGTTTAGTCATTTTCCATTGTTTCCCGCTTTTATCTGCTTGCTTTCTGTCTTTTTGAGCTAGTTTTGACTCTATTCGGTTGTATGGTGTGTGCTAACCACAACATACTTTATTACATGGAACAACAAAACAAAATTTATGAAAAGAGGGAAGGCGTAGCCATGCGATGTGGAGACCTCTGTATCCAATGATGGCTAACTGTATCATGGAGAGGATTGAGCAGAACGCCTGGAACAGCGCCCAGTATAAGCCAAAAAATGGTTCAGATACGTGGATTACTCACTTGTTCTATTTAGCCACGGACAAAACAAGCTAGTCAAATTCCTAAAACACCTAAACAATACACATGCAGTTCACGATGGAGGTAGAAAAAATTAGAAAACTGGCTATTCTTGGTGTGCTATTAACTAGAAGAAGATCAACCCTGGACAACATAGTGTACAGGAAACCAGCACACGCTATTTGCGCAAGCACAATAGCTCGAACCACCATTCATGCCAGAAGTACGGAATCATCAAAATACTGGCAGAGTAGGCGTGAAGGGTATGTGCATATACGGAACTCAGAGCCCAGCTCTACCATCTGCAATGCTTCGAAGGCAAACGGCTACTCATAAAGCAAATAACAGGATCTATGCGAGCTGGTAGAATAGACAAGCAGCTACAATCACCGCCAGTAGCAGAAGCTTTCCTACCTTATGTTCCCCGGACTAGAATTAGGAGGTTATTGCAGAAGGCAAATACCAAGACGATATACATAAAATACGACAGCATTCAAGAATGGCAAAGGACAAAACGGATCCGTGGACAGTATCAGGGTTTTATCGGATACCATATACTTGTAGAAGCGTATACATCGGAACAAGAAGGAGATCGGTGTAAACCAGGATTTCGGGGCACAAATCAAATTACCGACTAGGTGAAATAGAAAAATCTGCAGTAGCCACGAATGCATTCCAGGAGGGGTGGCCACAAGATAAAGTTTGACAAAATACAGGTTTTTGCTACATTTTGAGTACATTTTAATTTGCAATATCTAATCTTACAAATAACGGTTTCAAAAGTCTAACCGTTGTTGTCTTATTGCCATAACTATCAATAAATATCAGTTTTCCATAGAAATCTTAGACAAAATAAAGATATACCAATTAGAATGGATTCTTGTGCAACGTTACAAGAAAAAAAAAGCCCTCAAAAGCACTGCAGCTCGCCATCGTTCGCGATTTACTGTCAGTTTAGTGGCGCTCTTGATACTCATATCCAGCAACTGTTTCATGGTATCCACCCAGCGTGCAGGGGGACGGCCACCGCGCCGCCCACTCGGGGCATGACCCTGACCTCCATATTATCGTTTCTGGACATATATGTCCGAAGAATGTAAGCATTCTCGTGGACACAATGGAGGATAGCCTCTTTGGATTACCGACCTCATCCAGTATGGAAACGTTAGATCGATCGATGGGCGCTATAAGGAACTCTCAGCATTCTCCTCCATGTCCACATTTCAAAAGCATCTATGCGAGCTCGATCTGCCTTTTTAACAGTCCAAGTTTCCGAGGCATACAAAAATATGGAGAACACAAGAAACTGAACCAGCGACATTTTTGTAGCTTAGTGATGTTATGGTCACGCCCTATTTTAGTAAGCTTTGTCATGGCCACACGTGCCTGTTGAATGCGCCGTCGAATCTCATTTTCACAGCTACCCGAATTGTCGATCAAAGAACCGAGGTATACAAAACTTTGAACTACTGCACAACGGCCTTTATGTCTCGATGATTATCACGCTCTCTATCTACGATCATAACCTTGGTCTTATTGTAGTTAATACTAAGACCATACGCTTCACTATATTGTTCTAAGATGTTTAAAAGAGCAAAATCGTAAAAAATGGGTATATTTGTTTTCTTCAACGCGTATCTTGAATTTGGGTGGCATTAAGAATTTTTTTTGCATAGCAAGCCCCAATTATTTTTCAGTTATCTACCTATCCTAGAGACGGGGTCACCTTTTTTGGAACACCCTGTATAAACATGAAAACAACTTCAACAAGAAAGAAGAAGCGTACAAGCTCAACAGAATATGGATACCCGCACTAAGAGGCGCAAGGATTCTAAGATATCCAGGAGATCCACAGAGTTTGGCGGTGCAGAGCGCAGCCACTTCCACTCCTAACAGGTAACATTTCTGAGGATGCCAACCACTGATGTTGGCAAACCGTCAAGCAGCGAAGCACGCCGACGCCAAGGCTTCGGAGCATGTCGACGCCGGCCGAACAGCCCAAGAACCAACAGTTCATCAGATCATGGCCGCAAAAGATTTGAATAATACGCTAAAAAGCTCATCACGAACATTCTTCACCAGTAACATGTAGCACTGATGTTCCACTGACCATCAGGTGACCTTGATTCGTTTGGGTAATAAATACTACACCCATACTTAAAGCCAGTTTTCGGTGCAATCGGATACATGAAGGATCGAATACGCCTACCATGTCGCCTCTGGAAATAAAATGTTTTTCCAGAGCACTTGGGAAATATTGAACTGCTCCAAATGCAAGCTTTTCAATTTCCACGGAACTCAAGAACAAGCTGTAATCTTGAAGCAGATTCACGTATGGATAGAAATGTGTACTCATTATTTTCGGATCAGAAAACATAGGCGCCACATGAATGCTGAAATTGGGAGTTGCTTACTATATATTTATAGTGTAGGTTATATCGTCCATCAAAGCATTATATCAGGAAAAAAGAAACCTTAAGATTATTTTCGATAATTCCTTCCGATATATTAACCAAGAATTGCTATTGAAAATGGATTTTGGTTATGAGATGATTATCTTTCGCCCTTGGGCTCTTTAAATAGCAGTCGTGGGAAAAATTCCGTCAATAAATGTGATGGAGTAGTATTATGAATTTTTTTAATTGGATATTATAGAGTATAGCATACGAACCTTCCCATTGCTACCGCGATACTTTTGGATAAGGAAAAGCCGATAAAATGATGAAAATATTTTAACCCTTGTAGGACCGTGACGTCACACCCAATCGGAAGACGGATAGTGTGCCGTGTTGCTGTCATACTTGATCAATGGTCGTACGTACCTATATATTGTCTTTTGTTCCCGGTTTATTCCCTGACGCGGTGACCGTGATATAAGTTAAGGTTCGGTTCCAGAAAGGAAATTTATAAAATTATAATGCTAGGATTAACTTCACTTGACAACAAACTACGCAATTAACAAAACAAAGTGTTTTCTCACATAACCTTTCTTCATATGACACCGAGAGATGAAACCCATAGGCCATCCTTTTCACGGAAGAGTGACCACAAAGCAGTAGTTTGTTTCGTGAAAATTGGGTCAGTACCGCTATTTGGGATTTGACGAGTCAACAATGCATTATGGCGTCCTTTGCGCTGATTGACCAAATTTGAATTCCTTTTTTAAGCTTCAAAGTGGAATGACTAGTTAACAAAATGATTCAAAGAGTAACGAAATGCATCAGTACAACTATTTTTGTAAACAGTAAGACGTTTTAATGATTCCGTCATTATTTTCAAACCCATCTTTCTAGTCCATTTATACCCTAAAGAACTAATAGCCTGGGGACAGTATTTTCCGCATATTCTCGATGATAGCAAGAATTTCCTGACCTCGCAAGGGGGCATTAGTGGCTTACATGCTGGCAATATCTATAACAAATAATCAAATTTTATTGAGCAAATCTAAATACCCCTACATTGGTGTAAGATGAGATCACGTAATTTAACGAACAGCATAGAGATTTTCCAAATTCTGAGTACGTTTGGGAGCGGGAAAGCATGCAAGTTTTGATTTCTATACATCACTGACTTTGTAGATTTACATATATAGAGCAAAACTATTTTCAACGATACAGGGACTGGAAGGTGCCCGGATACTGTACAGATAGTGCGTGCAATTATTCCATCGACGCTGAAAAAAACATGCAGATACTTGTGTTTTATTTAGGGATATAACATATTATCCAAGAAGCTTTCGGAGCCTGTACAGCATTATTCTAATTTGAAAAGCCATGCATCTGATTCAACCCATCCTCCTAAAATATATTCAAGTGTTAAACTAACCATTATGTTTTGTGTTTTGAACAGAGTTTTTTATGTTATGTAATGTTTTTTTGATGACTACTGGTAGAGAATATACCTTTTCCATTTCAATCGTAATAGCAAAACATATTAACATTCTTGTGATTCCTTATATGCTCCTCCTAACCCAATTTAACATGCCCAAGAAAAATAAAAAGGTGTTCAGAGTTGCTCCTCCTCAACTTTTCACCACCCCATTTCTCCTCTTTCCGGAAAATTTAGATAATGACTAGAAGTCTCCAGAGTAAATTGAAAGGAAGTTAAGAGCAGATTTGGGACCTTCAGTTTTTTTAGAATTACACATATTTTTGAAAGTATCGCAGCATTACCTGATGTGACGACATTGAAATACTCATGAACATTTTTGAGGCAGCTATAACAATTCGGTATCTAGCCGCCTTGCACGCAGGACGACATCTATCTTCTTTCAAGGAGCTATCAGTTTTACGAGAACTGAGTAGTCCAAAAAAATAATATCGACGGTATGGCATTGTAAGACTAACAAATCGCTTCTGTAGCAGTGCATTGAAGACCAACGGTCCCATGAATGCTTCTTCACACAATTTACTGTAAGGGTTTTGTGGTAATATTAATTATGATGATAGAACAAATTTGTTGAACCTTTGAGACATGATCTAAATATTTGCTTAGAAGGCAGTTTAATTTGTACTTCGTGGAGCCCCTCCATACTACAAACGTCATTAACTACATCGTGGGTGTAGTCATAATTACAACTGCCATCTTGCTCTTCTACATACTGATATATTTGCTTCTTACTACTTTTGTTCCTGTAAGCTGATCCTTTGAATTATGAAAATCAAATATTACATTGAAGGCTGTGGAAGCGCAAAGAAAAACTCTTGAATAGTACAGAGAATGCACAGGATGCTCTGTACCTATCACTCGCGTTTTTGATTTTTAAATTCTTGAAAGAGTTACTATATCTCTCCTAAATTTTGATGAAAGGCTGAAAGAGCTGAAAACTCCTGTTCTGCTCAAATGTTGACTTGTTGGAACTTATACGTCGAATACGTGGAAGGAAAGAAAAGTTACAGTGCGTTTCACGTTGTCAAAATAGAGAATTGAAAACAGTGAACCAACTGGTCAGACGGCAAATACCCCAGTATTATTGTGTTACACTATTGGCTCTAGTACTTTCTTTGGAGAAACATCAAGAAAATTATTTCTAGCTTACCCAAAGTCAGCTCGAGGATCTAAAAGTCCCTGTTTGGAACATGTCCTGGATCGCATCGGGCAAGAAGTCCCTATTCCACGAGCACTGTTTCGATGTTTAGGATGGTGGATCCGGGTGAAGCCCGATATCAGGCTGATATAAAAGCAGTGAACCAATAAAAACCACTACTCCGAGGGCAGGTATCACAGGAACCGGACTCAGGTGGTGGAGGGTGCAGGAGTAAGGTCAGCAAAGAGAACATTCGATGTTGGTGTCCCACAAGGGTCAATTATGGGGCCAATACTGTTTCTGGTATATATCAACGATTTACTAGCTCTTGGAGCAGACTATACTCCCTTTGCTGGTGAGTGGTGAAATAACTGTGTCTTTCACTTTAAATAGCCTATTTGAATCACGGAGTGGCTCACTAGTGGCCCAAAACAGAGCAGAAAGATGGTGCTGCTTAAACAAACTGCTTCTCAACAAAGACAAAACCAAAAAAATTGTCTTTTCCATGCCAGACCTTTCAGATGCAGACCAGGGTGGGGATTCAGTCAAGTTGTTGGGTATGCACCTAGATACAAGGCTACATTGGGGTGCACATATTGAGGCGGTGGCTGGCAAACTGGGTGAGAACTTATTTCTTTTGCGCAGCTTAAGAGCATCTGTTTCAAGGGATGTTTTAAAAACAGCGTATTATGCCTTACTCCACTCCCATTTCTCTTACGCGATCCTGGTTTGGGGATACTTTTCTGGCACCCAGAGGTTGTTGGGCTTCCAGCAGAAAGCCATAAGAGTGACAAGTGGCCTTGCACTTGCACCTTGCCTGGTCTGTATGTTCTCGAAAATTTCTTCAGGGCAAAGACTTGCTTTAACTTTAATAGGTACCAACTATGAAAATACAAATTCCCCAAGTTTGTAACCAAATTTCGTACGAAAATTTCGGACTCATGTGAATGGATACATCTAGACTATACGACGGAATCAGTTCGTCGTGTGTCGTATGTCGTGTGCATCTGAATTTAGCTATAGTCAGCAACGGCATTTAACTACTGACTACATTAGATTAAGTTAGGTGGGGAGCATGGTCATATATGTAGAGTGCGGAACAAATCTTCATTCAAAAATAGTGTCTTTTAACACGTTTCGGCGACTTTTTCATCATACGAGTCGGTAGACTGTGTAATATTTGTCATTATTGAAACTACTCTAATCTAGTACCATATTACTATCGCTTAAACCACATCAAAACGTCAAGATTATCCTTACATGGTTCTGTGATGGTTTTGAGATCTGCTAGATCCAGCCTTTTGCATCCTGGTTGAGAGCTGCCACCATTTACGAAGAAATCTATGGTACCGATGACGTCTTTGTAGCCGAATGTACCGCCACCTGTATGGATAACCTTCAATTAAAAAAAAACATTACACTTATACCACGGCATAGGAAACAACCAGCACAATAGCTCAAGATGGCGGAAATTACACGCGCATCCCCACTTTTGGAGGGGTTTTTTGTAGGGATGGTAACGGTACTTCGATACTTCTGCACTAATATCGAGTATTTTTGTCATCGATACTTTTTGAGGCATTCCAAGCTGGTATCGATACTTTTGTATCGGTATCGAAAATAATTATATAATTATTGAGGGGTGTAATCAGTTGCACAAAATGCTCTGTACGAACCAAACACGCCTATTTGGGGCTAAAATTTTATTTGTTAAACGTAATATAGGTTCACTCAGAACCCATGGAAGCTTCACAATTGTGAAACTCGATCCAGTAATGATCTGGCACCTTATTCTTATAGACGACTGCAGAAATGTCAGGATGTCCCAGGGCAAATTTTATAATATTTTACCACATGTTACAAGAAACCTTCCTTTTGATAGGTTTGAAAATAAAATCAAACATCTGCTGCTCGACAATATTTTTTATTCAGTTGAAGAACACTTGAGCTACAAGTTTTAATTTTAGGTGTTTTTTAATGTAAAATATGTGTTTTAGTATCAGTGTATATTTTGCTTTAGTGTAATTTCAAAACAGGAACTGTCTAACGTAACTTTACCTGTATAAAGTTCATATGACATATGTAAACATTTTATTTGTGACAACATTAAATATTGGTTGACTGATTGATCACTGCCTGCATCCAAATATACTATTGACTTGGCTCCAGTATTTCCTTTGAGGAAATGTCAAGAAAAGGGTGAGGCCAGTAACAACTTTATCGGTGTTATAATTTGGGATGACATGCAGTATAACAAAGGAAGCTGGGATGACGAGAAATACTTTCTGGCTCTAAACAGATATTCTGGCTTTTTATTAACAGCTGTTCTAAAGTGTTCATTAATTTTAACGGAGGGAGGTCTAAAACGACGGAGAGGCACACCACTGCTTAGAGCTTGTATGAGAACATTTCCTCATTCGAACTATCCGAGTGCGCTTTTTATTTTCCTGCAGATTGCTATTGGAAATTGCAATCAATTTATTACGTTTTCCCTCTCGGCAGCAGTAAAATTGATAAAATGCCCGTTCCTTTCCCGTGAAATTCCATTTTTGCAGACTTGCACTTGTACAACTTTACTTCCTCAGAATTACGGTATTCGCGGGAGAACTTATTTTACGAAATTTGAGAGAAAATATACGTTAAAGGAGATGTTGGATCTGGCGTTACGGTTGGGATGTTTATCTGGTTTCAGATCAGTTATTAAAGGAGCGATTTTGATGAAGCCGTTCTTACACTGCTGGCCAAAAGTTTAGGACCATAGGACCGTCTGTCATCGTACTTGGAGATGAAGTTGTGTCTATACGATTACTACGTATACTCTTAAGACAGTGATATGCTGTTTTTTTATTCTAGCATAAACTCCAAACTACATCGTCTAAATAAAAATTATTCTCACCTGTTTTCTTCCTACATCGTAAGTTTTCGCCAAGATTTCCGATTCAGAAATACGTTTTTCGATGTTTCTGATTCCTACATAGCTATCAGACATTTCTATCGGTATGCTTGTCGGTCTGTCGACTCAACTCTTAGCGGAAAAAAAAGAATATTCTGGTAGGTCTGTATGCACTGCCAGTAACTATTTCTAGTTATAATCGGTTACTTGATCTGTAGGTAGCACATAGTGCTCAGACTATAAAACTGACACTAGCAGCACACACTAAGGTCCGACTATAGATAGTGCCACTTCACGTGATTGAATGAAGATCAAGGAACGGGTAGCGGTCCTAGAGCACTCCTATTGGTCAATCGCACGTGACTGAGCACTTCTGTTGGTGACACATTAATCGACTTCGAAAATGACCAATGAAAACCAAAGGGTTACAGGTGATGCATGAACAGAAACCACTTCTGCTGATGTGCTTCAGTCCTCTTCTTTTGTTCGAGTCGCTACGCATTGCTTAAGATGAACTTTGGCCAACCTCCCTTAGAAAGCATAATAGAATAAAAATTAAGGTTAGTTTTTTATTTTTAATTTTATGCGCGCGACCTCCGCTCCTTTCAAAAATTCAGGAATCGCCACTAGGGGTTATACTGAAGGTGAAATGGGTAGCTGAGCTAAAAAAAATCTCAGAATCCCCATTTCAGGTATTTTAGAGGTTTCAAAATATATTCCACTTTTCAGGAAAGGTGGAATTGTAGTCGCGGGCAAGCTCCTAACTTTTTTGTAGGTACCCGTAAAGAATCCGCCACCACCTTGAAAGGATTACCTTAGTGAGACCTTAGAATTAGAGACTTGTCCGAACATTACCCTTCAGGACATATCTATGGACTCAAAATTTATGCGTTTGCAATCGCATGAACTTAGTAACTACTACACAGATATTCACAAAATTTAGATTGCTATATGACATGGAACCATAATACATTCTATAGCCATCATATTCTTCAAAATAGCTTTGTCGGTGGAGTGATTAGAAAAAACACATTATTAGGTGCATCAGGAGTTCTTGATCGCTTCCTATTTTTTTTCCTTAAGTAGACGAGGCAACATTTTACCCTCCTTGGAAACTACTTAGCGAATCTTTAAAAATAAAACTGTGTAACAGCCTAGTATTATCGTATTTCAATTACTGTGACTCTCTATATGGCCCATTCCTTGATAAAAGTGATGAAAACAGAATCCAGCGAGTTCAGAAATCATGCTTAAGATTTATTTATGGTATCAAAAAGCATATGAGGATCTCATATAAACTACGAGATGCGAATTGGCGGTCTATGTCAGGCAGACGGCAACTACATGCGCTGACACTATATCACAAAGTTCTAACCAATAAGTGTCCACGCTACCTGTATAATAAAGTATCTTCAGGACTGATATCCACCGCCTAAACCTCGGGTATTAAGGCCTCATCTTTTAATCTCCACATAAAACTACCACTTACTGCAGATCTTTTTCATTTAGCATATATGACATGTACAGGGTTATACACGTTATTCGACACGGAGCATTATGGCTAAAGTATCTGATAAAAGATAAAATAATAATTTGAGATGGATAGAGACCCATAAAGCCTACATTTTAAAAATATTTTCATGTTATACAGGGTGTCCCAAAAGCACGAAATGTATCAAAGTTATGTTTTTTTAAATGGAACACCCCGTACATTATTGCATATTCAGATTCCTTGATGAATTCTATTGTGACTTTATGTATCATACATGGGACTTAAAGCGAACCGTTTAGGTGTAAATCACCATTTTCGGTATAAGCAGATATCAGGAAAAAATTGAATATCGCAGAGATTATAAAATTTAGAAGGCTGTGACTTTGCCGTATTACTAAGCATAAAATGCGCCAGCTTTGATTAGACTCTCAAATTTAAATTACGTTTATGCTTGGAGAAATCGGTAGATTAATTAAGGAAACTTCGATCAGCGATAACTTGATTTTTTCAAATGGGAATGCCTAATTTTTTTTATACGGTTAAAAGTAGAATTTGATAACCTTTCTAACGATATAAGGCTGTGCATACCAGTCTCTGGTAGTTTTCATTTAATTTTAAATTTTCAAACAAATCGGCATTTTTCAATTTGCCTACCTATAACCAACGTAGCAGGCCATGAAATATAAACAAAAACCTGTTCAGGTAGAAGAAAACAACAACTTAGCTGAAAAATACACACGAACTAGACTAAGGGGACAAGATTATAAAAATTACTCACAGCAAACAAAGTCCAACCGGAAACAACGGCGGTAACTTATCTTTGGTCAAAGAGAAGCTGGAGTATGGCAGAAATGGATTTTTTCACGGCCTACTAGCTACTGCAATGTACTAGAGATTGGCAATTTCCAAAACCGTTAAAAATTTTGAAATAAAGTAAAAACTACGAGAGGATGTTGTAAGCAGTTTATTATTTTCATAATAAAATTTCGCATTTAATGATATAAAAAAGTATGCAATTCTGTCAAAACGCAAAAGTACCACTGACTGGAGTTCTGAAAATTCTTCAGTACCTATTAGCAAGGTCGCAGAAAATGAAGAAGGAATTAAAATTTGTTCAAATTATAAAACATAACTTAAATGGCAGAAAATTTAAATCTGATTTGTCAGTATTCCTTTTTTGCAATATTGCTAATAGATATTGAAAAATAGAAGGGCTTCAGTCAGAGGTATCGACTTCGACGCAAATTAAGTACTTTTTTACACCATTACATATGATTGATAGTTGCGTGCTGGAGCAACAGTCGCTGGTTGTTTCTGTTTCATATGAGAGTTTTTGATTGCCTTGGAAATTTTTAACCTCTAGTAAATTGCGGTAGCCAGTAGACAGTAAAAATATTTATTACTGCCATACTGCAGCTTCTCTTTGACCTTAGAGATGTTATCGCAGTTGTTTCTGGGAGAGTTGATTTGTTGTAAGGAATTTTTATAATCTTGTCCCTTTAGTCTAGTTGGTGTGTATTTTTCAGCTAAGTTAGTTGTTTTCTTCTAGCTGAACAGATTTTTGTTTATATTTCATGGCCTGCTATGTTGCTTATAGGTAGGAAAATTGAAAATCGCCGATTTGTCTGAAAATTTAAAATTAAATGAAAACTACGAGAGATTGGTATTCACAACCTGATATCGTTAGAAAGCTTATCAAATTCTACGTTCAACCGTATAAAAAAATTAGGCGATTCCAATTTGAAAAAATCAAGTTATCGCTGATCGAAGTTTCCTTAATTCATCGACCGATTTCTCCAAGCATAAACGTAATTTAAATTTGAGAGTCTAATCAAAGCTGGCGCATTTTATGCTTAGTAATACGGCAAAGCCACAGCCTTCTAAATTTTATAATCTCTGCGATATTCAATTTTTTCCTGATATCTACTTATACCGAAAATGGTGATTTACACCCTAACGGTTCGCTTTAGGTACCATGTATGATACATAAGGTCACACTAGAATTCACCAGGGAATCTGAATATGCAATAATATACGGGGTATTCCGTTTAAAAAATATAACTTTGATACATTTCGTGCTTTTGGGACACCCTGTATAACATGAAAATATTTTTAAAATGTAGCCTTTATGGGTCTCTATCCATCCCAAATTATTATTTTCTTTTTTACCAAATACTTTAGCCATAATGCTAGGTGTCGAATAACGTGAATAACCCTGTATAACCTAATACCAGCATTTATCAAAGATTTAAAACACAACGCTTTCAGGTCAGCCCTTTTTAGACATTTGTTGGCTGTGCAAAACTGTGAGGGATCTTCTGTGATCTTTTATGACCCTTGGACATGCTCACTATATACTCTTTTTCCTATTGTATTGTTTATTAATCTATTTTTCTTATAACTGTCCTTTTTTCTCTTTCTTTCTTTATTATATAAAACTCTTTAGCGGTAGTTTTGAGTACCCATGAGGCTGCTACTTTGTATCAGCACTATGTTGTTAGCAGTCTCTTTTGCGGTAAATGTAAAATGTATTTAAAATTTTCAGTTACAGCTCACATTTTTTTGTATATTTACTGCAAATAAAATAAATAAATAAATAATGTGTTTGGCAAGCGGTAGGTCAAGCGACTGAATACCATCGTTTTGCCTGGAGCATAAGTCACAGTACTTGTTGAGCCTAATTGACAGTTTATTTAGTTTATAAATATATAACCACCATTCAACAGAACTGAGATGATAATTACATTAATATTGATAGCACCAATTTTGAAAGCCTAAGTTAGTGCAATACCTTACAACACCTAAACAGTGTACATGCGAACATTTCAGTTCGTGATGCAAGTAGATGAAGTTAAAAAAATTGCTTTTCTCGAAGTACTGTTAAATAGAAAAGGATCTATCTTTGATCCCACAGGAGACCGATATACACCAATCGCTATTTGCACAAAAACTCGAACCACCATCCATGCCAGAAGTTCGGAATCATCAAAACACTGACAGAACGGGCAAGAAAAGTGTGTTAGTGAACCTGCGGAACTCGTTAACAAGTTTGAACATCTGAAAAAAGCTTTGAAGACAAATGGCTACTCAAAAAATCAAATTACAAGATCTATGCGAGCTGATAGAGTAGAAAATCAGCCATAATCTCCACCGGTAGCAAAAGCTTTTCTACCTTATATTCTTCGGATCATACACAGAATAGGAAAGCTACTGCAGAGGGCAAATATTAAGACAGTATACGAAGCAAGTGGGCAAATTCAACAGCACTTAAAATCGGAGAAGGACAAAACGGATCCGCGGACAGCATCATTTATTTACCGGATACCATGTTCTTGTGGAAGTGTATACACCGGAATAAAAGAGAGATCGGTAAAAGACAAATCAAATTGCCGATTAGGTCAGACAGGTCGCCGGTGGCGGATAAAGTTGGCTACGACATCTTTTATTACTCAAGACTGTACAGTGAGTCCATAGAAATCTATAAACATGAAACCAACTTCAACAGTAAAGAAGAAGCATACAAGGTCAACAAGATATGGATACATGCCTTAAGAGACGCAAAGATTCTAAGATGCGCAGGAGATCCACAGGGGTTGGCAGTGCACAGCGCACCCGCTACCACTCCTAATCCGGGTTGTTCCGGGTTATATAAGTGCTCAAACTGGTGACGCGGTCCCAGTTTCTCGGAGCACCCCGAACAGCTAGCAGCTTCTGAGGATCTCAACCACCCTTGTCAGCGAAACGTCAAGCAGCGAAGCGCGCCAATTCCAAGGCGATGGAGCGTGTCGACGCCAGCCGAACAGCCCAAGAGCCAACAGCTCATCGGGCCATGGCCACCAAATCTTTACACGATAATTTAACTAGCTTTTGCTAAATGAAGTTTTTCATCTGTTCATTCATTAAAAAACCAAAAACCTTAAAGAGCTACCGTTTTACAGGCATCATAGCACGCACATCGCTGAAGAAACTTGGGCTATTCCAAAGACCTATTTGAGGAGAGTTTCGAGGATTGGAAAAACGCTGGCAGGTATGTCCACACTCGTGCCATTTTGTTTGCGCTTAGCGCATGCCGCTACGCATATCTCTGCGCAGAGTCACACACCATGACGCAAAGCACGCATGCGACAGCGCATGCCTTATTCATAGCGCACGCCACAGCGCAGGAAGTTCCACCGCTTTTGAACTTCTGTGCGCTTCAACGTTCAATTTTGTGAGGTTTTGGCTGAAATAATAGTATGATTACTATAATTTGCGAAGTGTTAATATGAATAATGAGGAGACTTTGAAGTTTATTGAAGACTACAGCTCCTGACAGTGCTTATCGGATATTCACAGCAAATCCTACCGTGAACTAAATGAAAAAAAAAACAAGTCAAATGAGAATAAAATAAAACGTTTGAGGTCTTGTTTTCTCAAACAACATCAAAAAATGACTGAGATGATAAGTGGTTGAGGAAATGACAGGAAATACGATTCGACTTGGTTTGCTTATCGGAAGTTGTTATTTATAGCTGATTCTGTGACACCCAGACAAACGAAGGACTCTATATGGGTTGATAATCACTTCTGCTGGTATCGCTTCTCTAAAACTAGTATCTGATTTTTCTATAGCTGGTCTCACCATTTCCAGAAGAGTTTCAAAATTGTTTCTGGACAGCCTTGTGAAGTTCTAAAAAAATATTGTCATTACCTTCTAAGTCATTTACAATTTGGAAATTGCGTCTTTTAAAGTAATCCTCCATCTAAATTGATCGCTTCAATTTTTTTACACTTGCTTCAGCACTAAGTATACGCTGCACTTATCCCTCCAAGCAAAATTGCGTCACTTTCATCCATTTTCAAACACACACCGAAGTGAGGAGGTATGGACAGGTTGAAGGCATGCACCAAAGCGCATGGTATTAGGCATTCGTTATCGCATGTTCAATTGAACATTGAAAGGCAAGTTGAAAGAGAAAGGGCACGAGTATGGACATACCTATCGGAACTGTCTTCAAGACGACAGCGTTAATAATATTAAAAGATATTATGGATGAGAAAATAAATGTTAAAATCGAAAAATTAAGATGCCAGCTATTTTGGAACACACCTCGTAGTACTTACTTACACTTCAACAAATCATATCTTATCTACCACTTTGTTCTCATAGGTACCCTACTGATATTTACTGAAATGTCCATATACATATCAAGCAGACTTTACGAGCAGAGATACACGAAAGTTATAATGCACTATTAAAAACATCGAGTTCTATACAAAGACTATCTCCATCCAGGCTAAAAGGATCCAGCCCAAATAAACGATAGAGTCAATTAACGTACCTAGTTAGAGCAAGTTTATGTACGTGAAAGGGGCGATAGGTTGTAAAGGAGTTTTATGTTAATGATCTGCTTTTACACCTTTTTTGTATTATTGAGAGGGTATTAAAAGCACCAACTGAAGAGGGCGTTAAAATAAACTACCTAATGAGAACGCTAAAAGTTTTATGACTGAAATTTTTTCAGTTGCTTAAGGGGATTTCAAGACAGGAGTGCTTGCTTTCTGACCTTTTATTATTTTAGCTTTGCTGTTAGCTTATTAGACTTTTTATAGCTTTGTTAATGCTGTTAAGCATCGGTGATTCCGAAAAGGACCAGGAAACTTTTAAATATGCATAGACGTAAAACGTAAAAGAAGGTAGAGCGTACATCAAGCTGAATAGCAGAACTTTTTCTAAACAAAGGTTGTTTGATATCTTAGGGTAGCTTGTAACTGCAAAAGCTCCCTCTAGAGTCTTGAAATATTCAGATTGAATTTTAAGGAAATTTCTTAATTTCAATATAAAGTAGTAAGTGTTGGAAATATTGGTCGAGTAGCTTGCCTGGAACGTTAAAAGAATTAATGCAATAAACATTCAAAGCTAGAATTACCTGTCTCTGACTTCCCTTCTAGGCACAGATTAAGTGCTTGATATAGATCCTTCTATCATGTACAGATATAAAGCCAAAGAAAGGTGGCCATCTTTGACTCAAAGCTTACATTTGCTAATAACGTAACACAGAAGATCAATGAAGCCTCGAGAACATACGGATTAGTAATTAGAAGTTGTAGGTCGTTTAGCAATAAGGAAGCTCTTTTGGCGTGGTATTTAGGTTCCTTAAGTTCATATGCCTCATGCTTGATGGCCAGTTTCCCGAAAGGGGTATACCATATTTCTAGATTTCATATAACTTCGTCAGATTTAAGAAGAAATTGTGCATCGATTATATTTTTATACAAGTTGTTGCATAATAATATCGATCCGGCTGATATTTTGTCGCAAATAAATTTTAACGTTCATTTCACCAGAGGTCGGGGTAATTCCTGGAAAAGGATAACTTTCTATTGTGGTAAAGCACATACGAACCTCCTTTCCATATATCCAGTATACTTTAGATAAAATACTGCAAGTTGCGGTACAGCACATTAAATTGAGGCAACGCTACTTCTTATATTTATATTTATATAATTATCTTTTCTTTTATATAAGCCTAAATAGTTTGTAATTTATTTCTCATGTTTAACGGAGATGTTGTAATTGTATTATGAGACTGTCCTGTGAATAGGTTTCTATTGTTGGGCAACAAATGTATTTCTCCTTCTTCTTTCTTCTTAAAGACATATACAACTCAAAGTAAAATAATTTGCAACCAAATAACATTTTAGATCATTTTATATAAATACATTTCTCAGACAATCTACGTTTCGAAAAACAAAATGCTATTCTAGAAAACATTTATGTAACTAACTAACAACACGTTGACTAAACCACATAATATGAAGACAAAATCCTACAGATTTACACTGAAAAAAAAATGTTGCATATGCACATTTTGAAAATTGATTATTGCTTGCTTTCTTTGCTGAACATGTTTGATATCTGTTTTACATCGACGATTTCTTCGTGAATTTAATCGTGGATTAATTTATGGTCTCTATGAAGGTCAAACTAATGGTGTTTACTTCTGTGAATAAAACCATGGAATTTGTGATGGTAAGCAGTGCTCCCAACACTATTAGTTGCCGTCATATGTTTTGGTGGTGTTCACAAGATCTATTCAATTTTCATTTTTTTGTGATCTTGACAGTTACAGAACGCTTGATTTGATTTCGAATTTTCATTTGGATAATGTTTAATAATATACAAAGACGCGTATACAGAAAGGATTCTTAGAGCTTTGTTTGTAGAGTGGAAGTTAGGTACGACTTTATGGTTGCTACTACCGAATTTGTCGTCAAACTTGACCATAAATTAGAACAGGGTTCTAAATGCGTAAAAAACCATGAAGAATTTCATGGACTTACTTGATGTCAAATTTCTGTTTTATATCTGTCAGTGTAACACTGAACTGAATCCATCATTAAAACCATGGATTTGTTGTTGATGAATAACAGGTATTAGTCAAATTGTATGTTTATTATGTAGCTAATTTGAAGTAGTAGTATATGCTGTATTAACCAATTCTACATACAAGGATGGTGGGGGCTGTGTTTGTGTATAAAGTGAGTACAGCTAAATACAAATAAGGTAAATAAAAATAATAATATTAGTATACCTAACCCTGAAAATAGTGCACTTCCCTTCATTTACAGATATATGTGTTTAAAATAGCTGAATAAAGCTCGGACGAAACTTAATTCAACGTTAACTAGGTAACAAAATATGTTTTTAGAGACGTCACACGGACGACGGGTCAGTGACAATATTCCGATAATTGACCGCCAGTACTTAGGGGATACAGCTTTTGGATATACGCCACTTTAAGTCTCCGAAAGTCATGATGTACATAGGTTGAATACGAAAACGCTCTACCACAAGAATACCTTGGCGAGCTCGTTTGGAAGGAATCTAGTGTCGGTGGTAGGCATGCCATTAAAGTAAACCAGACAGTGCCATAGGTAACAGGCGTAGGGGTTGGACATGGTAAATACGTATTTTCCATCCACTAATCTAGACATAACGTAGTTTCTATACAGGGTGTACCAATAGTGAGTGGACGGAAGATTGTAGGCTTCCTGAAACAGATCTGTCAGTTGATCATGGTAGAGAGCCCTGAAGGCTATATAACGTTAAAATATTTTCATTTAACTTTTGAAGTTTATACAGGGTGATTCGTATCAAAGTTACACGTTTTTGAATAGCACGACCTATATGTTATATCATTTTGGATTCCTTGGTGAACTCTAGTATGACTTCAGGTATCATGTGAAACTTTAAACGAACCGTTTAGGCGCAGATCATTATTTTTAGTAAAGTAGGTATCAGAAAAATCTAATATCGCAGGCAGTGACTTTGCGGTGCAACTAAGCATGAATACTTCTTGGAGAAATCAGTAGATTAATTAAGGAGACTTCAATCACCGGTAACTTGATTTTTTCAAATGAGAATGCCTATTTTTGTTTATTATTTTAGCTATTCGCTTCACTACGGCTACTAATTTGAATGGCCATTAAAATCGCCCAACAGCTACGCCACTGGAACCACCACTACCGATAAAGTGAGAGTGAGAATTTCTCAAATGCTTTTGAGATAATATATGCCTTCCTAAAGAGATCTCTTTCATTTGACGTCAGTGCGGTTTTGGCAGACATTTATGATGACACGGAGTCTCCGTGACATCAATATCATGGAAATGAAAAATCTTCACTTGACCTGTTGTTCATAGATTCATCGCTACTAAATAATAGGAACTTACATACAGCGGGACCTTGATATGGAACCAAGAAGAGAACAGACTTATGTCAAAAAACTAAACTCAGATTATAACGGAGGAGACAGTAGGCTAACGACAAGGCTATCGAACAGGACAAATGAGAAGTATCAAGGAGAAATTCTCAACACGGATACACAGATGGAACAGAATTAAGGGGAAACTCTCAGGTGCAGGAGACTGATAACCTCCTCACCTTAGACCAGCTCATCAAAGAAACCTCTACAAGCACGAATAATACCAGATGGATCAAAGGTATTATTCGTGCTTGTTGAGGTTTCTTTGATGATATATATGGCACTAAGAGTAAACATGAAAAGCCTCGTCCTCTTTACAGCAAAGCGATTCAGAGTTAACTACTGTGAATGTCTAGGCAGTATAGTTAATAACACAGAAGGGACAGATCAAAATATTCAACAGCGTCTACTGAAAGTAAGAAGGACATTTGCCAAACTACCCCGTACTCAATCAGGTCCAACGCAAAAACTCCAGGTTTTCATTAATAGATGTCTACAGAGGGTCGTACGGATTTTTAGGCCAAGGACAATATGGAATGAAGAATTGTGGAAGATATCAGCGCTGAAGGGAGTAGGGACGGAGATCACACAGAGAAAGTGGAATTGGATAGGCCACATTTTTCGAAGAGAGAGACATATCGGAAGTGGTCTGGAGAAGCCAGTTACAGACGAGACAAGAATGGGCAAGACATGGAGAGAGATAAAGCGCTTGCGAAGAATAGATGAGACTTGCATCAGCTTGTAGAGACCCTATGCTTAATGGAATGATGGAACTATGTATGTATGTACGTATGTACATAAGCCACCTGGCAGAAAGAATTGTAGTAGGAGAAATTGTATACGGTAGCTGCAGCGGAGTCTCCTAGACTCCGTGTCACCAGTTAAGGGCTAAAAAGGGTAGACGGAAGATTGTCACTTGATCATGGTAGAGAGCCTTGAAAGCTATAACGTTATTATATTTTCACTCAAACTTTGACCTTCATACAGGGTGATTTGTATCAATCTGACATGGTTTTGATTAGCACGCCCTATATATTATTGCATATTTGGATTCCTTGGTGAATGCTAGTATGACTTCATGTATCATATGTGAAACCTTAAACGAACCGTTTATGCACAAATTACAATTTTTGTTATAAATAGGTATCAGGAAAATCTAATTCGCAGAGATCATAAAACCTAGAAGACCGGGACTTTGCATGCTACTAACCATGATCAGGCGTCAGATGGTCAAATATGAGTTCTCTTTGTTGTTGGAGAAATCAGTAGATTAATTAAGGAAACTTCAAGTCACAGGCAGCTTGACTTTTTCAAATGGGAATGCCTATTTTTGTTTATTATATTAGCTGTTCACTTCACTACAACTACTCATTTGGGTGCCCATTAAAATCGTCCAGTATCTACGACACTGGGACCACCACTACCGTTTCAAAGTGAGAATTTCCTAAATGCCTTTGAGATGATATATGCCTTCCCAAAGAATATGAGCTAGCTGGGTGTTGGATTACCAAACAGGTAAACATGAATGGATGGCGAACCGCTCTTTGAAACGTTATACTCCCTCCTGCCCGCGATGGGTCTGTTTTGAAAGCAGTTTGATTTATATTAGAATACGATATCTGGAAGGTAATTATTTTGTTAGAAGAACAGATCCATCAGGAAGGAAGCCGTATACGTTTCAGACATCTGCTGCGATGCATACATCGTAGGGCTCAGTAATTTAGGTTTAGACCAGTAAAAATAATAAGTGATCCTTTACCATGATCCATCAGATTCTATGGAATACGGAATTAAAAAAAATGGACGTGGTTTGGATATTTCCACAGGCATTGAGCTTCCTATTCAATGATGGCTACGTGGCTGCTGACAACTAATTTTGATTTCAACATATAATAATTATTATTTCGATTATTATAATGAGTCATTCACAACCAAAAGGACTCGAATCTGTCAAAACATTAAAATGAGTCAAATTTCCCGTCAATAAAATAGTGTTGGTCACTGGATCGATATTTCGATTCTCTGAACCGAATTATGAAATTATTTTGCTTTGCGAGTCATCCATATGACAGTGATCCTAACCAGTGATCAGTTTAAATTACACGCAGTACGTATAGACACAAAAGCTAGTAAAAGATGCTTGATTAAGATTAATTTTTCCAATAATTTTTTCCATAAGTGTGAAATTGAGTGAATCTTTTTGAAACTTTGGAAGTCAGTTTAATTGTTATCAACCAAACTGTGTTCCAGTGTCATTCAGAAATAATGTAATAATAACCACAGAAAATTACTTATTTAGTAATGGTCATTATCATATAATTTTGACTAATTTAAATCAGTGATCCGAATCGTTGTACTCAAGTTACCTGAATATTTCAAAACGTTGAACGAGACCAAATTCCTATCACTAATTTATGCGAAAAGTGAGTCTTAAATCACAGCCTTCAAAATATAAAGCCAACATAGAAGATATCTTACAATTCCAACAGAGCATCAACCTTTCACAGTACATCCAATCCGTTGTTGTACCCAACAGAGATTCCGTGGTAAAAGCAAAAGGTAAAACACCCTTAAACTCCCTGCAATCTTGATCAAAGCCCTGAGAGGCGAAACTTTTAATAACTTGTCAGTGCAGTGTTTCGAGAGACAAAAGAAAAGTGCAACTCCGGAATGACACACACAAAAGATTGCAACCGACAACAGCGAATGTCAAACGTTTGTCCTTTTGTCGGTTTTCAATGCTCTCTGCACAGCATATTCATGTACCAGCAGCGGAACTATAGCAGCACGCGTATCTTTCTTATCATGCATAACACCTCATACATTAGGTCTTCTTCAGACCGTTTATGACACAGTCCTATTGAGGGATACGCATAATACCACCATACGTCCTCCGGATCGCCTTGACAGCTAACAACTAGTAGTAGTGCCACTAACTGTATGAACAATTCCAATTTCCTCAATTCTCCATAGCTGATATGACCATACCTATTAAGAAACTTTTAAGTATATTCAGGAATTTGCATTGACACTCCTGCCTGCTCAGATTTTTCTAATAAGTGCTCTACTCGACTGAGTAAAATATAATTCGTCTATATAGGCTGTTCTATGATGGGTGGAAGATAATTTATGAGAATACTGTACAGCCCATTTCCAACAAAAAAAGTCAAACAAGGTAGTGTCCGATTGTCAACTGTTTCAGAGATATTTAATTTTTATTTATTTGTTTCCAAGAAGCGCTTCTTATTGATGACCGTTTACAGCGTTCCTTTACTTCAGTAAATTAGACCACTTACAAGCATTGTAACGAAATTTTTGTTAATTTCGTTACACGTCGTCTGTGACTCCTTTTATAGATCAATTCTTCCAGAATAATATCCGATTAACAGGTAAATCCTCCCTTACGCTTTGCCGTTACGCTATTAAAAGAACCCCTTTTCCGCGCCTATGGATACCCATGGTATTTGTTCTCTAGCCTAACTGAATTGTACTGGTTCTCATATGCAATAAGACTCGCATGTGTGTGCAAGGTGGGTTGCTTACCTGTGGGCAGGTTGGACTAAGGTACTATCTTGTTATTTATAGAATTTAGCCTTGCAAAGTTATTAGTTTCATTCTTTTAGTGCATTTTTCGTTCCCGATTATGAATTTATTTTGTTAATAATAGTAATTCTGTCCCGATTTGCAATTAAGACTATAGTTACTTTGAGGTTGGGTTGGTAGTATGCTGTTGGCAGCACTGCCTGACTGGTGGGTGGTGAAATTTGACAGTTGTCTATTGACTTCGTGAATATTCTAGAAGTTTTCCAAGTTTTTATGATTTCCGGTGGGAGTTTATAAATTAGCTCGCTGACGACTTCAGGGTCTTCTTCTTTTGGGGTCTCTCAACATCACAGGTTGGTTCTGTCCTTTTTGGCCTTCCGCCATCTTTAATCCATGAACTAGTTACTAGTTTCAATTTGTCGTGTGGGTCAACTTTGAAGTTTATTCACTCTCTTTTCGCGAGATTTTATTTGAAGTACCTAACACGGCAATTATTTGTGGAATTCCGCTATTTCGACATTTTGTTTGACTGCCATTGTTTCGCAGTGATTTCGTATTGTCCGCTAGCATACCGTTGATATCGAACCTTTAGTATCTAAAATCGATATTGTTGATTTGATTTAGTTCATTTTCGAGTTAGGTTGTGAACGCCATACTGTGTTATACCTATGTGTTTTCAGTTCAAGTATGTGCATCTGCTACCTGAAGGGACCAACCTGGTATTGATGTCGATCTAAGGGTGTATAAGCCCCCTTTTTCCCCCTGCTTCTGAGACCTTGGAAGGACACACAGAGCGTGACTGCAAGCTGTTCCTGCTACTTTGGATATAGAAGGTACGTAAATATTGCTTATTTCAATTCGAACGCCATTTAGGCAGTTGTCGAGCTGTTTTACGTACTTTCGTATCTAGAGTTTGTAGTCGCCTCCAAGTGTGACCTTCAGTCCGCTTTTTCTTTGTTTTTTTTTTCATGTTGTTGCTCATTTGTACTTTTTGAGAGAGAGAGAGTGAGCACACTTTTTTTTTATTTGGTAGAGTCTGTGTAAAAATTGCTTCGTTATTGTTTCCGCCATTTTGGGCAGCTAATGCGAGCACTTTTGCATAGGTGTCTAACCTTCTTCAGTTTTCTTTGTACCTCGTACAATTTTTAGAGAGAGAGAAAAGCACCTGTCTTTATTTTGGTATAATTTTGATAGTTTTGAGTGTGCTGACACACACATTTTGCAAATTTTGAGCTGTAATTTTGCTGTACGATTTTGACAATTTTCCATATTTACAACCGATACAGCCTACCGAAGTACATCTATGTGAGACTGAACGTACTCATAGATTTTTGTTTCCTTTGGAGCTATAATTTTAATATTGAGAGTATTTATTGAAGTATAGTTGCTCGCACTTTGCAACTACTGTGCATATAGTTTCAATTTCCTGGATTATTTGTGATATTTGATTTTGAGACATTTTAGTAAACATTTGTGGGCTTGATAATTTTTTTTGTGGTTATACTACCTTTCAAGATTCTAACTTTCTGGAGCACTAGAGCCAGCAGTAACTTAGTAGAATCATAGCCTTGATTTTCTCTTAAATCAATTAAACTGCTTTGAACTTAAGTGAAATATAGCCTTGCTCACTTCAAGACTCATATTTTTTAAGTTTTATTTTAAGTGTTAGACTTGAAAGGCCTATCAAGTATCTAGGTTAGGTGATACTTTGTTGTTACGATATTGGTACTTTATTTTAAGATATATTTTTAATTATATATGCAGATTTAATTGTAAACCATTGTGGGGAGATATCTGCTGTAACTTGGTGTATAACTTTAAGAAATCTTAGTATAGAATTTAAACAGTTTGTAAGGGATCTTTTTATTAAATTTAAGCAGATATAGTTTCAGCTAAATTATTAAATTTAAGCAGATATAGTTTCAGCTAAATTGTTAAATTTAAACAGATATTGTTGCAACTAAATTGTTGAGGAGGGGGCTTTTAATTGTTCTATTCAAAGCCAAGTAGTACGCCTGAGCTTGCATAACCTCCTACGTCCTGGGGTTTTGCCATAGAGGGTCCAGACTCTAATCCTTCTTTTTTCTATACTTTGCATGACGGCGGCCGGAAGTGGTGGCCGAGCCAGACCCAGATACCCCTCAGCCTAAAAGGGGGAAGTCTAAGAGTAGGGGTCAGGGCCAAAGGAACCTGAAGAGGCTGCCAGTCATCAGAGAGGACCCTCTGAAGGAGCGGTGAGAAGGAGCCCACAAGCCGACCCAGGAGGAGAGGACAACCTTGTTGAGCAAGCCAGGTTGTATCGCTCACTTAAGCCAGCAGTCCCTGTTTATTATTGTAAATAAGTCATCACTTACTATTCATCATTCAAATACTTTATATTTAACCACCAATATACTTGTTATTGTTTAATTCTCTTTTGAATATTTTTTCTGAACCCATCCCTTCAGTGTTTCTGGAGAGGTTGGGCAATTTCACTAACTTCCTTGGAGTTTGGAGGTAAAAACTCCTGGCGCCCCTTTTTCTTGAGTTTTGTTGAACCCTAGAGTAATCTCGCGATAAAAGTTAGTGATTTTGCCTGACATCTCTTATAAGAGGAAAAGAATAAGTTGCCAAGGATCCACAACCCACCGTAAGTAAACTGAGCAGCCCAAAGGCACCCCAGTTTAGCTAGATTGGAGGTCTTAACTTAGTTGGACTTTCAATCTAGCTCTACACAATTTGGCGCCCAACGTGGGGCCCGATTTGGCGATTTGTTCTTTTCTTTCTTCGAAGCCTGAAGAGAGGTGTAGAGTGAACTTTTGAAGTGAGTTGACTAGAGTCAGTTTTTATAGTTTGCCTTTATTCAAAATTTTATTGAATTTTGCTGCAGTTATTTTGCCAATATTTCGAATAACTATTAATCTTTTGAATTTATTTTGATATTTTGACATTTAGATTTTCTCCTGATAGTATCACCTTTGAGAACTATTTATTGCGTTCAAGACTTTATCTTGCCTACATTTTTGAATATATCTTGATTATTGATTCTGATTGATTGCCTACATTTTTGAGTATATAGCTACTGATTATTGATTTTTATTGATTGCCTACATTTTGAGTATTTTTGACTTATTGAATATTTTCTGATTATTACCCATTTATCTTGCTGATTTTGAGTATTTGTGAGTTATTGAATATTTTTGATTATTGACCGTTTATCTTATTGACTGCTGTGAGCAGTATATCTTTTGTCGACTTTTGATTACTGATTGATTTAGATTTTGACTCCCAAAATGGACGCAGGTCATTTATTGAGTGCAGAACTAGACTATGAACTCCGTGTGAGAGGCATACAACCATCTGGTAGTATGGATGACAAACGAAAGGTACTGAGAGGGTTGTTCAGTCAAGAACGAGCTCACAGATCTTTCATTGAGTCATTTATAGTTCAGCCTCATGATGACGATGTTGATGCAATCAAAACGTCATTGACCGATTTAGAGCAAAAGATAGCAGCCTTTGTCAGTGCTACTGGTAGTTCTGAACACAAGAGGCTTGTATCTCGTTTGACCCATGTTTCTGGTAGGATCAATCGCTTAAGAACCGATGATGAAAGTCAGGAAGCCATGAAGCAACGTTTGCTTCTGCTTCTTTTAAAATTGGAAGCTGAGCTAGATGAAAAGGTTGCACCTGCAACTAGCACTCCAGTGGAGAGAATGCCTCCAGCTCCAATTTTCTCAAACCCCAAGCCTGTGTTACCATATAAGTGGAATTTGTGTTTTAAAGGGACTTCAAATGAGTCCGTTGTCTCCTTTTTAGAAAAGGTTGAGTCCATGAGACTATCCCGCTGTGTACAGAAAAATGAACTATTCCTTTCAGCTGGTGATCTATTCAAGGATAAAGCTTGGATTTGGTTTAATGTTAATAGATCTAGGTTTTCAGACTGGGACAGTTTGGTTGCTAAGTTGAAGGAAGATTTCTTGCCTTATCAGTATCAGGAGGACCTGATGCAGGAGATCAATAATAGAACTCAAGGTTCTGATGAACGAGTCTCTATATATATTTGTGCTATGGAGGGGTTATTTAACCGTCTCCCTGAAAAACCTGATGAGAAGACCATAGTCAACAAAATCAGGCGCAATCTCTTGCCATTTTACGTAGCCCAACTAGCCCTTCATGAC
This sequence comes from Callosobruchus maculatus, assembly GCA_951848785.1. Taxonomy (NCBI): domain Eukaryota; kingdom Metazoa; phylum Arthropoda; class Insecta; order Coleoptera; family Chrysomelidae; genus Callosobruchus; species Callosobruchus maculatus. Next base: position 17,708,527 of record CATOUR010000041.1, on the reverse strand, counting down.
ATCAATACAGTGTCAGAGCTGACAACTCTGTGCAAAAAGCTAGAGGAGTCTAGAAGTTGGTCCAATAGGTATAAACCTCCTATGCCTAGTAACTCTAGTTTCTTAGAACCAGACTTAGCCTACCTTTCAACACCTAGGGATAATCCCAGAGAAAACAGAGGGGTGTTTGATAGTAAGTCCTTTGATGTTTCTTCTATATCTAAGGATGAGTGTTGGAATTGTCATCAAACTGGACATAGGTATTCCAAGTGTTCAAGTCCTAGATCAAGATTTTGTTTTGGTTGTGGATCACAAGGAGTGATCAAGCCCAGGTGTCATAGGTGTTCGAAAAACTGTAAAACTGGACGACGCAGGTACCCCAGTTCAAGGTCCTGTGCAGACCGAAGCTCCGACTCAGTCGTCTTCAAACAGACGAAAGAAGTCCCAGAAAGGAGAGCAAAAACAGAAGTAGAGTTTGTTCCTCCTGTAGAGAATCCGAACCCTTGTACCTTATTGGAAGACCCATGTAAGAAGGTCTGTCCCATGTTTGTGTCCAAACCTGGTGATGAAAGACCATATCTAGAAGTCCAAATCTTAGGTGAGACTTTTATAGCTCTTGCTGATTCTGGCAGCAGTGTTTCAATTTTGGGAAACTCTGGTTTTGCCTTGCTTGAAAAATGGAATGTGAATCTTTCTTTAGATTATTCTCTGCAAGTGACAACTGCAGATGGTGTTCCACAGGCTACTATTGGAAAATTTACTGTACCCATCACTCTTGGTAACGTGACCAGAGATGTACAAATTTGGGTAATTCCGTCTATTGATTATAGTCTTGTTTTGGGTATTGACTTCTTAAAAGATTTTAGAGTTCATGCCAATTTTTCAGATAATCAGTATCAGATGTCAGTTTGTGTGGTGAACACTATTTGTCCTGCTGAAAATCTGAATTCCCAACAGAAGGCCAAACTTTCAAAAGTGATTGACCTATTTAAGTCAATTGGCCCTACTGACAGAATAGGAAGAACTCACCTTCTGACCCATCACATTGATACTGGTCAAGCCAAACCAATTAGGCAAAGACAATACCCTTTGTCACCAGCAATGCAGAAACATCTTGACAAGGAAATCGATCAGATGTTAAAGCAGGGTCTTATTCAGAGATCCAATTCCGAGTGGTGTAGTCCACTTTGGCTTGTGAAAAAAGCTTCTGGAGAGTATAGAATCTGTTTTGACGGACGCAAGCTTAACTCTGTGACTTGTAAAGATGCATATCCTATGCCCCTCATTGACTCAGTGATTAATAAGTTGAGAGATGCTAGATTCTTGTCATCGATTGACTTAAAATCTGCATTCTTTCAAATTCCTTTAGATGAGAAATCAAGACCGAAAACTGCTTTTGCTGTTAGAGGACGAGGACTTTTTGAATTTTGTGTCATGCCCTTTGGTTTATCATGTTCCGCTTAGAGCATGTGTCGTTTGATGGACATGGTTATCGGTCCAGCATTAGAACCTTATGTTTTCTATTACCTTGATGACATTGTAATTGCTACACCAGATTTTGATTTGCATTTAGACATTTTGAGAAAACTTTTTGAAAGATTGAAACAGGCTGGTCTTACAGTTAACTTTGAAAAATGTGAATTTTGCAGACCCTCATTGAAATTTCTTGGTTTTGTTGTTGATGAGAAAGGTCTTCGTACAGATGAATCTAAAGTATCTGCTATTGTTGATTATCCAGTCCCTAAGACTACCACCCAAGTTAGACGTTTGATCGGTTTAGTTGGCTACTACCGACGCTTTCTAAAAAATTTTGCCTCAATCTGTAGTCCCATTTCTGACCTTTTGAAAGGACGAAAAAGGGGTCAAAGCATTGAATGGACAGAGGAAGCTGATCGTGCATTTGCTCAGATCAAGGAGAGCCTAACAACTGCTCCAGTCCTAGCTTCACCTGACTTTTCAAAGCCTTTTATTTTATATTGTGATGCTTTAGATACCGGAGTTGGTTCTGTATTATATCAGGAAACTGATGGCATAGAGCATCCTATAGCCTATGCTAGTAAGACCCTGAATAAGTGTCAGAGGAAGTATACCGTTACCGAAAAAGAGCTGTACAGCATTATTGTTGCCATTGAAAAGTTTAGGGGATACATTGAGGGCACACATTTTACTGTAATAACTGATCATGCTTCACTGATTTGGTTAAACAATATGAATAACCCTAGTGGCAGACTAGCCCGTTGGGCAGTTAAACTTTCTCAGTTTGATTTTACAATAGTCCATAGAAAGGGATCCCAGAATGTAGTAGCTGATGCCTTATCTCGATCAGTAGCAGTTCTTAACTTAGATACAGTAAAACTTGATGGGTGGTACACTAAAATGATTCAGAACGTCCAAGAAAAGCCTGATGATTATCCTTCTTATAAGGTAGAAAATGGCATTTTGTATAAACATATATTTAGTAGAGATCCTCTAGTGAGTAATTTAACAGACTGGAAGATTGTGGTGCCTCGAGCACATCGTAAAGAAGTAATTAAAATGTATCATGATAATGAGACCGCTGCTCATTTAGGTGTTTCTAAGACCATTTCTCGTATATCAGAACTGTATTATTGGCCATTTCTTCATAAAGATGTATATAGATATATTAAGAATTGTAAGACTTGTGCTAGTTGTAAAGTTTCTAATCTGCCTAAAGCAGGATTAATGGGCTCATATAAAAATATTAATTTTCCGTTTCAATTGGTCAGTTGTGATCTTTTAGGTCCTTATCCTAGATCTAAAAGTGGGAATCAATACCTTTTTGTGGTCATAGATTGGTTTACCAAATTCACTTTAGTTCAGCCCCTTCGTAAAGCTACAGTCCAGCACATTAATAGGTTTTTAGAGAATAATGTTTTCCTTATATTTGGTGTGCCTCAGATTATAGTATGTGACAATGGACCTCAGTTTAGGAGTAAAGATTTCAAAAACCTTATGAAGGAATATAAAGTTCAGAAAATATGGTATAATGCCAGGTATCATGCACAAATTAACCATACAGAGCGTCAAAATAGAGTTATTATCACAGCCATTAGGTCATATATTAAGGAAGATCAGAAAACTTGGGATCAGTCTATTTTCAAAATTGCTCAGGGTTTGCGTTTAGCAAAACATGATGTGACTGGGTATTCCCCAGCTTTCTTAACTTTCGCTAGAAATGTTCCTGTTTCAGGAGACTACTTTGGAAAGATTTCTGATAATGCCAGGAACATTGTTGAAATTTCTGACAAGAATGCCAGGTTAGATGATGTTCAGGGGATGACGGAATTTTTTTCGAAGGTTCGAGAACGAATCAAAAAGGCTTACCTTCGCAATGCTGAAACTTATAACCTAAGGCGTAGGCCCGCCCAATTTTCTGAGGGTGAAAAGGTTTGGAAGGTTAATTATGAGTTATCTAAGGCTGCTGATTATTTTAATGCTAAATTGTCTCCCAAATATGTTCCTTGTATTGTTAATAAGGTTTTGTCCCCTTTGGTATATAATTTGGTGGACAAGTATGGTAACGACTTGGGCAACTGGCATGTCAAGGATCTTAAAAAGGATGATACAGGACTGGATTCTGATGATGATCCAGACCCAGTTCCAGACTTGGAACCAGCCTCTGAACTAGAGTCTGAAGCCAGTGATGATGGGGGTTAATTGCCACGTCTTTAAGGACATTGCCCTGCTGATAGGGGCTGGCATGGTATGTTTGTGGGGAAAAAAGGTACTTCTTTCTGCTCAAGCATCAGTGCCTGAGGAATGCTACAGCACCGGAAAATTACCGGGTGGGAGTACAAGTCTTCCGACAGGCTACTTATGGACGAAACAACATCTTTGTCTGATCACCTTAGGTGATTTACGTCCAAACAGCATTGCTGATATGCTGATAGCATCAGTATGCAAGAGTGTCGTTAGGGATTGTTATTGTCTGGTACTTATGGTTATTTTTTTTATATGATGTATAGATTTGGTTTAGGTTCTTTTGTTACAGATATGACTGGTCCTAGCGTGAAATGTGACTTATCATTTCGGTGTGACAACTCATGTTTGATGTTGTTCATTACTATTTGGTTTTTTCCCTGATGACTCATTTGCTTATTTGAGTGCATTTACCGATTTTGTCGTTTGTATATTAGTTCCCGGATTTGACATTTTAGTTATTAGGTATAGTGTCCTGAATGTGAATAGGCACTCTGTATATTTGTAAATTTCTGATATATGCGAGGATCTCTCCAGTCATGCCTTCAGTAGATCCGCTGTGGTATTTAGGTTAGGATATTTTAGGTTATTTTGGGTTAATATTATTGACATTCTCACCTTAGTTGTACTTGGGTTAGTGTCGGTTGTCATAATGCTTATGTATAACCTTTGCAAGGTTTGTCAGTCATTTTCTTTTGTGCTCGTACTGTGGTATTCTCTAATTTCAGGTTGATTAGTGCCTTCATCTGTAGTTTAGCATCAGTTTGTTTGAAAATTCTCGAATGGCTTCTCGAATTTTTCCTGGTGGGAGGGATGTGTAACGAAATTTTTGTTAATTTCGTTACACGTCGTCTGTGACTCCTTTTATAGATCAATTCTTCCAGAATAATATCCGATTAACAGGTAAATCCTCCCTTACGCTTTGCCGTTACGCTATTAAAAGAACCCCTTTTCCGCGCCTATGGATACCCATGGTATTTGTTCTCTAGCCTAACTGAATTGTACTGGTTCTCATATGCAATAAGACTCGCATGTGTGTGCAATGTGGGTTGCTTACCTGTGGGCAGGTTGGACTAAGGTACTATCTTGTTATTTATAGAATTTAGCCTTGCAAAGTTATTAGTTTCATTCTTTTAGTGCATTTTTCGTTCCCGATTATGAATTTATTTTGTTAATAATAGTAATTCTGTCCCGATTTGCAATTAAGACTATAGTTACTTTGAGGTTGGGTTGGTAGTATGCTGTTGGCAGCACTGCCTGACTGGTGGGTGGTGAAATTTGACAGTTGTCTATTGACTTCGTGAATATTCTAGAAGTTTTCCAAGTTTTTATGATTTCCGGTGGGAGTTTATAAATTAGCTCGCTGACGACTTCAGGGTCTTCTTCTTTTGGGGTCTCTCAACATCACAGGTTGGTTCTGTCCTTTTTGGCCTTCCGCCATCTTTAATCCATGAACTAGTTACTAGTTTCAATTTGTCGTGTGGGTCAACTTTGAAGTTTATTCACTCTCTTTTCGCGAGATTTTATTTGAAGTACCTAACACGGCAATTATTTGTGGAATTCCGCTATTTCGACATTTTGTTTGACTGCCATTGTTTCGCAGTGATTTCGTATTGTCCGCTAGCATACCGTTGATATCGAACCTTTAGTATCTAAAATCGATATTGTTGATTTGATTTAGTTCATTTTCGAGTTAGGTTGTGAACGCCATACTGTGTTATACCTATGTGTTTTCAGTTCAAGTATGTGCATCTGCTACCTGAAGGGACCAACCTGGTATTGATGTCGATCTAAGGGTGTATAAGCCCCTTTTTTCCCCCTGCTTCTGAGACCTTGGAAGGACACACAGAGCGTGACTGCAAGCTGTTCCTGCTACTTTGGATATAGAAGGTACGTAAATATTGCTTATTTCAATTCGAACGCCATTTAGGCAGTTGTCGAGCTGTTTTACGTACTTTCGTATCTAGAGTTTGTAGTCGCCTCCAAGTGTGACCTTCAGTCCGCTTTTTCTTTGTTTTTTTTTTCATGTTGTTGCTCATTTGTACTTTTTGAGAGAGAGAGAGAGAGCACACTTTTTTTTATTTGGTAGAGTCTGTGTAAAAATTGCTTCGTTATTGTTTCCGCCATTTTGGGCAGCTAATGCGAGCACTTTTGCATAGGTGTCTAACCTTCTTCAGTTTTCTTTGTACCTCGTACAATTTTTAGAGAGAGAGAAAAGCACCTGTCTTTATTTTGGTATAATTTTGATAGTTTTGAGTGTGCTGACACACACATTTTGCAAATTTTGAGCTGTAATTTTGCTGTACGATTTTGACAATTTTCCATATTTACAACCGATACAGCCTACCGAAGTACATCTATGTGAGACTGAACGTACTCATAGATTTTTGTTTCCTTTGGAGCTATAATTTTAATATTGAGAGTATTTATTGAAGTATAGTTGCTCGCACTTTGCAACTACTGTGCATATAGTTTCAATTTCCTGGATTATTTGTGATATTTGATTTTGAGACATTTTAGTAAACATTTGTGGGCTTGATAATTTTTTTTGTGGTTATACTACCTTTCAAGATTCTAACTTTCTGGAGCACTAGAGCCAGCAGTAACTTAGTAGAATCATAGCCTTGATTTTCTCTTAAATCAATTAAACTGCTTTGAACTTAAGTGAAATATAGCCTTGCTCACTTCAAGACTCATATTTTTTAAGTTTTATTTTAAGTGTTAGACTTGAAAGGCCTATCAAGTATCTAGGTTAGGTGATACTTTGTTGTTACGATATTGGTACCTTATTTTAAGATATATTTTTAATTATATATGCAGATTTAATTGTGAACCATTGTGGGGAGATATCTGCTGTAACTTGGTGTATAACTTTAAGAAATCTTAGTATAGAATTTAAACAGTTTGTAAGGGATCTTTTTATTAAATTTAAGCAGATATAGTTTCAGCTAAATTATTAAATTTAAGCAGATATAGTTTCAGCTAAATTGTTAAATTTAAACAGATATTGTTGCAACTAAATTGTTGAGGAGGGGGCTTTTAATTGTTCTATTCAAAGCCAAGTAGTACGCCTGAGCTTGCATAACCTCCTACATCCTGGGGTTTTGCCATAGAGGGTCCAGACTCTAATCCTTCTTTTTTCTATACTTTGCATGACGGCGGCCGGAAGTGGTGGCCGAGCCAGACCCAGATACCCCTCAGCCTAAAAGGGGGAAGTCTAAGAGTAGGGGTCAGGGCCAAAGGAACCTGAAGAGGCTGCCAGTCATCAGAGGGGACCCTCTGAAGGAGCGGTGAGAAGGAGCCCACAAGCCGACCCAGGAGGAGAGGACAACCTTGTTGAGCAAGCCAGGTTGTATCGCTCACTTAAGCCAGCAGTCCCTGTTTATTATTGTAAATAAGTCATCACTTACTATTCATCATTCAAATACTTTATATTTAACCACCAATATACTTGTTATTGTTTAATTCTCTTTTGAATATTTTTTCTGAACCCATCCCTTCAGTGTTTCTGGAGAGGTTGGGCAATTTCACTAACTTCCTTGGAGTTTGGAGGTAAAAACTCCTGGCGCCCCTTTTTCTTGAGTTTTGTTGAACCTTAGAGTAATCTCGCGATAAAAGTTAGTGATTTTGCCTGACATCTCTTATAAGAGGAAAAGAATAAGTTGCCAAGGATCCACAACCCACCGTAAGTAAACTGAGCAGCCCAAAGGCACCCCAGTTTAGCTAGATTGGAGGTCTTAACTTAGTTGGACTTTCAATCTAGCTCTACAGCATTACACCGCCAAAAACTTGTATGTCATTACAACAGGCCTTTGCGTAAACTATGATCGGGTTAACCCGATCAGTTGGATCACTGTTCCTGACGTTCGGAAAGTGATCTGGGATCGGTCAGAAATAGGGTAGTTCACTCTTGTACAGTAAGTGATTGCGATCGGATGATTCAGATCAGTAGCTGCTTTACTTTACCATCTGTTTTTTATTGTTAAACCAACTTCTTCGTTGTTCGATGTCCGTTAAATTCATGGACTCATAAATGCCACTTGACTGCTGTTTGACATATAACTGATCTATCCGGATCCAGATCACTGTTTCCGTAAAGGCCTAATTATTAATCATAGCCATAACACACATGACACACGCCAACTATATTTTTACTGAAAACGATTCAGCAAACGAGAATTCATTTTCTTCTATTTCAAGTATCCATATAATAAATTAAAAGGTAGCTTCTTCGACTAAAAACTAAGTTTTATAGTGCCGTTTTTTGGCACTGAATACGCTTTACTTGGATACATTTTCTCTGTATTTTAATGAAGTTTTCGCTTTAATCTTGCCGGCAGACATACACAAAAATTATCAAGGACAAACTACCAGAAGCCGTTATTCGTCACTTCAAACTTACTGTTTAAGGCTTTCGCGGTCATTGTCCAATGAATTTTTGGCTCATGGGTTTTTGAGCCGGCATGGTTAAGCGTTAGGGCTTGACGTTTCGCCACCATGAGTGGATGGCATCTTCAGAAGCCATTTCACTTCGGCGACTTCCAAAATACTGACAGATGGTAGATCTCCACCTGTATTTACAACAGCTAACGGTGACGTGGCCCAACCAGGTAGCGCTGGTAGCCCCGCCCCCTTGCGCTATGGCAGTGTCTTCAGGTCCTTTAGGATGAGTACTCATGTCCAGTTGACTTTCTGTATTTCTTCCTTTCTATTGAAATTATTGTGGTGTTTCTATATTTTGATGGCTTCTCTGTCAAGTCTGGCATAGTATGAAGACGTTGCGGCAAGAACGTGGAAGAGGTGCAGATCCACCAGCCGTCAGTATTTTGGAAGTCGCCGAAATGAAATAGCGTCTGAAGATGCCATCCACTCGTGGTGGAGAAACGTCAAACCTTAGCGCTAAACGACGCCGGCCTAAAAACCCAAGAACCACAAATTCACCGTCCCTTAAAGCTTTTGTAATACGATTCTGAGTACTGTTTGATGACAAATTTTATGCCTTTCTAGGTTTAGTGTTTTGCTAGACAACATCGGGCGGTCATAAGTTTATCACCCATGCGCCGAAGTTGCTGGAAACCCAATAATGAAAGAAAATTAAATATCTCTGAAACAGTTGAAAATCGGTCCCTACTTTATATGATTTTTTTTTGTCAGAAATGAGCTGTACAGGCTTCTCCTAAAGTATCTTCCACTCATCATAGAACACCCTGTATATACCACAAAGAAAAGAAATATATAACATTGCAAACAGTAAACAAAAACAGAATAGAAAAGTAATGGTGTGGAAGAATTAAGAAATATTTTAATTAATGAAATATTTTGTAATCTTCTGAAGAAATAATAGGTAGGCATTGTGGTTTAAAATAGTCTGTTCTTCTTTTCGTTCCTGCGTTCTGGCTAAATATGCTACAGTTTTGTTCAGCGTATAAAATACTGAAGTATGTGTATTCTGCATAAGCAATAGAGAGGAAAGGTCCGAAGCAAAGTTTCTGGGTAATAACTATCACTTTCATCTTCAGCGGACATCACATATAGACAATCTCTGCAGTAGACCCTCGAAGGCAGTGTTTGTCTTATGAAAAACAATACCTATAATGGATAGTGATGCTGCATTAATCGCTTACCATGCAAGTATGGACTTTTTCATTTTGTCTTAAGCTATGGTATTCTTATTTGGAGAAATGCATCTTCAACACAACTTGAGAAAATATTTCTCATACACAGCACTATAAACCTATCTTCAAAACATTTTAAACAATCTAAATCTACGGACAAATTATCTATGGAAATTTAGTATTGTATAATAAAGAGATTATTAATAAATTACAACTCGTTAATGAGTACCGAAGTCCAGAGCTAATAGAGGGAATAGAAATTTTCAAGTTATTGCCTGCAAATATTAAGTAGCAGCTATACTTGTATTTATGTTTTAATTGACTTTTTAATGAAATGGTTGCCATTATTTAATGTTCAATTCAATTTGTTGTTTGTTCGTTAGGCGTCTGTACCAATTGTTTATCGAGTATGCTGCTTACGTCTGTATGTTTACTACATTCTTGTATTGAAATTGACGACTTGACACGCTAAGAATGCGTAGACGTTCTCTAGCTTTATAAATACTTTCTATTCGGAGAAACAGTGACAAACTAGTAAACATCTTGTAATGATAATAAAATAAAATCTAATCAAAAACTTCACATACAATGATAATATAATCGACTGAATCAATCCATATTATCAACTGAGTTTTTAATTGAAAAGAAAAATGAGTAACTACCTAACCTAAATGAAAAATAACTGCTTTTCTCTCCAACATTACTCTAATTTCAATGTGCTTGTGGTCCGTTAGCACTATTCCAACAAAAATTAAGTGTATTTCTTTATTCGATTAGTTATGAATTTTTCTTACCCAACCCTGTACTGAAACCTGTATGTGGAGATGTTGAAGTAGTCTGTGCAAGGCTCGGTGCAAGGTCATATAGAAGTCATGAACAGTTAGCCAAAAAAATTGCCAGTTTTCTATGGAGTGGCGGTGCTGTTACGTGTATATGCTGTGCTCTCTGTTCTGCTTTGTCATATTTCGCCAAGGTGTGGGACTGTCGATGCGAAAATTACTTGACGATCTGTTTTTATTTCCGAGAATACTGAGAGTAGTACATGTGGTATTATTACTGGATGAAGTGCTGCGAGGGAGGAGGTGAGGGGTTATTTGTGATTGCATCGTCACGACGAACACTTGGATGAAAAGCAAGACAGCAAAGGAGTCGATCCAACTTACACTTAACGAAAAGGTGCAAGAAATTCATAAAAAAGTACATTATGCCGTCACCTAGTCATTGTCATAACCTGAAAGAAAATTGTTCAAAAACCACCAATCGTTGAATCAACGAATGCTTACATTATATTGATCGAGAATACTTTAATTTCTTTCTTATCAGTTGAATATATTGCGGCCTTAATCTGTGATCAGATATCGTTATAGCAATAACCAAAATTTAGCCGATTGTATGATTAATGCTCAAAAAGCTAATAATGGCGATATCTTTCAAAAAGGTGGTTAAAGCTTCACAATTAAAAATTGAAGTTGATTGACTCAGTACTTCCAACATATTCTCAATACCTACAAGGTAGCGGATTAAAATCAAGTTAACAGTTTCCATGTTATGGAGTATCAAGGATAACATTGAAACGAAAAGGTGTTGACGTCCCTTTAACTGATCCCATTCTTCCTCCATTAGAGTTCCACCCAAGTGTTTTAGCTTCTCCGACCTTGTAGTTTCCAGACGACATGACTATTAAGAGTAATAACTATCAAAAATTCTTTGAAAGTCATATTCCTCAAACCCAACCCTCCTCATTACTCTAATAGCAATCCACTAGCAAAATAGTTAGAAACTTCTAAACAGTAGGGATAGGTGGGCCGTCAGCACGCTCCGTGGATATATGAAGTAAGAGTGGGGGGTTAATATGTTATTTTTTCGCAAAATAAATGACGAAGTACAGCTCTAAAAATCACGAACGGAAATATTATAAGAAAGTAGGGAAAAAATGAAAAAATTGTCAGAAGTTTGGCGGAAGGTAAAGAGCCGTCAGAGGGCGCTAAGTTGCAAAACATTTTGCAAGGATTATGTCTAAATGAAACTAATAGGTGTCTATAAAACGCCTGATGGTCTAAATATAATAGACCGAAACGTCGTGGGAAGGAAAAATGTTTCATTTACATTGACCGCAATACCATTAGAAAAAGTCAAGTTTACCGAGTGACCTTTTTTTACGTAGCGAGCTTTCCGTCTATATGTAAGTATATTTCCGGATTTCTGTATTCAGTTGGTAAATCATAATCATCCCTAACATTTTTAGATAAATGAAATAGACTACTGCAGTTTCGTTATTCCGAATGTCCACTAATTAACTGAAACATAATATAGATATTCACCCTGAATAAACTAACTAGACGGGGGTAGGTACACCACATTCTATCTAAATTTCGATCATGTTTTACGGCACAGTAAATACCTCTGCTAGCATGCGCCGTTCATTGAAATAAACATACAATAATTGGGGATACTACCCTTTCAATTAATAAAAAGCGAAGCCTTCGCGGTACTTTGGGTAGGTGAAAAATGGCCGTCTGGTTCACTCCAACATGGCGTTAAGGGATGTGGAGATAATAAATAGATAACTGAGGTAGGGCAAGTAAATACATTTTTTCGTTTTAGTGTTTACGTATGACAGTCAGAAGTAATAATGCTACTATGGATCGAACGTAAGTGTTTTCATATATTGCTTGCTGTACAAAGCATCCACTTGAATCAAGTCATAAGATTATTTAGGACAAATCTGAGATTAGCAATATGTGGCAGTTGACTCGTGCACTCACATTAAAGTCTTACCAGTTCACCTGCATACGCGACGAAAGGGGGAAGAACTCGCAAAAAATGACCGTCAATGGAGAAGTTTCCTAAAAAATAAAATTTGGAAAATTCATTATTATCTGATAGTCTATTTATTCACTTGAAGAGTGCCGAAAAAATCATCTGAATATTCCAAAAAACGGCAGAGTTGTTCAATTTTATATTTGCGTAAAGCGACCGCGGCGGTGAAATGCCGTATGACGTCACATGTCATTAATTGTTCGCGGCAGCCACAGTCTGGCCGGGACTCCGCTATGCATACGCTGCGCTGTATAACAGTATGCGACGTTTAGACTTGAGTGGAACGGCGAAGGTGTTTGTTGTAGCGGGCAGACGCCAGTATAATATTTTTGAAGTATGGAGGAAGGTTACGTTCGTGGTGATTGTAGTAATTTTCCTAAAGTGGATCTCGACATGATTATGAACTTTTACTTCCCACACCGATAGGTGAGGGGAGTATTGTGATCGTGAAAATTTTTCATTTTGAGATAATACGCTTTTTGGGTGTTTTATGATGTATACATAACGAAAATCCACGCAACTCATTTCCGTCGGTCTGTCTGTCGGTCTGTCTGTACGCGTTTTTCTAGCCACGTAATCTCAGTAACCGTTGCATGGATTGTTATGAAATTTGGGCAGCGATAAGCTGTGGGGGTAATAGTAGGAAATGTTCCTATAAGTTTGAAAGTCGGTGCATGGGCGGTGGAATAATTAGCAAAAAACCAAAAATATTAAATATTCCTCAAACTTTGTTTTTAGGCGTTTTAGGGGTTCCTGATCTTTTTCTACTTTTTTTTGGGTGGGGGTGAAATTGGGGTGATTGGGGGGTGGGGGGGGGTCTAAAACTGAAAAATTATTGTATTCATAATAGGCGGTCCACTAACTTGTGAAAGAAAGAGCTAGCGTCATAATACACTTTTTTATGTGCATCCGAACATTACCTTGGCTATTACGGAAACCAAGGACTTAGAATTTTCTGATGTATTTTCTCAAGTATAATGATAGGGCCATGATTGTAAACAAGACTAACCAAAAATGAGTTTCAGTTTTTTGGTTTTTTACATTTATGTAATCATAGATCATTCAGGATGTATTTCTGTCCGATATGTGCATGTAAAAGCCTGACTATTTGTAAATATGAGCTTTAGCAGCATGTACAACGCAATTTGCCAGAGATGCATACAGATGTTCACATAAAAAGTATAATCCTGTTTTAAATTCGCATTGTTTGTTTCAGCTCGAGGTTACCAATCACTGAGCTTTTAGTTTGTTGAATTTAAAACACTATGCCTGAACTAAATAGTTCACATTCCAGAACCAAGAACTTCACATCGTTTACTTAAAAAAAATGTCTAAAATCTGTTTGCTTACTCGTAGTTGCTCCTCGACTGTTGTCAGATAAATGCGTTAAGTTAATTATATGTTACTATGTACTTTTTTTTTGAATTGCCGTCAATGGTTGCCTGTAACCAATTTCTTTGACAGCTGAGATAGGCAAGCAAGGTTGTTCATATGCCATTACGACTTCGCTATGAATAAACCTCAGAGTAACAACTGAACATAGAGGTAGTAAACAAGCCACTTCAGCATGGCATGCTCAAAGCCATCATCTTTTGACACTTCAGCCTCCAAACATTGCCAACTAACCTGAAAATTCTTCTAATGTAACTCATGTTACAAACACTGCTCTGCCCTGTCCCATCTCAAAAAACTGTTAAACTACACTCGAACATAGCACAGCAAGTCCGTAACGCTTCACTACAGTTACCAACAAATAGCGAATTCGATTTTACTGACCAAGAATAAAAGACGCACAAACAAAACAAACGTTTGACAGTCGGAGGTTACCGTAAACAAATCGCAGGAAAATTACACAGGCGTTGCCAGCTCCTCAAAATTTATGTAAGACAGAATTTGCGTTTATGATGAAGAATCATGCAGTAACGCAGTAGAGGTAAACATATCTATTTATTTTGCTGTAATCATTCCTGAAGCATCAAAATATCGTCCTTTTTAACGTAGAATGGAATATTTCTGGATACTATACAACTAAGACGATATCAAAAAATTATGATTGCCGTATCTGGTGGTCAATATGACAACGTAAGAAAAGATGTTGGCCTATTTGAATTAGTTGTTTACTACCTCTATGTTCAGTTGTTACTCCGGAATAAACCAATCAGATCAGAACGGCTGCGTTCGAGACCAATCTAACCGTATATCGTGTTGTACAAAATGGTACACCTATTGCTAGGATCCCTATACAAACGCTGATGAAATTCTTGGGCGTAGTACCGTCTTAATTAATAAAAGCACGTCTATCTTGTTAATAAGCTTAGACAAGTAAAAAACGACCATCTAGTTTACCCCAAAACAAGGCATTAAGAGATGTAGAGATAAGAAATAGATATCAGCACGAGGGTGAGTCATAGGGCAGAAGGGTGGCTGAAATAGGGCGACGAAAGCTGTTATGATTAATCGTATGGATGTCGCAGCACGAGACGTTCATGGAATTCCTGGAAGTTGTGCCTTGTGGCTATTTAACTGCCCTTTCGTTCTTTGAATGGACGTTAATTAGACCAGATGTGAGCGCATATGGAAATGGAATTGTTTCTCCGTCCATACTATCAGGATTGTTATTCATAGGGGCCATGTTTGTGATGTAAATCCCGGATTAACCTAGTTGGGGTTCAATTATTAACACATGTCATAGACTATATCAAATGTATTTTTACGCAAATACCATAAAGGTAGCAAAATTATGTATCTAAATGACATTTTTGGAAATAACCCAGTAATTTTACGTCCGACTCAAAGGACAAGGAGACCATTGTAACGACGAAAGTTCAAGACTATATACTTTATGATAGTATGCTGGAGCTGGAAAGCCTACACGACTCTTGAAAATCGTTACACTGTTAATTTACTTATTTTTTATTGATCGCATGGCTACAGATCCGCAGGAAAGTTAAGGAATATACATATACAAGTAGGTTTTAAAAAAGCAAAAAAAAAGAGTAAAATGAATACAGAAAACTAATATCTAGATCATTCATAAATTCTATAGCACCATTAGTCTGGTTCAAGTTCGTTCCTCATTTTGTCCATGCGTGGGAAACTCAGCCGTTTTATGTCAAAATTCATATACTCCAAAATGGTCATTCACCCTAGAGCTATTTGACAGTCGACATCCATAAGTTTGGTTATAAATAATGTATAAATTTGTAAATATTATACGTCAGCCTGGTAGGCAGAGTAGGGCCCCCAGTGCCCCCACAAAAACAGGGCTCTCCTTGCGCAACAAGGGTACCTCATTACCGCCACTAATTCTGTAATATATCACATTTGTGATGACGCTTAATCAAAGTATAAAAGTCACAATTCACATAACTTGGCTGGATTTATGATTGCCGAGGTGTCGCTGGATAATACTGATTGTAAATTCGAAGCTTCGACAGAAAACCCCAACAGAAGTCAGAAATGCTTATCGAGTCTGTAACAGGCACTTTGCACTAGAGGATAAAGAGGCAGATCGACCAATACACAAGAGACGAAGATCCAACATAAAAGTAAACGAAAATCCATCACTGTAGTTGCCTAATCAAGGTTAGATGTATTTCATATAACATATATAGTTCTTTTACACTTTTGACTATAATCATGTATCATCGTCACATGGGGTAGGTTCCCTGATACTGGTAGGCAAGTCTGGACTCAGAAAAAAAATATAAGACTGATTTTTGGGTTAATTTTTAGGGTCATGCCAACAAACATGCATAAAACATAAAACTGTAACAGCTAAATTGGTTTTAGATGTGAGCTTTTCAATGAACTGTGGTCTACTTTCCACCATTTCCGTACATGCAGCTTGTCTGGGAACATCCTCTGTAATGCACTTCATATTGCCTTACCAGTCATGTCGTCATTCATCTATTGCACTGTATAAATATGGAGATATTAGCTTCAACATATCAGTTTTTTGTGACTGTATAATTGAACATTTATTATACTCTGAAGATTCTTTTGCTCAATGCCAAATGGTCACCTAAACATTGGGTTCTAGTGTAGGAGTCATTCGTCATCATAATCATAGTTTTTCTTATTATTGGTATCAACATGGACATTTGAATGCCACACCTTGTGTATTGATTCTTATTATTATATTGATTCATATGTAGCTGTACTGTACACCAGGATTACATTTGCAAATGATGGAACAGACTGGAATGGAATCGTTAATGTTCATTGACAAAACCTTTGACAGTCTCAAGGGATCAGCACTGAAACTGAAGGACAGAAAACTGCTACGAGCAGCAGTGACTGCCAAGAGTGTGCATCAGGAGTTATTATTATCATCATCCTTATTATTATTCAATTTACTGTTACTTATTGTTTTTTATTTTCTTGTATCATCTTTTATTAGAAAATAATGAAGCTGTGTGGACCTTACTGTTTAATTTCATGGCTCCACCAGTATTGTGGTGGAATCGCTAACCTGTCTTTTTAATATTACAGTAAAGTTCTAACATTAGCTTCAGAATTTGCATTTTGTCAAACAAATAGAAACAATTATAAAGTGCTGTTTTTAGCGCAGACATACTCCTAAAACCTATATCAAGCGCTGAAATAGTTCCTTTATGATGTTTGTGTGGCTGTCTGGCAAATTGTAAATTTTGACTTAGGCGGTGTTAGAACTTTACTATCACCACAAAATTTTCTATCTGAAATTTTCTAATCGCCCTCGTTGTCAGGTATTTCTCTTACGCCCCCGTATATCATTATTTCGTTGCTCCAAACGCGAGATGGCGCTGAAGGTCAGTTTCCCATCTATAACCTAACCCAACCCAAAAATCTTTTATCTATGATTTCGTCTTATTCGGTACTCCTCGATGATGTTTTGGACTGTTTGCCTTTCAGAATCACAATCGCAGCTAGCTTACGGAGCTTTCCTGGTCCCTATGTATAGTATCCACGCATTTTCCATGTTCATTTCTTACTCTATTAGCACAGGACCATATTTTTCGTGGTAAATCGAAGCCAGCAAGTTTCATTGTAATGCATTGTAGATCGTCTGCATAACCTAGAACGGATTCATTAAACTGACTGCTCCATGGTTCAGAAACAGAGAAATTGTCCAGTTTACGTTATTTTGCCATTTGGTTTGGTCTGTTGAACTCCAAGCTTGTAAAAACTGAAGAATTGAAGGAGCTGTATTTTCCATTTTCTTGTTATATTATCGGATAAGAACATGTTTTCTGCATATTTGTGGTAGAGAGATAGGTATGTCTCAGGACACTGTCGGTGTCGTTGTAGTGACTTTTGGCTGCTAACGTGGTTATGTGAGGTGAATTTGAGTCTCTTGGTGTTGTCTTGGGATTTTTACGAAGTTCTGCGAAGAAAATCCAATAAAACGCAACAATGTGGGTGGAATGTTAACAAAGATCCATGGTGAGTCTACTATGAGTAAAACGATGGTTTAAGAGTACTGTATAAGCGTTTCCAAAATGGCCGTGAGCACATTGAAGATGACGAATACCTCAGCACCTTAACAATCGTTAAATTAATGCGTGAAGGAAATGGAAATGATTGCCGAATCACTATCAGAGCAGTTACTCATGATGTTGCCATATAGATTGCCTCATGAAATTTTTGATATGAAACAATTTGTTACAAAAACAGCGGCGAATGGAAGTTACTCAAGAGTCACTCAAATATTATAAGCGGTTTTGTTATTTGGATGTTTAGATATAACATTTACAATAACTTCCTCGCTTTAAAAAAGATCGGTCTATCAGAAGGGGAGGGAGATCTTACATCATTAACAACTTCAACTGCATCCGCTCACCTCAATTTTCTATTGGCTTTCAATAAACGTTTTCTTTCTTTCGTCGTGAATCTTTGGCCAAAAATAATACTATAGCCCGAGCTAACATGTTCATCAGACGTGACTCCTTGTGACATTTTTGCCTATTTCCAGAATTAAAAAAAAATCTTAAAAGAGCGTCGTTTTACAGACATAGATGACCTTAATTTAGAAGACCTAAATTTTACCTTTTACTTCCCACACCGATAGGTGAGGGGAGTATTGGGATCGCGAGAATTTTCGATTTTGAGATAAGACGTTTTTTGGGCGTTTACATAACGAAAATCCACGCCACCCACTTCCGTCGGTCTGTCTGTCGGTCTGTCTGTCTGTTGGTGTTTTTCCAACGTCGTAATCTCAGTAACCGCCAAAAAAGGTGTTGTATTCATAATAGGCTGTCCTGACCTGCAAACAGAAAGACCTCGCGGCATAATACACTTCTTATGCCGGCGGGCGGGTTAGGGGGGGGGGGGGCGACAGCAAGGCGGCGATTTGGTTGCAAGCGGATTTCAAAATAATAAAATGGTATCAATGTGTGTGGTTAGTAATGAGTCAATCAACTTCCCACACCGATAGGTGATGGGAGTATTGTAATCGCGAAAATTTTCGATTTTGAGATAATACACTTTTTGGGCGTTTCATGATGTCTACATAACGAAAATCCACGTCACTCATTTCCGTCGATCTGTCTGTCTGTCTGTCTGTCTGTCTGTCTGTCTGTCTGTCTGTCTGTCTGTCTGTCTGTCTGTCTGTCTGTCTGTCTGTCTGTCTGTCTGTCTGTCTGTCTGTCTGTCTGTCTGTCTGTCTGTCTGTCTGTCTGTCTGTCTGTCTGTCTGTCTGTCTGTCTGTCTGTCTGTCTGTCTGTCTGTCTGTCTGTCTGTCTGTCTGTCTGTCTGTCTGTCTGTCTGTCTGTCTGTCTGTCTGTCTGTCTGTCTGTCTGTCTGTCTGTCTGTCTGTCTGTCTGTCTGTCTGTCTGTCTGTCTGTCTGTCTGTCTGTCTGTCTGTCTGTCTGTCTGTCTGTCTGTCTGTCTGTCTCTGTCTGTCTGTCTGTCTGTCTGTCTGTCTGTCTGTCTGTCTGTCTGTCTGTCTGTCTGTCTGTCTGTCTGTCTGTCTGTCTGTCTGTCTGTCTGTCTGTCTGTCTGTCTGTCTGTCTGTCTGTCTGTCTGTCTGTCTGTCTGTCTGTCTGTCTGTCTGTCTGTCTGTCTGTCTGTCTGTCTGTCTGTCTGTCTGTCTGTCTGTCTGTCTGTCTGTCTGTCTGTCTGTCTGTCTGTCTGTCTGTCTGTCTGTCTGTCTGTCTGTCTGTCTGTCTGTCTGTCTGTCTGTCTGTCTGTCTGTCTGTCTGTCTGTCTGTCTGTCTGTCTCTGTCTGTCTGTCTGTCTGTCTGTCTGTCTGTCTGTCTGTCTGTCTGTCTGTCTGTCTGTCTGTCTGTCTGTCTGTCTGTCTGTCTGTCTGTCTGTCTGTCTGTCTGTCTGTCTGTCTGTCTGTCTGTCTGTCTGTCTGTCTGTCTGTCTGTCTGTCTGTCTGTCTGTCTGTCTGTCTGTCTGTCTGTCTGTCTGTCTGTCTGTCTGTCTGTCTGTCTGTCTGTCTGTCTGTCTGTCTGTCTGTCTGTCTGTCTGTCTGTCTGTCTGTCTGTCTGTCTGTCTGTCTGTCTGTCTGTCTGTCTGTCTGTCTGTCTGTCTGTCTGTCTGTCTGTCTGTCTGTCTGTCTGTCTGTCTGTCTGTCTGTCTGTCTGTCTGTCTGTCTGTCTGTCTGTCTGTCTGTCTGTCTGTCTGTCTGTCTGTCTGTCTGTCTGTCTGTCTGTCTGTCTGTCTGTCTGTCTGTCTGTCTGTCTGTCTGTCTGTCTGTCTGTCTGTCTGTCTGTCTGTCTGTCTGTCTGTCTGTCTGTCTGTCTGTCTGTCTGTCTGTCTGTCTGTCTGTCTGTCTGTCTGTCTGTCTGTCTGTCTGTCTGTCTGTCTGTCTGTCTGTCTGTCTGTCTGTCTGTCTGTCTGTCTGTCTGTCTGTCTGTCTGTCTGTCTGTCTGTCTGTCTGTCTGTCTGTCTGTCTGTCTGTCTGTCTGTCTGTCTGTCTGTCTGTCTGTCTGTCTGTCTGTCTGTCTGTCTGTCTGTCTGTCTGTCTGTCTGTCTGTCTGTCTGTCTGTCTGTCTGTCTGTCTGTCTGTCTGTCTGTCTGTCTGTCTGTCTGTCTGTCTGTCTGTCTGTCTGTCTGTCTGTCTGTCTGTCTGTCTGTCTGTCTGTCTGTCTGTCTGTCTGTCTGTCTGTCTGTCTGTCTGTCTGTCTGTCTGTCTGTCTGTCTGTCTGTCTGTCTGTCTGTCTGTCTGTCTGTCTGTCTGTCTGTCTGTCTGTCTGTCTGTCTGTCTGTCTGTCTGTCTGTCTGTCTGTCTGTCTGTCTGTCTGTCTGTCTGTCTGTCTGTCTGTCTGTCTGTCTGTCTGTCTGTCTGTCTGTCTGTCTGTCTGTCTGTCTGTCTGTCTGTCTGTCTGTCTGTCTGTCTGTCTGTCTGTCTGTCTGTCTGTCTGTCTGTCTGTCTGTCTGTCTGTCTGTCTGTCTGTCTGTCTGTCTGTCTGTCTGTCTGTCTGTCTGTCTGTCTGTCTGTCTGTCTGTCTGTCTGTCTGTCTGTCTGTCTGTCTGTCTGTCTGTCTGTCTGTCTGTCTGTCTGTCTGTCTGTCTGTCTGTCTGTCTGTCTGTCTGTCTGTCTGTCTGTCTGTCTGTCTGTCTGTCTGTCTGTCTGTCTGTCTGTCTGTCTGTCTGTCTGTCTGTCTGTCTGTCTGTCTGTCTGTCTGTCTGTCTGTCTGTCTGTCTGTCTGTCTGTCTGTCTGTCTGTCTGTCTGTCTGTCTGTCTGTCTGTCTGTCTGTCTGTCTGTCTGTCTGTCTGTCTGTCTGTCTGTCTGTCTGTCTGTCTGTCTGTCTGTCTGTCTGTCTGTCTGTCTGTCTGTCTGTCTGTCTGTCTGTCTGTCTGTCTGTCTGTCTGTCTGTCTGTCTGTCTGTCTGTCTGTCTGTCTGTCTGTCTGTCTGTCTGTCTGTCTGTCTGTCTGTCTGTCTGTCTGTCTGTCTGTCTGTCTGTCTGTCTGTCTGTCTGTCTGTCTGTCTGTCTGTCTGTCTGTCTGTCTGTCTGTCTGTCTGTCTGTCTGTCTGTCTGTCTGTCTGTCTGTCTGTCTGTCTGTCTGTCTGTCTGTCTGTCTGTCTGTCTGTCTGTCTGTCTGTCTGTCTGTCTGTCTGTCTGTCTGTCTGTCTGTCTGTCTGTCTGTCTGTCTGTCTGTCTGTCTGTCTGTCTGTCTGTCTGTCTGTCTGTCTGTCTGTCTGTCTGTCTGTCTGTCTGTCTGTCTGTCTGTCTGTCTGTCTGTCTGTCTGTCTGTCTGTCTGTCTGTCTGTCTGTCTGTCTGTCTGTCTGTCTGTCTGTCTGTCTGTCTGTCTGTCTGTCTGTCTGTCTGTCTGTCTGTCTGTCTGTCTGTCTGTCTGTCTGTCTGTCTGTCTGTCTGTCTGTCTGTCTGTCTGTCTGTCTGTCTGTCTGTCTGTCTGTCTGTCTGTCTGTCTGTCTGTCTGTCTGTCTGTCTGTCTGTCTGTCTGTCTGTCTGTCTGTCTGTCTGTCTGTCTGTCTGTCTGTCTGTCTGTCTGTCTGTCTGTCTGTCTGTCTGTCTGTCTGTCTGTCTGTCTGTCTGTCGGTCTGTCTGTACGCGTTTTTCTGTCCTGGTGATCTCAGTAACCGCTGCATGGATTGTGATGAAATTTGGGCGCGATATGCTGTGGGGTCGTAGTAGGTACTGCTGCCATAATTTTGAAAATCGGTGCATTGGCGGCGGAGTAATTAGCAAAAAACGAAAAATTTCAAATATTCCCCAAACTTCGTTTTTAGGCGTTTTAGGTGTTCCTGATCATTTTCTACTTTTTTTGGGTGGGGGTGGAAATTGGGGTGGTTGGGGGTTGGAGTGTTGTAAAATTGAAAAATTTGTTGTATTCATAATAGACTACCCACTGACCTGTTTTAGGTCTATCCGAACATTGCAGAAACTAAAGGACTTCGAATTTTTTCCGATGTATACATGTGAGTATTGCTTTAGATTGTTCTATATTATGTAACGAAGAAACTGTTTAATTGCTTTTAATGAAATTTTGACACAGTATTACTACCGTGTCGAGGATGGAAAATGCGTGTGGTTTTTATAAATCGTGCCAGTGGCGGCGCAGAAACAATAAAAAAACTAAAAATATAAAAACAGCTCAAACTTCGTTTTTAAGTGTTTTAGAGGTTCCTGACCATTTACTGAGTTTTTTTGGGTGGGGGTGAAATTCGGGTGGTTGGGGGGTGGGAGGTTGAAAAACTGAAAAATTTGCTGTATTAATAATAGGCTGTCTGCTGACCTGTGAAGGAAAACCCAGCGACATAAATCACCTTTTTAGGTCCATTTGAACATTGCCTTGCCTATTACCGAAACTAAGGGACGGAAGGGGGAAGAGAGCTCAAACTTCGTTTTTAAATGTATTAGGGGTTCCTGACCGTTTTGTACCTTTTTTGGGTGGGGGTGAAATTGGGGTGGTTGGGGGGGGCGGGGGGTTGTAAAACTGAAAAGTTTGTATTATTGATAATAGGCTGGGGTTGTAAAACTGAAAAGTTTGTATTATTGATAATAGGCTGTTCATTGACCTGTGCTGGAAAGACCTAGCGGCATATGACAATTTGGGGGGGGGGGGGTACTGGCGATGATTTTGTTGCAAGGGGGACTAAATCTTTATGCTATGGGAAAATAATAAACTGGTATCACCGTAATGTGTGGGAAGTACTGAGTCAATCAACTTGACTTCATTTTTTTATTATGGAGATCTGAAAGGAGACTGTTTATTGTATGTGCCATTTACTAATAAAAAACTGAAATGTCGTTTTAAGAAAAACGCTGTTTTATAACAGTATACTAAATAACCATTGCCAAATAATTTTTACTCTTTTAAATTTTTTACTGTCGCTTTTAGTCCGGGTATAGATGAGTTATCAAGTATGCGGCTCTAGTTTTGGAGACGGCTGAACGTAGATTGGCCATTTAAATTATTTATTTTCTCCGACAAAAAAAGGCCTTGTAGAAATTTCTTCATTCTGCTCACCATTTGATATTCTAATGACAACAAATTCATAATAATAATGCCTTTATTGTCCCTACAAAAAACAAGCAGACAATCTAAGGGGAAGGTATATTGAGAGCGCTAATACAGAAAAAACATCAAGGGAGCGTTCACAACGACGTGTTCTTCCACTCACCCTTTCCAAACATTCGAAAGTAAACTACGAGTGTGATATTTGTCACTCAACCTAACCTACAGACTAAGGACAAGACGGTGGGTCACCGAATAACATACTATTGCTAACTACTGCTATCTATTGCTAGTTCTTGTAGAAATTATTCTGAGGTTGCAAGGCTAGAAGATAGTCAAATATATTCCTTAAAACTAGATGTACTATAACTCTCGAAGTTAGGAGGGACAAAACTATAAATGATGTATAAGCTAAATGCCCGATTAAAAGTACAACGCTGTTTTGTGGTTCTGCATTAGATCTATGATCCTTGACATCTAACGTATCTATTTAATTTAGGTCTTTTCCGTCATCGTATGCCTTATTCGTTGAATCTTGAAACTCTTCTTCACTTTCCTCCAGACATTCCGTCATTAACTTACAAAGTTGTTCCTGCTATTTTTCATACGATTTCATATACAAAAATCTATGAGATAATTAAATAAAACTGTAAACTCCAAATTATGCTATTTGTCTTAATAAATTCAACAAAAAATTAAGTAATACGGCGGCGGACTCTTAGTCCGCAATTGCGTCGGTTGTTATGTTGACAAACGTACGTACCGTCATTGTTAGTCAGAGCGGTCCGGAGGACCTTTGCTCTTAGTTGCAGTCGTGTCGGTCGATCGGTCTGTCAGGTTTGGTTACCCAGAGACCACACAAAGTCATGGAGAAGTAAGGGAAGAAAAAGAGAGGAAGGAAGGAGAAAAGCAAAGAGGAGGAAGTGTGTCGGTTGCAGGGTGTAGCTTTACTTAGACTATTTGAGTTCGGTAATTTTTAAGTTTAACCAAACGGGTTAATTTTGAGGTTCGGTATCTAAAAGGGCAAAAATTTAGTTGTTTCCAAATTTGCACGATATGATTTTGATCACAGTGCGAGCCGCGGCCTTGTGTGCTTCCGAACTTGCTCGACTGTGTAGTCCACTGACTCGCGCAATAGAGGGTTGCTGTGCGATTCCGCTTGACTATAACGTCGTTGCGCCTGTTGCTTAATGTAATCCCTCAAGTAAGGGATGTCGAGGTCCCTGTGAAGGGTTTCGTTAGAAACATACCATGAGGCGTTAGTTATTGTACGCAATGTCCTGCTCCTCAGGACCTGCAGGTTTCGCATGTGCGTCTTAGCGAGGAAACACCAAGCTGCACATGCGTAGGTAATTGCTGGTCTAGTCATCATTTGATAAAGTCGAATTTTATTTACCAACCTCAATTTTGAAGTTCTACATAACATAGGGTAGAGTTGACAAAACGTAATTTCGAATTTTGTTTTTAACGCTCGGGTGTGTTTCTTCCAAGTCATGCCCTTGTCGAGGGTAACTCCTGGGCAGAATTTTCCCATGGAATCCTAGCACCGTCTGCTGAGACCTCTAACGGGGCACCACGACGTTTTTTTGGTACAATATATAGCCTGCGTTTTCGAATGATTAATTTTGATGAGCCACCGATCCGCCCACTCTAAAAGCGCTGATACACGTACGAGCAAATACGCGTACTTATGGCTCGACAACCTTTTTCGCCTGTGTGTCACCGTAAGTACGCGTACTTTAAAACCGTCGCGCAAACCGCCGGCGATCCAACTGGTTTGAAATCTTGCTCGTAGCTTGTCTCGGCTCGTACTGCGAGCCGCGAGCCACCACTCTGCTTCGGCAGGCCTTCGATCCGCAACGCTTGTTGTGTTTGGAGTTCAGCCTCACGTGTGTCACCGCGTCGAGCCGAGTAAGTTCGCGAACTTAAAAACTGCGTACTTAAAGTTCGTACGTGTATCACCCCTTTAACACTTTCATCCACCGCGAGCTGCAACTCATCGCGGACTAGATTTCCAGTCCGCGACTGGGCTACAATCGCATGTACTTACTGATATCTTATCACACACTATTTTTTTGGTGGCTTCGGTCACAGGACCCACGGCTGCGTTGCCTTGACATGTAGGAAAATAATCCGCAATAATTTGAAAATTCGATCTGTTACGGAATCAGAGTCTGTGCGCTAGTCCCACAAGATTAAAGAACCAGGTTATCCAGAAATTGAGTTTGAGAGGTGTTTTTTTCCTTTGGAAGCCGTCAGGACTTAAGCCTTTAATTTGAGGCCTATTATTCTATAAGTTCCCAGAGGGTGGACGGTGCACGGCCAGCACCGTTGGAATGATTACAACATCATCATCCCGGACGGTCCGACGGGGATCCCCCGTCCGGGCCTTCCGGTCGATCATCCAAAGTGCCGGCCGCGTAAGATGCTCCGCTCAGCGCTCGTGTGGGTGACACCAACACGGTCGAAACTGAATTCCCTCGGTATATTCAGTCACCCACCCAAGCGCTAACCGCGCACAAGGCTGCTGCTGCCCCATTATCAAAGGCAGACGCTGTTCACCGCGCAGCCACGTGGGTCCGCTTGAGAGGTGTTTAGAGAATTAAAAAAAAAGCGCTATGACAGAAAAATCCATGATATCTATAATTCTCACTATTTTGAAGGCAACAACATTAATGAAGATGACTAAATAAATACTTTTATCAAAAAAATCCTGTGTTTTCAATACACCTCGAATAAATCAGATTTAGCAATGTTCGCATAGGTTCGCGCCGTAATGTGGAACTCACCTTCAGTACGTCATAGGTCGGGCGATAGCGAAACCTGTTTGACACAATTTCGTTGGCAATTCAAACCAACTCATCGCTACAATGTTCGTCACAATCAACATGAGAAACGTTCCGGATATTATTGAAGAAGCATACCCTGGAACTAATTGTAAAACCGTTATGCATAATGATTAATGCAAGGGTTATGAAATAGAATTCTTGCCACCCCTCGCTGAGCTTCGACTGTCCCAGAGGAATGTATTAATTGTCCAACGGACAGCGCGACGCAATAATTCAACCCCTTTATTAAATTTATAACGCAGAATTACCTTGATGTCGCGTCAGCCTTTCCCCTAACGACAGTCGACCGTTTTTGTTTAACTTACGGAATCCCCTTTCCGCCTAGTGTCAACATGTCGCTTTTTGGAAGGCTGACGATAGGCACATAGGGGAGGTGCTGGGAAGTGCTTACTTTAACTCCATGATTGGAAAGACAAACCGAACTGATTATGGTGCTCCATGATCGAGTAGGAAGTACCGAGTCCATCTACCTGACTTTGAGAGTAACAACTGAACATAGAGTAGTAAACAAGCCACTTCATCATGGCGTGCTCAAAGCCGTCATCTTTTGACACTTCAGCCTTCAAGCATTGCCAACTAACCTGAAGATTCTTCCAATGCAACCCATGTTACAAACACTGCACTTTTTGAGTCCCGTCTCGAAAAACTGTTAACCTACACTCGGATATATCGCAGCAAGTCCGTAAAGCTTCCCTACAAGCAATAGACCGATCTGTGTGGTCGAGCTGGAACGCAAAAGACTGGCAGTGGCAGCTTCACTTTCAAAGGATTACCATTACCGCTTGGGGGCTTAACAATATGGTTAAATTTAATGCCTCTAAGACCCAGTATTGTATGCTATCAAACAAGAAGTGCCCAAGCCAATATCAGGTTCTAATGAACAACCAGGCTCTGCCAAGGAGTCACTCATTCAAGCTGTTAGGAGTCAACATTACAGAAAATCTGGTCAGGCACGAACACGTCGCCGTCGCGTCAATTGCAACAGCTGCTGGTAAAAAGCTTGGGTACCTATATAAAGTCCAGATAAGACCTTGCCTGGAGTATTGCTCTTATGTCTGGGGAGCTGCCCCTACTACCCTGTCTATACTAGATGTCGTCCAGAGAAGGGCAATTCGACTAATTGGCGATCCGGCCCTAACGCGTCACCTTCAGTCACTTTCTCACCGGCGTACTGTTGGTGACCTATCACTCTTCTACCAATATTCCAACGGAATCTGCTCCTCTGAGCTCACCTCTATCGTTCCGTCGCTCACTGCTCATATCAGATGTACCCGTGCGACCGTTGCATCTCATCCTAAGACGGTCGTTCTTCATACATCAAGAACTGAGCGGTACAACCGCACATTTAAGGCTTGGAATGAACTGTCAGAAGATGTATTTATTGGGCCTACGGGTATTGGCCCATTCAAATCTCGCGTTAACACAAACTCCCCCTAACATAACCCTTTCACAGCAGCCGCGATACTATGGTATTTAGGCTCTGCCTACGCGGTCTGCTCAGTTATAATAAAAAACTACAGTTACCAACAAATAGCGAATTCGATTTTGCTGACCAAGCACAAAAGACGCACAAACAAAACGAACGTTTGACAGTCGGAGTTCTACCGTAAATAAGTGGCATGAAAATTATAACGGCATTGCCGGCTCCTCAAAATTTATGTAAGACTTCAGAAATTGCGTTTTTATGATGAAGAAATATGCAGTAACGCAATAGAGGTCAACAGATCTATTGATTTTGCTGTAATCATTCCTCAACCATCAAAATACCGTCTTTTTGTAACGCAGAACGGTATATTTCTGAATACTATACAGTTAAGTCGATAGTAAATAATTATGATTGCCGTATATGGTGGTCAATATGACAACGTAAGAAAAGATGTCGGCCTATTAGAATTAGTTGCTTACTACCTCTATGTTCAGTTGCAGGATTTACAAGGAGCGGTGTCCAAATTTGACAGTTCTGATCAACAAATGGAAAACATACGTCTTGAGAAAGGGATTCTTCGCCTCCAAATTTCGCAGCATGCTTCAAGCGAATCAGATCTACAAAGGCTCTTGTTTGCGTTCTCGACCTAATGTTGATTATTTAAATTATTTAGCGTATGATTGATGTACACATGAAAAAAAGGTGATAAAAAAACAGCTAAGAAAAACAACACAAAATGGAAAAAAGAATTGCGATCTAACAGTAATAAGTCAATATCGAGCCTGGAAATCCATTCTAAGGCTGACGACTTGGCTTGGAGGAAGTCCTTGTTGTTTCCTGCTCTAGGGCCACATTCTTGCAATATATGCCTGAAGGTTTGGTGTTCCCCTCTACAACACGCATTGTGGAGCTTCGCGCTTAATCCATTTAGATAACGAAACAGCGTACACTCCATGCGACGTGCTAGTTCTGTTCAGGGTTGACCATCCCTTTCGGTGGAGCTCAAAACTAGGGGGTTCTTGACCATCAGTTAACGTTACTATTCGCATCATCTGGTGTTTGGGTCGCCTAAATTTTTTTATATAATCGATTATGTTGTACAACATATTGTACGTAACCTTCCATATTAATAGGGCTGAACTGGATCTTTTTTTAAATTGTTTTCAGTCCTTTTTGTAATGAATTAATGTTATATATCTTTTTTGAACACCTTTTCTGTAAATACTGTCATTGCAAATAAATATTATTATTATTATTCATCTGACTTTCTATGTTCCTCTCGCTTAATTGCGGTAAGTGTTGACAGGCTGTGCCAAGTTAACACCCGGACAATAGTGAATAATAGTTGATCGGCATTTAGGAAGGATCGCACAATATTACACGTCTTCAGGATTACAGACTTTTGGAATACTTTGTGTAACCTTTCGTCCACGCCCAACTGTTGAAGGTGGTTGTGTAAACGTGTTTGGTGTAAGGCCTGAGACAGACATAATGAGGGGCACAATTGTGACTTTGTTTTGTTTCCAAAATCGTTTTGTTTCCATGGCAAGGTCCGTATATTTAGATATCTTCCCAGCGTAGGTGTTTTGGATATTCACATCATTGAGAATGGCAATTTGTGTTTATTATTATTATTATTATTATTATCATTTAGCTGCAGGGTTAAAACCATCAGATTGAAGTTGTACAGCTGTTGTAATTGACGGTTTTCTGGACCATAATCTGCGAAAGGAGAGATCAGGTATATCTTAGTGGATTGGCAATAAGGGATTTGTTTTGATTTTCTTACATTTCCCCAGAAGGGCATTTTCTCGACGAATGGTTGGTGGAGCTATTTAGTTGAGTGTTGGTAAGCAGTAAGTTGGTGTTGATTTCAAGCATCCCGTAAGAGCATCGTTAGTAAGGTAATGAAAGTAGTGAGCCAGCAGAAATAACTGCTTCGAGGGCTAATAATCGTACCGGCATTGAATTGCACTATTGGCTCGACTGCTTCCTTTGGGGGAAGCATTAAGAAACTGATTTTCGCCCTACCCCAAGTGACGTCAAAGATATCACAATCCTTGTTAGGAACATATATATTGAATTGCATCAGGCACTACGTCTCTAGTCCACGACAGCGCTGTTTCGATCTTTTAAATGTCATTTCAACCAAAACGCAAACTTGTGGCACTTAGACAGGCCGACAGGCAGACAAGTCAACGTAAAGGAGTGAAATAATAATATAAAAAAATTATAAATGTTTGTGACAGTGAGATCATAAAGCAACATCTAGAAACTCACACATCAATATTCACTCCTAGATTGACCATTAGTCTGTCTTAAAAGCCACTATGCCACTAATACTGTTGTGATTGACGAAACAATGCTTTCAGTGATACACTATGTGGGGTACACCGTGGAGACTGTAGCATTATTTAGGAGATGTTTAAGCAATAGATTTCAATTTTTAGAAACTAAGAATGGGAGTTCTGTGTGCAAACAAATACAAACGGAGCACCGCAGAGATCTACTCTTGGTCCATGATTCTTTGTATATTCGTATAAGTTACTAAAAAATAAATAATGTCAAGATGTCAATCATGATTTAGACTAGCTGTGTGAGGTGTCAGAAAAACACCACTTTGCACACTCGTCAAAATTAGCAATAACCGATTTTAAAAAGAATGATGAATGATGAATTGATAGAAACAAATTAAATTTAGCTAATTATGTTGAGCAATTGAAACTCAAATCATCTACAAAAAAATGCTGGTGCTATAACTGATGAAAAGCTACAATTCAACGAAAATATCACTATGTAAATATGTTCATAAGGCTTATTACAAAACTGAAAACGTTTTACAATCATTGGAAGTAATAAATAAGACTGAGTGTGACAGCCTACTACTTATTTTAACTACTGTCACTAATTATATGATGCGTGCCTTGATAAAAGTTATGAGGACAGAATCGAGCGAGTACAAAGGATTATGATTGAGATTTATTTATGGTACAAGGAAGCATTTAAGGATATTTAATAAACTGCGAGAGGCGAATTGGTTGTCTATGTTAGGCACAAACGAACTACATGCGTCGACAGTGTATCAAAAAGTTTTGACTAATAGGGGCCCTGCCTACCCCTACCTGTATAAAAAAATATCCCTGAGAACTAATATTCACCATCTAAGCCTCAGGTATAAAGGCGTTTTTTCACCCCCACCTCCACAATAGATGACAATTTATTGCAGATCTTGTCATACAGCATACACAACATGTATAATCCAATATCAGTATGCATCAAGGTTTTAAAATATAACGCTTTCAGACCAGCCAGTTTTAGACATTTGTTGGCACTGTAGGCTGGGAGTGTCATACTATGACCTCTTTTGACTATTATTATACTATAACTACTTTTCCCCTATTGAATTGTTTTATCAATCTCCTTTCCTGTATTTTTTATATTTTGATGTATGTACATAGTCATAGTTGCTATAAATGTAAATTTGAATCTGCAGCTACTGTTCATACTTTGTTTTTGTATATATTTACAGCAAATTAATATCGTTACAATTAAATTAAAATTTGCCGACTTGTAACCAAGCAGCGCTGTGTCCTTCGGTTCTTCAGTGCACACGCAAACACTTGACTGCATACCAAATCAAGTCACAATCCGGATATATAATCCTCGGTATGTCGGTGGGAAAATAATGCCGTAATGTACTTTTAATGCATCTCTCGACTTAATGTACATAATAAACTGGCACTTTACATGGTACGTGACAAGAGACAGTCGTCTTTCGTGGTATCTCTGCCATAAAGATATTATGAAGGGAACTGGTCTCATTCGACAATGATGGAGGTTTGGGGGATTCTCATGAGGAATAAACGTACAGCCGAAGTACTTTATTTTACTTACTTATATTTCAGAGTTTTTTTCAAGTCATAAGGGATACAAACATTTTACCCTCAACATAGCAGATACCTTCGTTATGATTAGTTAATAATAATATTATGTTCATTGATAACTGATCAATGGATCACGCAAACAAAATCTACAAAGAGGTCATGTCATGCCTTTAGTGTGCGTATTCAAATTATACTACTCACAAGTGAAATCCGAACACTAAGAAAAGAAGGGTTGCGGTTGATGAAATGCCGTAGGATTAGTCCTACTTGTATTTAATAATAAACAAACTCATTTGCCATAGTTAGTTAATAAAAAATACAATAGATTCATCATGGGTGGGTCCTCTATGTTGACGAACGCACTTCTCTAGTCTGTGCAACATGCTCGTAATCCGGTTGTTGATAAGCTCTAGAGCTGCAGCCTCCCAAGCTGCCCTCGCAGCATGTTCCAGTCTGCCCAGCGTGGTCGGAGGATTGGGTAAATCGCCTGTGTATCAACCCATCCTGTCCCATACTTTTTCAATTGGCGATAAATCGGGTGATCGTGGAGGCCAGGGGTGTACCCTGACTTCAGCTTTCGGTAGGAACCTCATCGATACCCTTGCAATATGAGGACGTGCCTTATCTTGCTGGAAGAGACCATCTTCGAGGTCTCGGACATATGGAACGGCAATTGGTTCTAACACTTCATTCACATAACGTTGCGTAGTCATTGTGCCACGAATCACAAGTAAAGGTGACTTACAATGGCACCCCATACCATCAAACTAGTAGGGCGGTGCACATGATGCTCAACGGCAAACTGGAGATCACGTCATTCACCCCGTCGGCGTCGTCGTCTTAGGCGTTGGCGTCAGTCATGTGCCCCCTGACAAAACCTGGACTCGTCGGAAAAGGCTGTTTGATGCAACTCAGCGTGCCGTTGTTAGTGTTTTTGGCACCAATCCTAACCATTGGCGATGATGATTTGCAGTGAGTGAAAGCACTAGATGCGGACTATATGATCCTAAGCCCATTTCGTTCAATCTATGTTACTGCGTGCGGATTCGAATGCGCCTCCCTATAGCTGCATACGAAGCGTCAGCAATAGCTCGAGTGGATCGCATTCTGTCTCTAAGGTCCAGTAGTCGTAGATGACGATCTTGCCGTTCTGTAGCTTTTTTACGTGCTCCAGAGCCTCTAGCTCGCTGCATTTGCCCTTCTGCGATTCATGCGCGCTATGCTGCTACAACGATAGCCACGCTACGCTCCATGGTTAGAGCAATTGCTCTGAAAGAAGCACCACGTTCCCGTTGGCCTACAATCCGACCCCGTTCAAAAAGGCTTAACTGCGTAAACTGGGGCTGTTCATACACAACCAACTGGTTTATCGCCACATTTGCAACCGATATCAGCGTTTTTGAATCGACAAATGTGTTTATACATCTCGAGTCTTTTAGAGGTGCCATGTAGGTAAATAGCATCTGAATGAACAGAACGTGTTGTATGTGTACTAGAGATGGTACCTTCAAGCTACGTACAAAGTTTTAGTGCAAATATCTCTTTTTACTTCCCACACCGATAGGTGAGGGGAGTATTGTAATCGCGAAAATTTTCGATTTTGAGATAATACACTTTTTGGGCGTTTCATGATGTCTACATAACGAAAATCCACGTCACTCATTTCCGTTGGTCTGTCTGTCGGTCTGTCTGTCTGTCGGTCTGTCTGTCGGTCTGTCTGTCGGTCTGTCTGTCGGTCTGTCTGTCGGTCTGTCTGTCGGTCTGTCTGTCGGTCTGTCTGTCGGTCTGTCTGTACGCGTTTTTCTGTCCTCGTGATCTCAGTAACCGCTGCATGGATTGTAATGAAATTTGGGCAACGATATGCTGTGGGGTCGTAGTAGGTAATGCTGCCATAATTTTGAAAATCGGTGCATTGGCGGCGGAGTAATTAGGAAAAAACGAAAAATTTCAAATATTCCCCAAACTTCGTTTTTAGGCGTTTTAGGTGTTCCTGATCATTTTCTATGTTTTTGGGTGGGGGTGGAAATTGGGGTGGCTGGGGGTTGGGGGGTTGTAAAATTGAAAAGTGTGTTGTATTCATAATAGACTATCCACTGACCTGTGAAGGAAGACCTAGCGACATAAATATTTTTTTAGGTCTATCCAAACATTGCCTTATGCCTATTACAGAAACTAAAGGACAGAATTTTTTCCGATGTATACTGTTTCTGTCAAACGAAATCAACCTAAGCTAGGTTATATATTATTTGTTTTAATTTACCTTCTTGTTTATGTAATTTGTTTGTTCTTTTGTATACTTCACTGGTTGGGATTAATACCTGCCTGTCAGACACCCCGCCAGGATAAATAAAGTTATATTATTATTATTATTATTATTATTATTATTATATGAGGATTGCTTTGGATTGTTCTATATTATGTAACGAAGAAACTGTTCGATTGCTTTTAATGAAATTTTGACACAGTATTACTACCGTGTCGAGGATGGAAAATGCGTGTGGTTTTTATAAATCGTGCCAGTGGCGGCGCAGAAACAATAAAAAAACTAAAAATATAAAAATAGCTCAAACTTCGTTTTTAAGTGTTTTAGAGGTTCCTGATCATTTACTGAGTTTTTTTGGGTGGGGGTGAAATTCCGGTGGTTGGTGGTTGGGGGTTTGAAAAACTGAAAAACTTGCTGTATTAATAATAGGCTGTCCGCTGACCTGTGAAGAAAAGCCCAGCGACATAAATCACCTTTTTAGGTCCATCTGAAAATTGCCTTGCCTATTACCGAAACTAGGGACTTAGAATTTTCTGTATACATACGAGTATTTATTGCTCTAGATCGTTTTGTATTTTGTAACGTGGAAACTATTAAATTGATTCTAATGAAATTTTGACACATTATTATTACTGTGGTAATGATGGAAAACGCGTATGCTTGTTAGAAATCGTGTTAGTGGCAGCGTAGCAATAATCAAAAAACTAAAAATATGAAAACAACTCAAACTTCGTTTTTAGATGTTTTAGGGGTTCCTGACCGTTTTGTACCTTTTTTGGGTGGGGGTGAAATTGGGGTGGTAGGGGGGGCGGGGGGTTGTAAAACTGAAAAGTTTGTATTATTGATAATAGGCTGTTCATTGACCTGTGCAGGAAAGACCTAGCGGCATATGACAATTTGGGGGGGGTACTGGCGATGATTTTGTTGCAAGGGGAGGCTAAATCTTTATGCTATGGGAAAATAATAAACTGGTATCACCGTAATGTGTGGGAAGTACTGAGTCGATCAACTTGACTTCATTCTTTTCTAAGTGTTCGGATTTCACTTGCAAGTAATATATTTAAAATTAACCTGCATCATGTAGGACAAATCCTGAAAGCTTTGAGGAATGATTGCTGACACCGGCCAATATTATAATAGGTTTAAATTTATCCAAGGTATCATATTTGGACGCAATGATGATGATAGTTCAAGTAAACAATTGACAAAAACATCAAAAATGCCTATGAGCGAAATGCTACTAAATTCCCGTAGTTATATTATAAATATTTTTGTCATAAATATTCAATTTTAGCTTCTCCTTGTTGAGCCCGTTTTGCTCTTTCTTAGAAAGTTTGACGGAATTAGGCAAGCTAGGTCTCATTTGAAGGAGCTTACCTACCTATTTGTATTATAAAAGTTTACAAGTTGACTTTGTTGCGGTAGTTAGAGGGTGCCATTTTGGTTGGCTGCTGTCACAAAACCTCAAAAAACGCAAGAGTTAAGGGGAGGTTATCTATACAGGCATCGTCGTACATTATAGAGGTGCAGATACACATGCTCAGATCGAGCACGTACGCATGCTATTAATGAGCAACTGCTACTTCATACCATGATGTGTGACATACCTTGCTGGAAATAAGCATGCTAGTTTCGAGCATGCTGAGGAACCGATGGTCGTGCGATTAAATGCAAGTGTGTCGATTTCATGAGCATGCTAATTTTGAGGTTGCTTAATAAGCACGTCATTTATGAGTATGTGTATCTGTACCTTTTGTCTGCTGTGGTGTACTGGTACGTTGATAAACATATCAAGAATTTGTTACAGTTTTGCATTGAGAGTGGCTCATATAAATGTAAGACTAGTTGCTGGTAAATCAACATATCGTTACGTTTGAGATGTTCAGCTGACAAATTGTTGGGTATATAATACCACAAATAAACGTGCCAATTTTGGCTTCCACTGGGAACTGTTACGACCGTCAGGCACTGAGCGACAATAAATTGATGTCGAATATATGTAGCAGTAATGTAAATCAGCTTTATACGTTGTACCGTTTAGATTGAAAACGTGTCAATGCTGTGATAATTCCTAAGTAGGTAGCCAAGGAACGTGTGTGCCTTAGATATGCCTCCGTTAGGGATTCCTAAATAAAAAGGCGGGTCAATTTACTGCAATATAGAGAAAGGCTATATTTTTTTGAACTGTAATCGAAAGTGAATTCGCAGTCCATATTTCAAATGCTGCTATTGCTGGTACTAGATATCTTTCAGGAATTTCAAGAAAGGTATTGGTGTAGCTCAGATAGCAGTTAAAGTCAAAAATGGTCAAGAATCAATTATTGTTCAAACGTTTAACAATAGTCCAGCTTTTAGAGAACTAAAATAGTAATTTAAATATTGTTTAAGTTTTGAAATATAACTAGTGGACTGTTATTTAGTCTCACTATATACGCCTTTTTTCTCTATAGAACGGATGATGAAAATCAGGATGTACAATGAATTTATGCATTATTGTTTTATATCCCTTACTTTACTGAAATGAGATCTGTACCCCACAAATTCGCAACTTGATGTTACTTTGTAGTTATGTATCTTTTTTCTGATTAAAGCATCTATTTAGAATGAAATGCAAACGTTTCTAATTAGTCTTGCAAATACACCAAATGCTTTCAATAATTTGTAACGTCTCTTGCAGTATCGGAATGAGTAGCAACAGCATATTATGCTGCTTAAACGTCAAACGAAAGCCGTTCAAGGTCATCAAAAACGTTCCCGTCGAACTAAAACCAAGATCATACACGCCGCCGACACTAGCTGTCGTTTCTCGTCAGTTTTTTTATTCTCAGTATGTATTTTTTACTTTAATAATTAACTTGAGGCCTGAGACACAGTTTGATTATTATTAAGCTTGCAAAATCCATATCATAATCTTCCACGCACCACATCTTGTAACCACCAGTAGATGGCTCAGTGCTTAGAGTCTAGGACTTGTGACCGAAGAGCCACGAGCATGGACGAATCTCTGGTAGGTAGATATTTATTTTCTACTTCTTCAATCAGAAGTAAATTTTCATACATAGCAAATAGTGTGAGGGAGATACACAATTCACATGGCTGAGCGGTTAACAGCTCCGGCGCGGCGGCGCTCCGATGTCGCAGCAGCCACATGGCGGTCGACACTTGGGTGGGCAACCGAGGGAGGACCGGGCGGGGGTTCCGTCGGAATGCCCGGGCAGGGCTCAACAATCAGTTAGCTGTCTTACTTGGTGTCGGATCCTTTGTGATGGCATGTTGCAAATATCTAACGTCAGCGCCGCTATTTTGGGTTAGTTTCATCTAAAGTGACAGGGGCGGAGTAGAAACAAAATAATGTTATCAGTACAACAAGGTAGAATAGAAGAATATAGTGAGGTAAAAGGTATCTGATTATAGCTAGCGTCATAGTATCAATTTCTATGGCGAACAGAATGAATAATAATTTAGATGAGAAAATCTTGGAGTTGTGGCCAAAATTTTTGAAAAAAGAGACTGGGTCACATCACAGAGGAGACTCTGGTGCTAACAGCCAAGCTTTCGGCAATGCTTATTGCCATCTTCAGGGCTTTCTACATAGTTAGAAGAAAAAAAAGAATTTAGTTTCAAAATATATAATAACTTTTTTAAAAAGATATACTCACAACGTTGAGGTTTGCCAAGTTAAAAACAGCAGTTGCATTGAGTGCAAACGACTTCTTAATGCAGCTAATAATCGTCACAATTTTTCCATAAAATTTTTAAAAAACTGTACTATCATGGCGTCTTCTACTAACAGGAAACAAACAACATATAATTGTAAATTACAAACACACAGAAACGACCATTACATGTTGAAATTTTAAACCCGAAGGTATTATGAAATCCGTGTTCTGAAAACACACATTTTATGATCTAGATTTTCTTAAATAAAGACCTTCTTGGTCTAACAGGAGATAAATAATTATCATACAATCACATTTTCTTAAATAAAGACCAACAAGGTGTGTGTTTGTAATTTACAATTATATGTTGTTTGTTTTCTGACCTGTTAGTGTAAGATGCCATGATAGTATATTTTTTTAAAAATTTTAAGGAAAAACTGTGACGACTATTAGCTGCATTAAGAAGTCGTTTGCACTCAATGCAATTGCTGTTTAAAAATTGGCAAACCTCAGCGTTGTGAGTATATCTTTTTAAAAAATGTATTATATATTTTAAAACTAAATTCTTTTTTTCTTCTTCTTACTATGTAGAAAGCCCTGAAGATGGCAATAAGCGTTGCCGAAAGCTTGGCTGTTAGCACCAGAGTCTCCTCTATGATGTGACCCAGTCTCTTTTTTCAAAAAATTTGGCCACAACCCCAAGATTTTCTCATCTAAATTAAAATTTTTTTTGGCCATAAGCTTCCTTCGAATAAATAATATGTAGGTAACTAGAACAATAGTGATAACTTTCTAAAACCTTTATCTTTTACGATGGAATTTCCTCTGGAACAGGCCAGCTTACTGATTCCAGAGAATGATATTCATACTCATGAGTTCTACAGAAACCTCCACAACAAACTTCTGTCAGCTCGATATTGTTGGAATAGCATTAAATTTCAACCGTTTGCATGTGCTATTTGTTAACATTTTTGGCTCAAAGCGCCTATAACTTTGGCATAGTCTATTATCATCCAAGCCATATAAATCTTCTCTTTGACTCTCCACGTTCTAGCTCTAGGAAAATGTAAAATTATTGCTGCGTGGCCAAGATGTTTTTTTATAAAACCATCACTCCTCTGTATATTCTACTACAGCTTCTTTTGATAAAACTCTTAAAAAACAAAAGCTCTGAATGAAGTCTTATTTCTTAGTTTTTGAAAATATGTATGGGTAATTGCAATTTTCTCATTTGTGCTAATGAATGTTAATTCGTACGTTGAGGAATCTTTAGGGAACCTAAAAAAAACTTGAAGCGAATGAAGCAATGCTAAGAATCACGACAAAACACCTCGAATGACAGCTCTTTTATTAATGACGCTCCCAAAATGTCGATGCGCAAACGGATCGGCGCAAAGCATCCCCCAGACCTTGAGAATGATAGCTGATTGTTTGTTGAGCCGTGGCCCGGGAAGGTCGTATCACTGCGGCAGTGCTGTTTGTGCGTCTTTCCTCCCTATGCTTGGAGTTAGTAACAGTAACGGCACCCAGGGAGAAAACCCCACATTTATTTTATCCGCAGGCAACTTTTTTAAGATTTTAGAGGTTTGGTTTATTTTTCATCCTCATACCCGTGTACTTATTTTCTACGCCACTGCTGTCCAACTTAAAAGGGAGAGTGATAAAAAAGGAGAAAACGCGGGCATCCTACATTAGGATTATGGCAATTTCAGCCAGTTAAATGGCGTAGAGTTTTTCGGGATTCTTGATAACGTGATGGTCTGATAATTATTTAATTTGTCTCAGTTATTAGTGTATCAGTATACGTGAAAAAGCGTTGAAATGGAAAGGTTTTTGTACTTAAGTGATAAACTGGTAGGAATTCCTTCAACATGTCTACCGGCTTGTTTGTTATTTTGTGTAATCTTGGATAAATGAATCTGGGTTGTTTTTATTCCTATAAAACCTGCTATTTTTCATCATCACAATTTCTTTTATTCAAAACCCCTATTCGGCGATTTTTTTTGCCTCTTATCTCGTTGGTCCTCGATTTCTTTTTCAATGTAGAAGGTAGAAGGTAGAAGTATACGGATTCTAGCAATATCTTCCTCCATTGCCAAGAGATTGAATTCATAGATATAAAATTCAATAAAACTCGTAGTTCAGCGATACAAACTTAGGTACGTCCACATGCCAAGGCGAAAGAAAGGCTATGTTTTTGTTTTTGACGTCATTAATCATGTCTGAGTTACGCTTGAAATATGTTTGTTAGTTTTTATATTTTCTTTTACTCTTCTTCTTAGAGGAAGAAAAAAACAAATATGTGAAGATCACAGATGACGCTAGTCAGAAATTGTTGTCTGTATTTGCTGATATCTCTTTCCAATGTCTGGCACACTGCAGTGCCATATCGTTCGCTTCCCACAGATCCTGGATTCTGCAAGGGGTTTCCAAGGATGGGCAAGATAGGAGATGCTCCATCGTCTCTAGGTTATTCCCAGACCTGCCCATTTGGCATCTGATCCTGTTGAGACTTTTCCAGGTCGTCCATTCCGATCCGACAGCGAGGCTTGCAATTAATTGGGTTCCAAGTTGGTATGTGGTTCTCTGTTATCGTCTCTTCCACAGTACTTCTTTGGTTACTGATTTGGACTTTGTCAGTGGGTTTGTAGACATAATGAAATTCTTTCTGGATGTATGCCCATTTAGAGCGAGTGTTTTATCTAATGACTATCTACTTCATTCTGTCATACATGGGACCTATCGCCTGATTTGAGGGGGGTCATTCCCGCTAGCATGTATATAGGTGGTCCACGTTGGTAGGCTTTAGACAGCCCGTGGTTATCCTGCAGATGTCGTTCGGGGTAGGGTTAAATTTGCTAGCATGAGTCTGTCTGAACCATACACGCTTTAGTGAATTAGTGGCCAATTCTAACTCTCCTAGAGTGAAATAAGGTTCCTTTCCTTTCGACCGTTCTCGAACGTTTGAGCTCTTTTGTAAGTAGTGGTCATCTTAACATTTTGATCCGGCTTTCCGTTCAAGAGGAGTTGGTGGGCAATTTGGTTTGCAGTTGCAGTAACCATGTCTTTAGGGCCTGATAGGTCGCTGGAAAATTTTTTATGAGGCTGCTATTTTGCTTCATGCATGCCAAGTCATGACTCCAAGTCTCCTTTCTCTCCTAGCTTAAGGATCCTAGCAGTTTGTTGTCCAGTTGAGTAGCTTCATCGACAAAAGTGTTACGAACAGTTGTTCCGGGTATTCGTCAGAAACGTCTTTGTTTTCGGCAGACAGACTTTCGGCAGCCCCTAGGAATGGACTGTCTTGCTGAGCTCTTAGCGGCAGAGACGAATTCTTCCTAGTTTGTAGGGATCGGTGAAAGGGTCATGATTGTCGAATCCAGGATTTCAGCAAATCCTATCCAGTCAGCCTTGAAGAAGTTGAATCGTCCTTTGAACGGAACATTCTGAGGCACTATGACTGGTCCAAACTTCAGCACGATTGGCCTTTCTTGGGAGTGTGGAGTAGGATCAAGGACAGTATTGCTTCAAATTCCTGTAAGAGAGGTGGAGACAAAAATAAGGTCCGGGTAGTAGCCTCTCTTGCAGCTACTGCTGTTGAAGGAGGCAGGTTGCTTCTGGTCGTGGATAAGGTCCAATTAATTTCCCTCGGACCATTTTTCCAACTACCTGCGTTAGTCTTGTGATATCCCTACGCTTTGCCATGTCAGTTGAAGTCTGCTAAGACTTCGTGTAGGTGGGTCACCTGCTGGTTGAAGGTAAAGCGCTCACCCGGCTGCTTATAGATAGTGGAGACTGTGTTACTTCCAATAGTGATGATCTCTGTATTATTGGTGGAGGAGGTCCTACTTTAATACGTGGACGCACAAATAATGAGCTTCCATATTGTTTGTGTGGGCTCTCTTTCACGAGAACCAATTCCGGGACATATGGGAGACGGCAAGTTGCTCCTCTATGTGTCTCCTGAAGGCACAGGACATCGCAGGAGTAAATTTTACAAGCGTGGGAGATACATTCCTGTTTCTTTGCTACGTTAAGAGATATGCGCCGGTACTCTGAAACTTAGGAGATAGAAACGTGTTTCTATCACCATGACGACCAAGACGATCGGGCAGTTTCGCGTGCCTATCACCATATGCCTACTATGCTGACATATTTACGAAGCTACCCGATCCTATCATAGTGCATAGAAACACGTTTCTAAGTTACAGAGTACCGGCGATGATTGTCAGACATTACTCTGATAAGCGCCATTTACACATTTTTGTTTACAGATAGTACCTATGAACATAATGTAATGCGCAGGACTGTGAACCCATTATTGAACTAGAAATTCTGTAATGTAATACGGAAGCAAATTGCTTGGTTTAACTCTTTGTACAAAATCTTGACAGGAGAAAGGGACACTGATACGAAAGGAGGATCTCTGTATTTGTCGTAGTTTAGGGTAGAGACGCAGAATCCCTCTCCTTATACTCGCATACCTACGTCGTAGACTTCATAGAAGCAAAAAAACTTAAATGTTCTACTAAACGGTTTGGTGCACATGCACAACATGTTACACTAAACTGCACAGCACCCAAAACAAAACCGTCC
Organism: Callosobruchus maculatus; assembly: GCA_951848785.1. Classification (NCBI taxonomy): domain Eukaryota; kingdom Metazoa; phylum Arthropoda; class Insecta; order Coleoptera; family Chrysomelidae; genus Callosobruchus; species Callosobruchus maculatus. The sequence continues at coordinate 17,666,802 of CATOUR010000041.1, read as the reverse complement.
ACATACCGACATCCTTACCTCCACGGTAGCACAACAGAAGAAACAAAAGAAGTGGAAGGATCGTATGGCCTTGCGCTCCAATTTTCGAAAGCAGCAAAGCGCAAAACGGCGAAGCACATCTCGATGTGTCATAAATGTCGGTGAACCGAGAAAACGGTTCGCTACCAGTTTTACCGCTTGTGCGCGCTACTGTAGCGGCCCGTTGTGTCGACCAATTAAAATATTACTCCACTCTGCACGACTTAATGCATCTTAATAACGGTCATTATGTTGCCGCCGAGTACCGCAGAGGCCGATACAGATATATCTGAGCCGTGGCCATTCGGCCGGGCCATAGAATACGTCGTTATGCTAATACAGCCTCGGTCCTCGTCGTTTCTTTTTTCTTTGTATGAGACGAAGATGATACTGGAGTGCGATTTTTTTAATTTTTCAAATTACTACACATGAGCTTTAGTGCCTTTTGAATTTGAATTTGACAGATGACGTTCTCACGTGATAGCTTTGACGGATGACATAGATTAGGCGACGGCTTTCAAGGGAACGTATCTTAAACTTTGTGCTTTGTGGACTATTCTAAGGCGTTTGATAACGTTAAGTGGCCTAAACTGTGGGAAATCCTTATCTCCATGGGAGTCCCTTACGACTTAGAATTTCTCATACAGCAACTCTATGAGTCTAGCTCAGCAAGTGTAAGAATTGACGGTAACCTGTCTGGTCAAACAGCAACCAGAAAAGGAGTTCGTCAGGGATGCGTATTATCTCCGATGTTATTTAACATTAACAATTTGTGATGAGACAGGTACTGGACAACTGGAATGGCGGTATAACTATTGGGGGAAGCAAAATATCTAACTTAAGATTTGCTGACGACACAACCCTTATTGCTGCTTCTCAGGAAGAACTAGTAGCTCTATTGAACGTTTTAGAACAACACAGTGCAGCATATAGTCTTGGTATTAATTACAAAAAGACCAAGGTTGTTATCGTAGATAGAGAGCATGACAATCATCGAGAAATAAAGGCAATAGGCCGTTGTGAGGTAGTTCAAAGTTTTTTGTACATCGGTTCTTTGATCGACAATTCAGGTAGCTGTGAGAACGAGATTCGACGGCGCATTCAACAAGCACGCGTGGCCATGACAAAGCTTATTAAATATGGCGTGGCCATAACATCACTAAAGATACCAAAATGTCACTGGTTCAGTCTCTTGTGTTCTCCATATTTTTGTATGCCTCGGAAACTTGGACTGTTAAAAAGGCAGATCGAGCTCGCATAGATGCTGTGAACGTGGAGGAGAATGCTGAGAATTCCTTATACCGCCCATCGAACTAATGTTTCCATACTGGATGAGCTCGGTAATCCAAAGAGACTATCCTCCATTGTGTCGATGAGAATGCTTACATTCTTCGGACATATTCACAGAAGCGATAATATGGAGAAACTTGTAGTTCAGGGTCACGCCCCGAATGGGCGGCGCCGTGGCCGTTCCCCTACACGCTGGGTGGATACGACGAAACAGTTGCTAGATATGAGTATCAAGAGCGCCACTGAACTGACAGTGAATCGCGAACGATGGCGAGCTACAGTTCTCAAAACTATTGATAATATTCGTGTCGGCAATACTCTAGCTCCGACTTAATGCATTTTACGAGTTCACAACATGTCTTTTAAGACATTGTGACTATCATGATGTTCAAGGGATGACGTGATCACGTAACAGTTATGTGATCTGTGATTGGTTGACACATAACGTGTCACGTATCAGTATTGTTATCATAAGCAATTGCTTAATTTAGGTTATAGGTATACGATAGACCATGCCATCACCCAAAATGCCTATATCACGCCACATTTTGGTTGTTAGCCATAATGTGGAACCTTACATTTCTTAAAATCTCTATAGTTTCATCGATAAATTATTGTACGCAAAACTGTGACGTCATCTCGCCATCTGTCAACCAGTCACAGAACACAATACTGGCACGTGACCGCGTCATCTATGAAATTGCAGTTCAACCGCCGTATTTAAATCTTTGCGCGCTTTTGATGCCAGAATCAGCTTTGCTTCACTTCATGCTGTGTTTTCTGTACTTGACCAGAACCACAAATCGTTCCTGTTTTCAGTATATCTAGACATAACACTTTTCCAGGACGCTTAAGCTTTAGAAATCTCTAGTACCTAATTGACTACTGTATATCCCTGTCAAACAAATTTATGAAGTTTTATTCAGTATGGTCAAGAGTGTCAAGACAATAATAACAGAGTGAAATAAGAAATGAAAAATTGCCGAGTGATCCAAAAATAACAAAAAATGTATACGTCAATTTGTAAAATATTCCAAACCCTCAGTTGAAAATACAATACAGGGTGGGCCAATAGTGCGTGGACGGAGGATTGTGGGCTTACTAAAAAATATTTCAAAAATCTGTCACTTGACCAAGGTAGGGACCCTTGAGGGCTATAACGTAAAAATATTTTCATTTGAATTTTGACGTCTATACAGGGTGATTCATATCAAACTTACATTTTTTTGAATGGAACCCCCTATATATTATTGCATATTTGGATTCCTTGGTCAATTCCAGTGTGACTTTATGTATCACACATGGAACTTTAACCGAACCGTTTAGGCGCAAATCACCATTTTTGGTATAAGTAGGTATCAGAAAAAAATTGAATATCGCAGTGATTATAAAACTTAGAAGGCCTTGACTTTGCGGTACGACTAAGCATGAAATGCGTCACCTTAGGTCAGACGGCTAAATTTGAATTCTTTTTGTACTTGGAGAAATCAGAGGATAAATTAAGGAAAGTTCAATCACAGATAACTTGATTTTTTCAAATGGGAATGCCTATTTTGGTTTAAAGAATCAAATGTAAAATTTGATTACCTTTCTAACGATATAGCATTCCTGATATCAATGTCTTTCGGTTTTCATTTTGTTTCAAATTTTCAGTCAAATCGGTGTTTTTCAACTTTCCTGCATGCAAGCAACCTAGCAGGCCATGAAAAATAAACAAAAGCTCGTTAATATGGAAGAAAGCAACTAACTTAGTAGAAAAATGCAAACTAACTAGAGCAGCGAGGCAAGATTACGAAAATTCCTTACAACATATTAGCTCCATATTAGTACCCCAAAGTCACGGCCTTCTAAGTTTTATAATCGCTGCGATATTCAATTTTTTTCTGATACCTACTTATACCAAAAATGGTGATTTGCGCCTAAACGGTCCGTTTAAAGTTCCATGTATGATACATAAAGTCACATTAGAATTGACCAGGGAATCCAAATATGCAATAATATATAGGGGGTTCCATTCAAAAAAATGTAAGTTTGATATGAATCACCCTGTATAAACGTGAAAATATTTTTACGTTATAGCCCTCAAGGGTCCCAACCATGATCGAGTGACAGATTTTAGAAATATTTTTTAGTTAGCCCACAATCCTCCGTCCACGCACTATTGGCCCACCCTGTATAACCTGAGGATTTGTCATTAGAGCATTACGTCTATACATAACGGGATATAACTAAATGAGTGTAAAACATTTAGGGATTCCTTATCGAAAATTCAAATTATCAATCAAATCACTACACATGAGCTTTACTGCCTTTTGAATTTGAATTTGACAGATGACGTTCTCACGTGACATCTTTGACGGATGACGTAACTTAGGCGACGGCTTTTGAAGGATGACGTGATTAAGTGATAGTTATGTGATCTGTGATTAGTTGACACATATCGTCACACTCGTAACAATTTTGTGATCATAACCAATTGTTTAAGTAAGGTTATGTGTTCGATAGACCATGCCGCCACCCAAAATGCCTACATCAAGCCACTTTTTGGTTGTTAGCCATACTGTGGAACCTAACATTTCTTAAAATCGCTATAGCTCCATCAACAAATTATTGAACGCGAACTGTGACGTCATCTCGCCATCTGTCAAATAAGTGTAAAACATTTAAGGAGGGGATTCCTTGTCGAAAAAAAGATAGGATCTTTCATATAAACAAAAGTTGCATTGGAAATAAATTTTAGAGGCTGCGTTTTCCACCCCTTACAATCATGGAGTAAACCAAATAAACTACTGGCTGAGTGTATTTTTGGTAGTAGAAAAAGTCAGGTTAACTTCAGTGTTGTATCTTTTTTAGTGCTTGTGAAAAAAATGGTTGAACAAATTTTTGTGACGTTTTTTTATATGAAAGATACTATCTTTTTTTCGACCTCCTTAAATGTTTTACACATATGTAGTTGCACCCCGTATATTTGTCTATATTTTTGCAGGGTGTTTTTTTTCGTTTTAACTTCCATTACTTCTGGCCACTTTATCTCCAGAGACTTCCTCTTCAGACGGGTTAACAAATGTAACCTGCCTGTCTGAGGAAGTAATCTCTGTTTTGGAGAAAGTAGAACACTTTGCAACTACTCCAAAAGGAATACCATCTTAGGACACTATTGCAAACCTGGAATCGTCTATCCGATTTTTACCCGAAGACACGGCACAGGAAATCCGTACAGAATCTACAAGAATTATTAAAAAAGCCAAAGCACTAAAAAATAATCGGAAGGCGTATGAGTTGAAAGCATTAAGGGACATCGTAGAGCCACAAGAGTCACTGTTCTGTCTGCGGATTTATGTGAAACGCTACAGTAGTGATGAATACCGAAGATTACAAGAACAAAGTAAAGCTATTGCTTGATCCAGGTACCTACCGCACTCTAGAAAATGTCCGACCAAGACTATAATAAGAAAAACTCAGGCCATGGTCAAGAGCTCAAGCCTCGACGAAGAAACCAAGAAGAAAGTATGCAAAAGTGAAGCACTGACACCTAGGCTCTATCGAGTACCAAATATTTACAAACCCAATCCAACGCTCAAAGCACCGGCCTCAAAGCCCAAGAGCCACAAAATTCATTTATTTGAGGAATTTACTCTGAGATACCTAGAAACTCCTTATTCTTATTTGGATCGTAGCGAATAACATTTGACATTAATACCCTTATACATACTCGAACATTTTGGCGAGCATGGTGGTAAATGCAGGGAGAAGTTGGCTCTGCCAACATGTTCGAAGGTTGTGGCAATCGCCAACATAAACGACTATACATATTATGGGGTTTTAAACTTATAACTGCCCTCTTTTTCTGACGGGAGTTATAACACATCACACCTATATTCAGCTAGATATATTAACTTTCATACATGTTGGACTAATCAATATTACTTTCAGAACAACTTCATTCTTGAATTTGATGAACATATCATCTATCTTGTCAAACCTCACACATAAGGTTACTATTTTCTGTGGGTCACGCGATTTGTTTACACCATTTATTGTATTATTGGTAAATAAATTATTATTCTAAAAAATGTAGTCAAGTTGATTAACTTAGTACTTCCCACACATTCCGGTGATACCAGTTTTATTATTTCCCATAGGATGAAACTATATAATCTGAGATCTCCTCGCAATCAGATCATCGCTCGGCCGCAAAAAAGCGTGTTATTCTACTAGGTACCTCTTTCACAGGTCAATGGATGAAAACAACAAATTTTTGAGCTTTACAACCCCCCACCCCCCGAACCATCTCAATTTCACTCCATCCAAAGGAAATTTAAAAATGATCTGGAATCCCTAAAACGTCTAAAAACGGAGTTTAGTTTTTTATTCTTGCCGCGCCGCCACTGAAATGGTTTCTAAAACCCGTACGCGTCTTCCATCCTCGTCACGGTAGTAAATTTATGTCAAAATGTCATTAAAGGCAATTCAAAAGTTTCCACGTTACATAATGCAGAAGGATCTAAAGAAATACATACGAGTATGTAGACAAGGCAATGTTCGGATGGAGCTAAAAAAGTACACAGCTAGGTCTTCTCTCTCTCTCAGGTCAATAGACAGCCTATTATGAATACAACAAATTTTTCAGCTTTACAACCCGCCACCTCCAACCACCCCAATTTCAGCTCCACCCAAAAAAATGTAGAAAATGATGAGGAACCCCTGAAACGCCTAAAAGCGAAGTTTGAGGAATATTTGAAATTTGTCGTTTTTTTGCTAATTACTTCGCCGCACATGCACCGATTTTCAAAATTGTAGCAGCTTCACCTACTACAACCCCACACCATACCGCTACTTGAATTTTATCAAAATTTATGCAGCGGTTACGGAGTTAGGAGGCTAGAAGGACACCAACAGACCGACAGATCGACAGACAGGCCGACGGAAATGATTGACGTGGATTTTCGTTATGTAGACATCATAAAACGCCCACAATGCTCACACATAAGAAACCAAGACATGAAAAGCAATACAGTGGCAAAATCTGTCTTTCATTCTAAAAACATGATATCCTGCAGCTGACAGGATGAAATTTTTATAGAGCTGAAAAATTGCGAGACTGGCATCAAAACTTATATGAATTCTGCAATCGACAAAATATCAATAATGTAATTTAGTCATAAAACCTCATTGACTGCTGGACTCCCCAGCCAATTAAGCGAGCGATATAAAAGTCAAAGTAAAATCGGCCTGGTGATGACATCAACAGGCAAATATGATTGGCATTCAGGTACAGAAATTACGTTGCACACATAAAATCCATCTGCACTAATTGCGTCTGCTTTCAACTCAGTTTTTATTCATGTTCGTGTGCTATGAATAACGGGTGAGTTGGCAGGTCAAATATGAATATTCTGCAGAGGCAGCAACTTGAAGATAGTACAGGTTATAATATAAGCTGTATTATCTTGATGATTATCACACTTTTTAAACGAAAGCATGTCAACATTTGTGCAACATGCCTCTTCTGTGTTTTCCATGTAGGTATTTCCATTTTCATAATATTGTAAATAACGGCGTCCAGTATCCTCCCACAGATTATCCGTGCTAACAAAAAAAATTTAGAGATCCTCTATCCCTGAACGATTCTCATCGCAATAGTAAACAAACATCAGGGACCTTTGAAACATCTAAAAACGAAGTTTGAGCAACTCTTTTACTGATTTCTCCTCCGACACTGATGGCAAGAGGTGCAACAATAATACACTGTTACCATTTCTTCTACGGTAGTAATACGGTGTCGCAATAACATCTCAGTCAAGTTTGTAGTTCCCAAGCTACACGTCATATGACTGTAACGCTGTGTATCAAGTTATACCACAGAATATAAAATTCAAGGCAACATTCTAGTAGGTCTAAAATGCATACAATATGAGCAAATTAAATTTTTCAGCGCAATATTTTATGAGCACAAAAGGTTATCGAAATCTATAACCCCCACTGCCCAACCACCGGTTGGCACATTGTAATGAAACAGCTTCTACGATTTACCAACTATGATAATCTAAAGGTAATCTAAAAGTGATTAATGCACTAATTAACAGGTACAATACCTGATCGGCAAGGCAAAAATCCAAGTAAGAGACTAAGCATAAACAGACAAGGCACGTCTTGATACACAAGCGCAGGTTAATCTTTTTTATTCTGTCTATATTCTCGCCCTCTTTCTGACTTAGGAAAAAAGTTCTTTGAAAAAGTTGTTTATTTTAATGACCTATACACAATTTAGAAGTAAAGTATCGACTTAGGACTTACCACTATAAAAAAAACCATAGTATATCCAAGTTTGAACTTTGAGGTACAGCAGTTGAAGCTGCGTATGTATCAGGCTGAAAGATGTTATAAGAGACAAACTGCCGCCTGAAAGTGAGTGGGGTAGCGCTGCCTCCTTCCACTGCGACTCAATTGTGCCTATTGTGGCACACACCTTTTTAGAGTTCACCGTACAGTCCACACCTCTTTACGAAGGCGATCAACGTGAAGGGTGAAACTTCTTTGAAGTCATGAGGTTCCAGTTAGGCAAATCCGGATGTCTGGAACCTAGCATTATCCAGTACTGGACAGGAGCAAAGAATATGCTCCGCTGTTTCGTCCTTCACGTAGCAGAAGCGACAGTCTGAAATTTGTTCAAGACCCAACTTCCGCATATGGTACCTTAGACGACCATGTCTCGTCAGCAGACCGACCAGAATGCGGAGATCGTAGCTGTTACATTCCATGATCCTCGGGGGGGCCTGACTCGAGGGGTATCTTATAAACGCCTTCGAGTGCAGTAGCCCTGGTGTATCTCGCCAGTTCAGGAGCGCTTTCCTCACTGCCCAGTCCGAGATGGTCTTTTTTGCAGTGCTTTTTGCAATGCCCGCAAATGGTTCTGGTCCTATAAACACAGATTCAGTTCCTCCTTTTGCTAATGCGTCGGCCAATACATTGCCCTCCACTCTGCTGTGACTCGGAACCCAAATGAAGGTTACCCTGTTTCCCGTTCCGAGTTTGTTGAGGAGGTGTATGCAGTTCCATACCAGTCTTGAATCAGCCCGACTGGAGCACAGTGCTTTCAATGCAGCCTGGCTGTCTGAAAAGATTTTTATAGATCTGTTTGTCAGGGGTCTTTTGATTAGTTCCCTGACTCCCAGCTCTATGGCAATCATTTCTGCTTGGAAGACTGTGGTATACCTCCTAAGGTTGACTGAAATTACAACACTTGGATTGGTACCAACTACTCGCGCTCCTGCCCCCAGTTCAGACTTGGAGCCATCAGTAAATAGCGCAAGGGTGATACGAAATCGTCCCTCCTCCATTCGTCCCTGATGCCTGGGAAAAGGACGTTATAGGATCGCTCTATATGCGCTTGGGGAACCATATAGTCCGAGATCATTCCGAGTACATGATGATGGGTAATTTCACCCATTATACCCGTTGTGTCTGGTCCTAGTTCCGTTTTGTCAGGTCTGCCGGTTGATAGCAGTCTGTAGGCGACCACTTTTGCAACTCTCTCCACCTCAATGTGCAGAGGTGTTAAGTTTAGAAGGGTCTCCATAGCTAACGTTGGTGTGGTAGACATGACTCCAGTGATGGCCAAACAGGCGGTGCGTTGCACTGCCGCCAGCCTGACACTGGCTGTCCATTGTAGGCATTTCTGCCACCAGACAACAGCGCCATATACTACCATGGGTTTGACCACCATCTGATATGTCCTGTAGATCAGTTTAGGACTAACGCCCCAAGATTTGTCGCAAATTCTTCTGAGTGTCCAGAGGGCGAGTCGGGCCTTTTCGATTCTGTTATCCAGGCGAGAGTTAAAGGTTTTTTCTCTTTTGTCCAATATAAGACCAAGATATTTCACCTCCTCTGCAAACTGGATTGACTCTCCCGTTATTCTAGGTAAGCAGAGCTTGTCTAGTCTCCATCTTTTGGTGAACGGAACGGTAACTGTTTTATGGGGGTTTATCGACATTTGTTCCCTCCTGCACCAGCTGTCGATTGTGTTCAACGCTTGTCGAAGAAGTTCAGAGATGGTCCTTTCATACTTCCCTCTGACTACAATAACCAGATCGTCCGCATAGCATTGCTCGTACACACCACTGATGGAGAGCTCGTTCAGCATTTTAATGACCTATACACAATTTAGAAGTAAAGTATCGACTTAGGACTTACCACTGTATAAAAAGCCATAGTAGACCCAAGTTTGAACCTTGAGGTACAGCAGATGAAGCTGCGTATGTATCAGGCTTAAAGATGTTATAAGAGACATACTGCCGCCTAAATAATAAACACCATTTAAATAAATCTCTAACATCTTTTGAAAAACCAAATTTATAAGGCTTTTGTCACAAAACAGAATACTTAATCGGTCGAACACCTTCGAAAATGTGGCAACCCTCCAAAATTTAGAAAAATCCTTGAAACGAAGACATAGATTAAAAAAGGTTAATTAGAAGTCTTACAACATGTTGCTGGTACTATATTGTCAAATCTGCTTTACGTGGCTTACAGATTAAATTCAAGTTACATGTTCTATGGTGGATAACTTTTGTTAGGTTGTCTTCATTATACACTCCATAAGTTAGTGCTTGACCCCATGTAAATCCAAATATAGCTCGCTAAAATAGCTACTCCGTCGAGTCTCTCCCTAATGTGCATTTGCTTGCTCGTTCAAAAGCAACGATTTAGCGTTAATCTTTCGCGAAATACGTGCTCCCGCGTCAGTCCCTATTTCCTATAGTCTATTTAGCCGTTACCCTCTCATTAATGGAACGCTTTAGTAGATCGTTCCAGTCCACCGATCGCTGGACAGAATCCTTATAACGCGATTTCACGCAACGCCAAGTGGGGTCAGTGAGACGGGCGACAGACAGCTTTTCAAACCTTTTTTCTCTCGTTTTTTTTTTGCGACGCGACGATCTGCTGTTGCATGCTTTTTTCTCTTTTGTTGGCTAGAATGGCGATCCTTTTATACATCAATCGCAAACTTAGCTTGGCAGATTCTTCAACTCGTGTGTGAATAGCCAAATAAAGCTTTTGCTTTAACTGAAACTATTAGAAGCGCAAAACTTGATACCTTTGGATATTTTCTGCGTTTCAAAATCACGTTTGACTTATCTTTTAGCAAGACTATGGTTCGCACAGGTACGTAGCTAAGTTTGTGGTACCCCAAGGTTCCAATCTTGGACTTCTGCTATTTGTTTTATTCATTGATGACATCAGTAAATCACTTAGTTGTAAGACGCTGCTTGATGATCTCAACATTTTTAGCAGTATTCGATCCATTAGAGACTGTGTAGTATTAGAAGATGATACAGTTACAATAAAAATACGGTGTGAGAAAAGTGGGCTCTACTTAAATGCTGGAAAGGTCATCAGTGTTTTTTAATTTTAGAATTCATCAAAATAACATTTCCCGTTGTGAATCGTCAAAGAATTTAGGAGCTTACATTTGCTAAACACTTAACATAGAAGATCAATGAGGCCTCGAGGACATAAGGAATTGTGATTAGAAATTGACTGAATAGAATGTCTATAACGCGTTTTTACGCAACGCTAAGTGAGGTTGGTGAGACGGGCGCGACAGACAGCTTTTCAAACCTTTTTTTATCTCTTTTCTTTGCGACGCGACGATCTGGTGTTGCACGTTTTTACTTGCCACACAGATAGGTGAGGGGAGTATTGTGATCGCGAAAATTTTCGATTTTGAGATAATATACTTTTTGGGCGTTTTGTGATGCCTACATAACGAAAATCCACGTCACCCATTTCCGTCGGTCTGTCGGTCTGTCTGTCGGTTTGTCTGTCGGTCTGTTGGTTTGTCTGTCGGTCTGTCTGTCGGTCTATCTGTCGGTCTGTCGGTCTGTCGGTCTGTCGGTCTGTCGGTCTGTCGGTCTGTCGGTCTGTCGGTCTGTCTGCCTGTCTGTCTGTGCGCGTTTTTCTAGCCTCGTAAGCTCAGTAACCGCTGCATGCATTTTGATGAAATTTGGGCAGCAATATGCTGTGAGATCTTAGAAGGTAATGCTGCTATAGTTTTGAAAATCGGTGTATTGGCGGCGGAGTAATTAGTAAAAAACGAAAAATTTCAAATATTCCCCAAACTTTGTTTTTAGGCGTTTTAGGTGTTCCTGATCATTTTCTACTTTTTTGGGTGGGGGTGAAATTTGGGGTGGTTGGGGGTTGGGGCGTTGTAAAATTGAAAAATTTGTTGTATTCATAATAGACTACCCACTGACCTGCGAAGGACGACCTAGTGAAATAAACAACTTTTTTAGGTCTATCTGAACATTGCCATATGCCTATTACAGAAACCAAAGGACTTTTTTCCGATGTATACATACAAGTATTGCTTTAGATCGTTCTGTGTTTTATAATGTGGAAACTACTGAATTGATATTAATGAAATTTTGCCACAGTATTACTACCTTGGCAATGATGGAAAACGCGTATGATTTTTAGAAATCGTCCCAGTGGTAGTGCAGGAATATTGAAAAAAATGAAGTTAAGTTGATTGACTCAGTACTTCCCACACATTACGCTGATACCAGTTTATTATTTTCCCATAGCATGCAGCTTTAGTCTAAAATCACTTGCAACCAAATAATTGCCCACCCCCCTAAAATTGTCTTATGCCGCTAGGTCTTTCCTTCACAGGTCAATGGATACTACAAACTTCTCAGTTTTACAATCCCCACCCCCCCAACCACCTCACTTTCACCCCCATCCTGGTAGGAAATGATCAGGAACCCCTAAAACATCTAAAAACCGAATCTGAGTTGCTTTCATACTTGTCGCGTTCTTTGATTATTGCTACCCTGCCAATGACACAATTTTTAACAAACATACGCGTTTTCCATTCTCACCACGGTAACAATATACTGTGTCAAAATTTCATTAGAATCAATTTAATAGTGTCCACGTTACAAAATACAAAACGATTTAGACCAATAAATTCTCGTATAGTATACAGAAAATTCTAAGTCCCTTAGTTTCTGTAATAGGCTAGGCAATGTTCGGATGCACCTAAAAAGGTGATTTGTGTCGCTAGATCTTCCTTCACAGGTTAGTGGACAGCCTATTATGAGTACAAGAATTTTTTTAATTTTTCAACCCCCAACCCCCCAACCACCCCAATTTCACCGCCACCCAAAAAAAAAAACGCAGAAAATGATCCGGAACCTCTAAAACGCTTAAAAACGAAGTTTGAGCTGTTTTTATATTTTTAGTTTTTTTATTATTTCTGCGCCGCCACTGGCACGATTTATCAAAACCATACGCGTTTTCAATCTTAGCCATGGTAGTAATGCCGTTTCAAAATTTCATTAAAATCAATTCAACAGTTTCCTCGTTACAACGATCTGACGCAATACTCTCGTATGTTTACATCAAAAAAAATTCTAAGTCCTTTGCTTTCTGTAATAGGCAAAGGCAATGGATGGACCTCAAAAAGTTATTTATGTCGCCAGGTCTTCCTTCACAGGTCAGTGGACAGTTTATTATGAAAGCAACAAATTTTTCAATTTTACAACCCCCCACCCCCCAACCACCCCAATTTCACCCCCACCCAAAAAAAAGTAGAAAATGATCAGGGACCCCTAAAACGCCTAAAAACGAAGTTTCAGCAATATTTAATTTTTTTCGTTTTTTGCTAATTACTCCGCCGCCTATGCACCGATTTTCAAAATTATAGGAACATTAGCTACTACGACCCCACAGCATACCGCTGCCCCAATTTCATCACAATCCATGCAGCGGTTACTGAGATTACGAGGCTAGAAAAACGCGACAGACAGACAGACAGACAGACCGACAGACAGACAGACAGACAGACAGACCGACAGACAGACAGACAGACAGACAGACCGACGGAAATGAGTGACGTGGATTTTCGTTATGTACACATCATAAAACGCCCAAAAAACGTATTATCTCAAAATCGAAAATTTTCGCGATCACAATACTCCCCTCACCTATCGGTGTGGGAAGTAAAACTAAAAAATGGAGTCAAGTTGATTGACTCAGTACTTCCCACACATTACTGTGATATCAGTTTATTATTTTCCCATAGCATGAAGCTTTAGTCTGAGATCTCCTTGCAACCAAATCATCGGCAGCCCTCCCTCCCCTAAAATTGTCTTATGCCGCTAAGTATTTCCTTCAGAGGTCAATGGACAGCCTAAAACATCTAAAAACGAAGTTTGAGTTGTTTTCATACTTTTAGTTTTTTGATTATTGCTATATACGCTGCCACTGACACGATATTTAACAAACACACGCGTTTTCCATCCTCACCACGGTAATAATAATGTGTCAAAATTTAATTAGAATCAATGTAATAGTGTCCACGTTACAAAATACAAAAAGATCTAAAGCAATAAATACTCGTATGTATGTATACAGAAAATTCTAAGTCCCTTAGTTTCCGTAATACGCTAGGCAATGTTCGGATGGACCTAAAAAGTTGATTTATGTCGCTAGGTCTTCCTTCACAGCCCCTACCCTACACCCTATTATGAATACAAGAAATTTCTCAGTTTTTCAACCCCCCACCCCCTAACCACCCCAATTTCACCCCATCCAAAAAAAACGCAGAAAATGATCAGGAACCTCTAAAACGCTTAAAAACGAAGTTTGAGCTGTTTTTATATTTTTACTTTTTTTTATTATTTCTGCGCCGCCACTGGCACGATTTATAAAAACCATACGCGTTTTCCATCCTCGCCACGGTAGTAATACTGTGTCAAAATTTCATTAACATCAATTCAACAGTTTCCTTGTAACACAATATAGAAGGATCTAAAGCAATACTCTCGTATGTTTACACCAGAAAAAATTCTAAGTCCTTTGGTTTCTGTAATAGGCAAGGCAATGTTCGGATGGACCTAAAAAAGTTATTTATGTCGCTAGGTCTTCCTTCATGGGTCAGTGGGCAGTCTATTATGAAAGCAACAAATTTTTCAATTTTACAACCCCCCACCCCCCAACCACCCCAATTTTACCCCCACCCAAAAAAAAGTAAAAAATGATCAGGAACCTCTAAAACGCCTAAAAACGAAGTTTGAGATGTTTTTATATTTTTAGTTTTTTTATTATTGCTGCGCCGCCACTGAAATGATTTTTTCCAAAACATACGCGTTTTCTATCCTCGCCGCGGTAGTAATACTGTGTCAAAATTTCATTAAAATCAATTCAATAATTTTTGCGATACGCAATAGAATAATATATCGGAATATTTAATTTTTTTTGTTTTTTGCTAATTACTCCGCCGCCCCTGCACCGATTTTCAAAATTATAAGAACATTACCTACTACGACCCCCCAGCATATCGCTGCCCAAATTTCATCACAATCCATGCAGCGGTTACTGAGATTACGAGGACACAAAAACGCGTACAGACAGACCGACAGACAGACAGACCGACAGACCGACAGACAGACAGACCGACAGACAGACAGACCGACAGACAGACAGACCGACGGAAATGAGTGACGTGGATTTTCGTTATGTAGACATCATGAAACGCCAAAAAAGTGTATTATCTCAAAATCGAAAATTTTCGCGATCACAATACTCCCCTCACCTATCGGTGTGGGAAGTAAAATATGACTACAGCTCAAACTTCGTTTTTAGGCGTTTTAGGGGTTTCTGATCCCTTCATACTTTTTTTCGGGTGGGGGTGATATTGGGGTGGTTGAGGGGTGGGGGGTTGTAAAACTGAAATTTCTTTGTATTCATAATAGGTTGCCCATTGACCTATGAAAAAAAAAGACCTAGCGGCATAAAACACTTTTTTTAGGTTTTCCGAACATTGCCTTCCCGATTACAGCAACGAAGGGGCTGACTCAAGGGGTATCTTATGAACGCCTTCGAGTGCAGTAGCCCTGGTGTATCTCGCCAGTGCAGGAGTGCTTTCCTCTATGCCCAGTCTGAGATGGTCTTTTTAGCGGTGCTTTTTGCAATTCCCGCAAATGGTTCGGGTCCTATGAACACAGATTCAGTTCCACTCCGCTGTGAACCGGAACCCAAATCAAGGTTACCCTGCTCCCTGTTCCGAATTTTTCGAGGAGGTGCATGCAGTTCCATACCAGTCTATGGCACCCAAAGAAGATCATTTCTTCTTTGTTTTTTGGGTGGCGACTAAATTGGGGTAGTTGTGGGGTCGGGGGTTGTAAATTTGAAAGTTTGTTGCATTCCTAACGGCTTGTCCTTTTACCTGTGAAGAAACAACTAGCGATAAATTACACTTTTTTAACTCCTTCCGAACATTGCCTTGCCTATTACCGAACCTAGAATCTTCTCATGTTTGCTTTAGATCGTGCTGTAGTGTGTAAAGTGGAAATTGTTGAATCGATTTTAATACAATTTTGAAGGAGTATCATTACTGTGGCGAGGGTGAAAAACGCTTATGGCTTTTAGAAATCATGTCAGTAGCGGCACAGCAATAATCATAAACCTGAAAATATAAGAACAGTTTAATCTTTGTTTTTAGGCATTTTAGCTGTTCCTGGTAACTGTTGCTCTTCAGAAATGTGGTTGGCCGCCTTGGGCTAGTTACGGTCTGGAAACTGTACTGATCAACGAATTAGAATAGGTTAGAAATAGTAACGCCCATGCTCTAACTGGCATGTCAGTGTGCCCAAGATCGCGTTGTTATTATTTACTGTGTTCACAAAGAGGATGTTATTTTTTACAGAAATCAGCGGGACTTAAATTTTATGGAATTGTTTAAAATAGTCTTTTAAAACTTGTGCACTGTTAAAACCCCAAAATTCATTCAGAACTGTAACAATTAACCCGAAATGATCCACCAAAACAAAGTAGCTATTTATGTTATGCCTCTACATGAGTGCTGTTATTTTTAGTATTCTCTACCTCCTATCTGTATATCAGCGATTCAGCGGTCAGTGTGCCAGCTGCCGCGTTAAGATTGTGGGCACGAACAAAAACCTTGTTTACTTCTTCTAACCTATTCGAATTCGTTGCCAGTGGTCCCAGATGACACCAAACAGATTTCGTGAGACTGCTCGGAAAAAACCGTGGGAAATCGTGAGATCGTGGATTTGACGTTACCATTGTTGCTAGCCTTTATTTACCACTGCCTAAATACTGGCAACGCTGTAAGGAGCTTATATGGCTTACGAGAACTTGTCAAGAATATCTTTATTTCACGTAAATGAATCATCAAAAAATCACAGGTCATTTGAA
This sequence comes from Callosobruchus maculatus, assembly GCA_951848785.1. Lineage (NCBI taxonomy): Eukaryota > Metazoa > Arthropoda > Insecta > Coleoptera > Chrysomelidae > Callosobruchus > Callosobruchus maculatus. The sequence continues at coordinate 17,650,266 of CATOUR010000041.1, read as the reverse complement.
TAAACGTTAACTGACTCGTTGATACGTCTAAATAAAAAAAATGATGGAATTTTTATTGAAACAAACGAAAACTAAACCAACATTATAATATACTAATACATTAATAATGAACAACATGAAAAGAAAAATAATAATTATAATGATAACAAATACATAACAAATCTAATCTGAGTCTGAATTTGTTTCAGAATTACTTTCGATTTCTTTTGAATATAACGTTTCACTTTTCATTTTTTGAATCATCTCTCTTGGGATTTTCGAAGTCACCACCTTCGGAAGACAATGAGGACGCCGTTTGTATATTTTTTATTTTTGAACAGAAGAACAGAAGGTCGTACGAGGTACGGCGGAATTACCTATGGCTAGAGTCCGTCACTGACCATTTAAAGACAGCGTATCACGCATGCCATGGGCGCAAGCACAATCTTGAGCTTGCGCCTTAACGCAGGCAACCCACACAACACCGTAAGCATGATACAATCCAATACAACACAGTCGACCAGCATAAGTTTGATTTTTACTCCCTGTATTTTACCTTTTAGCCTTCTAACGTGAAGTCTTCCGCTTCCGAGTCTTCGCAAGATTTTGTGTTGTTATCATAAGCATAGAGATACACTGAAAAAAACGTGGGTATTTTTACAAAACAATTAAAAGCACTATTGGAGCGATTTTACTATGTCATGTTGTAAAACCACAGTAAAGTTTAACAAAAATACAATAGTTTTGTAGATTTACTAAATTCTGTAAAACTGGTTGAGCATTTTACAGAAAAAGTACAAATAATTCATTTTTTCACAAAATATTTGCAAAATTACAAAACTGTGTTGCATTTTTATAAGGCCAAATTACAAGATAATTGCCATTATACAAAATGTTTGTTTTTTTACAATCTTCTTTTGTAAATTTATAATTATTTTAGAAAAATACTTCAATAATGTTAGTAAAATAATTGATTTCTTCGGCTGGTATCAATGGTAATTTGACTAAAACGCTTTATATGGCCACTTGCCCTCAGTACAGATTACGCGTTGCCAATGAAAGGTAGCACTGGCAGGCGAGAAGAATCGGCTTGTGTGAATAGAGAAACAGCGGACGGGTCGTTATTTTATGGACTTTGTTTTGGAAGTGCCGATATATAACATGTAGTGGTGCTATTTGTGTTTGAAGTTTGAAGATTCATTGGATAAAATGAATGCAAAGTGCATTTACAAAGTAAGTCGCCATCTTGGAAATATGGCCATCCCATATACCAAATTTATTTAGGGATGCATTCATTTTTATTCTTCTTCGATATGATATGGTTAATTAATGAAAAAGTTTTCGAGTCATAATACTTTACTTTAAGAACAATATTTTCTTTAATTTCAGATGAAGAAGGAAAAAAGAAAATTTCCATTTACAATGAAAAAATCCAGCTCATCAATGCAAGTTCCTTTGAAGAAGCAATAAAATTACTATTTGCCATATATTTTTATTCCAACCGGATTAACCCAAAAAATGTTTCGGAAACTTTGGAAATGACTCAAGCATATTTTAGTGCACCTTGACTTTGGGAGAAAGTCAAGTCACAGTTTCAGTAGGAAAACAGAAATTTCTTTTATTAATAAACTGGCACGTTAGGTAACTGTTTGCCTGGCCAACAAGCTGATATAATATGCTTTTTTGTCAGCCGATAAGACTGAAACAGTTGATTTTCTATTTTGTGTTTGTATAGAATTTTAATATTGTGTTATCTTATTTTCATACATAAAATGAAAGTATGTTTATAATGACAGCCTTTTCTTAAAACCTATTATAATTGGTTTTTTGTAAGACTACAGATTAATTTTATAAAATGAGATAAAATTACAAAATCATTAAAAAATTTGTAATAAAACGTATAATGGTTCTACAATAAATAATCTAGTGATATTACAAGTAAATTTTGTGAAATTACATATCTTACAAAATCGTTTTATAAAATATATATGTAAAAAACCAATACGATATCTTTAACCCTTAACTAACCATGTGGCGTCTGATAGACTACACGAAAAACAAACTTTCCTATATCTTCGAAGCGGTTACGCTCCCCAACTAATCACGTCACCTAATCTTCCTCTTATTGGTAAAGGATAAGTCGTCCGATTTGCATTACGTACGCGCCATTTGAACACGAAAGAGAGCGCTTTTCTTTCCGTCGTAGTCTACCAGACGCCACCTGTGAGTTTATGAAAATGAGAGGAGTGGGAGAAAAATTTGATATTATATCCATTTTTTTTGTAATGTGTTACTAAGTTCATTTCATAATGAATCCGTTTCCATGAAATAATTAAAACATTTTGAGTTACAATTGCTTTTTTCATGCATTTGATGATGGTAGTCGAGCTGTGGCGTGTCTGAATTTTCATAATCAAACAATGACTGTACACAATTGTTCATGTAAGAAGGTGCCAAAATTCACTCAGTTATGTGTAGCAATATGTTCATTTTTCGTTTACTGACTCATGTGATAAACATTTTCCAGAAAACAAACATTATTTTGCTCTGTTTACAGTTGAAGTCTGTCAGACGCCACATGGTCGTCGATGTCATAAATTATTACATGGTTGGTTAAGGGTTAAAATTGTGTGAAATCGCATAATAATTTTACAAATTATCATGTTATATCACAGGCAAATTTTGTGACATTACAAAAATCCGTTTTTGCGAATTCACAATATTAGAAAATTGCTAAATGAAATTAGAAATCTGATTTGTAATATTACTAACAAAATCGATGGCACTAAATAACCTACGATTTTGTTAGTAATTTTACAAAACAATTTTTAGAGTGTATCGTAAGATTCAGGTCATTTATCGTGAGATCGTGAGATTGGGATTGAAATCGGTAGATCTTACGATAAATCGGCATCTACCGAAAACGGACAAATTTTGTTGGCGCCCGGATCGGATTACATGCTTCTCCTCCCCCAGAAATATTCTCGCGGCCCGCCTGTGTGGTCGAATTACGTGACGTCGTCATCGTAACCACCTTTTCGGGTTATCTGGAAGATGAATGCGGCCGTTAGGGCGCTACTTGATTCGCGCTCGACGAGTTTTAACCCGTTCGGTTGGTACTACCGCGTATTTTTTGATCGTGGACTCTAGATACCGAACCGAACTTTTCGTCGCGTTTTCTTTTTTTATTTGCCATTGAAAGGGTGGTCATCCAGACAGAGGCGTGCTTGCTATAGCACAATGCATTTAGGTAACACTCGGTTTGAAAACGCCTTACTTACTTATGGAACGGAGCAACTGAAGACCAAGACTTCGGTAGTATTTGCAATAAACGCCGGTATTCCTCAGGGATCTGTCCTATGCACTACACTGTTTCTGCTGTACGTCAACGAGTTGCTGGAAATAACATCCAATCAAGCCACTATCACCCCCAAAAGGCAGTAGGTCGGCGACAGGAACACGCCTCACAAATCAACGTAGATAGCAAGACAATTCTCGAGTGGAAATTAGTAAATAAAGTGCAGTTTAACGTATACAAAGCTCAGGCACTAACACTGACAAAGAAGTCTCACGTTGACTAACCAACTAGAAATGGAGGGTTCCCCAATAGTTCCCCAATAGTCGAGTCACCTTCTGTCAAGCTTTTGAGGATCAGCATCAACAACAATATGTCCTGGCACGACCACCATGTCAGTATTGCTGAAACAGCGTCCCAGAAGCTTGAAGTTTCTTTTCCTCTGTTGGAAGCTGTATACACCAGAGCACCTACTGATGCTCTACAAGGCACATATCCGACTATCCTTGGAGTATTGCTCCCATGTGTTGGGATGCGCTCCGAAGCACTCTCTAAAGCTTCTGGAGACTACCCAGAAAAGAGCAATTAAGCTAATCGATACGCCTAGCTCACAAAGGACCTCCACAGCCTGGAACATCGCAGAAGGGTGATCTGTCCCTGTTTTATGGAAGACGCTTAAGCTTCCCAGATAATAAAACTGAAGGTTGTCCCAACTAAGAAAACTGGAGAGCCTCTGCGAGCTCATCCTTACCAGGTCGAGGTCCCAACTCCCGAACCAGTCTAATCCAGCATTCCTTCTTTTGCATACGTTCGACGCTATGGAATGAGCTTACGGGAAATTTGTTTCCCAAAGACTACAACCTGCAGCACTTCAACTCTAACGTGGACAGACACTTATCCACTCGCAGCACTTCTACAGCGCCATAGACTTTCAGCCTTTGCGGGGGGCTGACCATAAAGAACACATAATGCAAAGTTGAATTCTACTAGATACTTGGCCTTTTTAGTAACGCTAATGGAGTAGGGGTTGGAGATTAAAGCGTTAAAATATCTGATGTAAATAATGAAAGCGTAACTAGTGCATTTCTAGTTAATCACTGAATTGTAGCTTGGAGGTAGGAAACTCAATAAAAGCAGCTGATCTGCTTCTGAAAGAGCACTGTAGTCAGTGAGAAGAATAAGGGAGCTCAAACTGGGGGTAGTCATCTTAACAGCTTCGCAGATTAGTTCAAGGTGTCGTTTCTTTTTACTATCCCTGTAGTCTGGATATTAATTTTGATCCATCGTGTGAGCTATGAAACCAGTTTGGCAACAAAGGCTAAATCAGCTTCGCTCAGAAAGTAGCGAGAATTTTCGTGCTTGTGAAAGAATATTTATTTATTGGTCGACATTAATGCTGCCGACATTAAAATAGTCCCTAATATTAGATATTATTCACTTTTGCCAATGCGTTTTCCAATCCTACCTCTGTAGCCTTCAGTTGTTTCAGCATTGCACTCTCAATGTTACCTATGCCAGAAAAATCATGGCTCTTGAAGGCTCTTTTACTTCTCACACCGACAGGTTAGGAGAGAATTGTGATGGTGGTACTACGCTATTTGAGTGTTTTATGGTATCTGCAACACGAAAATCCGCGTCACTCATTTCCGTTGGTCTGTTTGTCTGTCGGTCTGCCTGTTGGTGTTCTTTTAGCCTCGTAATCTCAGTACCCACAGCATGAATTATGACAAAAAATTTGGGTAGAGGTATGCTGTGGGTTCCCGTTTCCTTTCCAGAGCCATTTTCATTTTCGGTCGGTCGGGCGTTTGGAAACTAAAAAGTTTGTTATGTTCATAAAATACTCGATACTGCGCTGAATAAATTGATTGATTTGGTGATATCATCTGCTTTGAGTGTTCCCTTTGAATTTTTTCCGGAATCTTATATCTGCGGAATAATGCGATACATAGATATTATAATTTATAATCCTATAACGTGCAACTTGGAAACTAAGAACTTGATGATAATACAATTGTGATAATATTATTAGTCTTACTATCCCAGAGAAAATGCTAAAAGTGTACTGCTGTTGAAACTCTTGTCAGCGGCGGAGGAGAACAGAAAACTAAAATTTTCAAAATTACTCTACCTTTGTTTTTAGATGTTTCAAAAGTACATCGTCATTGTCTACTTTTTTTACGAAGATCGTGTAGTAATAAAGGAAATTTTTTGCACCGATAATTTGTAGTAGTAGTACTGATGCCAATTTTTTCTGAATAAGAAAAAAAAGTGAAGCATTGTAATGTGAATATGGAAGCTGCATTATCATTATAGTCCAACATTTCACGAACAAGCAATGAAGTGTAAGCCGGTGCATGATCGTAGTGCAAAAGCTATGAATCGTATTTCTACAGATACGGGGGCGTTGTTTACAGATTGTTTCATGCAAACCACGTTGAACTTGTAACTGTCGACCGTTTGAAATTGTGGAAAGTTTCACCGTCATATCCGTAAACAGATGTCTTATCACCTATCATTATACGTCTCAGTAGTTCGGCATCTTTGTTGACTTCATTCAGTGACTACTGAGCAACTTCAATTCACCGACGTTTTTGTTCAAACAACAATCTTCGAACAAAAATTTTGCTGCCACGCGTTTTGTAACCAAAAATCGTCAAAAATTTATCTGATTGTGATTTGGTGATCATTCATAACAAATTCTTTTACTTCATCCACGTTGTCATCGCCTATTGATGTGTTTTGGCGTCCCGGGTATCGTTATCTTCATGATTCCACGGCATGGAAATACCTATATCGCCCTGTAAACACTTATTTTACTCACTATGAGTAGTAGTCACAGTAGGCCTTTGATGACATTTCGCATACAGTATTACAATTTATACTATTATTTAGGAAAAAATTCTTAATACAAATTGTTTGGTCAATTCCTTTTACTAAACGAAAATCGCGGAGCTCGTAAAAACACGTCTAACCCTAGCGCCTGCCACCGGCAGAGCAAACAATCAATACAGCTGAGAACTTTATTATACTTTATAGAGGTATGCATTCCAGCATAGAAAACATATCTTTGACCATTGAATTCTCCATCCCTGCGATGTTTAAAAATTCGCGTTATTTTCTGAACACACCTCGCATATCCTACTGGTTCAGAAATATTCACCAAAAATTTTCAGCGCCCTACGTGCTACAGAGGCGACGTTATGATCAATAACTGAAACAAAAAAAAAGTAATTGCACCTTATCACGAGACCCAGCCTGCTGCCAATCCATCCCTTAAATTCATTACCAGAGCCCGAAGGCTATAGAGGTGAGGTGGTTGCTGGGGGTCTGCAAGAGCTTTCCGTACAAGTGCACAATCGTAGAGAGCATCGCCTCTGCGGCGGCCATTGTTCTGAAACAAAAGAGCGACACGAGGGGATGAATATGGCCGGAAAACGAAGTGTCGCAAATAATGGACAGGAGGGTGCCGGTAATTCCGTGGTGTTTTGTTAAAACGGCCCTACGACGGCGCTGGTGCACGGCAAGATAACGCCCTTGATTGCGGGATCAAATCGTCCCTCCCAATCGAGCCCGAATTGAGCTCCGATTCTAAATTATCGGAGACGCGGGGTGGCGGGATTGATTGTTATGGTAGCAATTTGGAAGAAATGCAAGGCCGTATTCAATGTTCACAATACCCTCTAATTTATTTCAAAAGAATGATTAAGGACTTCCACCGTTCATCGGTGCGTCAGAGCTGTCTGAGCGGATGACAGTTTATTGTCGCTACAATGGTCACATCTCGCAGAAATACAGTAGTACATCAAGGGTCCAATTTGCGCCCTTTGGTCTTTTTATTTATATACATATTTGTTTGCTTTTACACCTACTCAGCAAAGAAAAGCTCCACGTAGAGAGCAGTGAAGATACGATCAAACAGTGGCTTAAAATTGCAGATAGACATAAAACATACAAAACCATAACTTCCATCAGTAAGTAATTCTGATTATGAACACAGAAAACCGGTGAAGATGAATAATAATATATAAAACACTATTTACAAACCTAAGGATAGTAAACATAGATATTAAAACGTTCTGCTAGAAAATTTCATAAAAGAGAAAAAACATTGAGTCAAAGCGAATCATAATGAATTACGTCAGAAATTACAAATGACACTTAAACTCCACCCTAGAGATAAAATGTCTTCTTAGATCCCAACGCCATCGGTGGAGCCCAAATAGGGCAACAAAATATATCAACACATGCTGACATTCTATCATAATTACGACACATGACATACAGTGGCGACTTTGGCACCGTCAGGTGAAAAAACAAATTCACAAGCCGAGTTCACAAATTGGGCAATCGGAGGGCCAGTTTGTTCTATAAATCAATTCTGATCTCTGGTTCAATAAAACGTCGCTCAAGATGTGAACTAGGTTCATTAGTTACTAGATTATTCAATGTACACCGAGGTGGGGTATTTATCTTGGAACATAGATGTATTTCAGTTCGACTCCATTATACCGAAAAAAAAATCAGACGGAAGTTGAAGGACACCGAGGGAGCCATTACATTACCAGACCGGAACTACCGTTTTTTGAGTGGAAATTATATTTTTAAATTGGAGTTGTTCACTATTATCGTGGATGCCAACGAAAAATGGCAAAACAAATACTACTACGTAGTTTTTAAAATTTTACGATTTAGCCCGTACGTTGGCTACAAAATGGGTAGGTACCACAGTTGACGTACTATTTAACTTGCGATAATATCTACCACGGTTCAATTCGATTATATTGAACAAAGTTTCAGACAAAACGTATAGATTGGGTCGATGATATTTTTTTTCAGTTCCTTTGTGATAACCAAATGAGTAATTTTGTTTGCAAACAGCAAAAAGCAGTGCCATAAGCCACTAGTTTTATAGATTTTGCTGGCTTTGCAACTATTTACTTAGCTAAAGATGTTTTGTACTATTTTTGCTTCGACAAGTAGTGTGATGCTTATATCTTTGCTATTTATTAAGCATAATAAAACCAAGAATTGAATTATAATGACTGCTAAATACGAGTATAAAGTTTAGGTGGAATACCACTTCAGAATCTTTAAAATCATGACATCTCTTCAGTTTAACATTTGCAGTGTAATAATCCTCAATAAATATACTTACCTTTCACGAAAACGAGACTACACAGCATCTCTAGTGTTAACACACATTTTATTATCCATACGCTAGTCTTCATCTCTAAGTTCAGGTCATTTTGATGCGTAACAGAGCCATTGCTATCATGTGTTGTTCTGAATAACTCAAAAATCATCTGGAAACATTAACCCTGTGGAGCTAGTTGGGCTCTCTGGCAGCTCATTGATGAAAATTAATAAGAAGGTGATTAGTGAAGAAAGTACAGTTGAACGTCAGAAAACTCAGGCAACAACACTGACAAAGAAGTCTCACGTTGGCTTACTAACTGTGGAAATGGAAGGTTGCCCAATAGTCGACTAATCTTCCATCAGGTTACTGGATATCAACATCAACAATAACATGTCTTGGCGCGATTACGTTGTCAGCGTTGTTGAAACGGCACCCCAGAAGCTTGGAGTTTTGTTCAGCTGGTATACTGCCGTCGTAACAAAGAGTGCCGTATCTGCATTTTTTAATTTTCTGTTAGATATGTTTATGTCCACTATTTAGAGCCATCTGAGTTCATTTCTTTATCATAAAACGCCGTATCGACAATGTAAATGCTTCAAATGCACATACGTTTTTGAGAATATGACGTAATAGCCGATGTTTTTTGCTAAGAAAGTATTAACTGACAAACCTTACCTATAAAGACCTATCTACATTTTCACGGAATATAGAATAAAATTGAATGATCATTTTGTCTCTTAGAAACTCGTATCCGACAATGCAAACTTATAAAGCCATAATTATACTTCATTAAACCCATTCGGAACACAATGATTCGTAATAATGTTCCGTCCCACGAACTGACAACACAGTTTAGAGATTAGAAGAGCTGGCTATCCCGCCCGCCTGTCACTCGCCATCCCTCCAATGTGTCATTAATGTTTCGTGTTCAGCGGCGACAACAGCGTTTTTGGTATTGGTGTACAAATTTGCTAAAATGAAGCGAAAACAAAAGGAAGATTCCAAAAGAAGGGCGAAAAGGAAGCGATTGCTGGAGGATCTAAGAGAGAAAATGGAAGAGTTTGAAAGATCAATGGAGAGTTCTTCTTCAAGTAAGTAAAGTGTGGCTTATATCGACAATAACAAAAAATTACGCATACGATTTTTATTATTTTGGCAATGATAAACCTCAAGCCAGATTCAATATAATAACGATGAGATTAATTATATATTATTGTTAATAATTGACAGAATGGATAAATACAAATTTCAAATTTGATTGATTGTTGTTGTCACAGAAACGGTAGCCTACTATTCGGAGCGCGTTCTTCTACACAGGGCGTTGCTCAGTACATTAACGATGCCGTTGAGAACTTAAGTTTCTTGACCAATTATTTATCAATACCTTTATATATTAAAAAAAAAAAAAAGAAATAGCCAGACGGCGCGGCGGATTGTTATAGATATATAAATATTAGTATTTATTATTTTTAAAGACTATTGAAGTTGTTTTTCCATTAACATGGACAACTAACAACAGTTGTTTTTCCCTTTATTTCGGGTCAACTGATGGAATATTTATATCAGTATTTATTATTTTAAAGACTATTGAAGTTGTTTTTCCATTAACATGGACAACTAACAACAGTTGTTTTTCCCTTTATTTCGGGTCAACTGATGGAATATTTATACTAGTAATTATTTTTAAAGACTATTGAAGTTGTTTTTCCATTAACATGGACAACTAACAACAGTTGTTTTTCCCTTTATTTCGGGTCAACTGGTGGAATATTTATACTAGTATTTATTATTTTAAAGACTATTGAAGTTGTTTTTCCATTAACATGGACAACTAACAAGCAGTTGTTTTTCCCTTTATTTCGGGTCAACTGATGGAATATTTATACTAGTATTTATTATTTTAAAGACTATTGAAGTTGTTTTTCCATTAACATGGACAACTAACAACAGTTGTTTTTCCCTTTATTTCGGGTCAACTGATGGAATATTTATACTAGTAATTATTTTTAAAGACTATTGAAGTTGTTTTTCCATTAACATGGACAACTAACAACAGTTGTTTTTCCCTTTATTTCAGGTCAACTGATGGAATATTTATACTAGTATTTATTATTTTAAAGACTATTGAAGTTGTTTTTCCATTAACATGGACAACTAACAAGCAGTTGTTTTTCCCTTTATTTCGGGGCAACTGATGGAATATTTTTGGGTTGTTTTCTCATTTACTGAGCAACCAAATATATAAATAATAGTTGTTTTGCCATCAGCCAACTATTGACGAACCCAAACTAACCGAAAATTACTCCTGTCTTTGGGGTAATTCATAGCGATATTTTTATATTGTTTCCACAATTTTTTTATTAGTATTATTTTTTCTTTCGTTCTCTATTGAACATCCAATAATATTAATTATTATAGTGCGTTGCTATGAACCAACCCAAACTAACTGAAATATCTGGGGACAGTAAGTATTATGCCAAGACCCTAATAATAATGGGGTTTTACAGGTCTGGACTCAGAATCCTCAGATTCAGATCTTGAATCTGAGATCTCTTCTAACGATGATAGAACGAGAGATGAGGGAGAAGCAACCATGAAGGTGATTTTGGGGGAGGACCCGAAGTCGACAGGAGAGAAGGGTCCACCATTATGTGAGGCCTTGGTTAATCGGTGGTCTAGTTATTTGGGGGCAGGCCTGGAAAGAGACGTCAGAGATGCTCTGATTGTAAAATATAAAATACCAGAAAACTGCTCATTGTTAGATGCCCCAAAACTTAATCCAGAAATTGAGGCGTCATTGACTCCAGCCCAAATAAAGAAGGACCAGTTTTCTATGACCATCCAAAATGAATTGGGTAGAGCTCTGGTGGCACAAGGATCGGTTTTGAATGATATCCTTGTACAGGATTCAGCTATTCAATTAGAAGATAGCACGAAAACGGCTTTAGCTGACGCAGCCAAACTGATCTGCGAAGCACACTACCTAATATCCTTTCAAGCGAATGGGAAAGCATCACGTCAGACCCAAATATTTTAAGCTGGGTTTCTGGCTACTCGATTCCCTTTTCTAGAAAACCCATCCAAAAGCACGCAGCAAAGAATTCAAAAATTTCCAGGAAAGAGAGCCTGGAATTGAGTCGCGCTATTTTAAAACTGGAGGCAATTGGAGCCATTAAAAAATGCAGTCATGAACGTGGCGAATTTTTATCTCCATATTTTTTAGTACCAAAATCGAGTGGTGGTTTCAGATTCGTGCTAAATCTAAAGCGTCTCAATAAATACATTAAAGCTCCCCATTTCAAGTTGGAGGACTATAGGTCTGTTAAAAATATGATAACAAGAAATTGTTATATGGCATCTCTTGATTTAAAGGATGCCCACTTTGGTATATCAATATCTAAAAAATATAGGAAATTTTTGCGATTTGAATTTAAAAATATCCTTTTTGATTTTTGTTGTATGCCATTTGGGTTATGTATAGCACCATTTGTATTTACCAAGTTATTGAAGCCAGTAAATTTTAAACTTAGATCTTTGGGCTTTGAATCAGTAAATTATTTGGATGATTATCTTTTATTAGGGAGATCTGAAGAAGAATGTTCTTGTAATATCATAGAAACAACTAATTTACTTTATAAATTAGGATTTATTGTTAATTTTTCAAAGAGCAATTTAATTCCCAAACAGGAATGCATATTTTTAGGCTTCAAGTGGAGCAGTTTTGACCTTACTGTTACGCCAACAGAAGCCAAGATAAATAAAGCTCAGCTTAATATTAATAGAATCATTCATAAGCAAAGTGTTAAAGTTCGGGAATTCGCAAAATTAATTGGGTTCTTAAACTCGATGTGTTTTGCCTTTAAATATAGTAGGATGTATTTAAAACAAATGGAAAGGGATAAATATACAACCCTATTATGTAACGGGGGAGACTATAGTGGGAAATTAAAGATTTCAGAAACGTCACAAAAGGACTTGCATTGGTGGCTAAGGGAATTGCCATACAGTAACCAATCTATTGGGCTAGTAAAATATAAACTAGAAATATTTAGTGACGCATCAAGCATTGGATGGGGAATATTTTGTAACAATGAAAAAGCTAATGGTTTTTGGAATAATATTGAATCCACATTACATATAAATTACTTGGAGATTTTAGCTGCCTTTTATGGTCTTAAATGCTTCGCTGATAAGCTTCAAAATTGTTATATTCTCCTTAGAATTGACAATATTACCGCTATATCACTAATAAACCGTATGGGTAGTGTTAAATATTCCAATCTTAATGTTATCACACGTAAATTATGGAAATGGTGTGAAGCAAGAAATATCTATGTGTTTGCTTCTTACATTAATACTCGCCAAAATGTTGAAGCTGATAGAGAATCAAGGTCATTAAGGGTAGAAACAGAGTATTCATTGAATATTAAAGTTTATTGGAAAATTATATCAAACTTCGGAACCCCACAAATTGATATATTTGCATCCTCCCTTAATGCAAAATGTAGGACCTTCGTCTCCTGGAAACGGGATCCAGACGCATTTAGTGTGGATGCGTTTACATTAAACTGGTCAAATTTTTTCTTTTATGCGTTCCCACCATTTTGCTTGGTAGGGAAAGTCATAACGAAGATTATTGCAGAGGAAGCAGAAGGAATACTAGTAGTGCCCTTTTGGCCTTCTCAGAATTGGTATCCAAAATTCTGTAAACTATTAATTTGCGAACCCCTTTATTTTCCTCCAGAAAGTGATTTATTACTGTGTCCTTTCAGAAAAAGTCATCCGATGTGGGAGCGCCTTACCCTGGTTGCCGGGAAGCTACCAGGGAATCTTATAAACGAAGAGGCTTAGCAGAAGACTGCATCCCAGTTTTGTTAGCATCTTTAAGTGACAATACCATCAAACAATACAATGCATCTCTTCAAAAATGGTGGACATTTTGCTCCGAAGATAATTTAGATGTCTTTAATTCAGATAGTAAGCTGGTAATTAGATTTTTGAATACGTGCTTAACGGAAGGCGCTTCTTATAACTCTTTAAATGCCCATTTATCGGCAGTAAAATTAATAACAAGTATTTCAGGGGATACAGAATTATTAAAGCGTTTTTTAAAAGGTTCGTTTAGACTTAAACCTAGTTTTCCTAGATATCAAGAAACATGGGAACCAGAAAAAGTATTATCTTACTTAGCTAAACTGTATTCATTAGAAAAGATTTCATTTGAGATGCTATCTATCAAACTAGTTACCCTGTTAGCTCTCATATCGGCCCAAAGAATGCAGACTCTATCAAAAATTCAGTTACCTAATATACATAATTACGAAGATCGAATAGAAATTGTTATTACAGATATTTTGAAAACATCATCTCGCAATAGAACTCAACCTACTTTAAATTTTCCTATATTTAGAGAAAAGCCAGAGCTTTGTGTGGCAACAACCTTATTATTTTATATAGATACTACAAGACCCAAAAGATATAGGGAAGACAGTTATTTACTGATTACATATAAAAAGCCTTATCACGTTGCTTCTTCTCAAACTTTGTCCAGATGGATAAAGAAAGCACTGCAAAATAGTGGTATTGATATATCAAAATTTAAGGGGCATAGTACTAGACATGCAGCTGTTTCTGCTGCCAATAGGCAGGGAGTAAGTATAGAAACTATAAGAAATGCGGCTGGTTGGACTGAGAAATCGGATATGTTTGCTAGGTTCTACAATAGATCAGTATTAGATAGGTGTGTTTTCGCTAAATCGATATTAGATGTAAAATAGATAAATAAGTAGGTATAAGGACTTTATTACATTTTTGGTGTATGGGCAGTGTGTTATCCATAACACCTACACCTTTTGTTATACATAGTATTATTTTGGTTGAAATAAAAAAAAAGAACGGAATTGTATTGAAATAATTTTTCTTTGCAGCATCTTCTTCACTAGATCGCCATATACTTTCAACAACTTACGAATCATTGTGTTCCGAATGGGTTTAATGAAGTATAATTAACGATTAAACGACTTACCTGTAAGAGTAAGGATGTTCAATCGTAATTATACGATTTAAACCCATGAGGAACACACCCGCCCAGCTATATTATAGCGTCGCATCGCACCCCATACCCTAGCGATCTAGTGATAATTGTACAAAACATTAATGACAATTGGAGGGATGGCGAGTGACAGGCGGGCGGGATAGCCAGCTCTTCTAATCTCTAAACTGTGTTGTCAGTTCGTGGGACGGAACATTATTACGAATCATTGTGTTCCTCATGGGTTTAAATCGTATAATTACGATTGAACATCCTTACTCTTACAGGTAAGTCGTTTAATCGTTAATTATTTTGGCTACCGAGTTACTTACGGTTTTTTAAGCTGGTAATTTACGTGATTTAAGATACACCGGTCGATGTTTGTCTTTAGTTGATGTTCCATCACCAAGTAGAGATGTTATTAAAAAAAAAAGGTTTATGACTTTTCGGACTTCGAAAATTCTGTTTCATGTGCAAACTCGGGTAAGGTATTGGTAAAATCAATGACTTTCTCAGAATTCTATCACTGGGAGGACCAATCATCGAAAGCTGTTTTAAGCAGATCAAAACCCAAATTCTATTTGTCAGACGTAGTAGAAGTTACTGCCAAACGAGGGTCGCTCTGTTTAGAATATAAAACCGATTTTATGGAGAGTGACCTTGAGACACTGAATTTTTTAAAAGTTTCTCTTGCGAACAAAAGACATTAAATGTCACACCATGAAAAACAATCTGAAAATAGATTGATACCTGTCATCAAACGCGATAGTATATTAAATAACTTATCCTCAATTATGCCGAAAGCCAGGTTGAGGTTTTGGGAGGATATTCCTGCATCTGATCAATCTAATGACTTTGAATGAAAATTTGTGTAGTAAAATAGTAGTAGTAGTGGTTGTTAGATCCACTCTGTTTACTAATAAAACAATATTATAATTTCAGCCTATTTATTTATTTCCAAAATTGCTGTTATTTGAAAGTAGAGTTAGTTGGTGAGTATAAATATTCATAAGTTTTTAGCTTAAAATACCGTAAATACTCCTGAATCCAGTTACGGTATTTTTGCTCAAAGAAGCGCTTGCAATATTATCACAGTCGTAACTTTAAAAGCCGCAAATGAAATTTCTGCATACAATACCTTATTTAGACGTCTGAGACTATTTCAGTGAGTTTTTGCAGGTTGAAGTTTACAAATGTTCACCATTTTTATAAACTTACGTAGCTTATTGAGCCTGGCAGAGATCAAAACCCTTTTCCTTGATTATCTCCGAACTAAGATTTTGCAGATACGGCACTCTTTGTTACGACGGCAGTATAGACCAGAGGAATTACTGCTACTCTACAAGGCACAGATCCGACCATGGTTGGAGTATTGCTCCCATGTGTGGGGATACGCTCCTAAACACTCTCTGAAGCTTCTGGGTACTATCCAGAAAAGAGCAATTAGGCTATTTAATACACCTTAAACCGAGCCTTAAACCCACACAGGACCTCGAGCCTCGAACATCAAAGAAGGGTGGCTGACCTGTCCCTGTTTTACAGATTCTATCACGGAAGATGTTCGAGTAGGCCCTTCCAGAAAATAACACAAAAGGCCATCCGAACAAGGAACACTAGAGAGGCTTTGCGAGCTCATCTTACCAGGTCGAGGTCCTTACTCCTCGAACCAGTCTCCTTCAGCATTCCTTCTTTTGGATAATTTCGGAATGAGCTGCCGGAAAATTTGGTTTCCCAAAAGCTACAACCTACATCGTTTCAAATCTAACGTGCAAAGACACCTATCCTTCCGCAGCGCTTCTACAGCGCCATAGGCTTTCAGCTTTTGGGGGAGGCTGACCATAAAAAAAGGAAATAGACAAATAGGGCGAAATTTTGTTTTATACATACATTATATTAGTAGTCCGCAGTCTAAAGTTCCTCGATTTTTTTCGATAATCGTTGTGAAAATTCAAAGGCAAGTTGTCTTAACTAGCACTTTGTAAACGATGGCAAAGTTTACGGAATAAATATAAGTTGGATCACTCTCCCTCGGCACTTTGAAGATCTCACATCAAAGCGATGCCGCGGCCGCACGCGCCAGTTAGTTTTTGCGTTGGTTTTTGCCCAAGTACGAGGGTCTTTTAGCGGGGACTTGCTCACGCCAGGGTTTTACGTATATACGAGGGTCATTGAAAGACTATGTATTGACAGCCGATTTAAACATACAAATACAAATATAACGTTTATTTTGCTAATACACTAGGTAACTAAAGTAAAGTAAAACTATTACTAATGAATCTCAAATTATTTCACATATTGTAGCGGTTTCGTAGATACGTAAAAATTGGTTCAAAGGTGCAGAAGTATTTTTACCTTAATGTTTTGTTTATTTGCCATATTTTTGAGACCACAGCTTATAAAATTTATGGTATAATATATAGGAACTTGTATGTACAATTTTAAAAGATAATGATGTGGAAATGCTTTACATGGATGTGAATAAATATTATTGACATTTGGCTTTTCAGTGTCACTCCAATTGCTACTGTAGAAACTAAATTGTTATCAATAAGAATATTTCCGAGCTCTAAAATATAATTCAGAATGTCTCTAGGTGATATGGTAAGACCACCGAATGAATATTTTGTCTCACTATACGCTTTTAGCGTGATACAATCCTTTAAGTACCTGTAGGCCTCGAATTAATCACTTTAGACGTGTGCTAGTTTGTTGGAATTGTTTTATCGGGTGGAACACAGAAAGGCACAAATGTACAGAGTGTCCCATTAATAATTTTGAATCGGACGTCACGTGACCAAAAACAAATACCTCATTGGATATACAATTCTCTACTACTGCCCAGTTCCGACCTATTGCGTGTCCTAGTCGTCGTGAAACATGTATTTCTATCCTTTATATTTCAAGGTTTACCACAAAATAAGGATGGATATGATTGTCATTTTCCATCCGCTAATAAATTTAATTGATAAAATCAAACTTCTGAAAATATTATCCATTTCCTGCAAACAAATCCGAGATAACAAAATCCGATATTTTTGAGACACTGTATACACTTCGCGTTACACACGTCCAACCACTATTTTGCGCCGCCCCGTATCTCCCGGCTGACGTCGGTACACTGCTACCGGTGGACCGGGGAGACGGGGCAGGGGGCAGTCTGTTTTGATATTTTTGCGGAGTGATCCAACTTATATGTATTCCGTAAACTTTGACGATGGCAAGCAGTGTTATATGCCAGTAGCGACTTTTTTTGTAATGATTCATCTAACGATATTTTTAATTTCTGTAAATTGCGTACTATTAACAAAACTAAGGTACATTATTTGTTTCTGGAATAAAAACAAAATCTCGTTTTCCAGAAGCACTCAAGTTACTCAGTTCCACCCTCTGCGATTCTCACGTATAATACCGCCTGGAAGAGCATCTGTTTCTATCGATTCGCTGTAAGCATTTTTTCCTGGGGGAACCGTTTCTTAAGTGCAAATGTTTTATACATAGCAGGGCATCGGCTTAACTGAAAATGTGTGTTTGCCTTCTTCGAGTCATAACACGACTATATATTTGGAGATATTCGGAGGTGTTGAGTTGAGCATATGGGTCTGAAGAGGGAGATGAGTTATTGCCACACGGACTGGCTGACAAATGAAATTTGGAGAATGTACGGGTGAGTCAAATTGCTGAGGTTAATGATTGGTATTCTAGACAGTTTGAATATGTAATTGAAGTAACATCTGCGCAGAAACTTGGTTTGCAAAAAGCAAAAATGGTTGTAAATATGATTAACCCTTACCCGGTGTTGTGGGACCTACCGAACCCCCAGAGAAATTTACGTAAGTCTAAAATATTGAAATTTAGTATGCCGGCTGTATGCTAACAAAATCGTTGGCTATTTAATGCCACCGACTTTGTTAGTAATATTACAAATCAGATTGTAATTTCATTTAGCTATCTTCTAATATTGCAAATTTGCAAAACACACATATTGTAATATCACAATATTTGTCTGTGACATAGCATGAGAATTTGTAAAATTGTTTTGCGATTTTGCACAATTTTAAGGATATCACATTGGTTTTTTACATACATTATTTCTTGTAACATTACTATATTATATTTTAAAGCCATTATACGTTTTTTACAAAATATTCCATAACTGACTTTGTTATTTTATCTCATTGTATAAAATTACTCTGTAGTCTTAAAAAAACTATTATAATAGGGTTTAAGAAAAGGCTTTCATTATGAATATATTTTTATTTTATGTATGAAAATAAGGTAACACGGCATTAAAATAATTCTATAAATACAAAATCAATTGTTTCGGTCTTATCGACCGGTAAAAATCATTTATACACTAAAGAAACTTAGTTCCGTATATGGAAAATGAACAAAATAGTTTAAACATAATGAAAAATAAAAATATTGACGTGAAAAGCAACGATGGCTAACTGCTGGTTGGCCAGGCAAATGGCTAGTCAACGTGCCAGTTTATTAATAGAAGAAATTACTCCTTTCTTACTGAAAATATTTTTATTGACTGATTATATCATATCGAAGAATAATGAAGTGAATGCGTCCCTAAATAAATATAGTATAAAGAATGTCCCAGGACGGATAACCGTGATCAATTTCTAAGTAAATAGGTTTCAGAATCTTTTTAACTGTATATAACGACCATCATGCTTGTATTTATAAAAGCTAACAGCGTTTCTATGAAAATATTGACGGCAGTCATATTGCTTATCGGTCTGCATTTGAATACCACAAAATCCACAAGTAATCATGAGTATCTTTTGAAAAAATTATGTCAGTGCTACCTTTCATCGGCGTTGCCAACGGGCAAATGACCATTTAAGCGTTTTATTTTACTAACCTTATTTAAATCTCTTTCTAAAATGATTATTAATTTACAAATGAAGACTGTGAAGAAGAAAGAAAACACTTTGGAAAGTTACAATTGTCTTGCAATTTTTTGTTATACAAAAACAGCACAGCTTTGTAATTTTACAAATATTTTGTGAAAAACTGAACCATTTGTATTTTTTTCGTAAAATGATCAAGCCTTTTCACAAAACTACTAAATCTACAGAACCAATATGACATCGGAAAATTGCTGCAATACTGCTTGTAATTGTTTTGTAAAAATACCCCCGAACGAATAGTAAGTTTTTTTGAGACTATTTTATTCTTCTGCTGTTGATTCACCGTATATTAGCATGTCCCTGAAAAGGAAAGTCCCAACTTTGAAAACACCCTGTATGGACGCACATATAACGGAAATACAGAACGACCTGGTAAACAAACCCCTAGCACCTTTATTGACAGCAGACATTTGTGAAACTCGAGTAGAAGTAAAATTTACAAAATAAATTATTTATTCTCAGCTTGACGCAAGGCCCGTACCATAACAGTGCATGTAACAGTGTTATTTCTATACATCTGGTATTGAATAACGTAGATATTGCAATAAGCGGGTTTTCATTTACCCGTCATCTCGAGACGCAGAATGCATTTTTGCAACACGACGACACCCCACTGTAACTTATTATTCGCAGAAAGGTTGCGATTATACAATCTCCAGCAAAGTTTCTGATAGAGTTTTATGCAAAGCGAAATTCAGGTAACTGCTTCCTTTGGCTGATATAATTAAAGTTAACTTTATTTCTGCTTAAAATTCTTTGAGAGCGATGAATCTGCATAAATTTTTAAATTATGAACGCCGTAGGTGCTTGAATAAAACGCCCGTAATGACCCAGTGGGGCTAATTTTGTCATTATGCTCATGTGCGTAGTCATGCATCAGGTATCCTCAGGTAACAATTTACCCACAGAATTTGCATGAAACTTCTAAATTCTACAGTAAATGCAAATAACAGAAAGATAACAAGTATACAAATAAAGTGCGTAAGGTTAACGCTAACACCGCTAGAAGATCTGTGACGTCTCCAACTACTTGACTGTCTGCTGCGTAAGGTTTTCGGACAAATAAAAGTTATAACCAAATAAAGGGTAAACATGGAAAACTTTGCCTTAAAGTTACAAGTGGGAAGTATTGGATATCAAGTCTTTTTAAGATAAACAGTCTGAAAACATACATGAAGCTATTAAGAGGTAGTTTTTAGATTTTGAAGAATTTATTAGATGCTCAGAAAATTGCAAAAGGTAACAAAAATTAACAAAGCGTAATTTTACAATCACGTTTATATAAATCAATCTAAAACTCTAATATTGCACTAGAAGTTGTATCTTTTGGTACAGAATATGATACTATAACAGTGATTCATCAAACAGTTTGGATAATATTCAAATTGCTTTTCCCACAGAGCTTTTCTTGCAATGTTTGGAAGCAGAAAATCATGAAGATACAGCAAGAACAGGCAGAATTCCAAAGAATAAGACTTCAGTTTTATACGTGTTAGAAAAAAATCGTAAAAAAATATTTTTTAATATTGGATCATGAATCATTTAACAGTAGTGCTCTAATTTTGTGCTGATAAAGAAATAATGTAATGCATTTCTATCGAGTTTACACAATTTTTTCATATCTGAAAAGCTACTAAAAAAAAAACAAGTAAATAAATTTTTGAAAACCTAAAACTATAGCTTAACTGTCTAGGGTATATCGCGCAAAATTGAGAATCCAAGAAAACGTACATATTCCCGTGTTATCGAGGAGGCGTGGCCGCCTGTTCTCTTTCTCCAGTATGTGTGTCTAAAATGAGAAGAGGTCAGTTCAAAGGTAAGGTCAGAAGGTCCAAAGGCAAGGTCCAAAGGTCGCCAAAAAAATTAATTTCGCATTTAGAAGCTCCTGACGTTAACTTTAAACCTACTGTAATAGTTCAAAAAGCAAATTGAAGAAGAATGCCTGTGCTATGTCACTTCGGTGGTCTTATTGTAATATCATGTTTGGTTGTTAAACTACAGGCATTTGAAGAATGTACAACTTTGCATTGCGAGCTTTTTTGCTGACTAAAAACCTTTTTTCAAAAAAGATTTCATTCATTAAGGTTTTCAATTTCATTCTCTGAAATACTATATATGTCGTTTGTAGTTTGAAAAACAAGTGAGTTGTGCGTTTACTTGCGAATCCGTGTCTTACATGGCAAATGTATATGTATAGGTGTGAGAACCCAGGCCCCTTAAGGTATCTTAAGATAGTGTATCTTAAAACAACCTACAATACAACACTATTCACTGGTAAGCACTATAATACAAAATTTGTAATTTTTAAGCTTTACTTCCTCATTACTTTTATTTGCCCAAAAATCTCAAACAACAAACAGTTAGGTTTTGTTTCTATAGGTAAGTTTGCTTTTAATATGCTCTTTCATCTTTGTGTAGCACTTGTTGTACCTTTGTCCATCAGTTTCCGGGATATTTCGATTTTTCGGTAAATTTAAAAATAAATTTGGGTACTGATTTATTTTGAGAAAATACTATCGAATTTGTTTTTTGTTTAACGAACAAACTAAATTATAGGGTCACGGTAGTATTTGATGAAGTCAAAACCCTAAATCATCAAGATAATAAAGCCAAGTATGCTGCGGAAACAATTTTGTAGGCGTGATGCACAATTATGAAGCAGATTTATCAGGTAGGCTTTGAAAAATTGACAGTTTTCATATCCTGCTCAATAATTCTATACTGTGTGAAAAACCAGCTTTAAAAATTAATTTTTCCATTGAGGGTATTTAGGAGAATCTTTGAGAAATCTCCTACTTGCCTCTATAATATATCAACTATGAACAGCAATAGCCAAGAACGGAGACACTCTAAAACTAATGCGTTTAAAAGATTGAAAAATCGTTTTATTTGGAGTGTGCCGTTTAATATTTCATAGCCTACCTGATAGCGTGTGGCCATGATAAAGCTTACTAAAATATGGCGTGATCACTAAAGCTACAAAAATGTCGCTGGTTCAGTCTCTTGTGTTCTCCATATTTTTGTATGCCTCGGAAACCTGGACTGTTAAAAATGCAGATCGAGCTTGCATAGATGCTTTTGAAATGTGGACGTGGAGGAGAATGCTGAGAGTTCCTTATACCGCCCATCGAACTAACGTTTCCATACTGGATTAGCTCGGTAATCCAAGGAGAGTATCCTGCATTGTGTCCGACGAGAGTGCTTACATTCTTCGGACATATACACAGAAGCGATAATATGGAGAAACTTGTAGTTCAGGGTCATGCCTCGAGTGGGCGGCGCCGTGGCCGTCCCCCTGCACGCTGGGTGGATACGACGAAACAGTTGCTGGAGATGAGTATCAAGGGCGCCACTGAACTGACAGTAAATCGCGAATGATGGCGAGCTACAGTTCTCAAAAGTATTGATAATATTCGTGTCAGCAATGCTCTAGTTCCGACTTAATGCATTTTACGAGTTCACAACGCGTCTGTTAAGACATTGTGACTATGATGATGATCTGATAGATCTGCCTTGATAATTATGCATGACGTCTATAAAATTGTTTCCTCAGCACACTTGACCTATATTATCTCGTTAATTCAGTGCTTTGACTTGATCAAGTACTAATGTGGCCTTATATTTGAGTTGTTTTTTAAGCAAAAATAAAATCTGATAGTATTTTCTCAAAATAAATAAATATTAGTAAACAAATAGAAGGTATATTTAAAATTTTTAAAAAAATCGAAATAACTCAGAAACTAACGAATGCAGCCATAACAAGTGCTATACAAAGATGAAACAGCATATTAAAGGTATAATTTGGTATAATAAAATATTGGGGGGTACACAAAAAAAAGAGAGAAAATCTAGATTTTGCATTCTACATCACCCTGTATACTAATATGCGTCGCGTGCTTTTTTTATAGCCGTTTTTAAAACTAGAGGATATTTTTTAGCCATCCGTGTAAAGAAAATGGTTTTTGATTCATCAGTTTTTGATATACAGTACGTTCGTTTGACAGCGATTTGGATATAAAAATGGTCATAACTTTTGAAATGCCCTGTATTGGAAGAACAAAAATAATTAGTGGAATTTGAATATGGAATAATATATAAGGGTGTCTTACTAAAAAAATGCATGTTTGCATCAGCACGTAGATATGGATCACCCTGTATAAATCTAAATATTTTTTGAGCAAGGAGCATATCCGTGGCTATAACCTTTATAATATATACAACTTTTTCGCTATCTTCTACAGTAGTGGAGTTATTGACCGAGCCGGTACTAAAAACTCACCCTGTATATTCACATTATTATTATAAATGTAGTCTAATAGCAGTTGATGCCGCACAAAAAAATATATTCAGTTTTTTTATGAGATAAAGACTCCTATAACTACGCCAATGTGTACGCTGCTTACGACGCAGACGGTCAGTCAATATCCCTGGACTGAGATGCTAATGGCAGTAGAGACAAAAAATTCTAATTTAATCGCTCCATTCATGCATATCTTAAAGGGTTACTGCCTTTTCCAGAAAACAAAAGATGTTGACAAGCCAAAAAGGGTAATCAGCTGATTAAATGGAAGTTAAATTGTGCGCCCTACAATTTACTTTTATTAAAGAAAATGTCGAGTTCTCTTCTTTGAAATAATGAAAAATCAAGAAAAAGTTATAAAAGGTTAACGGCCTGGCTTTGATTAAACCTCTATTCAGGATCCAATAAAAATTGACGCATGGGTATATGCCTGCTGCTTAAAAAATTGCAGCCACCTTACGGCTTCTAACTACTCATTTGATCTTAAGTTTTGAAGTTTAGGATCGTTAAACAGCATGTTTGTTGCATGGAATACATAATATATTATGGCTCTAAGGCGATTTTTGACTTCAATTGCAATAATGTTATGTTTCTTTGTATCAGCTCTATATAGTTTTTGAAAGACAAGCAGTGGTGTTTTGAGAATAATAAGCACTAAATCTACTTATACCTAACAGGAATTATACTTGATCATTAGCCAGGGGCGTCGATAATTTTTTTTTATTGGATGGGATGATCTTTTCTGTACCCAATGCGCGACAAAACATGATTCGTCGGGGAGAATCGTATTTGGTTGCGGTGGTGGATTAACATTCACCTTCGCCGGGGGGGGGGATTACATTCAAAAATTCTGTATTAATATTTATTATTCTTGGGGGTACTTACACCCCCCTTATCGACACCCTTGTCTTTGGCAGTCGTCCGTTTATAACAATACCTGATATACCAAACTATTATTAGTATTATTATTAATATGTTCCATTCCAAAAATAATTGCTCTTTTGAGTCATATCTTGAAAATTTTCCTAAGATCAGTAATTATTCACAATGGAATCTAGACATGGATCAGAATGAATATGCCTGCTTTACCGATTTTAAAACTGCCTTGGATAGAGTCCAACATCATAAACTTGTAGAAATTTTAAAATAAAAAAATACGGATAGTCCGGATATCATAATTTTAGCTAATCTATACTGGCTTAAAACAGCGAAAGTCAGAATTAAAAACCAACTCTCTGATGAAGTGGAGATGTTGCGGGGTATTCTAGAGGGTTGTACACTATCCCCACTTTTCTGTTTAACAGATACAGTGAGACCGTTTTCAGTTAATGGCTGAACGACTGCCAGGAGGGAATTACCATAAAGTCCATAAATGGACAGATTATGAATAACATGCGTTATGCCGATTGCACTGTCGTACTGACCAATGGACTGAAAGAACTCCGACCTGTCATACAAATAACAAAAGTTGCAAAAACTGTGGGCTGAACATGAATGGGAAGAAAACCTAATTAATAATATCCACAAAAAATAACAACATAATTGGAAATCTCACAACAGACAACGCGAGTTATGGACCACAGAATGCATATGCTGCACTTGCGTTTACTGCTTAGCTGTCATTTAGTCCCGAGCTTATAAATATGCTTTGTATTGTATCGAGTCTTTAGTCTTCATTACCCCTGCTCGAGTTCACATCTCAAAAATTGTAAATTTTCGACAATATAGTTCTAAAAAAACTTAAATCGGAAGTTCGCAACTTTTATTCGCGTCAATAGAGCGGGTAAGAAAATATAGATACAATTAGGAACTTGGCTAACCAAAACTGTAGATCAATGCCTGGAAATAAGAGCTCGAATAGATGGTGCAAGAATTGCATTTTTAAAACTGAAGAAGGTACTTTGCAGCAGAGATATAAATTTGAAACTTGGAGTACGAATGCTGGGGTGTTGTATTTTTTGACTCTGCTGTATGGTTCCGAAGCTCGGGTGCTTAAGAAGGCAAAATGGATAGACCGGAGGCTTTCGAAAGATGATGCTATCGAAGAATGTTGAGGAGCTCTTGGACTGATAGCGTCTCAAATGTGAAACTGCAACAGAGAGTACAAAAACAGGAAGAATTAGTCAACACCCTCAAAAGAAAAAACTAGAGTACTTTGGTCATGTAGAGTAAGAGAAGCCAAGGAAGAGGAAGCACCTCTTGGCTGAAGAACTTGAAGGATTGGTTTCGATAGACGTCAAATCAATTGTTTAGAATATTTGCATACCAAGTTAGGATTGCCATGATAATATCATACCTCCGCTAGGAGATGTAACTTGAAGAATAAGAAGCTCTAACTATACCTATGTACCCTGAAGTGCTCTTTCATTTAATTTTCTGCTGTTCCGCAACCCTAGAATCGTACTCTAGTCCAAATATTTCGGTAAAATCCACTCAACCTTCATCACTCATCTCACCAGAATTTTCTGGGGACGATCTAAATAACTGCAAAGCAAAGATGCTCCTGTTCACCTTTCTATATATCACCTAAACAAAAATTGAATAACCCAAACAAACGGAGCTCATGCGTTTTTCTCAGTTTCTGACAATAATGGATCCCTCAAATTAGAAACGTCCACCAGTTTGTGATCCACCAGTTTGTGAATTTCTAGACCGTCAAACATGCCTTCATCGAGTTTTTCTGAACTCAGATTCGGAAACGTCTTTGAAATATACCTAGCACTCATCGTCCTTATTTTTAATGGTTTAAATTATCCTTTCATCAGATAAAGTTTAATAATAGGTATGCAAGGGTCTCGTGGCACAAGAGGCACATTTATGGAATTAAGGATACCCGTATAACGTTTTCAGTCTCAAACAATAAGAGCTAATTGGAATGAATGAAAAATGAAAAGCATGTAGCCATATATATCACCCTCCATATCTCATTCAACCTGAACAGCTTCAGTCGCGTATACCTTCAAGTAGCAAAAAATGAAATAACCTATTCCAGCGGAAAAAGCCAAGGAACCGTAGACTGGCGTGAACAGCATATGAAATAAGCAGACACCCTATTTTTATAGAGGAAAAATGCGTGTGCGTCGATTCCCTTCAAGTTACCTTATTTTTTTATAGTACCTATAATATTACGGAATACAAGGTTGGGTTTCCTTATTAATTTCAATCTTAATGTGTATTCAGATTAAAAAGTGTTCCTACCACCGACATTGGTACTACATTCAATTTGGGACTTTTTCTTTTTCATGTAACTTTTACAATTTATTACTTCCGACACCGATAGATGAGGAAAGTATTGTGATTTTCGATTTTGAAGTCATATACTTTTTGGGTGTTTTATGGTATCTACATAACGAAAATCCACGTCACTAATTTCCGTTGGAGTGTTTGTCTTTTGGCCTATCTGTCTGTCTGTTGGCGTTTTTCTAGCCTCCTAATCTCAGTAACCGCTACATGGATTATGACGAAATTTTGGTAGCAATATGCTATGGGCTCGTAGTGGCTAGCGTTGCAATAATTTTAAAATTTGGTGCATGAGCGGCGGAGTAATTAACGAAGAACGAAAAAATCAAATATTTTTTCTCCATTTTTGAGTGGGGATGAAATTGGTGTGACTGGGAGGTTGTGAAACTGGAAACGTTTTTGTATCCATAATAGGCTCTCTATTGACCTGCGAGAGGAACTAATTACCGTGGCGAGAATGAAATGTATGGTTTTTAGAAATCGTGTCAGTAGCGGCGCAGCAATAATAAAAAACTATAAAACTATAAAAATAGCCCAAGCTTCGTTTTCATCCAGTTGAAGCTGGCAGATTAAAGACTGTATCGTCCGATTTCCTACAGAGAGAGAGAGAGAGAGAGATAGAGATGTAACAAACTATTTACGGTAGTTTTTGTATTGGTTTTTTTGAGGGCGGGCGACCGATGATTTGGTTGCAAAGGGTTCTCAGACTACATATAGCTTAATGTAATAGGAAAATAATGAAGTTGGGTCACGGTTGTGTGTGAGAAGTACTGAGTCAATCAACTTGACTCCACTTTTGAAACTCTAGTATGCGTTGATGTTATGAAACGAAAAAGAGAGGTCGTCAACCACGACAGAGAGGTGTGCATAGTTGAGTTATTAAGACCGTGAATTCAGTAAAACCTTACATTTAACAACTATTAACTTTCTCTCAGAAAATTCGAAAAAATACGTCTGTATTACACTCTAAACCTATTATTTTTCTTTATATCCGTATGAAATGGGATAGTTGAATCATTGCAAACGGATCTTTCATCGTACTCCTCTAAGTCGGTGAAGTATCAGCGTAGCTAGTCTAATAGTACGGGAAATTAAATAAATAAAAAATACTTCACGCAAACCACTTTTCGGAAATACAAGTCACGGAAAGTATTGTAAGAATCTAAAATAGGTAATTCCAAGCCAAATTTTTTATGAAATTCATAAAGGAGTACATAATCTTGGCTTTCTAGATTAAGTTTTCGATACATTATTGAGCGAGTACACCATTTTTCGTGATTTGGCCTGAACTGGGCCTTACATCATATCATTATTTCGTAATATAATTATTTTACCTTCAGTTTGGTCGTCATTTTCTTAAATAAGTAAAAATGCTTTAAAAATTGTATTCTCAAACGTGTAAATTTGCCCTCGCGTCGCCCAACCGGTGCGCTGGCATATTCATATCGAGCGTCAGGTATCTCGATATCGAAAGGACCAGAAAGCTTTTGAGTAATAATCTGTATCGAGCGCTCTTTGTCGCGTAGAATCTGCATCCCTTGACGCTTGTTAAAAGTACGTTCGAAGGTTAGAGGTATTTATTATTAATAATAGCTTTAAGAGATGATCCTAATGGTTTCTCGACTGCTGTAGATCGTAATATTAGTAACTGTAACAGACATAAATAAAAACCCTTACAAGCTTACGACTGACCTGTTAACCTAATCACGAAATTCTGGGACACATCCAACAAACAACAATCAGAATGGGAATCAAATTACGAATGTACAGAAAACTTGTGTATATCAATAAAATTCAAAAGTTGAAGGCACCACACCGCTCATTGAAATTTTGTGTATAAAATATTGTAGGACTAGGGAAAAACAAATTTTCAAGGTAACTTATATTTGTATTCGCAATGTTCTTACTACGTTCTTTAATATCCTCTTTAATCGAAATTGAGAAAAAAGGGCTGCTCTATATAGCGCAGTTTAAACCAATCGCACCGTTTATTATTCAGATTGTGACAGCCAAGTGATTGTCATGTTGCTTATTCTTTTTATAGCATCCTTTTTTGAAACGCGACAAAATGGTTACTTATCAGTATAACCGTATTCTAGCGTACGATGTACGGACGATAGCCAATTTATTTGCTTTGCATATTTGTATATAGCAAACAAAACATAACATAATCATGTCTAATGCGTGGAGTGCCCTCATAACAAGCGTGCACTATCGCAAGGAGCGTGCAATCAGGAGCGCTCCATAAATGCGAGGGATAAGCTCCACTCGCCTTGCGATAGCTGACGCACAATATGAATTTGCCAGCCGGTGAGGCAGTCCATACTCAATAAGGTGCGCCGATTTTCGTGACTGAAGCTAAAAAGAACAGAAAATAACCAAATACAACAGAAAACAGCAGAAGACAGTCGAAAACAACAGAGCACAACAGAAAATAGCCGACAACAACAGAAAACACCGGAAGACAAGAGAAAACACCCTAAAACAACAGAAAACGTCGAAAAACAACCGGAAACACCAGAAGCCAATAGATAACAAAAGAAAACTACCGAAAACAGTAGGAAATAACACAATACAATAAAGAACAACCGAATACAACAGAAAATAACCGAAAGTAGCAGCGAACAACAGGAAACAACAAAAACTACTATTGTTTTCTGTTGTGTTCGGCTGTTTTAATGAATAAATGATGTTATTTTAGATATTTTCATTTTGTATTATGTAAAACTTATGGCTTCAGTTTTTAATAAATTGATATGAATTCCATCTTATTTGATTCATATTTTTTGAATACGGTGGAAAAATAAATGTAACTAAAAATTTAAGGAAATATCTTTGTGGCAGTTCACAGTGCAAATATAGAAAAATAGCTATTGAGGAAAATGTGTTTGTTTTCAAGTAATCGATCTTTTAGTTACATGCATATTGCAAAAGTTTCAGTTTTAGGAATACAAAATTTAATATCATAGTGGCAGTTCTAAAAATTGAAATATAATTTTTTGCTGTTGAATTATTTTACCTGTCCTACTTTGCAGGTTTTTTAACATGCAAACATGATTATTAACAAATTTTCAAATCCTCCATATGTGTGCATCGGCCCACCCTAATACTCAATCAATAAGAATCTGACACATTTACCTTTTGTCCTTGGTAAGATGGGCAGAGACTTGTCATGATACCTCACGCCTCAAGTTGCCGTCAACCACAGCATAGTAAACAACCAGTACAATAACTCAAGATGGCGGAAATTACACGCGCATCCCCACTTTTGGAGGGCTTTTTATAGGGATGCTAACGATACTTCGATACTTCTGCGCTAATATCGAGTATTTTTGTCATCGATTCTTTTTGAGGCATTCCAAGCTGGTACCTATTGATACTTTTGTATCGGTAATTATGTAATTATTGAGGGGCGTAATCAGTTACAGAAAATGCTGTGTACGAACCAAACGCGCCTAGTTGGCTAGAAAATATCGAGTTGGTACCGGTATCGATATTTTCATTTTCGCATCTCCACAGCCGTAAAATCATCCAGAAACCCTCCCAAGGTCAAATTTTTTGGGAACCATTTTTATATTGGAAATCCTCAGAGATATTATGCTGTACCGTCAACTGTTGTGTAACGTTTTATGCCTTCCTATGAACATAAGAACCATTCAAAATAAAACAAAATACATCTGTTCTTGGCTTGCTGTTAGTTGAATCGCGTTCTCTCCCTAGGCTAGACTGCATTTTTCATGTGACGTTTTCAGTTAACTTAGCGGAGTTTTGCTCCTTATAGATATTTCAACGCTCTGAACTCGCAGACACAAGGACCGTACAAACTTTTACATTTTATATTTATACGCAGAGCATTCATTATAAGTTGTCAGGAGACGAGTTAAAATCTTCCGTAACTTTAAAGCCAATACTTCTGTAGTGCCGTAGTTTTTCTGTTTCGAATACCGCGTTGACGCGTCTCTCACTTACTTTAACTTTGTTAACACACTTCTGCAGCATTGGCATTGTGCTAGGAAAGTTGGACGGAAATAAAGTTTTAATTGTCAAACTTCCAAATGCGTTTCCGCTGCTGATTTACCGTTGCAAGTGTTATGATAGGTCATAAAGATTTAGGGCTCAGATATGGAAACAGACTTCTGTCTTATTATGCATACCTTTCGGTAAGCATTTCTGCAATCTACTGGCCCCTATGTAAGTTTCAAAGCTCTTATCTGTATTTGCTATCATTTACTTTTGCTGGCACGACAAGGACAAACAATCACCCAACAAACAAATCAAATTGGCAATCCTAGTTCTCTGTGAAAATTTACATAGTGAGGTAAAAGATTACAAGCATGTTCTTCTAAAAAAAAACATTCATAGTATAAATAACCCAAAAAGTAAATTTTCTCAAATACATGGGTGTAGTTGTTCTAGATAACAGAAGGACTTTCGGACCTCATGTCAGATGTGTGACTGAAAAGGCAGAGAAAAGGACCTTAACCATAATGCTGCCAAATGCCAAAATAGCAGTTCTTTGAGCGGTGGTTTCGAGGTTTAGGAATACGAAAATACGAAGGAAACATGTTAAGCGCTGTACAACGGAAGACACTCTTAAGAATTGCAAGTGAATATCGTACGGTGCCCACAAGGGGAATTTAGGTTATAACAGGTATTTCTCCAATATCGCTACTGTTAGACGAGAAAAATCGACTGTTCAGGACCGAAAGGCTCAAAGAACATCGCTAAAAGATAGGGAGAGTGTTGTAGCACTCAACAAGTGGCAGAAAATCTGGGATACATTTTTGGCTCAACCGAGTGGACCAAGTTACTTATACCAAATGTCACAAGTATGGTCAGATGTGAGCACAGAAACTTAAATTTCCTTCAAGCCATGGATACTTTGGTACCTGCTCAAAAAAAAATGAATGTCACCCTGTCCAGTTCATGTGGTTACTGTTATACTGAGGACACCATTGTGGTCTGTGAGAGATACGAGACATCAAAATCAGAGCTATAGGAGCAAATTGACAGAAAACTAAATGCGAGAACCATGATTGGAGAGACGATTGGCAGCAGATGGAAATGGGCTTAAACCAAAACTTTTATCAGTCATGCCACGAAAATCAAAAGGGAAGAAGGAATGCTACAGTATAAGGATAAGGCAAAAGAACACAAAAAATCGTAAACCCTAACTCATAATATCCCTGATCACCTGGGTAACGGGAGATGTAGGACCACAAGAAGGAGATAATGGAGAAGATGGAGAATAGAAGAAAAGATAGTTGCTTACACTGGAGATGTGTCAGTATGCATGATGTTTCCACGGTAACAAGCGGTTTGCTGGAGCCACTTGTTCTATGCGTGGACATTTAAACGCTCCCACAAAAAAAACTTCTGCAGCATTGGCATTGTGCTAGGAAAGTTGGACGGAAATAAAGTTTTAATTGTCAAACTTCCAAATGCGTTTCCGCTGCTGATTTACCGTTGCAAGTGTTATGATAGGTCGTAAAGATTTAGGACTCAGATATGGAAACAGGCCTCTGTCTTGTTATGCATACTTTTCAGTAAGCCATGATGGCATTTCTGCAATCCACTGGCCCCTATGTAAGTTTCAAAGCTCTTATCTGTATTTGCTACCATTTACTTTCGCTGGCACGACAAAGACAAATAATCACCCAACAAACAAATAAAATTGGCAATCCTAGTTTCCTGTGAAAATTTACATAGTGAGGTAAAAGATTACAAGCATTTTCTTCTAAAAACAACCATTCATAGTATAAATGACCCAAAGGTAAATTTCCTCAAATACGTGGGAGTATTTAGTCTAGATAACAGGAGGACTTTCGGACCCCAGGTCAGATATGTGACTGAAAAGGGAGAGAAGAGGATGGTAACCTCAACTAGAATCCTGCCAAATGTTGAAGGTCCTTGCAGCTCCAAAAGAGCAGTTCTTTGAGCGGTGGTTACGACGTCTAAAGATACGAAAATATGAAAACATACTAAGCGCTGTACAATGAAAGTCACTCTTAAGAATTGCAAGTGAATATCGTACGGTGTCCACAAGGGGAATTCATGTTATAATAAGTATTCCTCCAACATCGCTAACGGCATATAAGAGGAATCGACTATTCAGGACCGAAAGGCTCAAACAACATGACTAAAAAATAGAGAGTAGGTTGTAACACTCAACAAGTGCCAGAAAATCTGGGACACATTTTCAGCTTAACCGAGTGGACCAAGTTACTTATATCTAATGTCACAAGTTAGGTCAGATGTGAGCACAGAAACTTGGATTTCCTTCAAGCCATGGATACTTTGGTACCTGCTCCAAAAAAATGAATGTCACCCTGTCCAGTTCATGTGGTTACTGTTATACTGAGGACACCATTGTGGTCTGTGAGACATGCGAGTCATCAAAATCAGAGCTGCAGGAGCAAATTGACAGGAAGCTAAATGCGAGAACCATGACTGGAGAGATGATTGGCAGCAGATGGAAATGGGCTTAAACCAAAACTTTTATCAGTCATGTCACGAAAATCAAAAGGGAAGAAGAAATTCTACAGTATAAGGATAAGACAAAAGAACACAAAAAATCGTAAACCCGAACCCATAATCTCCATGATCACCTGGGGAATGGGAGATGTAGGACCACAGGAAGGAGATAAGAGCGAAGATGGAGAATAGAAGAAAAGATAAAACGGTTACACTGGAGATGTGTCAGTATGCATGATGTTTCCATGGTAACAAGCGGTTTGCTGGAGCCACTTGTTCTGTGCGTGGACATTTAAACGCTCCCATAAAAAAAACTTCTGCAGCATTGGCATTGTGCTAGGAAAGTTGGACGGAAATAAAGTTTTAATTGTCAAACTTCCAAATGCGTTTTCGCTGCTGATTTACCGTTGCAAGTGTTATGATAGGTCGTAAAGATTTAGGACTCAGATATGGAAACAGGCCTCTGTCTTGTTATGCATACTTTTTGGTAAGCTATGGCGGCATTTGTGCAACCCACTGGCCCCTATGTAGGTTTCGAAGCTCTTATCTGTATTTGCAATCATTTACTTTGCTGGCACGACAAAGACAAACAATTACCCAACAAACAAGTCAAATTAGCAATCCTAGTTCTCTATGAAAATTTACATAGTGAGTTAAGAGATTACAAGCATTTACTTCTAAAAAAACCATTCATAGTATAAATAACCCAAAAAGTAAATGTCTTTAAATACCTGGGTGTGATTATTCTAGATAACAGGAGGACTTTGGGACCCCATGTCAGATATGTGACCGAAAAGGGAGAAAAGAGGATGGTGACCTGAACTAGAATCGTGCCAAATGTAGAAGGTCCTAGCAGCTCCAAAAAAGCAGTTCTTTGAGCGGTGGTTACGAGGTTTAAAAAGACGAAAATATGGAAACATATTAAGCGCTGTACAACGGAAGGCGCTCTTAAGAATTGCAAGTGAATATCGTACGGTGTCCACAAGAGAAATTCAGGTTATAACAGGTATTCCTCCAATATCGCTACTGGCATACGAGAAAAATCGACTCTTCAGGACCGAAAGGCTTAAACAACATCGCTAAAAGATAGGGAGAGGGTTGTAACACTCAACAAGTGGCAGAAAACCTGGGATACATTTTTGGCTCAACCGATTGGACCAAATTACATATACCAAATGTCACAGGTTAGGTCAGATGTGAGCACAGAAACTTAGATTTCAAGCCATGGATATTTTGGTACCTGCTCAAAAAAAAAAATGCATATCACCCTGTCCTATTCGATAGACGACTTTTTTGGCGCATAACTTTTAGTTTCCTGTTTCAGAATGCAGCTTACGTTGCTTTTATTTCTATTTTTATCTGTTTTTTTTCTAGTTCACAGCTGTGCAATTATTGGACTGTCTGTTTGTCTGTTTGCATTGTTTGTTTCGTTTTTATCTGTTTATGTTATTTAATGTTTACTCATATTTATTTATGACTAGTTTTATATCATACATGTATGATCACAAGGTAATAAAAAAATACAATACGATACAATACAATACCAGTTTATGTGGTTACTGTTATACCGAGGACATCATTGTGGTCTGTGAGAGATGCGAGAAATCAAAGTCAGACCTACAGAGCTATAGGGGCAAACTGACAAATGGGCTTAAACCAAAACTTCATGTCATGAAAATCAAAAGGGAAGAAGAAATGCTACAATATAAGGATAAGGCAAAAGAACACAAAAAATCGTAAACCCGAACTCATAATCTCCATGATCACCTGGGGAACGGGAGATATAGGACTACAGGAAGGAAATAATAGCGAAGATGGAGAATAGAAGAAAAGACAGCCGAGCCGGTTACACTGGAGATGTGTCAGTATGCATGATGTGTCCATAGTAACAAGCGGTTAGCTGGAGCCACTTGTTCCGAACGTGGACATTTAAACGCTCCCATAAAAAAAAAACTCCTGCAGCATTGGCATTGTGCTAGGAAAGTTGGACGGAAATAAAGTTTTAATTTTCAAACTTCCAAATGCGTTTCCGCTGCTTATTTACCGTTGCAAGTGTTATGATAGGTCGTAAAGATTTAGGGCTCAGATATGGAAACAGGCCTGTCTTATTATGCATACTTTTCGGTAAGCTATGGTGGCATTTCTGCAATACACTGGCCCCTATGTAAGTTTCAAAGCTCTTATCTGTATTTGCGACCATTTACTTTGGATGGCACGACAAGGACAAATAATCAGCCTAAAAATAAATCAAATTGGCAATCCTAGCTCTCTGTGAAAATGTGCATAGTAGGGAAAAAGGTTACAAGCATTTTGTTCTAAAAAAAACATTCATAGTAAAAATATCCCAAAAAGTAAATTTCCTCAAATACCTGGGTGTAGTTGCTCTAGATAACACGAGGACTTCCGGAGCCCATGTCAGATACGTGACTGAAAAGGCAGAGAAGAGGATGGGTGACCTCAACTAAAATCCTGCCAAAAGAGCAGTTCTTTGAGAGGTGGTTAAGAAGTTTAACACGAAAATATGAAAACATATTAAGCGCTGTACAACGGAAGGTACCCTTAAGAATTGCAAGTGAACATCCTACGGTGTCCACAAGGGGAATTCAGGTTATAACAGGTAATCCTCCAATATCGCTACTGACAGACGAAAAAAATCGACTGTTCAGGACCAAAAGGCTCAAACAACATCGCTAGAAGATAGGTAGAGGATTGTAACACTCAACAAGTGGCAGAAAATCTTGGATACATTTTTGGCTCAACCGAGTGGACCAAGTTACTTATACCAAATGTCACAAGTTAGGTCAGATGTGATCGCAGAAACTTGGATTTCCTTCAAGCCATGGATACTTTGGTACCTGCTCCAAAAAAATGAATATCACCCTGTCCAGTTTATGTGGTTAGTTTTATACTTATGACACCATTGTGGTCTGTGAGAGATACGAGACATCAAAATCAGAGCTATAGGAGCAAATTGACAGAAAACTAAATGCGAGAACCATGATTGGAGGGATGATTGGCAGCAGATGGAAATGGGCTTAAACCAAAACTTTTATCAGTCATGTCACGAAAATCAAAAGGGAAGAAGAAATTCTACAGTATAAGGATAAGACAAAAAACACAAAAAATCGTAAACCCGAACCCATAATCTCCATGATCACCTGGGGAATGGGAGATATAGGACCACAGGAAGGAGATAAGAGCGAAGATGGAGAATAGAAGAAAAGATAAAACGGTTACACTGGAGATGTGTCAGTATGCATGATGTTTCCATGGTAACCAGCGGTTTGCTGGAGCCACTTGTTCTGTGCGTGGACATTTAAACGCTCCCATAAAAAAAACTTCTGCAGCATTGGCATTGTGCTAGGAAAGTTGGACGGAAATAAAGTTTTAATTGTCAAACTTCCAAATGCGTTTCCGCTGCTGATTTACCGTTGCAAGTGTTATGATAGGTCGTAAAGATTTAGGGCCCAGATATGGAAACAGACTTCTGTCTTATTATGCATACTTTTCGGTAAGCTATGGCGGCATTTCTGCAATCCATTGGCCCCTATGTAAGTTTCAAAGCTCTTATCTGTATTTGCTATCATTTACTTTCGCTGGCACGACAAAGACAAATAATCACCCAACATACAAATCAAATTCGCAATCCTAGTTCTCTGTGAAAATTTACATAGTGAGGTAAAAGATTAGAAGCAATTTCTTCCAAAAAAAAACCATTCATAGTATAAATAACCCAAAAAGTAAATTTCCTGAAATACCTGGGTTTAGTTATTCAAGATAACAGGAGGACTTTCGGACGCCATGTCAGATATGTGACTGAAAAGGCAGAGAAGAGGATGTGACCTCAACTAGATCCTGCCAAATGCAGCTCCAAAGAGCAGTTCTTTGAGCGGTGGTTATCAGGTTTAAAAATACGAAAATATGAAACGGAATTCAGGTTATAACCTGAATTCCGTTTCAACCTATTCCATTGAAGGAATACCTGTTATAACAGGTATTCCTTCAATATCGCTACCCGCAGACGAGAGAGAGAGAGAGAGAGAGAGTTGTCAGACTTAACAAGTGGCAGGAAATCTGTGATGGAGATATGGGCTGAGCCGAATGAACCAAGTCACTTATACCAAATGTCACAAGTTAGGTCAGATGTGAGCACAGAAACTTGGATTTCTTCATGACTCAATTCCTATCAGGCCATGGATACCTACTCCAAGAAAATTAATATCACCCTGTACAGTTTGTGTGGCTACTGTGGTGCCAAGGAGATTCCACACCACAACATTGTGATCTGTGAGTGATAGGCGACATCAAAATCAGAGATATGGGAGCAAACCGATAGGAAAATAAATGCGAGAATCATGATTGGAGAGACGATTAGCAGCAGATGGAAATGGGCTAAAACCACAACTTTTATCAGTCATGTCATGCAAATCAATAGGAAAGAAGAAATGCTACGGTATAAAGATACGATAAAAGAACGCAAAAAATTGTAAACCAGAACTCCTAGTCTCCATGACCACCTGGAGAACGGGAGATGTAGGACCACAGAGAGGAGATAAGAGCGAAGATGGAGAATAGAAAAAAGACAGCGTGTTGCCCTAGAGATGTGTCAGTATATATGATGTTTCTATGGTAACATGCGGTTCGCTGAAGCCACTTGCAAGTGTTATGATAGGTCGTCAAAATTTTGGAGTCAGATATGGGAAGAAATTTCTGTCTTATTATATATACTTTTCGATAGGTTATGGTGGCATTTCTGAAATGCACTGGCCCCTATGTAAGTTTCAAGGCCTTTATCTGTGTTCACAATCAGTTACTTTCGCTGGAACGACAACTAAAATACAGGATAACTAATTTTGAAATTGGACTTGTGACATCATATATAAGTTTAAAAATTTCCAATTGGCTTGGAACTATTAAGTAAAAACATGCGTCATGCAGCTTACAGAGATAGTTTCACAACTTGTATGACAGTATATTTATGACAATATATTATCCTCTTTATATGCTACTTGTTATTCGCTAAACAAATGTCAAATCGTTGAGACGTACTATAACATGTTTTAAATATCTTATAATATACCTTGTTCTTTTGTGGCTTGGTATCAACGTATCATTAAAAAATGAGTTCATGGTGGTTGACTCAGTACCTCCCCTTTAAGGTATTACGAGTCCTATAATATGAGGCTATAACTGTGCGACCTCTTTGCAGCTAAATTATGACCCGCCCGCCCGTAAAGAATGTGTGTTATGGTGCTAGGTCTTTCTTTCACAGATCAAAGCATTGCCTATTATGAATACAAGGAAAATGGAAAATGATCAGGAAACCCTAGACCGCCAAAATCGAAGTTTGAGGAATATCTGAAATGTTTGGTTTTCTGCTAATTACTCCCCCAGAGATACACCGATTTCCAAAATCATAAAAGCCTTACCTACTGCGACCCCACAGTGTCACATTTTATTGAATTATCCTATTCAATAGTTCCTTATGATTGACCCAAACGCAAACAATCCCAAGAAAGCGCTGTAAAAGTAGATCTACCGTTACGAAAACCATGCTGATTAGTAGAAATTGTATACATATGTCATTAATGGATAGAAAAACCAGTATCAAGATTTTTTTGGAAAAACTGAAAAGTACCGTCACTGGTGTATTATTATAGATATCAGCCAAATCTCATGTTTTATATAAATTGGAACAACCTTTTCCATTTTTGAGCTGATCATGGATCAGATATTTGCCAGTACAAAACATATTTATCCCCCACTCTTCCCTACTTAGGATAATACAGAATTGAATTGTGTTTAAAAATGGAGATAGAAATGTTAATATACTGAGAGTAGCTATATCACCGTCACCCAATTCCCTACGACGCTGAGACTCTGTCTCGGTATAGTCGCTTTGGCTCTCTTGTAAAATTAAACCTACATGGTATTGTGACTTGTAAACGTCGCGGATATTTTTATAAAATATGTATTAGCTGGTATCCTTTTCGGTCTTATGCGAATACGACACCGTATGTACGAGTCTTGTTTGTCTGTCTGGAGACGTTATGTTCCACCTAACAAACGGACCAAGTTTGAATAAATAACATCTAAGAATGTGATGTGTACCGGTACGCGTCGGAATAGTTTTCTTCTTTGCACTTGAATACCTTGTGACTGGCTCATACATAAGCAAGTGCTCTCTGAGAATGAGTCTGATCTGGTTGCAAACCAACCTACATCATAAAAACCTTTTTGTTCGTAGAACCAGAAAAAACTGTTATCTTCTAAACGACTATAGGTTTCCATTCATTTTACTCCCCTACATCGATATTGTAATCGCGAAAATTTTCTATTTTGGGATAACAGAATTTTTGAGCGTGTTATGATATCTACATAACAAAAATCCACGTCACTCATTTCCATCTGACTTTCTGTCTGGCTTTTGGTCTGTCGGTCTGTTGGCGCTTTTCTAGCCTCGTAGTCTCAGTAACCGCTTCATGGATTATGATGAAATTTGGGTAGCGATATGCTGTGGGGTCCTAGTACGCAATAAATATTGAAAATCGGTGCATGGGCGGCGGCGGTGTAATCAGCGAAAACGAAAAAATTAAAATATTCGTTAAACTTTTTTTGACATTTTAGGGGTTGCTGATCATTTGCTACTTTTTTCTGGGTGGCAGTGAAATTTGAGGTGGTTTGGGGCTGGAGAATTGTAAATCTGAAAAATTTGTTGTATTTGTTATAGGCTGTTCACTGACCTGTGAATGACAGACCTAGCGGCATAATAGCGTTTTCAATATCGATCCAAACATTGCCTTATCTACTACAGAAACTAAAGCACTTAGAATTTTCTGATGTATACATAAGAGTATTGCTTTAGTTCTTTATGTATCATATAACGTGGAAACTATTAAGTTGATTTTAAGGAAATTGGAAATGGGAACTGCAAATAATATCAGCAATAGCACATTGCCAAGCCTCCAATCAGTCCTACTGTGTTATTTTTTTTGCATTTTACCTTGCCCATCTTTATTCTTATCATTGCTGTACTTTCCTTCTTCACTTCGTATGTAATCAGAAATCCATTAAAATTACGAAATATTCCGGACGCTGGAAATACTGACTCAGGCTATAACAACCTTTATCGATATGATACACATTTCACTTAGCTTCTATTTTGTAGTTAGCTATATTATTATATTTTATAGCTAGCAAAAATTAATTTTTATGTGCCAACAAGGCCCAATCCTAGACATTGTATATACTTCAACATCCCGTTCTGCAGAACAAATTTGGGTTTGAATTCTCCACTTGTAAGAATGCAAAGAAATTTGAATAATTTTGGCAGAGACTCCGATATTTTTAGCCATCAGTTTTCATCATTTAAGCGTTTACTAAACAACAAATTTTTATCCGCAACTCCGTCTTGACCAAAATTGTTCTGCGGGGTAGTAATCTAGTGACAATTATTGTAGTTTAAAATTGTTCAGCTTTAGCATCTTACATTCTATCATGTTAACATTATAATGAACATATACTTGTAACTTAGTGCAAAAACTATGATGTGGATGTCATTTTGGAGATTTTTTCTGTTGATATCCCAAATTGTGTGAAATAAGTAAATAAATAAGTAGTTCAAATTTCCGGAGTATGGGTACCTGACTAAAGCTTAGGACACAAAACAACCAGCCCTACGTCTGTTTTCGAATGGTTATGTTTGTAAAGAGAAGTTATCAAATTGTTTTGTTTTTTGTTTTGTGTCATATGCTTTCATTTATTATGTTGTATAATAAAGGAGTTGCTGTTGTGGTCATAGATATAGATTAAACTGAGGTAATATTAACAGTTTCACCATCATACTGCTACAGTAGTTACAAAGTATGCTGGTGTTGCTTGAAAGAATGTAGTTGAAATACGTTAAAGTATTAAAAAGCTTATTATTTGTCTGTCTCACAGACTTTGGTGAAAATTGTGATATTTAAACCATTTATTTGAAATAATACAGTCTCTCATAAAGTTTTGGCAAGCATTGCGTTCTACAAAACTCATCAGACCTCCTAGAAAGGATAACCAATACTCGTCTTACAATATTTGGTGTGAAATTATTTCAGGTCAAAATGCTTAATGGATTTGCTTTTTTTAAAGGAAGTGTCACTTTTCACATATAGAACTCAATAAAAACGCATTCTAGGCTTTAACAGCAGTCTCCTATTTTAGTCATTCTCCTTAATAGAGCTACTAGTTTAATTGCATTTACCAGGTTTCTTTCTATGCATCAGTCTTTTATATAATTTACTGTAAATTATATTAGAAGACTGAAAGGACACACGATATTCTGTTTATTGCTACATTCCAACATACTATTATTACCTACTTCAGCCAATATGGTTTGCAAATTCTTTCATATCTATTGCTAGTTACACTAGGCCATTCCCTTTATTGATAGCAGGCAGTCATCATCATAGTCACAATGTGTTTACAGACATG
The DNA here is from genome assembly GCA_951848785.1 of Callosobruchus maculatus. NCBI lineage: Eukaryota > Metazoa > Arthropoda > Insecta > Coleoptera > Chrysomelidae > Callosobruchus > Callosobruchus maculatus. The sequence goes on along the minus strand of CATOUR010000041.1, from coordinate 17,608,416 downwards.
TTGTGTACTCGTAAAATGGATTAAGTTGGAAATAGAATATTGCCGACACGAATATTATCAATAGTTTTGAGAACTGTAGCTCGCCATCGTTCGCGATTTACTGTCAGTTTAGTGGCGCTCTTGATGGTCATATCCAGCAACTGTTTCGTCGTACCCACCCAGCGTGTAGGGGAACGGCCACGGTGCCGCCCACTAGGGTTGTGACCCTGAATTACAAGCTTCTCCATATTATTGCTTCTGTGAACAGATCCGAAGAATGTAAGTATTCTCGTCAACACAATGGAGGATAGTATCTTTGGATTACCGAGCTCATGCACTATGGAAGCGTTAGTTCGTTGTTGTTCGGAACTCTCAGCATTCTATTCCGCGTCCACATTTCAAAAGCATCTATGTGAGCTCGATCTGCCTTTTCAACAGTCCAAGTTTCTGACGCATACAAAAATATGGAGAACACAAGAGACTGAACCAGCGACATTTTAGTAGCTTTAGTGATATTATGGTCACGCCATACTTTAGAAAGCTTTGACATGGCCACATGTTTCTGTTGAATGCGTCGTCGAATCTCATTTTAACGATCAAAGAACCGAGGTACACAAAACTTTGAATTACTTCATAACGGCCTATTGACTTTATTTCTCGACGATTATCGTGCTCTCTATCTACGATCACAACCTTGGTCTTGTTGTAGCTAATACCAAGACCATATGCTGCATTGTGTTGTTCTAACACGTTTAATAGAGCTACTAGTTCTTCCTGAGAAGCGGCAATAAGGGTTGTATCGTCAGCAAATCTTTAGTTGGATATTTTGCTTCCCCCAATAGTTATACCGCCATTCCAGTTGTCCAATACCCGTCTCATCACAAATTCAGAGTAAATGTTAGGCACGCAGTATAACTGTTGAAATAAGAATATAAGCCTGTGATATATTTCAATATAGCACTGAGTTATGTATAATATGTAATTCCATATGTTTCAATAATGTATGTATGTCTTGAAATTCACACAATACGACACATAATAATACTGTACTGTTAGTGCAGCACTGTTGTCCTGTTCTGAGTAAACGTATCTACCTTTAGAGATGGAAACAAAGAACACAAAGGGCACACACATAGAAAACGTAGGACCCGAATACATTTTACTCCCGAATACAAAGGCACATAAAAAACAAAGTAAACGCAATCAATTCGGAGAGCCGTAAGTTGCCTCGGGCGCGGAAGTACTCCATTTCATTAGAGAGGGTCGATCGCGGGTAACAATGATTCTTTCAAGAACCTGGAATTATTTTGTAAAATTTGATTAACGTAAAAGCGCCATTCCTTCTTCTGATGGGTCACAAAAATAGAGTTATTCCAACTGGCGTGCTTTTCAGAAGAAGACAAAGTAAAATGTTGTCAATGCACAGGCTTTGTTAGTGACCACTTAAGGAGTTTCGTACTGTAACTGTGTTGGTGATAACTCCGCAATATACTGATAATCCACAAATTAACCAAATTGTCCTGCATAATACGGACGGATCTAAAAGATAGGAAGGAGTAGGTGGTGCATTCTTAGTACCTGAAATGAACCTTACAGGAAGCTACAAACTACCAGAAATATACTCATCTTTTTCGGCAGAGCCATTTGCGATTAATAAGGCGCTTGATACAGTATGTACCACTAAAAATAAAATTTGCATACTTACAGACTCCCTATCCGTATTAAAATTACTCGAAAGCAATCTTACTCCTTTTGATAAAATTCATCCTATCGTTAGACAGATAAAAAATAAACTACAAATCAAGCAATCGAAAGGAAGCAGTACAATGTTCATCTGGACAAAAGCACACAGCGGCATAACTCATAATGAAGATGTAGAAAATTTAAATTTAAATTTAAATTTTTTAACCAAGGCTGCAATAAACAATAAGGACTTTTCAACCCATTCCCTATGCCTTAGCGACTGCATCAACTTTCTTGAAAAGAACACAAGGGACGAGTGGACTACATCATATCAGCAATATCGCTCCACACCTCTACGCAATATGCGACAATTCAAGAAGAACTTCCAAAACGGCCCTGGTTCTACGACCTCAAGATATCCAGATGATATGCTGTAATGTGCACCAGACTAAGATACGACCATGGTCGGTATCCTGCCTGTTTAGCGGAAATTGGTATTTTAAACACGGACAAGTGTGAAACATGCAATGTACCTAGTACCCTAGATCACATCATTGAATGTTCTCAATATCATCCGTATCAGAAGCAATTTTTAGATAATTTAATTATCGTTGAGTACCTTAGGGTAGCACAAATTGTAATTTAATTTCGTGAGTACAACATATAATAGGTGTATATATAATTATAACATTTAACGTATTGTAATATGTATGTGTAATAAAAAGGGAGCTGGCTGCATGGACGATGGTCCCAATGTCAAAAAAGCTGTCTTCCTGGAATAATAATATTTTAATGTAACTATCTGCTAGTAGGACTTAATAGTAGTATGATCATATGACCATAAAATTGAGTTTGTTTAAAAAAATATTTCAAATTTTTTTGTGATAAATGGAAGGACCATTATATAAGTTTTATAAAAAACTAGTCCTTTTTTCGCAATAATTCAACAGTTATTTGAAAACAAAAATAGATTTTCGAATCCAGGTCCAAAGACACACCGACAGCTCACGAACAAAACCAAATAGATGTGACGTCAGAATGTCACTATTTTTTTTCTAGAGGCCTCATTACCATGTAAAAAGATACTTGAGTAACTACATATAGTAAATATTTATTACAGTATAGACGATGAATTAAATTTGCAGCTCGAGACGAAGTCTATACGATAGAAATAAATATGTTTTTGTACGTATAGTGCATTTCGAAAGTCTATAGAGCAATTAAGTGGGAAATTCCTACGTGTTTGGTGTAATTTCATTATTCATTTACGACGGAATGAGGAAAATAAGTGGGACTGATAAAGTAATTGAAACACACCTACGGTAGCACCTGTATAAATATTTTTGTCTCGTTTAACGGATAATTATTTTCTGTTAAGCATTATAAAAAATGACAACATTCACACCAATGATGATGATGATGTTGTAATAATTGTCCAGTATCATTGAGTTCAAAAATTATTATTTTAAATGCACATGATTGCATAAAATACTATTACCCAAATTCTGCTGTACAAGAAACTGTCGACTGATGTTCCCGAATGACTGAAGTTGGAAAGTCCACCTCTTTCAAACGGGAAAGAAAGACTGCAGGTGAAGTGAAACCTCCCAAGGAAATAACAGCATTGTAATTCGAATAACAGTTCACTCTTTTTATATAAGAAAAGAAATACCCACCCTAGATAACGTTTTAATGAAGCTTGGCCAGGGTGACAGTATTCGGTTCATAACTAGAAAACTTTTATGGGCTAGTTCAAAAAATATGGGTTCTGCCTGAAAAAATCATAGCTGTAAAGCAGTACCGAAAAAAGCAGAAAAATGTATTTTACCCTGATGAGACGTGTATAATTAAAGCTAATATAGTACCAAAACAAGTGGCAAGACAGAAATGTAAGCAGCGCTCTCCAAGCTCTCATATAAGGCCTGTCATCAGGTATTAAGGTACCTTCAGCAAAGGGGAAGAGGCTAAATTATCGTCCATTTTGGAAGCAATGAGTCTGCTAAGCTTTTAGTCATCCCCTACAGGAGATTACCACGAGGACAGAAACTTTTGCAGACTATTTGGTGAAATGATAAAAACCTTCCAGCTAATTCAACAGCTGTTATGGATAAGCAAGCTATGTTTCATGTCGCATAGAGAACACTTCAACTTCGTCTAGGTGAAAACAAGAAATTATCGACTGACTAACCTCCAACAATATTAAATTTGAACATAATTTAAGAGGGAACTGTAACATAACAACAACATCGTTTTATGAAATACGCCGCAGAAGATATGGCAGAAAAATGTGGTGTCACTAGGGTGTGCACACCGCCATATCATATTGCAAACTAAATACTATAGAAATGATATGGGTGCAAGTGAAAGGATTTGTAGCAACACATGCAGTACATTTAAAATCAAAGATCTTAAGCTACTCTTTGGTGAAGCTATTAAGGAAGTAACACCAGAAAACTGACGAAAGGCAGTCCTGCATGCCAGTAAATAAAAGGAGAGGACCTGGAATCTTGACATTCTTGACTACTTAATCGATGAGATCATCGACTCGTTAATTATAACATCAAGAAACGATGACAGTTCCTGGGACGATGAAGAATATTATGATTTTTTATAATTTTGTTTCTCTATGATGCATTTTTGTAAGTATAATAAAAAATAAGGGTACCTATTCTTTCCTTTTTACAAGTATCATACCTGCATGTCTTTGGTACACCATTTTAGTGCTATTGAATAGATAATAACAATAGGCAAAAACCATTAATTGACATAAACCCGGATGGTATTATTCGTATCTACAATTATTGATAAAAGATGTAGTCAAGTTGATTGACTCAGTACTTCCCACACATTCCGATGGTACCAGTTTTATTATTTTCCCATAACATAAGCTATAGTCTAAATGCCCTTGCAACCAAATCATCGCTCGCCCGACCACAAAAAAAGTGTTTTATTCTACTAGGTACTTCTTTCACAGGTCGATGGACAATCTATCATGAGTACAACAAATTTTTGAGTTTTACAACCCCCCACCCCCGAACCACTCCTACTTCGCTCCCACTCAAGAAAAAGTAGAAAATGATCAGGAACCCCTAAAACGCCTAAAAACCAAGTTTGAGCTGTTTTCATATTTTTGTTTTTTTTTAATATCGCTGCCGCCACTGAGACCATTTCTAAAAATTAGACGCATTTTCCATCCTTGCCAAAGCAGTAATACTGTGCCAAAATTTCATGAACACCAATTCAGTAGTTTCCACATTATAAAATATAGAACGATCTAAAGCAATACTCGTATGTATACATCGGAAAATTCTCTGTCACTTGGTGGGCAGATCGAGCTCGCATAGGTGCTTTTGAAATGTGGACATGGAGGAGAATGCTGAGAGTTCCTTATACCGCCCATCGAACTAACGTTTCCATACTGGATGAGGTCGGTAATCCAAAGAGACTATCCTCCATTGTGTCGACGAGAATGCTTACAATCTTCGGACATATACACAGAAGCGATAATATGGAGAAACTTGTGGTTCAGGGTCATGCCCCGAGTGGGCGGCGCCGTGGCCGTCCCCCTACATGCTGGGTGGATACGACGAAACAGTTGCTGGATATGAGTGTCAAGAGCGCCACTAAACTGACAACAAATCGCGAACGATGGCGAGCTACAGTGCTCAAAACTATTGATAATATTCGTGTCGGCAATACTCTAGCTCCGACGTAATGCATTTTACGAGTTCACAACATGTATGTTAAGACATTGTGACTATGATGATGATGGTTCCTGCAATAGACAAGGCAATGTTCATTTGGACCTAAAAAGGTTTACTATATCGTTAGATCTTTCTCTCTCAGTTCAGTGGACAGCCTATTATGATTAAAACACATTTTTCAGCTTTAGAACCCCCCCACCCCCAACCACCCTAATTTCACCCCCACTCAAAAAAAGTAGAAAATGATCAGGAACCCCTAAAACGCCTAAAAACGAAGTTTGAAGAATATGAAATTTTTCGCTTTTTGCTAATCACTCCGCCGCCCATGCACCGATTTTCAAAATTGTAGCAACATTAACTACTACGACCCCACGCCATAATGCTACCCAAACTTCATCAAAATCCATGCAGCGGTTACTGAGATTAGGAGGTTAGAAGAACGTCAACAGACAGACTGACAGATAGACAGACCGACAGACAGACAGACCGACAGGCAAACCGACGGAAATGAGTGACGTGGGTTTGCGTCATGTAGGCATCATAAAACGCCCAAAAAGTATATTATCTCAAAATCGAAAATTTTCGCGATCACAATACTCCCCTCACCTTTCGGTGTGGGAAGTAAAATAAATAATTTTGCAATTAAGTAACGGCAAACTATAATAAAAAGTGACTTAATTATTCGCTGGGTCACTCTGTAATACCTAATGAGCTTTTACTGCTTTCTACATTTCTGAAACAGACTATAACAGCGTTATTTCAATAACCGCTCCACGGATTCTGATGAAATTGAAACATCCTAGAAGTGACAACCTTGGCGACAATGATAAGGAAATATCACCGTTGATATATAGTCCAAGCTAATCTCATACCACGGACCGCTTGTCATCCGTTGTCATGCTGGGGTTATGGTTATTGGCATGGCGGATAGGAGGACAGCAATCAAGGAAATATCGTCGGCCATCTCAATTCCAGCTCCTCAATATAATATCCTAGTCGATAGCCGATGATAACTGGAATGTACGTGTATATGGATGTCCGCATATAGATGTAGGCCACATCGAACATCATCATAGCTGTCTATTGCTATGGCGATTGGTCCGTGGATCTCAATTAGGCATTTGAGAGTGTCAGAGCGTTTAATTGAATCAATAACGCGGGATAGTTCTTATTTCCATTAGCGTCCTTTAGTGACAGCTCCTATTTTAAAAGCTTATTTTATTTAATTTGCAATGTATGTACGCTTGTTCGGGTGAAATCTTGTAATTCAATTTTGAAGCAGGTGTCTTCAACCGATTGAGCTGAAATTTTGTATATACGTTTAGTTTGGATGACATGCACGATAGTCTATATGACGTCGTTCTAAATCCAATAGCGGAATAGTTACTTAATGCATTTCTACAATATGGGTATCCATATTGATATGAAAACGCCCGGTAGATGCTAAGGGGAATGACAATCTTATGAGAGAAATGTCATTACTGCCAATAGACAATAGATCCACTGATTTCATTTTTAGTCAAACGATGAATTTTGTTGTGAGAGTTTGGAGAAAATACTATTCAAAGCCGGCAAGTTGTTTTATCACTGCATGAACCTGACGACCTGAGAGAAGAGAGTTTTAGCATTTGGCGCTCATAACTAGAGGCTTGCGGTGTGAGTAAGAATCTGGCAGCAGTCAGAGGAGATTCTGGATCGAATTGTACGAGTTCCTTTATGCAACCTACGCAGTGGTCATCACCAGGTTGTATCGACGACGGTTACGACATGAGGTTAGGGGGTAGCTAACGAACCGCTGGTGCACCGAGCAACCACGAGGGGTAGACCGGACAGCCAGTGTGTATGACTGTGACAGCGCCGTAAATGGTAAAGAAGATTCGCGGTAAAGATTTTCCAATAATAAATTGGGCTAGACTTCGTTTTAGCGGAAACCGATTTGAGGCTTGAGAGTAGTGTCAATCGACTTGGTTTGACGTCCTGAGTAAAACGAGACCACTCCTAGACCGAGGAAACGCTCCGGTGAAAAACTACGGCATTTTAAAGTTTCGGTACCTAACCCAACTTAACCCGACGGGTCAAGTTGTTGAGGTCAAAATAGGTTAAATGGGGTTTAAAGGACTGTTAATTGACTCGGTTTGACGCCTCGAGTGGGATTAGACCATACCCAGCCTAAGAAAACCGCCCGATAAAAATCTATGCCTCTTTGAAATTTCAAACCTAACCTAAAAACGACTTCGAAATTTCTATATTTTTGCCACGAAATATATGATCAATTCGAAAGTACTTGACGAGTAGGGTACAATGGCACCAGAAGCAACACTAAGAAATGGAAAATAAAAAAGTTATGATACTTTGAATTCTTAATGTTCCCAGAAATAAGGTAGGTTTAAGTTGGATTAGGTTTGTTCACTTGTATAGACAGGGGGGCCTGGGGGGGCTGGCCCCCCCAGACGTTACTAATTTTGTAGATTTTGAATACTCCATGTAATATACTTCCAGGTAAGTAGGGTAGGTCACCTGTTCAGTTTTTTCAGTATGCTGGAATAGGCCCCAGGCGCAGACCCTCGAAGACCTTTTTTAGCTTAATTTCCTAAACTGAATCAAAATAAACGTTTTTTCAGTCTACTATTTGATACAGTTCGAGTCAGGACATCAAACAGAGTTGATTGACACCCTTTTTTAGCCCGACCGTATTAGTTAGGTTATATCAGGTAAGATATTGAAATTGCCAAGTTTTAAAGTGGCGTAGATTTTCACTGCAATGTTTCTTCACTTTGGAAGTGGTCAAGTTCGAGTCACGATGTCCAGCCGCGTCGATTAACACTCATTTTGAGCTCAACAAGTAAACTTTTCTGGATAAGTTAGGTTAGGTAACGAAACTTCAAAATGCCGTAGCTCTTCACCAGAACGTTTTCTCGGTCTGGGAGTGGTCTCGTTCGATTCAGGACGTCAAACCACGTCGTTTGACACCACTTTCGACCCCCATTTCGGTTTCCGCTAAAACGAAGTCTTACCATAAATTGTAAAGGAACATTTAGGGTGCTGGACTGACTTTGGGAAAGTAATAGGGATACACTCGTGTTGCTAGTGGACTCTTATCACCAACACAGTTTTAAGGTTATGTTTAAGAAGTTTAGTTTAGTTTAAGGTTTCCATGATGTCTAATAGAACGAAATCTACGAAAATGAGTGGATATCAGGATAGCGCAAAATCTAAGTTAGAAACTGCCGTTCAGATGATGGCAAACAATATGTATCTTTAGATATGACGATGATGTCTTTTGTTGTAAGAGTTCGGGGAAAATATACTATTCAAAGTCGGTGAGTTATTTTATCACTGCATGAACCTTGTTTACGACCTGAGTGAAAAGAGTCTTTGCGCAGTGGAAGGGCTTGTTGGGAGTGACTTGAAAAATAATATGACGTCATTCTAAATCAACTATGGTAGACCATCCAAGATGGCGAAATAGTTCTTTTTAATGCACCTTTGCAATATGGGTATCAAATGAAAGGGCTTGCCGAGAATAAATAAAAATTTTGTTTGATATAAATGCAAGTTAATAGCTAAAAAGTAAAAAATAAATTAAAACAAAAAAACTTTTTTAAAGAAAGCTTTTATTTAAAGGTTCTAAAAAAAAGAAAATAAAATGTTCCTTTAGAGTGTTAACTATCAACCTATAGCCTCATTATACACAATTTATGTGATCATAAAAGCTTGTCGCGCGATATACTTGTGTATATTGACTAGTACCTATTCAACTAACTTGGTCTGCTAAATTCCAGCTTAATTGAATTCCTATAGGTACTTACGGAAACGTCGCGACAAGCTTTTATGATCATATAAATTGTGTATAATGAGGCTATAAGTTAATAGTTAATACTTTAAAGAAACGTTTTATTTTCTTTTTTTTTTAGAACCTTTAAATACAAGCTTTTTTTAAAAAAGTTTTTTGTTTTAACTTATTTACTTCCAACAGGGGAGGTGAGGTGAATATTGCAAAAAGCTTTGGAACGTTTTATGATGTTTACATCATGACAATATGTTACTCATTTCCATCGGTCTGTTTTTCCGTCTGATGCCATATTCCTTATCACTTTTTTCAATAACCGCCTCACCGATTTAGATGAAATTTGGGATCACAGGACAGTAGTATTGTATTTCTGAAAACAGGTGGTGTTTAAGTAACTGGCAAGAAAGTGGTTTTAGGAGTTTCCAATTTTATCAGGGGAGCGCTTAGCATTAATGAAAAAAGCGCTATGACCTTCATCATACTCTATACTTTACTAAACGAATACTGGCTTTGAATATATACCTCTAAATTTAGAATGTTTCTTTAACTACCATAGAGACGAGGCAAGTATAGTGTTTCTGATAGTCACGTAATCTTAGTAACTGCTACAACGATCTTGATGAAACTTGGGTGGTGATATAGAGTGAGATTATAGCAGATATTGCAATTTTTTTTTTTTTTTGGCATTAGTATTTGGAGGACTAAAAAATTTTTCTCTCTACGGCTAATGCCGCACAGAATCATAATTATTATTCCAAAATCACTTTACCTCACCCGTCAATAGACTGGTTTGGTATTGTGGTAGTAAAAAGTTTCGAATTCGAGAGAATACATTTTTCGACGATTTGGTGAAACCGTGGGAAGTCACGTCACTTGAAAATCAGGTTATGGACGACACAGTAAATACAAAAACACATAATTCCTCTTCCCACATCAGGTTTTCTGCAATCTGGACTCCTACCAGCTTGGAACAGTTACTTAGTCTTTCCATATTATTGAGTTTCCGGGGGTTGTGGTCTCCATATTGCTTGACAAGGTGGAAGCTGTTGATCTGATGTAAATGGTTGTTTCACGTTAGTTCATTGATCAACTTTGAATGGTGCGATCTTGATGTCGGAGGGGCTGAAAGACGTTATCTGCCATACAAAATACATTTTGATTGGTCTGCGATAAAGTCCAGCTACACATTTTTTTATTCTTTTCAGGCTACCCTGTATAAATTCTAATTAAAAGTCCAGTAACCATATCCACTTTAAATTGGCCACCATAAATCAACTTTCACATCTTCATCTAACGAACGTATTCCATGAAACCATATATCCCGCATGATAATGCCCATAACAGGGCAGTATTCTTTATTAAAATGAGATCCGTGTTTTTCCACTCGATAAATTCAAACCGCCCAATAATCCTAATAGGAGAAGTAACCGAAACCCACCCTTAATGTTGACGAATGACCGTACACAGTGCACAAGGCTTCGAATAATTTCTGAGTACCCTCAAGGGGTGCCACACCCCATGCGAGATATGTATTTGAAAATATGAACTAGGGGTCCTGTTTAGTTTTTACTTGTAAGTCGTTTCTGGAAGGCAACGAATGTGAATGACCTGTGTAGAAAAAATTGTCATATCCTTTAGATCAACTGTGGTGGGCATCAGTTATTTGAAATTTGCTTTCAGTTGTCTAATTCCATCATATGTACAAATGATTTTAGTTCTTCCGATACTAGATGAGGTTATCGACAGGGATTCATATTCAATAGGATCATGCCATGATCATGCCAACCTCTAGGTATAACAGCTGCCAATACTTTCGAATCCCCATCGTATATACAAATCATTTTTGTTCATTCAGTACAATATGAGGTAGTCGACACCCAAAAAGTGTTTCAGTAGCCTATTGGCTTGAAGGAAGTTTTAAATAGGTTTTAATGTGGCATTCGATAAGAGTTGTGTTTTGTAACTGCACCAAATACGCTACAACATTAATTATCCTGTTTTGAGTAGTATCCATAAAATCAATTCATACGGTCAATGACGACTTCAGACGTTAAAATTTCAAAGAAGCTTTAGTGGTCTTGAACAACTAAAGAGATACTCAATAAGTCCATCATTAAACTACATATTTTTATGCCAAATAGGCACAAGGAACAAGAACAAGATATATTACTTTAAGGTTTACTATTTTAAAACAATTAGACCAGGGTCAAGACTTCCACATGCAGGCTTAATGAGTTTTATCGTGCCTCCAAGAATATCCGAAAAATGGGCGTCTTTCTCGCCATATTTTTTGAGTTACCGATTACCACAATAATTATTTTATGTATGCGATTTTATTTTATAATAAAGTTTTGAGACTTCTATATGGCGACTTTGATCTAGAAAAAAATATATTGTTTTCAAAATTTGGAGGGCTCTGATTTTTTAGGGCCATCTGGTAAAGTTTTATCAATAAACTGTCATTCGTTTTATTCATTTTTTTTGTTGTAGTGACCGATAAAATTTAGAATTGATGATCCATTAGTAGTATGTACTGAGATGGTATATACAGGGTGGGCCAATAGTGCGTGGACGGAGGATTGTGGGCTTACTAAAAAATATTTCAAAAATCTGTCACTTGATCATGGTTAGGACCCTTGAGGGCTATAACGTAAAAATATTTCAACTTAAATTTTGACATTTATACAGGGTGATTCATATCAAACCTACATCTTTTTGAATGAAACCCCCTATATATTATTGCATATTTGGATTCCTTGGTCAATTCTAATGTGACTTTATGTATCATATATGGACCTTTGAACGAACCGTTTAGGCGCAAATCACCATTTTTGGTATAAGTAGGTATCACAAAAAAATTGAATATCGCAGCGATTATAAAACTTAGAAGGCCGTGACTTTGCGGTACGACTAAGCATGAAATGCGTCACCTAAGGTCAGACCGCTAAATTTGGATTCTTTTTGTACTTGGAGAAATCAGTAGATTAATTAAGGGAACGTAAATCACAGATAACTTGATTTTTTCAAATGGGAATGCCTATTTTGGTTTAAAGAATCAAATGTAAAATTTGATTACCTTTCTAACGATGTAGCATTCTTGATATCAATCTTCTTTGGTTTTCATTTTATTTCAAATTTTAAGTCAAATCGGTGTTTTTCAACTTTCCTGCGTGCAAGCAACCTAGTAGGCCATGGAAAATAAACAAAAGCTCGTCAATATGGAAGAAAACAACTAACTTAGTAGAAAGATGCAAACGAACTCGAGTAGCGAGGCAAGAACATGAAAATTCCTTACCACACATCAGCTCTAACCGGAAACAACAGCGGCAAGATATCTAATGTCAATGAGTAGCTGGGGTATGACAGAAGTGTTTGTTTTACACAGCCTACTAGCATTTTGAGGTCTACTAGAGCTTGGCAACTTTCCAAAACGATTAAAAATTTTGAAACAAAAAGAAAACTATCAGCGATTTTTGCTTACAGTCTAACATGTTTAGAATGAAATTTCACATTTAATGGTATAAAAAAATAGTCATTTCCGTTTAGTTAAGTCGAAAGTAAAAATATCTGCAACTGGAGCATTCTGAACATCTATTGAAATAATTGCTAGAATTTTTTTATTACGCTATGTTGTAATTGTGATTATTTCATGTAGTTTTCTGCAAACTAATTTATGTTTTACAATTCACACAGACTGCAATTCAAGTTTCATTTTCCGCGATTTTGCTAATAAGCAGAAGTACCTACCGAAGAATTTAAGGGGTTCCAGTCACAGGTATCATTACTTTTGACTTACGGAAGTGGCTACTTTTTTATAGCAATATATGTGAAAATTTATTCAAATTTATTCAGAAGACATAGATATTCTACAGCCAGCAACAATCACTAGTAGTTTTCCTTTGATTAGGTATTTTTTTACTAACTTTGGAAATTGGCTAATAGCTAGTAGGCTGTGAAAAATGAGCGTTCTCGTTACTGCTATTGTTTCTGGTTAGAGCTAATATGTTGTAAGGAATTTTCGTAATCTTGCCTCGCTGCTTTACTTAGTTTGCATTTTTCTACTAAGTTAGTTGCTTTCTTCCATATTAACGAGCTTTTGTTTATTTTTCATGGCCTGCTAGGTTGCTTGCATGCAGGAAAGTTGAAAAACACCGATTTGACTGAAAATTTGAAATAAAATGAAAACCAAAAAAGACTGATATCACGAATGCTATATCGTTAGAAAGGTAATCAAATTTTACATTTGATTCTTTAAACCAAAATAGGCATTCCCATTTGAAAAAGTCAAGTTATCTGTGATTGAAGTTTCCTTAATTTATCCTCTGATTTCACCAAGTACAAAAAGAATTCAAATTTAGCCGTCTGACCTAAGGTAACGCATTCCATGCTTAGTCGTACCGCAAAGTCGAGGCCTTCTAAGTTTTATAATCGCTGCGATATTCAATTTTTTCTGATACCGACTTATACCAAAAATGGTGATTTGAGCCTAAACGGTTCGTTTAAAGTTCCATGTGTGATACATAAAGTCACACTAGAATTGACCAAGGAATCCAAATATGCAATAATATGTAGGGGGTTCCATTCAAAAAAATGTAGGTTTGATATGAATCACCCTGTATAAACGTCAAAATTTAAGTGAAAATATTTTTACGTTATAGCCCTCAAGGGTCCCTACCATGATCAAGTGACAGATTTTTGAAATATTTTTTAGTAAGCCCATAATCCTCCGTCCACGCACTATTGGCCCACCCTGTATACATATCTATAGGCGTAGGGATATGGCGACCCCATCGCCCAGAGGTGATGGTACACCTTGCACCGACGACGGTGCATCATGTACTATTATCTCTGCAATCAGCCACAGGGGGGAGAAGTGCAGTCACTTAGCTTCGCCCGTGGTGCAGTCAGCCCCACATCGGAATATTTCCGGGAAACTAGAAATAGGTTCCCGGAAATAGGCGGCGCCAAATGGCCTCACGGTTCATGTTCCGTCGCTGGGCTGATGTTCCCGGTTTCTCATAAGTGACAAATTGGATTAATTAGAAGTAAAAAATGCTCAATGGCTCTTCCAAGATCAAAAGTTTCCGGAGGTAAAATGCCTGGCCGTTCGGATCTCCGGGTGCCACTCCTCGTCAGGCTAACAACAGAAGCCGGCCTTCGCAGCAACTTCGCACTGATGACAGGCCCGAAGGCCAGAGAAACTTGTTCAGAGCCGACTTTACAAATATACGAGGTCTTGCCTCCAACATAAACTCTGTCCATCAATACCTTCAGGCAAAGAAGCCACACATTCTGGCTCCTACGGAAACTCAAGTCGGCTCTTCAGCAATGGATAATTGCTTCAGATATCCCGGATATGACTTATACACCCGATTTCGACGTAGGTTTGGCGTATGCGTGTACGTTAAATCTGGGCTTTCTTGTCATCGAGAAGAAGAGCTCGAACTGGAAGGATTTGACATCATATGGCTAAAAATATCCTTCCAAAATCCATCCAAATTTATATGCTGCATTTATAGGCCACCAAGCAGCAACAACTACAAAGAGCTCTTCGAGAAGCTTTCAGCCACTGTGGACGCGCTGCGATCAGATCACCCTCATTCAGAGATAGTCTTTCTGGGTGACTTCAACGTTCACAACTCATACTGGCTCAAACACTCAAACAAAACGGACGACGAGGGACGTGAAGCTGAAGCCTTCGCTATTAGCTGCGGCTTGGAGCAGATAGTCAAAGAACCAACAAGGATCCCCAGCCGCCACGAAGATTTTGCTAGTCTGTTGGACCTGTATCTTACAACTACTCAAACAATCTACACAGTGAAAGTAACCGCCCCACTGGGAACGTCTGACCATAACACCGTCTCAACGCTATGCAGTATGCATTCTCCAGATCTCCACCATACACAGCCTCGCCGGATCTGGCATTACGGATCAGCAAAGTGGGACGACCTAAGGGAATACTACCAGTCCTTAACCTGGAACGACATCTGCTTCAAGTCACGAGACCCATCAGCTTGTTCCCAAGAAATAACCGAGGTATTAATATCCGGCATGGAAGCCTATATTCCTCATGTCGTCAAGCATCCCTCCAAAAACAAGCCATGGTTCAATCAGCGTTGTAGAGATGCAGTTACCGCTAAAAACCAACATTACAAAGAATGGAGGAAAAATCCAAATGCCGAGAACCACCGCAGTTTTATCGACGCCAGAAATCATTGTAAGCGCGTGATTGACAGCAGCAAGGAGGAACACAACCAAAAAATTAAGGACAAGCTCCTCTCATGTCCTAGTTCGTCCAGAACATTCTGGTCTGTAGCTAAGGCTGTTAGTCAGAACTTTTCCTATTCGTCAGTACCACCCTTGACCAGAGAGGACAAGTCCATCGCTTCTGCTCCTAAAGACAAAGCAGACATATTGGGGAAACTCTTCGCAGCCAATTCTACTGTAGACTTTCAAGGTAGTACTCCGACCACCGCCATAAGCGTGAACTCGAGAATGGCGTAGGTCAAATTTCAACATCGAGATGTTAAAAACATCCTCCAAAAACTGACCACGAATAAAGCTACTGGTCCTGACCAAATTCCAGCCATTGTCCTTAAAGGCTGTGCCGCTGAGCTTGCACCTATTCGTAGCAAGCTCTTCTAACTTCCGTATCAACGAGGCATGTTTCCCGCTTCATGGAAGATTGGCTGCGTACAACCCATCCCTAAGAAGGGCAAAAAAACTTATCCCACCAATTATAGACCTGTGGCTCTTCTCAGCATCATGTCTAAGGTTATGGAGACTGTCATTAACACACAGCTCCTGAAATACCTGGACAACAATAACATCATAAATGATCGCCAGTATGGCTTCCGTAAGCACAGGTCTACAGGTGACCTCCTTGCCTACGTCACTCACTTGTGGAACAAAGCAATAGAAAATCATGGCGAATCTCGTGTTGTTGCACTTGACATATGGAAAGCTTTCGACAGAGTGTGGCATGAGGGACTTCTGGTCAAGCTTGCTGCTTATGGACTACCACCTGGCCTGCGCCAGTGGCTGAATAGCTTTTTGAACGACCGATCTCTGTTTGTTGTAGTCGAGGGCTGTTCATCAGACGTATTTTCTATAAACGCCGGTGTTCAGCTTCGCAGATGACAGTACATTAGTGTCGTGCATGGAACCAGGCAAGCCACTATCATCCCAGGAGACGGTACGTCGGCGCCAGCAGCATGCCTCACAGATCAACGTAGATATCAAAACAATTGTCGAGTGGGGATTAGCAAATAAAGTACAGTTCAACGTACAAAAAACTCAGGCAACAACACTTACAAAGAAGCCTCACGATGGCTTACCAACCGTGGAAATGGAGGGCCACCCCATAATCGAATCACCTTCCGTCAACATCAACAATAACAAGTCCTGGCACGACCACGTCGTCAGTATTGCTAAAACGGTATCCCAGAAGCTTGGAGTTTTGTTCCGCTGTAGGAAGTTGTATACCCCAGAGCAACTGCTGCTGCTCTACAAGGCACAGATCCGACCATCGCTGGAGTATCGCTCCCATGTGTGGGGATGCGCTCCGAAACACTCTCTAAAGCTTCTGGACACTATCCAGAAAAGAGCAATTAGATTAATCGATACGCCTGACCTCACAAAGGTCCTCCACAGCCTGGAACATCGAAGGAGGGTGGCTGACCTATCCCTCTTTTACAGATTCTATCACGGAAGATGTTCGAGTGAGCTTTCCCAGATAATAACACCAAAGGCCGTCCGAACCAGGAACACTAGAGAAGCTCTGCGAGCTCATCCTTACCAGGTCGAGGTCCTTACTCCCCGAACCAGTCTCCTCCAGCATTCCTTCTTTTGGGGAACTTTGACGCTGTGGAATCAGCTGCCGGGGAATTTGTTTCCCGATGGCTACAACCTGCAGCGTTTCAAATCTAACGTGAACCGACACTTGTCCTCTCGCAGCGCTTCTATAGCGCCATAGGCTTTCGGCCTTTGCGGGAGGCTGACCATAAAAAAAATCTAGTGTTGCAAGTATCTAGACAAAAAGACGTTTTACTTTTGTAACATAATACTGATAAAATGTGCAAAAAACCAATTTATTGTTATACTTACGTGATTTGTCTACCAAAATAGTGAATGAGAGCAATTTTAAGACAGGAAGATTATGTCACGGCCTCAAGTCATGCAGTCCTAAAGCCATAAGAATTTAGGAAAGCTTCAGGAAGACAAAAAAAAGGATCACTTACCAGAGGTTTAACAGAGACTTGCTCAAGTACTTTTGGTTTTATATTCGTTTTAATGAAAGCCGCGACAGGTCTCTTGAGTGTAGGCCCCCCCGGCTGAAAGAAGGTTAAGTCTGCTTTAAAAACACAAGCAATATGAAGCTGTATCTGCCTCCTATAGTCTCATATAAAACTAAAAATGTTTCTTGGACACGTAATCGCCTTCAGTGCCTCAAAAACTAATTCAGTACATAGTTCAACAAGGAGTTTATTGCAAATCACTGGACTGATTGAGGTTCAACAATGGCTCATTCTATTTATGGTTTTCTGAAGCAAGATCTTTTCTGTCAAGATCACAGCCCTACGTTCTTCATTTATTTTATTTGTTTCTGATACACACGTGCGGTATCTCCCAGAACATGTGGGTATAAACAGTTATACATAATTATGTATTTGTCATGTTAAAACATGGATTTCCATTTCGAGCAGAACCCACTTGTTTTCCAAACTACATACACAGTATTCCAGAAGGCTAAGACTGTAATGAATGACAGCTATTTGCGATTTTCTCAAAAAATTTTTTAGTGTGCAAAAAAACTCGCAATGCAGAATCATACATTTTTCAAATATCTGTAATTAACAACCAAACACGAGATCAAAAAAGGCCAATAGGTGACAGAACGCAAGCTTTTTTTTTCAATTTGCTTTATTAATCATTACTGTAAGATTAAAGGTAACGTCAGGAGCTTGGAAATGCAAAATTCATTTTTATAGTGACCTTTGTACCTTACCTTTGGACCTTTTGACCTTGCCTTTGGATTTTTGGACTTAAATCCCCTCATCTTAGACATACACACTGGGGAAAGCGAACAGGCTGCCACTCCTCTTCTCTCACACTGGAGTACACGTCTTTTCTCAGATTCTCAATTTCGCGCGCTATACCTTAGACCTTTATCTCAATATTTAAAGCTACTAATGACTAATAGTAGCTTCCACAGCCACCTACGCCTCTGTATGTAGAGCTGTAAAGATGGCCCTCAGCGCAAGCTACGAGTACGTTGAGTTTTCGTGCAACTGCTTGACTGCCACTTGAATTTTTTGAAATACTGGAAACGATTTCGAGCGGTGTTGCACACTTCACGCTTTTCTCGTTACGTACGATGCAGATTATCGGAGTAAAAGAGAATTTGTAATGTCTGAACCCTAAAAGAGGCAACCACTTGAAAGGGTTCTATGTGTACCTCTACAGAAATAAACTGCTTAGCTTTTAGAGCAGCTGCGCACTAGCCCTAACTGTGACTGGATAAATACACCAAGCTTGGAATAATAATGATATAGTGAGGTTCTTGAAATTAATTCTAAATGTACTTTGAGTTCTTTTACGAGTTTTGATCAATTTTTAATAATGGTACCGACAGTTTCGTCTTCAATATTTCCTGACATATGTTTTACCAACAATATTATGCTGACACATCTACATAAATAAGGAAATAAAAAAAAAACGTGTGACACGTCATTTTAGATATAAGACACATTTTCTTTCAACTGGTGCTATTAAATTTATATGTTGTATTAAATTTTGTTCGTGCACCCCCTCCTTTTCTGCCCCCCATTGTCCGATGGGCACCAAAGCATCTCTTTTTTATGTCGAAAACGCTATCACGCATGCGGAAACATTTCCAAAATGGTGAAATAAAAAATCATGAAAGGGAGCAAATTTTGGTACCTACTTTAAAATGGCAAAAATGATCCAAATAATATTTCAAACTTTTCTGTCATAAAGAGGTTTTTGTTCTATATCTTTTGGTCCGCCTGTACTGCAAATCTATAGTATAATGGTGGGGTGTGCTGGGGGTTACCCGGAAAAATAATAATAGAAGAACATAGCATCTTCTTTTCCTAAAATGAGTCAGGAGGTGACCTTACCGTGGAAATGATACCTCCTATTCCATTTTGGTGAAATTTGCGAAAATGGGCCGATTCTAATAACTTACCTCTCCTTTGTCGGGGAGTTATCGTCAGATCCGGTACTAAAAACTCACCCTGTATTCAGGGTTATTCACGTTATTCACCACGGAGCATTATGGCTGAAGTATTTGTTAAAAAAGAAAATAATTTCGGATGGATAGACACCCATAAAGGCTACATTTTGAAAATACTTTCATGTTATACAGGGTGTCCCAAAAACACGAAATGTATCAAAGTTATGTTTTTTTAAATGGAACACCCCGTATATTATTGCATATTCAGATTCCTTGGTGAACTTTACGTATCATACATAGGACTTAAAGCGAATCGTTTAGGTGTAAATCACCATTTTAGATATCAGGAAAAAATTGAATATCGCAGAGATTATAAAATTTGGAAGACTGTAACTTTGCCGCGTTACTAAGCATAAAATGTGTCAGCTTTGATGAGACTGTTAAATTTACACCCGTATGCACCGTAAGTCAATTGCGCGATTAGTTACCTAAACCTGGATTAGACTACCTGTTTATTATGCACCGCAAACTGACAATTTTGACACTCTCACTGTCAAAATAATATTGCAAACACAATCTTGCCGCATCTCCAATCTGGATTAGTTAATCTCTTGACGGTGCATGGCTAGATGCCAAAGATTAGCAAAACGCGATTAAGGAACTAGGATTAGAATCGCCAAACGGTGCATACAGGTGTTAAATTACGTTTATGCATGGAGAAATCAGTCGATTAATTAAGGAATGTACGATCAGCGATAACTTGATTTTTTCAAATGGGAATGCCTAATTTTTTCATACGGTTAAACATAGAATTTGATAACGTTTCTAATGATATAAGATTGTGAATATTAATCTCCGGTAGTTTTCATTTAATTTTGAATTTTCAAACAAATCGGCGTTTTTCAATTTTCCTACCTATAAGCAGCGTAGCAGGCCACGAAATATGAACAAAACCCTGTTCAGGTAGAAGAAAACACCTAACTTAGCAGAAAAGTACACACGAACTAGACTAAAGAGACAAGATTATATAAATTACTCACAACAAACAAAGTCTAACCAGAAACAACGGCAGTAACATATCTTTGGTCAAAGAGAAGCTGGAGTATGGCAGAAGTTGATTTTTTCACGGCCTACTAGCTACTGCAATGTATTAGAGATTGGCAATAACCAAAACCATTGAAAATTTTGAAATTAAACGAAAACTAATAGACAATGTTGTATTAGCAAGATCGCAGAAAATGAAGAATGAATTAAAATTTGTTCAGATTATAAAACATAACTTGAATGGCAGAAAACTTAAATCTGATTTGTCAGTATTCTTTTTTTGTAATATTGCTAATAGGTATTGAAAAATAGAAGGGCTCCAGTCAGAGGTATTGACTTCGACGCAAATTACTACTTTTTACACCATTACAATCATATGATTGATAATTGCGTGCTGGAGCAACAGTCGCTGGTTATTTTTGTTTCATATAAGGGCTTTTGATTGCCTTGGAAGTTTTCAATCTCCAGTAAATTGCGGTAGCCACTAGACTGTAAGAAATATCTATTACTGCCATACTAAAGCTTGTCTTTGACCTTAGAGATGTTGTCGCAGTTGTTTCTGGTTAGACTTCCTTTGTTGTGAGTAATTTTTGTAATCCTTTCCTTTCTAGTTCCTGTGTATTTTTCTGCAAAGTTAGTTGTCTTCTTCTAACTAACAGTTTTTTGTTCATATTTTATGGCCTGCTACGTTGCTTATAGGTAGGAAAATTGAAAAACGCCGATTTGTTTGAACTTCTAAAATTAAATGAAAACTACTAGAGACCGATACTCACAACCTTATATCATTAGAAAGGCTATGAAATTCTACGTTTAACCGTATAAAAAAAATTAGGCATTCCCGTTTGAAAAATTAAGTTATCGCTGATCGAAGTTTCCTGAATTAGTCGACCGATTACTCCAAGCATAAACGTAATTTAAATTTAACGGTATTATCAAAGCTGACCCATTTTATGCTTAGCAACACGGCAAAGTCACAGCCTTCCAAATTTTATAATCTCTGCGATATTCAATTTTTTCCTGATATCTAGTTATACCGAAAATGGTGACTTACACCTAAACGGTTCGCTTTAAGTCCCATATATGATACATAAGGTCACACTAGAATTCACCAGGGAATCTGAACATGCAATAATATATGGGGTGTTCCATTTAAAAAAACATAGCTTTGATACATTTCGTGTTTTTGGGACACCCCGTATAACATGAAAATATTTTCAAAATTTAGCCTTTATGGGTATCTATCCATCCGAAATTATTTGATTCTTTTTTAACAAATACTTCAGCCATAATGCTCCGTGGCGAATAACGTGAATAACCCTGTATACAGGGTGAGTTTTTAGTACCGTATCTGACGATAACTTCCCGACAAAGGAGAGGTGAGTTACTAGAATCGGTCCATTTTCGCAAACTTCACCAAAATGAACATAGGAGGTATCATTTCCACATAAAGTCACACTAGAATTCATCAGGGAATCTGAATATGCAATAATATATGGGGCGTTCCATTTAAAAAAACATAACTTTGATACATTTCGTGTTTTTCGGACAGCCTGTATAACAGGAAAATATTTTTAGGATGTAGCCTTCATGGGTCTCTATCCATCCGAAACTATTATTTTCTTTCTCATCAAATACTTTATCCAAAAAAACATCCGTGAGCCGTGAGGTTTATTGGAAATATAGGAACTAAACTTATCATGCCTAAACTTGCCAACTTATATATCCTCACGAGTCTAGTAGACCTAAATGTAACAAACTTGGCCTTTCGGCGAAAGCATATCATAAATCTAAGAATTATATCGACTTTCAAGTCCACTCTGCTTTCCCGTCGATGAAATATGCCCGCGTACAAAAAGTTCAAGCCGACTGGAAACACGGATCAACCATTTCCGGAGTACAATAAGGAACATAAAACTCCGGCATCGTATAGCATGAGAAGTGGAAATGCTCTCTCAAGACCGTTATCGCCAGATAATCGTTATACTTACAAGGAAATCTCCCATTATCGTATGAAAAATGGAGTTTATCCAATTAAATGTTCGAAATCCTCGGAGGAATATCTGAGCGCTAAACGTCTTACTGACAATGTGCAGTTTGGACTATTGAAAAGATACATGCTGCCCGCAAGTTAACTGTTTATACACGGCGTCCCACGACGATTAAGACAAGCAATATATCGGAACTGGGCAGTAGTGGTGAATTATAATTTTGGTGGTGTAAATTACAGCAAATAAAGTATCTTTTCTTATTATTGTGTCACCCAATGAGGTATTTGTTTTTGATCACGTGACGTCCGATTCAAAATTTTTGATAGGGCGCTCTGTATATTTGTAACTTTTTGTGTTCCACCCGATAAAATAATTCCAACAAATTCGCACACCTGGGGTCTAAACTAATTAAATCAAGAGCTACAGGTACTTAAAGGATGGTACCACTACCATTGATTATAACATGCACCCCTATAATTAAATTATTTTGGTAGCGTTTCGTAATGGTAGATATGTAAAAGATAATAATAAGGTTTCTAATATTTCAGTACGTCAAGATAGAAGCCCTGTATTGGTACTCTCTAAGATAAGAAATAGAAACGTGTTTCTATTACCATGGCAACCATGACGATCGGGCAGTTTCGGGTTACGTGTACTACCCTACTGAAAACATTTGACTCAGCCCAGCCTGTGAGCATGGATGGAAAATAATTGTTAGAAGCATATGTTGTTTTATGTCTGCCGGCGAATTCTGTTTTGTGCATGGATCGAAAATAAAGTGGATGCACATGTGTCAATGTTTTCAACTTGATATTTCTGATTGATGTTTGATTAGTTAGATTTTGTTTGTTTATTGTTATTTAAAATTATTAAAATGAATAATGAGGGTCTACTTTAATTCATTTCGACGGCTCAACTTATTTCGGCCTCACCAAATTTCGACGGTGGGGATTTTTATAGTTTTTTAAGTTTTGGGTTGGTGGAATAAATTTTTGAAATTAGGACTGCTGTCCCTAACGTCATCTTCTGTGTCTCTGTGACTTGTGAGCTGACAAACATCTGTTCGGCAGATGTAAGCCAATGGGTCATGTCAATACAGAGGTTTTTGAAAATTGAGATACTTTCAAATAAGCGCATTAATTGATTTGTTTAAAAATATTCAAGAAGAGAAAATCATAAATATGATGATGATGAAGGCATCACCGTATTGTAAAATTACAATACGGTGATGCCTTATGCTCTCAATTGCAAGCATTACTGTGAAAAATAATGGTGTAGATTCTTTGTTTTGTCCAAAGATGAAACGGAAAGGAAAAATGGATATTTCCTTACTTCGGTAAGTAATCGAATATTAATTATTATTATATATTGTTGAACCTTGGTTGTATTGCCCTGTCTTTTATTCCTCACGTCGGTTCTAATTAAGAGATCAAAATAGGTTATTTAATTGTTTGGGTTGATTCATGAATCTACTTCCTTGACTTTTGTCGCTGATGATTTAATAAAATAATATTTTTTCAGGGAAACAAATAGAACATTCGATTTATTCTCTTGTTCTTGCTATTTCAAGGACAGGGATATAAAAAAATGGACAAACCATTTTGAACATAAATCTATGAAGTAGGGGCACAAAAACGCCTAGGAAATTGAACTATTTTATTTGCAAGTTAGTAGAAAGCATCTGCTAATTAATCTTTTTTGATATTACCTAAGCCTAAGAGGCAGACATGAGGAAATATTTTGTATGTTGTATGAATAAAAAATTTAAAATTACGAGGTACTGGTTACAAATTATGTGTATACTGTAGCGATTCAGACTCTGTATAAACTGTTTCTTAAATCTCATTATTTACAGGAGACAGCTGCATGAAAGACTCGTAACTTAAGAAGTATGGAAGTATAATGGCTAGCAATCAACCCTTCCAAAAGCTATAGCATATCCCAACATGCGCTGCCTTTAAATACCATGGAGGTACAGAAGCTTAAAATTATTTTTTAAGGAGGGAGCTAGAAGAAATGAAGGAAAAATTAAACAATTTGTTATTTTTTATTTCTAACATATTAAAAGCAGTGATGTTAAATCAATGTTTTTCTGGTCTGGCATTTAAAGATCTTCATGAGTTTACAAGTTGAAAGAATGTGTATGTATCTATTACCTCTGACAGGTATAATTTTGAAACCTTTATCTTAAAAAAAAATCGAATTTTGTTTTAATAATACCTATATTCATCTAGTGTGTAATACAAACTACATACCTACACCATGGAGAAAATAAAACTAGTTTTTGCCATTGGCAGTACATAATGTATGAATATGACATTGTAATCTTATGAGACAGAAAATAATGAAGATACATCAAAGTAGAAGAAAGAAAAGAATAATTTTTATCTGTGCAATACGATTCAACTAATGCCCTAATTATTTGCTCATAAATAAATGTAATAACTTTTTAGCTTTTGATTTTACACAACAATATTTTCATATGTAGAGTAGAGCTTCCAAAGTGAAGCTCAAATGGATTTTGCTTTGGATAGGTGTGGGAAACCCACAAAAAGTGAAATATCACATTCAAATTGGATCGCTTTATTATAATTAAAAGTTATTGATAAATTTGATGTTTCCTTTCTTTAATTTGTTTGCAAAGGTAAGTATGACCAGAATGTTTGTTAGATTGCTGATTCACAAGGAAAACACTAATTCTCTGCATTTGGTTGAAAAATTAACAATGAGACATTAATTTCTAACACATGACTGTTATAAAACCATTGCTAACGAATTCAAAGAAGTATCAGTACCTCAGCAATAAAATATGCCTTGCCGATGCATCACTCCTTATATTTTGGATTATAAGATTCAAATCATCAAGTATATTCTAGAATTTATAATCATCAAGTATGTTTCCAAAATATAATATGTCATTCACTAATCTTTTACTGTAATCTCATATTTCACTTTTTTAGCAGTTAATTTGTAATTTCATTGGATAGACAGATGAATTTCAAAATAATTGTATAATTACAAATTTTAAATAGGCCATTGAAGGAGTAGAATGGTTTCATTTTGAATGCGTAGACCTAGAAGATACCACTAATTTTCCATGGTACTGCAAGTCGAATGTATAAAAATGAAAACAAATTTTAAAAACAATAATTGATATCATACAAGTACAACGTGTATTCACAATTATTTTGTACATAAAATTCCTGTCATTGATCAAAATTTTGATATGACCCCTTTAAGTGTTTTATCAAGGTAGGAAAAGTGCTCTTTACATTTGGGTTATTAGGCTTTTTACTGCACTAGATTCCTTAGTTATTATATTTGAAACTATATTTAGTGAGCCCAAATTTGGTAATTTGTTTTTGCAAGTTTTAAATATAATGAATATGAATCTTTTTTTCTGTTTATTCAATGACAGCTTGTTATGTTTGTCATTCAGATATATTTTTGCAGCATGTATCTGATAATATTGCCTTAATAATTTACTAGATGGTTTATATATAATGTCAAAATGATTACTCCCAGTACTATGACCATTTAATTACTATTGAGTTGCTCATAGCACCATCAGTATTGTCAATCAAACATTATATTTTTTATATTTTCAGTTACACAATAAGATTATTAAAACTCCATTGACTTTTATCGATTTATTTTTTTATATTAATAAAACTTATTCATTAATATTACAAATAAATTAATAATATAGATAACGTAATAATAACAAATACATGTGTTTGCAGATTATAAAAAAATATCTTTTTAATAAATAATATTTTTTTAAATTACTTGTATTTTTATTATCCCTTAGCACTACACAGGATGGCGATGTCATCTGCAAAATTGTTGTTTTTAAATATAGTGCACTAAAAGCTATCCAGATCACAACAAAAAACAAGTTTTCAATGAATTTACTTAAAATTACATTTATAGACTTGTTTCCAGAATTCTACGAAGATTTTTATAATGGAATAATAGGAAGGCCTAAATTTATGAGTACACAAGAGACAATGACAATTTTATCAAGCGTGCTAAACATTTCAGACCTACTACCTTTTTTCCACATACTGATTGGAATAGTACCCCTAAATATTCTAAACTTATTTTTTGAAGACTGATAACCCTTTGAACATGTATTCGTACATGATCAGTTTGCCTAGTCTCCTTGATTTCTATTGGATGCAGTTGATTTTTTCCCTTTGTGAATGCTGGAATGACAAGTTTTGCCCTGTACATGCTCAAAATATTGCTGATTAAAAATCCCCTATCTGCCAGAACAATGTCACCTGGCTTGATGCTATCTAAATTTAATTTATTGTCTGGTGATGTTTATAATTTGACCAACAAGTCTGTTCAGTTTTTCAGTAAATACCTATAAAAATTTATAATGACAGTTGTTTTATCATGAAAAACTTCCCTGAAGCATTTGAGGATATTAATTTTAAAGTAGAATGGCCTGGCCACCTTATTAAAATAACAAATTTGTTATATAATAAGTGAATAATATTTTCAAGATCCTTAAAATCCACATCCAGTTTCAATTTAATAAGCATTAGTATTAGTAAAGGCAAATGAAGATGGTAGTTGTACTGCTAGAAATAACAAAATCTTTAACATTTTGGAAAATTATACAATTCACTATATTATATAATATGAAAAACCTGTATAATATTTCCATTTCACTTCATCTGCACCAATAAGGCCAAGTAATGAATTTTCCACTTTCTCTTCTAGGTCTGCATTTTTTTGCTTTACCAAGTCTTTCAAATCATTTTATCAATTCCTTCATTGCCATGTCAGTCTGTGAAGAAACTCCACTTTGCTTGCTCACCCTACTCTTCAGTTGGTTCAACACTGTCCGCCACACTGTCACAGCTTTGAGTTTTTCTAGAAATATAATTAGTAACTTTTAGACCCCTTCCCTTTTTCTCACCATTTTCCAGTAACTAATACAAATATAAAACCATCTAATAGTCTTTTACATTTATAAATAATAGCCTTCTATACAAGAAAACGAGACAGAGGGCCAAGCACGTAGTCAGGGGGGGCGAAGGTTACAAATTATCTTAGTGATTTATATATTTCTAAGCTGTTGAAACTTTTATGCTAAAATTACTGGGCTACAAGCTTAGAAAAAACCATCTCAATATTATTTACTGGGTAAAATATTCAAGGGAACGAAACAAATTTAAACAAAAATTTTGGGGTTTCTAGGTATCAACTATCTAAGTTATAATAAGTGGTGCTCATTAAAATAATTGACAAATAAACAATAATAACAACTATGTCTAACGATATTATTAACTAGTGATACATCAATGAAAAGCTAGATGTACTAATTTGCATCTTTTGGTGTTGATAAAAATAAGAAAATTCTAAAACAGTTGAATTTATGTACTACTATTTATGTATTATGATGCATAAAGTTTTCACAGAATTTAGAGAAGAAATCATTTTTACGTTTCACCTTTACACCCAAGTAGGCTATAAAGAATATTTGTTGAGTTTAGTTCCTTGATAATATAATATATAAACACCCTTAAAACATGCATTATTTTCATATCCTTTGATAATTCTATATTTGATATAGTTTATTTATTGATTTCAAAGAATAGATAATAGCCAGTAAAAATATATTGAGCTCAAGTCCTCCCAGGGGCTTGGGAGGTATGTAGATAAAAACAGGCTTTGAATATTTCGAATACACAATAGGTTGCCCTTAGGAAGGGCCACCACCTGAACAATTATTTCATAGCAGGTAGGAGCCATACAAGTTTTTGTTTTGCTGTAATGTTGATGCTTCTCTACTGCTCCTCCACAAAGTTTGAGAAATGGAAACCTAACTATCTGGCCCCCTTTTTTGCTTGCGAAAAATGGTGATACCTGACTGCTCCCAGTTTTTAACCCCTCCCCCCCTGACGCAGATCAGAAAATTAAGCTAGTGAGCCCCCCGAAGTGAAATCCTGGCTATGGGCCTGCAGAGAGAGACCTCACAGGGCTCAGACCCCAAAGCATAAGCATTCCTGTAAATCTATGAAATGAATATCTTAATATACCAGTATGAAATAATCCCTAGCTTGGTTTGAACAATATGAGACAATATTTTCTGCTAATTTTACTACTAAGACTGACCTTAGAAGCTTGCAGTTTTCTTCTTTTCTCTAGCCTCTCCTTTCTTTCAACGTCTCCATGTCATTTTAAAACCTTTAGAGCAGTGTGTCTCATGTTCTGTGATGGTACCCAATCAGGATGGCTTTTATCCTCCAAATCATCTCCAAATCTGTAGGTCTACCTGAATTAAATTGAAGGATAAGCATAACACAAACCACATTTACTATATATAAACGAAACAGTAAAATGACTGCCTTTGTAAGGCGATGAGGGCCTTACCTGTGATAAAATGATTGCTGATGAATTTTTGATGTTTCAGTTTTGATTCTATGAGATCATCTCGTTTAATTGCAGCTATAAACAAAACTCCTGCGTTGTTGGGATAATTCATTTTTGCGAGTCAAAGCTAAGTTTTTCTCGGTTAGATCAAGATCCACACCCAACCACCAGACACGTATACTATAGTATAATTATGTTTTAATCAAAATAATGCTCAAAATACCCTCCACGTAAAGAAATTCTCAAAAAATAAATACAAAAACAACTTTCAATTACACGTCTCACATGACAACAAGCCATTTTGGATTATTTTGACACTTTGACAGATCGGACGATCGCCCGCCTTTAGGGCAATTCCAATCTACGGTTGTATCACCGTCCTAGAACTGTTTTCGTCATGCCCCGCCCATTTTGTGATTATAGAATTGATGATTAGCTGGTACGCTGGCAGACCAACCAATCACCGTTTTTAGAACTGTAAAATGGGCGGGGCATGATAAAAACAGTTCTAGGTCGGTAATAGAGCCGTAAATTGGAATAGCCCTTATAAATTTCCTGTTAGAGTCAATGTTTTCAGGTCAGGATAAAATCCCGAACACTCCCGATCTGATAGTAGATAGTAGATAGAAATACGTTTCTATGTTAGAGAGTGCCCCTACTGGCATCCTTTGTGAATACATTTTAATAATTTAATAGAAGTTTAAAGTCAAATTTTGTAGACGCAAAAATCCTAGCCCCACGAAAATGACTAACAAACAACATAATCTACCTACGGAAGGATAGTTTTCAACATTCAACTTTTTCTGCTCCCATTTTGCCTACGTAACGCCTTTGTCTCACCATAGTTTATAACGATTGTCCCGAAGATACAGGCAAAAACTATATAATAAGTCAATCTCACTGCAAAATACTTTTTAAAACTATTAACCTGCTTTCACCTATTTAGATGGTAATATTTAATCTTGTCATCATCATCATCAATATAAATATGTACTTATTTGTTGAGTACACAATATACGTATAAATATTAGCCCTAGTTCACAAAAAGCTTATCCTATAGAGTTCTGTTCACCACCTCAGCAGTCAGATCTAAAAAATAACAAATTTCGTGTTTCAAAACAACGAAAAGAATCATATGCCAAAATAGTACCTTGGCAGTGCCACGTCACAAGGCGTCCATAAATAGTGGCAGGCACTAATTTTATTACTGCCAGGCACTATTTTTGTCTTAGTGCGCATGCTTAGATGTCAAATACGACAAGAAATTATTAGAGCCTTGCTACATCGCATCGAAATAAAATGTCCTGTATTTGAAGAACAAATCGTTACTGGGGTGTAAAATATTATTCGAATTACTTCAAAATGAGGAAACCTACTTGTCAATAATTAACTACAATCAGACCAACGTTATGATCGTAGATAGAGAGCATAATCATCGAGAAATGAAGTCAATAGGCCGTTGTGAAGTAGCTCAAAGTCTTGTATACCTCGGTTCTTTGATCGACAATTCGGGTAGCTATGAAAATGAGATTGGACGGCGCATTAAACAGGCACGTACGGCCATGACAAAGCTTACTAAAATATGGCGTGACCATAATATCACTAAAGCTACAAAAATGTCGCTGGTTCAGTCTCTTGTGTTCTCCATATTTTTGTATGCCTCGGAAACTTGGACTGTTAAAAAGGCAGATCGAGCTTGCATAGATGCAGCTTCTGAAATGCGGACATGGAGGAGAATGCTGAGAGTTCCTTATACCGCCCATCGAACTAACGTTTCCATACTGGATGAGCTCGGTAATCCAAAGAGACTATCCTCCATTGTGTCGGCGACAATGCTTACATTCTTCGAACATATAGACAGAAGCGATAATATTAAGAAAACTTGTAGTTCAGGGTCATGCCCCGAGTAAGCGGCGCCGTGGCCGTCCCCCTACACGCTGGGTGGATACGACGAAACAGTTGCTGAATATGAGTATCAAGAGCGCCACTGGACTGACAATAAATCGCGAACGATGGCGAGCTACAGTTCTCAAGACTATTTATAATATTCGTGTCGGCAATACTCTAGCTCCGAGTTAATGCATTTTACAAGTTCACAACATGTCTGTTAAGACATCGTGACTATGATGATGATGATGACTTGTCAATGAAATTCCAGCTACAGTAGGGGCTGCATTAATATACCTGGAGCCTGGGATGCGTTTCGAACAGGGCAACTAGCGTAAACAAGGCCCGAGTGTTTTGCGAATATCTTTCAATGTAAACATTCCAGGTCTATTGGGTAAGACGTCAATGTGATAAACCTGATACACCTGGATTTTATATAACCTTACGTTTGAAATATCTACTGCGACTGTTATCAAACTATTCATCGCTTTCTCCTGTATGTACGTCCTTTCGTGTGGTGTACCAAAGGACATACAATTCCCTCGTAAACAATTACGGTCGGCAGTGGTGCAAAATAATGTACATCCGACACCCGAAGAACAGAGCGGTTGTTATTCGGTATCAAGCAATGTGTGTGCATTTCCACAAGTAAAAATTAAAGGGTACGTCGTGAAAGAGACAGAGCATTTGCGCTGAAAGGCGCTCGAAAATAAAACCTGCCGTTTCGCATGAAAAACTACAGCGGGTTTTAAATGAAAAGGGAAATACGGTGGTGGAAATTACTAGCGGCATTTAGCTGCTGTATTATATGTGCTTCTACTGCTGAAATAAAAGTCGGTATAAAATAAGAGGAAAATAGCTGGGCGCTAACTTCAAGTTATATATAAAGCCCAGATAATAGTCGACTTGTAATTATGGTGCTCTTATGCCTTTTGAGCTGCAGCTATTCTTGTCAGGTCTGAATGTTAGAATCACCGAATATGACTCAATCATTCCGATAAGACAACGTCAAGAACATGATATCTGTAAGAGGTCCATTTTATGTCGCACTTAATCTGAACGTCTTGCGGTATTACGAAGAATCTTTAAGATGTCTTGCTTATTGCATCTTAAACATGTCCAAGTTTTGAAGCCTTAAAGATATCCATTAGAGTATCTTACCGATGACGCCTTTAAAGTGTCTTGCTGATGGTATCTTCAAGAAGTCTTGGAACGACATCCTCTAGTAATCTTGCGGACAAGATCTCAAGGATGTCTTATAAATACGTAAACGTACACTAAATGATGAATTGCATACATTGCATTGCAAGCGATTTTCTTAGACAGAAGTATCTGTAACCACATAATTTTATTCATAATTATAAGACTTAATAAAAGCATCTTCTTCAGGGTGTCTTGCCGATGACGTCTTTAAGGTGCCTTGCTGATGATCTTCAAGAAGTCTTGAAACGACATCTTCTAGTCCCCTTGCCGACAATATCTCAAAGGTGTCTTATAAATACGTAAACGTATACTAAATGATGAATTGCATAGGTACATTCCGTTGCATGTGATTTCATAAGACAGAAGTATCTTCAACCACATAATGTCAATTTTATTCATAATCATAAAACCTAATAAAAACATCTTCTTCAGAGTATCTTGCCGATGACATCTTTAAGGTGTCTTGCTGATGATATCTTCAAGAAATCTTAGAAGGACATTTTCTAGTCATCTTACCAACAAAATCTCAAAGGTGTTGATGATGAATTGCATACATTGCATTGCAAGACAGAAGTCTCTGTAACCACCCTAACCTCACTTTTCCTTTCACGATACTTATTTATGGTTTTTCTGGTTTCTGTTTTTCCGGGGAGTAGAGACTGAAAGTTACTGTGAACTGTAGAACGCTTTTGCTAAAGGTAAGCTAACATTTCAGTTATAGATAGAGCAGGGGATAGCTGCAAACCTTCTCTAATTACCACCGATTTTGCATTACTGGTTGGTTGGGGAGGAAAGAAAATGCTGAATTTGGCAAAGGCAGTTTTATGTAAGTAGACAGTTTGGATTCTTTTTCAGTAACATCATCCACATATTGCTGTTGTACATTGTAAACCTGAAAACATGTGAATTAGTTTCAAGTATTTGTACAAATATGTTTGTGGTTACATTCCACTTAATTTATAACTACTATTCAGATATACACAATATACAAACAACCGGAAAAAGCGAACAGTAATCTAATTGTTGGTCAAGAACCCCCTAGTTTTGAGGTCCGCCGAAGGAAATGGTTAACCCTAAACAAAATTCGTCAGTCGCATGGAGTGTGCGCTGATTCGTTGTTTAACGGAAATGAGTAACGTGGATCTTCGTTATGTAGACATCAGAAAACGCCCAAAAAGCGTATTATCTCGAAATCGAAAATTTTCGCGATCACAATACTCCCCTCACCTATCGGTGTGGGAAGTAAAAATGATGAATCAAAAATCATTTCTTTTAGACGAAAAAAATGTCATCTAGTTTTAAAATCGGCTACAAAAAAGCCCGCGTCGCATAGTCGTATACAGGGTGATGTAGAATGCAAAATCTTTTTTTTCAAATATAACCCCCAATATTTTATTATACCAAAGAATTGCTTTTAATATGCTCTTTCATCTTTGTATAGCACTTGTTATAGCTGCGTTCATTAGTTTCCGAGATATTTCGATTTTCAGGAAAATTTAAAATATAACTTCTATTTGTGTACTGAAATTTATTTATTTTGAGAAGGTACTATCGAATTTGTTTATTATTTAACGAAGAACTCAACTATAAGGTCATGATAGTATTTGATGAAGTCAAAACCCTGAATCATCAAGATAATAAAGTCAAGTACGCTAAGGAAACAGCTTTGTAGGCGTGATGCATATCAAGCAGATTTATCAGGTATGCCTTGAAAAATTGACGGTTTTCATAACCTGCTCAATAATTGCGTACTGTGTGAAAAACGAACTTTAAAAATTAATTTTTCCATTGAGGGTACTTAGGAGAATCTTTGAGAAATTGCTTACTTGTCTCTAGAATGTATCAACTATAAACAGCAATATCCAGAACGCAGTCACTCTAAAACTAATGCGTTTGAAAGATTGAAGAATCGTTATATTTGACTGCATCGCTTAATGTTTCATAGCCTACCTGATACATCTGCTTGATAATTATGCATGACGTGTAAAAAATTGTTTCCTCAGCACACTTGACCCATATTATGTCGTTAATCCAGTGTTTTGACTTGATCAAGTACTATTATGGCCTTATGCTTTAGTTGTTTGTGAAGCAGAAATAAAATTTGATAGTATTTTCTCAAACTAAATAAATTTTAGCAAACAAATAAAAGGTATATTTAAAATTTGTTGAAAAATCGAAAAATCTCAGAAACTAATGAACGCAGTTATAATGAGTGCAATACAAAGATGAAAGAGCATCTTAAAAGCAAGTATAATAAAATATTGGGGGTTACATTTAGAAAAAGAGAGAAAATCTAGATTTTGCATTCTACATGACCCTGTATACGGATATGCGTCGCGGGCTTTTTTTATAGCCGATTTTAAAACTAGATCATATTTTTTATCCACCTGTGTAAAAAAACTATTTTTGTTTCATCACTTTTTGATATACAGTGCTTTCATTTGACAGCGATTTGGATATAAAAATGGTCATAACTTTTGAAATACCCTGCATAATGTAACAATACCCTATATTGGAACAACGGAAATCATTAGTAGAATTTGAATATAGTGTCTCATTAAAAAAATGCATGTTTGCATCACCACGTAGTTATGTATCACCCTGTATAAATCAAAATATTTTCACACCAGGGAGCATAATCCGTGGCTACAACTTTTGTGTACAACTTTTTTCGCTATCTTCTATAGTAGCGGTGTTATCTACCGAGCCGGTACTAAAAACTCACCCTGTATGTATTTTTTTCCTTCTGTAATAATTACTAATTAACTGACACTAATTTATATAAGGTATAAAACGGAAAAATAGAAAACTAACCAATTAATTCAAGTGTAGCTCAGTGTTTTTTCCCTTTCTATAGTCTGTTACTAGTTAGCTTACAGTGATATAAAGTATAAAGTAAAAAAATAGGATGAAAAAAATATACAAAAATTAACGAACTAATTCAGGTCCTCAGTTATAAAAAAATCAAGTTCAAATTTAGTCTCAATAATGATCGAGAACCTTGATTAAATAAGTCTACCTCACTAACCTCTGCCAGGTACAAAATATCTAAACACAATCCAGTAACGGGCCCTCGCATAGTGCTAAGTGCACCTATTTTATGCACGATGTTCTCTACTTCAACACCCAATGCCTTTATCGCGAAAATTTGCACCTAAACCAAAATATCCTCATTGTACCGTAACAAGTTATAACCCACTGTCGATAAAAATTCCTGTGTTGATTATGCATCGCAGATACTATCAGTAATTTATGGATTTTAATTATAGCGCAAAAAGGTCGTCCCAAAAAAGTCGATGGAATCTTCTGATTTCGGAGGTGGATGTTCCAAAATAATTACATAAGTATAGCAGCGTACAGCGATACAAAATCGATTTCGCTTCTGGGCATTCGACATCTGGTGGTTGAGATACTATCTCATGAGATAATATTTAAGCCCGTTTCAGGAAGGTGGCAGAGATGCGAAAAGTAGAGAAAGCGATTTTCTGGGTCACTTTTAATTCCAGTAAGCCTGGAGGTAGTGTTTTCGCAAAAACTTTGGTATAAATACTTATCCGTTGCATACCTCTAAGGCACATAGCAATTATGATAATGTAACATAGGCTACACATTTTTTTAACATACGTTGAGTCAAAAAAATATATTCTCGAGGTTTCTCTTGAATGCTTTTATAATACCGGGTGTCCCACGACGATTAAGACAAGCAATATATCGGAACTGGGCAGTAGTCGGGAATTATAGTTTTGGGAGTGTAAATTAGAGCAAATGTAGTATCTTTTCTTATTATTGTGTCACCCAATGAGGTATTTGTTTTTGGTCACGTGGCGTCCGATTCAAAAATTTTGATGGGACACCCTGTATATTTGTGACTTTTTGTGTTCCTCCCGATAAAACAACTCCAACAAACTAGCACACTTGGGGTCTAAAGTGATTAATTCAAGACGTACACGTATTTAAAGGACTGCACCACTACCATTATGAAACACTACCAAAGTAATTCAGCTGTAGGGGTACATGTTATAATCAATGATAGTTGTACCATCCTTTAAGTACCTATAGCTCTTGAATTAATCACTTTAGACCCCAAGTGTGCTAGTTTGTTGGAATTGTTTTATCGGGAGGAACACACACAGTCACAAATATACAGGGTGTCCCATTAAAATTTTTGAATCGGACGTCACGTGACGTCACGTGACCAAAAACAAATACCTCATTGGGTGACACAATAATAAGAAACGATACAATATTTGCACTAATTTACACCCCCAAAATTATAATTCCCTACTGCTGCCCAGTTCCGATATATTGCTTGTCTTAATCGTCGTGGGACCCCCAGTATTAATGGTATCTTAGTAAGTTAAAGTATTTTTAAGAGAAGTATAAGTAGTTATAGTTGAATTATACTGTAAGCTCAATGCTAACATAAATTGCTTACGAGTATAACTTATTTTTCAAATCTGGTGCTACACAAAAGATTTGATTTTGAGGTAAAACCCGCTTTTGAAGCTTTATTATATCTACATAACGAAAGTACACGTCAGTTGTTTTCGTTGGTTTGTCTGTCTGCTGGTATAATTCTAGCCTTGTAATCTCAGTAACCGGTGCATAGATTGTGGTGAAATTTAGGCAGCAATATGCTGCGGGGTCGTGGTAGATAATGCTGTTATAATCTTGGAAATCGATGCATGGGTGGCGGAGTAATTAGCAAAAAAGGAAAAATTACAGATATTCCTCACACTTCGTTTTTAGGCGTTTTATGGATTCCCTTTTCTAGTTTTCCTTGAGTGTGGGAGAAATTAGGGTAGTTGGAGGGTGAGGGGTCATAAATCTAAAAAGTCTGTTGTATTTGTAATAGGCCGTCCATTATTTTGTGAAAGGTAGACCTAGCTACATAATATAACCTTTTTAAGTCGATTCGAACATTGGCTATTGGTATATAGAGTTACTTACTATTTTAGATCATTCTGTATTGTATAACCAGGCAATTATTGAATTGACTTTTATGAAATTTTGACACAGTATTATTACAGTGGCGAGAATAGAAAACGCGTATGGTTCTTAGCTATCGTATCAGTGGTGGCGCAGCAAAAATAAAAAGCTGAAAATACAAAACAGCTCAGACTTCATTTTTAGGCAATTTGTAGCATGCATCACTTAATTGATCAGATAGAGACTAGAGATCCATAGAGTGATTGTGGAATAAACTTTGCGGCTTTGGGGACACCTTAGCAACCTGTTACAAAAAACCGTCTCTGCTGAACTTTAAGGTGCGGAAAAAAAAAGTGAATCCTTTGTTTCGTCCACATTCAACTGCTGCAACATAGTTTACTATCTTTGTTTAGATGTAGTCATTTGTAGTAGAATAGTTGTTTTACAAAGTAACTGCATTCGTTTTATTTTCACATTGAGGCAGTTTGACCATGTATCGGATCGTTATCCTATAATCAGTTTGTTAAAAATGCATGACAGCTAAATATAATATTTTAACTTTCATTCATCAATTAGTTATTACTGGGACTATATACCTACGTGAGAACTTGATTTTTAGACAAAACATCCATCAAAGACAGGTACACAATACCTCACTTCTCCTCTCCATACCAATTCCTTATTTATCAGGTCCTTCACATACAATGCTTGCGTTTTGTAGAACAACGTTGATCAAACTGCTAAAGCCAGGTCCTTTTATAGTTTTAGAAAGTATATAAAAACCCTTTTCCTCCAAACAATAAACAGCCTTGAATCGTTGAATGTTTGTGGAAAACGAAAAAGAAAACATTGTTTGCGTTTATGTTTTGTATTTTGGGTACACTACATTATAAACGATTTGTGTTCTTTTACTTCCCACACCAATGATCGCGAAAGTTTTCGATTTTGAGATAATACGGTTTTTGGGCGTCTTGTGATGTCTATATAACGAAAATCCACGTCACTTATTTCCGTCGGTCTGCCTGTCTGTCGATCGGTCTGTCGGTATGTCTATCTGTGCGCGTTTTTCTAGCCTCGTAATCTCAGTAACCGCTGCATGGATTGTGATGAAATTTGAGCAGCGATATGCTGGGGGGTCGTAACAGGTAATGTTCTTATAATTTTGAAAATCGGTGAAGGGGCGGCGAAGTAATTAAGTAGCAAAGAACAGAAAAGATAATATTCCCCAAACTTCGTTTTTAGGTGTTTTAGGGGGTCCTGATCATTTTCTGCTTTTTTTTTGTGTGTAGGTAAAATTGGGGTGGTTAGGGGGTGGGGGGGTTGTAAATCTCAAGAATGTGTTGTACTCATAATAGGCTATCCATTGACCTGTAAAAAAAGACCTAGCGGCATAATACCCCTTTTTAGGCCCATCCGAACATTGCCTTGCCTATTCCAGAAACCAAGGGACTTATATAAATACATAGAAATATTGCTTTAGATCGTTCTGTATTGAAAAACAAAAAACAAACAAAAACAGCTCAAACCTGGGGGTTCCTGATTATCTACGTTCTTTTGGGAGGTTAAAGTAGGGGTGGTTAGGGGGTTTGGGAGGCGGGGCTTGTAAAACTGAAAGATTTGGTGTATTCATAATAGCTTATCCACTGACCTATGAAAGAAATACGTACCGGCGTCTTTTCTTTAAGTCTATGTGAACATTTCTTCGCCTATTACAGAAACCAAGGGATTTGAGTTTTGTGATGTATATGTTAAGAGCAAACACCGATTTTGGCCAATGGACGAAAAATATGGCCAAAACGCGTTTTGGCTGCTACCATTTTACCAATGTCCAAATTATCGCTTTCCGACTGTTTAATGTAGCCCAGAACGTGTTTTGGCTAAACTACGATTGCCAAAACGCATCCTGTTCTACTGCGATTGCCATAACGCGTGGTGGATTTTGTGAGTGTCTCAGCTTGTAAACGATACCTCTGGAGCTAGTGTATTCATTTAGTATTTGATCTTTGTGCGGGTTAGACAGCAGCTAGAGAGTGCCATGGAGACATGTTTTAATGACGAACTGCAAAAAGTCATAAGTGGTAGCAATGGTCTTAGTAATATTTGTACAAGAGAAAGATACGACCAAACACTCACAGAGGTAAAGCCGGCAAAAGCTTGTAAAAGTAACGGTGATACAATATCTTCGAAACAAAGACAACGATTGAAAAGGTATGATATTTTAAGAATTGGCTATATCGAAAACTAATTGAAAGAAGGACAGACGAAACAGCCGAACTGCGTTATTTTTGCATGACCCACGAGTTATTTGACATTATTCATTCCGCTCATGTGGGAGCTGGACATAAGAGATTGTGAGGTATGTTTCTTTTAGTTTTTTTTTTCACGGACCTAAGATCTACCAGTGCTTTTATTCATTTTAGTTATGGATTCTAAGCTCAGAGGAAATATTGTAACACAACACGGCAAATAATTGATATTTATTTATTCGTAGTAGAATATAGAACGTGTTCTGGCAATCGTACCTAGTTGACCCAAAACGCGTTCTGGGCTACATTAAACAGCCAGAAAGAGATAATTCGGACATTGGCAAAACGGTAGCAGCCAAAACGCGTTTTGACCATATTTTCCGTCCATTGGCCGAAATCGGTGTTTGCTCCTAACATATACATATGCGAGTATTGCTTAATTTCGTTCTATGTATATTGCGTAAAGCAAAAATTAATAAATTAATTTTAATAAAATTTTGACGCAGAATTGACTATCGCGGCGAGAGTGGTAAACGCGCCAGTGTCTGAAAAATCATGTCAGTGGCGGCGCAACAAAAATTAAAGAACTAAAAATATAAAAACAGCTCATACTTCGCTATTAGACGGTTTAGAGGCTCCTGATCGTTTTGCATCGTTCAGTTGAAGCATACAGAATGAAAACAGTGGCGTCCTAGTTTCTAAGGAGGGAGACGCAAGAAACTATTTACGAGAGTTTTTGTGTTGGACGTTTTTTTGCGGGAGGGTGGGCGATGATTTGGCTGCAAGGTGATTTCAGACTATAGCTTCATGCAATGGGAAAACAATAAAGTGAAATCATTATTATGTGTGGGCAGTACTGAGTCAATCAACTTGACTCCATTTTTTTTTATTTTGCTGTTACTCCTATTAAGGAACAAAGTTTGTATTAACTCACTGGCTAAGTGTAAGAGTAGCTGTAGCATAACTTCGCCATTGAGCTGCTCACCTGCTTACTACTGACATAGATATCTGTATCTTTAGGAACAATATCAAAGTTTACGGAATACATATAAGTTGGGTCACTCTCCGTCGACACTTTGAAGATCTCACATCAAAGCGATGCCGCGGCCGCACGCGCCAATTAGTTTTTTCGTTGGTTTTTGCCCAAGTACGAGGGTCTTTTAGCGGGGACTTGCTAGCGCCTGGGTTTTACGTATATACGAGGGTCATTGAAAAACTAGGTATTGACAGCCGATTTAGACATAGAAATACAAATATAACGTTTATTTTACTAATACACTAGGTTACTTAAATGGATATCAAAAATAAAACCTAGTAAAACTATTACTAATGAATCTCAAATGATTTCACATATTGTAGCTATTTCGTAGATAAGTAAAAATTGGTTCAAAGGTGCTGTAGTACTTTTACCTTAACGTTTTGTTTATTTGGCATATTTTTGAGACCACAGCTTATAAAATTTATGGCATAGTATATACGAACTCGTAAGTACAATTTTAAAAGACAATCATGTGGAAATGCTTTACCTGGATGTGAATCAATTATTTTTGACATTTTGCTTTTCAGTGTCATTCCAATTGCTCCTGTAGAAGCTAAATTGTTAAAGTTGTCAATAAAAATATTTCCGAGCTCCAAAATATAATTTAGGATGTCCCTGGGTGGTATGGTAAGACCATCGAATGGATATTTTGTCTCACTATACGCTTTTAGCGTGATACAATCCTTTAAGTACCTGTAGGTCTTGAATTAATCACTGTATACCCCAAGTGTGCTAGTCTGTTGGAATTGTTT
Source organism: Callosobruchus maculatus (assembly GCA_951848785.1). NCBI lineage: Eukaryota > Metazoa > Arthropoda > Insecta > Coleoptera > Chrysomelidae > Callosobruchus > Callosobruchus maculatus. The sequence goes on along the minus strand of CATOUR010000041.1, from coordinate 17,567,584 downwards.
TATCGGGAGCAACGCAGAAAGGCACAAATGTACAGGGTGTCCCATTAATAATGATGAATCGAATGTCACAAATACCTCATTGGGTACAATGACAAAAAGGACACAACATCTGCTCTAATTTACATCCCCAAAATTATAATTCTCTACTACTGCCCAGTTCCGACATATTGCTTGTCTTGGTCGTCGTGAAACACCCTGTATTTATATCCTTCACATTTCAAGGTTTACCACAAAATAAGGATGGATCTGATTGTCATTTTTTATCTGTTATTAAATTTAATTGATAAAATCAAACTTCTAAAAATATTATCCATTTCCTGCAAACAAATCCGAGATAACAAAATTCGATATTTTTGAGACACTGTATACACTTCGCGTTACACACGTTCAACCTCTACTTTGCGCCGCCGCGTATCTTCTGGCTGACGTCGCTACACTGCTACCGGTGTACCGGGGAGACGGAGCAGGGGGCAGGCCGTTTTGATATTTTTGCGGAGTGGTCCACCTTATATGTATTCCGTAAACTTTGACAATATAGACAGTTTATTATTATAATTATTTTAATAGAATCTGATGCTTAATTGCGAACCTTGATTTAATATTAATCTTCACCTCAATAACGTTAGATCTTAACCAAGTACAAAAAGTTCACGTGCAATTCAGTAACGTCCGGTCGCATAGCGCAAAGTGCGCAAATGCATGCAATCGATTTATAATATCCATAAATAAAAGGGGGAACAAGCGAGCAGGCAATTAAGATGAAACTTAATTTGGAAAATATCAGTTCAATAATTTAATATCTGTCGGAATTTATGGGCTATTTAGCATGCTAATAAGAAAAATAGATGGGGTATGGGTGAGCACATAGCGATGAACGTTATTTGTTGCCATCATTGCTTTTCGAGCGCGTTATATCATAAGCCGGAATGAACAAAAAATTAAATACTACAACAGACGTAGATTTATTTGTATTTATATTTGTCTTTATATTACGTACAAATATACAGGCACTACGAAGACAGGGCCAAGGTCTGTAGCCAGGATTTCACTTGGGGGGGGGGGGTGGCAGGCTCAAAAGCTTAATCATCTGGCCTGCTGGGTGGGAGAGGGGGGGGGTAGAAACTGGGGGCAGTCAGGTATCGCCAACAAAGTCCTACTGAAGGATGTCTTGGAGAGGAGTAGATAGAGGTAGAACAGGTTGTGTTAGGTTTCCATTTCTGGATACTGAACAGGCGGTGGCCCTAACTATGGGGAAACTGTTGAGTATTCGGAATACTTAAACCACGTTTTATCTACTACCCCCCCCCCCCCCCCGGCCGGTATAAACAAATATAGAATAACTAAACGATGTAAATATAATGTTGCATGCTTTATTGGTGTTTATATTTTACATTATCAAGGACTTTCGTGTAAATGTAAAACATAAAAATGATTTCTTTTCTGAATTATGAGTACAAACTGTATGCAGCATAATACTGGTATATATGTACATAAATTCAACTGTTTCGGAATTTTCTTATTTTCTTCAAAGAAATTTGGCATAAACTGCCAAATTGGTACATCAATCTAGCTCTTCAGAGAACCTAGATAATGTATACCTAAAATACTAAAATTTTTGATTAAATTTGTTTCGATCCCTAGAATATTTTACCCAATAATTGACCACTTCCAAACTTTGTTGAGGCTGTTTCTTCTAAGCTCGTAGCCTAGTAATTGTAGCATAAAAGTTTCAACAGGTTAGAAATATATAAATCACTAAAATATAATGTAACTTTCGGGGGGGAGAGGAGTCGTTCCGGCTACGTGCCTCGCAGAGCCTTGTATTGGCTAAATATTATAGACTGCCTAATCCTAGATTTAGTTGCAATGGGTCCCAATGCATGGTCATTCTCTTATTTGCACTTCGGTCCATCTGCCTGAACTTCGTGGTTCATCGCTCTGCTGCTTTTGTCTATTTTTAGGAACCTAGACCGCATGGAAGCAACATAGTCTACAGCTGCCGATTTACTTCATAACTTTGACGTTATTTTGATAACGTTTTAAAAATCAAAAAGGGCCGAAAAGATCTATAATTTGAAGATAAAGTTTACATCAGTCCCATGTTTTCTTTCATAGATTATGATACCCAAGAGATGTTCACTCGATATTGTGTGGTAAATAAAAGGTGCGTGTTGGCTCAGCTGTTAGCAGCCCAAACTTTTCAGTAAATAAATAAGGCACTTTACAGCCCGTTCACATGATGCCGTCAAATCACCGTTTCGGTACTTTTAACGAATCGGTGAAAACCAAATGATATGTTTACACCGAAAACTGTTGTAAACAGATTTTTAGTCGAATCTAGGTTCTCGGTAGATTTTTGAATAATAGCTTTCTGCCGCTATTCTATCGGTATGAAAACTGTATAGCCTGAATGCTTCGCATGCAAACACATTGTCGCTAATCACAGATTAGGTTTTATTCTCAGATCAGCTATTCGGTTCACGGTGACAATACGCGACCGTTTAAATGTACGCGCCACTGCAGTACACGGTAAAAAGGTCTTCGGAGCCCCCCCCAAAAGTTTTTCACGGGGCCCTTCTGCATAAAAAAATATACTGTCCATACTGGGTGAAAGCGAAACTACTGTCTACGGTGGTATTTCAAATGAGTTTATAGATAAGAAAAAATTTCTCTCAACCTTATATTTTGATTCTTTTTCTTTCGAGTTTGTGAAGAATAAGAATTCATAGACCTTTTGTACAATATGATTATACATCGATCAACGGTACAGACGTGTGTCAAATTTTGCTATAAAATAGGTGCTGATAAGGTAAAATATATATCTAACTTGATTATGGAAAATTATGCGGTATAGGCATAGTCCGCCGCTATAAAACAAGTATAAGCATTACAGGTCATCATTATAGTCACAATGTCTAATGGACGTGTTGTGAACTCGTAAAATGCATCAAGTCGGGGCTAGAGTATTGCCGACACTATTATTATCAATAGTTTTGAGAACTGTAGCTCGCCATCGTTCGCGATTTACTGTCAGATCAGTGGCGCTCTTGATACTCATATCTAGCAACTGTTTCGCCATATCTACCCAGCGTGTAGGGGAACGGCCACGGCGCCGCCCACTCGGGGCGTGACCCTGAACTACAAGTTTCTCCATACTATCGCTTCTGTATGTCCGAGGAATTCTCAGCATTCTCCTCCACGTCCACATTTCCAAAGCATCTATGCGAGCTCGGTCTGCCTTTTCAACAGTCCGAGGCATACAAAAATATGGAAAACACAAGAGACTGAACCAGTGACATTTTGGTAGCTTTAGTGATGTTATGGTCACGCCATATCTTAGTAAGCTTTGTCATGGCCACCAGTGCCTGTTGAATGCGCCATCGAATCTCATTCTCACAGCTACCTGCCTTATCGATCAAAGAACCGAGGGACACAAAACTTTGAAGTACCTCTCAACGGCCTATTGACTTTATTTCTCGATGATTGTCATGCTCTCTATCTACGATAATAACCGTCTTGTTGCAGTTAATATCAAGACCATATGCTGCACTGTGTTGTTCTAAAACGTTCAATAGGGCTACTAGTTTTTCCTGAGCAGCAGCAATAAGGGTTGTTGTATCGTCAGCAAATCTTAAGTTAGATATTTTGCTTCCTCCAATAGTTATACCGCCATTCCAGTTGTCCAATACCTGTCTCATCACAAATTCAGAGTAAATGTTAAATAACATCGGAGATAATTCGCATCCCTGACGAACTCCTTTTCTGGTTGCTGTTTGACCAGACAGGTTACCATCAATTCCTACACGAGCTGAGCTCGACTCACAGAGAGTATGAGAAATACTAAGTCGTAAGGAGCTCCCATGGAGATGAGGATTTCCCACAGTTTAGGCCACTTTACGTTGTCAAACGCTTTAGAATAGTTCACAAAGCAGATAAAAAAGGAAAATAATGCTCTCTGACTTTTTCAATAATCTGTCTTAAGTTTAGGATCTCTTCACGCGTACCGCGTCCTTTTACGAAACCTGCCTGCGCCTGAGAAATTTGCCAGCCAATAAAACCCTCCAAACGAGACTGTAAAGTATATAGTATAACCTTGCTTGCATGAGAGATTAACGAGAGTAGGCGATAATTGTTTGGATTTGTTGGAGATCCTTTTTTATGAAGTGGAACAAAATGAATGTGCACCATTCGTCTGGACAAACACACAAAAAACAAATATTATATAAAAGAGAGATGCCGCCTTCACTCAAGCATTTTAATCTTTCGGCAGAAATAGCATCAATGCCTGTAGCTCTATTAGTTTTTAACTTGTTGAGGGCATGTTCCACCTCAGACAAAAGAATATCAGGTTCATATTCAAAATCCAAAGAGAGGGCCTGAGGGCCATCTTCATGGTACAGGTTTTCGCAGTAATTTCGCCATACCTCAATAACCTCATGCAAGTTGGTAACTAGCGGTCCCTCGGGATTTTTAACAGTCCAAGATTTGGGTTTAAAATCCCGACTGAGGCATTTGACCTTAAAAAACATCTCTTTCGGATGATTAGTATTGGCATGCATCTCTATTTCCTGGCACAATTGCTGTATACAGGGTGGGCCAATAGTGCGTGGACGGAGGATTGTGGGCTTAATAAAAAATATTTCAAAAATCTGTCACTTTATCATGGTAAGGACCCTTGAGAGCTATGACGTAAAAATATTTTCACTCAAATTTTGACGTTTATACAGGGTGATTCATATCAAACTTACATTTTTTTAAATGGAACCCCCTATATATTATTGCATATTTGGATTCCTTGGTCAATTTTAGTATGACTTTATGTATCACACATGGAACTTTAAACGAATCGTTTAGGCGAAAATCACCATTTTTGGTATAAGTAGGTATCAGAAAAAATTGAATATCGCAGCGATTATGAAACTTAGAAGGCCGTGACTTTGCGGTACAACTAAGCATGAAATGCGTCGCCTTAGGTCAGACGGCTAAAATTGAATTCTTTTTGTACTTGGAGAAATCAGTAGATTAATTGAGGAAACTTCAATCACAGATAACTTGATCTTTTCAAATGGCAATGCCTACTTTGGTTTAAAAAATCGAATGTAAAATTTGATTACCTTTCTAACGATATAGCACTCTCGATATCAATCTTTTTTGGTTTTCATTTTATTTCAAGTTTTCAGTCAAATCGGTGTTTTTCAATTTTCCTGCGTGCAAGCAACCTAGCAGGCCATGAAAAATAAACAGAAGCTCGTTAATATGGAAGAAACCAACTAACTTAGTAGAAAGATGCAAACTAACTGGAGCAACGAGGCAAGATTATGAAAATTCCTAGCAACATATTAGCTCTAACCGGATACAACAGCCCCAAGATATCTAATGTAAATGAGTAGCTGGGCTATGACAGAAGTATTTGTTTTTCATAGCTAACTAGCTATCGAGGTCTACTAGAGCTTGACAACTTTCCAAAACGATTAAAAATTTTGAAACAACAGGAAAACTACCAGCGATTTTTGCTTACAGTCTAACATGTTTAGAATTTCATATGTAAGGGGATAAAAAGATTAGTCACTTCCGTTTAGTTAAGTCAAAAGTGAAATCTCCAACTGGAGCATTCTGAACATCTATTGAAATAATTGCTAGAATTTTTTAATTACGCTATGTTGTAATTGTGTTATTTCATGTAGTTTTCTGCAAACTAAATTATGTTTTACAATTCAAACAGACTGCAATTCAAGTTTCATTTTCCACGATTTTGCTAATAAGTAGAAGTACCTACTGAAGAATTTGAAGGGTTCCAGTCAGAGGTATCATTACTTTTGACTTACGGAAATGGCTACTTTTTTATAGCATTAAATGTGGAAATTCAGAATTCAGAAGACATAGATATTATACTGCCAGCAACAATCACTAGTAGTTTTCCTTTGATTAAATATTTTTTTACTGACGATGGAAATTGACTAATAGCTAGTAGGCTGTGAAAAATGAGCGTTCTTGTTACCGCTATTGTTTCTGGTTAGAGCTAATATGTTGTAAGAAATTTTCATAATCTTGCTCCGTTGCTCTAGTTAGTTCGCATCTTTCTATTAAGTTAGTTGGTTTCTTCCATATTAACGAGCTTTTGTTAATTTTTCATGGCCTGCTAGGTTGCTTGCATGCAGGAAAATTGAAAAACACCGATTTGACTGAAAATTTGAAATAAAATGAAAACTAAAACAGATTGGTATCGAGTATGCCATACCGTTAGAAAGGTAATGAAATATTACATTCGATTTTTTAAACCAAAATAGGCATTGCCATTTGAAAAAATCAAGTTATCTGTGATTGAAGTTTCCTTAATTAATCTACTGATTTCTCAAAGTACAAAAAGAATTCAATTTTAGCCGTCTGACCTAAGGTGACGCATTTCATGCTTAGTCGTACCGCAAAGTCACGGCCTTCTAAGTTTTATAATCGCTGCGATATTCAATTTTTTTCTGATACCTACTTATACCAAAAATGGTGATTTGCGCCCAAACGGTTCGTTTAAAGTGCCATATGTGATACATAAAGTCACACTAAAATTGACCAAGGAACCCAAATATGCAATAATATGTAGGGCATTCCATTTAAAAAAATGTAAGTTTGATATGAATCACCCTGTATAAACGTCAAAATTCAAGTGAAAATATTTTTACGTTATAGCCCTCAAGGGTCCCTACCATAATCAAGTGACAGATTTTTGAAATATTTTTTAGTAAGCCCACAATCCTCCGTCCACGCACTATTGGCCCACCCTGTATAAGAGTTCTTATCTCTTCGGCATAGTCTCTGAATCTACTAAGTATTACAGGTATTAATATGTAAAAAGCTTGCTGGAGGTAGTCGAGACTGAGCGGGGACGCCCCGGGGCCCCCCAGCACCGCGGGCCCTGCGGGTCCCTTCGGCACGCCACTGGTACAAAAGGCTATTCGGTAAGATAGCCGAATCGGTGTCGTGTGAACGGGCTCTTACAGTCCCAAAGACTTTTATGTATGTATGGCATCTGTAAATCTGTATTTTGCAAATGAATTAATTATGGGCAGTCTGTCAGTAATGTAATTATATGCAACAATCTCCGAATATTTTGGCCACATCGTTATGTTGCATATTACTGTCAGGAGAACAACAACATTATTAATACATGATAATGAGGTATTAAGTTTAATCTAGAAACACTGTATCTCAATGCCAATTATTCATGTTATATGGTATCAGCTTTTGTACCTTTATCAATACATTTTCAGAGTAGCACTCAGTTTTGTTTGTGTAGCAAACAATAATGTGATATGTGATATGTAATCATCGTAACAATATTGGAAAACACAGGGTAGTGAAAATTTGGTAATTTTGATATGCATAATATGAAATTGGGGAAGTATGTAGCCTTTCAGAGTTAGGAAAATTAAAGTGAATCTCAAACCAAATGATTTTTAACAATCGCTCAAACTTTCAAAGACAATAACTGTAATAAGTATATCAGGCATAGGATCACGAATTCGGTTTTTTTAATATCTAAGAGGTGCAATCGTTTTCAACAGTATCATTATCGTATGCAGAACTTATAATTGTGTCTTGCTGAAGATACCACCAGGAAATTACTGACATGATTGCACAAAGTATTGTAATTATCATCTTCCAGTTCCTCAGTACTTTGCGTTGCCTAAAAAGATGTACTAGAGGTGAAGCCGCGGACGTTTTCAAAGATGATTGTGCAGATTGGTGGTGTGGAAATTAAAGGCAGGAGGTGGACGGGTTCCACTGCATGATATGAGAATATTCTTTTCACATTCGTTGCAGACATTGTGAGTATAGTAGTTCGGCAGGATTGCCATGTAGTACGCCTGAGGTGACCCTGTGTATACTGTCGTTACTTGGGGGATAACCCACTGAGTAGAGATTAAAACGACATGATGGTTTCGGACATCGTCTTTTAATTGTACTCAAAACTATATATCGTTCTGACTGTAAACTCGGTGACTCTTATGTAACAACACGTAACAACCTATGTTAATAAAACAATATAAAAATAACAATTTGTTGAACACTCCCTAATTGTTGACGTCAGCTTTCGCAATACGATGACTTGAAGCTAGAACAAATACACTGGCTTATATAATCACGCGTGTTGCCCTAAATTAAACCAAAATGGTTAGTAGCTAAAATTTTCCTATATAATGATACTCCAGAGTATTCTGAGAAAATTCCATAGATAATAAGAATATTTATAGAATATTCATTAAACCTTCGAAATGGGAAAAACATGCTACATTCTTAGAATATTCCCCCGAATATTCCACACGCATATTACATAAAGGCATTATATTTTTGAATATTCTAGGAACATTTTGTCTAAATTGTCTCATATATGAAAAATTTGTAGGGTATTATTAGACAGTGTTCCAACAATAATAGCACCTACTGTAAAGGCGGATGGTCAGAAGAGCGAAGTGGTTTGCGATAAAGTGTGAATCTTTTCCAGAAATAACTTGAAAAATATCAAATTACACTTCTAAAGCGCCAACTGTGAACTCAAACTGTCAGTTGTAACATCTGACATGTAACTTCCGATCCTACGAAGAGGTAGGTGCAAATAACAGATAATGGCAGCGCTATATTTTGGTTTTTTATCGTTTCTTGTTTATTGGGCGTTTTCCGAGTGAATTTTGGGGTTTATCAATGCGTAAGTAAAAAAATAGGCTATTTCAGACAATTCCGCAAGGTGATGAAATACCGAAATCTCGAGTGACGATTTGAGTGAGATGAGTGCGGATGTTACCATCGATGACATATGGTAAATTATAATAATGGAAAATACATGACGAATATCGTACATACTCCAAAAGGAATAAATAGAATAAATGTGCTTTCCTTTCAACGTGTCAATCCATAAACAATAAAATAAAGATAAAAATAAAACAAAAGCAAAAAGAAAAAGGCACTGACCGTATGAGTGACAAAAGAAACATTGATTGAGGTTGCCATGAGGACAGATAAAGAAATTTGGTTGAGGCAATGATGCGAAAGAAACCGGATGACGCTTGGTGTTTGAGTTCCAGAGGCAGTTTGGACAACTTTTTGTCATTACACCATAGCCCCAATATGGAAAGGATCAGAGATAGAAGGGGGGGGGGGTGTTAAGACGTGAAAAAAAGCGTTAAGTAGCTGAATGAAAATGCAGTAGCAATTTAATACACCTACCAGCTAATGTTCCAACAGTCGTCATCCGAAATCTATGGACGGTTTTTTAAAGATGAAAATAAAAAGTCGCGAAAGAATACGTAAGACGTTCAATAATGTCACCCTTTAAAGGGTTTGAAAAATGCGGTTAAACATAATAACATTGAGACGCGTCATAGTTGGACCTCCCAACATTAACAATTTTTTAAAGATTTCTAACCAAAATGACGTGAAACCTCGAACTTTAAGCTCAAATTTCTCATAAACTGCCCAGCAGAAACGTATGATAGTATTTTTTGTGTTATTTACAAAAAAAAGAGAATTTTCCATCAAGTACCGACCGGTTTCGTCGCAATTTTTTTATCTTCATTTCGAAAAAATCGGTACGCGCAAACCGCCCGTAGATTTCGGATGACGATTTTCTGGAACATTAGTTGGTAGCTGTACTAAAATAGTACCGCATTTTCATTCGGTTACTTAACGATTTTTTTAACTTTTTAACATCCCCACTAAATCCGATCCCTTTCATTTCGAGGTTATCGTGCAATGACAAAAAAGCTTCCAAACTGCATGTAGAACTCAAATACCAAGCGTCATCCGGTTTCTTTCTAACACTAAAACTACCCGTCATTGCTTTTTGAATAAATGCAAATTTAGTATACATGACAGACTGAATCACTTGACAATATAAAAACAAAACAACATTATCTTGAAAACAATCACATGCCTGTTAGAGCATAGGTTATAACCTAGTCGAATTCGTTGCATGGAGCCTGTAGCACTGTGGGCGTGCATAGAAAAACCACATTATCCGTTAGACGGAGGTGTGGGAGAGTTCAAAGCCATCCTTAAATGAGCTGTAACGCCGGGCAGAGGTATTGATCACAGCCGACGACGATAATAGATGTAATTAAGGGGTTTTTCACAGGTGGAAAAGAAAACCATGGGTTTACGGTCGGTCTGCATATACGTCTGTATCTGAAGTCTGCGCCGCCCGTTCTCTGTGCATAGTGATGTATGGCTTTAACTTCAACATAACTTTAGATGTTTAGACGTAGAGAACTGTTCACTGCACAGAAACATACGCACTAAAACAATTTTTTACTTTATATATACAGGATGAGTCCTAGGTTGATACTTTTTTCAACTGCATCTAAAACTCGTTTATAAAACAACTTCTTCAAATAACTTTTTTCAGAAAACCGAAAGAATTTGCGAGATACAGAACAAAAAAGGTAGATCTAGGCTTATATATCAAGGCGTAGATACCTAGTCTGTTTCATAGGATTTTAAAAGTCGGCCAGCTCCAAATTTATGTTTTACTTCCCACACCGATAGGTGAGGGGAGTATTGTGATCGCGAAAATTTTCGATTTTGAGATAATACGCTTTTTGGGCGTTTTATGATGTCTACATAACGAAAAACCACGTCACTCATTTCCGTCGGTCTGTCTGTCTGTCTGTCTGTCTGTCTGTCTGTCTGTCGGTCTGTCTGTCTGTCTGTCGCTTTTTTCTAGCCTCGTAATCTCAGTAACCGCTGCATGGATTGTGATGAAATTTGGGCAGCGGTATGCTGTGGGGTCGTAGTAGGTAATGTTCCTATAATTTTTAAAATCGGTCCATAGGCGGCGGAGTAATTAGCAAAAAACAAAAAAAATTAAATATTGCTGAAACTTCGTTTTTAGGCGTTTTAGGGGTCCCTGATCATTTTATACTTTTTTTTGGGTGGGGGTGAAATTGGGGTGGTTGGGGGGTGGGGGGTTGTAAAATTGAAAAATTTGTTGTATTCGTAATAGACTACCCACTGACCTATGAAGGAAGACCTAGCGACATAAATAACCTTTTTAGGTCTATCCGAACATTGCCTTATGCCTATTACAGAAACTAAAGGACAGAATTTTTTCCGATATACAGGGTGAGTCAAGCTCAACGCCTCGGACTCTTGTGACCAAACGATACCACTTTTCGAAAAACCGACTATGCAGGTGTATGTAGGTCGAGTTGGGTTACATTTTAAAAATAATGACTTTTATACAGCGTGTCTAATAAAAGCGTGACATATCAAAGTTATGTTTTTTTAAATGGAACACCCTATATATTATTGCATATTTAGATTCCTGGGTGCATTTTAGTGTGACTTTATGTATCATACATGGGACTTTAAGCGAACCGTTTAGGTGCAAATCACAATTTTGGGTATAGGTAGATGTCAGAAAAAAATTGAATATCGCAGCTATTATAAATCTTAGAGGGCTGTGACCTTGCCGTGTTACTAAGCATGAAATGTGTCAGCTTACGTTAGACGGTCGAGTTCGAATTATATTTGTACTTGGAGAAATCGGTAGATCGATTAAGGAAACTTCAATCAAAGGTAACTTGATTTTTTCAAATGGGAATGCATAATTTTTTTTATACCATCAAATGTGCAATTTGACAGGCTTTCTAATTATATCAGATTGTGAATATCAATGTATGGTAGTTTTTATTAAATTTCGAGATTTCAATGAAATCAGTGTTTTTAAATTTCCCTACCTATAAACAAACTAGCAGGCCATGAAATATAAACAAAATCATATTCAGATGGAAGAAAACAACTAACTTAGCAAAAAGATCCAGCAGCACTAGAGTAAAAGAACAAGATTATAAAAATTCCCCACAACAAATCAACTCTAACCAGAAACAACGGCAGTAACACGTCTAAGGTTAAAGAGAAGCTGGAGTACGACAGAAATGGATAATTTTCACAGCCTACTAGCGACTGCAATGTACTAGAGATTAAAAATTTCCAAAATCACTAAACACTTTGAAATGAAAGCAAAACTTTCAGCGATCGTTGCCGTCAGTCTAATATCTTCAGAACGCAATTTCACATTTAATGGTATAAAACAGTAGTCATTTCCGTCAAAGTCAAAAGTAATGATACCTCTCACTGTCGTCCTTCAAATTTTTCAGTATCTATTAGCAAGGTCGCAAAAAAAGGAATACCGACAAATCATATTTTAATTTTCTGTCAGGTAAATTATGTTTAATAATTTGAGCAGATTTTTAATTTATTCTTAATTTTCGGCGATCTTCCTCATGGGTATTGAAAAAACTCCAGTCAGAGGTATCGGTTACTATTTTTTTAAATCATGAAATGTGAAATTTTATTCTGAAGCTATTAAACTGCCAGCAACATTACGTGGTAGATTCTCTTTCATTTCAAAATTCACAATGGTTTTATGAATCGTCAATCTTTAGAATATTGTAGTAGCCGGTATGCTGTGAAAAATACTCATTTCTGTCGTACTCCAGCTGCTTTTTGACCTTAGACGTGTTATGTCTGCTAGTTCTGGTTAGAATTGATTTGTTGTAAGTCATTTCTATAACTTTGTCCCTTTACTCTAGTTCGTCCGTGACTATCTGCTAAATTAGTTGTTTTGTTCCATCTGAACAGTTTTTTGTTTATATTTCATTGCCTGCTAAGTTGCTTATAGGTAGGAAAATTGAAAAACTCCGGTTTTACTGAAAATTTGAAATTAAATCAAAACTACCAGAGATTGATATTTACAACCGCACATCGTTAGAAAGCTTATCAAATTGCACATTTGATCGTATAAAAAAAATTATGCATTCCCATTTGAAAAAATCAAGTTACCTTTCATTGACGTTTCCTTAATTGATCTACCGATTTCTCCAAGTACAAATTTAATTCGAACTCGACCATCTAACGTGAGCTGACTCATTTCATGATTAGTAACACGGCAAAGTCACAACCCTCTAAGATTTATAGTAGCTGCGATATTCAATTCTTTTCTGACATCTACCTATACCCAAAATTGTGATTTGCATCTAAACGGTTCGCTTAAAGTCCCATGTGTGATACATAAAGTCACACTAAAATGCACCCGAAAATCTAAATATGCAATAATATACAGGGTGTTCTATTTAAAAAAACATAACTTTGATATGTCACGCTTTTATTAGACACCCTGTATAAAAGTCATAATTTTTATAATGTAGCCCAACTCGACCTACATACACCTGCAAAGTCGATTTTTTGAAAAGTAGTATCGTTTGGTCACAAGAGTCCGAGGCATTGAGCTTGACTCACCCTGTATACAGGCTGTCCATTTAGTGTGTAATTCTTCGATATCTCGCAAGGTATAGCTGATAGAAGAAAATCTCAAATACAAAAGTTATTTGGTTACTTGAGACGCATATTCTAAAAATATTTTGAAATATACAGGGTGTTGCGGGAAAGTAGGATAGAGATCAATTTGATTTTTTTATAAGGAACTATAACTTTCTCTCAAATTCTTCTAGTGTCCATCATTGATCTCTATTCAACCCTAAAATATTTTTAAAATCGGTTGCGACGTTGCCAAGTTATAATTTATTTTCTATTAATTTCCGCATTTGCAAGGTCGCAAGTAATACGTCCAAATTGATATGTTCCTTTAACTTTTCTCAATAATATAACACAGCGAGTTACTTGAATATTAAGCGGATATTATTCTGGATGCTACCAGCAATTTGTATCTACAGGGTGGTTTTGGCAGAGCTTTAAATTCCGGCAACTTAAAGGTCGTTTTACTTTGTTTTTTTAAATGGAACATCCTGTCTTTTTTATTTTAAATCGAAATATCTACAACTACTCTATCTCGCCTTGTAATATTTTTTTTCGCGTTTTCGACGTTGCCAAGTTATAAATTATTTTCCCAAATTTTTAAACAAGTATCCCCGATTTTAATTTATTTTAAATAGAATCCTCTACTTATTTTTATTGCAATGAATTGCGCATGTCGAATTTAGTAGGATCTCACAATTTCAAAATTTTGTTTGTATCAATTAATGAGATACGGCAACACCGCTTTTTCAGTAAACGGTACCGGAACGCTTAAATTTTTCCAAAACTGCCACAGCTGAAGAGGTGAAATTCAATACAAAAGTTTGTGTTATTGATAATAGGCTGTTCATTGACCTGTGCAGGGAAGACCTAGCGGCATATGACAATAATTTGGGGGGGGGGGGTACTGGCGATGATTTTGTTGCAAGGGGATCTCAGACTAAATCTTTATGCTATGGGAAAATAATAAACTGGTATCACCGTAATGTGTGGGAAGTAGTGAGTCAATCAACTTGACTCCATTTTTTTATAAAATACTAGCAATTCCGAAAACATTTTTCACGGAGTCTACTCATAAAGTCTGTTCGTGTTCAAACTTGTCTTGCTTTGTTTATTGTTGTCTGTTTTAATTTGTGACTTGCTCATCGTACCTGTAGGCAATCACATTATTAGAAACTTTTGTACTAAGCATCCACTTCGTTAAGCAGTCTCCTTTTGCGTTACCCTAAATGTTGACGGAGGAGGATAGGTTAACGAAGGGGAGGATTTTTCCGTTCGAGGGCAATTCTGACTGAACCAAGACATTTAGCCTAGTTTCATATACGTTGTTAAAGAGTTCCGATTATAGAAAGAGAGATTTGACGGGAGACAATACATTGGATACCGAGAAAACCTAATTTCAAATTTTCTCTATAATATAGGCAACCATTGACAGCAATCACATGAAGTTAATCCAAAAAGAGCAAACAACAAATACGGCAAACAAATTCTTCAATGTGTGGAACAACAGGTGGGAAATCATCTAACGGACTTCCTTTTTTTCAATATATTTTCCTCAGTGAAACTGTTATCTATATGGAAACATTCAGAAGGCTAAAAACTGAACGAATCACTCTCAACTACTTAGCTTTTAGTTTTTACTTCCTACACCGATAAGTGGATAGTAGTATTGTGATCGCGAAAATCTTCGATATTGGGGTCTTATGATGTCTACATAACGGAAATCCACGTCACTCATTTCCGTCGGTCCGTCCGTCTGTGTTTTGGCGTTTCTCTAGCCTCACAATTTCAGTAGCAGCTGCATAGAATGCAATGAAATTTGGGTAGCGATATGCAGTGGGTCGTAGTAGGTAATGCTGTAATGGGTGGCGGAGTAATTAGCAAAAAACAAAAAATTTCAGATATTCTTCAAACTTCGTTTTTAGCGTTTTAAGAGTTCCTGATCCTTTTCTACTTTTTTGGGTGGGGATGAAATTGGAGTGGTTTGGAGATGGGGATTGTAAAACTGAAGAATTTGTTATATCCATAATAAGCTATACATTGACCTTTGAGAGAAAGTCCTAGCGGCATAATATACTTTTTAGGTCCATCCGAATATTGCATTGCCTATTGTAGAAACCAAGCGACTCGGAGGTTTTTTGAAGAATACGTATACCACGAGTATTGCTTTAGATCGTTGCGTATTGTGTAACCCGAAATTGATTTTAATGTAATTGCAACGCATATGGTTCCTAGAAATTGTGTCAGTGGCAACGCAGCAATAATAAAAAAAAACTAGAAATACAAAAACAGTTCAAACTTTGTTTCAGGCGAGTTGGGGGTTCCCGATAGATTTGTTTCGTCCAGTTGAGGCTTGCAGAATAAAAACTGTGTCACTAGTTTCTACGGAGAGAGATTCAAGAAACTATTTATAAGACTTTTTGTGTTGGATGTTTTTTTTGCGACAGGGCGGGTGATGACTTGGTTGCAAGGGGAGCTTCGTATAATGGGAAAATAATAAAATGGTGGGAAGTACTGAGTCAACCAACTTGTCTCAATTTTTTTGTATGTGGTGGCCTACTTCTTCCATTTTTGTGAGAATGACCCCAACTGCGCTTTATACATTGTAAGAAGATTGGATAGTGGTGGACTGTAATTATATTAACAAGTTTAGTCTATTCTTGATTTACTACTTCAAAGAGCGTAATGACGGAATATGAGCCCGATATAAGTATCATTCTAACATCTTGTATATGTTACGCCGAATTCTTTGCCGAATACATGAACTAGGCAGTAGCGTTGCTCATTTTATGTAGTAGGCAAAATAATAACCCAATACACGGAATAGGTACACAATCTTTTGCCGATTACACGAAATAGGCAACCAGTATAACAACACAAATTTAACCGTGTTCTTTTCATATTATAGGTTATGTTTTTGTTTACTTAGTAGTTGCTTGGCTATCAGGAATGCAAAGTATTTACTTTTATAATAAATTTGGAATAGTTTTGGTAGGGAAAGAACGAAAATTTGAAGTCGATGAAATTGTAGATACCGGGTTGGAAAGAAATTCTCTGCAGTCAGCAACATTCAAGAAATTTAAATTAAAGCACGGCGACATGCCTAGTTATGAAACATAAATATTCGAACGCTTGTTCGTAAAGTTTCAGTTGGTTTTGGACAACAATATAAACGCTGTAATTGTACTTCTCATGCTGAAAGAAGCTGTAATAATCATCAATTTTTTTATATAAAGGTGTAATGCCTATATGTGTAGACAACATTAATGTCCTTTTTATTTTTTTAATAAAATTCTGAAAACTATCGGCTTTTATGTTTTATTAAATAGTTTTTTTATGACTCGATCTTCTGGAAGGAACAAAAAGTTAACAGAACATGTTTGTAACTCGGTTTACCGGTTTTAGCCGGTTGCTAAGGCTAAAAGCTGAGCTTCTGCTAAAACTTCCTTGAAATAGGCAAAATAAAATTACAGAATTGCCCATTACATGAAATGTGCAAGACCTATTTCATGAATTCGGCAAAAAATGGCTGAATACATGAAATCGGCAATTACGCAGATTCGGCGTAACATACAGGGTGAGTCAATCTCAACGCCTCGGGCTCTTGTGACCAAACGATACCACTTTTCGGAAAACCGACTTTGCGAGTGTATGTAGGTCGAGTTGGGCTACATTTTTGAAATAATGGCTTTTATACAGGGTGTCTAATACAAGCGTGACATATCAAAGTTATGTTTTTTCAAATGGAATACCCTGCATATTATTGCATATTTAGATTCCCGGGTCCATTTTGGTATGACTTTATGTATCATACATGGGACTTTAAGCGAACCGTTTAGATGCAAATCACAATTTTTGGGTATAGGTAGATGTCAGAAAAAATTGAATATCGCAGCTATTATAAATCTTAGAGGGCTGTGACTTTGCCGTGTTACTAAACATGAAGTGTGTCAGCTTACTTCAGACGGTCGAGCTCGAATTACATTTGTACTTGGAGAAATCGGTAGATCAATTGAGTAAACTCCAATCAAAGGTAACTTGATTTTTTCAAATGGGAATGCATAACTTTTTTTATACCATCAAATGTGCAATTTGATAAGCTTTCTAATGGTAAGCGGTTGTAAATATCAATCTCTGGTAGTTTTGATTTAATTTCAGATTTTCAGTAAAACCGGTGTTTTTCAACTTTCCTACCTATAAGCAACTCAGCAGGCCATGAAATATAAACAAAAAACCGTTCAGATGGAACAAAACAACTAACTTAGCAGATAGTTACGGACGGACTAGAGTAAAGGGACAAAGTTATAAAAATGACTTAAAACAAATCAATTCTAATCAGAGCAGACATAACACATCTAAGGTCAAAAAGCAGCTGGAGTACGACAGAAATGGGTATTTTTCACAGCATGCCGGCTACTACAATATTCTAAAGATTGACGATTCACAAAACGGTCGTGAATTTTGAAATGAAAGGAAAACTACCACGTAATGTTGCTGGCAGTTTAATAGCTTCAGAATAAAATTTCATACTAAATGATTTAAAAAAATAGTAACCGATACCTCTGACTGGAGTTCAGCAAATTTTTCAGTACTCATAAGCCGAAAATTAAGTTTAAATTAAAAATCTGGTCAAATTATTAAACATAATTTACCTGGCAGAAAATTAAAATATGATTTGTCAGTATTCCTTTTTTTGCGACCTTGCTAATAGATACTGAAAAATTTAAAGGACGACAGTGAGAGGTATCATTACTTTTGACTTTAACGGAAATGACTGTTATACCATTGAATGTGAAATTGCGTTCTGAAGATATTAGACTGACGGCAACGATCGCTGAAAGTTTTGCTTTCATTTCAAAGTGTTTAGTGATTTTGGAAATTTTTAATCTCTAGTACATTGCAGTCGCTAGTAGGCTGTAAAAATTATCCATTTCTGTCGCACTTCAGCTTCTCTTTAACCCTAGACATGTTACCGCCGTTGTTTCTGGTTAGAGTTGATTTGTTGTAGGGAATTTTTATAATCTTGTTCTTTTACTCTAGTTCTGCTGGATCTTTTTGCTAAGTTAGTTGTTTTTTTCCATCTGAATACGATTTTGTTTATATTTCATGGCCTGCTAGATTGTTTGTAGGTAGGGAAATTGAAAGACACTGATTTGATTGAAATCCCGAAATTTAATAAAAACTACCATATATTGATATTCACAACCTGATATAATTAGGAAGCCTATCAAATTGCACATTTGATCGCATAAAAAAGTTATGCATTCCAGTTTGAAAAAATCAAGTTACCTTTGATTAAAGTTTCCTTAATTGATCTACCGATTTCTCCAAGTACAAATGTAAATCGAACTCGGCCGTGTAACGTAAGCTGACGCATTTCATGCTTAGTAACATGGCAAGGTCACAGCCCTCTAAGATTTATAATAGCTGCGATATTGAATTTTTTTCTGACATCCACCTATACCCAGAATTGTGATTTGCACCTAAACGGTTTGCTAAGAGTCCCATGTGTGATTCATAGTCACACTAAAATGCACCCAGGAATCTAAATATGCAATAATATACAGGGTGTTCCATTTAAAAAAACAAAACGTTGATATGTCACGCTTTTATTAGACACCCTGTATAAAAGTCATTATTTTTAAAATGTAGCCCAACTCGACGTACATACACTTGCAAAGTGGATTTTTCGAAAAGTAGTATCGTTTGGTCACAAGAGTCCGAGGCGTTGAGCTTGACTCACCCTGTATACATAGATATTAAAATAACGAATGAAATGTGTTTAAGCCCTTCATTCTGTCCTGTTTTGAGCCACCCGATACACTTTTTATCGTCCGCGCGCTGACAAATGGCTCCAGTTGTAACGTTGTGTCTGATACGCTGTTGTTGTACTGTGTTGTTGGTGTGCTATGCGTTATTTCCACCTTCGCATTTGGAGAACGCGAGCCCCTGTTGTTATGCAAATTCATCCGGTTTTATCTTGTTTATGAGATTCGAAATCCAAAGCCAACGTGATTAATTCACTATGCGTCGTAGCACAATAGAAAAACACTATGGCTTAAATGAAAATACTGCACAATGCCTTTGCACAGGATTGACGTGGACATAATGAACGTAAAAGGCGTGTTTTACAGCTTGTTTCGTTGAACGGGATTTATCAGCTCGGCTTATTATTTCCAAGAATCAAGGACATGCATTTAGCACCCCAGGCAGCATAAGGACGTCGTCTTAGGTTGCGTATACGTCATTTCAGACATACGCGAGGACGTCGCTTTGACCACATGGTGACCTGTATTTACACTAAATAGAGATTCGGGTCCCCTTGACGTGGGCATCTGGTTACTACTCACAAATTGCCTGCCTCGTCTCTACGTAACCATGCATGCACAGTGAAAGCGAGTAGCCTGCCTTGTCCAGCGCCGAACCGCTCGCAGGTAGAAGCAGACAGAGCGGGGAATCTTAAAATAAAATTAGTGCATGCATTTATAAGCCACTTTCAGCGCCGGTCGGCGCGGGTTCCCTGGTTTCGTATTCGTACACGCAGTGAAAGCAGTCTGCCTGCTTGCGGGGACCTGCAAGCAGGAAACCGCTCCACTGTGTCTACGCCCTTAGACTTCCTACACCTAAAAGTGTTCTAGATCTAGACGAATGAGTTGCAATTTTTTTTATTGTCAGCCTCCCGCAAAGGCTGAAAGCCTATAGCGCTGTAGAAGCGCCGCGAGAGGATAAGTGCCGGTTCACGTTAGATTTGAAACGCTGCACGTTGTAGCCTACGGGAAACAATTCCCCCGGCAGCTGATTCCACAGCATCGAAGTTCTCCAAAAGAAGGAACGCTGGAGGAGACTGGCTCGGGGGTAAGGACCTCGACCTGGTAAGGATGAGCTCGCAGAGCTTCTCTATTGTTCCTGGTTCGGACGGCCTTTGGTGTTATTATCTGGGAGAGCTCACTCGAACATCATCCGTGATAGAATCTGTAAAACAGGGATAGCTCAGCCAGACTCCTTCGATGTTCCAGGCTGTGGAGATCCTTTGTGAGGTTAGGCGTATCGATTAATCTAATTGCTCTTTTCTGGATATAGTGTCCAGAAGCTTTAGAGAGTGTTTCGGAGCACATCCCCACACATGGGAGCAATACTCCAGCGATGGTCGGATCTGTGCCTTGTAGAGCAGCAGCAGTTGCTCTGCTGTATACAACTTTCTACAGCGGAACAAAACTCCAAGTTTCTGGGATGCCGTTTTAGCAATACTGACGACCTGGTCGTGCCAGGACATATTATTGTTGATGTTGATCCCCAAAAGCTTGACGGAAGGCGATTCGACTATGTGGTGGCCCTCCATTTCCACGGTTGGTAAGCCATCGTGAGACTTGTTTGTAAGTGTTGTTGCCTGAGTTTTTTGTACGTTGAACTGTACTTTATTTGCTAATCCCCACTCGACAATTGTTTTGATATCTACGTTGATCTGTGAGGCATGCTGCTGGCGCCGACGTACCGTCTCCTGGGATGATAGTGGCTTGCCTGGTTCCATGCACGACACTAATGTACTGTCATCTGCGAAGCCGTAGATTAGATTGGATGTTATTTCCAGCAGCTTGTCGATGTACAGCAGAAACAGTGTAGGGGATAGGACAGATCGCTGAGGAACACCGGCGTTTATTGAAAATATGTCTGATGAACAGCCCTCGACTACAACAAACAGAGATCGGTCGATGATGAATTATTTTGTATTTACATTTTTGAAATCAAATGGATGCCTAGACTTCACTGAAAGCGCAACATTGAAGGTGCGTACACATGTCAGATCAAAGCTCGAATATGCTAGTCTCGTTTGGAATCCTCACCATATCACTTATGTAGGTTATATACATGTGTGCCGTTAAAAAAGCAAAATAAATTATTTTTATATTTGTTGACAACAAGAGAAAGACAAAATTAAGATGGTGTTGCAAATGGTTCATTTTAGGCAACCAGATCCTCAAATTGAACTCGTGCTCTCTTAAATTGAACCTGCCCTCAGATCTTGATAAAGTACGGATAATACTTCCAGAAAAACAAATTAAACTGTATTGTGTAT
The DNA here is from genome assembly GCA_951848785.1 of Callosobruchus maculatus. Classification (NCBI taxonomy): domain Eukaryota; kingdom Metazoa; phylum Arthropoda; class Insecta; order Coleoptera; family Chrysomelidae; genus Callosobruchus; species Callosobruchus maculatus. The sequence goes on along the minus strand of CATOUR010000041.1, from coordinate 17,546,208 downwards.
TTATTTAAACGTTGTTATGACGCTTTAACAAAATAATGCACCAAAATACAGGGTGAGTTTTTAGTACCGGCTCGGTCGAAAACTCCACTACTATAGAAGATAGCGAAAAAAGTTGTATATAAAAGTTGTAGCCACGGATATGGTCCTTGCTCAGAAAATATTTAGATTTATACAGGGTGATCCATAACTACGTGGTGATGCAAACATGCATTTTTTCAAATGAGACACCCTATATATTATTCTATATTCAAATTCTACTAATGATTTCCGTTCTTCCAATATAAGGTACTGTTACATTATACAGGGTGTTTCAAAAGTTATGACCATTTTTGTATCCAAATCACGGTCAAATGAACGTACTGTATATCAAAATGTAATGAATCAAAAATTATTTTTTTTACACGAGAAGATTAAAAATATCCTCTAGTTTTAAAATCGGCTATAAAAGAAGCCCGAGACGCATATTCGTATACAGGGTGATGTAGAATGCAAAATCCAAATTTTCTCTTTTTTTTCAAATGTAACCCCCAATATTTTATTATTCCAAGGAATTGCTTTTAATATGCTCTTTCGTCTTTGTGTAGCACTTGTTGTACCTACGTCCATCAGTTTCCGAGATATTTCGATTTTTCGGTAAATTTAAAATATAGCCTCTATTTGTGTACTGAAATTTATTTATTTTGAGAAAGTACTATCTGATTTGTTTTTTATTTAACGAACAACTAAATTATAACGTCTTGATAGTATTTGATGAAGTCAAAACACTAAATCATCGACATAATAAAGTCTAGTATGCTGAGGAAACAATTTTGTAGGCGTCATGCATAATTATCAAGTAGTTTTATCAGGTAGGCTTTGAATAATTGACAGTTTTCATAACCTACTCAATAATTCCGTACTGTGTGAAAAACTAGCTTTGAAAATTAATTTTTCCATTGAGGGTATTTAGGAGAATCTTTGAGAAATTGTCTACTTGCCTCTAGAATATATCAACTATGAATAGCAATATCCAGAACGGAGGCACTCTAAAAACTAATGCGTTGGAACGATTGAATAATCGTTTTAGTTGGACTGTGTCGTTTCATACTTCATAGCCTACCTGATACATCTGCTTGATAATTATGGATGACGTCTATAAAATTTCCTCAGCACACTTGACCTATATTATCTCGTTAGTTCAGTGTTTTGACTTGATCAAATATTATTATCGCCTTATATTTTAGTCGTTTGTTAAGCAAAAATAAAATTTGGTAGTATTTTCTCAAAATAAATAAATTTTATTAAAGAAATAGAAGTATATTTAAAATTTGTAGAAAAATCGAAATATCTCAGAAACTAATGAATGCAGCCATAATAAGTGCTATACAGAGATGAAAGAGCATATTAAAAGCAATTCTTTGGTATAATAAAATATTGGGGTTTACATTTTAAAAAAAGAGAAAATCTAGATTTTGCATTCTACATCACCCTGTATACTAATATGCGTCGCGGGATTTTTTTATAACGTATTTTAAAACTAGAGGATATTTCTAATCTTCTCATTTAAAAAAAATAATTTTTGATTAATTACTTTTTGATATACAGTACGTTCATTTGACCGTGATTTGGATACAAAAATGGTCATAACTTTTGAAACACCCTGTACAATGCAACAATACCCTATATTGGAAGAACGGAAATCATTAGTAGAATTTGAATATGGAATAACATATAGGGTGTCTCATTTAAAAAAATGCATGTTTGCATCACCACGTAGTTATGGATCACCCCGTATAAATCAAAATATTTTCTGAGCAAGGAGCATATCCGTGGCTACAATTTTTGTATACAATTTTTTTCGCTATCTTCTACAGTAGTGGAGTTATCGACCGAGCCGGTACTAAAAACTCACCCTGTATATACAAATATAAAATACTACATAAATTTAGACCAAAGAAAAAATTATAACGTAAAGCGTTTTATGAACCGTTCACATGTTTGAATTGCGTTTAAACAACGTATATGTGTTTACTGGGTATATGATTAAACTAACCAAAAATGAGAGAATGTTTTATATTGCAATTGAAAACCATGGCGAAACCCGTGTTGTTGCGCTTGACATAACGAAAGCCTTCGACAGCGTGTGGCATGAGGGACTTCTAGTCAAGCTTGCTGCTTATGGACTACCACCTGGCCTGCGCCAGTGGCTGAATAGCTTTTTGAACGACCGATCTCTGCTTGTTGTAGTCGAAGGCTGTTCATCAGACGTATTTTCAATAAACGCCGGTATTCCTCAGGGATCTGTTTTATCCCCTACACTGTTCCTGCTGTACATCAACGAGCTGCTGGAAATAACATACAATCCAATCTACAACTTCGCAGACGACAGTACATTAATATCGTGCATGGAATCAGGCAAGCCGCTATCATTCCAGGAGACGGTACGACGGCGACAGCAGCATGCCTCACAGATCAACGCAGATATCAAAAAAATTGTCGAGTGGGGATTAGTAAATAAAGTACAGTTCAACGTACAGAAAACCCAGGCAACAACACTTACAAGTTTCACATTGGCTTACCAACAGTGGAAATGGAGGGTCACCCCATAGACGAGTCACTTTCCGTCAAGCTTTTGGGGTCAACATCAAGAACAACATGTCCTGGCACGACCACGTCGTCAGTATTGCTAAAACGGCATCCCAGAAGCTTGGAGTTTTGTTCCGCTGTAGGAAGCTGTACACACCAGAGCAACTACTGCCGCTCTACAAGCCACAGATTCGACCATCGCTGGAGTGTTGCTCCCATGTGTGGGGATGCGCTCCGAAGCACTCTCTAAAGCTTCTGGACACCATCCAGAAGAGAGCAATTAGACTAATCGATACGCCTAACCTCACAAAGGACCTCCATAGCCTGGAACATCGAAGAAGGGTAGCTGACCTGTCGCTGTTCTACAGATTCTATCACGGAAGATGTTCGAGTGAGCTCTCCCAGGTAATAACAGCAAAGGCCGTCCGAACAAAGAACGCCAGAGAGGCTCTGCGAGCTCATCCTTACCAGGTCGAGGTCCCTACTCCACGAACCAGTCTCTTCCAGCATTCCTTCTTTTGCAGAACTTCGACGCTACGGAACGAGCTGTCGGGGAATTTGTTTCCCGCCGGCTACAACCTGCAGCGTTTCAAATCTAACGTGCACTGATACTTATCCTCTCGCAGCGCTTCTACAGCGACATAGGCTTTTAGCCTTTGCGGGAGGCTGACCATAAAAAAATCTACTGACCACTCTGGTGAACAAAAATGTTCTTCGTACGTAAGCATTTCTTTTATATTTTTTATTGAACTCATGATCCATGCCACTCTGCCCTGCTCTGTAATCAGAGCACAACGCGTGGCGCCATATCGCTAATTCCTGTAAACAAAAATAGATCAATAATCAGATAAGATTACTCGATTTTTACGAACATGGTTTACATGACTTACTGATGGTTAACAATGAAATATAGATGGCGAAATTCGTTACTAATTGTCCACAAAATCAATAAAGCAATACTCGAATAATAGTTAATTAATTACGAGAATTCATTATCAGTTCTATACACCGATAGTGCGTTTTTGTATGACACTAGATAATTTCAGCATTATTTTTCAAGCTAACTAGCAAGCATCACGCCTCTATTAGACTACAAGTGTACCATTTTCCGAGTAAATTGTTTTATTTTAAATCAACAGGTAGTTCCGCAGCTGCGATGTGGTGAGTAGTTTGTTATCATCCTGTATTATGTATTGGAAGAAGGGTGACCTGTCAAGATCACACCACCTAGTCCTTATTGCTTCAGTGTCGGTCATTCCATCTAGGGTTTCCAATTTTTGGTGTCGTGATCTCGTTCCGAGATTTCGGTATAAAAGCCTAGATGTCGTGAGCCCCACCCCATAATTTTTTTAAACTCTAACATTAGTAACAGCAATGATATATGCAAAAATATTGTAAACAAGGGTAGGTTTTATCATATTTTTTCTTTTGTCAAGTATTATAGAACCAAATCAACTTTGCTTATAGAACATAATACATAATACATAAAACAAAAAAACAAGAAAGAAAAGTTTCATTTCAATATGCAATTAAAGTAATTTTTAAACATCTAGATCTGTTTAGCAAAAATAAAATATGACCTTAGAAAAAGCAAACAGTCTAGAGTTGATTTTTTTAAACCTTAAACGTGAACTCTAATAAAAATATAATAAAAAAGTCCCTTTTGATTAAAAACACAAAAAAATCCATCTTTTCTCTAGGAAAGTAAATATCAAACCAAATTAACTTTGGCTATAGAAACAAAAAATCAGGAACAGCAATAAAGACAAAAAAAGAAGAAAGAAAAGGTTAATTTAATTGTGCAATTAAAATAGTTTTTAAACATCTGCGATTTGCTAAGTAATAATAAAATATGACCTTACTGCTGAAGAAAAGGCTCTTTCAGCTTCCATATTCGTAGGTAGATGTTCAGCAGTCTTTTCTGTTCGCGAAATTTTACGCCACTTTATCCCATTGGGGGGTAATGCTGCTTGCGTCCGTAATAGAACGTTGCACGTGTCCCCTGGTTAACACTAAATAAGCAGCGACAAACGAACCGCCAGACTGTCTTTTCTTATTTAAGATCTCCTGGCGAACATATTGCGATGAGAACAAAGCGAACAAAACTCACTATAGGTCCTTCTCAGGACCATTTGACCATTGGTTCCAAAATCAAAATATGCCAAATTAACATTGAAGGCATGAGCCGCAGCAAGGGTGAATACCTTAGCAAGGTGGCATACAAGCTTAAATTTGACGTTATCACAGTCCAGGAAACCCATACTGCCGACGACTACCAAATTCAATCACGGGGTCATACACCAGGATATAACCTCACCGCAGCAATAAATCATCCGAAATATGGAATTGCTACCTACACCAGAATCGGCATCGATAACATCTCTGTAATACAATCATCCTGCTCACAAGACCCCTTTATACTTGCCGTGAAAGTGGAAGACACCACAATCGTCAACATATATAAACCTCCTAACTTACCATGGCCCAGTTACGTGTTTCACCCATTTTCACTCATCCCTGTGTTTACACAGGAGATTTTAATTCGCACCACCAACTCTGGGGATACAAAGACAACAATACACATGGCACTGTATTAGCAGACTGGGCAGAGCGAAATAAATTACAACTTCTTTTTGACGCCAAGCAGAAACCCACCTTCGAATCTGCAAGATGGAGGAAAGGATATAATCCCGACTTGAGTTTTATAACGACAGGCAACCAACCAAGCCAAGCTATTAGAGAAGTACAGGACAGCTTTCCCAGATCTCAACACCGACCAGTTGTCACTACTCCAGGCACAACCATCCCCCTCACCTGTTCACTCTCTCTACCGAGATGGAACTTCAGAAAGGCGAACTGGGCCAAATTCAGAGAACAGTTGGAAAATGACATCAGATGGATTCCACCGAAAATAGAACACTACGAAAGATTCGCTGCCCTAGTAATAAGCTCCGCCAAAAAACATATTCCCCGAGGAGTAACAAAGTCCTATATCCCTTGTTGGAACGAGGAGTGCCAAGAACTATATGACTCCTACGAACGCACAAGAGATCAAGAACTAGGCGAGCAGCTACTCGAAGCCCTTAATAACGCAAGAACAGCTAGATGGAGAGAAACAATCGAGAGTCTCAACTTCAAACACAGCAGCAGAACCGCATGGAGTTTATTGCATAAACTTGAAACTGGTCAAAAAATACCCACCGTCTCTACTGACTCTCCTGGACCAGAAGCCATAGCTAAGAGAATTAAGCACCTATCCAAGACCATCATTGATAAGACACAGAAGAAAGAAGTGAGATATGCAATAAACGACATTCGTAAAAGCCACCAACAGCTCCATCCCATCATGGACCTAGTCACAATGGATGAACTCCATACTGCAATTGACGTCACCAAATGTAGAAAAGCTGCAGGTCTAGACAAGATTTACCCAGAGTTCGTTAAAAACATGGGTCCAAACATGCAACAATGGCTCCTAAATCTATACAACGACATCCTGCAAAGAGGCAAACTGCCCAAATATTTCAAGAGAAGTAAAGTCATTGCCATCCCAAAGCCTGGTAAAAACACCTCCTTGCCAGAAAGTTACAGACCAGTTGCACTTCTAAGCGTATGTTTCAAGATCTCCGAAAGAATACTTTATGCTCGCCTTACCCCTCTAGTAAACAACAAGATACCAATAGAGCAGGCGGGGTTAATGCCGGGAAGAAGCTGCTGTGATCAGGTCCTCTCACTCACGACCTACATAGAGAGGGGATTTCAACAAAAACTGAAAACATCTGCTGCGTTTATTGATTTAAGTTCAGCTTACGATACGGTTTGGAAAGAAGGGCTACTACTCAAGGTATACCAGCTCATTCCCTGCAAATATCTCATTAACCTGCTCAGTGAGATGCTTAGTGACTCCTTCAAGTTCACCTCAGTGGAAAATCGAGCACATTTCATAACCTTCAAAACGGCCTTCCGCAGGGATCTGTCCTTGCTCCTTTGTTGTTTAACATATACATCTCGGATATCCCACCAACAACATCTCGGAAGTTCATGTATGCGGACGATATTGCCATCGGTACCCAAAGTTCGAACTTAGGCCAAGCCGAGGATATGCTCACAGAAGATCTTGCCATAATCAGTGAATACTTTAAGAGATGGGGACTCCAGCCAAACACAAAAAAAACTGAGGTCTCATCATTCCACCTTAACAACAGAGAAGCGCAGCGAAACCTTGTCGTACAATATGATGGAACCATCTTGAAGCACAATCCACACCCGAAATACCTCGGTGTCACTCTGGACAGAACACTCTCCTTCAAACCACACCTGGAGAAACTATCCACAAAAGTCAAAACCAGAGTTAACCAGATGATCCAGAAGTTGGCGAATACGTCATGGGGTGCCACTGCTGAGACTCTGAGAATCAGCACAGTAGCCCTAGTACACTCAACAGCAGAATACTGTGCTCCTGTCTGGATAAACAGCTGTCACACCAATCTTGTCGACACGCAGCTGAACCAGGCAATGTGCACCATAAGTGGGACAATTAGAACAACTCCACTCCAGTGGCTACCAGTACTAAGCAATATCGCTCCTCCCCGAAGTAAACGACTGGCAGCTCTCAAATTACAGCTGAAGGAATGCTATGCAAACCACTCTTTACCGTTCCATGCCGATGCCGATGTTCTTAGAACCCCGCAACTTAGGTTGAAATCGAGACAACCCCCCGCAGCAGCTGCCAATGAACTCAGTAACTTCAACATCAACGAACACTGGTCGTCACTCTGGGAAGATCAAAATATCACGAACTCCCATCTCGTGAGAGATCCAACCTCGAAGGTTTCAGGTTTAAAACTCCCAAGAGGACAGTCGTGTAACATGAACCGAATCTGAACAAACCACGGCATCTGCAACAAGAGTTTGGCCCAATGGGGAGTGGTGGAAAGCTCCCGTTACGATCGATGTGGAGCAGACGAACAATCTATCACTCATTTGGCGCTGGTCTGCCCCGAAACATCGTTTAGAGGTACGCTACAGGACGTCCATGAACTCAACACCGAAGCCCTGGAATGGCTAGTACATAGTGACCTGCGACTGTGATACAAATAGTGCAATATACAATGATGAAATAACTGTTTTAGTTTTAAGTTCTTTAACGATTAGTGTATTTTTTTCTCTTCTTCATGTATCGCAATATGTAAGTTCATTCGAATATATATATATATATCCCGTTGCAGTAATCTTGAGATTTTTGGGGCCAAAAAATCTCCGAAATTTCAGGATCCCGTATGTATTACCCTTAATCTGGCCATGGAAGGCCAGTGTTCTACTAGAATGGATTTCTTCATTGATAAGACAGCTACGTAGTTGCTCAGCAGATCCTCAACAGTCTCATATTACTGATCAGATATTGTGAGATGTGTTGTCTTGGTTGACAGTGTCCAGTGACAGCAACAGTCGCGATTTGGAGCTGTTGCCTCAGCATAGGCTATCTCATCACTAGAGCAGCTAAGAAGTTCTTTAGCAGTTTAGCAGCCAGAAAGGTCATCCCACGAGGCCTTAAAAGCTTTCTGGGTTCGGTCTCTCAACAGTCTTGTCAGTGCTCCAGAAGACGAGATACAAAGAGGTTCTACCCCAATATTTTGGTCTCTGCAGCCCTTTTTTGCAACCAAAGTGGGTCAACCAGTTTACAGAAGAACAATTTCCATAAGCTTATACAAAATAGAAAAATGATAATAGTAAACTTTTAGATTCTTCTTAAGGTATTTAAATCCCGACGAACAGGTTTGAAATTTCATTTCAGTTTTCAAGAGTTCGCCTGCTACTCAAAATCTAGATTTATGATAAACTGGAGTTTTATAAATCTAAACTGAACTGACATTAACACCCGTATGCACCGTTTGGCGATTCTAATCCTAGTTCCCTAAACGCGTTTTGCTAATCTTTGGCATCTAGCCATGCACCGCCAAAAGATTAACTAACCCAGATTGGAGATACGACAAGGCTGTGTTCGCAAGATTGTTTTGACAGTGACAGGTCAAAATTGTCAGTTTGCGGTGCATAGTAAACAAGTAATCTAATCCAAGTTTACGTAACTAATCGCGCAATTGACTTACGGTGCATACGGGTGTAACTGTCCTGCAAGTATTTAATGCAAATGTTTTTCTATGTCATGTAAGAGATTGGTAGCTTTTGAGCTCATTATTTTGCAATTTTTTAGGAGGGGACTTTAAGATATTTCGTTTCATGCAAAATAGTTGTCAAATTTTCGAAAAAGAATGAAACAAGAAACTTCGTCTTCAGCAGTCGTGAGTCATATACCTCTAAAAAATATTGTATTCATAAGAAACTCTTAAAAGTTTCGACTCCGTGATAGACAGATCAAACTGAGGCGGCCAGCATACAGGGAATAAAAACCTTCGCTTTTAGTAGCTTCTAGGCCAATTATTTTGCATTTTATCGAGGGGGGACGTAAGGCAAAAAACTCGAAGATATTTTTTATTTATAGGAAACTTTCCACTTAATGATGTGGAATTGATGACTCAAAATAAGATCAACTATAAAAGAATGAATCTCTCTTACAGATTTGGATCCTACATCTACCGCCAAAGTGACAATTCCCGTTCTGCAAAATACACATCCTCTAATCACAGACGTGCTTCTCAATGTCTGCAAAATATCGATAAACTTTGCTACCTGTGATAACAATAAACACACTAAAAGCTGCTTAGAACAGATGATTTTCCAATATATGGAAAAACCGTTGCATCCTGAGTATAGAACGAGTACTGCTTAACTTGAGTCAACCAAGTCTACTTGCTCATCAAGATTTATATAGATTCACACCCTTACTTCTTAATTGTCTAAGATGGCAAATGAAGATACCACACAAACTTTGGCCGATCAAATAAAAAACCACGCACAGTCGCCGGAAAAGCTAGACGAACTAGTAGATAAACTCGTAGTGTTAGGTTATGACGTATGTTTAAGTGTTAGCCGTCAAATGCCTCTTCTTATGTATACAACAAAGTGCAACCTCAAGGAAGCAACAAGGCGCTTGCTAGAATTACTTAAAGATAAAAGGATGAACAACAACATATTTAGTAAACCAGTACGCCTGGACACAAGGGTTGGAAATATCATATTTGATAAAAAGTCGCTTCGTCGTTCTAAATTGAAACCCATTGTTAACAATCGGGATCCCAGTGGTAAGGCAGCATTAAATTATGCTGTAGAAAACAAATATTATGACATTGCCTGCATACTATTATTGCATGGTGCAAGTGTGGGGTCGATAAATGTAGAAGAACAAAAGCTGGTTCTGAGATATTCTGTAGGACAGTTATTTCGAGGTAGCGTTTGGATGAGGCATGACCTTACACCAGTAATTGGTTTATTAGCATTGAAAGTTCCAGAGGCAGTCTTACATTATAGCAACGAGAAATACTATTCAAGGTTACTTGCTCATTTTTGCAACCTTGGGCACATCAAGGTCATACAATCACTTTTAAACTCCATTCAAGATAAGAAACGAAAAATCGACATTCTTAATCAACCAGAATTCTCTAGAATAGTAATACAAATATTGAACGACAACAGCGAATTCAATGACGATGATTGCCTGCAAATGATAAAATATCTGTTTGATGAAGGAATGACTCCTACAGCAGATACAGGAAGAGACCTAATTTATGATATTTTGCGATACTCTGCAGATCAAGGTCATATAGAAACGTTCAAATATTTTGCACCGAGGGGTGACAAAAAACATTTCAATACTTACATTGGTATTGCAACTCGGTATAACCGCTTTGACATAATAGAGTATATAAGAAGGAACTATCGCGAATATACAGTTGATGCACAGGGAAATACAGCTTTACATTATGCTACATGGAAAGGTCACTACCGAAGTATAAAGTATTTATTAGAGGATGGTGATGACGTCAATATAAATTCTGTTAATCATAAAGGAGAAACGCCTCTAGATAACGCTATAGAGGAAAACCGCATAGACGTGATCAAGTATCTCATGTCAGACTATAATGCACAAGCTAGGTTACCTCAAAGTCAAGCAACATACAACAACATGCGTCTTTTGATAAATATGGAAAAACAGTTACTAAATATGGCTGCAAAATCACGTGATATACTTTTTCTGGATCACCTTGTCGCTAGAGATATAGATATCAATCAGATTGTAGATGGTGATATGGCTCTATTACATATGGCAGCGATCGCTGGTGATGACGAATTCACTAAATTTTTATTACAACATGGAGTAATATACGATATGACAAACAAACATAATAAAACAGCACTGGATCTCTCAATATCCCATTCTCAAAAAACACTAATGATCGTACATCGATTATTCCAGAGTATGTATCTTGCAAAAGACCTGAAAAAGCTTATAAAAGAATTAACAATACATCCTGATTCTTGGGATCCTTCCAATCCTATGATATTCCTTATGAATGTTAAAAATCGTTCTGGACATGCCTTGTTGCATCCAGCTGTAGATTTGGAAGATGAAGATGCAGTTTCATTATTCTTTGACTATGACAAATCATACATAGCTTTTAAGGAGAAACCTAAGACAAAATTGGAGAGATTTTACGTACCTATTGACACTTCTGCTAAAGATTTCCAAGGGAATACCCTACTGCATTTAGCAGCACAAAATGGAAGCACTAAAATTGTTGAGATGCTTGTAAATAAAAATCCAAGTATAATCAATATAGAAAATAATCGAGGATACACACCCATGTCTGTAGCTAAAAATAATGGACATGAACAGGTAGCTGAATTTTTGTTCTTGCGCGAAATGAAAGTAAAATGTAGTAATATAGGTAAATAAAAATGAAATTTTGTTGAAAAGCTTCGAACTGCATTACTCCATAGGGACTCATATAAAGCATAAGTCGTGTGAAAGACAATGCATGTGTGTGTCATGTATACAAGTAATAGAATAAACAGGTATACGTATAGGTTTCAGTAGGGTAGAAATAATTGTGCTTGTATATGTACAGGGTGGCCTGTTGTGCCTGAATCAAAGTCTACTTTCTTATGCCAAATCGAGATTACATTTTTTTTTAAACAAATATATTAAAGAGCGCATATTAGCCCCTCTGTAAGACACATGTCACTACCACTATGTTCTAAGAATTCTACTAGAAAATGGAGGTCAATGATTATTGTATATATTGTAACATCCTGTATATTACATTGCTTATTTGGATTTGTTAATGTTTCTTTCACAATGATTAGGTTAGATTTTTTTGATGTGTAAACGTCATCGAATCATCTGGAATTTTCTAGACTGACAGATCGGCATTCTCGAATGTCATCTGGGTGTCTGGAATCTTCTAGATGGTTCGATGAAGTATATAAGGCACCACGAGTAGCGTGGCAGGAGTCAGTCGAGTTGAGTTGAGATCTAGTTGAGATAAGGTTAAGAGATATTGTATTAAGTTCTGAAGTAAAACGGTGAAAGTTACGTCGAGTTTGATTCCCTGGGTGAAGAAAAAGAGGCCGTCGTGACAATTGGTGTCAGAAGTGTGGGATTATCCATCGAAACAAACCAGGAAAAGGAGTTAAGAAGTGAGTACAGCGTCAGTCAATGCCTGTAACCAGAGCTATGGCGTCCGACATGAGTGCATTGATGACTATGCTACAAGAAATGGGAGACAAGTTTGAAAAAAGTGCAGCTGAAATGAAGGCCCAGCAAGACAACCAGGCAGCTGTTATGCAAGCAACAGTCGTGAGCCTTGAAGAAAAGCTAAAACAACACCAGGACGAGGCTGTCGTGAACCTAGAAGAGAAGCTGAAGTACCACCAAGATGAGGTAGTTGCAGGTTTGAAGAGTGACTTGAAAAGTGGACAGGACCTGGTAATGACTAGATTGGAGGAGCAGAGGCAAGCCGTAAGTCAGGCGTTAGAAAATCAAGACCAGCGTATTAGTGCAGTAGAGACTCAAATAGCGACATCACAAAAGCATGTTGAGGAACAGCTAGCGACATCACAAAGGTACGTTGAAGAACAGCTACATCAAGTGGAGGATCGTGTCAAGGAAATCGTCAGAGAAGAGCTGCGAGACCTTAATGCAGGTGAGCGTTGTTTAACAGCTGTACCACCCGCTTTTCCTGATAGACACAGTGGCGTAGTAGCAAAGCCCTATCCGTACAATGGCAAAACGTCCTGGGACATTTATTATATGCAATTTGAAAATATCGCACGTATGAATAGCTGGTCAAATGAAGAAAAAGCTTGTGTGCTGACATCCATGCTAAGAGACTCTGCCGCAGCTATTTTGGAAAATCTCTGCGCATCAGACCTACGTGACTATGATAAGATAACATCTGCACTAAAGTTACGCTTTGGAGATGCACACTTAACAGAGCTGTTGCATGGCCAGTTGCATAACCGGACACAACAAGCGAAGGAAGATTTAACCACATTTGCATACGAAGTCCAAAGCTTAGCTAAACGAGCATTCGTCAGCAGTCCCATCGAGACACAGGAATACGTCGCTGCTCGTCAGTTTGTCGAAGGAATTGCAGACCTTGATGTCCAGAGAATCGTAAGACTATCCAGTCCCAGAACCTTACAAGACGCTTTGGTCAAGGCTCTAGAAATTGAAGCTGCCACAAAAGCTACGCGAATGACACGGAGGGTGCGCTCTTTAGAACAAGATGATGAAGTAGAAGTCAGGGCAACAGCGTTCACTCCAAGAAGAAGAGGTGGTACCTTCCAAAGAAATCCAGTTCGAACAAATCTAGAAGGACCTGAGAAGTTTACGTGCTGGAGATGTGGGCAGAAGGGGCACCTTCGAGTAGGCTGTCGCATGCAGGTGGCAGAGAAGTCAAGGGAGGCTAGCACTAATACTGATAATGAGTCGGAAAACTAGAGCCGGCCAGTTTTAGGGGGCAAAAACTGGCTGGCCATCATGACGAAAGCCCCATGGTCATCGAAATTGAAGTTAATAAAATTGAGAAGAGTCCAGTAGTTGAAGGTTACATAGAAAATATACCATGCAAGATGTTAGTCGATACCGGAGCAAATGTGACTATAATAAGCCCTAACATATACCAAGAAATTCGAAGGAAGTTGCCAAGCAGAACCACGCAAACGGATAGAATGTTGCTGAAGACCGCTAATGGAGACCGTATACCAGTACTGGGTGTTGAAGATTTAGAGATTCGCATTGGCAGCTTCGGTAAGAAGCATCCCGTTTTAGTAGCTTCAGTCACAAATGATTGCATCCTTGGTGCTGAGTTTCTGCAGAGTTCTGGCTGCGTAATAAACTTCACTGGTAATACCTTAAGCATTGGGGATTCAGAAGAGATTTCATTTAGCTGCCGAGCTGTTCATCTAGAGGAAATGAACGTTATGGCACCAAGGAATTTTACAATTCCACCACAGAAAGAGACTGTTATACCCATATATGCACATAAGGCACTTGAACATAACCTTACCCCATGCGTTTTTGAACCAGATCCTACGCTAGGTTGGAATAAACCTATTTTATTAGCCAGAACAATAACGGATTCTTCAAATATGTTAATAAGGGCCGTGAATGTATCCAGGAATTCAATACAAATCAAGAAAGGTACGCCACTGGGTAGACTAGAACCAGTAGCATGGATACGAAGGCTAGATGGCGCAGAAGAAGAAGATGACCAGTGACTTCACCCAAATCTCAGATAGTCTTCAAGATTTGTATGATAGAAGCTGTGAGCATTTGCGACCCGAACAGCAGCGGAAGGTGCTGAAGCTACTAAGAGAATTTCATTCGATTTTCGCTAAAAATAATGATGACCTAGGGCGAACCCATCTGGTACGCCATAAAATTAATGTAGGAGATGCCCAGCCAGTCAAGCAGCCCCCAAGAAGAACTCCATTATCTAGGATTGATGAAGTACAGAATATGGTAAAAGATATGCAGAAACGAGGAGTAATCGAGCCATCATCTAGCCCTTGGGCGTCTCCGATAGTCCTTGTTAGGAAGAAGGACGGATCAACGAGGTTTTGTGTGGATTACAGGCGGCTCAACGATTTGACCAAAAAGGATTCATACCCTTTACCAAGAATTGACGACACTTTGGATGCAGTTGGAAATTCTTCATGGTTCTCCACCTTGGACCTGCAAAGTGGGTACTGGCAGGTTGAAATGGATGAAAAAGATAAAGAGAAAACGGCATTTACATCGTGTGCTGGGCTATGGCAGTTTACAGTAATGCCTTTCGGTCTATGCAATGCACCCAGTACCTTCGAAAGATTAATGGATGTCGTACTACAAGGTTTGTCTTGGAAGACAGCACTGATATATCTCGATGACGTTATTGTGTTTGGAAAGGATTTTGAAGAAGAGCTACTCCGACTAAGACAAGTTTTCCAGCGGCTTAAGGAAGCGAACTTGAAGCTAAACCCTAAGAAATGCCATCTTTTCAAAAGGGAAGTAAAATACCTCGGACATCTGTTAACCAAAGACGGAATCCGGACGGATCCAGAGAAGGTGCAGGCTGTGAAGGAATGGAAAGCACCGTCCAACACTCATGAGGTAAGAAGCTTTTTGGGACTGTGCAGTTATTATCGCAGATTTGTGAAAGATTTCTCTACCATCGCCAAACCATTATTTGCCTTAACTGAAAATGGTAATAAGTTTTATTGGGACTCCATCTGCCAAGAAGCCTTCGACGCATTGAAAACGGCTTTGACCTCCTCACCGATACTAGCTCATCCTACAAGGGAAGGAACTTTCTACTTGGACACAGATGCTAGCCAATATACCTAACCTAACCTAACCTAACCTAACCTACAAGGGAAGGAACTTTCTACTTGGACACAGATGCTAGCCAATATGCTGTTGGAGCTGTCTTATCTCAAGAACAAGATGGCATCGAAAAGGTAATTGGATACTACAGTAAAAGTTTGCACAAAGCGCAGAAAAACTGGTGTGTGACACGTAAAGAGTTGTACAGTGTGGTGAAAGGGATCGGAAATTTTCACCACTTATTGTACGGAAGAAGATTTGTCGTGAGAACCGATCATTCAGCTTTGCAGTGGTTAATGAAGTTCAAGAATCCAGAAGGCCAGCTTGCTCGATGGATTGAATACCTCCAAAGCTATGACTTTGAAATTCGTCATCGTCCAGGAAAGCAACACGGAAATGCCGATTCTATGTCACGCAGGCCCTGTGATGAAGACTGTAAGCACTGCTCGAAGGAAGAGAAACAACGAGAATTCGACATAAACACATTAAGAATAGAAGAATTTGAATTGGAAGGAACCAAGATTTCACTAGAAACCTTCAAGCAAGCTCAGTCACAAGACGCTGAGCTAGGGTTAGTTATTCATTCGCTATTAAATGGAAACAAGCCTAATCAACAGGAAATAAGTGCTATGAGTCCCATCACTAAAGCTTACCTAGCACAATGGGACTCACTAAAGGTAAGGGGTAACCTCCTGTATCGAATCTGGGAGGATACTGATGGCAGACATGCTAAAGAAAAACTTGTAGTACCAAGGAAATTACGGAAAGCAATTATGGAACAACTACATGATAGTAGTAGTGGAGGTCACTTTGGCATCAGGAAGACCCTGGAAAGAATCAAGGAGAGATTTTACTGGGTTGGCTGTCGCGAAGATGTTGAAAATTACTGTTCTACGTGCGATGTCTGCAACTCAAGAAAAGGTCCAAGTATTCGTCAACGATCACGCATGCAGCAATACAACGTTGGATCGCCGTTTGAGAGAATCGCCATAGACATTTTGGGTCCTTTGCCGGAAACCAGCCTTGGGAACAAGTATCTGCTTGTTGTAATGGATTATTTCTCTAAATGGCCAGAAGCAATTCCTGTGCCCAATCAAGAAGCAGGCACAGTGGCACAGGCTCTTTTAGAACACGTGGTGTCCAGATTCGGAGTTCCTAATGAACTACATTCAGACCAGGGACGAAGCTTTGAATCGGGAGTCTTCATACAGCTGATGAGAAAACTCGGAATTCGGAAGACTAGAACAACTGCTCTTCATCCGCAGTCCGACGGTATGGTGGAACGCTTCAACAAGACAATCCTGGATTACCTATCAAAATTCGTTAACGAACATCAGTCTGATTGGGATACTAAGATTCCTCTGGGAATGTTGGCCTACAGATCAGCGGTGAACGAGTCAACTCGGTTGAGCCCAGCGAAGATCATTTTTGGTCGAGAACTGCGGCTGCCTCTGGACTTAGCTCTTGGTCCACCCCCAGAAACGGAACGCCGTCTTCCATGCGAATGGGTGAGCGAGCTTCGGGAAACGCTCTGGGATATCCATGAGTCTGCTAGAGGAAACATCCAGTCTGCCAGCGACAGAATGAAAGCCAGATACGATCTGAAAGCAAATAGCCCAAAGTTCGTCGAAGGTGATCTGGTATGGTTCTACAATCCACGACGGAGAAGGGGTAGATGTCCGAAGCTACAACGCCATTGGGAGGGACCCTACGTGGTGATGAAGCGCCTCAACGACGTAGTCTACAGGATACGTATGGGTAGTGGAAAACCGAAGGTCGTCCATAGCGATCGCCTGTGGCCATACAAGGATCGAAGCGAACTGTTCGTCGAGGACGCCGAACGCTAAGGGGGGAAGAGTGTAACATCCTGTATATTACATTGCTTATTTGGATTTGTTAATGTTTCTTTCACAATGATTAGGTTAGATTTTTTTGATGTGTAAACGTCATCGAATCATCTGGAATTTTCTAGACTGACAGATCGGCATTCTCGAATGTCATCTGGGTGTCTGGAATCTTCTAGATGGTTCGATGAAGTATATAAGGCACCACGAGTAGCGTGGCAGGAGTCAGTCGAGTTGAGTTGAGATCTAGTTGAGATAAGGTTAAGAGATATTGTATTAAGTTCTGAAGTAAAACGGTGAAAGTTACGTCGAGTTTGATTCCCTGGGTGAAGAAAAAGAGGCCGTCGTGACAATATTTATTGAGAAATAATACATAGGATGTTTGATATAGTCACTGGAAAAAACAAATTTTCAAACAATATTATGAGATATAATGTATTTACAAAATTATGACATATTAAAGTCTACCTCGCGTCAAACATGTTTTGTAGTTAATTTTTTGTTCTATCTCATACACTCGTAGTTTCCGAGTGAGTTATCTTACGTGCCCCACCTCGTACAGGCAAAGCTTCATGTTGTCGTATACACAGGCCGAGTTAGGTATACTATACATTTTTTATTCTTGTGTTTGTTTTCCTTTATTTCTAACGTATCTACGTGCTTATTGTAAAATCCACTGGCTGAATTATATTTTAAAATGAATAAAGGGCTGTTTCTTATTTTCTTGATTTTCTATATAAATAATAAATATTCTTCAGTTGCCTGCAATTTGTAGATAAGGTATATAAACGTCTCAAAATGTCAATTTCGAGCTACCGTTGCATATACAATTTTAGCTCTCACTGAAGGGAACTTATGCAGAGCCTTCGTCTGTCCGTCCGCCCGTCCGTCTGTCCGTATACA
The DNA here is from genome assembly GCA_951848785.1 of Callosobruchus maculatus. NCBI lineage: Eukaryota > Metazoa > Arthropoda > Insecta > Coleoptera > Chrysomelidae > Callosobruchus > Callosobruchus maculatus. Next base: position 17,528,130 of record CATOUR010000041.1, on the reverse strand, counting down.
AAAGATAGCCAAAACTATGGGTGCTAGAGAAAAACTAAATACAGACACGGAATTAGCATGAAAAAACTAGTCCGGGAAAAACTCCGGTTTTGTCAATACCGCGTCCGGTTCCACAGTGAGAGCACCGTTTGAACTTACTCAAGTAAATTTTTTCCTACTTTTTTGAGTGTGACTGATTTGCTAGCTTCAATCGTCTTCAGTTGACAACAGTTTTCAGCTCAATGCGTTTGAAGATAGTAAATCAATCGAAACGTTGTAATATTCATAAATGCTATAGGCATATGCTATAGACAACGTATAGATATCTTCGACTTTTACTTGTGCTCCTAAGATTTTGATATAATAAGCAAAATGACAACATAGTATCTCCAAATACTCTAATCAATCAGTCGAAATCCTGTAAAGGACGTTCTAGCCCTAAACATAGTACATCAGTACACTCTGTATTGTATTGGCACTACATACACGACAAAGAAATTGTATTTTACCTACCCAAAGAGGGAATCTGTGCATCTGCGTTATTGGGCTCTAATTGTGTTGAAGCTAACCTAGCATAAGCTCATACAATGATAAGTAAATAATTTTTTATAACTAACAGATAATAACAATAGTCATAAAGCGTATTTACTCTTGAGATACAAAATCAGAGAAACCAAAAACAACAAAAGAAGGGTAAATAAATATGGAAATTTCCATATGACTATGGCTGTACATGGATCAAATGAATGTTTAGCATACATACATAATACATAATATGTACTAGCTTGTACAGGTGCCTGTATGCAGACACATGTAGATGCATATACACATTATACAGAGTGAGTCTACAGTATGGAATGCTCAATTATATCGGGAACGGCTTACAATATTTTCATAAATTTTGTGATAATGGAGTACTGCAAAACGGCTAATCTTGTGATGGTATCTACAATATTGTCAGATCTACCGTTTCTCTGAAAATATTATAAGCTTTGTTATTTCAAATGGATCATCTTATGTATTCCCTCCTTTTCGAAATCCTTAAAAATTACCGATTATCTTTTTAATACGCTTTTATTAGCTTCACCTGCATTTCCGACATAATTGAGGCTCTCCATACTCGCTCTTTATACTCATATCTGTGTGATTAGAATCATTTAGCTGAAATTTGTCAAGTAGATCGATATTTTAAAATTTTGAAAAAGATTGAAAAGGGAGTAAGTCACAATCATGTCGATCACAGGAGCTTTCTCTGGCCGTTGCATGTTTAATCCTTCCTTTGAGAATACCGAGCGACCAGTTCATTTTTTTGTCAGTCACGATGATTTATACCATATCGATAAATTATTAATCGATCTAAAAACCACGAGTGAGCAAAATATTGTTCTGTCACAAGGCAATATAGTTTGAAAAAAATCAAGACCCCGTTCAGCCTAATCGTGAAAATACTGTTGCTACTTCTGAAGAATCTTGTTTGTCAGAGAAATGTGATTTTCACTTTTAAACCTTGTAAAACTTGAAGTGTATCCTCTTTTATATCTAGCATTATGTTTATAGTTTCAGTCGTTGAGTTCAGTGTTCGTCTAGCTTTCTTTTTATTCAGTTAAAAAGCCCACAGTGATAGGTGTTTCATTTATTTTGATCCAATTGCACAAAAATAAGACACGACATGTCACAGTTCCTAACATGTAAAACCCAGCGTGTCCAAATTTGAAATTTAGATTCCAGAAAAACTAACTGTGATAGATTCTGGAGCGTTGAGCTCTAACAACCTTAGCCATCGTAGTTTACGTACTCTCGTTTTAGTGCTATTTTCATTCATAATGAGGCCGTGTTCAGTTTTATCGATTAACGTAATTTTTTTCCGTGGACTTGTCAGGTTTTGCAATTAAACGACTGATTTTCAATTTTGGAATAGAGCTTCTCAAAAATTTTGACATCATGACATTCACAACTCAAATGTAACGCCACGACTGTCCTACTTACCATACCCGGTATTCAAGTATTAAGGTCTTGGATAGAACGAGAATATTCAAGCTATATTTCTATGATGTCAGCAGCCCCTTATACTAACCTTAACTCATTTTTATGAGCAGTCCCCCACTTCCATACTTCAATGCTAAGCAGCATCCCGTCCGTTGTTTTCCACGTCTACTTCAGAATTTATGGTTGCATTATACGAAATATATAACACCTGCTTTATCGACGAAGGTATTACCGAATTACGCCCCAGCTTAAGCGGCAGCCATTTTATGAACGCCGAGCTATGGGGACGCGCATTGGGGATGATTTACTCACCCTTGTCATGCGTGATTACCTGTTGGTGTTTATAAAAAGAGAACAAGCTACTTGTATCTTTGCTAGTGTACGAAGTCTATGGAAATGTAAGCTAGGCATAGTGGGATCTAGTTGAAGAAGGAAAAAGGAAGAGGTATGCGCACTACCCTTTCAAGCAGCAGTTTTCAAACAATCAAGTTATGATACGATAGTTCGGTTAGTTTTACAATACGTCATTTTTCGTCTTACATATTATTCAGTTGAATATCCGAAAGCATGTAATCTAATTTCCAGTAGTCAGTTGTAACGACGAAAGTGTCATTAGAGTATTCAAATGGATCAATTATAAATTGTGGGTAACGTAAAATGGTCAGCTTCAATTTTAGCTCTCGCTGTCACTGAATAGATGCAGAGCCTCTGTCTGTCCGTCCGTCCGCCTACCCGTATGCATTTATACATTCCGTACATGTATACAGCACCTAGCACAATCCCATTGGTCAGATTTGAATTTTGAACCAATCAAACTTTGAGTGCCACTTACGGAATGTAGTAGGTACTTAATGCAGCTGAAAATTTACAAAGAGGAAAGCCATTTAGGCGAAAACAATTTTTAACTGTATATTAAAACGCAGTAAACTTTATTACAAATTAGTATGGTGTATAATTTTTGTCCTTTTTTACGAAATGTCTGGTGTATTAAGCTAATTAAGTATTATGTTTCAGTGGGCAAAGAAAACATACATTACAGACAAGATTAGAGGCATTAAAGAATATAACAAAACAAAAAAACGTTATACAGGATCAGTGGGATGAACCTTGTTTAAATGCATTGGGTTTATTTGTTTTTATATTTTGGGGAAGATTATTTCTTTCTTTGGACTTTGCTTGGTAGGCTCCCCAGTTGCTGGACGGCCTTTTTTGCTTCCTCTTATTACTCCAAGTCTTCTTCTATTTAAAGCTGCAGGCTGAACTTTAATAGTGGACTTTTGCCTATAGCGCAGAGCACATGAACTTCCCGCAGTACAGTTTTAGTATAGTACCGACATATACATATCTAAAATGCCTACCTACATATGAGCCTTGACGAGTTTTGACACATGACACTCTCCAATCAGAATTTCTCAAAGACTCAAATTCTTCCACCCATCGTCTAGCATCATTCTCAGACAATGTTTGATGTATATTTTCCAGGACTCAGGTCAAAATATTTATAATTAGGAGGTAACTTTGCCTCAGCATGCATGGCGATTTCAAACATAGCCACAGCCATACGTTTGACATGCGCATAATTATATTATATTTCGTAAGTGCACATGGCACTGATTTACATTTCGTACACATGTGTAGCATTCGAAGTTTGATTGGTTCAAAATTTAAATATGACCAATGGGATTGTGCTAGCAGGTGCTGTATACATGTACGGAATGTATAAATGCTGCCCGTATACAAAAGATAGCCAAACTTACGGGTGCTAGAGAAAAACTAAATACAGATTCGAAATCAGCACGAAAAAACTAGTCCGGAAAAAATCCGTTTTTGTCAGTTCTCAATTCAAGAATTCTGCGAGTCTTGTACAGATATACTTGCGACAACAAAATCTATTCTTTCTCTTGGAAAATTTATTTTATGAGGATATTATGGTTAATTTGAATGGGAAGAGCTTCCCATCGTTTTACCATTTGGACACGGGAGTGCTTCTCGGCTATTTCCGCAATTGTGGTTGTCGACATTCCAGAAAGGTCACACTGTTCTAGAATTCTTTGGCTAGCGGCCTTCCTGGCTAAATTGTCCGGTTGCCTTTCTTGTCGTTGTTGTGCACTTTAACCCACTTTAAGACAGTATTGTTTTTGTCTGCAGCATGGGCTAAAGATTGATGGCATTCCATTGCTAGCCCTGATATGATGCGGAGTCTTTTCAGGGTTAGAAGGGCTTGTCTGCCGTTGGTGCAGATTATTAGTCTTGCCTGATACATCTCTCCTGGTTAGTTCCTTTGCAGTTATCGATATGCCAGTTAGTTCCGTTTGAATGACCTGGACCACATCCAGTGCCTTCCCTTATTTTCGCGCCATCTGTGTGTATTATTTGTTTATCAAAAACGAATGCTAGTTTAATATTGAATCGCGGATAGCTTGTAGCATGGTTAGTGCGTTTAGCGCTTCTCCCCATACCAGCTGCCACAGTAGTCTCAACGCTTATCGGGACAGCACATACTAATTCAGAAATGACTGCTGAATGGGTACTCTATACAACAGTACAGTCAGCCTCAAGGCAGTTGAATTAGTGGAGACAGTTTTGTAGGTCTGCACCTAGGGAAAGAAACTAGCACACCCATCAACTCAATGCCCTTCCCTATTTTGTATATATCAAATGTACTTACTGACATTGCAAACCTTTATTCAAACGAATGCGTGTTATGCCCCTTCCTACATTATATATTTTTCATCAGATAGTTGAGATTCCTAATAATAAAAACCTATTTTCTGTCAGTTCTGACTATCACGAGTATTGTACTAGGAGAGCAGAATTCATAAGACCTCAACGTTTCACATAATATGTATAAAATGACTCACTAGAAATACAATGCTCTACCAGAGGCCGTTAAACATTTCAGTAGTAACAAACTTAAAACTACCATCAAAAAATGAAGTCAAGTTGATTGATTCAGTACTTCCCACATATTACGGTGATACCAGTTTATTATTTTCCCATAGCATGAACCTATAATCTGAGATCTCCTTGCAACCAAATCATCGCCAGACCCCCTTCCACCCAAATTTCACAGGACAGCCTATTATCAATACAACTTTTTTCAGTTTTACAATCCCCCGCCCCACCCCAACCACCCCAATGTCACCTCCATCCAAGAATATGGAAAATGATCCGGGACCCCTAAAATGCCTAAAAATTAGAATCAATTTAATAGTTTCCACGTCACAATGTACACAGAAAAATGCAAGTCCCTTAGTTTCAGAATGTTTATGTTTCATGTTCGGATGGACCTAAAAGGTGATTTATGTCGCTAGGCTTTCCTTCACATGTCCGTGGACATGCTATTATGAATACAACGAATTTTTCAGTTTTTCAATTCCCCACCCCCAACCATCCAAATTACACCCCCACCAAAAAAAAAGTAGAAAAGGATCAGGAACCTTTAAAACTTAAAATCGAAGTTTGAGCTGTTCTTATATTTTCAGTTTTTTCATTATTTCTGTGCTGTCACTGGCACGATTTATAAAAACCATACGCATACCATCCTCGCCACGACAGAAATACTGTGTCGAAATTTCATTAAAATCATTTCAATAGTTTCTTCGTTACACAATACAGAACGAGACAAAATTCTAAGTTTCTATAATAGGCACAAGGCAATGTTCGAATGGACGTAAATAGTTATGTGTGATGCTAGGTGTTCCTTCACAGGTCAGTAGACAGCCTATTATAAGTACAACAAATCTTTCAGCTTTACAACCCCCCACCCCCCAACCACCCGAACTTCACCCCCATCCAAAAAAAATTAGAAAACGATCAGCAACCCCTAAAATGCCTAAAAACGAAGTTTCAGGCATATCTGAAATTTTTTGTTTTTTGCTAATTATTCCGCCGCCGATACACCGGTTTCCAAAATTACAGAAGCATTGCCTAGTAGGACCACACAGCATATCGGCGCCCAAATTTCATCACAATCTATTTAGCAGTTACTGAGATTACGAGGGTAGAAAGACGCGGCAGACAGACAGGTAGACCGATAGACAGACCGACGGAAATGAGTGACGTGGATTTTCGTTATCTAGACATCATAAAACGCCCAAAAAGTGGATTATCTCAAAATCGAAAATTTTCGCGATCACAATACTCCCGTGACCTATCGGTGTGGGAAGTAAAAGTCCTTCAAGAAACACTGCTTCTACTCTAAAGAAGAATATATGCGTACTACCACTAGTATGTATGATGTGCTTGTCCATGTTTATCGTTGGTCTTACATTTGTGTTAGATGCATTCGTTATATACCTATATATTTTTATCTGTTATATTTTTTCCTTTGACCTGCTACAATTGTATCTTGTGTACAAAACGTAGTCAATAAATATCTATCTATCTATCTATTACTTAAGTTTCTTAGTAAAATAAGCTATGTACTACGCCACTGGCGAAACGTAGTGTGGGAGTTTCGGAGCGCGGCGAGAGCCCGTTCCCAATAACTTGTGTTCAAACCTCGTTATTGACAGATGAAAGAGTCAATATTTCACAGTATTTTGTGTTTAACGCATTCGTGATTGAAGCGAACTCCGTAATGCGCTCTACAGATCATTAATTATCTCTTCGAAAGTAAAATATGCTCCAGTCGGCAGCTTTTACTAACTTTGGATTATGAATTGTTGTGCAGACGGGAGAGGAAATGGATCGTTTGTTTATGTTTCAGGAGTTTGGTCAGCCAGTTATATGTGCATTTCCACAGCTTTTGTATAGGATAATTTGCCACTCTGTCATAAAGTTCTGTACAAATTCAGGTCGTTTTTAACTGTAATAATCATACCAATGTTTCCAGGTTTCCATCCGTCTTTTTAAACAGGTACAGATAAAACATCTCAAATAATTGATGTTGTGTTCACTTTTACCTTTAGAAGCTGATTAAGGGTCGGGTGCATAGTGGTCTGTAGATTATAATATTCAAGGTTCCCTTGAGTAGCACTAAATAAGTTATCAATGGTAACACCCAAGAGACACTTAGGGCCGGTTGTACAAACGCTCAGTGAACTCCCGATCACGTAACCTTTAGTTCAGCGATGAACACGGTTCAACGGTTGACGCGTTGTACAAACTCCGTTCTGGGAAGGATCAGCTGAACTGGATCAAAAGAGGATTGGTAGCAATGGATATAGGGTATTTGGTGGCGAAACTAGTTACTTTTCGTTTTTAATGTTTAATGTTATGCAGGTTATGTTAATGTCACGTCTATGAATGTCAAATTCTGACATTCATCAAATTTTGTTGTCGGTCAAGAAGTATTTTGCAATTTTATAATGGAATCCAAAAAAAGGGCGACTTGTGAGGGCGACTAATTTTACGGCGAAAGAAGAGGCCGTATTAATAGAATTTGTGAAAAAGTATGAGACTGTTTTGGAATGCCAGAAAACGGATACAAATATTCATAGAATCAAAACGGAAAGGTTGAACTTGTCCAACAGTTTGATGGAGAGACATTTCGTGAAGCAAAGGTACTGAAAAGAAATTACGAAAATTTAAAAAAAAAGGACAAAACAGAAATTTGCCGCTGAGAGACAGTACATCCATAATACCGGCGGTGGGCCGTCGCAGGATTTCCAAATACAGGACTTGGACATATCAGTAAAAGAAAAATCGGACCCCAAATAACAGGATTCACATCTACATTCGACGATGATGCGGAAACTTTTATTGCTGATGTGCCTACAATTAATTGAGAATTTGTTCACGATACATTAGGTACAAATATCATTTGGCATTTTTCAAGTCGTTTTTCCTAATAATGTCATCCTCGGTCAAAAGTTCGTTAAAGTACTCCATCATGTAACTCAAGACTCAAGTGAAAATATCGCATTTGACTATGTCACACACGTCAGATGTTAGGGTTAGAAACTGATCAGCTGGTCGTAAACATCGCCATTTTAAACCTTGAACCGCCGTTAAACGCTTCCCGGTGGCCGTTCAACTTGATCCGAGGTTGAACTGAAGTCAACGCTTGAACTTTGTTGGTGCAACAGCAAATTACAGATGAACTCGGTTCAAAGTTGAACTCGAGTTAAACTGTGTTTGTACAACCGGCCCTTAAAAAACCCTCAAGCCCGGTTCAACAAACAATCAGCTGTCTTACTCAATGTCGTCCTTTTGTGATAACATGTTGCAAATATATGACGAAAGTAACGCCATTTTGGGATAGGTAGTTTCATTAAAAATGACAGGAGCGGAGTAGAAAGAAGGCGCCATCAGTACAACAGAATCAAAATTATAATCCTCAACAGATGTGGTGTAAAGAGGAAGACAAACATGACGGATAACATAAAGTATAGAATTTAAACGCCTTCAAAGCTAGACGGTAAACCATCAATTGACAGCATATTCTACGAAAGTCTCATTTCTGAGTCTTTCAAACTCGCTATGGGTAATTGTCATTACGTCATCTGTAGAAATAGATGTCAGTTCTTACTTTGAAGAGTTTTTAGGGAACATAAAAAAACATATTTTATTAGAGTAGCTTTTCGAAGAGCAGCTTTTTGCAGCAAAAACATGTCCAACTTTTAATATTCCTGCTTCCGTATCCATATTTTGTATACTTATCCCTACAAAAAATACTACGGCTAAACAGCAAACGAAGCAATGCTGAAAATGACGAAAAACTATTCAAAAGTCTGTAGCAAAATGCAAAACAGCTCGAATGACAACTATTTTATTAGTGACTCTACCACTGTCACTGTGCCTCGTTAAACCTGAAACCTAGATAGCCATGATCCTTCCGTACCGCCGCTGGTGAAATCAGAACAAATCTAACCCAAAATGACGATGAGGAAAAGGATCGGCGTAAAGCATCCCCAGACCTTGAGAATGCTCATGCCCAGTATTATTAAGGGCATTAGCGATATGCAGACTTCTGTCGAATGCATTCGAGATGTGGCTACACAGAAAAGTGCTTCGCATTGCATGGATAGACCATATTACAAACACAGAAGTCTTACGTAGGGCGAATACAGAGAGACAATTGTTGACCACCATTAAGTGTCGTAAAATTGCATATTTGGGCCACATACTAAGAGGTGAAAAATATCATTTGCTACAACCAATATTGAAAGGCAAAATCGACGGTCGAAGGGGACCTGGGAGATGACAACAATCTTGGCTCCGTAATATACGAGAATGGACGGAAATACGCAGTGCAGCACAACTGTTCCGTATGGCGGAAGATAGATCCGCTCTAGCCATAGTGATCGCCAACGTCAGGAGGACCTGATACGGCACATGAAAGAAGAAGACTTTTATGTTAACCCATTTCTGTTTACATCACAGTCATCACTTGGATGGGCGACTGACGGAGGACTACGCGGGGACCCATGTTTTATCCTCCGGGCAGGTCGAACCAATCCGTCCGTGCTTCGCCCCACCCCTTCCTGGGAGTCAAAAGAGAATAAGCCTTAAGGCTGCGGTTGCACTTGACATATCAAAAGCCTTCGGTAGAGCGTAGCACGAGGGGCTTCTGGTCAAGCTTGCTGCTTGCGGACTACCACCTGACCTGCGCCAGTAGCTAAATAACTTCTTAAACAACCAATCTCTGTTTGTTGTAGTGGAAGGCTGCTTCTCTGACGTATTTTTAATAAACGCTGGCGATCCTCAGGGATCTGTCCTATCCCCTACACTGTTTCTGTTGTACATCAACGAGCTGCTGAAAATAACATCCAATCCAATCTACAGGCAAGCCAGTATCATCCCAGGAGGCGGTACATTGGCGACAACAACATGCTTCACAGATCAACGTAGATATCAAAACAATTGTCGAGTGGGTATTAGTAAATAAAATACGGTTTAACGTACAGAAAACTCAGGCAACAACACTGACAAAGAAGTCTTACGTTGGCTTGCCAACTGTAGAAATGGAGAGTCATCCTATAGTCGAGTCATCTTCCGTCAAGCTTTTGGGAATTAAAATCAACAATAACATGTCCTGGCACGACCACGTGGCCAGTATTGCTAAAACGGCATCCCAGAAGCTTGGAGTTTTGTTCCGCCGTAGTAACTTGTATACACCAGAGCAAGTACTGCTGCTCTGTAAGGCACAGATCCAACTATCGTTGGAGTATTGCTCCCATGTGTGGGTATGCACTTCGAAGCACTCTTTAGAGCTTCTGGACACTATTTAGAAGAGAGAAATTAGGCTAATCGATACGCTTAACCTCACAAAGGACCTCCACAGCCTGGAACATCGAAGAAGGCTGGTTGACCTGTCCCTATTTTACAGATTCTATCACAGAGTAAGCTCTCTCTGATAATAACACCAAAAGCCGTCCAAACGAAGAACACTACAGAGGCTCTGCAAGCACAACCTTACCAGGTCGAGGACCCTACTTCTCCAGCATTCCTTCTTTCGGAGAACTTTGACGCTGTGGAATGAGCTACCCGCGAATTTGTTTCCCGACGGCTGCAACCTGCAGCATTTCAAATCTAATATGCACCGATGTTTATCCCCTCTCAGCGCTCCTACAGCGCATAGGCTCCTAGCCTTTGCGGGAGGCTGACCATAAGAAAACAGTACTTTCGGCGTCGAGGAGAATAAAAATGACGTCACACCTCGCAATTAAAGTAGAGCCCAGAGATATACCATTTGTGTACGTTTTGCGCTATATAAAAACTGCATACCATCTATTAGTACAGTTCAGCATTTGGAATAGATACAGTTTTGATAATATTCAATGGTTACCATTATTTTACTTTCGTACTCGTAACCAATTCATGGAATGTGCTTTTAACCAATTTTCCAACAAAACGTAACCTTTTAGAATGGTGGAAGTGAAACACTAAGTTGTATTTGAACGTAAATCTGCCGGATGGCGTTCACTATGTATATTTTGACTGAACTATGATAAGACCGACACATTCCAGGATTATTAGCGACTTCATCGATGAAGAGGACCGGACTTAGTCAAATTGTTTACGCAGGTATTGCTACCGTTATTGATAGCAACGCCAATCTGCTTTCCTGTCTGAATCGGACGTTTTTTTCGGAAATGTGACAGCTAGAGTATGTTTCGGCCTTGGGAAGATAATGGGATTTCACAGCGATGTGAATTACCCTGCAGCAGTGAAGCTACGTCGGCGGTTTGTCATTACGGTGGTGACTATAATACGGACACTGATAATGAATTTGAACAGGTGGAGGTAGACCAATTAAAACCTCACTTAAAAGGTCACATCTTAGCGCAGATGCAAAACAAATAGTACTAAATGATAATGAACTAACGAAGGATCCGGAGAATGAAAATAAGGGGAATATGATCAAAAATACGTCAATTCTAACACACGTTCCATATCCAACAGTATGTGAAATTTTGAGAAAGGGGCCACAAAAGAGGAAGCGTAGGTTTGATGCTGGTGTTTCAAAAGAAATAGATCCCACGATCACAAAACTATTGAGGAATATTGTGTACGAAAAGTACAAAATTAATGAACTACCCACAATCGAATCCGTTCAAAGACAATTGGCTAGAATGGGGTAACAGTATCCAAGGAGTACATTGCAGCGATGGATTAGGAAGATTGGGTTTAGGTACAGAACTGTGAACAAACGAATGGCTATAATGGAAAGTGCAAGGATTGTGGGATGGCGGCACGATTACTTGCATAAGATAGAGCAATACCGGAACGAGGGGAGGTCAGTGTACTACCTCGACGAGACCTGGTATGATACTCAGGATACCGCTAAAAAGGCATGGACCGACGGTACAAAGAAGTGTTAGCTAAAAGGCGTTCCACCAAATAAAGGATCCCGTATAGTTATCTTACACTGCGGATCATCTGACGGCTAGGTCGAAAACGCACTCAAATTATGCGGAAAGAAAATTGAAGACTGCAATATAGACTACCACAAAAACATGGACTCGGGAATATTTGAGCAATGGTTTGAGTATACCTTTATTCCCAATTTAAAGCCATTTAGCGTCATCGTAATGGACAACGCAAGCTATCACTCCAGACAAGGGTACAAAATTCCGAATTCAACGTTATCGAAGGCGGAAATACAAGATTTTCTCATAAAACAGGATTTGTACTCTGAAGAAACTTACACAAAAAACTGAATTATTGGAAGTCCTCCACACTGAACAGTTTGAGAAACAATATGTCATAGAAAGCATAGCTAAAAAGTATGGTCATGATGTTAAGGTTGCCTCCCTATTTTTGCATTTTCAGTCCTATAGAATTAATTTGGGGACAACTAAAACAACGAATCGAACGTTAAAATTGAGTGTAGAAAGGAATAATTTACCATATGGTTTATACGGTTATATTGAAATGTCTCTACCATATGTTTATTAACAGATAATAAAGTTTCAAACATCTTGTTCAACCAACTGATGTATGAGCACTTTATTGGATGGAATGAACATTTTCATTGTTGCCCACTCCAACGAATTCGAATGCCCAGTCCGACCCCGTTCCCTTTCTCTGTCGGTACTTTTTGCGGAGATCTTCACTTTGTAAACAAATGGTATATCTCTGGGCTTTACTATACAACGTCTAAACAATTTCATCTACATCTGATAACTTCAATGATCCGAAAGAAATAGAACGGACCCCTAAACGCCACAATTCATGAGAAAGGATGACGGGTCTATATTATCTCTTTGGTCTGCAGCCCATCCTGTCATCTCGGTCTGCTTGTATCTGCGTCCACACACGAAAACGTCAAACAAAATACATCATAACTTCATAACCTCATGAATTTTATCTCAGTCCGACCGTTATACAAAAAATAAACATAATCATTGCCCTTGCTTGCGGTTCATTATATCTCCGTCACTGCATGCAAATTTATCTGGAGAAACGAATCAATCAATCAATGTTGAGTCGACACTCAACATACGGTGATCGATTACTCGTGTACCGTGTGGCGGGAAGCCCACGCACTCATCAGCGTTGCAGTCGGATTCAAAAAAAGGGTTAGAAAATATCGGTGCGTAGGTACAAAAAACGCTTCCTTGCTAATCAACGGTCTCTGAGACCGACAGCACCGAAGAACGTGGAAAAATTCCGATCTGTTCCGATCTTGAAAGGGACCATCGCATCGAAGTAACCTCGTGAAATAGTTATTATTTATTTAGCGTAACTATGTTTATACTACACATGAAAATAGTCATAAAAAAAGTAAACTAGTCAAGACACACAACACACAAAAAATAAAAAAAAAGTTGCGATCTAAATAGTAACTACACTATAAGATAATATCGAGCCTGGAAATACATTCTACGGTTGATGTTTTGGCTTGGAGGAAGTCCCTGTTGTTACCTGGATATGCTCTAAGGCCACATTCTCGCAGTATATGCCTGATGGTTTGGCGTTTCGCTCCACAGTCGCATCGTGGGGGTTCGCGCTTATTCCTTTCGAAGCTCAAAACCAGGGCACTCTTGACCACAAGTTAGACTACTCTTCACTTCTTCTGGTGTTTGGGTCGCCCAAATGTCTGCCCATTTATCAGAAGGGTTCAAACCATGAGACTCAAGTTGGAAAGCTGTTGTAATTCGTGGTTATCTGGACCATAATCTGCGCAAGGAGAGATCAGATATACAGGGTGTCCGGTTAGTGTGTAATTCTTCGATATCTCGTAAGGTATACCTGACAGAAGAAAATGTCAAATACAAGAGTTATTTGGTTACTTAAGACGCATATTCTAAAAATATTTTGAAATATACAGGGTGTTGCGGAAAAGTAGGATAGTGATCAACTTAATTTTTTTATATGGAACTATACTTTTTTTAAATTCTTCTAGTTTCCACTATTGATCTCTATTCAACTCCGAAACATTTTTGGGATCGGTTGCGACGTTGTCAAGTTATAATCTATTTTCTATTAATTTCCGGATTTGCGAGGTCGCAAGTAATACGTTCAAATTGACATATTCCTTTAACTTTTCTCAATGATATTATACAGCGAGTTACTTGAATATTAAGCAGATGGATATTATTCTATTCTATTTAAAATAAATTAAAATCGGGGATATTTGTTTAAAAATTTTGAAAATAATTTCTAACTTGGCAACGCCGCAAACGCGAAAAAAATATCACAAGGCGAGATAGGTTATTAGTAGATATTTCGATTTAAAATAAAACATACAGGGTGTTACGTTTAAAAAAAAGTAAAATGACCTTCAAATTGCCGTAATTTAGAATTCTGCCAAAAACACCCTGTAGATACAAGTTGCTGGTAGTATCCAAAATGATATCCACTTAATATTCAAGTAATTCGCCGTATAATATTATTGAGAAAAGTTAAAGGAATATATCAATTTGGACGTATTACTTGCGACCTTGCAAATCCTGAAATTAATAGAAAATAAATTATAACTTGGCAACGTCGCAACCGATCCCAAAAATGTTTTAGGGTTGAATAGAGATCAATGATGGAAACTAGAAGAATTTAAGAAAAAGTTATAGTTCAATATAAAAAAATCAAGTACTTTCCCGCAACACCCTGTATATTTCAAGATATTTTTAGAATATGCGTCTTGGGTAACCAAATAACTTTTGTATTTGACATTTTCTTCTATCAGGTATATCTTGCGAGATATCGAAGAATTACACACTAACTGGACACCCTGGGTATATATATCCGTGGATTGGCAGTGAGCGATTTGTTTTGATTGTTATATTCCCTCAGAAGGGCATTTTGTCGCCGGATGGGTGGTGGGGTTGATTAGAGGCATCCCGTAGTAGTTCTTACTGAAGAGTTTAACTGGGCGTCTACAATAGTGTAGTATGTAGGCTGTTTAGCCAAACTGGTGAGCAAAATGCAGCCGCAGAGAAATAAAGGCCAAGTGGTCCCAAGTGGTTCCACATAATTTTTTTAGCATGATGCTTCTACTGTTCACTTCGGTTGCGAAGGACTGCATATGTTTTTTTTAACGACACTGTCCTATCCAGTGCGACACCAAGGTATTGGATATGGGATTATAGGGCAGCAAGGCTACGTTATGGTGAATCTTTAGCTTTCTTTTGCCCTTTTGGTTTTTTTTTCTATTTGTAAAGCGGCGTCAACTACGATGGTTATTTGTCACATTTAACATTTTGTTGTCAAATGAAATAATGACTTTTTTTCGAAACAACAACCTTATTAATTCAACGTTATAATAATAATATATTTTTGAATCTCAGATCAGTGCTTCAATAGCCCTGGCCTCGAGACCTAACCTATAAAACTAACAGTATTACTTTGACTAGTTGGTAAGTTGCTAAGTTATGTTCAATCTAGCAGTGACTTCGACAATATGTGTACACATTCCGCTACTTTGTGACGTCGGCGCGCTTCGCTGCTTGCCGTTTTGCCAGTAGGAATGGTTGCCATCCTCGAAAGCTGTTACCTGTTCGGTGACTTCCAAGAAACCGAGTACGGGTCACTGGGTTGAGAACTATTAAAAACCGGATTAGGAGTGCTGTGCACTGCCTATCCCTGTGGATCTCCTGCACATCTTAGAATATTTGCGTCATTTAGGGCGGGTATCCATATTATGTTAAGCTAGTATGCTTCTTCTTTATTGCTGAACGTGTAGCAAGAACCTGTGTCTCCTAAAATTGTATCTGAAATGCATGCTTAGCTACTAGATTTTTCTGTCGGACCCAATCGGCAATTTGACTGGTGTTCCGAAATTCTAGTTTGTAGCCATTTCTTTGTTGTTTCGATGTATACACTTCCACAAGCACATGGTCTGCGATAAACCCCGCATGCTGTCCACGGATCCCTTTTATCCTTTGCCGAACTTAAATACTGTTCTATTTTCTCAGTTAGCCTGTATATCGCCTTGATTGCCTTCTGTATACATAAGATAGGAAAGCTTTTGCTACTGACGAAAATCAGTATGTGCGTCCATCTCGCTGAATATAGTGACTCCTCCCCGAACTCCGTCGTGCCGAATATCTGAACCTTAAGATTGCGATACACTGCATATTCGCCCAGGAAGTGGAACGCTGCCTCTTTCTCCTCCCAGCAACTGGAGCATCATCAGACATATTCTCAATAAACGCCGGTCTTCCTCAGGGATCTGTTCTATCCGCTACACTGTTTCTGCTGTACATCAACGAGCTGCTGGAAATAACATCAAATCCAATCTGCAGGTTTGCAGACGACAGTACAGTAACGTCGTGCCTGGAACCAGGCAAGCCATCATCATCCCAGAATATGGTATGTCGGCGACAGCAACCTGCCTCACAGATCAACGTAGATATAAAAACAATTTATTGTCGAGTGGGGATTAGTAAATAAAGTACATTATAACGTACAAAAAACTCAGGCAATAACACTGTCAAAAAGCTCTCACGTTGGCTTACCAACTGTGGAAATGGAGGAGTCACCCAATAGTCAAGTCATCTTCCGTCGAGCTTTTGGAGATCAATATCAACAATAACGTCGGCACAACCACGTCGTCAGTATTGCTAAAACGGCACCCTAGAAGCTTGAAGTTTTGTTCCGCTGTAGGAAGTCGTATACATCAGAGCAACTACTGCTACTCTACAATAAGCAGATCCGACCATAGTTGAAGTATTGCTCCTATGTGTGGGGTATGCGCCTAAGATGCATTCTCCAGAGCTACTGGATGGTACCATCCAGAAGCCAGCAATTAGACTAATCGATACGCCTAAACTTACAAAGGACCTTCACAGCCTGGAACATCGAAGAAGGGCGGCTGACCTGTTCCAATGTTACAGATTCTATCAGAAGATGCTCGAGTGAGCTCCCCAGATAATAACACCGAAGACCGTCCGAACGAGGAACACTAGAGAGGCTCTACGAGCTCATCCTCACCAGGTCGATGTCCCTATTCGCAGAATCAGTCTCCTCCAGTATACATTCTTTTGGAGAACTTCGATGCTGTGGAATGAGCTGCAGGGGAATTTGTTCCCTGACGGCTACAACCTGCAGTGTTTCAAATCTTACGTGCACAGACACTTATTTTTCGCAGCGCTTCTACAGCGCCATAGGCTTTCAGCCTTTGCAGGACGCTGACCATAAAAAGGATATAGGGGGTTAGGATGGATGAGGGGTTAGGTTTTTTTTATAACTGAGCAGACCGCACAGGAAGAGCCTAAATACCAGAGTACCGCGGCTGCTGTGAAGGGGTTATATTAGGGGAAGTTTGTTAATGCGAGATTAGAATGGGCCAATACCCGCAGGCCCAATAAATACATCTTCTGGCAGTCCATTCCAAGCCTTGGACACCCTGGGAATAAATGTGTGTTTATACCGCTCAGTTCTTGATGTATGAAGAACCACCGTCTTAGGATGAGATGCAGCGGTCGCACGGGTACATCTGTTAGGAGCAGTGAGCGGTAGAACGACAGAGGATAGCTCAGAGGAGCAGATTTCGTTGGAATATCGGTAGAAGAGTGAGAGGTCACCAACAACACGCCGGTGAGAAAATGACTGAAGGTGGCGCGTTAAGGCCGGATCGCCAATTAGTCGAATTGCCCTTCTCTGGGCGGTACCTAGTATAGACAGGGTAGTAGGGGCAGCAGCTCCCCAGACATGAGAGGAATACTCCAGGCAAGGTATCTGGGCTTTATATAGCGTGAGGAGGTTATATGGTGAGAAATACTTTCTGGCTCTAAATAGGTACCCAAGCTTTTTACTAACAGCTGTTGCAATTGACGCGACGTGTTCGTGCCAGATCAGATTTTCTGTAATGTTGACTCCTACCTTGAATGAGTGACTCCTTGGCAGAGCCTGGTTGTTCATTAGAACCTGGTGTTTGGCTTGGGCACTTCTTGTTTGATAGTGTACAATACTGGGACTTGGAGGCATTAAATTTAACCATATTCCTAAGCCCCCAAGCGGCAATGGTATCGAGATCCTTTGAAAGTGAAGCTGCACTGCCAGTCTTCTGCGTTCCAGCTCGACCACAGAGATCGGTCTATCGCTCGTGATGCCTGCATGCAGCGTACTGTCATCCGTAAAACTGTGGATTGGGTTTGTAGTGCTAGATAGTAGATCATTAATGTGAAGCTGAAACAGGTGTCTCTTTTTAACTAATGGCTTTGTCGGTATGTGCTTTCTCTGTTACTCGCATTGGAGACTTCGAACTCCAGATCCAGCTCTACCAATCACGTATAGTAATATTTTTATATTCGTCGCACCTAAAATGCTGAAATCCCATCCATTTTCTTGGCGTTGCCGACAGCGCATTTTCAGCCAACAGTAGCCTCTTTGCTTAGCGTATTGCCACGTACAACAGAGTAAACAGTACCGCTTAGGAAAATAAGCAGGAAGCATTGAAAACAGCGACATTCTGTTTGTCCGGGAATAAAACCAATTTCTGTGTGCAGCAGAATTCAATCTCTCAGTTTCCGCTTTTTCTGAGCTCGCGCCATTCCCGGTCTATAATACATAAATACCCCCTCTGGGATACTCCGGATAAAAATGTTTTCCACTTATATCGATACCCCATTCGGCATGATATTCCATCTGACATCGAATCGACAATAGCATTCAACAAGGACGGGCAGGGATTGAGTCCTCTCTGTTGGTATGACACGATCGTTGTGAACGGCCCTTGAGCATTATAGCCTACAATGCATTCAGTGGCGTAGCACTCTGTTGGCTAACGGGCAAGCTCCTATGACCCTATACGTATCAGACGTAGGAAGGGTAATAGAAAACACTGTTAAGGCCCAGTGTCACAATCATTGGTAAGCTCTGGTAGTCACTTGACCGACAGATGTAGTTCATGAGTAGTTATCGGGGAACAAAGAAAACTAATTGTTAAGCTTCAAGAAATTTATTTTCACCATACCCAAAGCTCAAGGACAATCACAATCCATGTATGGAACATCTCCAGAATCGCATCAGCTACGATATCCTTAGGCCACAACAGCCTACCTGATAAATCTGCTTGATAATTATGGATCACGTCTATGAAATTGTTTCCTCAGTATAGTTGACTTATAATATGCAGATCAAATACATGTACCATTTATGAGACTTTCAAACAGCCAAGGTATTCAGCACCTCAGTATTTTAATTACCTGCCAGTGCAAATAAAAACAATGAGCCTCCATAATTTCAAGAGAACTGTTATGAAGTTTCTTACAGAAAAAGCTTTTTATTCGCATAACGAGTTCATGGATTTTAAATGTTGTGTATTGATAATTCACTGTTGCTACATATGATGTTTGTTTGTTTATTGTAAAGGTACGTTTGTTTTTTATACTGAATGCACACTACGAGGCATTTTTTTATACTGACATGTGTAATTACAATCTATGTACGTTAATAAATTATTACATTATCTCGATAATTCAGGGTTTTGACTTCATCAAATAATATTATGGCCTTAAGTTTCAGTTACCCATTAAATGTAAATAAAAATCGATAGCACTTTCTCAAAACAAATACATTTCAGTACACAAATAGAAGGTACATTTGAAATTTGCAGAAAAAATGAAATATCTCAGAAACTGATGAATGTAATAATATGGAATGCTGCAGAAGTATGAAAGAACGTATCGGTAGCAATTTTTGGTATAATGAAATACGGGGGGTTTGATTAAAAAAAAGAGAAAATCTAGTTTTTGCACTCCACCTCACTCTGTACCTATATTAATATACGTCGGCGACCTTTTTTACAGCCTTTATTCAAACTCAAGGCTATTTTTCTTACGATGAAAAAAAAAATTGATTCATTAATTTTCAATATACAGTACGTTCATTTCGCAGCCATTTGGATATAAAAATTGTCTTAACTTTTGAAATACTCCGTACAATGTTACCATAGCTTACATTTTAATAACGGGAATTATTAGTAGAATCTAAATATGGAATAATATATAAGGTATCTCACAAAAAAGTATGTATGCTTGCATCACCACTTAGTTATGGATCACCCTGTATCTTCTTCTTCTTTAGGTGCCGTACGCAATGCAGCGTGTAGGCGAGTCACTGTCCATCATGTTAGATAATGTGTAAGGTGTGTTCGCTTGCTTTTCTGAATAATGTTCCGATGTCTCTGATACTGCACCAGTTTCTGATATCTCTGAGCCAAGAATGTTGTTTTCGTCCTGGCCCTCTTCTTCCTTCTATTTTGCTCATTAAGATTTCTTTCGGGATTTTATATTTGGAGTAGGGGTATGGGCGATAATTATCGATGTTTGGAAAACATCGATGTTGCACGTCCGATGATCGATGTTTTTACCATCGATGTTGCTATCTTGAATCATCGATGAAAACATTGAGGTTTTTAAAAATTTACATCCATGTTTTCTTAAAAGTTTCAATTACAAATTGAAAATATAAAAAAAGTAAGTTTAGCGAGTCTGTAGTTTCAATTGGAAAATACCAATTGAAGGCGCTTTGGGTTCCTTTGTAGAGGTGTGCATTCTACTCCCTTTCAGTGAACTAGTTACTACTATTCTGTACCAAAACAACACCGACGCGATGGTGACTGATTGACGTCATTACGAATTTATGGGAGGGGTATAATCACAAGCTACCAGATTTGGCAAGTTGATAAAAACCTCGGCTCACATCCTCACAATGGAGTTTTCTATGTGAATTGTTTTTTGTTTGTCCCATTTCAAATTTATTTGAGATGACATTTGACATTGGTTGATTTCATCTTCTCAAATTCGCTAAAGTTGCAAAGCAATTTGAAAAAGGGAATAGACAACCAAAACTTATTTTTATTTTTTTAATAAAATTTAATAAAATTTGTTAGTTTAGCTAGTTTCTGGTCTTTATTATTTCCTGTTTACTATGCTGTCAAATTTGAAATACTTAGTAGTAAAATACATATCATTATTTATTTCCAACATTTAAATTGAAGAACACCAATACCCGAATATATCGATGTTTTTGCGATGTTCAAACATCGATGTTTTGAATACGATATATCGTAGTTATCGATGTTGATATCGATGTCCGACATCGATGCTTTCTTTCGATGTCCCATCCCTAATTTGGAGCCTCTTAATATATGTCCCAAGTAAGCTACTTTTCTGTTTTTGACAATGTGCAGCAGCTGTCTTTCTCCATTTGCTCTTCGTAGAACTTCTTCGTTGGTGACATGGTCCATCCAGGGTATTCCTAGAAGTTTTCTTAGAGTCCACATTTCGAACGCTTCTATACGATTCATTGATCTTACTTTCATTGACCAGCTTTCTGACCCATATGTTACTATAGGCCAAATGTAGCATTTAAGTACACGCAATCTTAAGTCCAGAGGCACTTCTCGGCGAAGGAGGTAAGTATTAAACTTTATGAAAGTATTTCTGGCCGCAGCAATCCGGATCTTTATTTTTTCATCACAATCGCACTTCGCGCTTAAAGTGGCTTCCAAATACTTGAATTTCTCAACTCTTTGGACTTGCTGGTTGTCGATTGAAAGGCTTTCATTATCTCTATTCTGGCGACTTACTACCATCAATTTTGTTTTTTTAAGCATTGATATTCAATCCGTATTCCTTCCCAACTCTGTTAATGTTATTGACTAGTATTTGCAGATCTAATATATTATCCGCTATAATCGCAATATCATCAGCATACCTGAGATTATTAATAGGTGTTCCGTTTATACCTTTGTTTCGTTTTCAAGCGCTTGTTGGAGAATTCTTTTATCGTAAATATTAAACAGGATAGGGGAAAGAATACAACCTTGCCTAACTCCTTTCATTATTTCCATGTAATCAGTATGTAGCGTTTTGTTAACTTTGAGTTTAGCTTCTTGATTCCAATATAGATTCTGAATGAGACGTATATCTGTTTCATCTAGGCCAATGTTCTTTAGTATTGGAAGTAGCAGGTCGTGTCGTACATTATCAAATGCCTTCTGATAGTGTATGAAACAAATATATACGTCTTTTCTTTGATCGTAGCATTTTTGCATTAGTAGATTCATACTTAGCAGGGCTTGTCTTGTCCCTAAGCCGTCCTTGTAACTAAATTGAGTTTCCCCCGCGTTTTCTTCACATTGCTTACATATTCTGTTATGAATTATACGCAGTAATGTTTTCAAGACATGAGTCATTAGGCTGATTGGTCTGTGATCTTCACATGTTTTAGAATTAGGTTTTTTTCGGTATTGGTAGGAAGGTGGACTTATCCAGTCAGATTGGATTGTACCTGTGTCACAGATTTTATTGAATAATTTACAGAGATGTTTTAGGTTTATCAGTTTAAGTACTTCTGAGTGGATATTGTCTTCACCTGGGGCTTTCTTAATCTTTAGTTTCGATAGGGCATAGTTCACTCCAGATTCTAGTATATGTGGACTTGTTGGAGTTTCTGAGATCTTGTTTTGAAGGTTTCTGCCGTCATTAAACAGACTTTTTATATAGTTTTCCCAAATTTCTTTTATTTCTTTCGTATCTGTTATAATTTTGTTGTTTTTCGTGATATGAGAACTGTTTATTTTCCTGAAGGTTCCTGTTATCTCTTTTGGTTTCTTGTGGAAATGAAATGAGTCGTATTTATCATGGAATTCCTCTGCTAATTTTTTGTTGGAGAACTTTGTAATTCTCTTTATGTTTTTTCAATAGTCTTCTCCCTTCCATCAAAGTAAGTATTTCCTCAGTCATTCAAGCTTTCTTTTTCTCTGCTTTCTCATATCCTACCACCCTCTCTGTTACCTCCTGAATATTCGTTTTAAAATGGTGCCAGCAGTCTTCTATGTTTCGTTCTTCTACATTGTTTATCGATAAGCATGCTTCTAATTCTAGCTTCATCTCCTCTTTTTTGGGTTTCCGTCTAGTGCTCTTATATTAAAGTGAATAGTTCTGTATAAATAAAAATATTTTCTGAGGAAGGAGCATATCCTTGACTACGACTTTTATTTACAACTTCTTTCACTATCTTCTGTAGTAGAGAAGTTATCGATCGATCCGGTACTAAAAACTCACCCTGTATATCTGAACACCCAGAATTAACAACCGAGGCTTTGAAGTGTTTGATTGAATTTTCCACCTCGTGGTTGTGCGAGTTAGCATTTTCATTAATGGCCCAAATAAAAATGTAAACTAAGTAATCGCATAAATATGGAAAACGATTAGTACCTAGTATTGCAAAAACGGATCCGCGATGCAAGATGGAAGGTATTGACTGAAAAAGTTAAGCGCAACCCTTGCATTAAAATGGACGAGTATGCGACAATTTTAATTTTTTTAATGTGTTTATATAATTAACATAACGAATATCGTTTTGTTAATTTTTTCATGGAATAAATTTAGTGATATTTTGGTTAGTTCTCCCGATCCACAGTTTGACAAACAGGTTCTGACCTATTGGTATTGAATATCTCTGGGAAAAGTGTGTATACATTTTTTACAAAATCTAAGGCCCGATTTTATCAACATGCACATTTTAACAAAGACTTTGACCAATCAGAGCAGCCCTTTCAAGAACATGCATCTGTCGAAGTACTCTGAAAATTATTGATTTCTCTTGAAGTTTACCTCAAAAAAGGTCAAAATGACACAATTTATATACAATGGACATTGTGAACCATCTAGTATCTTTTCAAGTCTGATTTTCCATCCTAAATGGGTGAAAAATTGCATTTTTTTGTTTAACAAGAATTGTTAATCTCAACCAATCAGATTCCAGAGAAGCCGTACATTTGATCACTAGTTTCTTGATGTATCAAATGATATGATGACAAGAAATTGACTCACTGCATTATTTGGATAAAACAATAATTTACTATGGATAATAATTATGAAAACCTGCAATATATCTTTGTTTTATAGTAAAAAGAGGTAAAAATGGCATTTTGTTACATTTCAATAGTTACAGCTATTTCCCAAACGTGTACGTGCATTAGTGGTTGCCTATCCAGAACCCCAGAACGGCAAAGCTTGCCATTTTATAGCTAAGTATAACCCTATTTTTGTACAATGTGTACGCTGCACCTAACAATATTTCTGTAAGAAGGTTTATAACAAACATGCATTCAGTAAATGAAAGATTGATTCTTGATAAAAGTATGTACTTTCATATAATGTGGGACGTGGGATTTGTAATTATTAAATAAGGTAGGTAGTTACTGTGATTGATATAGGTACCTACTACTTTTATCACAAACTATCGCAGTTTGCAATTTGTAATTATACAATAATTATAATGTAAACATGGAAAATGTGGCATTAATTTGCAAATCAATCGCTTTGTTCTGATATCTTGCTATGATTTTGATCCATGAATTCTAAAATATTTTTGACAAAAGTGTCATCCAGCTTTGACGTACTGTTTTCAATATTGATAAAATACTTTTGAATGATACTTATTAATATAGCCCTCAATACCCAATAGAAAGCTTTTGCTAAATAACATCCAATAGAAAAGCTTTGTCAAAGTCTTTGTTAAATATGCGTGTTGATGAAATCGGGCCTTAGTGTTTGCTTTGTAGAGTCGGCTACTTCTGGGACTATCTTCGTACATCACATTACTTCCCTCGCTTGCACGTATGGAAAGTAACAACGAGATCATTACCTTGGTGCAGCGACAACCAAAGGAATCTCGGCAATGTCGCATATATAATACGAATCGATGTAATGCACGTAATTCAACAATAAATATTATTTAAGAGGAAATAATGCTGGTATGTGTGTCGCATTCTGCGTGTCTACTGCAATAAACATGGCTTATAAATTATTGCCCTACAGGCGTCCCTCCAGGGGGGTCTGCGTTAGTTATCGTCGAGTGTTTAGCTGTAGTCATCACAAATTTACTTCGGTTCTTCATCTTTTTATTTTATTTATTTAATGCGCGTTCTCACGCCTCAACTGTTGTTGACCGAGTTCAGTTGAACAACAAAAGTTTTCTGAAAATTGTAGACTAGGTAGATGTTTCAAATGATCTGTTCTGGACTTCCATTAATAATAATATAATAATAATAACCTAAATTGCGATCAGTAGTAGATCAGGTGTTGACTTGACACAGCCCGTCAACATTTGTTGCTACCGCAGTCATGCGAGAGAAGCTTGAAAAATCATAATAATAATGCTTATTCACATCATTGACAAATGTAGAAACGATTCAGAGTTCAACATAAAAATAAATGAAATGAAGCTGGTACAACTATATTGATATTTCCACTAGGTTTTTGACTGTTTCTCTACCCAACAGAATAAGATACGATTTGGATTTATTTTTAATCATATCCACTGAATTTATTTTTATGATGTAGGTCTTGTATATGTCGGGAAGATAATGGTAGATTTTATATGATAAGTAGGTGTGACAACGGCAAAAAATTAATTTTAATATTTTTTTTGGTTTTGTATCTTGTGAGATGATCATGCCTTATGTGCCATTGTCTCTGCAGTTCTAGAGTACAACGTTTCGATGATTCCGTTATCTTCAATCGTGTTCAGGTGCACTGTCGAATATGCTCCATTCAAACGATATAAACTGTTTTGCCCTTATTGGTGAAATAGCTACACATTTTTTTGCCTGCCTTTTTGTTCGAATATTTTCCAATACGAGGTGTTTCCTTCTTATTCCCATTGACCTAACTATACCTTCTTACCACAATTACTGATGGCATCAACATCATACGGATATCTAAGTGGCCTGGGATGGACGACTAGAGACTCACGTTCACAGTTTATGCATACTTTGATCTTAGTACAATTTGCAAACCTCTCTTAGGTTTGTTAGAAGGGACCTGACAATATTGCTTTGCTCAGTTTGTGTGCCATTTGGTGCCATTAATTGTGATGACAAGGTATAGTGAGGTATATTCTTGTAACGATATCTCCGATCAGCTTTCTATTCCGCTTGGCCTTTTCTGCAGGAAAAAGTTATGTTCAGGATGTTGGTGAATGGTCAGTGACATGTAGGAGATAAGAGAACGGGGAGACACGTGGATATGTGAAACAGTCATGAAAAATTAAAATTATTAAACATTATTAAGGGCGAAGCAATGTTTTGAATAATTTTAACTTTTGGCTTGTAACGTTCAGTTTTAGTGCATTCATGACTGCTTCACACTTCCATATAGATCAAAATATAGAGAATCAACGACTAGTTGAATAATGAAGGGAACTGCCAGAGGTTCTAGTGTAGGTTTTGGCCTATAGGGCAAGGGGCAGAGTTGTTGGCACTTTAAGGATAGGATGCGAGTAGTTTTATATCTTTTATTCAAGACATTACGTATACAATTTATAATGTAGTGCATGCAGGTAGCATTTACAATTTTTGTGTTGCTTGTAAAATGTACTTTTTTTCGGAAACAAACTCCAGGATAAATTCGGTTTAATGGAAAATGCGAATTTCAGATAGTTATTGGTCGCGTAGAGGCAGTTAACGGTACTAAGTAGACCAGTTGTTAGAAAGAAATTGCACGTAGGTTTTGGAATGTGGAGCCGATATCAAGAGCAATTATTCTTAAATTCGCATTTGTTACAAAGAAGTCGACGTTTGAAGGTTTGTTGTAAAGATGATTGAAACGTATGTGGCCCACCTTATTTCACTTTCACTTTTAGGTAAAAACACTATTTTACAGCAAAAAAAAATTCGAGGATCGTTAAGTATGGTTACGCTAACTGGTCTTTTTTTTAATGTTTTTGTTGATTGTTTACTTCAGCTGGTGACCCAGTGACGTACCAATATGATAAGGGAGACCGCACGCTAACCATTTCGTGATCTAATTAAGAACATATCAACTTTTCATCTATTGAGAATAAACATATATTGTAAACATATTATAACATAAGACGGTGCCAGAAATCATCCCATTAGGTGTTCGTGATTCGTCCTGGGACAGGGTGTATAATAAAGGACCTAATTTCTAGCTGAACAGAAGTAGCTATATTTCCATCAAACAAGAAGTAAATTATCATACCAAACTATGTAGCAGATTATTTAAATCAATTAGTTAAAAATTAAATAAAACTACTTTCTATTCATTATACTGTGTACTTCATTGTTTGGGACATGAGATGACAACTTCCATTTCAAGACGCTTGAAAGGTAATATTACTAGAGGTTTTGGTTCGTCTGCTGTCGGAAATGTAAAAAGTACAGTTATGTCTGACTTTGTGAGTCCACTGTCTACCTGACAGATGTTAGTGATCCTTGTGACCATAGTACAGTTTTTATTTTTGAGTACAATAGAAAGATGGTTACGTAGCAGTTGAGTGCTCTCGTTGGACCATTGGCAATCTCCATGAGGCCATTTTTATCCAGGTAGCAGCCAACTTTGTCAAATCATCCCCTACATCCCTGCCGTTTGCGTTTGAGGAAGGTACTGTACTGATTTGGTAGCGGGTTGTCATCATGAAGATTATTCACGCTAATTTGGAAGACTTCCTCTCTTTGAGGGAAACCCTTGCGGCAACGCTTTGGTATCTGTTTCACCAGCAGACTTTCTTCATTTACTGTTCAGATCGGCTAGGTACAAGGTCCATGTAAAACACTACTAAACTTTTCACTAAGCCTAAACTGAAGTGAATACCAACGAGTGTTGTATGCCTTAGAGACTTTTCTTCGATTCACAGTTTGGAATGTCTTAAATTGCTTTTTGAAAGGCCACTTTTATCACTTCTTCATAGTAATTTCTTTCTAAATTCTACAACTGATATTTCTGTAACAGGACGTACAAATATTGGCATATATCTTTGATAATGATTATTGGCATGGTGTCATTTACTGTTTACTACATTTTAAAGATCTGTCAAGTTGCTTTATAAATGATTACCTCTATTTGACCACAATACGTCAAGATTACAAATTTCCAACTCATTCAAAAAATAGAATTGTTGGCTCCCCAGTGCCAACTACTAAGACAGGTGTTTAGGTGTATAGGTACTGCAGTCATTGACACTCTAGTAAAACTACTCTCCCGCATTTGTTAGTAATTGCCATTAATATTCCCTACTTTACTGTCAGTTTATCTGAGTACCAAAGGTATAATCACTTCGCAACTGGAATTTAATGAGGAGCTATAGAATTTTTTGAGATATCGTAATTTTAAAAAATTCTTTATTCTTACCATAATATATAAGAATGCACTGACACTCCACACTTCGTGCTTCACTGCTTCGCTTATAAATGGCAAAGTGATTAGCGCCCATTGCAGAAGGTTGTGTTAATATGGTCAAATTTTAGGAAATCATTCATTTTGCAAGATAGCCTCCTAGTTTGCTTAATATTATTA